>CM066047.1:150635775-151835775 GCA_033557465.1 Ichthyophis bannanicus
GCATGGCACATTGTTGAATTCACCAGTACTAATACCGCCTGGAAACCGCCAGCCCACCAGCTCCCAGGATATGCTCAGTCTCCAAGCAGCTGGAGGAGCGTGCGTGAGCCTAGGCTGACTCAGGCTCAACTGACAGGAACACAATAAGGAGCTAGTTTAGTTAGGTTTTTCAGTGTTTTTTTTCGTGCGGTTTGCCTTTGGTTTGTTTTATTTTGGTCTTTAAAGTTGGGAGGGCTTTCTAAAACAAACAACACGACAACAAAAGGAAGAGGGGCCAAGACCAGCAGACTAGTGGAGTTTCCTTCAGATGCGTACTAGCCAGAGCAGAGGATTCCCCCCCTCCTTGATAGCTGGAGGGGGGTGTTGGGGCATCTGCCGATGTACCCAGGGCTTTGGTGGATCCCGATCTGTTTTGTTTTTTTTTTTTTGTTCTTTTCTTTTCACCGGATCCGTCAGTGCGCGGGTGAGGAGACCGCCCTGTCGCTGAGCTGCAGCTTCTTGAGAGGGCGACCGCTCCTGCCTTCCCCTTTGAGCTGAAGCCGAGAACTAGGCTTGAGCGCGCGAGTTTCAGTGAACCGGCGACCTCGGCGAGAGCGTGTCTCGAGTAGTTTGCCCATTTTCTTCTTCAGATCTATCTTCCAGGTACAGGGATGCAGTGTTAACAGTGCAGTGGGGGACAGCCCAGCTCTAGTGAGGTCTGGGGCCTCGTGGTGTCTGCGGCGGCCTCAGAGATGGGAAGGCTGGTTTGCAGGCATTGTTCCGGCACTTTTGCAGATCAGTTCGGGGGGCCCAGTTAGCAGTGTGGTGAGCACCTGCTCGCCACTCCCGCACCTTGGGGGGACACTCTCTCTCTTTTTCTTCCTCTGCTGTACTGTGCCTTCTTTAGTTACAAAAAAAAAAAAAGAAAATTGAGGAAATAAATGGAGAAGACAAGCAAACTGAAAAGCATCACAAATAAGGTAGAGGGGTTAGATAGGATAGACTGACAGCCCTACTTCTCCTTGAGTCCATGCAATTTGAATTTAGTGAGCAGTGCTGCTGCGCTCATGCCTGCGCGCCTTTAGTGCTGATTAGATGTGGGGGTGTCTGCTTCTGCGCTTTGGAGGCCGCCAACATGGAGCAGACGCCTTCGTCCACGCAGGGGGTCCAGGCCCCCCTAGAGGTTCTCCTTCCTCTGGAGGCTCCTTCCTCCTTGCAGGGGCCTTCTCCCGCTATTTCTGGTCCCTCTACTCTCCACGGTTGGGGGGTGGCTCTGGGGGGTTTCTCCCCCGTGTTTGTGCTTTTGTTGCACCAGGCATTTTGCTTACGCCAGCAGGGATCGGTGGGAGATCCTTCAGAGCTGGTGCGGGGCGGGCCTAAATGGAAAGAATGGCAGATGCATAGAATAGTCTCTCAGTGGCGTAGTAGAGATGAGGACTATTTCTGAATTCAAAGAAAGCATGAGTCAAACACAGAAGCTCTCTAAAGGAAAAAAAGGGACTGTAGTAGTTGGCATGGAAGGGAGACTGGATAGGCCATATGGTCTTTATCTGCCACCACGTTTCTATGTTTCTAGAGTGACACAATAACATGTTTCTCTCACTCACAGGATCAGACATTTGGGGGCTTCATCTGTGTGTGATATAGGATGTGTTGGGGGTGTGTGTGTGCTCATGTCAGTGTCTTTCTATGTGTTATGGAGACTGCTGGAGATTACATGAGAACGTGTGCGCGTCATGGGGACTGTCAGGTGTTACATGCGTGTGCGTGTGTGTCTGTCATGGGGCTTAAGAACTTAAGATATGCTATATTGGGTCAGAACCAAGGTCCATCAAGCCCAGTGTCTTGTTTCCAACAGTGGATCAATCCAGGACGCAAGTACCTAGCAGATTCCCAAAAAGGCACACAGGTTACACAATGCTTGTCCTGGGGCAAGCAGTGGATTTCCTGGGTCTCTTTAATAATGGTTTATAGACCTTTCTTCCAGGAACTTAACCAAACCTTTTTTTAAACCCAGCTGCACTAACAGCTTTTACTACATCTTCCAGTAATGAATTTCAGAATGTGTGCATCATGAGTGTCAGGGGCTATATGTATGTTTATCTGTTTGAGGGACTATGTGTGAATGTGCAAACAGCACACTTCAAGCAATGGGTGCCTTTGAGTCAATGTTGACTCCTGGCAACCCAAGCAGTTCTTGGGTTTTCTTGACAATGTGACCAGAAGTAGATCGCCAGGCCTTTTTTTCTGAGGTAATGGAGGTTTAAGTGACTTGCCCAAAGCCACGAGGAGTAGTAGTGCAAATTGAACCTTTGTCTCTGGGTTATCAAGCCAGTACTGTAACCACTAAGCTACTCCTCCACTCCCCTGCATTTCCCCTTCTTTCATTTGTAAAATCATAGATATCTGGGGGGAGGAGTATGGAAGAAGAGTTCAAAGAGAGATGTTAAAATGTGTCTCATTCCTTATCGTTCCTCCAGTTTAGTCCTCTACTTCTGGGTTGTGCACCTCTTCCTGCAGCTAGGAGACTGGGCATGTCGTGACATCACTGGATATAGCCTGCTGGTATCTCCTATCAGCCTCCAGTGTGTCCAGTCTCCTTGCAGCAGGAGGACATAGTGAGCCTAGCTTCTGGGCTCACTTAGGGGGAACAGATAAGGAGCATTAGTGTGACAAATTCTATCTGATTTTACTTTTGATTTTTACCTTTAATTATTTTTAATTTTACTTTTAATTCAGTTACCTTTGGTTAATTGGCAATCAGGGATTAGTTCCCTTTAGTTGTTAGGAGCAAATTTCCTTATAGTTACAGTAATTTTAAATTTGAGCCTGGTTCTTTAAATTAGTAGCAACAGTTCTTCCCGCTTCCCTCCTTGTCAGTTATTTTCACTTGCTGCAGGCATGTCGCCGGTGCGGATCTCTCTCCCTTGACTGTACGGGAGAGAGCTCCGGGACCCGTACAGCCACACTGAAGCTGTGTGAGATGGAGCCTCTCCGTTGCTGCGGGATTTTAATTTTACTCTGTGGAACCGGCTGCAGCGATCCTTGCCGCGGCTGCCAGGCGCATCAGCGTGGCTTGAGAATCGGATGAATTCAAGGTGGTAGGAGCAGGCGATGTGGCTTTTGGCCCTGCTGGTAAGGCCTTCGGGCTCGGTCGGTCAGCTGAGGCCTCCTTTTTGCAGCGGTTGCATGTTCTTGGCGCCAAATTCATTGGCGAAGGGGCGGCCATTTCCTCTCTAGGTAACTTGGACCGCATGGTGAGAGTTGCAGTGAGCTGCCTGCGGAGGGAAAACAACAGGCAGAATAGCTAAATTTTTGGGCCTAGTGTTTGTTTCTTTCTTTTGTTTGTAGGATTTTTTTTTGAGGCTCAGGGGGTCCTCAGCATAAGGGGGACTGTTGTCAATCCTCTTTATAGAATAAATAAGAATAAACTTACAAACAGGACAGCAGTTTTGGCATTGATCCCTGATACCACATGGTCTTTCCCTCCTAATCATGTCTCTGAGGAGCATCTGTTAAGGCCCAGGATATTAGGCAAATTGCCAGCTTTTAAGTTCAAGGGCAGAGCCCTAACTTGTAGTTGGCAGGAGGGAAAGCCTAGAAGTGCTGCCTTTATGTATTCTATAGTGAAAAGTTGCCCAAAATTCACAGGAACAGGTTTTAGGAAACCTTAGGATATAAAAAAATAGGACAGTTTAAACTGTCAACCAGGAAGTGCCTGTGCTACGGTCTATGGCCACCAGAGGGCAGCTGGTACACTCAATAGTGCCTTTCTATGACTGTGGGTATGCATACAGCCATTATCTGCAGGTCAGGAAAGAAATCACCACAGAGCCTCGGTGATGTGATGTAAGGTTCTGAGAATCCAGTTTATATGACCAAGATTTAAAGCTCTTAATTTCTGTATCATTGGTTGGGCTCTGCTGCCCTAAAAGGCCACCGAATGACAGCGCTGCTCATGAATCACATATAGTATTCAGTGCCCCCATCCCTGGGGGGTGAGTGGTACAATACAAAATCATATTACTCATCAGGTTCACACAGGCAACAACCTCTCAGACCTCCATTTGCAAGGTGGTCGGTGTATTCCACTGCTATTTCTCTGACTGCAGGAAGGCCTGGGGAGGTGCTTGTGTGTTTCATAGCAACACTTAGTAGGCCCTTCCCAGGAAATTCTCATCTATTACTAGAGCAGGATTTCATTTCATTTCATTTCTCTCGTTGTGGTTAATGCACAGCGTCAGGGGCTGTGTTCGAAAGCTTGGGTCCCACGGACTTCGGTGGGATTTCAAAAAGAAAAAGAAACTCGCTTTAGTGAGAGATATAGCCTTGTTCATTTTTAGCTAACACTGTTGATTTTACTTTTGATTTTTACATTTTGCCGCCTGAATCCCAAGGACGGGACAACTGTTTGCTTCCAGGGGTTCTACTTTCTATTTTGCTCTTCAGCTTCCTGGCAGATGCATTAGGCTGGCATGGGGTGGGCAACGCCTCCTGCAATGCAGAATCTCCCAGGATAAGGGGGGGGGGGGAAGGACACAGGGTGGCAGCGGGGGCTGTAAGATTATTGCAAAGATTTTTTAGCAGTTCGGGTAATTTTAGCGTAAATGATTTTATTTCGTTGGAGTTGGCGGAAACTTGGTTTTTGGAGTCCTATCCTTTAAGAAAAAAAAAAAAGCAAAGAAAAAAAAGGGCATAGCTATGTTGATTTACCAGAATCTCCTTCCGCTATCCATAGAAAGGTCCTATAAAGCGTTAAAGTCGGTTTATATGGCAGGATAATATTTTGGCTTAGCTGCTGTGATACAGTGCTATGTTCCGCTGTAAACATATTCAAGTCAAAAGGAATTATGGTGATAACTCTCTTGGACAGTTGTAACAGGTGCTTGGGTGAGCGCCATGGCCAGTCCACAGATGTGGAATGCTCTGCCATAAGCATTATGTCATGGGAAGAATTTTATAGTTTGTGGTTTCTTAATGGAAAATGTTCCCGTTTAGTTTGACTTTGCCAAAATATACGATTTTACGGTAGATTTGTAATGTCTTAATTTTGGCTATATGTGGTTTAATTTTACATATGGAAAAGGCAGCTTAGCGGAGAGGGGTTGCAAAATAGAACTCTGGCCTTTGAAGCTATCTATGCTCCCATTCCATTTATCAGAGGTTCTCCAGTACAGAGAGTTTCTGCTAGTGCACACCTTGCACTACCAGGGGGTGCGGACTCACTGTATGGAACAGAGCCCTAGCAATCTTCTTTATCGCAAGATGGGAAAGTAGATTTTCACTGAAGCGATCGTTGGGGGCAATGCTCTGGCCTTACAAGCTCCCATTTTTGGAGCCTGGGGAGGCGAGAGCATGCTTCAGGTGGTCGCAGTGTTTACGGCAGTCTACTCGCCTGGAACAGGAAAGGATCAGGGAGTTGAATCGACTAGAGCCTGATTTGCTTTATGGGGCAAATGTGCATTATGGCTTAAGTCAAGCGCTAGCTAATATTATTGGCTTCCTTGGGGTTCACCCAGAGGTCTCTCTGGTGGAGGAATGGGGCAGCTGATGGTTCGTCCAAGTCGAGGGTCAGTAAGCTCCCAATTAAGTCTTTGTCTTGTCCTTTCCCCGTGGGCTCTCATAGGGCAACTAGTTGGCGTATCGAGGCTTTCGGAGTTTGGCTCTCTTGGTAGCGCCACGGTTGGGCGAGACGGCCTACTAGGCTTTTCTCATTCGCCTACTCGACAGGCTTTTCCTAGAAGTTGTCGGTAGCAGACGTTCTGCTGCGGCTAGGTCCATGACGAATGTCTCAGGTGGATCGGTGCCCGCCTTACGGTTTGGCCTTTGTATGGGCGGGGCTCGAATATAAGGGTTATTCTGCGGCAGTCTTCCGCCGCCTTGTTGAGAGCAAGGAGGCAGGCTGCTTCTGCTATGTAGGTCCATGCTTAGCACCTTTTGGAAGGCTGCTGTTCACGGCTGCAAAGTCCGGGCGACAAAGGTGTCTGTATCCTTGGTCTGAGTTCTCTGCAGGACAGTGTCTGAAGGAACTATCGGCCAGTTCCTAAGAGGATCCAGCGGGCGAATGTTTCCGCGGCTGTAGAGGTCTGTGAAGGGAATAGCGCTAGGTGTTCAGATCGATGTGTAGCGTTTCCTTAAGTTGGGATCCGACTGCGCTCCTCAAGGAGAGTTCGGGTGCTGCCGGGGAATCCCGATTGGGCCTTAGAGGCGTTAGCTAAAGAGTTCTTTGATTCTTTACTCCAGGCATCGGTAAAGGATTTGCTGTTATAGATAGTGGCTTTGATAGCTCATTGTTCGGTGCGACGAGTTTCGGAGTTTCAGGCGTCATGTAATGAGCCGTTTTCACCCTTTCTGGATAGAGGGTGGTGTTTGCGAGCAGTCCTGTCGTCCATCCAAAAGGTGGTTTCTGATTTTTCTCCTGAGCCTATGGTTTCTCTTCCAGTTCTCGGTTTTTGTGGAAGGGGAGGTTTTTATTCGTAGCTTACGCCGATAGGCAACATTACATGCAGGTGCAATGTTCGTTTCTTTGTTTTTGTGTGCTGGTTGGAGGTCCCCACAAAGGGGAAGCAGCAGCGAAGGTGGCCATTTCGCACTGGGGTTAAGGCTGTGGTTGCCTCAGCTTTCTGCTGGCGAGGTTGTATGATTCCGGGGGGGCTTTCTGACTCTTGCTACCAGGGCACAAGCGGCTTCATGGGTGAATCACTGTGTCATTCCACCAGGGGGGATTGGTAGAGCAGCTTCCAGGTTGTCTCTTCATTTCCTCAGTAACCACTACTGCCCAAATGTTTTGGCAGTAAAGGAGGCCTGTTCCGGGTCGGCCGTGTGGTGAGTTGGCTGGATAGGTCCCTCCCAATGATTACTGCTCTGTTACATCCCAGAAGTAGAGGACTAAACTGGAGGAACGATAAGGAAATATAAATTACACTTACCTGGTAATTGTCGTTCCTTGAGTGACGACAGTTTAGTCCTCATTCCCGCCCAGGAGTATGATTTCTTCAGTTTATTTTCAGGCGGAGTGGAGCATCAATCTCAAGGAGTAGACAGATCCTTTCAGTTTCTAGATCACAGTGAGTATCCCTCTCTGTTCTTTCTTTCTTTTCTCTTATTTAAACGAGGTGATTTTTTATTTATTTATTTATTTAACTATTTCTTTTATACCGCCCCTTCCAGAGATCAAGGGCGGTTTACATATAACAGGTTAACAGTCTTGTACACAGTTTGTATACATTTTACATAGAACAATAGAAATCAACTATTTACATTGAACATTGTACATAGAACAATAGAAATCAACTATTTACATTGAACAGTAAATATATTAAAGAAAAACAATAAGCAGAGACATCTTTTAAGTATTAAAGCAAGAACTTTGTAGGTATTAAAGCAAACACAGGTGATGGTATAGGATACGTGTTTGCATAGGGGGGACATGAATGTAAAATTAAAAAGAAAAAAAAAAAAAGAAAAGAGAAAAGAAAATATAAGACGGATACGGTTTAAAAGGCTCCTCCAGTTGAGGAATGGGGAGTTATTTAAAGTTATGGTATAGTTACTTATTTGTTGTTCCTTTGAGTTTGCTTTGTCAATAGTAAACTGGAGGCTGATGGGAGATAGATACCAGCAGGCTATATCCAGTGATGTCACGACTTTGACATGCCCAGTCTCCTACTGCAGGAAGAGGTGCACAACCTAGAGGTGGAGGACTAAACTGTCATCACTCAAGGAACGACAGTTACCAGGTAAGTGTAATTTCTATTTCCTTATCATTCCTTTAGTCCAGTCCCGCACCTCAGGGTAGTCAACTCCCACTCACATCTTGGAGCCTGAGCATGCCATCTTTTGATGACATCAGAGTACTTAGGCAGCTGGCTCCACCTTCCAGCCCAGTAAACTCAGTCTCCAGCAGCTGGAGCAGGTGATCCCTGAGATCAGGACTCACTGAAGGGACATCTAAGCAGTTCATTTAGTTTGATTGTGGGATTTGATTTTGTCAGATTTGAATTGGGAAAAGCATTGTCTGTTTTATATTAAGTTTGGTAAAGTGTAAAAAAAATAAGATAAAGAAAAGGAAAGAGACAGGCAGGAAAGGACACCACAGGTAAGGGGTTCGCACCCAGGGGCAGAAGGAGGGTTTTTTTCCCCGTCCGTTCAATTTCCTGCAGAGCAGCGGCTTCAGAACCCATCAGTGGGTGAGGAGCCGCTTTGCCAGATCAGGCCTACAGTCGGCTCTCACATACTCCTGGCACAGCGCGGAAGCCAGAAGCAGGCTGAGCACAGGGAAAGGGCAGACAGTGCAAGCTCATTCTTTTATGATTGCAGGAGAATTAAGAAGCGGGGAAAAGACAGCAATGGGGTTATTTCCTCCGATAACTTTCATTCCACATCTGGCAGACCGCATGGCTCAAGCCAACACTTTCTCAGTAGTGCAGGAAGATGTGCCATTTTGTATAACTCCTTCAGCGCTGCAGCTGCATGGTCAGGAGAGGGGGGATATTTTTTTGGACGCAGGATCTTAAACGTGTTTTTTTCTTTGAGTACCTAGAGGGCATCCATTGGCTGATGTTTTTTTATTTAAACCTCCCCCCCCACAAAGAAACAGCAAGTAAAGGCAAGCTGAAAGGGAAAAAAAAAAGTTGGTAAAAGATCTGCAAGGTGTTTGAGGCTTTGGGGAGTATGGGGAGCTTGGAAGGGCTGCCCTATTTCCTGCCTGTGCTCTCTTTGGTCTGCAACTCTCATGCTACTCAGCTACTGTGAATGAGCATTTCTGTTCTCATACGGACTTGAAATCGAATATACACAGTGTGCTATCATTTATACCCCCTGAGGAAGGCTACGGTCGAAACGCATTGGTTTTTTTTTGACACAATAAAGCACCTGTGATCTCCACATACCATTCGCCTGTTGTGTTTTGATTGGCTTGCTGCGAAGGTACTGTGTGTTCCCCCTATTTCTTGGCTTGTCCATGCCAGCATGACCACAGTATCTGGTGTGGTTCCGGCAGGCATCAATCTCAGCCATGGAAATTTGCTGAGGGTGTCAAGCAGAGGCCAGAATGGCAGAGCAGAGTCTTTCTGAGGATGCCGACATCGCAGAATGTCCAGGTCCCTTGGGAGTGTCAATTGGAACCATGCCATCCCATGAGGATCATAGTTGGCCCGCTGGGACAATAGGGGAGTCCAGTTCAGCACCGTCCCTGTTAGAGCCATACATCGGAAAGCACATCTCTCCTGGGCCCTCAACTTCCCAAGGACTAGGAGCCATAGAGCCTCATGCATAGAACCTCCTCATGCATAGGGACCTCTGCATGCGGTAGTGGGGGAAAGAAGGTCTTCCTGCAGTGTAGCGCGTAAAGAAGCGGCTGGCAGCTGTCATGGAGGCAGCGGAGGACGCGGAGTCTGGGGTCGGTGGAGGCTCGAGAGCAGCTTTTTTGAGGGCAGGGAGTTGTATGACTAGGAGGAGCCCAAGGATTTGGTCAGTGACACCAAGGAGGGTGCAAGCACAGAGGAGTTGGAGAAGAACGAGATCCCCCAAAATGAGGAATCTCAAATTGTCCAGGTCTTCCTTCGTGAAGAATTGACTGTGCTTATGGTGTAGTCCTTGAAGGCACTGAATATGCCAGTGGAGCAACCAGCAGAGGAAGACACACTTGACGATCTGCTGTTTTGTGCGGTTCAAAAACCACAAAAGGTGTTTCACTTCCATCGAGTGGTAAGCAAATGATCCAGAAGGATTGGGACCTCCTGGAAGCCGTGCCTTGGGGGACTAGAACCATGACAAGGCTTTGCCTCCTCCCGGAGCAGGAGAGGGAGTTGTTACATTCTCCGAAGGTGAATGCTGCGGTTTTAGCCGTAACTAAGAAGACCATGATCGCGGTTGAGGGCTGTAGGCCCTCAAAGATATCCAGGATAGAACATTAGATACCGTATTGAAGTAAGCCTTTGATATTAATGCTCTCTCATTACAGGTGTCTTATCTGTGGGGCTTTTGTGGCCAGAGCCCATCTGCGGTGGGTGCAGGGGGTTCTGGAGTCACAAGAGGATGCTTGCAGCCCTGTGCAAGGCTGGAGTTGGGGGCGGCTTACCTTGTGGATGCCTTCTATGATCTTATCAGAGGATTTTCAAAGAGCATGGCATGTGGTGGCTGCAGAATTGGGCAGCAGATGTCTCCTCAAAGTCCCGGCTAAATAAGCTACCTTCCTTATCGTTCCTCCAGTTCAGTCCTCTACCTCTGGGTTGTCAACCTCCTCCTGCGGCTTGGAGACTGGCATTTCAGAATCATGACATCACTGGATATAGCCTGCTGATCTCCCTCCTCAGTCCCAGTGTGAACTATTAACAAAGCAGATTCAAAGGAGCAACAAATAAGTAGCTAGAATAATCATCGTAACCTAATCTAAACTACCATTAGAACTATTTAACCATTCCGGCAAGGCTTTCTTATGCCCTTTACTGCCACACACAGCATCCAATATAAAAGAGAGCGAACATTAACAATTGGAAAACAGACCTACCTGTAGTGCTTCTCTTCTTGCTATTAAATCTTTACCCCTCCTGAAAGAGCTCTGGGTGGGATGGAGGATTGAACTGTCGTCACTCAAGGAACTACAATTACCAGGTAAGTGTAATTATCATTTCCTTATCGTTCCTCCAGTTCAGTCCTCTACCTCTGGGATGTACCAGAGCAGTACTCATTGGAGGGACCCGTCCAGCCGGCACGCAATACTGCCGACCTGAAACAGGCATCATTAGCTGCCGCGACGTCAAGACGGTAATGCCTACTAAACGTATGTAGAGACAACCAAGTCACCGCCCTACAAATGTCTCCTGGCGGGACCAAACTGTGCTCCGCCCAGGAAGACGCTTGCGCTCTGGTGGAATGAGCTCGCAACCCTGCGGGCACGGATCGACCTTGAAGCAGATAGGAGGAAGCAATCGCCTCCCGAATCTACCTACAGTGGAAGCCTTAGCCGCCACCTCTCCTTTGCGCACACCTCCGAACAACACGATAGTCCCTGTCGTCATTCAAGGAACTACAATTATACCAGGTAAGTGTAATTATCATTTTTAAGGGAATCCAAAGGGAGCCACTTCTCTGAGGATGAGCAGAAACAGGTTTGCTCTGCAGTCCCGCTGTATGGCCAATTATGGGATTTTCATAGGTTCTGCACAGTCTGGATTGCGCCCTACCAGAGAGGTCATTTTACCCCAAGAGGGTCAGCATTTCGGGGCTATCGAGGAGCAGGTCGAGGCTATTACTCTGCTGCCCCATCCTCAGGCTCAAAGACGTCACAATGAAATGAGGAAGGCCCAGGTGGTGGTGCAGCCCATGGGAGGTTGGCTGCAGGATTTTTACCACGTCTGGGCCCAATCACATCCGACCAATGGGCATTGGAGGTTATGCAGGATGGCTACGCAGTGGAGTTCACCAGGCCTCCTTTGTATGCTCTCCATGCAAGTCCTGTATGAAAGCCAGTGCAGACATTTGTGATAAGGAAGCTTATCATAGTTCAGGAAGAAATACAAGAGGTGAATTGGCTCTGAATAAGCAACCTGTGCTGGTTGGTAAAAGCACTAAAACAGAGTGTTTACCTAAAAGACTACCAGACCCAGAATGCACTGGTTTACAGAAAGCCTCTAGGAGAGCTGAAATAGGCAAACGTGTGCCTAATCAGAGGAGCAATGATGTAATCCCTAATCACCCATCTCCTAGGGCAGGGCTTGATTCAGAACACCTGGACTGTGCTAGGGTGGAGTGTCCATCTAGGCACTTTAAAGCTAGAAGTAATTCTTCAGACAAAAAGCAAGGAGAGAAAGAGCAGCAATGTGAGCAAGAGCAATGGCAACAGCATTGGTGGCAAAGACGGCAAGAGAAGGAGAGACGGAGCCTGAACAGAAGGAAGAACAGCAAGACGTCCAGGAGGTCTAAGAAAGGAGCCCAAGGCAGTACGTATGCTGGGAGAGATTCCTGGGGCAAGCATTCTTCATTGGACTAGAAGAAACCAGAGGCTTGGAGATATACAGCCAGGAACCCTCGGACAGCACCTGTAAAGGAGACGGCTGCATCTACAGAAAGAAGGAGCTCTAATACCTATTTAAGGAGGTATGGGAAAAGAGACCTAAAGTCCAGAGATTCTGCCTGGAGAGCTGGGCACAGAAGCTTTGCTACCTACTGGCCAAAATACCCAGAGAGGAAACCTAATGACAACGTGATCTCAGGTATGAACTCTGATCTGTTCCCTAGCTTTGCACAAGGAAGACAGCAGGGAAACATTTCTATCCTGGTAGAGATCAGTTAGAGAATTCCTCTGAGCCAGTGTATGAAAGTGATCCTATGATATTTCAAGAGCAAGGGGAAATATCAAATGAGAAAGTGGAATGCATGGATTGCTCTCTTTCTAGGCTGCTGTTCTAAAGTAATCCTCAGTTAAGCATCAAACACCAAAAGGAACTGTACTGTTTTTTTAACTACCCAGAAAGGTTTCTTTGAGAGAAAGCTTTAGGGAAAGTTGGAGCCACGTGGAGAGTGGACCAGCAGTGGTTTGCAGCTGGTTAAGCACCTGTGATTAGAGCAAGGCACAAGTGCACGTGGGACTTTGGAAAGAAAACTTCTTCACTGTGTGAAAGGAAGAAAGTTGTTTTTTTTGATAAAGAGAATTTTTCCTTTTGGGTTTATTTTTCATTCCAGCACTACTAAGAAAGTTTATTAGCAGGGGCTAGAAGAAAGACCTTTTCTGTTCCATCAAGGTCTTTACTAAGTTGTTGCATAAGTAATTCAGTTGCCTTATTTGTTTTGTTTCCTGAATACAGTTCCTGAAGAAATTATTCTGTTGATGTTACCAAGTATATCTGTGTGAGGGAATAACTCCCCATAAATAAAATCTGTTTTCTGCTTTACACTCGAGCAACTACAATTCATTATTCTGGTTAAACGTCTGATTTTGTGTGATTGAACTACAACACCCACAATCCTTTGCAAAGTCAAGTAAATTCCTGTCTTTGCCAAGATTGTAGAACTTTCACAACAAGCACCCCCGTTTACACATTCTTCTGCGGCGGCTCCTGCCCTTTGGGGGCTGTGGTACCGGTCCCCTGGGGCCAGTGTGGCTACGGTCGATACTTCATTTATATCATGGTACTCAAAAAGGAGGGCACTTCTTGGCCTATTCTCAACCTTAACCATGTGAACAAGGTCCTGCGGGTGTCCAGGTTTCACATTGGAACACTACGGTCTGTCATTATGACCGTGTCTTCACAGAGGCCAATTTACACATTCCGATCAAGCAGAGCATCATCAGTTCCTCCATTTTGCAGGACCCATGGGACACTACCAGTTTCAGGCATTGCCGTTTGGCCTAGCAACGGCTCTCCGTGCCTTCATCAAGATGGTGGTTGTGGTGGCAGCAGCACCCCAGAAGGAGGGCATTCGAGGGCATCCTTACATTGACGACTAGCTCATCCAAGTGAAATCGAGCCAGGAAAGTGAGCAAGCAACGGCAAGAGTGGTTGAATTCCTGCAAAGTCTCAGATGGGTTCTCAATGTCACCAAAAATGACTTGGAGCTGTCCCAGGACCTAGAATACCTAGGGGCCACATTCAACACCCACGGCAGCAGAGGTTTTCTGCCACGACAGAGGGCACAGGCTTTGTGTCAGCAGGTATGCCAGTTCCTCAAGATGCCAACTCAAATAGCGTGGCATTATCGCAGTTACTCGGGACCATGGCGACAACCATAGAGCTGGTCCCATGGGTGAAGGCCCACAGAAGGCCATTGCAGAGGGCCCTACTGCACCGGTGATTGCACCAAAGGCATCCCATATCGCAGCCATTGCCCTGTCCAAACTTGACACGGAGGCTCTCAGGTGGTGGTTACATTCTGAGAACCTCTAGCGGTATGCCTCTGGAGGCTCTGCTCTGGATTCCGCTGACAACAGATGCCAGCCTCTCAGGATGGGGAGCCCACTGCGAGTGATGGGTGGCGCTGGGCTCTGCACACCGGAAGAAGCTTCTTGGTCCATAACAGGCTGGAGATGAAAGTGGTCTTCCTAGTGTGTTAACGGTTTCTCCCTTTGCTGCCAAGGGAAGGCAGTCAGGGGCTTCTTTGACAATGCGACCAGGGTGGCCTTCGTCAATCGACAGGGGGTCAAAGCAACGTACACTTAGAAGCAGAGGCCGTAGCGCTATTGGCATGGGTAGAAGAGCATCTGTAGGCGATTTCTGCAGCGCACGTCGCAGGAACGGACAATGTGACGGCCGATTACCTCAGTCGTTTTCACTTGGACCCCAGGGAGTGGACACTCAGCACATCTTTGAGCAGATGTGCTCTGTTGGTGCGCACCGATTATGGATCTCATGGCGACCTTTCCAGCGGCCAAGGCAAGCTGTTTCTTAAGCAGGTGACGGGGATGTTGGTTGCAAGGTCTTGACTCCCTGATGTGGTGGTGGCCCACGCAGGGCCTCCTCTTTCCGCTGTGGGCTCTTATAGGCTGGGTGGTGCAGTGGATAGAAGCTTACCAGGGGTGGTTAGTTTTCATTGCTCCTGACTGGCCGAGGTGCATGTGATATGCGGATATGGTATGACTGAGGTCAAACAGGCCGTGGAGATTACTGTTCCGAGCCGACCTCTTGATCCAAGGTCCGGTGAGGATGCCTCAGTTGGCTCGCTTACAGCAGGGCTCTTGATAGGGTTCGGTTGAGAAGGCATGGCTACTCGAACCCAGTGATTTTGACTTTGCTACAGGCCCGGAAGAGGTCTGTGTCGCTGTCCTACATCAGAGTGTGGCGGATTTTTGAAGCTTGGTGTACAGAGCACCAGTGTCGTCTGCTGCTGGCGACAGTGCCAGATATTCTGGCATTCCTGCAGTTCCGTGGGAACAAGTGTTGGTGTATAGTTCCTTGAAGATAAAGGCGGCTGCAATGTTTATGTTTATTTATTTGATATACCGCCCTACTTTAGCAGTCAGAGCGGTTCACAATTTACAACAATTTAAAAGTGGGCACAAGGCCAGAAAGATGAAAGGAAATTACAATTATTGATAGGACAATAATAGTGAGTAGACACACAGGACTGTACTTGAGGGGACAGGGTCAGACAAAAGAGGAGGGAAGGTCAAAGGCCAAGGAGAAAAGATGGGTTTTTAGCTTCTGTTTGAAAGTGATGTGATGGGGTTCTAGCCTAAGGGAAGTGGGCAGTGAGTTCCAAAGAGTGGGGCCAATGAAAAAGAATGCAATTACTTGTTACAGTTGTCTGGGGTCCGTGGTCCTCCCTTGGGATCTTAACCTCGTGTTGGCGGGTGAGCCGTTTGAACCGTTGCATTCTTGTACCTTGAAGGACTTGACACTTAGGATGTTTTTTCTAGTCGTTATTGGTTCCGCTCGGAGGATTTCGGAACTCCAAGCTCCATCGTGTCAAGAGCCATTCCTCTGCATTTCTAAAGAAAATGTAGTTTTCCAGCCGGTGCCTTAGTTTTTTCCTAAGGTCCTCTCCATTTTTCATCCTACCAAAGCTTGCGAAGGGAACGGCGGGGGGCATGGATCCACAGCTGCACTGCTTGGACAGATGGCATGGGTTGCGGTGGTATTAGACGAGGACAGTTCCGTTCTAGAAATCAGATCGTCTTTGTCTTGTTTGGAAGTCTGCAGAAGGGGGAGGCAGCCGCCAAGGCCTCCATTTTCAGGTGGATTAAAGAGACTATTGTGTCAGCATATTTGTTGAAGTGGAAGCTGGAGCTGGTGGGGTTCCAGGCGTATTTGATTAGGGCTCAGGGGGCCTCATGGATGGAATTTGGACTTGGGCCCTGGAAGATAGTTGTCAAATGGCCATATGGTCCTCTCTCCACACCTTTTGTGAAGCATTATTGCCTAGATGTGCAGGCGGCAGAGGACGCCAGGTTCGGTACAGCAGGGCTTCAGGCCGAATTTGCGGATCCTTCCCATTAAGGACACTGTTCTGTTACATCCCTGAGGTGCGGGACTGTCCTCCTCTGTCTGAAACCATACGAACACATGACCAGCCTGTAAATTGTATATATTGTTATTGTATATAGTTACCCTGTTAGCCAAGTTGATTCTCCTGTTCATATGTAAACACAAAGTACTATTGGAAATGTGTATGTTCGTTGTTTATTGTAAACCGCACTGATGCTGAATAGCGCGGTATAGAAGAGACTTTAAATAAATAAATAAATAAAATAAATGATAAGGAAGGTGAAATTAGGCCTTACCTACTAATGGGCTTTCTTTGAGGAACTCTAGTCCAGTCCCAGAAACCTTCCTGTTTTGATTACTGCATTGAGCCATTTCGCTGTCCCGGGCCTGAAGAAGGTTTTCATTAGGATTCTAGCCCTGAGTGGGGGGGCGGACGGCTATGCTAAGGACAGTTTCTGTGAGAGTGCAACTTCACGGAAGCATACCGCATTAGTTCACATTGGTTTTTCTTCTGGTGATTTTCAGGTCCGAGTGGACAGGTAAGCTACCTCGTTTGGTGAGAGGAGGGCCCCTAGTTTCTCGTAAGGTTTTATATTTGTTGCTTAACTACTTATTTGTTGCTCCTGTAAGTCTGTTTTGATAGTAGGTTAATGGGACTGGAAGGTGGAGCCAGCTGCTTCTCTGAGGTCATCAAAAGATGACATGCTCAATCTCCAAGCTGCTGTTGGGGGTTGACTACCCTGAGCAATGGGATGGGACTGGAGTTCTTTAAGGAAAGCCAATTAGCAGGTAAGACCTAATTTCACCTTATGGAATCAAGGGCTGTCTAAGGCATTATAATTGGTATTATGTGTGTGTGTGTGTGTGTATATATATATATATATTATCTTCAGACAGTGGGTGTGTGGTGCCCTCCTCTGGCTTTCTTCTCTCTATGCCCTTTTCTTCTGCAAACTCCAGACTTCGATCTTTTCACCTTGCTGCTCCTTATGCATGGAACAAACTTCCTCTATTTTTACATCAAGTCTCTTCTCTCCCTCTCTTCAAATCCATGCTAAAGGCTTACCTCTTTGAGGCTGCATTTGGATCCTAATCCCTTGTTTTCCTTGTCTGTCTTGATTAGATTGTAAGCTGTATGAGCAGAGACTGTCTTCTTTATATGTTTGTACAGCACTGTATACCTTGTAACGCTATATAAATGATTAACAGTAGTAGTAGGATGCAATGCCAGTGTATGTGTGTGTAGGGTGCCTGCCTGTGTGTGGGGTGCCTCTGTGTGTGTGGTGCAGGGATGGGGTGTGTGTGGTGAGGGGGTGGGGTGTCTCTGTGTTTATGGGGGGGGAGACAGCAGAGATGGAGTGCCTGTGTGCTTTCTGGGGGGGTGCTGCTGATTTAGCATATATTTACCCTTTTCTCCACTCTCGTTAGCTTCCAATCCCATGCACTCTTTCACCTCTCCTTGCAGACTTTCACCTGCTGCCTTCCCGCACTCTGTTCCTTTCCCAGCCTCTGTCTCTTTCTTCTTGACCTCCATTCATTCCCCTCCCCCCAGTTTTTTTCCAGGGGCTGGATTTAATTTGTTGGCACTGATAGGAAACAATGAGGGGGGGGGGTTCTCACCCTCCCCATCAGCTCTGGCTCCCCCCCCTCCCCGATCGGCTCTGACCTAATATTTTGTTTGCTGGCACAACCCAGTCTCTGGGCAGCAACAAGTTTGTTAATTAAATTCAGCCCAGGGAGGCAGATTTACTCAGTCACCACACACTCAATCTTGGGTAGTGGGAGCTAGCTTTGTCCGTGTTTCAGTGGATTTTGGATCAGTGGGGCAGTCCCTGTATGGATCTGATGGCAATCCGATCCAGTGCAAAAGTAGAGAGATTCTTCAGTTGACCCAGAGAGTTGGGCACCAAAGGCATTGATGCCTTGGTCCAGTCCTGGCCTGGGAAGCCTCTTCTGTATGTGTATCCACCATAGCCTCTTGTAGAGCTTTTGATTCATTGGATAGAGCATCATATGGGCCTAGTGATTCTATTGGCACCAGATTGGCTATGGAGGTCTTGGTTCGCAGATCTGAGGCGGCTCCTGGAGGGGTTGCCCCTGTATCTCGTGCAGGGCTGAGGCCTGTTATACCAGGGGCTATCCTGCTGGATGATCCAGTTCCTTTCCGGCTTATGGCTTGGCCCTTGAGAGGTGTGATACTTAGCGCACAAATTAGTAGGCTGTGGTTTCAACTCTTAACACAAAGCAAGGTTCCACCTGCCTTGTTAATGTATGTGTCTGGTGTGTTTTTGAGAGCTGGTGTTGGGAGCTCCACTTGCTTCCTTGGAAAGCTGAGTTGCTATCCTTATCTACCTTCCTGCAGGATGGGTTTGAAAAGGGCTTGTCTCTCTGTTCCTTATGTGTACAAGTTTCAGCCTTGTCCTACTTTCTAGGACTAGTTACCAGTGGCTTTATAATCTCACATCAAGATGTAGTTTGATTCATCAATTACATCCTTCTTTGCAGTCAGTTGTCCAGCATGGGAGTAGGGTCTCATTTTTGGGGCTCTGTTGTCTCACCCCTCTCAGCCATTGAAGCGGGCTTCTTTTAAGTATCTTTCAAAACTCATCTCTTTTGAGACTGCTTTTGAATCTCGATCCCCTTAATCTACTGCTCATCTCCTATGTGTTTCCTTACCGTTCCCCTAGCTATATCCTAGTTCCCAGTTGTTGTGTTCTCTCTTGACTAGACTTTAAGCTCTGATGAGCAGGGACTGACTCTTAGATGAGTTTGTACAGTGCTGTGTAAGCCATGTAGTTCTACACAAATAATGAATAGTAAGATACTCCATGAAGGTGTAGATAAGATTAGGAGGGACCCAGAAAAGCTTGAAGAAAGGTTAAGAATTTGACAGCTGAGATTTAATGCTAAAAAATTCAGGGTCATGCATTTGGGCTACAAAAATCCAAGAGAGTGGTACAGTATAGGGAGTGAAGTACTTCTGTCTACGAAGAGGAGCGGGACCTGGGCGTGATTGTTTCTGATGAGCGGTGTGCCCCAGGGTTTGGTCTTGGGACCGGTACTGTTCAGTATATTTGTGAGTGATATTGCCGAAGGGCTGAATGGAAAAGTCTGCCTTTTTGCAGATGACACCAAAATTTGCAACAGAGTGGACTCCCCTGAGGGAGTGGAGAACACGAGGAAAGATCTACAAAAGCTGGAAGAATGGTCTAATGCTTGGTAGTTAAGATTTAATGTGAAGAAGTGCAGTGTAATGCATTTGGGAAGCAGAAATCCAAGGGAATTGTATGCTATAGGGGGCGAGAGATTGATGTGCACAGACCAGGAGAAGGACCTCGGTGTGATTGTTTCTGATGATCCTCAAGGTGGCGAAACAGTGTGACAAGGCGGTGGCAAAAGCCAGAAGGATGCTGGGTTGCATACAGAGAGGAATTACCAGCAGAAAGGAAGAGATACTAATGCCACTGTACAAGTCGCTTATGAGGCTTCACTTGGAATATTGTGTTCAGTTTTGGAGACCGTATCTCACAAAGGATGTAAAAAGGCTGGAAGCGGTTCAGAGGAAGGTGACCAAAATGATTTGGAGTCTGCGTCAGAAGACTTATGAAAAGAGACTTGAAGACCTAAATATGTACACTCTGGAGGAGAGGAGGGACAGGGGAGATATGATTCAGACCTTTAAATACTTAGAGTATTAATGGACAAACAAACCTCTTCGAAAGACGGTGAAACTGTAAAACTAGAGGGCAAGGGGGTAAACTGAAAGGCCATGTTAGGAAATACCTTTTCACTGAAAGGGTGGTGGATGGTTGGAATGCCCTCCCATTGGAAGTGGTGGGGGCAAACAGTGACAGAATTAAAAATGGTATGGGTCAGACACAGTGGATCACTTTATAGCAGCAGGATAAAATCAAAATAAGCATAACTATCTCTTATATCTGAACAAATAGGGATGACCACTAAACAAAGGCATGGGGAGAGGTGCCTTTCTAAGGATACCTTGGCTCATTGGATAAAGGTGTCCTCGGCCTGTCTTTTGTGGACTTGATGTGTCCCAGAGGGTGCACTCTACTTAGGGCTCTTCCTGTGCAGAGAGCAGTTTTGTTGTCCCTATTGACATTTGTAGGGTGGCAACCTGGAAATCCCTCTCAACGTTTGTTACACATTACCACTTGGATGTCCAAGACTGGGCGGACACAGCTTTGGGGGAGAGATTTTAAAGGCATCCATGTTTTCTTCCTGCCCAGTGGAGTAGTAACTTTGGTACTTTCCACTTGTCTAGACTGGTCTAGCAGGACGATCTAGAAGGTGACATTTTGCTTACCAGATAATGTCCTTTCCTGGAGTCCTGCTAGACCAGTCTAGGAGCCACCCCTTGTGCTCTGTTATCTCTGCAATATAGTCTTCCAGGCTTTGAACATCTGATAGTTGCTTTGTGCAGTGGGTTGTGTTTGGTCAGGTTCTTGACCATTTGCTTTGGTATGAATACTGAAGTATGCCCCTAGCCGCACCAACTCAAGTAGCAGTGATGATATCACTTGAAAGATCTAGTGTTTTCTCTGTCTCTACCTGTGTTGGTAGGGGAACACAACTCTCTTGTCTGGACTGGTCTAGCAGGACTCCAGGAAAGCACATTATCTGGTAAGTAAAATGCCACTTTTCTGTAGAGAACAGAATTGATCAGGCACACAATCTTTCCCACATCTCCATGAGTTGCATTCTTTATGGATCCACAGTACTAACTGTAGTGCTGAGAAAACAGCTACATGGAAGACGGACTGTATATGCTCAGTTCTGATGTCTTGCAGAACCGATCTGTTCCGATGACGTTCCACGATACTGTATGATCCAATTGTGCCTGATCAATTCTGCTGCCTGTGGAAAATGTCAGTTGCAGGTAGGAAACAATGGTATATGGACCATTTCCTAATTGTTCCTCCAGTCCAGTTTGCATGGGTTATCACCGTGCACCAGCAGCTGAGGACTAAGCATGTCAGAATTCTGATGTCACAGTACAAGAGCTCCCTCTTCAGCTCCAGAATCCAGTCTTTCAGTACACAGTAGCTGAGTGAATAGCTTTTATGTGGTGATCTCCACTGAAAGGACATTTTACTTTGTCAAAAAAGAAAAAATAGAGGAAGGCAGGAGAGGACTGAAGTTTTGCATTCTTGGGCTGGGTTTTTCACCTTCATACTGTATAGATAAGTGAGGGCAGGCAGTGTTGCAGGGTCTGCTTTTTGACTTCTAAGTCCTTAGGAGGTTCAGGAATAGTCCGGATGTCAAATTATCTGGGGTTCCCAGGTCCCTTTTCTCCCAGCCAAATAGCCCAAATATCTCTTGGCAACAGTTTAATTGGGTTTTCCTATTCCACCATGGCTCTTTGTATTTCAGGGCTATTTCTTTAAACAAAAAAACAGACCAGAGACAGCCTGCACAGAGCGATCGCAGCTTGTCTGAAGCTTTTTTTGTTATTCGATTTAGTGTTTTGCAGTCTAGTGAGAGAAACATCTTTTGGTCGGCAGGTGAGTGTTTGCCTTTATCTTCCTCTGCTGTCTTCTCTGGGTTTGCAGCAGTTTTTTGTTCGGCGTGCATATGGTCGGCTCCCCCTGCCTGTTTACAGTGTTCAGGAAGCCGCACTTGAACTCCTGAGGGTTTTTGCCGGTTTTGCTTGAGGCAGGGCAGGAAGCTAAAGCAAGTTCTCAGCAACATGATCATGGAAGCTGAATTGGGGGTTTCAATGGCAGATTTTCCAAGACTTGCAGTTCTGGTGGGAACCGCAGCCATTTCGGTTCAGGCAGCCATTTCCCCTGCTGAGACAGTGAAATATGGGACGAGAAAGGCAAAATCGCAGGATAAACAAATTTCAGCTCTACAGCAGAGACAGAGGAGGTTTGTGAATTTTTTGAGCCAGATTTTTCTCCTGATTTTATTTTATTGATGCACAAGGCTTATTGTCCCAAGAGAAAGCCAGCTGGTCATTTTCCTGCTCAGACTAAGGTCTCTTCCAGCTTAGTTCCTGAAACCCTGCAGGAGTGAGACCCCATGGAAGGGGCACCTCCATTGAAAAAGAGTGGAGAGGATACTGATGCCTGGCTGGGTCAGGACTCTCCACAATCGCAGGCCTCGGAGGAGCTGGAGGAAAGACCTTCAGACCTCTGGGGCGAGCCTGTAGCTCTGGATTTGGAAGAGGGTGAGATTCCTCCAGGAGAAAACCCTAACGTATCCAGGGTGTTCCACAGAGAGGTACTTACAGCCCTAATTAACCATTTTCTCACTGCTTTGAATATTGTGCCTTCCCCTGCACTATTTATTTATTTAACAGGTTTTATATACCGCTTTATCATTTCAATCAAATCGGTTTACATTGAAACTTAAACTTGGTAATATACATTAAACAGATACATTGATAACTTGGATTTTTCTGAGGCAATGGAGGGTTAAGTGACTTGCCCAAGACCACAAGTGGAGGAACCCTTGGTGGACCCCTTGCTGCGGAGTTTCAAAGGTTCTCAAGTGTGTTTTCCAGTACATTGAGTAATTAAGAAAATGATTGAATCAGAAAGGGAGTTTCCGGATGCTACTCTGATAGGGGGTAGAGCGATGAGTCGCTTGTACCCTACTCCACAAGATGAGTGGGATTTCCTGAAGATGCCTAAGGTGGATGCTTTAGTCTCAACAGTGACCAAAAAGACCACCATCCATTGGAAAGTGGTGCGACCCTCAAGGACCTTGAGGACTGTAAGCTGGAGGCTTTCCTCAAACAAGCCTTTGATACTAGTGCCTTGACTTTGCAGGCCTCTATATGTGGAGAGCAGCGGCAGCCATAACAACGATCGGGAGTTGAGCGGGAGCTCCTCCTCACCCCAATGGGACTGCCAATCATCTGCCCTATAAGGGCATTTAAACCGCTGCTCCTGAGGCATGAGAAACATCGGGGAGAGCAGCGGCAGCCATAACAACGATCGGGAGTTGAGCGGGAGCTCCTCGCCCCAATGGGACTGCCAATCATCTGCCCTATAAGGGCATTTAAACCGCCACTCCTGAGGCGCGCCCGCGCCTTGCGGGCCTCGCCAGAGGGCCCTTTGACGTGGCCGTTAGGCGCGGGACCATGCAGGACTGGGGAAAAGGCCGCTCCATGATTGTATTTATTGGTATGCTGTTTATATTTAAACGTTAAATGTTATGTAAAGTTTGTGCTGTGTTTCCCCTGTTATGTACTCCCACTCCCTATCGCTTTGATATAATGATATAGTGATGTATGTTCCCCTGCCTGTGTGCAACCCTGTACGGTATTGTGACCGTCTTGATTGAAGGAAAAAGCGGGATACAAAACTTGTCAAATAAATAAATAAATAAATGTGGAGACTATGCCTCCAGAGCGTCCATTTGATGGCTTCAGGGTTTGGTACCACCTGACTTGGAGGGCCAGGCGGCGGTGTTGGAAGGAGCCAAGCTGGAGTCGGCCTCAGCATCTCTGGCAGATGCATTTTATGATTTGGTACGGGTCTCATTTAAGACTATAGCATCAATTGTAGGTGCTCTGTGATTTCTTTGGCTACGAAACTGGTCTGCAGACGTTTCCTCAAAGATTAGACTCAGTAAACTCTCCTTTAAGGGTAAGTTACTGTTTGGTGAAGCACTAGACAAGCTAGTCAAGGATCTGGGAGATTCTAAAGGCGGCCACTTACTGGAGGATCGGCCTAAGGGGGCGAAGCAGGGAGCTCCTCAGCAAGGACAGCCACTGGATTTTCAGAGGTTCCGATCCAATTATTTCGCTCCCTGTCAAAGAGGTTGATATGGAATGAAGGGGCAGCCCTTTTGAGACTACAGGTGTTCCAGTTGGAGCTATTATTCAGCCCCTCAGGCCCCAGTCAAAAAAACCCAATGAAGCCAGGGAGGCCCACATGGAAGAAGTGGCAATATGCGGTCAGTTACAACAATTTTATTCTGTCTACGCCGATGTCACAACCGACCAATGGGTGTTAGAGATAATTCAGGGGTACGCACTGGAGTTTGCCCAACTCCTCGCTGAGGCTGCCCTTTGTCCTATCTACTGCTCCGCGCATCTTTACAAAGATTATGGTGGTGGTGGCGGCAGCCTTATTAAAGGAGGGTATCCTGTTGCATCCATATTTAGACGATTGACTCATCGGGCAAAATCAGAGTCCGAGGGAGTCTCTGCCACAAGGTGAGTGGTGGAGTTCCTCCAAAGTCTGGGCTGAGCGATTTTAGAAAAGGTTCAGAGAAGAGCCACCAAAATGGTAAAGGGGATGGAAGGATACTCCTATGAAGAAAGGCTAAAAAGGTTAGGGCTCTTTAACCTGGAAAAGAGACGGCTGAGGGGAGATATGATAGAAGTCTATAAATTAATGAACGGAGTGGAACAGGTAAATGTAGATCGATTGTTTACGTTATCAGAATATAGAAAGACTAGGGGACATGCAATGAAGCTACAGGGTAAACTTTTTAAGACTAATAAAAGAAAATATTTTTTCACTCAACGTGTAATCAAACTCTGGAATTTGTTACCGGAGGATGTAGTAAAGGCTGTTAGTGTAGCTGGGTTTAAAAAAGGTTTGGACAAGTTCCTGGAGGAAAGGTCCATAAACCATTATTAAGAAGGGACCTAGGATATCAATGCTTGACCCAGTAAAAGCATTGTGGAACCTGTGTCTCTTGGGGAAACTGCTAGGTACATATGACCTAGATTGGCCACTGTTGGAAACAGGATACTGTGCTTGATGGACCTTGGTCTGACCCAGTATGGCATATCTTATGTTCTTATATGTTCTTAACCTGGCCAAGATTCAACTCCAGCCCGTCCAGAGCCTGGTCTACCTAAAAGCTGAATTAGATACCCAAGTGGGAGTTATTTCTCTGCTGGCAGACAGAGTGCAGAAACTCCAGTATCAAGTTCAGCGTTTTTTGGACATGAAGGTGCCAACAGTGTGGTCTTACCTCCAGCTGTTGTTCTGTGGCGGTGGCCCTGGATCTGGTGCCCTAGGCTCGAACCTATATGAGCTGCTTCAGCAGGCGCTGCTCTCTCTCTGCTACTGCAACCATTGTCTCAGAAGCTGAAGTGTCCTGAGGACATGAGGAGGAGGCTGGCCTGGTGGTTACAGGAAAGTCATCTGACAGCCAGTCTTCTACTGGAACAGCCACACTGGATTCTAGTAACAACAGATGTCAGCCTTATAGGGTGGGGAGCTCATTTGCAGTCGCAGGTCACACAAGGGCAGTGGACTCCAAAGGAGAATTCTTGTTCAATCATTCACCTGGAAATGAGAGCAGTTTTTCTGTCCCTCCAGTTTTTCGAGCCCTTGATAGCTCAGAGGGCAGTCCGGGTATGCTCTGACAATGCGATCACAGTGGCATACATCAATCATCGGGGGGGCATGGGCAATGTGATGCTGGCAGATGCTGGCAGATGAGATTCAGCCCTTTGCTACTGTGGACAGAGGAGGATCTAACCACTCTGTCTGCAACTCATGTTGCAGGAAAGGACAATATTCAGGTGGACTTCCTTAGTCGACACCGGTTGGTTCTGGGTGAGTGTAAATTGAATGCAGCAGTGTTTCATGACCTCATGCATTGTGTGGAGCCGATCATGGACCTCATGGCTTCTCTGACGCACACCAAAGCGAACCACTTCTTCAGCAGATGCATGAAGCACATGTCCGAGGGTCTCGATGCTCTGGCGCAGTCCTGGCCATCAGAGGGGCTTCTGTATGTTGTCCCGCCATGGATACTCATTGTTCGGCTTCTACATGAATAGAATCCCATAATGGTCTAGTGATTCTCATTGCTCCGGACTGGCTGCGAAGCCCGTGGTATGCGGACCTGATTTGACTCCTGATAAGACAAGCCCTGATGACTTCCCGAAAGAATCAACCTGTTTTCCCAGGGTCCAATATTGATGCGCCAGGTGAATCGATTCTCATTTGCGGCTTGGCTCTTGAGTGGGCATGGCTGAGGCATAGAGGATATGTGGCACCGATTATTGTGACCATGTTGAAGGCAAGAAAGCGTTCTACTACCTTGGCCTATTTGAAAGACTAGCGAGTGTTTGAAGACTGGTGTTCATCTTGGGGCATTCAACCTTTTTCATCCTCTCTTCGGATATCTTGCTGTTTATACAGAATGGCCTCAAGAAGAGATTGACTCTGAATTCCCTGAAGGTCCAGGAGGCAGGGCCTCTCTTGCTATAAGGGGCGAGTGCAGGGGCACTCTTTAGAAGGTCAACTGGATGTGGTTCATTTTCTCAGAGCAGTGAAGCTAGTCCATCCACCCTTCTAGCTCATGGCTCCTCCTTGGGACCTTAATTTAATGGTATCGGCCTTAGCAGCGGCACTATTTGAGCCATTCTCGAGGATGACTTTGAGGGATTTCTCCTTGAAAGCGGTCTTTTTGGTGATGATTTGCTCTGCTTGTCATATATCAGAACTGCAGGCTCTTTCTTAGAAACATGACTGCAGAAAAAGACCACATGGCCTATCTAGTCTGCCCTTCCATATCAACTACTACAATAGTCCCTTTTTTTCCTTTTGAGATACTGTGTGTTTGTCCCATGCTTTTTTGAATTCAGATACTGTCCTCATCTCTACACTCTTTCCATAAAGAAATATTTTGCATATTACTCCTGAGTCTATCCCCTTTCATCCTCATCCTATGTCTCCTCGTAGCAGAGCTTGCTTTCAATCGAAAGAGGCTCTCCTCCTGTGCATTTATGCCACGGAGGTATTTTAACTTCTCTATCATATCTCCTCTATCCCACCTTTCCTCTAAGGTGTACATATTAAGATCCTTAATCTGTCCTCATATGCTTTATAACTAAGACCACTAAACATTTTAGTAGCCACCCTCTGCCCCGACTCCAACCTGTTTATATCCTTTTGAAGGTGTGGTCTCCAGAATTGCACACAATACTCCAAATGAGGTTGCACCAGAGACTTATACAGAGGCACTATCACCTCCTTTTTTTCTGCTGGCCATTCCTCTCCCTATGCACCCAAGCATTATTCTAGCTTTCGCCGATGCCTTTTCTACCTGGTTATGTACTTTAAGATTGTCAAACACCATCACGCTCAGGTCCCGCTCTTCTTTTGTGGACAGAAGTACTTCACCCCCTACACTGTACTGCTCCCTTGGATTATTACAGCCCAAATGCATGACCCTGTATTTTTTTAGCATTACATCTCAGCTGCCAAATTCTCGACCATTCTTCAAGCTTAACTAGATCCCTCCTCATGTTACCTGCTCCTTTCTAGGTGTCTATTTCAGATTTTGGTATCATCTACAAAGAGGCAAACCTTAGCCAACAGCCCTTCTGCAATATCACTAACAAAGATGTTAAAAAGAATTGGACTAAGGACAGATCCCTGCTGCACACCACTAGTAAACGTCTCCTCAGTGAGCTCCATTTACCTGTACCCTTTGCTGCCACCCACCCAACTAATTCCTAACCCAAGCAGTAACTTTAGGGTCCATTCCTAGGGTGCTCAGATTGTTTACAAGTCTCTTGTGTGGAACGGTGTCAAAGACTTTACTGAAATCCAAAAATACCACATCTAGGGCTCTCCCTTGGTCCAATTCCCTGGTCACCCAGTCAAAGAAATCAATCAGATTTGTCTGACAAGACTTGCCTCTGGTGAATCCATGCTGCTGCCAATCCTGTAATCCATTGCTCTCCAGAAACCTTACTATTTTTTCTTTCAGCAGCGTTTCCAATAATTTACTCACCGCAGAGGTTAGACTAGCTGGCCTGTAGTTTTCGACCATATCCTTACTTCCGCTTTTGTGTAAAGGGACCACATGTGCCTCTCTCCAGTCCTTTGGCACCACTCACGACTCCAGAGGCATTAAAAAGGTCAGTCAGTGGAGCTGCTAGAACATCCCCAAGTTTCTTCAGAATTCTCAGATGTATCCCATTCGGTCCCATCGTTTTGTCTAATTTAAGTTTAGCTAGTTTCTCACGAACACAGTCTTCTGAAAATCGTTCGAGACACCCTTTGCTTCTTTTCCTATTTGTAGGTGTTTTCTGAGGTCTGCTCCTGGCCTTTCATCTCTGAACACAGAACAGAAATAGTTGTTAAGCATTTCTGCTTTATCCTCATCAGCTTCTACATATTCCTCCCCTGCACCCTTGAGTCTTACAATATCACTTTAGATGAAAAATGTCTTATCCCCCCATTCTACTTTGCTAACTTCTCTAGGTTTTTCCAAATACAGGTGGCCTATCTTCTTCTCTCTGTATCTCTTGTAGTTCATAAAGGGCTCCCCCTTTTTCTTCACCTTTTCAGCTACTTCTTTTGAGGACCATAGTAGTCCATCCCTAGGGTGCTCAGTTTGTTTATACGTCTTCTGTGCGGAACGGTGTCAGACATTACTGAAATCCAAATATACCACATCTAGGGCTCTCCTTGGTCCATCTCCCTGGTCACCCAGTCAAAGATCTCAATCAGATTTGTCTGACAAGACCTGCCTCTGGTGAATCCATGCTGCTGCTAATCCTGTAATCCACTGGACTCCAGAAACCTCACTATTTTCTCTTTCAGCAGCGTTTCCAATAATTTACTAACCACAGAAGTTAGACTAACCAATCTTTAGTTCTCAATGTCATCTTTATGTCCGCTTTTGTGTAAAGCGGACCACATGTACCTTTCTCCAGTCCTCTGGCACCACTCCTGATTCCAAAGAAGAATTGAAAAGGTCAGACAATGGAGCTGCTAGAACCTTCCCAAGATCCCTCAGTATTCTTGGATGTATCCCATCTGGACCCATGGCTTTTGTCTACTTTTAGTTTAGCTAGTTCTTCACAAACACAGTCTTCTGAAAATCATTTGAGATCCCTGTCGCTTCTGTTCCTATTTGTTAGTGTTTTCTGAAGTCTTGCTCCTGGCCCTTCACCTGTGAACACAGAACAATACCAATTCCGCTTTATCCTCATCAGCTTCTACATATTCCTCCCCTTCACCCTTGAGTCTGACAATACCACTTTTGCCCTTCCTCCTCTTACTAACATATTTGAAAAATGTCTTATCCCCACATTTTATTGCATTGGCTATTTCTTCTTTTTTTGTATCTTTGCTTTCTTGACTATTTTGCTAGCTTCTTTAAGTTGTTCCAAATATAGTTGCCTGTCTTCATTTCTCTGTGATCTCTTGTATTTCATGAAGGCCTCCCTCTTTTTCTTCACCTTTTCAGCTACTTCTTTTGAGAACCATAGCGGCCTCCTTTTTCTTTTACCTTTATTTATCTTTCTAACAAAAATGTCGTTTACCCTTACAATATCCCCTTTCAGTTTTGCCCACTGTTTTTCTAAATACCCCAGCTGTTCCCATCTGGCTAGCTACTCTTTGAGGTATTGACCCATCTTGGCAAAGTTAGTTTTCCTAAAGTCTAAGACCCTCACTTTTGAATGGATTTTATCAGCCCTAGTCCTAATACTGAACCACACCATCTGATGATCACTGAATGCGAGATGATCTCCCACTATAGCATCAGAAACACTTTCCCCATTGGTAAGCACCAAGTCCAGTATGGCCCCATCACGGGTGGGTTCTGTTATCAGTTGCCTGAATAGTTCTTGTAGAGAATCCAGGTTCTCCTTACTTCTAGATGACACTGCAGCAGGCAGTGCTGCATATATCTTCTATTAAATCCTTGTTTACATCTACTCCCTGTGACGTAGATCTGTATATAACTCCAATGCAAATGGATTTCTCTTTCCCTTTTTCTAATTTAACCCACAGTGCCCCCTTTCTTCCTTTTAAGTCTTGCAATTTTATAACTTTAATAATATTTTTTATATATAATATCACTCCACCTCCCCTTCTTCCTACTCTGTCCTTCCTGAATAAAATATAGCCTAGTATAATTACATCCCAATCATGGTTTTCTGTAAACCATTTCTCCATAACTGCCACTAAATCCAAGGAGGACAGAGTCCATTCATAAATTCAGACCTGTTGTTCTTTTGTTATTTGCAGGCCCTCGGAAAGGAGAAGCGGCTTCCAAAGCCTTGATTGCTCACTGGTTGAAAAAGGCCATAATCTCCGCCTATAATGTATAATGGGCCTTAGAACTCATCCAACCAGATCATAGGCGTCATCTTGGGCAGAATATAGTCTAGAATTGCTGGTGGATACTTGTAGGGTAGTGACGTGGTCGTTGCTCCATACTTTTACAAGACATTATCGGCTGGATGTCCAGGTTGCCGGAGGTGCGCAGTTTGGGCTTCTGTGTTTCAAGAAGGACTTGCAGGTCCCTCCCATGATTAGGTACTGTTCTGGTACATTCCATGCATACTGGACTGGACTGGAGGGATGATTAGGAAGGAGAAATGAGACCTTACCTGCTAATTATCTTTCTAGTTCAGGACCCTCCCTTGTGAACTTTGGTGTCTGTCTTTGTGTATTAGATCTGAAGCTTGGAGCGAGTCCTGCTGGCTTGAAGGGGAAGGATCTCGGCAAGAGATAATGAGAAGAAGTACATCACTACAGTGGTTGTGTTTCCCCTATTGAGGGTGGGCATCCTAGTAAGTATGACCCATTCAGCATGCTTTGTCCTTACTCTGTACATAGGTCATGTTTAATAACACAGTCTAATGATGCATTCCTTCTGTTAGAGTGCAGGATCTAGGTAAGGCAGAATAATGTTTGTGTACTTTGCCTTGTCAGTAGGAGACTGGATTCTGGAGCTGAAGCGGGAGCCGGGACCACCTTTTACATGTGTCTGCACAGTGCTGCATATGTCTGTAGCGCTATACAAATGATCAGTAGTAGTAGTAGCTCTTGTACTGTGACATCACAATTTTGACATGCTCAGTCCTCAGCTGCTGGTGGACATGCATGGAACTGGATTGGATTGGAGGAACTCAAGGAAAGACCATTAGCAGGTAAGGTCGAATTTTGCCTTACTTTTTATTATTCAGTTTCTGGCTTTCACTTCGATAGCAAATGTAGATAATCAATTCCAAGAAATATATTTAAGAATTTGCTAATCATTTGTTCTATTAAAATACTATCTATAAATACCTCAATGCAAGCTGAAGAAAAGGACAATTTTCAGCTGGAGTTTACATACTTTACATAGTAATATGAGAATGATTTTCCTTCTTGTAAACAGAGAAAGCAAAGTTGCTTACTTTGAACTGGTGTTCTCTGTGGATAGCATGGTTTAAAGGTGAGGTCAGAGAGGCTGTTGTTGCCAAAAAAGCATCTTTCAGGAAATGGAAAAAAGAGCCAAATGACGAAAACTGGAAACAGCACAAGCACTGGCAAGTTAGATGCAAGGCATTGATAAGGCAGGCAAAGAGAGAATTTGAGAAGAAGCTTGCTCTGGAAGTAAAAGCGCGTAATGAAGACTTTTTCAAGTACATTTGTAGCAAAAATCCTGTGAGACAGTCAGTTGGACCATTAGATGATAGAAAGGTAAAAAGAGCACTAATAAGGGACAAGGCCATAGCGGAGAGACTGAATGAATTCTTTGCTTCAGTCTTTACTGAGGAAGATGTAGGGTTGTTACCCATGACTGAAGTGGTATTTAAAGGTGATACTGCAGAAGAATTGAAAGAAATATCGATACACCGGGAAGATGTATTATAACTGTTTGATAACCTGAAGAGTAGCAAATCACCTAGACCGGATAGTATACATCCAAGGGCATTGAAAGAACTGAAATATGAGATTGCAGACCTGCTATTAGTAATCTGTGAACTATCATTAAAATCATCTGTAATACCTGAAGATCGGAGGATCGTCAATGTAACGCCAATTTTTAAAAAGGGTTCCAGGGGTGATCCGGGAAACTAAAGACCGGTGAGCCTGATGTCGGTCCCGGAAAAATGGTAGAAACCATCATAAAGAACAAAATTACTGAACATGTAGATAGTCATGGCTTAATGGGAGACAGCCAACATGGCTTTAGACAAGGAAGATCTTATCTTACTAATCTGTTATGTTTTTTTTGAAGGTGTGAATAAACAGGTAGACAAAGGTGATTCGGTTGATATAGTGTATATGGATTTTCAGAAAGCCTTTGGCAAGGTCCTTCATGAGAGACTCTTGGCAAAATTAAAAAGTCATGAGTTAGGAGACATGTACTATTGTGGATCAGGAACTGGTTAAAAGATAGAAAGCAGAGGGTAGGGCTAAATGGCCAATTTTCCCAATAGAGAAAGGTGAATAGTGGAGTACCCAGGGATCTGTGTTGGATCCGCCGCTTTTTGACATATTCATAAATGACCTGGAAAAGGGAATAACGAGTGAGGTTATCAAATTTGCAGATGACACAAAACTAAGTTGTTAAAACCCATGAGTATTGTGGAAAATTGCAAGAGGACCTTGATAAATTGGAAGACTGGGCATCAAAATGACAGATGTAATTTAATGTGGACAAGTGCAAAGTTATGCACCTAGGAAAGAACAACCCAAACTATGGTTACACATGCAAGGTTCCACATGAGGAACCACCACCCAGGAAAAGGATTTTAGGCATCATTGTGGATAACATGTTAAAACCCTCAGCCCAATGTGCAGCGGCGGCCAAGAGAGCAAATAGAATGTTAGGTATCATAAGGAAAGGAATGGAAAATAAACCAAAGGATATTATTATCTTTATCTTATCTTTATTTACATTTGATATATTGCCCACATCATGCCTCTATATCGTTCTATGGTGAGACCACACCTTGAATATTGTGTGCAACTCTGGTCATCGTATCTTAAAAAGGATATAGCGTTATTAGAAAAGGTTCAGAGAAGAGCCACCAAAATGGTAAAGGGGATGGAAGGATACCCTTATGAAGAAAGGCTAAAAGGTTAGGGCTCTTTAACCTGAAAAAGAGACGGCTGAGGGGAGATATGATAGAAGTCTATAAATTAATGAACGGAGTGGAATGGGTGAATGTAGATTGTTTACGTTATCAGAATATAGAAAGACTAGGGGACATACAATGAAGCAACAGGGTAAACTATTTAAGACTAATAAAAGAAAATATTTTTTCACTCAACGTGTAATCAAACTCTGGAATTTATTACCTGATGATTTAGTAAAGGCTGTTAGTGTAGCTGGGTTTAAAAAAGGTTTGGACAAGTTTCTGGAGGAAAGGTCCATAAACAATTATTAAGAAGGGACCCAGGATATCAATGCTTGACCCAATACAAGCATTGTGGAACCTCTGTCTTTTGGGGGAACTGCTAGGTATGTATGACCTAGATTGGCCACTGTTGGAAACTGGATACTGGACTTGATGGACCTTGGTCTGACCCGGTATGGCATATCTTATGTTCTTATAAGGAAAGGAATGGAAAATAAAACAAAGGGTATTATGTTGTTGTTAAGTGCCATCAAGTCGGAGTTGACTCATGGCGACCCTCTGGATAGCTATCCTAAATTGTGTTCTGTCTTGAGTCAGGCGGCTCATAGTTGACAGACGGTACCCGTAGCTGCTGTTATTGTATTGATCCATCTCATTGCTGGCCTTCCTCTTTTGCGTTTACTTTCTATCTTGCCAAGCATGATGTCTTTCTCTAATGATCTCTCTCTTCGCATGATGTGTCCAAAGTATGAAAGTCGAAGTCTTGTCATCTGAGCTTCTATAGAAAACTTAGGTTTGATCTCCTCCAGTACCGACTGGTTTGTTCTTTGGGCAGTCCATGGTATACACAGTATTCGCCACCAGCACTATAATTCAAAGGCATCAATTTTCTTCCTGTCTATCTTTTTCACTGTCCAGCTTTCACATCCATATGATGTTATTGAAAATACCATGGCTTGAACAAGTCGAATCTTTGTATGGAGAGAGACATCTCTGCTCTTGAGAATCTTATCTAGGTTTTTCATAGCCATTCTGCCAAGAGCAATGCGTTGTCTGATTTCTTGACTGCTTGTTGCTTCTTTATTGATAGTTGATCCAAGTAAGTTAAAGTTGTTAACGATTTCAATTTCTTCTCCTTCAACGATGAACCTGTTGATTATGCCAGTTGTCATGATCTTTGTCTTCTTTACATTAAGGTGCAGGCCCATTTTGAGACTATGTTCTTTGATTGTGAGAAGCAAATGTTTCAGATCATCTTCACTTTCAGCCAGTAATGTGGTGGTATCAGCATAGCGAAGGTTGTTGATGAGTCTTCCACCAATCTTCACACCTCTGTTGTCTTCATACAATCCTGCTTCTCTGATGATTTGTTCTGCATATAAATTAAACAGGTAGTTGGAGGTCATTAAGACGTTGCCGTCCCATAAAGCACCCGGACTAGATGGGTTTACTAATATATTTTATAAGAAGTTTGGGGATGTGGTGGGGGAGGTTTTGGCACGGCTCTTTAACGCCTTTGCGGAGGGGGGGGGGAGCTGCCGGAAACAATGAGGACAGCGGGTATCACATTGCTTCCCAAAAAAGGGAAAGACTTAACCTTGTGTGGGTTGTATCGCCCTATTTCGCTGTTGGGGACAGATTTTAAAATATATACAAAAATATTGGCCAATAGGATACTACCCTACTTACCGCATTTGGTACATGAGAACCAATCAGGGTTTGTCCCGGGGAGACACACTTCCCATAATCTACGGAAAGTGTTGAATGCGGTGTGGGCTGGAAAGCGTGGGAAGGAACAGAGGTTGTTGACAATTGATGCTGAGAAAGCTTTTGATCGGGTCTCATGACCCTTTCTTTTTAAGGTTTTGGAAAAGATGGGGATAAGAGGGACGTATTTAGAATGGGTCAAAGCGATTTATAAGCAACTGCGGGCAAAGATTCGTATAATTGGCGAATACTCGGAGGGGTTTGAACTAAGGCGGGGTACAAGGCAAGGCTGCCTACTGTCCCCTATTTTGTTTGTACTCTCGATGGAACCCTTAGCACAGCGGGTGCGAGAATGTGAGGAGGTGCAGGGGGTTCGGTTGACAGCAGTAGAGTGTAAGGTGTCACTCTTTGCGGATGACTTGCTGTTTTTATTAACTAACCCCATGGGGTCCTTAACTACTCTTTATGATATTTTAAGGGAATTTGGGGAATATTCGGGGTTTCGAATTAATGCTACAAAGTCGGAGATTTTGAACATCTCGGTACCTGGGGAGTCTGAGCGGGTACTTAAGGGGAAATTTTCCTTTTAAGTGGGCCAGGGACAGTATTACATACCTGGGTATCAGGCTAACGGTGAGGGTGCAGGACCTGTTTGAGGCGAATTATGGCAGAATGGAAAAGATTGTTAGAAAGGACATGGAGAGTTGGGGTAATAAGGGGTTATCTTGGTATGGGAGGATGTCAGCGGTAAAAATGGTGATTCTCCCCAAGTAGTTGTATCTGTTTGTGTTGCCCATTTTGGGTGCCACCGAAAGATTTAGTGAGGTGGCAACAGGGAATTATGAAATTTGTGGGGGGCCCGAAAAAGGATAGGGTTGCTGGGCGTGTCCTGACTAGAAGGAAGGAATATGGGGGTATGGCTATACCAGATTTGAGGCGGTATTGGGAGACTGCCCAACTGGGTGCGAGTGTGGAATGGTGGGGGGATGAGAAAAAAGAGTGGGTGTGGATGGAGTCCGAGGAACTGGGCGAAGGACAGCTTGGTGATCTACTCTGGCTGCCCAAAGAAGGGAATAGTGGGTTTGTGGGGGAGAACCCATATGTGAAGTTGACCCTGAGGGTATGGACTAAGTGGAAGGGTAGGTGGCTGGGTAAGGAGGGAATTTCTCGGTTGATCACAATCAGGGGGAATGCTGCGTTCCCGCCGGGGATGGGGAAGTTGGCCTATAGGCACTGGGAACAGAAGGGGTTAGGGTGGATAGGTCAACTGTTGGAGGGACGTTCTATAAAATGCTTTACGGCAGTGCAAGAGCAGTTCCAACTGGAGGATAGGGATGCTTTCCGTTTCCAACAGATTAGACATTATATTCAAAGAAAGATAGTGCCAGGCCTAAGGGGAGATCCTACTGAGGTGGAACAGCTGTTCCTGATGGGACAGAAGAAGGGGGATAGTGGCAAAATTGTATGCTATGATGCAAGGGGAAGGTCCTCGTGAGACCTTCCAAAGGAAGTGGGAAGAGGATTTGGGTGTGGAATGGGGGGCAGACACCTGGAAACAGATTTATCAGTCCCGTTATAAATTTATATTGGCAACCTCTTTGATCGAAAATAATTACAAGGTTATGTACAGATGGCACTTGACGCCAGTGCGCTTGAAGCATATGTATGGTAATGTGTGTGATACTTGTTGGAGGGAATGTGGAGAACGGGGTTCTTATATGCATATTTGGTGGAATTGTAAATTTATTCAGGGAAGGTGGCTGGAGGTATTTACTCTGTTGGGTCAGATATTGGAAAAAGAGTTGCAGCCATCTCCTGCTACGGCGATGTTAGGGGTTCGACAACCGACTTTAAGTAGTGGGGAGGGGGACTTTGTGAATATGGGGTGTGTAGTGCTTCGGGTGTTGATAGCCAGGCGCTGGAAGCAGGTGGAGGCCCCGCCGATGGAGGAGTACTGTAACTCTTTAGCCCATATTTTTCTGATGTGTAAATTGACGGCGCAGAAGAAGGAGAGATCACAAAATTTTTTGAAAGTGTGGGGAAAGTATATTATATGGATGGATAATAAGTAAAATAGCTATATATAATGGGTGCTGTTTGGATGGGTGGGGAGGGAGGAGGGGAGGGGGATCATTAAAGTGTATAACAGTTGGATTGTTAGATGGGTGTTTAGCCTTGGGAATGGCATGGGACGATGTGTTGTAATGGGGGTTAGTAAGATGTGATTTTGTAAATCTGGTTGCAATAAAAAATAAATTTCAAAAATATAAATTAAACAGGTAGGGGGAAAGTATGCAGCTTTGTCTTACATCTTTGCTTATTTTAAACAATTCTGTTTCTCTTTGTTCCGTTCGAACTGTTGCTTCTTGATCAATGTACAGATTGTGCAAGAGTACGATCAGGTGTTCTGGTATACCCATGCTTCTTAATGTGGCCCAGAGTTTCTCATGGTTTACACAGTCAAAAGCCTTGCTATAGTCGATAAAGCAAAAATAGATATCCTTTTGGTATTCTTTAGTCTTTTCAAGGATCCATCTCACATCCGCAATGATGTCTCTCGTTCCTCACCCTTTCCTGAACCCTGCTTGCACTTCAGGTAGTTCTTGTTCCTGGTATGGTTGTAGTCTCTTTTGAATAATCTTCAGTAGAATCTTGCTGGCATGTGGGATCAGAGCGATTGTGCGATAATTTCCACAGTCAGTTGGATCACCTTTTTTTAGTATTGGTATAAACACAGATCTTTTCCAGTCAGTTGGCTATGATGTTGTCTTCCATATTTCTTGGCAGAGCCTTGTAAGTACAGTAACAGCTGCATCAGATTGCTGTAATACTTCTATGGGAATGCTATCAATGCTTGGTGCTTTGTTCTTTGATAAGGCTTTCAATGCTGCTTCAACTTCTTCTTTCATCACCAATGGTTCCCGATCATAAGGTACAGGTTGAAACGGCTGTTGGTCCACTTGATCTTTATCATATAAAAACTCTGTATATTCCTTCCACCTTTTCTTGATCTTCTCAGCATCATTCAACATAGAACCTTGAGCATCTTGTAACATTTCAATTTGAGGCTGGAACTTTTTCTTTAACTCTCGTAGCTTTAGGAAAGCCGATCTTGTTCTTCCTCTAATAGTTTCTGCTTCTATTTCCTTGCATGCGTCGTTGTAGTACTTTTCCTTGTCCTGTCTTGCTGCACGTTGGAAATCTCTGTTGAGTTCTGTTATTGTCTTTCTTTCTCTTCTGGCTTTAGCTTCTCTGCGTTTCTGGGTAATTTTCAGAGTTTCTTCAGTCATCCCTTTTGGCCGTTTTTTCTTTTTCACCTTTTGTAGAGACTTCTCGCTTTCTTCCAACACAACCTTCCTGATGTCATTCCATAACTCTTCTGGAGCTCTGTCATTTGTATCTAAAGCAGCAAATCGATTTTGCAGGCAGTCTTTAAATTCCAGTGGTATATTCTGAAGGTCATATTTTGCTGCATTCATGAGTGGTTTGCTCTTTTTCAACTTTAGCTTGAGTTTGCATACTAGTAGTTGATGATCTGTACCACAGTCAGCTCCAGGTTTTGTCTTTGTTGATGTTATAGAACTTTTCCATTGTTGACTTCCACAGTTGTTGTCAATTTGATTTTTATACAATCTATTGGGTGAAGTCCATGTGTACAGTCGCCGCTTGTGTTGATGGAAGAAGGTGTTTGAGATGAATAGATCGTTGGTCTTGCAGAATTCTATCAGTCTTTCTCCAGCTTCATTTCTGTTGCCAAGTCCATATTTTACAACTACTTTGCCTTCTTTTTTGCTAACTTTTGCGTTCCAGTTACCCATGACTATCAGGATATCCTGTTTGCATGTTCTGTCAATTTCAGCTTGTACTTGTTCATAGAACTCTTCAATTTCATTCTCTTCTGCAGCTGTTGTTGGGACATATACTTGAATTATAGTTGTGTTGATAGGCATTCCTCGTAGACGAATAGAGATTAAGCGTTTGCTGACTGCATTGTATTTCATTACAGTTCTTGCAAGTTTCTTCTTTATTATAAATGCAACACCATTTCTTCTTTGTCTTTCATTTCCATCATAGTAGACCATGTGATCATCTGATGCAAAGCGCCTGATGCCAGTCCATTTCAGTTCACTGACACCCAACAGATCAAGTTGTACACGTTCCATTTCATTCTTGACCACCTCCAACTTACCTTGGTTCATGCTTCGTACGTTCCATGTTCCAATGCGTAAGACATCTTTACAGCTTCTGACTCTCATTTCATGCGCAGCTACATCAGCAGTCAGATGTCCCGAGGGCTTTGATCCAACCACATCATAAATGCTGGCTTTACTATGAAAAGTCTTCAGCTCTTCCCCAGTAGCTAGTTGAGTGCCTTCCGACCTGGGGGTCTCATCTTCCAGCACTATAGCACAATTTGTTTTGTTGTAACTATCCATTGGGTTTTCATGGCAAGATACAGAAGTAGATTGCCGAGCCTTTCTTCCGCGCAGTTTAAGTTTGGCGTTGTTGCCGTTGTCACAGAAATGTGATCCTCCTCCATCAACACTATCCCATTCTGCTGCTGCCCAGATGGGTGGTTTGTCTTGGTCTGGCACCTCAGCTGAGACCTTTCCATCTTGGGAGACCCTGCCAGTAGTTAAACTACCGATAGTTTAGTTCTCAGCATCACTAATGCACACAAGCCCTCACAGCACGACAAGCTGCAAACCAAGTGAGGAAAAGGATATTATAATGCCTCTGTATCCTTTTTAAGATACAGTGACCAGAATTGCACACAATATTCATGGTGTAGTCGCACCATGGAACGATACAGAGGCATTATAAAGGATATTATAATGCCTCTGTATCGTTCCATGGTGCGACTACACCATGAATATTGTGTGCAATTCTGGTCGCTGTATCTTAAAAAGGATATAGGGTTATTAGGACAGAATTATACAGAGAAGAGCCACCAAAATGGTAAAGGGGATGGAAGGATACTCCTAGGAAGAGAGGCTAATAAGGTTAGGACTCTTCAATCTGGAAAAGAAATGGTGATGGGCAATGTTCCCTCTAATTTTCTGTAGGCTGTGTGCGCATAAAATATCAGCTGTGTGCAGCTTTTGAAGGAAGGTTAAATTTTTGTGCGCCACATAACGACACTCGGAGTTATATACTTTAAAATTTGACTACACGTCAGAATACAGTATGTACGCCACATTGATTTTAATCAAATTAAATGAAAATAGACGATTACTAAATGAAGCAGGAAATTTCTAGTAATTACAATCACAACTTTTACATCTTAAGACGTCTGTGTTGTTTTCTATCAGAATCAGAGCCGTAATTTTTGTGCGCTCTGTTTTAAAGTATTTGCGCTCACTCCACGAGGTGTGTGCGCGCGCACACGCGCACAGCTTAGAGGGAACAGTGGTGATGGGAGATATATAGATGTCTATAAATTAATGAATGGAGTGGAACGGGTAAACATAGATCAATTGTTTACTTCATCAGAATATAGAAAGACTAGGGGACATGCAATGAAGCTACATGGTAAACTATTTAAGACTAATAAGAGAAAATATTTTTTCACTCCACGTGTAATCAAACTCTGGAATTCGTTACCGGAGGATATAGTAAAAGCTGTTAGTGTAGATGGGTTTAAAAAAGGTTTGGACAAGTTGCTAGAGGAAAGATCCATAAACCGTTATTAAAAGGGACCCAGGTTATCAATACAAGCATTGTGAAACCTGTGTCTTTTGGAGAAACTGTTAGGTACTTATGACCTAGATTGGCCACTGTTGGAAACAGGATACTGGGCTTGATGAACCTTGGTCTAACCCAGTATGGCATATCTTATGTTCTTATGACAGTGGAATAAATGAGTCTTACATCCCCACCTGCCCAGGACCGGTACAAGGACATGAGACATCCTAGTCAAATCTCATTCCAAGTGCAGCTTCCATCCCCAAGCAAAAGGAAGTGGAATCAGAGTGGGGCAGAAGTACGAATGGCATTGTAGCATCAAAGTTGAAGATATCTCCAGTGCTATGGTGCAATTTTAAAACTATTGCCACCACTGAATGTCCCAGAGAGGGGCAGCAGCGGTGAGAATGGGTGCCCCTGGAGGGCCAGTGCTCTAGGTGGCTGCCTAGTTCATGTAATAGTAGTGCCAGCCCTGCACTTGCCTTGTCTGGGAGTTACTACATTTCTTTTCTTAACTAATATGTTAAAGGGACTTCATAGGGCATGGCTGGATTTTTTGTCTCTGGCACATCAGATGATGTAACCCATGACTGATTTAATCCTGCTGTTCATGTAGAACACCAGATATAGTTAAGCAGTTTTATTGTGCATAAAAAAAAATATCTGTTTGAAAAATATTGGTAGATTTTCTTTGAGGAGTGGAGGAGTAGCCTAGTGGTTAGAGGACTGGCTTGGTAACCAAGAGACCATGGTTCAATTTTCACTAGCACTCCTTGTGTCCTTGGGCAAGTTATGCAGCCCTTCATTTCCTCAGAAGAAAGGCTTGACAGTGCTTCTGGTTACACTGCCAACATAAGGCAGGAGCTGCTGGGTCACCAGGAGTCTGTGTTGAGTCAGAAGAACACGTCGTATATGTACCTACTGTACCTGAATATACCTTGAACTACTATGGAAAAGGCATGAATGAAATAAAAATAAATACATCATTTATCTATGAACTGTAAAAATGCTTTTGCCCAGCACTTTGTCTAATCTACAGACACATACAGTACATCCTATAATGCAGCTTGCTTTTGTTTTTATGTTTACAATATGATTTTGAAAATAGATGTTTTAGATGTATTAAACATGATAGAAAATTAATTTTGTAGATCTACAGATAAATAACTTCTGTTATTTTTTTCTTGTCAGATTTACCTAAACCTTTGTCTTCAATATTGGGAAGATTCATGTCAGTTCCAGCTACAGCAAATATCAGTGCAGAACAGGTAAGATTTTTTAAAAGAATAATAACAATGAAAACATTGGCTGCAAAATTGCTGTTTAGTGAGATGCTAGAGACCTGGCTAAGAATTTTTATCATTTTTTATTTATTTATTTTATTTAGTTTACACTTATATACCGCTACTTCCAGCGATCAGCAGCGGTTTGATTACAAATTTGGGAGATGTCAAATCAGGACAGGAAAATTGGGATCATATATACATAGATTTAGGGTTAGGCACACCACGCAGGGTTAGACACTTCAAGGTTAGGTTTACATATTTACAGTTCTATAATAATATTTACATATTTACAGTTCTATAATAATTACATTTTGAATTGGTCTTCTGTTTCTCAGTCTACCTGAGGTTGGACAGCTTGTGACATTGCTTCTATGGGAACTTCTAGAAACCTACTTGAAGCTATGGCCCTTGAGATTTTTGCTTGGTTCACTGATTGAAAGAGAAATTAGACTTACCTGCCAATTGTTGTTCCTTGAGGAACTCCAGTCCAGTCCCGCACCTCTGGGGAGTGCACTTCTTCACGCAGCTTGGAGACTGGGCATGTCAGAATTCTGAAGTCACTTGCATATATACTGCTGGTACCTCCCACCAGCTCCCAGTGACCTAATTACAAAGCAGACTTAGAGGTGCAACAAATAAGTAGCTATAATATCAAGTGAATACAACAACTAATCTTTTAAAACATAACTGTCCCCCTGCAAGAAGAGAATAACTCCTCCCCCCTCCGTCAAAGGAACTTGGATAGACAAAGAGAAAGCACAAAAACTGCGCAAAAGAGAAGAAAAGAAGAATAGCGAGCACACATCGGTTGAGAAGAGAAAAAACTTGTGGCTACCTGTCGCCGCGACTGCCCCGACCACAGCAAACAAGCTCCGTGTTAGCCGACAGAACCCCGGGTGGGATCCCGGACTGGACTGGAGTTCCTCAGGGAACAACAATTAGCAGATAAGTCTAATTTCTCTTTCCTTATCGTCCCCCCAGTCCAGTCCCGCACCTCTGGGATGTAACAGAGCAGTAAATTAATGGAAGGACCTGCCCAACAGAGACCACAACACCGCAGATTAAAAAACAGGCATCCCCCACTGCCTGAACATCCAGCCGATAATGTGTACTGAAGGTATGCAAAGAGGACCACGTAGCTGCTTTGCAAATTTCAATCGGAGGAACCAAACTGTGTTCCGCCAGTGAAGCCGCCTGAGCCCTTGTAGAATGAGCCCGCATCCCCAAGGGAACTTGACGACCTTGCAAGATATAAGCTGATGCTATTGCCTCACGGACCCATCTGGAAAAGGAAGCTTTGGCCGCCGCTTCTCCCCTAAGCGGTCCCCCAAACAGGACAAACATACGCTTGGACTTGCAAAAAGACTCTGATGCCTTCAGATAACGATGGAGAACCATCTTTACGTCCAGCAAACGCAAATTACGGTCTGAGAAGCTGTCCCCTAAAGTCCCCAACACTGGTAAGGACACAGACTGATTCACATGAAATGCCGAAACCACCTTTGGCAGGAAAGACGGAACAGGACGCAAAACCACCTTCTCCAGAGAAAAGATCAGAACATAAGATATGCCATACTGTGCCAGACCAAGGTCCATCAAGCCCAGTATCCTGTTTCCAACAGTGGCCAATCTAGGTCATATGTACCTAGCAGTTTCCCCAAAAGAGACAGGTTCGACAATGCTTGTATTGGGTCAAGCATTGATATCCTGGGTCCCTTTTTAATAATGGTTTATGGACCTTTCCTCCAGGAACTTGTTCAAACCTTTTTTAAACCCAGCTACACTAACAGCCTTTACTACATCCTCCGGTAACAAATTCCAGAGTTTGATTACACATTGAGTGAAAAAATATTTTCTTTTATTAGTCTTAAATAGTTTACCCTGTAGCTTGTAAACGGGGGCGCTGGGCATGAATGTCCACAGTCTTGGCAAAGGCAAAATACTATTATGACTTGCAAAGGATTGTGGGGAATGTAGTCCATTCATACCAGAATCAGCCGTTCACAAAATAATGAGTTGTGTTGCTCGAGTGTAAGCAAAGAAAAATATATTTTATTCATGGGGTTAATTCTCCCACACAGATTTACTTGGTAACACAAAAGGACACTTGCTTTCAGTATTGTACTTAGGAAAAACAAATCATGATATCAGCAACTGAACCTCTTAAGCAATCAAACAATAAAGACCTTGATGGGAAACAGAAAAGGTCTTTTTGAGGGCTCCTGCTAATAACTTTTAGCAGTGCTCCAAAAGCAAAAACAAAATCCAAAAGTAACCAAAAACTGTTCTTTTTCAAGGATAACTTTCTTCTATTTTCACACACAAACAGTAGTTTCCTTTCAGAGCTCACGTGCAACTGTGCATGCCTCAATTACCAATAATTAGCCAGCTGCAAACCCCTTTGCTGGTTCACTTTCTCTACGTGGCTCAAATCCTACCCTAAAGCTTTCTTGCAGACTTTTCTGGGTATATAAAAGAACAAGTTATATTTCCTTTTGATGGTTGTTGTATTTGTGAATGTATTTTACCACAGCAGCCTAGTCAGAGAGCAATCCATGTATTCATTCTGATCATTTAAAATATCTCCTTCTTCTTCAGCTATCATAGAATCAATATCATGGTCTGGCTCAGAGGCATTCCTTAATGGATCACTTTCAGGATAATGGTTGTTTCCCTGCTGTCTCCCAGGTGAAGAGCTAGGACATAGATCAGAGTTCATACCTGAGCTTCCTTTGCTGTTAGGTTTCCTCTCCAGATATCCTGGCCAGTAAGTAGTCCAGCTCTTATGTCCAGCCTTCCAATCAAGATCCCTGGACACTGGGTTTCTCTTCACATACCTTCTTGCACTGGTCTTAGGGCCCCTTCCATATGCAGCCGTCTCCTTCAAAGTTGCCGTCTGGGAATTCGTGGCTCTGTAACCCCACTCCTCTGGCTTCCTCAAGTCCAATGGAGTATGCTTGCCTCTGGAATGACTCCCAACACACGTACTGCTGTGGGCTCCTTCTTTAGACCTCCAAGATGTCTTTCTCTTCTTTCTTCCACGTTGCTGCTGCTGCTTCCTGTTCCTGATCCTCCTCTGATTCTGTGTAGAATATGTTTTACTTTTAACTTGTTTAGAGGGATACTCCACCCTAGCACAGCTCTTGGAGATGAGTGATTGGGGATTACCTCATAGCTCTCCTGATTGAACACACGTTTCCCCACTTCAGCTCTTCTAGAGGCTGTTTGAAACCTGGTGCATTCTGGGACTGGTAGTCTTTTATGAAAACATTCTGTTTTAGTATTTCTACCAGCTAAGACAGGTTGCTTGTTCAGAGCCAATTCACCTCTTTTATAGCTCCCTCCTGAACTATGATAAGCTTCCTTATCACAAGCTTCATTGCAAGTCCCCTAGTCTTTCTATATTCTGATAACCTAAACAATCTATCTACGTTTACCCGTTCCACTCCGTTCATTAATTTATAGACTTCTATCATATCTCCCCTTAGCCGTCTCTTTTTCAGGTTAAAGAGCCCTAACCTTTTTAGCCTTTCATCATAGGGGTATCCTTCCATCCCCTTTACCATTTTGGTGGCTCTTCTCTGAACCTTTTCTAATAACGCTATATCCTTTTTAAGATACGGCGACCAGAATTGCACACAATATTCAAGGTGTGGTCTCACCATGGAACAATATAGAGGCATTATAATATCCTTTGTTTTATTTTCCATTCCTTTCCTTATGATACCTAGCATTCTATTTGCTCTCTTGGCTGCCGCTGCACACTGGGCCGAGGGTTTTAACATGTTATCCACAATGATGCCTAAATCTTTTTCCTGGGTGGTGGTTCCTAATGTGGAACCTTGCATGTGTAACCATAGTTCTCCAGGACCAAGCAGGAAGTCAGTCCTCATATATGGGTGACGTCGGCGCCGACGGAGCCCTCGCGGAGCAATTTCCCCAGCTTTCAAAGAAAGCCTTTGGGAATTGCAGCGCGCATGCGCGGTCCCCTTCCCGCCCAAGGGTGCCATCTTGCTCAGTCTTCTTTTTTCCGCGGAGCCCTACAGACGCTGTTTGTGATCACCGCTGAAAAAGTTGATTTTCTCTCTTATTTTTTATTATTTTTCGGTTCGACGCCGGATCCTTTTTCCCGCCCGGACCCGCTATGCCGGTATTGGGTCCGTTCCTTTATTTTTCGGTTTTTTGTCCTTCGTGACAAGCGTTCGTGCCATTTTTTTCCTTTTCACTGGCAACCCTGTCTTTTGACCTCGCAGGGGCCCTTTTTCCCTCGATGGCTGCCAGCGGGTTTAAGAAGTGTGATCGCTGTAAGAAACTCATGTCTCTTACCGACACACACGACTGCTGCCTCCGCTGCCTCGGACCCGATCATGACCCGATGATCTGTGGTCCGTGTGGCAAGATGTCCTCAAAAGCGTTGAGGAGTCGGCAGCATCAACGAGAACGAATCTTCTCTGACTCCGCGTCCGGCCGGGCCCGGACCTCGTCAGAGGCTTCGACGTCCCGGGACTCCGGTCCTGAGCATCGTCGGAGTTCCTCTGAGCGGGGGTCTCCTACCCGGGAACATCATCGGAAGAAAAAACCCGCGAGGGCGGCGTCGGTGGACGCTCCTGGTTCCTCGAGGGCCAGGTCGCATAGCCCCGACAGCCGTCCTGGGTCCTCGGAGTCGGAGAGGCCTTCGAAACATCCTCGTCTCGAAATGGAGTCGCCTGGACACATGAGTACTGTGGTCCTCGTGGACTCGCCTCCGAAGGAGCTGACGTCGGGCCCGACGCCGTTGGGGCCCGAGTCAGGGGCTGCTGGGTCTCCTGAGCTTGGACTCAGGTTGACGGCCTTGGAGAGCAGTTTGGCTGCCTTCATGGACCAGCAGCGGGCATTGATCGCTGGCCTTGCCAATGCGTCTGCCCCGGCCACCGGGACGTCGACGTTCAAGTTGTCCCCGGAGACCGAGCCGATCCTCGAGTCCATCCGAGCTCGAGTCGATCCTCGGTCGCGGACTCCCTCGGCCTCCCGTTCGGGACCGAGGTCGTCGACGCCGACACCTTCGGCATCGGGGCGGAGGGCATCGGTGCCCGCCCGACCGGAGCCACTCGAATCCTCCTCCGAGGAGTCCGACTGGGAATCGGAAGACGAAGAGTCCCCTGGTAGTTTTCGGACTCGGTGTGTCCCATCGGACTCGCCCGAGTCTGAACCTCGGAGACGGTCCCCCCCGGAGGACACCCGGTTCTCGGACTTCGTGCGGGATATGGCCAAGGCCTTGGCATTCCCCGCGGATCCCGAGGAGGAGCCTCGAGCCGAGGAGCTCGATGCCCTCCAGTATGATTCTCCCCCGAAGGAGGCCTTTACTGTACCGGTTCCTCCGATGCTGGAACGACTTCTCTTCCGCATGTGGGAGAACCCGGCGTCGGCGCCGGTGTTAAGCAAGCGGGTCGATTCCATTTATCGAGTCCGCAAGAGCCCCGGCTTCCAAAAGGCACAACTACCGCACCATTCCATGGTGGTGGAATCGGCCATGCATAGACTCAAGAGTCAAAAAATGTACTCTTCGGTGCCTCCCGGCAGGGAGGCCCGGAACCTGGATGCCCTCGGTAGAAGGTGTTTCCAGGGCTCTATGCTTGCTTGTCGAGTCCAGACCTACCAGCTCTATATGGGCATGTATTTATTTATTTAGCTGTATTTATATTCCGCTTTTCACCGGGTCAAAGCGGTCAATTGGGGGATACATTTAACACGAGGGGATATGACACACATACGTTAATACTTACAGGGAACATGGGCAATGGAGGGTTAAGTGGCTTACCCAAGACCACAAGGAGTGCCTATAGGACTAGAAATCCCAGTCCCTCCGGCCTGAGATTGCTGTCCCCAGGTGGGACTTGAACCCCTGGCCCTCCGGCCTGAAGTACCTTGACCTAACCACTAGACCACTCCTCCCTCTGTATCTCTGAGATCTGGCAAAGGAAATTGCCGGGTTCTTGGCTGGTCTCTCCGAGGAACCTTTGCAGAGGTTCCAAGCCTTGTCCACTGGGATTCGAGAGTGCTCGGTTTATCTCTCGAGCAGCCTACGATGGCTTCGAAGCATCGGCTCGAGTAGCCGGAGCCGGCATCGGTGCCCGCCGACAGGCTTGGCTTCAGTCATCCGACCTCGAGCCTTGGGTCCAGGACAAGTTGGTCGATGTCCCCTGCAGAGGTGAAAACCTCATTGGCAAACCCATGGCTGAAAAGGCTGCACAAATCGAGACCGAGACTCTGACCAGAACTAGGCTGTCCAGAAAAACCTCTGCCCCTTCTCAGAAGAAGAAGGGCTCGGGGAAAAAGCCCTTTTACCCGAGGAAGGCGGCTGCCTATAAATACTACCCTCAGTATCAGGCCTCAGCAGCTCCCCAAAAGGGTCAGCAGGCCAAGGGACGGGGTAATGGGTCCCGTAGGCAGCAGGCCCCCAAGCCCACTACACCGGCCCCTGCTCAGCAGGGTGGGGGTTTTTGACTCCATCAGCATAGCCTCTTCCCCTCAGCTGGTTTCTCTCAGCACAGGAGGCCGACTGGTCCACTTTGCCCACAGGTGGTCAGCCATCACATCAGATACCTGGGTACTTCATATAGTTCGGAAAGACTATCTTCTACACTTTCACCAGGTACCTCCCTCCTACTTTCCAGGGGAGCCTCCAAGACTCCCTCTGCACAGGGACTTACTCCTTCAGGAGTTGGCAAGTCTTCTTCAGGAACAGGCTGTGGAACCGGTGCCCCCACCACCTGAGAGGTCACGGCTTTTATTCCAGGTACTTTCTGATACCAAAAAGAACAGGAGGCCTCAGACCCATCCTGGACTTGCGAAACCTCAACAAGTTCCTGGCAAGGGAAAAGTTCAAGATGCTTTCCCTTGGAATCCTGCTGCCCTACCTCCAGCAGGAAGACTGGCTATGCTCCTTAGATCTAAAGGATGCCTATACTCACATCCTTATTCATCCAGACCACAGACAATATCTCAGATTTGTTGTGGGAGGAAATCATTACCAGTACAGGGTCCTGCCCTTTGGCCTATCCTCCGCCCCCCGGGTTTTCACCAAATGCCTGGCAGTGGTGGCGGCCTATCTCAGACTTCAAGGCCTTTTTGTGTTTCCATACCTGGACGACTGGCTCATCCGGGCCCAGTCTTCCCAAGAGGCCACTCAAGCCACTCATCGCACTGTGTCTCTGCTCCAGCACTTGGGCTTTGTCATAAACTTCGCAAAGTCCACTTTGCTCCCCTCTCAAGATCTCGAATTCATCGGCGCAAGGTTAAGCACACTTCAGGCGTGGGCCTTCCTGCCTCTGGACAGGGCCCACAGGCTCATGAATCTCGCCAGCCACTTTCGCAGCAATTCCCTGGTCTCTGCCAGGCGATTTCTGAGACTGCTCGGCCATATGGCTTCCACGGTCCATGTGACCCCCAATGCCCGCCTGAACATGCGACCTGCTCAGTGGTGCCTTCGCACGCAATGGCATTAGGCCACGGGGAGCCTGACGGACTCAGTACAAGTCTCGGACCTGCTGGTCTCTTCTCTGCGGTGGTGGCTTCATCTGCCAAACCTAGTACTGGGAGTGGATTTTCAATCTCCTCCTCCTTCTCAGGTACTAACAACCGATGCTTCTCTCCTGGGATGGGGAGCACATTGCCAAGGGACATGTACTCAAGGCCTCTGGATTCCTTGGGAGTCTGCGCAGCAGATAAACTTCCTGGAGCTCAGAGCCATCCGCCTAGCTCTGAGAGCCTTCTCCCACCTCACTTCTCACCAGTCTGTACTGGTCCAGACGGACAATCAAGTAACAATGTTCTACGTGAACAAACAAGGAGGCACAGGCTCCTTCTTTCTCTGTCAGGAGGCACGACGGCTGTGCTCTTGGGCAGTCGGCCACGGCATACTCCTCAAAGCGGTCTATCTCCCAGGTCAAGAAAATTACCTGGCAGACAAACTAAGCAGGATACTCCAACCACACGAGTGGAGATTGTATCCATTAGTGGTTCAGCAGATCTTTCTCAAGTGGGGACTCCCCACCTTTGATCTGTTTGTCAGTCCTCTGAACCGGCAACTACCCAGATTCTGCTCTCGACAACCTCATCCTCTCAGAGTAGCGCCGGATGCTTTTCTGATTCCATGGTCCACAGGCCTCTTGTATGCCTTTCCTCCCATGCCGCTGGTGTCTCGAACGCTCTTCAAAGTTCTCCGAGATAAAGCCTCGCTGATCCTAGTGGCTCCCCGGTGGCCGAGGCAACCTTGGTTCCCGCTTCTAATGCAGCTGGCGGTGGACACTCCTCTTCCTCTGGGGTTTCAACCCGATCTCCTGACACAAGACCACGGGTCTCTCCTACACCCCAACCTCCGGTCCCTTCATCTGATGGCCTGGCTGCTGAGAGGGTAGTCCTTGCTCCCCTCCTGCTGCCTCGGGAGGTGGAAGAGGTCGTCTTGGCCTCCAGGCGGCCCTCCACCTGGAAGTCCTACGCTCTTAAGTGGCGTCGCTTCTCCGTGTGGTGTACTCAGCAGTCTGAGAATCCCTTCTCCTGCTTGGTGGCAGTGGTCTTGCAATATTTGCTTTACCTCTCCAATCTGGGCCTTAAGTCCAACTCTGTCAGAGTCCACCTCAGTGCTCTCTCTGCACATCACGCACCAGTAGATGGCAGGCCACTGTCCAACCACCCTTTGGTGGCTCGTTTTCTCCGAGGCCTCCTTCTGCTTAAGTCTCCTTTGCGTCCACCAACCCCTGAATGGGATCTGAATGTGGTCTTGCAGCGGATAACCTGTCCGCCCTTTGAACCTATGGCTACCTGCCCTCTTCGTTTTCTTTCTTGGAAAACCTTGTTCTTGGTAGCCCTTACCTCTACTAGGCGTGTTAGTGAACTGCAGGCCCTAGTGTCTGATCCTCCTTACACTAGGTTCTACAGGAATAGGGTGGTCTTACGGACTCACCCTAAGTTTCTTCCAAAAGTGGTTTCTCCTTTTCATCTCAACCAGGAGGTGGTTCTTCCGACCTTCTTTCCCAGGCCGCACTCCAGCCGGGCTGAAATGGTCCTGCATACCCTGGACTGTAGGAGGGCCTTGTCCTTCTACCTTGACTGTACGCGGGAGCATAGGAGGGCTGTTCAGCTCTTCGTTTCTTTTGACCCCAATAACTTGGGGCTACCTGTCTCCAAGCGTACCTTGTCCATCTGGGTAGCTGACTGTATCGCCTAGGCTTATGGGGCAGCCGGCCTCTCGTTGGAGGGTCGAGTCACGGCTCATCGTGTTAGGGCGAAGGCTGCGTCACTGGCACACCTCCGCTCTGTTCCGTTGGCAGACATCTGCCGGGCCGCTACTTGGTCTTCAAGCCAGACTTTTGCGGCCCATTACTGCCTGGAGAGGGAGTCCCGCAGGGACTGTGCTTTCGGTCAGGCAGTCTTCCATAATCTCTTTGAGGTTTAGGCAACTCCTACTCTCCGGCCCTGGTGTTGGGCTACCGGTCGGGGGCGTTTTCAGAGAAGATTCCTTCCTTCTATACTGCTGAGCTAGAGGGAGCTCATTTTTGTGCTTGAGGTCTCCGGTAGCCTTAAGCTTGGGAGTCCCATATATGAGGACTGACTTCCTGCTTGGTCCTGGAGAAAGAGTAGTTACTCACCTGTAACAGGTGTTCTCCAGGAGCAGCAGGAATCAGTCCTCACAACCCTCCCTCCTCCCCTTGGAGTTGCAGTCCTATCATTTCGTTTTTGCTAATTTTTTTGCTGTCTTTTAGCTATGTCATCAGACTGAGCAAGATGGCACCCTTGGGCGGGAAGGGGACCGCGCATGCGCGCTGCAATTTCCAAAGGCTTTCTTTGAAAGCTGGGGAAATTGCTCCGCGAGGGCTCCGTTGGCGCCGACGTTACCCATATATGAGGACTGATTCCTGCTGCTCCTGGAGAACACCTGTTACAGGTGAGTAACTACTCTTTTGGGTTGTTCTTCCCTAGGTGCATAGCTTTGCACTTGTCCACATTAAATTTCATCTGCCATTTTGATGCCTTATCTTCCAATTTATCAAGATCCTCTTGCAATTTTCCACAATTCTCTTGGGTTTTAACAACATTAAATAGTTTTGTGTCATCTGCAAATCTGATAACCTCACTCGTTATTCCTTTTTCCAGGTTATGTATGAATATGTCAAAAAGCAGTGGACCCAGCACAGATCCCTGGGGTGTACACCACTATTCACCTTTCTCCAGTGGGAAAATTGGCCATTTAGCCCTACCCTCTGTTTTCTATCTTTTAACCAGTTCCTGATCCACAATAGTACAATGCCTCCTATCCCATGACTCTGGTTTTGCCAAAAGTCTCTGATGATGGACCTTGTCAAAGGCTTTCTGAAAGTCCAAATACACTATATGAACCGACTCACCTTTGTCTATCTGTTTATTCACACCTTCAAAAAAACATAAGAGATTAGTAAGACAAGATCTTCCTTGTCTAAAGCCATGTTGGCTGTCTCCCATTAAGCTATGGCTATCTACATGTTCAGCAATTTTGTTCTTTATGATGGTTTCTACTATTTTTCCCGGGACTGACGTCAGACTCACCGGTCTGTAGTTTCCCGGATCACCCCTGGAACACTTTTTAAAAATTGGTGTTACGTTCGCCATCCTCCAATCTTCAGATATTACAGATGATTTTAATGATAGTGATAGTCAGGAACGGTTCCCATCAGGACAAGGCCTGTAACTCCGAAATCCGGCACGCAGAGCAGATTGCTACTAAAAAGACTGTCTTTAAAGTCAAATCCTTTACTAAGGTCTGATTCATGGGTTCGAATGGCTCTCTCATCAATTCCCCCAAGACCAAATTGAGATCCCACGGAGGAATCACCACTCTGCGTGGAGGACATAAACAAGATACCGCTCTCAAGAAACGTAAGACATCTGGATGGGAACCCAATGTGACACCATGAACCTTGCTATAATAAGAAGAAATAGCTGCCAGCTGCACCCTTAATGAGCTGGCTGCCAGACCCTTATTAAAACCATCCTGCAAGAAGCCCAAAACCACTGGAATTGACCCCGAGGCAGGGCGCACCTTCCTCTCCGCACACCAATCTTCAAAAATACGCCAGGTGCAGACGTAGGCTAAGGAGGTCGACCTTTTCCTGGCCAAGAGTAAGGTAGAGATTACCAAACTAGAATAACCTTTCTTTCTTAGCCTCGCCCTTTCAGTGGCCAAGCCATAAGCGAGAACCGATCCACTTGAGGCATTCGAAGAGGACCCAGCTGTAGGAGATCCTCCCGTGTCGGAAGCCGCCACAACCGACCATCGAGAAGACACACTAAGTCAGTGACCACGGATGACGCGGCCAATCTGGAGCGATTAAAATTACCTGCCCTTGATGGGCTTCGATGCGTTGAACCACCCGGCCTATGTGAGCCCAAGGGGGGAAGACAGAGGAACCCTGCGAGGGCCATTGTTGCAGTAATGCATCCAGGCCCTCGGACATCCTTTCTCGTCTCCTGCTAAAGAAGCGGTTCGCCTTGGCCGACCGAAACGTCATCATGAGATCTATAATGGGAGACCCCCACTTGCGGACTAACTTAGCGAAGACCTCTGGGTGAAGCTCCCGCTCTCCGGGATCCATGCAGACTCGGCTGAGGTAGTCCGCCATCACATTGTCTGATCCCAAAATGTGCGCCCCTGACAGTGCCTGAAGCCGAGGCTCCGCCCATTTGAACAAGGCTTCCGCCTCCTCCTCCAGAGCCGCACTGCCTGCGCCCCCTTGTTGGTTGAGGTACGTGACCACGGTGGCATTGTCCAACAGAACTCAGACCGTGCGACCCAGTAAGTTGGACTCGAAGGTGCGGAACGCCAGAGCTACAGCTCGCAACTCCAGACGGTTGATCGACCACTGGACCTCCTGTCTGCTCCAGCTCCCTTGTGTGAAGAGCTCCCTGCAATGAGCCCCCCAACCCGCCAGACTAGCATCTGTCAAAACAGGAACCCACTGTGGTTGCTCGAGGGGCATGCCCGCCGCCAGATTTTCTGGATGAAGCCACCATTGAAGAGACGTCCTGACTCTCACTGGACAGAGCAGACGTTTGGACAGAGAATCCCTCTGGTGAGGCCAGCAACGGAGCAGGGACCTCTGCAAGGGATGCATGTGCGCTCTGGCCCATGGCACTACTTCCAGAGTAGCTGCCATCGTTCCCAGAACACAAAGATACTGCCAGGCAGAAAGCGCTGGACGCCTCAAAAAGCTGCGCACCAAGAACTGAACTCCCAAATATTCCAGAACCTGCGAGGGCACCGATCGGCTCTTGGCAACATTCTTTATCTTTATCTTCATTCACATGATTTGATAAACCGCCCAAGCTGAGGCGTCAGGGCGGTGTACAATACAAAAAAGCAATGGTTACCAAGAAAACAAAGTCAGAAAAGGAACGCCAATAATGACAGGACAGAGAGGGACAGACTACGCAACCGAGACTTTGTAGAAGTTGTACCATCCTGGCTGTAGCCCATACACTCTCGGCTCTGGACTTTGTCCGGATCAACCAGTCCGTCAATATAAGGGTGAACCAACACTCCCTCTTTGCGAAGAGCCGCCGCTGCCACCACCACCACCATTACCTTGGTGAAGGTCCGTGGTGCCGTCACCAGGCCGAACAGTAATGCCTGGAACTGAAAATGTCCCCACGGCACCGCAAACCTTAGAAACCTTTGATGATCTGGCCTGATCGGAATGTGCAAATACACTTCAGTGAGATCGAGAGATGTCAAAAATTCCCCCTTTCGCACTGCCACTATTACGGAGCGCAAAGTGTCCATGCAGAAATGTGGCACCCGAAGACAGTGGTTTACGCACTTGAGGTCTAGGATTGGAACGAAAGGTTCCGTCTTTCTTTGGCACCGTGAAATACATGGAGTATCAACCGCAACCGTACTGCTGTCGAGGAACCGGAATCGCTGCTCCCAGCTGCAGAGGGCGAGACAGAGTCCCCTCTACCGCCAACGCCTTGCTCCGTGCCCTGCAAGGAGATAGAACAAAAGGAGTCGACCACCGGTTGGGCGAACTCGAGGGAATACCCCTCGCAAATTACCTCCAACACCCATTGGTCGGATGTTATCTGGACCTAGGCTGGGAGAAACTCCCGAAGCCGACCTCCCATGGGTTGAATCCCAACCTGGGTCGTCCTTGTTTCATTGGGTTTTCCTAAAGCCCGAGGGACTAGCGAACCCTCTGCCCGCTCCTCGGAAACCCCTAAAACCTTGACCTCTAGAGGGAAACCTCCCTCTTTGGAAACTTCCCAAGCGGAAGGTACAAAAACGTCTGAAATCCCAGGGCTGACTCCGCAAAACTGTTGCAGTCTGCCCAGGCTTTGGCTTATCCTCCGGCAAGCGACCTCCTTTTGACTCCTCCAAATCCTTGACCAGCTCGTCGAGATCCTCCCCGAACAACAGCTTCCCCTTAAAGGGAAGCTTGCTAAGTCGTGACTTGGAGGAACTGTCCGCTGCCCAATTCCTTAGCCAAAGATAACAGCACGCTGCCACCAGCGAAGCCATGCTATTAGCCAATCCTCTAATGAGGTCATAGTGGACATCGGCCAGGTAAGCCGCTCCTGACTCTAGCCTAGTTACATCCGCTAACTGGTCCTGCGCCTTTTCCCCTGGCTGTTGCAAGTGCTGTGACCAGTGAAGACATTGCCTTCAACTGCAATGGTTGTCTTCTTTGTGATCGCTGAAATGGCTGCATCCACACGTGGGGAACGAAACATCTCACACTCTTGGTCCGAGGGATAGAGACAAGTCATAGATCTCCCACCTCTTAATCCTGCCTCTGGCAGGTCCCACTCGTCCTGGATCATCTGCTTGACCACACGGTGAACTGGAAAAACTGCCTGGGACTTCCATACCGCCTGAATGAGAGGATCCTCCAACCCCTCATCCTCCGCAGGAGAAACAACTGATAGATTGAGAGCCTGAAGTGACTGTAATCAGAGCTGGCAGTTTCTCTCTCCGAAAAACTCAGATAATCCTTGCCTGGTCCTCAGGCTCCTAAATCTCACCTTCCTCGAGCTCTTCCATGCCAGTCTCTGGCTCTTTGTCGAAGCCGTCCCCTTCTAGCTAATCAGGCAAAAGAGGCTGCTCCTCCACCGATCGAGCCGATCTTCTCTGCGGACACCCGGCCTACCCCAGCTCCGAGAACAGAGATGTCCGAAGCAGTCCCCTGCTGATGCAAACAGAAGGCCTGATGCAATAAAAGAACAAACTCCTTGGGAAACCCCCCCCCAGAGCTGCCCCCCCCACACAACTGGAGGGTTAGAAGGACCTGGAACCGACAGGACCGCAGCCCGCGGAGAGGCAGGAGCCTCTAGAAGAGAACCAACCTCCATAGAGGCCGGGGAGCCTTGTGCAGCCGAATTCACCACCTCTTTAGATTTGTCCTGGAGCTCCTGCTCCATGTTGAGTGCTTCTGTTGCGCAGCCGTGACACACTCCTGCGTCCAAGACCATCCCCCGTTGAGAAACTGCGGACGTGTAGGCATTAGACCCGAATTCTTGCCAAAACTACACAGACCCCTTAGCAGAGCTACAGTTGCCAGAAAAATTCCAAACAATTTTTTTTTTGCTCTTATTATTAGCCCATTAAGGCTTCTGGAACTTTATAAGGCTATCCAGTGCCCCTTAAAAACATCCCAGAACTGAGCCCAACATCAAACTGAATAAACAATGCTGTGAGAAAAAACACGGGGGGAAAAAAAGGACCGCTAAGCCGACAGCTCTGAGAAAGGCCTAACCGCGCTCCCCACGAGGCAGTAGGTCGCGATTGACAGGCCGGCTGAAATTTCTCAGATCGGAAGACTCACCTCTGTAAAATGGGCTCTGCACAGCTCTTTACTGACGGCGCCAAAGCCAGATACCACTGCTCTAATCAACCGCCGGAGGGAGAATGACACCGGCAGCAGGAGTGAGCAAACAACGGCTCCTCACTCTGTAACGAGATCGGGAGCAGTCCGGGCAGCACAGAAAGAGATCAGCAGTTCAGCTCCCCTCCGTACAGATAAGGAGGGGAGTGAAGCAGGGCAAGCCAAAAATCGAACGGGAGAAGGAGCAGCGATCCTCTTCATGTTGTCTCTCCTGACTGCCCTCAGATCTGTTGTTTTTTTTTTTTAAGAAACTTTAAAGAACTGCAACCCCCAAAAAAATAAAGTATAGGAAGGGAAATAAAACCAAAACACCCTACTACTCTAAACTAATGCTCCTTATCTGTTCCTACAGTGAGCCCACCACCTAGGCTCACTGTCACCTCTAGCTGCTTGGAGACTGAGCACACTGGGAGCTGGTGGGAGGTACCAGCAATATATGTGCAAGTGACTTCAGAATTCTGACATGCTCAGTCTCCAAGCTGCGAGAGGAGGTGCACTACCCAGAGGTGCGGGACTGGACTGGAGGGACAATAAGGAACTGAGGATTTTGATGACAACTTGGCACATATGCAGCAAATTGGGATGCTGGGTTAAATTTGACCTTTCCAGAGTATGCTAGATTTTCTAGAGAGAAAACCTCCAAAAGATAGCCAGTGAAGTGTTGTGGTAAATCAGTTTCCTTATCATCCTGCTAGACTAGTACAGATGAATGGGTTATGCCACTCAACCAGCAGATGGAGGTAGAGAGTGACAAGCTTCAGTGATGTCATTCCCAGTATAAGGAGTGATGCAGCCCTGGAACTTGCTAATATTCTCTGCCTCCAGCAGATGTTTGCATTGTGGACTGTTTCAGTAGTTTTCCTTTCTCTCTTCACCTGAAACCTAACTCCCATGTGTGCAAGCTGCAACCTGTGGCCCTCATAAGAACATAAGATATGCCATACTGGGTCAGACCAAAGGGCCATCAAGCCCAGTATCCTGTTTCCAACAGTGACAAATCCAGGTTCCACAAAAATAGATAGATTCCCTAGTCCACTTTAATATTGTTTTTTGGATTTTTCATTTAGGAACTTGTCCAAACCTCTTTTTTAAACCGAGCTACAGTAACAGTTTTTCCTTTCGTCCCTCCAGTCCAGTCCTGAACCTCTGGGGTTTAGCACCTCCTCCAGCAGCTTGGAGACTGAGCACGTCATTCTTTTTGATGACACTGGTATAAATAGCCCAGGAACCGCCTCTCCGCTCCTGTAGTCTCAGTCTCCAAGCAGCTGGAGAAGTAGTGAGCCTGGTGGTTCAGGACTCACTAGAGGGACAACTAAGGAGAGTTAGATTAGAGGGTTTTTTAAAAACAGCTTTCAGAGACTAAATGCCTCAGTCGGGGTGATCATCCATCTTGTAAGGGGGTTAGCTATCCGGCTCCCGAACCCACTGTTTTGGGTGAGGAGCCGGTAGAACGAGCAAAGAGGGATAGTAGTGCTGGTGTTTCCTGCCGGCAATCACTGAAGCGGCTCCTCCTCCTTCCTCTCAGACTCGACGCCAAAGCCGCGAATTTCGGCTGAGCACGGGGAGAGCTAAACGTAAAGACAGCAGGGTCTTTGAAGAGCTATGGCAGAGATAAGGTGCCGGCGAGTTGGAGCCCGTTCTGGAGGGTTTTTGTTTTTGGCACGATCACAGGATCGCTGCGAGGGTGAGAGGCCCGACTGAGTGGCAGCCGCATGGGAAACGGTGTTTGCAGGGCTGAGCTGTGCAGATTCCTGCTTTGTGTTCTTGGCCCCCTTTTTCTTGCTCCCTGAGGTTTTTTGGAGCCCTTGTTGAAGGGGATGCTCCACATAGGTATTCAGTCATTGTTAGGGGAGACTTAAAAAAAAACAAAAAAGCTGAGGCAAGCTTAGGCTGGGAAACTGTCAGGCTGCAGCTGCTGGGCTGTCAGGGAGCTGAGTTTTTTCCTGGAGGTCCTAGCCGGTTGGGGCAGGATGCCATCCAGGCCTCAATGTCTAGTGTGTGGTACTTGACGGGGGACAGTGTCAGAGACAGGGGTTTGCAGAGGGTGCACTCAGGAGGCAGCCTCTATGAAACAAGCCTTGGAGGAGGGATTCGAGGTTCAGAAGGGGGCCGCTCTAGGCCTGCTGGAACCTGTATCCCCTCCCTTGACATCCCTGGAGTTGGTGGCTGGGCCTTCCTCGGCTCCAGACCTTCCTCCTCCACAGGCTGTAGGACAGTGGGGGAATACCGGCAATGTTTTCTCCGGATTTTGTCCTCTTGCTCCATCAGGCCTTCTTTTTGCGTAAACGAGGGCCAGGTACCTTTTCCATGGAGGTGGAACGTTGAGAGAAGTGACAAGGAACGCTGGCAGGTCTAATGTCAGGAGGCATCCCTTCTAAGAAGCCAAGGATCTCAGAAGAGGGACCGGAGCAGTCACTGGCTTTAGAGGTGATGCAACTTGAGGACCATGATCCAGAGATGAATGCAGAGGAGGATTTGGAGGAAGGTGAGCTCACGGAGCAAGAAGACCAGGCTAGAGTGGTTTGAGTGTTCTGGCGGGAGGAGTTGCCGGCGCTCATTGCAGAGACTCTTAAAGCTCTCAATATGCCTTCCAGTCTTCCGGCAGAGGATGCCACATTAGAAGACCCGTTGTTGCAGGCTGTTTGCAGGGCTCAAAGGGTTTTTCCAGTGCACAGGATTGTACGAGAGATGATTCAAGAAGAATGGGGTATGCCAGAGGCAGGGCTTAAAGTTTCCAGAGCTATGGCCCATCTTTATCCCTTGTTGGTCCAGGACCGTGATCTTTTTTGGTCTTCAAAGATAGGTGCAGCGGTCTCGGCGGTTACCAAGAAGATGACAATTCCGGTGGAAGGTAGTGCCGCTCTTAAGGATGCCCAGGATAGAAAGTTGGACACCTTGTTGAAGCAGGTTTTTGACATCAATGCACTATCAATGCAAGTCTCTATTTGTGGGGCATGGGTCGCTAGAGCCTGTCTTCGTTGGTCACAGCGGATTCAGGGAGAGCAGGTTGGAGAGATGGCCGGGGAAGTGGCCCGGTTGGAGCCCGGAGCTGCCTATCTTGCGAATATTCATTATGAACTTATTGAAAGAGTACTCTGCACCCCCCTCACCTATAACAGATAGGGCTCTTGGGTCACAGAAATCCACACACAAAGCAAGGAGAAGGTTAATTGATCACAATCTTTAAATAATACACAAATCTGTAAATGATACACAACACACTTGTATTATAAAATCCACCAAAGCTTTGGGAGAGCAAGCTAGGCCCTTGCCTATGTTTACTCTGATATCATAGCTTTAGGCCACTTTATTTATAGGTAAAGATTTGATTATACAGCATAATTTCACTTTATTATTCTACGTCTCACATCACGTATATTCATAATATACATATTCTATTCTGCGTCTAGTGTCACGTATATTCATAACATACTTTTCTATAGGCATGCACGTCATAGACAATCATGAAAAGACATACATATATTCTCAGACATGACTATGTAGGCCTTAATTCTAATTAAGTCTAACACTGACAGTTTGATATCTCTGACCAGAGACTGAGCGACTGTGAGAAGCTGGGTAAACAACTTGCCTTTTACTTATCTTTCTAATAACAAGACTAATGTTTGTTATCTAAAACCTTTCACCCAGTTTTCTTCTACAGAGTTTTTCAAGGATGATATTAAGTAAGGAGCTACAAATGATATTAACTCTTTCTTAGGGCTTATAGTAATATAATCTTATACACAGGGCCTGACTGTGTATCCAGCCTGGTACAATCAAGCTTTCTTTCAGTCCTTCCTCTGATTCTGTAAAGAATCATTTCACAGATAAGGAAACTCAGACATCGGTATTAAAAATGGATCGTGGCTAGTTTCTGGGTCAACCTGTAACATCATTTTAGGGGTCAGTGTCTCCTCTGATTTCTTACAGCAAGCATATAGTACACAAAGAATTAATGCTCCAAAAATGATAATCCCTAATAAGCCAAATAATGAAGCTAATATGCCTTGAAGGGGCCTAGATAATAAACACCAGAAAGAAGAAACAGAATCAAAAAAATCAGAAAAAGAACTTAAATAACTACTACTTGATACAAATGTACGATTCCTAACCTTATCTAGTAGGCCTTTCACTATTTTTCCTTCATCATCAAGCAAACAATAATTACAAATAATAATAATTAATAAATAATAAATAAATAGATAAATAAATAAATAAATAATCCATACATGCCATTTTCTTTCGCTAGGAGATAGTCTAAAACCATGCGATTCTGAGCTGCATAAGTGTATAGAGTTGAGAGCCAAACAGTACCTGTAAATGCATCTATCTGAGATTTAGTTAAAGGACTTGTAGAGTCTACCAACAGTTGTGCTGCTATTATGGCTTCATCCTGAGGGGAAACATCCCTTTTTCTTCTTAAGGAATTATTCAAGGTTGATAATAAAGTAACATTTTGGTAAGGTAAAAACCGCCACGGGGTATCTAACTGAGCAACATAACAAGTACCTGACCAACCTCTGGGAAGTTCTGTATATGCAAGATTACCACACACAAAATAGTCTCCCTTTAAAGCCACTAATCCATTTTCCCAAATTGTCAAGTTGCGGGGACAGACTAGATTCTGTGTACAATTATTCAAAACCCACTGAGTAATGTTCATTTCCTTAATTCCTGAGTAATGTTCATTTCCTTAATTCTTACAGATAGATTACGTTCCCAGGGATGGTAATATCCTAATAAGGGGCAACTCCAGTTAGGTATGTCTCGGACTGAGTCATTCAAAAGGTAGTCAGAACTATTATACTGTAACAAGTCATAATCATGCACCTGATTCCCTTGAACTTGCATTAATTGTACTACAGAAATATAAGGTTTCTGTACGTGGGCTTTCTTATACCAGATGGAAGAATTATGTAGCATTATTATTCTACAAACGTTCCATGGGGTGTCCCCTACCTTTTTCCCTGTACCTTGAGCCATAAAACATATTGGAGGGGACCTTAAAGGCAGTTGGAAGGCAGACCGCCCAACGTGACAGATTAAAATGTTTTGTAACTGAGTGTAAATGTGACTCAAAAATATTTGGATATTCCCCATAACTTTCCCAAGATTCTAAATGCAGTACTGCTTCATTAACAATAATATGCCATAGCACAAATGCAATGTGTGCCTTCAAGTCAGTCCTGACTCCTGGCGACCCAGAAGCTCCTGGGTTTTCTTGGCAGTGTCACCGGAAGTAGATTGCCAGGCCTTTCTTCCGAGGCAATGGAGGGTTAAGTGACTTGCCCAAGGCCACAAGGAGTGCTAGTGGGAATCGAACCCTGGTTGCTTGGTTACCAAGCCAGTGTTCTAACCACTAGACTACTCCTCCACCACAGCACAACTAAGACCAAATACGGAAACATTTTTAGCAAACCTCTAAATATCTGAAACTATAATTACTCCAAAAATAAATGTTCTTAGACAAACTAAAATACACCTACTCTTCTTAATATGATGAAGATATATAGTATAGCTATAACTACCCTCTAATTCTCAAACTTTTCATAAAGTAGAGGTTAAGTGGCAAAAGGTCATTGTATATATATCAGTAAAATACTAATTCAAACTAACTATATCCACCTAATCAGTAGTGTAAATGCTGGACAAAGGTCTTTTGCAGAATTAGTCCATTCAAAAGACACATAAATCACACATAAATCCTGATGATCTTTTCTGTAATATTAATGTAATGTTCAATAAGTCTCTGCGTTGTATTTTCTTGATTCACTGATGAAGGGAGCCACTGTCTGGAGTCTGTGAAGGAGCCTTTTTACACTGTGTAAGGTGTATCCAGCGAGAATGTCCTTCCACTTTACAAGCCGAGTATCCCACCAGGAGCACACGAAATGGACCTAGAAACTTGGGAGCCAGAAGCGTCTTAGGATGCAAATTCTTAATCAGGACCCAATCTGGTGACTTCACTTCTGGATATAATGATTCTGATGATTCTGGATATGATGATTCTGTCATCTCATTGAGGATTCACTTGCAATAAAGGGGAAACTGAGTGCAACCATGAGCAATAAGTCAAAATATCGCTGCGCAACAATAGGGGATCTGGGATAACTGCCAAGTCATGTGGAGAAGTAGCTGGACGTCCAGTAACTATTTCATATGGTGTCAGGCTGGGGGAATTACACACTGCCATAAGGGCAAAGGGAAGGGCTTCTGTCCAATCTGTAGCCCAATCCTGTGTCAGAGTGCGTAAGTAACCTTTGAGTGTCCTAGTCATCCGTTCCACTTGGCCAGAGCTTCGTGGATGATAAGGAGTGTGCAGTTGTCTCTTAATACCAAACCAAATTTTCAATACCCTCCCAGACACTCGCAACAAAGGCTGGACACAGACAAGAAGAAAGAACAAACAGGAATAAACTGAGTGATCAGTAATCTGATGACAACCCCAGCAGTCATACTGGTAGTGGGATAAACATCTACCCACCCGGAGAATAGACAAGTGACCACCAGACAAATACCACCACCTTCCTCTGGCACAGGGCAGATCTGCAAAATAGGCTGCAAAATCAAAAAGAGTTCGGAAGGCAGAAATCTTAATAACTGACCCTAAGCTGACCCTACAGTGCCAGTCTTGAAATAGTGCAGACAAGCTGTGCCACAGGAAAAATAACAGAAGTTCAGGTGATACCGGAGAACCAAAAAGACATAAGTCATAGCCACAGCGGTAAAGCTTATGATGCAGGAACAGGGCAAGTAGAAACAAAAGACTATCAGGACAAATAAGCAGATGATCCTCTTTCCAGCAGCCCTGAGCATCACAGGATACACCCCACGAAGTCAGAGTCTGGGTTTCAAAGGAAGTATTTTGCTATTGCTGCAAGAAAGATGAAAGGGAAAACAAAGTCATATTAGACGGTGTTAAATACAGCACTGTCGGGGACACCGATGCTTGAAGAACAGCTCGCCATGCTTCGTGGTCTGCAAAATGGCTGCCCTTTGACACAAAAGCTCCAGCAGAAGAATATCCTTTGCATTTCAAAACTGCAACTTGTGCTGGCAAGAGGACAGCCTGTAACAAACGGTGAATGTATGCAGCATGTTTAATTGGTTTATTAGCAGAAGTCAAAAACCCTTGTTGCTGCCAAATATTGCCAAAATCAAATAAAATGCTTAACGCATAGGCACTATCTGTATAAACATTTGCCAAAAGATACCTGGAAAGTTCAAGTGCACGTGTCAATGCAAACACTTCAGCTAACTGTGCACTGGCAAACGGCAAAGAAGCTGTTTCCACTACATCATTAACTGTTGTGACTGCATAGCCCATCTTGTAGAGAAAATGTCAAAATAGTTTGGAAACAATCATGAGACCCATCCTCCTCCACGGGTGTTGAAGGGTTGCATATTGATGTAGTAGATACTGAAACATGAAGCGGAGAAATGACTAATTCCAAAGTCAGTAAAACGTGTGGAGGACAAAGGCTGAGTCTTGGTTAGATGGAACAAAAAGGGCGCTGTAGAAACAGAAAATCAGTAAGTTTCAATTGCAAAAGCCACTGCTACTAAACTACGTAGACATAGTGGGAGTCCCAAAGTCACTGCACCAAAACGCTTTGAGAAATAGCCTACCGGCTTGCAACCAGTTGGTAAAGCTTGTAAAAGCACACAGGTAGCAGAGGAATCAGAAATAGCCACATAAAATTTGAATGGTAAAGAATAATCATATACAATAAACATGGCGCATTTCCCAGTGCAATTTTTACATTTAAAACAAACCTCCCACTGTGATAATGTGGGTACAATGAGGCCTTCAGATCCTTCTTTCCAAGATGAGAGCATAAAGCGGAGCAGTAAGATCTTGAGAAATTCGCTAGCTATTATTTACAGAAAATTAATAAACTCAGAAACTTGCGCATTAACACTGGTGTTGCTGGAAAAGACAATGACAAAATAAGTTTCAATCTAGCAGAGGTAATTGCACGACCAGAGAGTGTTAGGGCAACACCCAGGAAAGTAACATTGTGAGATACAAACTGCAGCTTAGACAAATTAACCTTCAAACCTAATTCAGCAATATGAGCTAATAAAGACAAGGAATCTGACAAACAACTTTCATAATTTGGTGAACAGAGAAGCAAGTCATCTACATATTGTACTAAAGAGGAATGGTCGAGCTTTACATCCAATAATGCAGTTCTTAGGGCCTGTGAGAAGTATGCAGGACTATCAGTGTACCCCTGTCACAAAGTGGTCCAGGTATATTGCTTATTGTCAAAATAGAAGGCAAATAAAAATTGGCTGTCTTTACTAATTTTCACTGAAAAATAAGCAGAGCTTAAATCCACAACAGAAAACCAGGTATTTTATTTTATTTATTTAGACAGTTTTGTATACCGCCTTATCCTTCAATCAATGAGACAATGGTGCAGAGATGAGGGTTTTGGATTTGTTAGGAACTGGGGAACATTCTGGGGAAAGGAGGGGCTCTTCCGAAGGGATTTATTTTATTTTATTTATTTTATTTACAGTTCTTATATACCGCACTTTTGGTACCAGCGCAGTTTACAGTTAACAAATTTTTGCATTGGAACAATCCTTGGGCTTCACCTTAACCGGGATGGAACCAGGCTGCTGGCATTAACCTTTAAAAAGGAGATAGAGCAGCTTTTAAACTAGATATTAGGGGAAAGCCGACAGTCGCCCAAGAGCGGATGATTCGGAAGAATGTATCCTTGAAGGATACTACCAAAAGCAGAGAGGTTCCACAAAAGAGTAAAGTAGCCCAAATGCCCTCAAGTATGGAGCAGACAGAGCTTAAAGATCCCAATTTACCTATGTCTAACAATAGCCAAATTAACATGAATAAAATACATTCTCTAAAATGCTTGTATGCAAATGCTAGAAGTCTAAAGAATAAGATGGGAGAGTTAGAATATATAGCACTAAATGAAAGGTTAGATATGACTGGAATATCAGAGACGTGGTGGAAGGAGGACAACCAGTGGGATACTGTGATACCTGGGTACAAACTATATCGTAATGATAGAGCTGATCAAATTGGTGGAGGGGTTGCGCTCTATGTTAGAGAGGGCATTGACTCAGAAAGGATTAAAGTTTTGCAGGAAACAAAATCTGCTGTAGAATCTATATGGATTGAAATTCCATATAAAAGGGGGAAGGCAATGGCAGTGGGGGTGTACTCTCGAGCACCTGGCCAGAATGACCAAATGGATGATGAAATGCTCAAAGAAAAAAAGGAAGCTAACAAAAGTTACAGCGCAGTAATAATAATAGGTGATTTCAATTACCCCGGTATCGACTGGGTCAGTGTCACGTCAGGACATGCTAGGGAGATAAAGTTCCTAGATGAAATAAATGACTGCTTCTTGGAGCAGCTGGTTCATGAACCGACCAGAGGGGAAGCCATATTAGACCTAGTCCTTAGTGGAACACCAGATCTAGTGCAAGAGATAAGGGTGTTGGGGCCACTTGGCAATAGTGATCATAGCATGATCGCCTTTGATTTAATTAGTGGAGGAGGGATAGTAAGGAAATCCACAGTACTACCTTTTAAGTTTCGAAAGGGAAATTATGATAAAATGAGGAAAACAGTTAAGAAAAAACTAAAAGGAGCAGTTGCAAAGGTTAAAGATCTACATCAAGCTTGGGTGTTGTTGAAAAATACTATCTTGGAAGCCCAGACCAGCTGTATTCCACGCTTTAAGAAAAGTGGAAGGAAGTCCAAAAAACTGCCAGCATGGTTTAAAGGTGAGGTCAGAGAGGCTGTTGTTGCCAAAAAAGCATCTTTCAGGAAATGGAAAATAGAGCCAAACGACGAAACCTGGAAACAGCACAAGCATGGCAAGTCAAATGCAAGGCATTGATAAGGCAGGCAAAGAGAGAATTTGAGAAGAAGCTTGCTGCGGAAGCAAAAACGCGAAATAAAGACCTTTTCAAGTACATTCGTAGCAAAAAACCTGTGAGAGAGTCAGTTGGTCCATTAGATGATAAAGGGGTTAAAGGAGCACTAAGAGGCGACAAGGCGATAGCAGAGAGACTGAATGAATTCTTTGCTTCGGTCTTTACTGAGGAAGATGTAGGGATGTTACCCATGACTGAAGTGGTATTTAAAAGTGCGGAAGAATTGAAGGAAATATCGATACATTGGGAAGATGTCTTACAACTATTAGATAAACTGAAGAGTAGCAAATCACCTGGGCCGGATGGTATACATCCAAGGGTGTTGAAAGAACTGAAATATGAGATTGCAGACCTGCTATCAGTAATCTGTGAACTATCATTAAAATCATCTCTAATACCTGAAGATTGGAGGATCGCCAATGTAACACCAATTTTTAAAAAGGGTTCCAGGGGTGATCCAGGAAACTACAGACCAGTGAGCCTGACGTCAGTACCAGGAAAAATGGTAGAAACCATCATAAAGAATAAAATTACTCAGCATGTAGATAGTCACAACCTAATGGGAGACAGCCAATATGGCTTTAGACAAGGAAGATCTTGTCTTACTAATCTGTTATGTTTTTTTGAAGGAGTGAATAAACAGGTGGACAAAGGTGAGTCGGTTGATATTGTGTATCTGGACTTTCAGAAAGCCTTTGACAAGGTCCCTCATCAGAGACTTTTGGCAAAACTAAAGAGTCATGGGATAGGAGGCAGTGTACTATTGTGGATCAGGAACTGGTTAAAAGATAGAAAGCAGAGGGTAGGGCTAAATGGCCAATTTTCCCAATGGAGAAAGGTGAATAGTGGTGTACCCCAGGGATCTGTGCTGGGTCCGCTGCTTTTTGACATATTCATAAATGACCTGGAAAGTGGAATAACCAGTGAGGTTATCAAATTTGCAGATGACACAAAACTATTTAAAGTTGTTAAAACCCAAGAGGATTGTGGAAAATTGCAAGAGGATCTTGATAAATTGGAAGACTGGGCATCAAAATGGCAGATGAAATTTAATGTGGACAAGTGCAAGGTTATGCACCTAGGGAAGAACAACCCAAACTATGGTTACACGATGCAAGGTTCCACTTTAGGAACCACCACCCAGGAAAAAGATTTAGGCGTCATTGTGGATACCATGTTAAAACCCTCGGCCCAGTGTGTAGCGGCGGCCAAGAGAGCAAATAGAATGCTAGGTATGATAAGGAAAGGAATGGAAAATAAAACAAAAGAGATTATAATGCCTCTATATCGTTCCATGGTGAGACCGCACCTTGAATATTGTGTGCAATTCTGGTCGCCGTATCTTAAAAAGGATATAGCGATTTTAGCAAAGGTTCAGAGAAGAGCCACCAAAATGGTAAAGGGGATGGAAGGATACTCCTATGAAGAAAGGCTAAAAAGGTTAGGGCTCTTTAACCTGGAAAAGAGAAGGCTGAGGGGGAGATATGATAGAAGTCTATAAATTAATGAACGGAGTGGAACGGGTAAACGTAGATCGATTGTTTACGTTATCAGAATATAGAAAGACTAGGGGACATGCAATGAAGCTACAGGGTAAACTATTTAAGACTAATAAAAAAATATTTTTTCACTCAACGTGTAATCAAACTCTGGAATTTGTTACCGGAGGATGTAGTAAAGGCTGTTAGTGTAGCTGGGTTTAAAAAGGTTTGGACAAGTTCCTGGAGGAAAGGTCCATAAACCATTATTAAGAAGTGACCGAAGATATCAATGCTTGACCCAGTACAAGCATTGTGGAACTTGTGTCTCTTGGGGAAACTGCTAGGTACATATGACCTAGATTGGCCACTGTTAGAATACTGGGCTTGATGGACCTTGGTCTGACCCAGTATGGCATATCTTATGTTCTTATGTTCAAAGCGGTCACAACAAAATTTTGAGGATACATTTAACATGTGGGGATATGAGACACATACACTAATACTTACAGGGAACATGGGCAATGGAAGGTTAAGTGGCTTGCCCAAGACCACAAGGAGCATCTGTGGGACTAGAAACCCCAGTCCTTCCGGCCCAAGGTTGCTGTCCTCTAGTGGGATTTGAACCTCCGACCTTCCAGCCTGAAGTACCTTGCCCCAACCACTAGGCTACTCCTCCCTGAAGGTATCTGTGTCCAGATATCATGTGGATTAGGCACCAAGGGAAAAATTGGCAAAATCACATTATTTACTGTTCGCAGGTCTTGCACAAATCTATAAGTCTTACCGTCAGCCTTTAGTACAGGAAGAATTGGAGCCTTACATAATGAAGTTGTAGAATAAATGACACCTTGTTTCTGAAGATCTTCAATCACAGGACGAATTCCCTCAATGGCAGCTGCTGGCAGTGGATACTGCTTGAGTCTAGGAAGCTGAACTCCAGGTTTCATGGTGATCTTCACAGGCGGGATAGAAAGGCATCCGATAGTTGATCCCAGCACTGCCCACAAGGTAGACGGAAGTTCTCCAAGAGCAGGATGAATGGTACTGGCAACTGCAGGAGACGGCACTTCAGAGAGAGAGTACAGCTGGAAATAGAACTTGTCACCCATCCAGGATAGAGTAGCATGATGTGACAACAAAAAATCCCGACCTAGAAGATTCACTGGCAAAGTGTCTCCCACAAGAAAAGTAGTTGGATATACAATCTCTCCAATCTGCAAATGTAAATATTCAAGTCTACGATGAGGAATTCTCTTTCCCTCAATGCCATCACAATGTACTATTGGTGCTTGTGCTAATTGAGTATGATAGATGGCAGGCAAATCCTGTAAACGCAGTGCTGATGTTGTAGCTCCAGTATCAATAACAAATTTCAAATTAGAACCTCCCAGTTTAGCTTTTAACTCACCCTGAGGAGTTACAGTCAAATTTAGGAATAGTCATGCATCCCATGTATCACCTCCACAATCTTCTGGGTTAGAGAAGCACTGATATACTGGAGTGAATTCAGCTTGTACTGGAGGGGGAGGAGGGAAATCAGCTCTCTGGCCATCAGGATTCTGATTCTGGGGACAGTCTCGCTGCAAATGTTCAGCCTCTCCACAAGTGTAACAAGTACGCAGCTCTCTGGACTGTCCACGCCCTCGCTGAGAATTCACATAACCTCCTCTAGCTCTGAATCTACCCCTCCCCCTTCCCATGGGAGTTTGCATGGAAGCAATCTGCAAATTAAGCAACTTCGCTTTTTTTTACATCTAATCTGGTTTGTTGTTCCTGTTGTTCCTTGAGGAACTTCAACTCACTGTATCGAGCCCCTTCCAAAATTGCATCGGCTGTTCTAGCTGGCCAATCTATTATTGAAGTTTCTAAAATTTCTTTTATTCTTGGAATCAATCCATTTACAAAAATATTAGTAAATCCTGAAGGTGTGTCTTCTGCCTCACCAGAATAGTCTTTAAAAGCTAGCATACACCTAGTGTGAAAATCTGTAACTTTTTCACCCCTATCCTGCCTTAGAGATGTTAATCTCGACCAATCCTTTACAAGTTTGCATACTACTGTAAGGAATTCTAACAATTTTTTTTTCTTTACACAAAAACAAAATTATCTATTTGAGTCTTCTCTTGGAAATCTATCACAGGGTCTGTCACGAACTGGATGAGTGACCCTATGAAAATCAGCTGGATTTAAAAAACAGATCTGAGCAAATTATCTAGATCTGCCCAAGTAGGATTATAACTGTTAATTATTTGAGACCATAAAGAGACAAATCTACCAGGATTATCCCTGTAGTTAGGAAACGTTTTAGCCAAATCAAACACTTCTTTAAGTAGTCGCAATATCATTTCCCACAGCTTCTTCAGTTTAACAGTGGCAGAACATAAATCATGTTGCTGGTGTAGAACATCTAGAGCCTAGATCATAATATAATTGATCACACTCCTCTTTGTAAGTTTCATAATGTCTAAATCTCTCTCAATTTTTTCAATAAGTTCATCAGAAACACTTAATTCTTTTACAACAGAAACACTATGACCTATTGCCATTCTTAAAATTCTTATTACAAGTACAACACTTTCAGTTTCTTGGTTCAAACGTGCTCTCAATTCTTTGAGCTGGGAGACATTCCAAATATCCAAAATACACAATACTACTCCCCCTAACTGCTGTTGCTCTTTAAGCATTTTCTTTTTCTCTTAGCTCTGCTACACAAGTGACCCGCACTTGCTCAGCTGGTCATTAATTACATTTCTTAACACAAACATCTTTTGTTTCAAAACATAAACATTCCAATGTTTTGCATCATGTACCATTCGTTCCCACCATGTAAGCACATTTGCACGGTTCACCTTTAACCGCTAACCGATATCTCAGGCAATGGACCTTATCTACAGAGAAAATTCCCTCCCAAGGAAACTGCAAATTCATATTCCTGAGCGGATGTCCAGTTTAGTCCTCCACATCCGGGTAGTACACCTCCTCCTGCAGCAAGGAGACTGGACCAATCAACTCTTCAGAATTGTAGCCTGCTTACTGCTGGAACTCCCATGAGCCCTCCAGTGTGTCCAGTCTCCTTGCAGCAGGAGGTGGTGTGAGCCTGGATCTAGGCTCACTTGTTCTTTCTAGTTGATGCTTTTTCTTCTTTACTTTACTTTACTTTAGCTTTTCTTTTTCTGTCTACTGTCCCTTTAATTGACTTACAAAAAAAAAAAAGGACTGAGGGCTCAGACCTTTGCTGCGCGTGTCAGTGGCACACGGGGATTCCCGCGGGAGAGAGGCTGACCGGCACTGACCTTCCTCCCTGCTCCCTGCCTGCAGTCTATGCCGGCTCTGCTGATCGCTCCCCCAGGACTGTTCGGGGGCAGGATCACTTTGCCCGCGGCGCTCATTCTTGCCTCCACATTTGCATGAGCACGCTGCCAGGCACTCCGGCTGCGATCCGGTGCTTGCCTGCCTTTCAGCTGACCGGCTCTCTGCTTTGCTCTGGGGCTGCTCGGCGGCTGACACAACACTTGCTGGGACATTTTTTCGGGGTAAGTGTTCCTTCCTAGCGGTTTTGGGCTGCTCGGGTTATTTTATTTCAATTTCTTTTTTCGTCGGTTTTGGCACTCTTTTTTTTTCTTCAGCGCGCCTCGGTCCCGGCGGCCATTTTGCGTTTCATTTTTTGGCGGTAACTGTCTTGTCTGGCCCTTAATTCTTTTATTTTACCAGCGTTTTTGCTTTCTGTTTCATTTGGGCGCTTGCTATCTGTTTCTTTTTGAAAAAAAAAAGAAAAAAAATGAAAAGGGGTTTCAGCACGCGGGCTTAGTGTGGGGCTTACCTGTATAGGGCTCTCTCACTTGTTCTGTCCCTACCTCAGGGTCCGCGTTATCTTTCTTTCCTCAGCTAACACCCTGATTGCCTGTGGGCATGTCCTCCAAACCGCAATGCTTGGTCTGCGGTTTGCGTAGGCGGTCCGTCTCGGCCGCTGGTTTCTGTTCCAGCTGTGCTGCGGTCTCGTCTGACATAGAACATCAGGGGGCCTCCCCTCCTCCAGCAGAGCACTTGGTGGCTCCGCTGTTGACGGAGGGCGCTCTCCCTCCGGGGCCTCTGTTGCCACCTGTGCCTGCGGGCTCTCAGACTCAGGAGTCCGCAGTCGCTGTGGAGCAGGGAGATGCTTCTTCTGCTCTGACCCATTTTTCGCCTGATTTCGTACTAATTATGCATCAGGCGTTCAAGTTGGGGCAGTTGGGCAAGTGGCCTGAGTCTTCCCCATCTACTCTTGTTCCTCTGCCATCTGTCTCCGGCCCACCGGAGCCGCCCGCCAAAGCGGCTAGGAAGTCGCACCCGGTTAGCTTGCCGCCAGAAGATTTTGAGATTCAGGACCTCGAGTTGGATGCTGACCTTGAGGGCAGTGTCGGTGACCTTGAAGAGGGTGAGATTCCAGACCCTGAGGATCAGGCTAGGATTGTTCGGGTGTTTCGTAGGGAGGAGTTGGTTCCTCTTATCACGGAAGCTCTTCAGACACTCAATCTCTCAGCGCCATCTCCGGGGGAGGCCGATGTGTTAGAGGATCCCCTTATCCAGGCGGTTCGGGACTCGCAGGTAGTTTTCCCTGTTCACCGGGTGGTAGCTCAGATGATACAGACCGAGTGGGACCATCCGGACGCTGGCTTGAAGGGCATCCGTACGATGCATCGGCTTTATCCCTTGAGAGACGAGGATAAAGAAAAATTCAAGTCCCCTCGAGTTGATGCGGCGGTTTCTGCGGTGACCAAAAAGACTACTATTCCGGTAGAAGGCAGTGCTGCCTTGAAGGACATTCAGGACAAGAAAGTGGATGGTTTGTTAAAGCAGGCATTCGAGACCAATGCCTTATCGCTGCAGGCTTCGATCTGTGCGGCATGGATAGCTAGAGCCTCTTTGCGATGGGCTCAGCGCTTGCGTCAGAATTCTTCCCTAGACCAGCAAGCGTTGCTTGAGGTTACTCGTCTAGAGTTGGGTTCCGCTTATCTCGCAGATGTCCATTATGATTTGATCCGTACCATGGCAAATAGTATGGCTTCCTTGGTGGTTGCGCACAGATCCCTTTGGTTGCGTAACTGGGCCGCCGATCCTTCCTCCAAGTCTCGCCTTAGCAGATTTCCCTTTAAGGGTAAGCTGCTGTTCGGGGAAGATTTAGACAAGTTGGTGAAAGACTTGGGTGAGACCAAAGGGGGTAGACTTCCGGAGGACAAGCCCAAGTCGGTTAGGCCTTTTCAAACGCCTCGAGGTTCCTTTCGGGATTTTCGGAGATTTCGGTCGACCCGCCCTTGGAATTCCCAACGAGGCCGGTTTGGGTCTCGGACTCAGTCCTTTCGTGGTTTCCGGGGGGCTGGCAGGGGTTTCTCCATCGCCTCCTCCAGTGCCTCCTCGTCCTTTAGTCATAAACCACAATGAGATGAGGCGGGCTCCGGAGGGTGTGCAAGTCATCGGCGGACGTCTTCGAAACTTTCTTCCCTCTTGGGCCCACATTACTTCAGACCGTTGGGTCCTCGAGATAGTCAGCGAAGGTTATGCGTTGGACTTTGCCTTCCCTCCAAGCGATTCCTTTGTCCTCTCTCCCTGCAAAGGGTCGCAAAAGGAACTAGACATTCGGGTGACTCTGGAGCGCTTGTTAGTGCTGGGGGCCGTCGTTCCTGTTCCTCCGAAAGAGTGCGGACTCGGTCGTTACTCCATTTATTTCGTGGTGCCAAAGAAGGACGGCTCCGTGCGTCCTATTCTCGATCTCAAGGGCGTAAATCGCTGTCTACGGGTCCCTCATTTCAGGATGGAGACTCTCCGTTCCGTCATGGTCGCAGTCCGACAGGGAGAGTATCTGACTTCTCTGGATCTCACCGAGGCTTATTTGCATATTCCCATTCGAGCTGCGCATCAGCGATTTCTCCGCTTCGCACTTCCTTGGGGTCACTTCCAGTTCCAAGCCCTACCTTTCGGCCTGGCAACCGCGCCTCGCGTGTTCACCAAGGTGATGGTGGTGGTCGCGGCGGCCTTGCGCAAGGAGGGGGTTCTGGTGCACCCCTACCTCGACGATTGGCTGATACGGGCGAAGTCCGCGGAGGAGAGTTTGCTGGCCACGAACAAAGTCGTTCGTCTTCTGCAGGATCTCGGCTGGGTGATCAATGTGCCCAAGAGTCAGCTGGTGCCGACTCAACATCTCGAGTATCTGGGTGTTTGCTTCGATACTTCCACGGGGATAGTGTCTCTCCCAGATCGCCGGGCCCAGGGTTTGCGTCAGCTCCTACGGCGGTTCCTAGCGGACCCCGCCCCGTCGGCCTGGTGGTATCTCCGGTTATTGGGCACCATGGCTTCGACTCTGGAGGTAGTTCCGTGGGCCCGATTTCATATGCGACCTCTTCAGCGGGCTCTGTTACGTCGTTGGTCCCATCAATCGGATTCTCTGAACCGCCGATTGTGGTGCCCCCTCCGGGTTCGCCTGGCGTTACAATGGTGGCTGTACCCGCTTTCCCTTCGGACGGGGGCTCCCTTGGAACAGCCCCTCTGGTTGCCAGTCATCACGGATGCGAGTCTTTCCGGCTGGGGAGCCCACTGTCAGGGCCGATTTGCGCAGGGGACGTGGTCTCCGCTGGAGGCTTGGTGGTCCATCAACCGACTCGAGCTGCGAGCAATACGGCTAGCGCTTCAAGCGTTCGAGGAGTCAGTCCGCGGCCGAGCAGTTCGTGTTCTGTCCGACAACGCGACGGCGGTGGCATACGTCAACCGGCAGGGCGGCACCGGCAGCGTGTCTCTAGAAGTCGAGGCGGACGCGCTTTTTGTTTGGGTGGAAAAGTGTCTCCGGGCCATTTCTGCAGCGCACATTGCTGGCAAGGACAATGTCATGGCAGATTTTCTGAGTCGTGTACGGATAGACACCGGAGAGTGGGAGTTGCACCCACAGGTTTTTGCTCAGATAGTTCGTCGGTGGGGTCCGCCTTTCATGGATCTCATGGCGACGTTCGCGTCGGCCAAGACAAGTCGTTTCTTCAGCAGGCGCAGGGAACGAATGTCCGAGGGTATCGACGCGCTTCTCCAACCATGGCCCGAGTTCGAACTGCTATATGTCTTCCCGCCTTGGGCTCTGATCGGCAGAGTGATTCAGCGCATAGAAGCCCACCGCGGCCCGGTTCTGTTGGTGGCGTCGGATTGGCCCCGTTGTCCGTGGTACGCGGATTTGGTGCGCTTGCTCGACGGCTTCCCTTGGCGGCTTCCTGCCCTGGGGGATCTCCTGGTGCAGGGGCCTCTGCACATGCCTCAGGTGGCTCGGTTCTCGCTTACGGTATGGCCATTGAAAGGGCTCGGTTGAGGAAGAAAGGGTATTCCCCGGCGGTTATCTCCACCCTTCTGCGTGTGCGGAAGCCTTCTACCTCACTCACTTATGTTCGGGTTTGGCGAATTTTTGAGGATTGGTGTTCCCGGCGTGCTGTCCGGGCCGCGACTTCTTCTATTGCGGTCATTCTTAGTTTTTTGCAGGACGTTTTTGACAAAGGTCTGGCCGCCAGCTCGTTGAAGGTCCAGATTGCCGCTCTGGCGTGCTATCGCGGCAAGGTTCACGACATGCCTCTTACTTCACATGTGGACGTTAGGTGTTTTCTCAAAGCGGTGTTTCGGTTACGTCCTGCTCGCAGGATAACCGTACCTCCCTGGGATTTGAACCTGGTGCTGCAGGCTTTGTCTCGGGAGCCTTTTGAGCCTCTCCGCCGTGTCTCCGTAAAGGACTTGACGTTGAAAACAGTCTTTCTCATTGCCATCTGCTCGGCGCGTCGCATATCTGAACTCCAGGCGCTTTCTTGTAGGGCTCCCTTTTTATCCTTTCTTTCCGATAGGGTAGTTTTGCGGACGGTTCCTTCCTTCTTGCCTAAAGTGGTGTCTCCCTTTCACGTGAATCAGCCGGTGGTTCTACCGGTTTTGGCTCCGACGTCGTCTACGGCTTCCGGCTCTGTTCTTCATAAGCTTGATGTGCGTCGGGTCCTCCGTCAGTATCTCAAAGTGTCCGAGTCCTTTCGAAAGTCGGATCGTTTATTCGTACTGTTTGGAGGTCCGCGGAAAGGAGAAGCGGCGGCTAAGGCCTCCATTTCTCGGTGGATTAAAGAGGCTATCGCGTCGGCTTATCTTATGCAGGGCAAAACTGTTCCCTTGGGGTTGCGAGCTCATTCCACTAGGGCGCAGGCCACGTCCTGGGAGGAGCATAGCCTCTTTTCGCCGCTGGAAATTTGTCGGGCGGCGACGTGGTCATCTCTCCATGCCTTTAGTAAGCATTACCGTTTGGATGTGGCAGCGGCTCGAGATACCAGTTTTGGGTCTGCGGTCTTGCGCGCCGCGTGCCAGGATCCCCCCCGTTGTTAACTGCTCTGCTACATCCCGGATGTGGAGGACTAAACTGGACACCCGCTCAGGAAATGGAAATTACACTTACCTGGTAATTGAAGTTCCTGGAGGGTCAAGTTTAGTCCTCCTTCCCTCCCGGAATTCTCTTTTTGCGGCGCGCTGTGACCATCTTACTCTGCGATCGGTTAATTTGCAGATTCCTACGCACTCAAAAAATAAAAAAAATAAAAAAATAAAAATAATAAACGACAGTGAATACATACATACACGGTGCAGGGGACCATCTCCCTTGGGTTACCGTTCCTTGGGTTTTCGTCCTTTCGGATTTGTGCCTCGGTCTCGTCTTTTTCTTTTCCCTTTGGTTTACTCCGCTTCCGGTGCTGACGGTCGGTGTTCGGAACAGGGAGCGGAAGCGAGGTGCAGCGTTTCGGCTCTCTCGTTTGGGGAGGGGGTTCGACAACTCCTTTATGGGTACCTTTCTGTTCTCTGTACTTTCCTTAATCTGTTATTTCTTCAGTCTGCTTTGTTACTAGTTCACTGGAGGGCTCATGGGAGTTCCAGCAGTAAGCAGGCTACAATTCTGAAGAGTTGATTGGTCCAGTCTCCTTGCTGCAGGAGGAGGTGCACTACCCGGATGTGGAGGACTAAACTGGACCCTCCAGGAACTTCAATTTACCAGGTAAGTGTAATTTCCATTTACCTTTTGTCACTGAATCCCTATGTGCTATGTAATCGATGGCTACATCACCATGCTTCACATACATACAATAGAAACACACAATAAGAAGGGTTACCTTTCTTAAACACTAAAGCCTGTCATGCCACTCACGCATCTGAGACGGAACCTGTCTACTTAACAGATTATCCATCACTGGTAATTGTCATAATACTCACAAATCTTCAGGCACCTTCTGCCCTTGCCTTGAATGCAGAGAACTATCTGAGTCACGGCACGAACTGAAAGAGTACTCTGCTCCCCCCCCTCACCTATAACAGATAGGGCTCTTGGGTCACAGAAATCCACACACAAAGCAAGGAGAAGGTTAATTGATCAAATCTGTAAATGATACACAACACACTTGTATTATAAAATCCACCAAAGCTTTGGGAGAGCAAGCTAGGCCCTTGCCTATGTTTACTCTGATATCATAGCTTTAGGCCACTTTATTTATAGGTAATGATTTGATTATACAGCATAATTTCACTTTATTATTCTACGTCTCACATCACGTATATTCATAATATACATATTCTATTCTACGTCTAGTGTCACGTATATTCATAACATACTTTTCTATAGGCATGCATGTCATAGACAATCATGAAGACATACATATATTCTCAGACATGACTATGTAGGCCTTAATTCTAATTAATTCTAACACTGACAGTTTGATATCTCTGACCAGAGACTGAGCGACTGAGAAGCTGGGTAAACAACTTGCCTTTTACTTATCTTTCTAATAACAAGACTAATGTTTGTAATCTAAAACCTTTCACCCAGTTTTCTTCTACAGAGTTTTTCAAGGATGATATTAAGTAAGGAGCTACAAATGATATTAACTCTTTCTTAGGGCTTATAGTAATATAATGTTATACACAGGGCCTGACTGTGTATCCAGCCTGGTACCATCAAGCATTCTTTCACTTATCTGGGGGCTATCAGAAGGTACGGCTTCGGTAATAGTGGCACGGCGTTATTTATGGCTGTGTAACTGTGCGGCAGATGGTTCCTCGAAGGCACGTTTAAGTAAGCTTCCATTCAGGGGTAAACTTCTCTTTGGAGAGGACCTGGACAAGTTGGTGAAGGACCTGGGTGATTTCAAGGGTGGGCGCCTGCCTGAGGATAAACAGAAGCAGGGTCACCCTGCTGCGGTGCCCAAGGGTCAACAAAGGGAGTTTCAATGTTTCCGTTCTCTGCACTTCAGTCAGTATCAAAGAGGAAGGTTCCCTACAGGGACCAGGGGTTTCGGGGATTTCAAGGGGCAGGCAGGGCATTTGCTGCTTCCTCTTCCTTGGGTCTCAGGAAAGCACAATGAAGCTAGGGGGTCCCAGGTAGGGATGGAACCCGTAGGAGAGTTGCTACGAGAGTTTTACCCTGCCTGGGTCCAGATCACATCAGACCAGTGGGTGTTGGAGGTCATTCGAACATAAGAACATAAGATATGCCATACTGGGTCAGACCAAGGTCCATCAAGCCCTGTATCCTGTTTCCAACAGTGGCCAATCTAGGTCATAAGTACTGTCCTGCCCCCGCCTAGGGCCGGTGGCTCAAGGGCAAGGGTGGCCTTTATTTTTGTCTTTGGCAAGTAATTCTGTATAAATTGTATATATGGGGCCCCCCCCACGCTATTGTAATCAAATGTATACCCAGATCTGTGTGCTCAAATCAAATATATGTTGCACCCAACTGATTCTCCCGTGTTATGTAAATCATTGACTAATCAAAAATGTAAATCTGAAAGATCTCAATGTGCTGTACAAAGCATTACGATTCTGTAGAGTAAACCGCTGCTGATCGTAGGAAGCAGCGGTATACAAATGTTTACTAAATAAAAAATAAATAAATAAATAAAAAGTAATGTCTTTGGCTATTGTGCCAGCAAGGGATGCTGGGACTTGTAGTCTTGATTACTATCCAACAAAGTGTTGTGACACGAGGTTTCAGGCAAACAGATAAATTTATTTGGGTTTTCCCTTTCACATTGAATTCACAGCGCAAAACATGGCATGGATTATTTTCTCCCAAAATAATAGGAAAACAGGAGCAAATAAAGTTGAGAAATAAAGCATAGAAAAACTGTTTCATTCACAGCAGTGCTCCGGCAAAGTTAATTGTTTCAGCACAATGTCCTTCTTTCACAGAGTTAGGAAACATTTGCATTCCTCTCATGCAAAGGCTGTTCAGCATATGTCCAGGTGATTGGTCTCACAAAAAGAGCAATCCATTTCACAAATGTCATTCATATCAGGAGTATCTTCTACATCAATTATCATGTCTTCACAAGCTCCATTATCACTCTGCTCTAAGGAACTTTTAAAACCAGAATTAGACTGAAGGTTTTTAAGAACGTCCTGCAGCTGTTCTATAAATTGTTCTCCCTGGTTTTCATTCACTTTGTTTAAGGCAGGAAACTGATTCCCTCGTAAGCTTTTAAATACAGAATTTGAATCTGTCTCATAACACTTACTTGGAATGTTTCTAGTTCTGACTAGAGTTGTTTTCACTGCAGTCCTATCTTGCCTCTAGTTAGCACTTGTCCTATAATATCTTCAGCATAGTTCTTGCTAGGGATTATAGCAGATGTACCTTTCTCACGTGCAATGCCCTCTCTGCAATCAGAGCTCTTTCCCCGTGTGAAGGTAAACTTTTCTACCTTTTCCTTGGGTTGCTTTAGCAGAAGTTTTGGGTTTGTTTCCAGAGCTCCTGGAGTATAGGAAACAACAGACCTTCCAGAATCCTTCTTAGCTTGTTCTCAGTTCCATAGCTTTCCTTGTTCAGCTGGCTTCTCTCGTGGCTTCTCTGGCTTCCTTAGCTTTCCATGCTGCTCCCTCCGTTGCTCCCTTCTCTGCTCCCCTGCACTGAACTCTGAGGCAGGTTTAAAACGGCTTTCCTCAGCAGCCACACCCTTCTGGCTGCTCATGTGAAACTCGTTAGGTCTCCACTTAGCTCCTACGTCACTGCTGTGACAGGGCTCAGTTCTAGCTAGAAACTTGAGGTTTCCATGGGAACCTTGTTTGCCTTTACTTTTAAAGGTGTATTGCTCAATCTCCAGGAACAAGCAGGAATGAGTCTTCACATATGGGTACGTCGGTACCGACGGAGCCTGCGCGGGAATGCTCCCCAGCTTCCCAAAAAGGAAAGCTTTTGGGAGCATCCCACTGCGACTGCGCGCTGCCTTCCCGCCTTTCCTGACCAGCTCTCCTCAGTTCTTCTTTGCCGCGGAGCCAGCAGGTCGTGTTCCTGTCACCGCTGAAGAAGTTCTTTGTTTTATTTTATTTCTTTGGTCGCGTGTCTGCCTTCCCCGACTCCGGACCGGTACCGCCGGTCTTTTCTTTCTTTAAAAAAAAAAAATAAATAATATCTATATTTTTCCCCACTTAGTGTAATTTTTTTCTTCTAGGCCTCAGGGCCCAAGAAAAAATTTTCCCTCATGGAAAAACCAGCCTCCGGGTTTAAGAAATGCACTAAGTGTAGCGGTGCTATTTCTGTTACAGATACCCATGAATGGTGTCTTAAATGTTTGGGTCCTGAACACTCCATTCCGGATTGTCCGTCCTGCTCTCAAATGTCTAAACGGGGTTTACAGAACCGAGCAGCTAAGCTCCATGTCCTGTTTCCCGCTGATGCAGCGTCGGTAGCATCAACCTCTTCCCGGTCTTCTTCTCCTGATGGATCTCAGGTAACCAAACATAAGTCTAGCAGGTCCTCGAAGGGTAGATCTCCCTCTAAGCATCAAGATGCCTCCGGGCTTGCCCTCGAGGACCCTGCACCAGCCAAACAACCCCGGCGGGAAGCTCCGGCTTCCAAAGCTCCTCCTATGGGGTTACAGGTTGAAATCGATGGCACGGCCTCGACCGATCACCTGTTAGAATGCTCTGGGGTACCGGCACAATCTCCCGGTACCGATCTCCAGGCATTCATGGCGTCGATGGATCAGAATGTTCTGTCCATGCAGCAGGCTATTTCCGCCTTCATTCAAGCTGCGACGCCGGCGGTACCGCAACGACCCCCGTTGTCGGTATCGGCTCCGGTACCGGCACCAGCGCCGATACCGGTACTGACCGCATCGACATCGACTAGGACACCGGTTCCTTGTCCGTGGCTGTTTCTCGGTACCAATCCGGTTCCGAAAATGCCCGATGTCGATACCGCTCGATATGCGTATCGAGCGCTGGAAGAGCACCCTGACAGGCGGTACTTCGATTCCTCTGGTGATTCTGATTCATCAGATGAATCACCTGAAGTATCCATAGCCCTTCCTGAAGAGCCTTCTTCAAAAAGAAGAATGTCTCCTCCAGAGGACTTGTCCTTTCAAGACTTCATAAGAGAAGTAGCTAAAGGACTATCTATCTCAGTAGCCTCTGAATCAGAGCCTAGAGCAAAAAAATTGGATATTTTAGGTTACCCTTAGGCTCCTAGAGAGGCAGTCACCTTACCAATTCATGAGATTCTTTATGAACACATGATTGATTTATGGTAGACTCCTCTCACTCTCTCTCCTTATTCTCGCTGGCTGGACACTATGTACCGTGTCCCTCCCTGTCCTGGATTTCAAAAAACTCAGCTTCCTCACCATTCCATTGTGGTGCAGTCAGCTATGAAGAGGATAAAGAGTACAAAGAGACACTCTTCTGCTCCTCCAGGAAGAGAATGCAGAACCTTGGATGCTTTTGGTAGGAAAATTTTCCAGGCCAGTATGCTCATTGCCAGAATCAACTCATATAGCCTCTATATGGGTATGTTTCTAAAAGAAGTGGCAGAAAAGTTGCGCACTTTCTTCCCTTTTATTCCAGAAGATAGAAGGGAAGAATTTCTCCTTTGGCTTAAGCATACTCAAGACATTTCAAAGTTTTCCAACAGGGCAGCCTTTGACTCCTTTGAAGGTGCCAGCAGAGCCTCAGGCATTGCCATAGCTGCTCGCAGAATTGCTTGACTCCAGGCTTCTGATTTAGAACCCTGGGTTCAAGATGGCCTGGGAAATCTGCCCTGTACAGGTGAAAATCTATTTGGCAAGGAGTGGCAGATTAAAGCCACTCAAATGGATGCAGAGAACTCTGCTTTGGATAGACTTTCAAAGTCCACCTCCATTCCTGCCAAGAAAAAGACTTTTAAAAAGTCTTTTTTCAAGAAGGGCAGATTCCCTTCCACTTCTGGCCAGCAATCTTCTACAGGTCGCTTTACCACTAAGCGTCAGCAACCTAATCAGGCTAGGACTAAGTCTGCAGGGCCTGCTACAACTCAGCAGTCCCAACCCCCTCAGGGTTTTTGGTTTGATGCTAGAGAACTTAACCTTTCTGGCTTTGAAACAGCCAGAACCTCTCACCATTCCAGGAAGGTTAGCTCTTTTTGCTCCCAGATGGGAGCAAATAACATCAGAGCAGTGGACCCTCTCGATCATAAGAGAGGGCTACAAGCTTCATTTCTCAGACCTTCCTCCCCACACCATGGTGAGACACTTCAATTCTCCCACATCTCTTCTCGTCCTTCTAGGTCAGGAGATAACTACCCTCCTTGCCCAAGGGGCAATAGAAGAGGTTCCTCTTCTTCAACAAGGGTCAGGGTTCTACTCCCCCTATTTTCTCATTCCAAAGAAGACAGGTGGATACAGACCCATTCTAGATCTCAGAGAATTGAACAAATTTCTATGCAAGGAGAAGTTCAAGATGCTTTCTCTGGGCACTCTCCTTCCATACCTTCAAAGTCAGGATTGGCTTTGTTCTCTAGATCTCAAGGATGCGTACACCCATGTCCTGATCCATCCATCTCACAGAAGATTCCTACGTTTTCTTTTTCAAGGAAAACATTTCCAATACAGAGTGCTTCCTTTCGGTCTGGCCTCTGCCCCAAGAGTGTTCACCAAATGCATGGCAGTAGTTGCTGCATTTCTACGCATTCTGGGAATATTTGTCTTCCCATACCTGGACGACTGGCTCATCCGAGCTCCATCTCAGTCAGAGGCCCAGATTTCCCTGGACCGCACAAGGGGCATTCTACAATATCTGGGACTTGTGGTAAACCTCCCAGAGTCTCAACTTACCCCTACTCAGTCCCTAGAATTCATAGGGGCCTGGTTGGATACCACTACTGCAAGGGCCTACCTTCCTCAGGCCCTTTGCCAACATCTAGTGCAGTTAGCCTCCCAGATTCAGTCAAAGAGCCACTTAACTGCCCAGTAGATGCTGCAACTGCTAGGCCACATGGCTTCCACAGTGCTTGTGGTACCCTATGCTCGCCTACACATGAGAGCAGCTCAATGGACTTTGTCCACCCAGTGGACTCAGGCATCAGGAGCTTTCTCAGACCAAATAGCAACCTCCAAACGTCTCTTTTGGTCTCTCCAATGGTGGATGCCCACTCAAAACCTGTTGCTGGGTTCCCCCTTCCAACAGTTGTTGCCCCAAGCAACCCTCACAACAGATGCCTCCCAAACAGGTTGGGGAGCTCATCTACAGGACCTCTCCACTCAAGGCACTTGGTCCCCTCAGGAGACCTCTCTTCATATCAACCACTTGGAGCTTGTAAACGGGGGCGCTGGGCGTGAATGTCCACAGTCTTGGCAAAGGCAAAATACTATTATGACTTGCAAAGGATTGTGGGGGATGTAGTCCATTCAAACCAGAATCAGCCGTTCACAAAATAATGAGTTGTGTTGCTCGAGTGTAAGCAAAGAAAAATATATTTTATTTATGGGGTTAATTCTCCCACACAGATTTACTTGGTAACACAAAAGGACACTTGCTTCAGTATTGTACTTAGGAAAAACAAATCATGATACAAACAACTGAACTTCTTAGGCAATCAAACAATAAAGACCTTGATGGGAAACAGAAAAGGTCTTTTTAAGGGCCCCTGCTAATAACTTTTAGCAGTGCTCCAAAAGCAAAAACAAAACCCAAAAGTAACCAAAAACTGTTCTTTTTCAAGGATAACTTTCTTCTATTTTCACACACAAACAGTAGTTTCCTTTCAGAGCTCACGTGCAACTGTGCATGGCTTAATTACCAATAATTAGCCAGCTGCAAACCCCTTTGCTGGTTCACTTTCTCTACGTGGCTCAAATCCTACCCTAAAGCTTTCTTGTAAACTTTTCTGGGTAGATAAAAGAACAAGTTATATTTCCTTTTGATGGTTGTTGTATTTGTGAAAGTATTTTACCACAGCAGCCTAGACAGAGAGCAATCCATGTATTCATTCTGATCATTTAAAATATCTCCTTCTTCTTCAACTATCATAGAATCAATATCATGGTCTGGCTCAGAGGAATTCCTTAATGGATCACTCTCAGTATAACACTTGTTTCCCTGCTGTCTTCCAGGTAAAGAGCTAGGGCATAGATCAGAGTTCATACCTGAGCTTCCTTTGCTGTTAGGGTTCCTCTCCAGATATCCTGGCCAATAAGTAGTCCAGCTTTTATGTCCAGCCTTCCAATCAAGATCCCTGGACACTGGGTCTCTCTTCACATACCTTCTTGCACTGGTCTTAGGGCCCCTTCCAAATGCAGCCGTCTCCTTCACAGGTGCCGTCCGGGAATTCTTGGCTCTGTAACCCCACTCCTCTGGCTTCCTCCAGTCCAATGGAGTATGCTTGCCTCTGGAATGACTCCCAACACACGTACTGCTATGGGCTCCTTCTTTAGACCTCCAAGATGTTTTTCTCTTCTTTCTTCCACATTGTGGCTGCTGCTGCTTCCTCTCTCTGTCCTTGAGCTCTGAGTTCCTCAACTGATTCTGTGTAGAATATGTTTTACTTTTAACTTGTTTAGAGGGATACTCCACCCTAGCACAGCTCAGCTGTGCTGAATCAAGCCCTGCCCTTGGAGATGAGTGATTGGGGATTACCTCATAACTCTCCTGATTGAACACACGTTTCCCCACTTCAGCTCCTCTAGAGGCTGTTTGAAACCTGGTGCATTCTGGGACTGGTAGTCTTTTATGAAAACATTCTGTTTTAGTATTTCTACCAGCAAAGACAGGTTGCTTGTTCAGAGCCAATTCACCTCTATTATAGCTCCTTCCTGAACTATGATAAGCTTCCTTATCACAAGCTTCGAGCAGTTTTTGTAGCTCTCAAGGTCTTCCATACCCTCCTCAGCTACAAGAGAGTCCTCATTCATACTGACAATCAAGTAGCCATGTTTTACATAAACAAGCAAGGAGGAACTGGCTCTCTGTCGCTTTGCAACGAAGCTCTAAGATTGTGGGCCTTCACCAGAGAGCATCAAATCCATCTCCTGGCAGTATACCTCTGTCACCCACCTACATACCCCTGAAGGCAAAGGACCTGGGGTTTCAGTGAGGCCTCTTCTTAAGTAGCAGGGAGAAGTAGTGCCCCCTGGGAGTTGAAGTCCCACTAGCTATTCAATAAAAAGAGTGTAGTCGTGGACGAGTAGCTAGGCTGTTAAAGAGGTATTTTATTTCCCTTCCCAGGAGAACTTCTGCAGTCAGGAATCACAAAGGAAAATAAACCATGCTTCTGGTATAACACAAAATGGAACTACAAAAATTACAAAGGAATGCTTCTTTTCAGCTTAAGGCAAAACAAAAAGTGCAAAACAAGCCTTGTACCTTACAACAGCTGTGGATTGAAATCTGTTTCTCTAAACAGATTTCCCTTCTGCACACTTCAGCAGAGAGAGGTCACATTATCCGCAAATACAAGTGTACAATCCATTTGGAAATCCTCTGAGTTTTCCACACAGTAATCACAGTCCATGGCCTCATGAGCTTCCCTGCAATTCTCTTCTGTGGGATTGAAACTTACACCAGTATTCAAAAATCCCTCCTCTCTCTGGCAAGGGCTTCTCTCTTCCTCAGTAGTAAAGTGGAATGGAAAGTTACCATGCAGCGTAGACTTTCCTTCTAGAGGGCCATACACTTCAGGACAAGCGTATGTAAAATCCTGCTTTTCAAGTGCCCCTCTACTCCAGGGAATTGGCCTTTCTTCAGGCTGGCCTCTGCCGGAACGTTTGTAGCTGGGAAGCTGAAAATAGCATTTCTCCCTCGAAAGCTTTTCACTTCCCCTTACAGGACGTGCTTCTTTGGGCCTGGAAATCTCCCTTGGACCAGAGCTTCTATTCCCCAGGTACCTGCTCTCATGGAAATTCCCTCTCACAGCTTCTCTCCGTTTGCTGGTAGGAATCCCTCTGTGTCCCCAACGACCAGACTCTGGTTCAGTGCAGCCCAACTCTCTGGCACTAACCTCAGGTATTCCCTCTTGGGCAAACTCCTCTGAGATGCTGCTGGAATCTCCGTCTGAAGTTCTCAGGTATGTGTCCTGGTTAGCGTTCCTGTTAGCTCTCTGAATGGCTTTGTCCTGAGCTCTCCTGTTAGCTCCGCTGATACCTCTCCCGTGTGTTCTGCCTCTGCTCAAGACTGACTCAATTTTAAGTGCGTCATTCTTTGAGTCTCTCATCAGCTCAAGTCTCTGCAGCTGTTCCTGATCCTCTAATGAGCTATGAGGTAATGCTTTGCTGGGGCGTTTACCTACACCCGGCGCTAGTGTTTTTGTTGGTTGCCTATAGCAACCCCTAGCCATGTGCTTTGAGCTGCCCATTTTAAAACTGCTCTGCACATTTTCTTCTGTTTCCATAGGCACTATTTGCCTTACGCCATGACACCTCCCAGGAGTCCAAAACTCTTGGGCAGACAGACTCAGTCGAGTTCTGCTTCCACACGAATGGTCCCTGCACATGGATCAGGTACTCAGAATCTTCCAAGAATGGGGAACCCCGGACATAGACCTCTTTGCAAGTCCGTGGAATGCCAAACTTCCCCGGTTCTGTTCCAGAATTCCGTGTCAGGGAGTTCAGGCCAAGGATGCCTTCCTCCTTCATTGGGGTCAGGGGTTCCTGTATGCCTTTCCACCCATTCCCTTGATTCCCAAGACTCTGTTCAAACTCCAGAGGGATCAAGGATCTATGATCCTCATAGCTCCACGCTGGCCACGCCAAGTGTTGTACCCTCTACTTCTGCATCTCTCTCAAACCCCCTCTCTGGACTTGGGAGCTGCTCCAGACCTTCTGTCTCAGGAGGAGGGGACTTTGTGGCACCCAAACCCCAAGTCCCTTCACCTCAGAGCTTGGTTACTGAAGGCCTAGACCTTCAGGGCTTCAATCTTTCTCAGCAAGTGAAGGATATTCTCCATGCTTTCAGAAAATCTTCCACCAGGCGTTCCTATGCTTTTAAATGGAAAAGATTTTCCATTTGGTGTGCTGAAAAGGATCTTGACCCTCTAGCACTACCTTTAAATTCTCTCTTAGACTATCTCCTGCATCTTTTCAATGCAGGACTTAAGACAAATTCAGTAAGAGTCCATTTGAGTGCTATTGCAGCATCCCTTAAGCCCATCAATGGACAACCTATTTCCTCTCATCCTCTCATTGCAAGATTCATAAGAGGCCTAACTTTAACTAAACCTCCCATTAGGCCTCCTCCGGTGGCATGGGACTTAAATTTGGTTCTTGGTCAGCTTATGAAGCCACCTTTTGAACCCTTAGCCACTACCTCCTTGAAATTTCTTTCCTGGAAGGTTATTTTCCTCATTGCAGTCACTTCAGCTCGCCGCATCAGTGAACTGCAGGCCTTAATGGCTAATCCTCCTTATACAAGGTTCCATCATGACAAGGTGGTCCTTAGGACAAATCCACACTTTATGCCTAAAGTGGTCCCACCTTTCCATCTCAATCAGGAGGTATATTTAGCTGTCTTTTTTCCTCTCCTCATGCATCCAGTGCAGAGAAGAGCCTTCATACTCTGGATTGTAAAAGAGCTCTTGCTTTTTACTTGCAAAGGACTCAGCAGCATAGAAAGTCTTCCCAGCTTTTTGTTGCTTTTGATCCTTCCCATTTAGGACTTCCAGTCTCTAAGAGAACACTGTCAAATTGGATTGCTCAGTGTATTTTTTTCGCATACCAGAGTAAGAACCTTACTCTGGAGAGCCATGTCACAGCTCATAATGTGAGGGCCATGGCCAACTCTATGGCTCATCTAAACTCTGTGTCCATCGACCAGATCTGTCGAGCAGCCACCTTGGCCTCGGTTCATACCTTCACAGCCCATTACTGCTTGGACAAGGACTCCCGCCGGGATGCCTTGTTTGGTCAGGCTGTCCTCAAACACCTGTTCCATTCTTAAACAACTCCTACCCTCATAGAAACATAGAAACATAGAAACATGATGACAGAAAAAGACCACAAGGCCCATCTAGTCTGTCCTTCCATAACAACAACTACAACAGTCCACTTTTTACCTTTAGAGATCCTCTGTGTTGGTCCCATGCTTTTTTGAATTCAGTTACTGTCCTCATCTCTACCACCTCCACTGGGAGACTATTCCATGGATCCACTACTCTTTCCGTAAAGAAATATTTCCGCATATCACTCCTGAATCTATCTCCCTTCACCCTCATCCCATGTCCCCTCCTCGCAGAACTTGCTTTCAATTGAAAGAGGCTCTCTCCCTGAACATTTATGCCACGGAGGTATTTAAACATCTCAATCATATCACCTCTATCTCGCCTTTCCTCTAAGGTGTACATATTAAGATCCTTAAGTCTGTCCTCATATGCTTTATAATGAAGACTACTAATCATTTTAGTAGCAACCCTCTGCACCGACTCCATCCTGTTCACATCCTTTTGAAGGTGCGGTCTCCAGAATTGCACACCATACTCCAAATGAGGTCGCACCAAAGACTTATACAGAGGCATTATCACCTCCTTTTTTCTGCTAGCCATTCCTCTCCGTATGCACCCAAGCATCCTTCTAGCTTTTGCTGTCGCCTTTTCTACCTGTTTAGCTACTTTAAGATCATCGGACACAACGACGCCTAGGTCCCGCTCTTCTTTAGTGGACAAAAGTACTTCACCTCCTATGCTGTATTGCTCCCTTGGATTGCTGCAGCCCAAATGCATGACCTTACATTTTTTAACATTAAATCCCAGCTGCCAAATTCTAGACCATTCTTCAAGCTTAGCTAGATCCCTCCTCATGTTATCTTCACCTTCCTGGGTGTCTACTTTATTGCAGATTTTGGTATCATCTGCAAAGAGGCAAACCTTACCAGACAGCCCTTCCGCTATATCACTAACAAAGATGTTAAAAAGAATCGGACCAAGGACAGATCCCTGGGGCACACCACTGGTAACATCCTTCTCCTCAGAGTGAGCTCCATTTACTTGTACTCTTTGTCGCCTCCCACCCAACCAATTTCTAACCCAAGCAGTAACTTTAGGGTCCATCCCTAGGGTGCTCATTTTGTTTATAAGTCGCCTGTGTGGATCCCTCCTTCCCTGGATGGATGCCTGAGATCCATAGGAGAACGTAGGACCCTTCCCAGGGTCTCATATCCTTGGGGATCTCCCAGGCATCTTAGCTAGGGAGTCCCCATATGTGAAGACTCATTCCTGCTTGTTCCTAAAGATAGCACAGTTACTTACCTGTAACAGGTGATCTCTGGGAACAGCAGGAATAAGTCTTCACAACCCTCCCACCTCCCCTAGGAGTTGTACCTTTTTTCTGTCTTTCCTTTCCTCTCTCTCTCTATTGTCTCAGCTTTAAACTCGAACTGAGGAGAGCTGGTCAGGAAAGGCGGGAAGGCAGCGCGCAGGCGCAGTGGGATGCTCCCAAAAGCTTTCCTTTTTGGGAAGCTGGGGAGCGTTCCCGCGCAGGCTCCGTCGGTACTGACGTACCCATATGTGAAGACTTATTCCTGCTGTTCCCAGAGATTACCTGTTACAGGTAAGTAACTGTGCTTTTCCTTCCCATTCCATTTGCTCTACACTGCTGTCATTATCATAGTACCTAGCAGTTTCCCCAAAAGACACAGGTTCCACAATGCTTGTACTAGGTCAAGCATTGATATCCTGGGTTCCTTCTTAATAATGGTTTATGGACGTTTCCTCCAGGAACTTGTCCAAATCTTTTTTAAACCCAGCCACACTAACAACCTTTACTACATCCTCCGTAACAAATTCCAGAGGTTGTTTGTTTCGAGAAGGTTATGCCCTGGAATTCCAAAGCCCCATGGTCAGTTCCTTCATTCAGTCTCCCTGCAAAGTGCAGTCCAATTGGGAGGCAGTGCAGGAGACTTTAGAGAGGCTCCTGCGCCTCAAGGCAGTGGTGCCAGTACCACCAGACCGGTACGGCTGCGGTCTGTACTCCATATATTTTGTGTTGCCAAAGAAAGAAGGATCTTTTCGTCCGATTTTAGATCTCAAGCGAATAAATCAATGTCTCCGAGGATCGCATTTTCATATGGAAACTCTGAGGTCGGTCATAGTGGCGGTTAGAAAGGGGGCGGTTCTTCTCTAGATTTGTCGGAGGCTTACCTGCACATTCCGATACGGCTGTAACATCAGCAGTTTCTCAAGTTTGCGGTACATAGGGACATTTTCAATTCTGGGCATTACCGTTTGGGCTGGCTACGGCTCCACAAACTTTCACCAAGGTGGTGGTGGTGGCAGCATTGCACAAGGAAGGGATGTTAGTTCATCCCTACCTGGACAACTAGCTGATTCGAGCAAATTTGAGGAGCGAGAGCGAGTCGGCCACGGCCCGGGTGGTACAGTTTTTCAGAGCCTGGGCTGGGTGGTCAATATGACCAAAAGCAGGATGACTCCGTCGCAGTGCCTGGAGTATCTGGGTGCTTGGTTTAATACGTGCAAGGGGAAGGTCTTCCTGCTAGAACTGCGGGCGCGGGGGCTACGAAAGCTCGTGTGCAGCTTTCTGGACAAGACGGACCCCACGGCGTGGCATTATCTGCAGCTTCTAGGGACCATGGCAGCCACATTCGAGCTAGTGCCGTGGGTGAGGGCCCACATGAGGTCGTTGCAGAGGGCCCTGCTCCGGAGATGGTTGTACCAGTCGGACTCTCTGTCGCAAAGACTTCCCTGCCCGCCAGAGACTCATCTGGCTCTCCGGTGGTGGCTCAGTCCAGGGTGTCTGGAAAAGGGGATGCCTCTGGAGTCGCCGTCGTGGATGCTGCTGACAACGGATGCCAGTCTGTCCGGCTGGGAAGCACATTTCGAAGGCTGTTTTGCCCAGGGGCAGTGGGATGGCCTAGAGAAAGAATGGTCCATCAACAGGCTGGAGTTGCGGGCGGTGACCTTTGCACTTCGGGCTTTTCGGCCTTGGCTGCAGGGAAAGGCGATTCAAGTGCTTTCAGACAACGTGACCACGGTGGTCTACATCAATCGCCAGGGGGGGTACAAGCAGTGTACACCTGGAGGAGGAGGCTGAGCACTGTTAGATTGGGCTGTAGAAAATCTTCTGGCTCTGTTGGCAGCACATGTAGCAGGAGTAGACAATGTGGAAGCCGATTTTCTAAGTCGGGTTTGAGTGGATCCCGGAGAGTGGGTTCTCCATCCGGAGGTGTTCTCCCTGATAGTGCGCCGCTGGGGGACTCCAATTATGTACCTGATGGCAACGTTCAAGTCGGCAAAGGCCAGCCGCTTCTTCAGCAGGAGGGGGGAAAGAATGTCGGAGGGCCTCGACGCTCTAATGCAAAGGTGGCCTGAGGAAGGGCTCCTGTACGTGTTTCTGCCATGGGTTTTGATAGGCCATGTGGTACAGCGAATAGAGGTTCACCGAGGTCGGATAGTCCTGATTGTGCTGGATTGGCCAAGGAGACCATGATATGCGGATCTGGTTCGGCTTCTGGTGGAGCCTCCGTGGTATCTGCCAGTTCGGAAGGACCTGTTATTACAGGGTCCGCTCCCCATGCCTCAGGTGGATCGATTCTCGCTTACAGCCTGGCTCTTGAAATGGCATGGTTGAGGGCAAGGGGATACTCAGCAGCAGTGATTTCCACCTTGTTGAAGGCCAGGTGTCAGTCTATCTCGCTGGCATATGTACGAGTCCGGCATATTTTCGAGGCGTGGTGTGCAGATAGGCAGATTCAGCCATCGAGGGCATCAGTCCCGCAGGTTCTGTCTTTTTTGCAGGATGGTTTTGAGAAGGGTCTAGAAGCCAGCTCCTTGAGGGTACAGTTGGCAGCACTTTCCTGTTATCGGGGAAAGATACAGGGAGAGGCGCTGGGAGCGCACCAAGATATAAAAAGATTTTTAAGAGCGGTGTCTCTCTAGTGGCCGCCCTGTACGGCGACTGTACCGACGTGGGATCTCAATTTGGTTCTGGAGGCCTTAGTGTGAGAACCCTTTGAACCTTTGCGCATCGCTTCGATAAGGGACCTTACTCTCAAGACGGTATTTCTGGTGGCCATCTGTTCCACTCGGCGGATCTCGCAGGCTTTGTCTTGTCAGAAGCCGTTTCTGTCATTTTCAGAGAGAAGGTAGTCTTGAGGCCAGTTCCTTCCTTTTTGCCCAAGGTTGTATTGATGTTTCATGTGAATAAAGTGGTTTTGTTGCCGGTTTTCGATGGAGGCGAGGGGGATGCGACTAAGGGAAGTTTGCAGCTCCTGGATGTTTGAAGAACGCTGAAGAAGTATCTGAACAGAAGAGCACTTTTCTGCAGGTCGGATAGGCTGTTTGTCTTGTTTGGGGGAACAAGGAAAGGGGAGGCTATGTCAAAGGCTTCCATTTCCAGGTGGCTCAAAGAGGCTATAGCATCAGCGTACATTTTGAAAGGTAAGCCCGTTCTGGTGGGACTAAGGGCTCATTCGACTAGGGCGCAAGTGGCATTGTGGGCGGAGTATAGCTTGGTGCCGGCTGTTGAGATTTGTAAAGTGGCTACTTGGTCGTCTTTGAATTCTTTTGTCAAGCATTACTGTCTGAATGTTCAGGCGGCGAGGGATGCCTGTTTGGATCAGCAGTGCTTCAGGCTGGTCTAGCAGGTCCCTTCTGTTGATATTTACTGCTCTGTTACATCCCCAGAGGTTCGGGACTGGACTGGAGGGACGACAAGGAAGGTGAAATTAGACTTACCTGCTAATTGTTGTTCCTTGAGGAACTCCAGTCCTGCATCCCTCCCTCGGGTCAATTGTGGACTGCTGCCTGAAGCGTGGTTGTATTAAGATTAAGGTGGAGGATCAGCTTCAGGAGGTGCTTTCTATAGGGTGTGGGGGGGGGGGTTGGAATGGGGATTCTTGTAGAGTCTGGGTCCTCACTGGGGAGGCGAGGGTGGACCTGAGCAGCAGAATACATGGTATGTTTTCAGGGGATGGAGGAAAGGGCGTTAACTTCTTCCCCGTTAAAACTTAATATAGATTACAGTTAGAATGTTTGGTTACATATGTTTACTACTTATTTGTTGCTCCGGTGAGTCTGCTTTGTCAATAGGTTACTGGAGTGGAGATGCGGTTCCTGGGCTATTTATACCAGTGTCATCAAAAAGAATGACGTGCTCAGCCTCCAAGCTGCTGGAGGAGGTGCTAAACCCCAGAGGTTCGGGACTGGACTGGAGTTCCTCAAGGAACAACAATTAGCAGGTAAGTCTAATTTCACCTTACTACATCCTCTGGCGTGGAGTGGAGGAGTAGCCTAGTGGTTAGAGCAACTGCCTAGTAACCAGAAGATCAAGGGTTCAATTCCCACTGGCACTCCATGTGACTTTGGGCAAGTCACTTTACCCTCCATTGCCTCGGAAGAAAAGGCTGGCAATCTACTTCTGGTGATACATTGCCAAGAAAACCCAGAGGTAGCTGGGTCACTATGAGTCAACACTGACTCGATGGCACTAAAAAAAAAAAAAATGGCAGCAAATTCCAGAGTTTGATTGCGCATTGAGTGAAAAAATATTTTCTATAGTTAGTCTTACAATGAAGCTACAATGTAGCATATTTATGTCCCCTACTTTTTTTACTTTTTGAAGGAGTAGAGAACGGAGCTGATGATACCACATTACTGGCTGAAAGAGAAGACTGTCTGAAACATTTGCTTCTTAAGATCAAGGAACATAGTCTTAAAATGGGTCTGCACCTTAACGTTAAGAAGACAAAGAGCCTGACAACTGCCAAAATCAATAAGTTCATCATAAGAACATAAGATATGCCATACTAGGTCAGACCAAAGTTTATGAAGCCCAGTATTCTGTTTCCAACAGTGGCCAATCTAGGTCACAAGTACCTAGCAGTTTCCCCAAATGACACATGTTCCACAATGCATGTATCGGGGCAAGCAGTCGATTCCCAGGTCCCCTTTAATAATGGTTTATGGACCTTTCCTCCAGGAACTTGTCGAAACCTTTTTTAAACCCAGCTACACTTACAGCTTTTGCTATATCCTCTGGTAGCGAATTCCAGAGTTTGATTACCTGTTGAGAGAAATAATATTTTCTCTTATTAGACTTAAATAGGTTACACTGAGCTTCATTGAATATCCCCTAGTCTTTCTATATTTTGATGGAGAAGAAATTGAAATACTTGACAACTTTAACTTACTTGGATCAACAATCAATAAAGAAAGGTCGAGCATTCAAGAAATCTGATGACATATTGCTCTTGGTAGACTGGCTATGAAGGACCTAGACAAGATTCTCAAGAGCAAAGATGTCTTTCCATGCAAAGATTCAACTTGTTCAGGCTATGGTACTTTTAATAACGTCATATGGATGTGAAAGTTGGACAGTATAAAATAAAGACAGGAAGAAAATTGATGCCTTTGAATTATGGTACTGGCGACGAATACTGTGTATATCATGGACTGCCCGAAGAACAAACCAGTCAGTACTAGAGGAGATCAAACCTAAGCTTTCTTTAGAAACTCAGATGACAAGACTTCGACTTTCATACTTTGAACACATCATGCAAAGAGAGAGATCATTGGAGAAAGACATCATGCTTGGGAAGGTAGAAGATCACCTTAAAAGAGGAAGGCCAGCAATGAGATGGATTGATACAACAAAAGCAGCTATTGGTATCACTATCAACAATGAGCCGCTTGGCTGAAGACTGAATAAAGTTTAGGTCAGCTATTCAGAGGGTCGCTAGGAGTCAACACTGACTCGACGGCACTTAACAACAACAACAAAGAACGGAGCTATGTTTACCTGTTCCACTCCATTAATTATTTTATAGACCACCTTTCATATCTCCCCTCAGCTGTCTCTTTTCCAAGCTGGAGAACCCTAACCTTTTAAGCCTTTCCTTGTAGGCGGTATCCTTCCATTCCCTTTATCATTTTGATTGCTCTTCCCTGTTTTAATTCTGCTATAGTATATCCTTTTTTTAGATATGGTAACCAGAACTGCACCTGGTATTCAAGATGTGGTTGCACCAGGGAGAAATGCAGAGGCATTAGAATATTTTTGGTTTTATTCTCCATTCCTTTCCTTATGATTCGTAGAATTTTATTTGCTTTCTTGGCCTCTGCTGCACAATTGGCTGAGAGTTTCTTTTTTTTTAAAATTATTTATTTTCAGATTTTGCAGTGACATTCCAAGTTACCCCACTATTATCCAAATTTTAGTACCTGTTCTTTGTAAACACAGAGCGGCTTGCTGCACTGTTGTAAGTTTTCTGTTCCATGTAAACCGCACTGATGTCGAATAGCGCGGTATAAAAGAGACTGTACATAAATAAATAAATAAATAAAATAAGATATATAACTCTTGTACAGAAAAAATCCTTTTGTCATAATTATCATAATTACACAAAAGTAAGGAAAACAAAAAAAAGGAAAAATATAACACATGACATGACAAAGGAATTATCAAAGTCCATATCTCCTATTTACCTCACACTTTGACTCTACTACATACTTCTTCCCCCATAACGAAAATGGATAACAACTTTTAAATCACACCCCAACCAAGCAAAACTCACTACACTAACCTTTAAAACAACCCCAACACCTCATTACTGTAATCAATGCTCTTTCCCGGGATTCTTCACCCTGAGTCATTAAATTCGGTCAATTGACCACTAAGCGAGAATACAGCTTGTATATAGTTATGATACTTGAAATATCGCCATTAACATGGTATCTGTTTCAGTTTATGTTATCGTAATAGTTACTTGTTAAGGCGTTTGCCCACTGTACATAGTTTACCGATGTTCCTTGTAAAAAAAACAAGGAGGAGGGAGGAATGGTCTAGTGGTTAGGACAAGGTACTTCAGGCCGGAGGGCCGGGGGTTCAAGTCCCACCTGGGGACAGTAATCTCAGGCCGGAGGGTCTGGGATTTCTAGTCCTATAGGCACTCCTTGTGGTCTTAGGAAAGCCACGTAACCCTCCATTGCCCATGTTCCCTGTAAGTATTAGCGTATGTGTCTCATATCCCCTCGTGTTAAATGTATCCCCCAATTGACCGCTTTGACCCGGTGAAAAGCAGGATATAAATACAGCTAAATAAATAAATAAATAAAAACAGACCTCAAATCTGTTTATTAACTTGTTCCTTGTAAACCGCACCTGATACATGGGAAGGTGCGGTATATAAATGATTGTTAAATAAATAAATAAAAATATCAAAAGAAAAGCAACCTGGAAAAGAAAAACTAAAACCAAAATTTCATCTGAGACCCAGGAACATAGTGATAATTAAATAAAACCCCTTATACATAGCAAACAAGTAGCAATTTACATTCAATCAATACCAATTTCAATCTGTATTCTCCTTCCCAGCCAAAAAGGCCTCCAACTGAGCTGGTTCTGTAAAGACAAATTTATCATTTTGAAATTGCACAATACATTTTGTCACCACCCACCTTCCTCCTCTAGGGTATATAGGTAGTTGCCTAGAAGGGCTGGCAGGCGGGACCACAATATTTATAAAGACCTTGTAAATGCTGCAGCCTGGTATCTGTGTAGTTGGTGGCCAAGTAAACCACAGCCAAGGTTAAATGGGGTAACAATAAGTTTATTGTCGCACAGGAATTTTTCATATAACTACTTCCCCAAACACAGAAACAAGATGTTGGTACTTTTTGTGCCAAATAAAGAATGAATGGTAACAAAGTCTTCCTGATACTTCTCAGGCAATTGTTTCAAACACAAATAGCTTCTTAAACTTCTTTCCCAGCTTTTAAATAGACTGCTTTTCCAAGTACAAGTATTGCTTTCAGGTACTAGGTCCAAACAAAGGAAACTTCACAGCGTTGCATTTATTTTCACAGCTGCATAATGAGTATTGAGCTTTCACTCAGGCAGAGCGCTGCCTTTCTCCGTATAAAATTTAAATAAAACAATTAAGCTTTCTCAGCACTCATTACTAGAAATACTTTTTCAGCTTTTCACTCTCTCCGGCAGAAACCACATTCCATATCAGAACAACTGTCTTCTAATAGAGGTGCTTCAGTTTGCATCGGCTCCACTTCAGAATCTGATATGTCCTTATATTTAGGTTTAGGTAAGTCCACAGACTTCCACTGTTCTACGAGTGCATTAAGCTGCTTCCACTTAGTAGCATTTAACCTTCTGGGTACAGGCAAGGATTTAGAATTACCAGCACCCTTAAACACAGTATTAAAAGGGCTCACCTTTCTCCTGGCATGTCTAAGATTCACACTTTGGTTAGGAGGTAAATATTTGTCTTGGTACTGCTTCACTAGCTCCTGTATAGCAAGTTGCTCAGCAGGGTCTGACTCTAACGTTCTGCTCTGTAGCCTGCAATTAGCTGAATGCTTACAAGCAGCTGGGCTGTACTCAGAACTGGAGCTCCTGACACGCTGTCTGCCTTGGGAATCTCTTTGCAGTTTTACAAATGGCACTTTCCTTCTGCCCAACCTCCCACTTGTGACTGTAGCTTCTAAAGAAGACTCCAGGGAAGTACTTCTGTCTCTTCTGGGCAAAGTTTCCAAACTCTGCTCCCCAGGTTTAAAGTAACTTCTAACCTGTTTCTCCTTTTTGCTTGTCTTGAGGTAGTTCCTTCCTGGAAGCTTTTCCAGACGCCTCTCCAGAGACCTCTCTAACTCCCTGCCGTCTGGCTGGCCACTCTGCAAGCACCTTGTGCTGTCCGGGTAATGGCAGCTCCTTTTCCTGCTTCCTCCGGTCCTCGGCTTTCTGTTTTGATTCAAATCAGAGTCTGAATCTCCAACTGAAGCTGAACCTCGAACTTCCCTCCACTTCTCTGCCTCTGTCCCAGTCTCCGTCTCCATCCTCTCACTAACTGTTCCTTCCTGGTTAAGTGAACGGGGCTGCCCTATCAGCTTTGACTCCGCCCCTTTCTCTCCTACGTCAGCTCCCTGGGTTGTCATGGAGCTGGGGAGTAGCTCTCTCTGTGTTCTCTTGTACAGAGAACCTTTCTGGGCTAGAGCTTTAACCCTTTCCTGACCTGTTTTACTGCCAGCTTCTGATGAAAGAAACTGTTTTAAAGCCTTATTTCTAGGGTTTAAACCCTCTGCCTTGTCACAATTTACAGGGATATTTCAAGAAAAAAGTAGCACTAGGGGCCAAGGACCTAGGTTTCAAAATCAAAAAGTCTTTCCTACGCTTTTGATTTCCTGCAAACATCAGGAAAATATTGTATAGGGGCGCCACAAAAATCAGCACTCTTGAAATAAAGCTTCATTATCAAGTTTTTATCTGAAAGTAAAAGAAAAGATGCGATTAAGGTAGCCCATTGAGAAATAACATCTGCAGAGGTTTCCAAAAAAGCAGAAACATCTAAGGACTCTAAAGGGGCCACCTGAAGTCCCTCATCCTGAGAAGAAACCTGGGATCGCACCCCGGATGAAACATAATAAACATTAGACAACTTAATAGAGTCCACATCTGAAATCAATACTATCTCCTTAAAGTATTTTTGCAGCAATATCAAGGGAGAGAGGTAATGCGTGTGAGGAAAATTAATAAAACGCAAATTTTTTGCCCTTGACTTATTCTCCAAAGATTCTAACTGACGATGAACCACTTCATTTTCACGAACCATTGAAGAAATTGCAGCTTGAACAACAGCAAGCTGACCTTCTAACTTATTCATAGCAGACTTACATCTATATAAACTAGCCTCCTGCTCGGTGAGCTTGGCGACTACATCGTTAGAAAACTGTGAAATCTGGGAAAGTGCTCAACGAACCAAAACTTTGGTTCGAGTGACCACCACCCAGATATCATGTAACGATATATTATCTGGAGCTGTCAAGGTCATCACAGGAGGAGGAAACAACAGCGGAACAGGCATACTTAAATCCAAAGTGACCAACCGAGAAGGGTCCTGTTGGGCTGAGGTTTCAACATTTTATCCACAACGACACCTAGATCCTTTTTCTGGGTGGTGATTCCTAATGTGAAGCCCTGCATTGTGTAACAATAGTTTGGGTTGTTCTTCCCATAGTGTATAACTTTACACTTGTCCACATTAAATTTCATCTGCTGTTTGGACGCCCAGTCTCCCAGTTTCTTTAGGTCTTCTGTTACCAGGTCCCTTATAGTTCTACTAGGTGGGGTGTGTAGCCATCTACCAGTACCCTCCCCCTTCCTCTCTCTTCCTCCCATCCCTCTTCTCCCTTTTTTTTTCCTGTGGTCCTTGCTGATTTTTAATGGTTGTCTATAAAGTACTAAAAAAATTGCTCACCACTAATCTGAGCCAGTGGAAGCTTGGAACTTGGGTGGCAGGGACTTCCCTGCTGCCAAGCAAAGGAGAGGGGGATTTTTGATGGTTAATGGAGCAGTATAGGTAGTCTGGCTTCTAAGAAGCCATGGTGGCAGAGTTTCTGTAGGCATTGGAGGAGGTACTGGTGAGTATGCACCTTCTGCCAAAACACCAGTTGAGTCACTGGTCTTCCTGCTCCCAGTTGTTCATTCAGAACCTACTTCTTCCCCAGAAGATCAAGGTAGAGTGGTTTGATGATTACAGTCTCACCCCTTGATGGATGGGATGCCTCTGGCAGCAGGATCGGGTGTGGTAGTCACCACACACACCAGCCTGAAGGGTTGGAGTGTTCACTGTCTGGGACAATTTTGAGGGGCACTGGTCCCCACAGGATGGGTTTTAGTCAGTCATCTGGCTAGAGACCAGAGCAATCTTTCTAGCCTTAGAGAGGTTTTGTTGGTTAATAACTTCTTAGTTTTTGCTGAGTTTTTTAGTCTTGCTTACTGATTGGGAAGTTCATAATGGCTTCTCTCAGTGCTGCACAAGTGGATATATTAGTGATCTGCCTCCAGTTGCTGGCTGGGGAGCACCACCGACTCAACTGTTAATTTATTGTTATCTCCAGGAACAAGCAGGAATGAGTCTTCACATATGGGTATCGTCGGTACCGACGGAGCCTGCGCTGGAACGCTCCCCAGCATCCAAAAGGAAAGCTTTTGGGAGCATCCCACAGCGCCTGCGCGCTGCCTTTCCCAACCGTCTCTCTCCAGTTCTTCTTTTCCGCGGAGCCAGCAGGTTGTGTTTCTTGTCATCGCTGAAGAATTTCTTATTCTTATTTTCTTTAGTCGCGTGTCTGCCTTCTCGAGGACCGGTACCACCGGTCTTTTTTCTTTCTTTAAAAAAAAAAAAAACTTTCTTTCTGCTTCAGTGCATTTTCTTCTGTGGCCCTAGGCCTACAGTCTTTTTCCTCATGGAAAAGCCCGCCTCCGGGTTTAAAAAGTGCACGAAGTGCAGTGGCACTATTTCTGTCACAGATACCCATGACTGGTGTCTAAAATGTTTAGGTCCTGATCATTCCATCGCAGATTGTGAGTCCTGCTCCATGATGTCTAAAAGAGGGTTACAGAATCGGGCAGCCAAGCTCAGTACCCTGTTTCCCTCCGATGCAGCTTCTGTGGCATCGACGTCTTCCAGGGCTTCTTCTTCATCCCATGGATCTCAGGTAACAAAACTTAAGTCCGGTCGGTCCTCAAAGGGTACATCTCCCTCTAAGTATCGAGATGTACCCGAGCTTACTATTGAGGAATCCACACCGGCAAAATTACCCCGGCGGGAGGGTTCGGCTTCCAAATCATTTTCTCTGGGGTCACAGGTTGACATCGATGGCACGGCCTCGACCGGTCACCTGTTACAATGTCCTGGGGTACCGGCGGTTCCCGGTACCGACATCCAGACATTGGTGGCGTCGATGGATCAGAATATTCTGACCATGCAGCATACCATTACGGCCTTCATACAAGTTGCGACGCCCACGGTACAACAACAAACTCCGTTGTCGATACCGATTCCGGTTCCGGATCCAGCTCCGGTTCCGATACCAGTACCGCTTGCATCGGCATCAGCATCGAAAGCAGCGATACGGTATCCAGTGATGCCTGTTAATACCGATTCAGTACCAATGACTCCCGATGTCGATACCCCTCAGTACTCGTATCGGGCTCTGCGAGAGCATCCAGACAGTCGATACTTCGATTCCTCTGAAGAATCTGATTCAGAGGTTTTCATCGAAGCATCGGAGATCCGTCCTCAGGAACCCTCTTCTCCAAAAAGGAGAATGTCTCCTCCTGAGGACTTGTCTTTCCATGACTTCATCAGGGAGGTGGCCAGAGGCCTGTCCATTGCAGTAGCCTCTGAAACTGAGCTCAGAGCCAAAAAATTGGATATTCTTCAATATCCTAAGGCTCCTAAAGAGGCAGCCATTTTACCAATACATGAGATTCTTTATGACCACATGTTGGGTATATGGGAAACTCCTCTTACCACCTCTCCTTTTTCTCGTAGGTTAGACACCATGTATCGTGTTCCTCCTTGTCCTGGATTTCATAAGACTCAGCTTCCTCACCACTCTATTGTGGTAGAGTCTGCTATGAAAAAAATCAAGAGTACAAAAAGACACTCCTCTGCTCCTCCAGGAAGAGAATGCAGAACCTTAGATGCTTTTGGCAGGAAAATCTTCCAGGCCAGTATGCTTGTAGCCAGAATCAACTCCTATAGTCTCTATATGGGGATGTTTCTAAAAGAAGTTACAGATCATCTACACACCTTATCTCCTTTTATGTCAGAAGATAAGAGAGAAGAAGAATATATTACCTGTCTTAAACATGCACAGGATGTATCCAAGTTTTCCAACCGTGCAGCCTTTGACTCCTTTGAGGGTGCCAGTAGAGCTTCGGCTATTGCCATAGGCGCACGCAGAGTAGCTTGGTTACAAGCCTCTGATTTGGAATCCTGGGTACAGGATGGTCTGGGCAACCTTCCCTGTACAGGGGAAAATCTTTTTGGCAAAGATTGGCAAGCAAAAGCCACCCAGATGGATGCTGAAAATTCTGCTTTAGATAGACTCTCAAAGTCTACTACTACTCCTTTCAAGAAGAGGTTATTCAAGAAAGGATCTTTCCCAAAGAAAGGGAAATTTTGTTCTGGTTATGGTCAGGCCTCTTCTCAGGGTCGTTTTGCTACAAAGAGACAGCAACAACCAAAACAGGCCAAGCCTCAGGCTGCGAGGACTGCTACGGCCCAACAGCCTCGGCCTCCTCAGGGCCTTTGACTTTCCACTAGAGAACTTAGCATTTCTGGCTCTAGAACATCCAGAGCCTCTCACCATCCCAGGAAGGTTAGCTCACTTTGCTCCCAGATGGGAACAAATCACAGCAGATCAATGGACCCTCTCCATTATAAGGGAGGGATACAAGCTACATTTCTTAAACTTTCCTCCTCACACCATGGTGAAACAGTTCAACTCTCCAACATCTCTTCTCGACCTTCTGGGTCAAGAGATTGCTACCCTTGTTGCCCAAGGGGCAATAGAAGAAGTACCCCTTCTTCAACAGGGCTCAGGGTTCTACTCCCCCTATTTTCTCATCCCAAAGAAAACAGGGGGCTACAGACCCATCCTAGATCTCAGAGAGTTGAACAAGTTTCTATGCAAGGAGAAATTCAAGATGATTTCTCTTGGTACTCTCCTTCCATACCTCCAGAGTCAGGACTGGCTTTGTTCTCTAGACCTCAAGGATGTGTACACCCATGTCCTCATCCATCCAACACACAGAAGGTTCCTTTGGTTCCTTTACCAAGGAAAGCACTACCAATACAGAGTGCTTCCTTTTGGTCTGGCCTCTGCTTCAAGAGTGTTCACAAAATGCATGGCAGTGGTAGCTGCATTTTTACGCACTCAAGGGATATTCGTATTCCCATATCTGGACGACTGGCTCATCCGAACTCCATCCCAGTCAGAGGCCCAGACTTCCCTGGCCTGCACAAAGCATGTTCTTCAGTATCTGGGACTGGTAATCAATATTCCCAAATCCCATCTCACCCCTACTCAGTCTCTAGAGTTCATAAGGGCCTTACTGGATACCACAACTGCAAGAGCCTATCTTCCCGAGGCCCGTTGCCTACGCTTGGTGCAGTTAGCCTCCTAGATTCAGTTAAAATCCCATTTAACTGCTCGAGAGATGTTGCAACTCTTAGGCCACATGGCATCCACAATGCATGTAGTTCCTTATGCTCGCCTTCACATGAGGGCAGCTCAGTGGACTCTATCCACCCAATGGACCCAGGCATCAGGTTGCCTGTCAGACAAAATAGCAACCTCCAGTCGCCTCTTTTGGTCCCTCCACTGGTGGAAGTCCACTCAAAATATGTTGTTGGGGTCCCCCTTTCAACAGGTGCTACCCCAAGCAACCCTTACAACAGATGCCTCTCCAAAGGGTTGGGGAGCTCATCTTCAAGATCTCTCCACTCAAGGCATCTGGTCTCCACAGGAGACATCTCTCTATATCAACCTCTTAGAGTTCAGAGCAATCTTCTTGGCTCTCAGAGTCTTCCACACCCTGCTGAGCTACAAGACAGTCCTCATCCATACGGACAATCAGGTAGCCATGTTCTATGTGAACAAGCAGGGGGGGACGGGCTCTCTGTTGCTTTGCAGCGAAGCTCTGAGATTGTGGGTCTTCGCCAGAGAGCATCAAATCCATCTCATGGCAGTATTTCTTCCAGGGGTTCAAAACTCTTGGGCAGACAGACTCAGTCGAGTTCTGCTTCCACACGAATGGTCCCTCCATGGGGACCAGATAGCCAAGATTTTTCGGATTTGGGGTACCCCAGACATAGACCTATTTGCAAGTCCGTGGAATGCCAAACTTCCCCGGTTTTGTTCCAGGATTCCGTGTCAAGAAGTTCAGGCCAAGGATGCCTTCCTCCTTCACTGGGGGCAAGACTTCCTCTATGCCTTTCCACCTATTCCCCTCATCCCCAAGACTCTATTCAAGCTTCAGAGAGACAAGGGGTCTATGATCCTCATAGCACCATGTTGGCAGCGCCAAGTGTGGTACCCTCTACTTCTGCATCTCTCTCAAGCTCCCTCCCTGGACATGGGGTCTGCTCCAGATCTCCTCTCCCAGGAGGAGGGAACCTTGTGGCATCCAAATCCTCAGTCTCTTCATCTCAGGGCCTGGTTGCTGAAGGCCTAGACCTTCAAGATTTACACCTTTCTCAGCAAGTGAAGGATATCCTTATGCTTCCAGAAAGCCTTCCACCAGACGCTCTTATGCTTTTAAATGGAAAAGGTTTTCCATTTGGTGTGCAGAAAATGGTCCTAACCCTTCTGCAATACCTTTGAATTCGTTACTGGACTATTTGCTGCATTTCTCCCATGCAGGCTTTAAAACAAATTCAATCAGGGTCCATTTGAGTGCTATTGCAGCATCCCTGAAGCCTCTTAATGGACAACCTATTTCCTCTCATCCTCTTATAGCAAAATTCATGAGAGGCCTTCTTTTAACTAAACCTCCCATTAGACCACCTCCAGTGGCATGGGACTTAAATCTGGTTATTGGCCAGCTTATGAAGCCACCCTTTGAACCCTTAGCCACTACCTCCTTGAAATTCCTTTCCTGGAAGGTTATTTTTCTCATTGCACTCACCTCAGCTCGCCGTATCAGTGAGTTGTAAGCTCTAGTGGCTAATCCTCCTTATACAAGGTTCCATCATGACAAGGTAGTTCTCAGAACTAATCCACACTTTATGCCTAAAGTGGTCTCACCTTTTCATCTGAACCAGGAGGTATATTTACCTGTCTTCTTTCCAGGACCTCATGCATCAAGTGCAGAGAGGAGTCTTCATACCCTGGATTGCAAAAGAGCACTTGCTTTCTATTTACAAAGAACACAGCAACATAGAAAGTCCTCTCAACTTTTTGTTGCTTTTGATCCTTCCCATTTAGGACTTCCAGTCTCTAAGAGAACTCTATCCAATTGGATTGCTCAGTGTATTTCCTTCGCCTACCAGAGTAAGAATCTTTCTCTGGAAGGCCATGTCACAGCTCACAATGTGAGGGCCATGGCAGCCTCTATGGCTCATCTAAGCTCTGTGTCCATCGACCAAATCTGTCGAGCAGCCACCTGGGCCTCGGTTCATACCTTCACAGCCCATTACTGCTTGGACAAGGATTCCCGCCGGGATGCCTTGTTTGGTCAGGCTGTTCTCAACACCTGTTCCAAACCTAATCAACTCCTGCCCTCCATCCCTGACTGGATGCCTGAGATTCATAGGTGGAGATGGAGCCCTTCCAGGGACTCACAATCTGGGTGATCTCCCAGGCATCTCTAGCTGGGGAGTCCCCATATGTGAAGACTCATTCCTGCTTGTTCCTGGAGATAGCACAGTTACTTACCTGTAACAGGTGATCTCTGGGAACAGCTGGAATTAGTCTTCACAACCCTCCCACCTCCCCTAGGAGTTGTATCTCTCTATCTATCTTTCCTCTCTCTCTTTTTGTCTCAGCTTTAAAACTCGAACTGGAGAGATATGGTTGGGAAAGGCGGGAAGGCAGCGCGCAGGCGCTGTGGGATGCTCCCAAAAGCTTTCCTTTTGGACGCTGGGGAGCGTTCCCGCGCAGGCTCCATCGGTACCGACGATACCCATATGTGAAGACTAATTCCTGCTGTTCCCAGAGATCACCTGTTACAGGTAAGTAACTGTGCTATATCCTCACTCGTTTAATACATAAAATTCATGTTCTCCAGGACCAAGCAGGAAGTCAGTCCTCACATATGGGTGTCATCGGCGCCGATGAAGCCCCAGCAGAGCATTTCTCCAGCTTTCCATGAAAGCCTTTGGGAATGCTGGCACGCATGCGCGGTTCCCTTCCCGCCTAAAGGTGCCATCTTACCTCAGTCTCTTTTTTTCCGAGAAGCCCATCGGACGTGTGTCCTGTTCTCCCGGATAAAAGTGATTTTTTTCTTCGACGATTTTCGGTATTTTTTCTCCGGTTCGACACCGGTTCACCTACCGCCCGAGTTCGGTATACCGGTATCGAGCCCGTTTTCTTCATTTTTCGGTTTTTGCCCTTCGTGGCTGGCGTTCGCGCCCTTTTTTCATTTTTCACTGGAAGGCCGGTCTTTTGACCTCGCTGGGGCTATTTTTTCCCCGATGGCTTCCAGTGGTTTCAAAAAGTGTGATAGGTGTAAGAAAATGATGTCTCTCACCGACACACACGACTGCTGCCTTCGGTGCCTCGGCCCTGACCATGACCCAAAGTCATGTGGGCCATGTGGGAAGATGTCTTCCAAGGCACTAAAGAGTCAACAGCATCAAAAGGAAAGGTTGTTCTCGGACTCTGCCTCCGGCCGGGCCCGGACCTCGTCCGAGGCCTCGACATCTCGGGATTCCGATCCCGAGCGCCGTCGAAGCCCCTTGGACAAGGGGTCCCCCGACTGGGAACGTAAGAGGAAGAAGCGGCTCGCGAGGGCGGCATCGGAGGAGGTCCCTGGTCCCTTGAGGGCCAGGTCTAAGACCCCTGACCGCCGTCCCGGGCCCGTGGACCAAGAGAAGCCTGCCAAAGTTCCTCGCTTGGAGCCAGAGTCTGCTGGACACATAAGCCCGTAGTCCTCGTGGACTCTCCTCCCAGAGAGCCGACGTCGGGCCTAGCGCTGCCAGGGCCCGAGTCGGTGGCTGCTGCGTCTCCCGAGCTGAGTCTCAGGATGACAGCCTTGAAGTGCAGACTGTCTGCCTTCATGAAGCAGCAGCGGGCACTGATGGCCAGCCCGTCTGGTGCATCTGCCCCGACCACCGGGACGTCGACTTCAAAGTCAACCCTGGAGACGGAGCCGATACTCGAGACCCTTGTGGCTCAAAGTCGTCCTCGGTTGAGGTCTCCCTCGACCTCCCGTTCGGGACCGAGGGTGTCGACGCCGGTGCCCCCGGCCTCGGTGCGGGTGCCTCGGGGCCCCGTAGGGTCAGACCCTGACTCCTCCTCAGACGAGTCCGCCTGGGAGACGGAGGACGAGGAGTCTCCCGATACTTTTAAGACTCGGTGCGTCCCGTCAGACTCACCGCAGTCTGATCCCTGGTGTAGATCCCCTCCGGAGGACACTAGGTTCTTGGAGTTTGTCCGGGATATGGCCGCTGCCTTGGCTATCCCTGCCGATCCCGAGGAAGAGCCTCGAGCCGAGGAGCTCGATGCTCTACAGTACGACTCTCCTCCGAAGGAGGCCTTTACTGTCCCGGTTCCTCCGATGCTGGAACGTCTCCTCTTCCGAATTTGGGAGGCCCCGGCCTCGGCGCTGGTTCTAAGTAAGCGAGTCGTTTCCATTTATCGACTCCGCAAAAGCCATGGTTTCCAGAAAGCACAGCTACCACACCATTCCATGGTTGTGGAATCGGCCATGCATCGTCTGAAGAGCCAGAAGATGCACTCCGCGGTGCCCCCCGGCAGGGAGGCCTGCAACCTCGATGGCGTCAGTAGGAAGTGCTTCCAGGGGTCGATGCTTGCTTGCCGTGTCCAGTCTTACCATCTGTACATGGGCATGTCCTTGTGGGACCTGGCCAAAGAACTAGCCGGCTTCTCTGCTGGTCTCTCCGAGGAACCCTTGCAGAGATTTCAGACCTTGTCCTTGGGGATTCGGGAATGCTCGAAGTTCATTTCCCGCGCCGCCTACGATGGCTTCGAGGCTTCGGCCCGAGTAGCGGCTGCCGGCATCGCGGCTCGACGCCAGGCGTGGCTGCAGTCATCAGACCTCGAGCCATGGGTTCAGGACAAGTTGTTCGATGTCCCCTGCCGAGGTGAGAACCTTTTTGGCAAACCCGTGACCGAGAAGGCCGCTCAGCTCGAGACAGAGCACCTTACCAGGACAAGGCTGTTGAGGAAGACCTCTGCCCCTTCACATAAGAAGAAGGGCTCGGGTAAAAAGTCCTTTTACCCGAGGAAGGGCACTGCCTACAAACAGTACCCTCAGTATCAGGCTGCCCAAGCTGCCCCCCAGGGTCAGCAAGCCAAGGGCCAGGGTAATGGGCCCCGTAGGCAGAGGACCCCCAAGCCTCAGGCCCCTGCTCCAACTCAGCAGGGTGGGGGTTTTTGACTCCTTGAGCGTAGCCTCTCCTCCACTGCTCTCCCCACCCTGCACAGGAGGTCGTCTCGCCCTCTTTGCCCACCAGTGGCCCCTTATCACCGGGGACAGTTGGGTGCTGGACATAGTCCACAATGGCTATGCCCTCCATTTTCACCAACTGCCACCACCATATTTTCCAGGGGAGCCTCCAAGGCCTCCCCTGCACACAGACCTCCTTCTAAAAGAGCTTCATGGTCTGTTGGTGGACAGGGCGGTGGATCCTGTGCCTCCCCACTTGCAAGGTCACGGATTCTACTCCAGGTATTTCCTGATACCCAAACGAACCGGTGGCCTTCGACCCATTCTGGACCTCAGAAACCTCAACAAGTTCCTAGAGAAAGAAAAGTTCAGGATGCTTACTCTTGGGACACTTCTGCCCTACCTCCAGCAGGGAGATTGGCTCTGCTCCTTAGATCTAAAGGATGCGTACACTCACATCCTCATTCATCCAGACCACAAAAAGTACCTCAGGTTCATTGTGGGAGGAAACCATTATCAGTACAGAGTACCACCTTTTGGCCTATCCTGCGCTCCCAGGGTCTTTACCAAGTGCCTGGCAGTGGTTGCGGCCTACCTAAGAAATCAAGGCATCTTTGTCTTTCCCTATCTGGACGACTGGCTCATCAGGGGTCAGACGTCCCTGGAGGCCAGACAAGCCACCCTCAACACCATTGCTCTGCTTCAAAAGGTGGGCTTTGTCATAAACTTCGCAAAGTCCACTTTGCTCCCCTCCCAGAACTTGGAGTTCATAGGGGCAATGTTGGATTCTCAACTGGCAAAGGCATTCTTGCCAGAAGACAGGGCTCAAAGGCTGATGGACGTGGCAAAGCAGTTTCTGAACAGGTTCCTGGTCTCCGCCAGACTCTGCCTCAGGCTTCTAGGTCACATGGCTTCGACAGTACATGTGACTCCCAATGCCAGGCTCCATATGAGGACTGCACAGTGGTGCCTTCGGACTCAGTGGTCTCAAGCCATGGGCCACTTACGAGACAAGATAAAGGTGTCCAAATCCCTTTTGGCCTCCCTCAGCAGGTGGCTACATCCAACCAATCTACTCAAAGGAATGCCCTTCCAAATGCCAGAATACTCAGTGGTCCTCACCACTGATGCCTCTCTAAAGGGCTGGGGTGCTCATTGTCTGGACAAGTGCACCCAAGGCCTCTGGTCTCCCTGGGAGGCAGCCCAACAGATCAATCTGCTGTAACTTCGAGCTATCCGCTTGGCTCTCAGAGTTTTTTCTCCAGCCCTGGCTCACCGTTCAGTCTTGAGTCAAACAAACAACCAGGTGGCCATGTTTTATGTGAACAAGCAGGGCGGCACTGGGTCCCAGATCCTTTGTCGAGAGACTCAGGACCTTTGTTCCTTTGCCCTGAAGCACCACATGCTTCTCAAGGCGGTGTACCTCCCAGGCCAGGAGAACTGCCTGGCCGACCGGTTAAGCAGGATTCTGCAGCCCCACGAGTGGCAGCTGCATCCCTTGGTAGTTCAAAAGATCTTCCTGAAGTGGGGTCTCCCTTGGATAGATCTCTTTGCCAGTCCACTAAACAAGCAGCTACCCAAGTTCTGCTCCAGGCAACCACATCCTTTGAGGATCGCACCAGATGCTTTCCTGATGTCCTGGTCTCAGGGCCTCCTGTATGCGTTTCCTCCCACGCCCTTGGTGGCCCGAACTCTGTTCAAGATTCTTCGGGACAAGGCCTCGGTCCTGCTGGTAGCTCCCAGATGGCCGAGACAGCCTTGGTTTCCTCTTCTGCTTCAGCTGGCAGTGGATCCCCCACTGCCTCTGGGGTTGCAGCCCGACCTTCTCTCTCAGGAGCTGGGTTCCTTACTACACCCCAATCTCAAGACTCTCAGTTTGATGGCCTGGAGGCTGCAAGGGTAGTCTTGGCTCCCTGGGGCCTGCCTCAGGAAGTTGAGGAGGTTGTCCTAGCCTCTAGAAAACAGTCCACTAGGAAAGCCTATGCTCTCAAATGGAAGAGGTTTTCTGTGTGGTGTCAGCTACGTACAGAGGATCCTTTCTCCTGTACTGTGCCAGTAGTGCTTCAGTACTTGCTGCACTTATCCAATCAGGGACTTAAGTCCAATTCTGTTCGGGTCCACCTCTCAGCTTTAGCAGCTCACCACTCCCTGGTGGAGGGGCATTCTTTGTTAGGTCACCCCTTGGTGTCCCGCTTTCTCAGGGGCTTGCTTTTGCTCAAGCCCCCCATCTGTCCTGCTCCTGAGTGGGAACTGAATGTGGTCTTGCAGCAACTGACTCGCCCACCCTTTGAGCCGATGGCTACTTGTCCTCTACGCTTCCTCTCCTGGAAGACACTCTTCCTGATAGCCCTTACCTTGGCTAGGTGAGTGAGTGAGCTCCAGGCCCTAGTCTGTGATAGGCCTTACACCAGGATTTATAGGAACAGGGTAGTCCTCAGGACTCATCCCAAGTTCCTCCCTAAGGTTGTCTCCTCTTTCCACCTCAATCAGGAGGTGGTTCTTTCAACATTCTTCCCTAGGCCTCATGCAAGCCAGGCTGAAGCAGTCCTGCATACCCTGGACTGTAGGAGGGCCTTCTCCTTCTACCTTGACCGTACGCAGGGGCATAGAAGGGCTACTCAGCTCTTCGTATCCTTTGACCCCAATAAGTTGGGGTTAGCTGTGTCCAAGCGTACCTTGTCCATCTGGGTGGCTGACTGTATCACCTGGGCTTACAAGGCGGCTGACCTTCCTTTGCAGGGTAGGGTCACGGCCCATCGTGTCAGGGCAATGGCTGCCTCAGTGGCTCATCTCCGCTCTGTGCCCTTGGTAGACATCTGCAAAGCTGCAACGGTCTTCAAGCCAGACTTTTGCAGCCCATTACTGTCTGGAAAGGGAGTCCCGTAGGGACAGTGCTTTTGGCCAAGCAGTACTCCGGAATCTCTTTGAGGTTTAGGCAACTCCTGCCCTCCTGCCCTCTGTTGGGCTACCGGTGGAGGTTGTGTCCTTGAAAAGCCTTTCTTTGCTGCTGGGACTAGAGGGAGTTCTCTTGTTCAGCCTGGGTTCCTCGGTAGCCCAGAGCTAGGGAGTCACCCATATGTGAGGACTGACTTCCTGCGTGGTCCTGGAGAAAGAGTAGTTACCCACCTGTAACAGGTGTTCTCCAGGAGCAGCAGGAATCAGTCCTCACAACCCTCCCTCCTCCCCTTGGAGTTGCAGTTGTACATAGTTTGTGTTTTTACATTTTTGTGTGCTCTTCTTAGCTATGTCATTTGACTGAGGTAAGATGGCACCTTTAGGCGGGAAGGGAACCGCGCATGCGTGCCAGCATTCCCAAAGGCTTTCATGGAAAGCTGGGGAAATGCTCCGCTGGGGCTTCATCGGCGCCGATGACACCCATATGTGAGGACTGATTCCTGCTGCTCCTGGAGAACACCTGTTACAGGTGAGTAACTACTCTTTGCATATAAACCGCTTTGATTGAAGGATAAGACAGTATACCCCCCCAAACAATTAAACAAATAAATAAATAAATCTGGACTGGTCTAGCAGGATTCAAAAAAGAAAATTATCAGGTCTACAAAATTTCTCCTTTTTTATTTAAATTAAAATGGCGCCTGCTTATTTCACAGTCGCTATTTTTTCTAACTGGCCAATCAGAATCAGTGCAGTTGCTATTGCTTAATTTAAAGAGCATATATCCTACTTCTTGGCCTATTATTTTCTTTCTGCAGTCTCCTTACTAGTTTTCTCCTGTAGACCAAGAATCAGCAAGACAATTGTTCCATCCCAGGGAGGCTGCTCTGTCCCTTGTCACTTTAGACCTTCACCTCTTGCTGGAGCAATCTTTTCCTATGCATTTTTGAGGTATTTAAATATCTTTCCAAGTCATACTGCTAGACCAGTCCAAACAAATGGGTTGTGTCCCCCTGCCAGCAGATCTTGGAGACAGAGAATTCTACCAGAGCTCTGATAGGCTGGACTCTGGTGATATGGTCCTACCCCTAGGGGTCTCCCTCAGTATTTCTCTGTCTCCAGCAGATCTGGTTGCTTTTATTGTTTTTCCCTCAAAATCTTTAAAATTATTTAGAATCCCTTTGGGGACTGATATTTCCACTTGCCTGTTGCTGCCAGTATAGTTTCACTGTGCACCAGGGTGTTTGCAGCTCAGCTCCTGTTTCTGACACAGTAGAGCTCGCTGACAGGAAGAATCCCCAGCATCTGGCCATGAGGGCTTGTTAGCTGGACGAAGGATTCCCCTAAAATCAGGTTTCTCTGTCTCAGCAGATGAGGGTGTTCTTCAAGCTTGTTCTACAATTTCCTTTTTTCACTGTATCTTGAGGCTCCTGGATGCACCCAGAGTACACAAGAGGTGTTACTCTGGGTTTCCCAGCAACTTGATTCCCCAGATAAGCTTGTGGAGCTCCTGAGCCTGGCTTCAGTAGAGCTCCTGATTTTCTTTAAGCAGCGCTGAGTCTTTTCCACGAGGTCTTAAACATCAGCAGGAGTATCAGGTATCAATTTCTGAGAGAAACTGTAAGTAAACTGTTTTCTTACTTGCCTCAACTGCCCTGGGTTTATTTCAACTGCATCGGGACTGGCTGTCTCTGACCTGATTCCTTCACTTCCGGTTTCATCAGGGTCTGTTCAACTGGGGTTTGAAGTTCCTATTTTCTTCTTTTCATTTTTATTTCCTGGATGCACCCAGAGCACACAAGAGGTGTTTCTCTGGGTTTCCCAGGCTTCCCTCCATAATAGCTGGATTTTCTGTAATCAGCAATACAGCAGGGTTTGAGCTCCTGATTTCACTGTCTGTGCAGCTCCCCTTCTCTCCACAAACACCTTCCAGCCCCTGCCTTGAGGGTCTAAGTGGCTGCAGAGGAATCAAACTCTAATTTCCCTACCTTTCAGTCACTGTAATTACCTTACACTGACTTTGAAAGTTTCTCTTCTCCTCCATGGGAACTCAGCTCCTCTGTACTAGCACAGTGAATAACTGACAGTTTCCTTCTCCCCCCCGTTTCTGGTGATTCAGGGTTTGTCAGGATTTGAATTTTTAAGTTGCTAGCAGTACTCCTTGCCTCTTCCCCAGCGATTTCGCTGCATTTTTAAGGTTTTTAGAGCTTAGGAAACTTTTATTTTGCAGTTTTTCTGTGCCGGTGGCCATTTTGAAAATCAGGAGGGAATTCTCTTCAGTGTTTTTTTTTGGAGGGAGCAGCTCTGGACAGCCATTTCAAAACATTTAAACATGCTGTGAAGGCACAGGAAGTTTCAAAATCCCTTTTCTTTGAAGAGTCTTCTGTTTCCCTAAGCCTATCTTGATTTTTGTTTACAAAAAAAAAAAAAAGGGTTTAAGCCTCTGCAATGCCTGTTTCTCTGCACAGCTGTATTATATGTAATAATAAGAAAAAGGAGTTAATAGATTGCTTGTGTTCCACCTGCATGCTGCATCCAGGAGAATCTTCTTCCTCCATTCCCACTGCGCTGCCAGCTGGGGATATCAGCGCCTTAATTGCTCCATCCTTAGAGCCCCTGCAACAGGATCTACCTGCAGAAAGGACTCAGTCAGCTCCCATTTTGCTTCCACAGCCGCTGGAAGCCACGGCAGCCTTGGCTGACAGTGAGTTCCTGACGCTCTTCCGCCAGGCATGGCACCTGTGGCGTTCTGAGTCTTTTGGTATACCTCCAGCACTCGCCCGGTAGCAGACAAGGATATGGTGGGGTCTTGCAAGTGGTCCCGAAAGTCCTCAGACCTTAAAGCAGTACGTCCTTCCAGGAACGTTGCATGTGGCTTGCGGGACACTACGGATATTCAAGAAGACTTTAAATCGTCGAAGGTGAGCCCTGACTCGTTGGAGAAAGAAGATGGGGAATATTCTCCGTCTGATTCTTCGCTGACAGTTCACGAGGGCTCTCAAGATATCAGACTTTTTCGGAAAGAGGAGTTGCCAGCCCTAATCACACAGGTGATGGAGTCGCTACGCCTAGCTGACACACCTCATCCTCAGAGTTCTCAAACCCTGTTGCAGCCGGATCCCATTTTACAGGGCATTTGTAAGCCTTCCAAAGCTTTTTCCTTTCCAGCCAAGTTACAGCATATGGTATCTCAAGAGTGGGACTCTCTAGAGTCCTCTCTACGTACGGCACGCGGTATTGGTCAGTTTATACCCTTGGTCTCCCTTTGACTTGGACCGTTGGCTGACATACCTGAAAGTTGATGCGTTAGTGACCGGGGTCACCAAGCATACCACAATTCCGGTTGAGGGCAGAGCGGCACTCCGTGACTAGCAAGACCTAAAAAGTTGAGAGTCTGCTAAAGATGGGTTTTTCGTCGTCCGCTCTTTCCCTTCAAGCAGGGGTGTGCGGAAGTCTAGCAGCACGGGCCTCCCTTCGATGGATTCAGCAGCTTCCAGGTGATCCCGAGTTGGCTCGTTTAGAATCCATCGCTGCATTCCTGGTAGAGGCCTTCTCTGATCTCTTGCAGCTGTCAGCTTGCTCCATAGCACCGGTGACAGTAGCTCAGAGATGGCTCTGGCTGCGTCAATGGGCAGCAGATGTTGATTCGTTCAAAGACTCCAGCGTTTAGATGCCATTTGTTCAGTTCCACCGTTGGAAAGAGGACTAGGCCGTTACTCTGTCTATTTCGTGGTTCCAAAAAAAAAAAAAAGACGGCTCCTTTCGTCCTATCTTGGATATCAAAGGCATCAATCGCAGTCTGCGGGTACCACACTTTCGAATGGAGACTCTGCGATCCGTTATTCAAGCGGAACGCCAGGGGGAATTCTAGGTTCCCTCAATCTCGCGGAAGCATTCTTTCACATTCCCATTCGAGAGGGGCATCAGCGACTTGTTTGATTCACGGTACTCGGTTAACATTTCCAATTTCGTGCGATGCCCTTCGGTCTAGCTTTGGCGCCTCGTACCTTCTCCAAGGTAATGGTGGTAGTAGCTGCGGCCTTACGCAGCCGCGGCATCAGAGTTCATCCTTATCTGGACGACTGGCTCATTCGCGCAGACTCTCTCCCCGAGGCTTGCAGCAGAGTCTCGGTGGTTGTTGCCTTTCTCGAAAGCCTCGGCTGGGTAATCAACCGTGACAAGAGTTGTCTTCAGCCGTTTCAGGAGATCGAATTTTTGGGGGCTCGATTCGATACAGCCTTAGGTCGGGTCTTTTTGTCAATGCCTTGTGTGGCCGTTGCCCCGTCCGCCTAGGTGGTTGCCTAGTGGGGAGCGCTGGTTATCACTCTTCTTTTGTGTAGTTGTGGGTTTGCTTTGTAAGCAATGCGAGTGGAAGAGGATCACAGGACAATTTGTTAACTTAAATTGCTTTTTATTTCTTTCTTTCTGGAACCAATTTTGGCATATGACCTTGCTGAGGCAAATGACCTTGACAAGGCAAACAATATTGCAAACCGAAAATACAGGATATTTTCTCCTTTAAACTTCTCAGCAATATTTCTTCAAGTAGTTACTTCACTCTTGATACCTTTTTAGCTTCTTCTATTTACAAAAGCAGTATAACACTTTTAAATGCACAGTTTCCCAAAAACATCTGTAAGACAGTTTTTGACCTTGCACTCTCAGCTGCTGCAGATTAGGATATCTCTCCTGTGCTGCCTCCTGGTTTAAAACCGCTAGCCCTGTTAACCTGGCTTCTTCAGAGATACAATTGGCTGCTTTTAAACAATGAGGTTCTTGTGACTTCTTGTCTGCTTTTCACCTTGGCACACAGTAACACCAGCACAGATTATCTTCTTAACCTGTTACCCACAGCTTCTTATAAAAGCATTAAACATGGCTTATACAAATCCCACACTCCATGGATTCTGCAGAGGATATTGGAGAGTCTGAGTACAGCTCTACTTCCATTTCTTCTGGTGTGCTATAACACTCAGGGCTTGGGGCACGTTCTGGAACGCTATGCTTTACTTTTTTTAAAAGCTTAAGAAGCTTCCCCCATTTTAACTTCTGGCTTCCCCTTTTTACCGGGTCAAAAGCTCTTGCCCTTCTTTCACTTAGGCACTCCTGTTCAGGACACACACAAGTTGCTTTACTGGCAGAAACCCTCTTTCCAACTGGTTTTCTATACTGCCTAATCACAGACTCAGGACTTGAGCTGTTACTTTCAGAATCAGTCATATACTCCTGACGTCTTCCCCAGCTCCACTCATGCCCACAACCTTTGCACTTGCCTTGGGAGTTATGGCTGGTCCCCTTTGAACCTCCAGGCCCTACAGCCTTATACTGCTGTTTCTTCCCTTGGTGCCTCTGGACTCTTGGCCTCTCCTCCTGGCTTTTGGCATGCAGTTTTCCTGGAGCACGTCATGCTTGCTCTGCAACTTTCCTTCCTTGTCCTCGTCCTCTCTCTGCTTTTGCTTCAGCTGCTGTATCTGAATCCTCCTCCCTTCTTGGATCTGTTGCCTCCCTCTCACTTCCTGAGTGACGCAGCTTAAATATCCTGCAGCTTGTTTCCTTCCCTGGCCCCACCCCCTCTCTGCCTGCACGAGCTCTAGAGGCTGGGTGTGGCTTCAAGCTATCCCTATTAGTGTGTGTTCTAGCTTCTTTCTCTGCCTGGGAGCTATGCTGTAGTGAGCCCTTCCCCCGCTCATGAGAAAAAAACTCTTTTTTTTCAGTTTTAAGGGGCTCAGCTACCTGCGCATCACTACACTTGATTCCTCAAGTTAACTTCTCAAGTTCGCAGTCTCCTAGCACAGGTCTCACCTCGAGCATGGTGTCAGAGGATTATCAAGTTCGGTTGCCTCTACTACCGGCGGTGAGACTTTGCCTCCGTTGGTGGCTCCGGCCCCGCAGTCTCCTTCGAGGGGTTCCCTTGGAGACTCCGCGCTGGTAACGACAGACGCCAGTGTCTCTGGTTGGGGAGCGCATTGCGGCTCGCACTCGGCGCAGGGGATTTGGTCTCCTCGGGAGGCCCGGTGGTCCATCAGTCGCCTTGAGACGCGAGCGGTGCGCTTAGCCTTGCGAAAGTTTCAGCCTCTTCTGCGGCGTCAGGCGGTTCGAATTCTGTCCGACAACGCTACGAAAGTGGCATACCTTAACCGCCAAGGGGGCACAAAATGTCCAGGTGTATCGAAGGAAATGAGTCTTCGCCTTCCGTGGGCGGAGAGGCATCTGCAGGCGATCTCAGCGCAACACATCGCGGGGGTAGACAATGTAAAAACCGATTTCCTCATCCGACATGCTCTGGATCCGGGGGAGTGGGCTCTGGCGCCAGAGTACTTTCAGTTCATTGTTCGATGATGGGGTCTACCGGCAATGGATCTCATAGCTACGGCGCAGAATACCAAGGCACCGATCTACTTCAGCTGTTGGAGAGACAACAGGTCGCATGGGATAGATGCACTGTGTCAAGCGTGGCCAACCCATCTCCTTCTGTATGTCTTTCCTCCCTGGTCCATGATCAGCAAGATTCTCCAAAGAGTCAGGGAGCATCACGGCCCGGTGATCCTGGTGGCACCGGATTGGCCTCGCAGACCGTGGTATGCGGATCTCGTCTGGCTGTCTCGGGCATCTCCTCTGCGCCTGGGGGCGTTCCCAGGGCTCCTGCTCCAAGGGCCGGTGGAAATGGAAAACCCGCCTCCTTACTCGCTTACGGCCTGGCTCTTGAACGAGTGTGGTGGCGACAATGCTTAAGGCACGGTGGTCTTCGACGTCGCTGGCTTACGCTCGTGTGTGGCGTCTCTTTGACACTTGGTGTTCGCTACGTCACATCTCGCCCTGGCGTTGCAACATCCCGGATATTCTTTCCTTTCTGCAGGCCGGTCTAGATAAGGGTCTGGCGCTCGGGACCTTGTGCGTGCAGGTTGCCGCGCTAACTTGTTTTCGAGGGCCGATAGCGGGGCGTTCTCTCGCCTCGCATGTGTACATTTCGCGTTTTCTTAAAGGGGTTCAGACATTACGGCCCCCGATACGTCCTTTAGTTCCTTCTTGGGATCTCGCTCTCTTTCTTAGTGCCCTTGTTGCTCCTCCCTTTGAGCCCCTGAAGGCATGTTCCCTTAAGGATTTAACGCTAAAGACAGTTTTCCTAGTGGCCATAACCTCGGCACGTCGGATTTCCGAACTTCAGGCTCTCTCTTGTCGAGACCCCTATCTCTCGTTTTCTTCGGCGGGAGTTTCTTTTCAAACTCTTCCATCCTTTTTTACCTAAGGTGCTTACCCCGTTTCATGTCAACCAGCCTCTTTTGTTGCCTACCTTTGAAAAAAGAGCAGTGTTCCGGTCGCCTTCGTCAATTGCGTGCTGTGGACCTGAAGAGAGTGCTTTATCGGTATCTTAAGATCACGAACGCCTTCTGTAAGACTGTTCATCTTTTTGTCCTGTTTGCGGGCCCTCGACGGGGGTCCGCAGCCTCCAAATCCACAATTTCTAGATGGTTGCAAGGAGCTATTGAGGCAGCTTATATACTGCAAGGCAAGCAGGTTCCAGCAGGGCTCCGAGCTCACTCCACTCAGGCTCAGGCTTCGTCTTGGGCCGAGCGGTCTCAAGTAGTCCCTCTCGACATTTGCCGGACGGTGACTTGGTCGTCGTTGTCCACGTTTGTCCGTCACTATAGATTGGATGTTCACGCTCGGCAGGAGGGCCAGTTTGGAGCTGCAGTGCTGTCGTCGGCATTGACCCCCCCCCCCTTGAAAGCAGGTAGCTTGGGTACTGCCCGTTTGTCTGGACTGGTCTAGCAGTATGACTTGGAAGGAGAAATTTCACTTACCGTTAATTTCCTTTCCTGGAATACTGCTAGACCAGTCCAGGACCCACCCTGCAGTCAGTTACAGTGCTGCTAGTGCGGTGAAGCCACCAGCCTCTGTTCCTTCCTTGTCAGTATGCCTCACCATGGGGGGCCGATGGCTGCGTTATCGGTCTTAGCAGCCTTCAGTTCTGGGGATATTTTCAGCTCCCTTGTACATAGTTGAATTAAACGTCCACTATGTGTGGTCTTATGGTTAAGTTGCGTTACATGTTTGGGTTCGCTTTACAGACAATACTGAGGGAGACCCCTAGGGGTAGGACTATATCACCAGAGTCCAGCCTATCAGAGCTCTGGTAGAATTCTCTGTCTCCAAGATCTGCTGGCAGGGGGACACAACCGTTTGTCTGGACTGGTCTAGCAGTATTCCAGGAAAGGAAATTAACGGTAAGTGAAATTTCTCCTTCTATATCGTCCTGCTAGTCAGTCCAGCATATGTGGAGATAGATGAAACTTCCATAGGCTTATTTATGACATCTTCATGCCGTATTAGTTGGAACCACCAGAGGGAACCTTTAGTAATTCCTTCTCTAGCAGACGGTGGGTGCATCATTTTAGCTCTCTGAAAATCTGAGAAAATACAAGTAAAAATTGAAAGGAAAGATTAATTTTGCTCATGAGCAGTCATCCCTGGGGTTGGATTTCTCACTGGAGTGTGACATGAGAGGCTCCACTAGAGTCACCCTTAAAACCAGTGCTCTTTTAGGATGCCATAGGAGGAGGGAAAATGGTTTAGCTTCTTGCCCTTATCTTGTTAAGGACATGTTGAGCAGTCCAAATATTGAAAGGAAAGGAACTGGAGAAATGAAAGGATTCTTCGGCCATGCACACAACCTCAGTATCCCCTCCCTCCTCCTCCTCCTTCCCTCTGTTTTCCGCTGAAGATTGAAGAGGATTCTTCAGAGGTAGTGCTGAGCCCGGCATGGTATTTACCTGCCATGGACTCCCCAGGGATAAATACTAAAGGTTCAGCCTGTCTGTCTGTCTTGTTAATGGGAGCTCCCAACATCGCCCGTTGCTGGGGTGCTAAGTTGGCTTTTGGCCGCTCAGGGCATCCGTTTGAGTCAGCGCTGGTGTTTTCCCACTTTGCCTAACTGCCTGTGCATGTTGTTTGCAATTCCTGCACTGGGTCACATCCATTCTTTACTTTTCCGCTATGCTAGTGTTGCGCGTTGTCTGTGTGTATGTAGCCCCTGTGTGTATGGCGTGTCTGCATGGTATGTGCATGCACAGCTCTTTTCCACATGGCACTAGTGTGCCTGTGCAGATTTGGCACACAGTGCAACACATTGCCTGAGCATGCCTTCAGCCTGCGTTCCCTAATTGCTTATGGAGGTAGAGAGTGCTTATGCTACCTTCAAAGAAAGTACTGTCTGGTTTGCGGAAGGCGGAGAGGTTGGATTCTGGTATCTGCTCTGCTTGCATGGATTTATTTATTTATTTTATTTATTTAACAATGATTTATATACCGCATCTTCCATAGTTCAGTTGCGGTTCACAATAAACAACAGTTAACAAATCGGAGTTTGTTTTACATAAAACATCATATGACTAAATAACAATAAGATAAACAACTAGTGTTAATACAGAACAGTATAGAACAGTGTAAACTATATACATTATGTACAAATACACATTATGTGGGGCTTAAGCGTTATTCAAAGTACAGTATCAGCTATGAAGAATTGTATGTGTAGGTCATTTGGGATTTGTTAGATAAAATCTGGTTAGCCATTATCTAAGTCTATTGAGGGATGATCTGAGTTGTTGTAATGTTCAGAAAAGAGATAGGTTTTCACTTTTTTGCGGAATTCGATGATCTCGGTTAGCAATCTTAGATCATCTGGGAGGGAATTCCAGATTGTTGGAGCTGCATGAGAAAAAGCTCTATTGTTTGTGAGTTTATTTGCTTTTATGAAGTCTTTGGGAGTTTTTAGTTTATTTGTTTGTCCTTTGAGTAGATTTTGAGTGCTCTTTGCTGATTAGGTTACATGTCGTTTAGAGTTTTAAATGTGGTTATCAATGTTTTGTATACTATCCTACTTTGTATAGGCAGCCAGTGAAGGGATTCTAGTATTGGTGTTATATGTTGATGTGCGTGTACTTTCGTTATTATCCGAGCTTTTAATGTTTTGTTTTGTTATACCCAATAAAATTAGGTTAGCGAAGTCAAAGTGGGGGGTTATGATGGCTTGAATTATGCTGATGAAATCATGTATGTATACAAGGGGTCTTAGTTGTTTAAGGATTTTGAGTTTGAAATAGATTTTCTTTGTGGTGTTTCTAATGTGGGTGTCTAATGTAAGGTGTTTATCTAGAACAGTGATGGCTAACCTTTTTGAGCCCGAGTGCCCAAACTGCCGCACAAAACCAAAGAATTTCCTCAAAGTGCCAGCACGTCAATTTGCATAAATATTTGCATAATGCTAACATACACTAACTTTTAGTAAACATGTCTCTTAATGAGTGTATGGATAAAGACAGACTAAAAGATTTCTACATTACTATAATCCAGTGCCAACCGCCAGGCACATTAGGAACTACTACAAACACTGCCCATTTAGAACCAATAGCAAACCCGCCGTATCCTAACAGCACTACCAGGAGTCACAAAGCACCATACCATACCTATCAAAAGGCAACACTGCAAATATTAAACCAATACATTTCAGAGAACAACAATACATGACCTACTGGGGAAAGAGAACAAGTGGCAATGTCAAAAAGGAATTACATAAACAGAATACCTCAGCTCAGTTACACAGTTGCAATTGCTCCAGCCACTTTCTTCTGGTTTCTTCATGTTTTCTGCTAACTCTCCATCATCTGCTGTCCATTTGTCCTTTCTTCTCTCTTCTAGTTTTTTTTTCCATTCTCTCTCTCTACATCCGCTTTAACATACTAATCTTTCTCCTTTTGCTCTTTCCTCATTCCTATTTCATCCACTCAAATTTTACCCCTCCATCCTCAATCCCCACTTACTCTCCCAATACCCGGCCAATTGTACATTTTTCTTCCCTCACACACAAAATATTTTTCCCCTCTCCATTTCATTCTCCCAGCCCCATCCCCTTCTAATCTCCCCCAACATCAGCTCCCTTTTAGTTCCAGCCCCACCCAGTATCCGCTCCCTTCTAGTCCCCTCATCAGTCCATTTCCAGTCCTAGCTCCCCCATCCATTTCCAGTCCTATCCGAGTCCCTTCATCAGCTCATTTCCAATACCAGCCTCCCATCAGCCCATTTCTAGTCCTTTCCTAGCCCCACCATCAGCCCATGTTAAATCCTAGCTCCCCTCCACTCAGCCCATTTCTAATCCAAGCCCCCCATGAGCCTACCTCCAGTTCTAGCCCCTCCATGAGTCCATTTCAATCCAAGCCCCCACCACAGCCCATTTCCAATCTTAGCTCCCCCAACACCCAATTCTCAGTTCTATCCTAGCCCATCCATCAGCCCAGTTCCTGTCCTAGCTCCCTCCCCTAAGAGCCCATTCCAAGCCCCCCTTCCCATCAGTTATTTGCAGTTCAAGCCCCCTTCCACTCAGCCCATTTCCATTCCAAGTCCCCCTCCCCATTAGCTATTTGCAGTTCAAGCCCCCCACTTCCCCTCAGCCCATTTCCATTCCAAGCCCCGTCCCCATCAGCTATTTGCAGTTCAAGCCCCCCACTTCCCCTCAGCCCATTTCCATTCCAAGCCCCATCCCCAACAGCTATTTGCAGTTCAAGCCCCCTTCCACTCAGCCCATTTCCAGTCCTAGCAACCCCAACCCATTACCAGTCCTAGCCCCCCATAGCCCACTCCCAGTCCTAATCCCACCAGCCCATTTCCAGTCCTAATCCCCCATCACCCAATTTTCAGTTTAAGCCCCCCCATAGCCCATTACCAGTCCTAACCTCCCCATCAGCCCACTCCCAGTCCTAATCCCCCATCACCCAATTTTCAGTTTAAGCCCCCCCATAGCCCATTACCAGTCCTAACCCCCCCATCAACCCACTTCCAGTCCTAATCCCACCAGCCCATTTCCAGTCCTAATCCCCCATCACCCAATTTTCAGTTTAAGCCCCCCCATAGCCCATTACCAGTCCTAACCCCCCATCAACCCACTTCCAGTCCTAATCCCACCAGCCCATTTCCAGTCCTAATCCCCCATCACCCAATTTTCAGTTTAAGCCCCCCCATAGCCCATTACCAGTCCTAACCCCCCATCAACCCACTTCCAGTCCTAATCCCCCATCACCCAATTTTTAGTTTAAGCCCCCCCAGCGCCCATCACCACTCCTAACCCCCCCAGCCCAGCGCCCATCACCACTCCTAACCCCCCCAGCCAGCCCAGTGCCCATCACCACTCCTAACCCCCCCCAGCCAGCCCAGTGTCCATCACCACTCCTACCCCCCCAGCCCAGTGCCCATCACCACTCCTAAATCCCAGCCCAGCCCATCACCACTCCTAACCCCCCCCAGCCCAGCCCAGCCCATCACCACTCCTAACCCCCCAGCCCAGCCCAGCCCATCACCACTCCTAACCCCCCCCAGCCCAGCCCAGCCCATCACATCACCACTCCTAACCCCCCCCCAGCCCAGGGAAAATTAAAAAAAAAGAAAACCTGTCTGTTGCCGCTGTCGGGGCCGCCGCGGCAGAATCGAGCGTGCCGCGGGGCCCCCCTGTATCCGGCAGAGCCTGCCCTCCCCGTAGCAGCTCTCTCTTTGGAGCTGCAGTCAGACGCGCCGGCTTGCAGAGCGCGAGGGAAGAGTTTCTCCCTCGCTGCTCTGTTAAACCCGCGGGGGCTGATGGGAAGTTCCCATCAGCCCCCGCGGGCTTAACAGAGTCGCGAAAGGGAAACTCTTCCCTTCGCGCTCTGCAAGCCGGCGCGTCTGACTGCAGCTCCAAAGAGAGAGCTGCCAAAGAGAGAGCTGCTACGGGGAGGGCAGGCTCTGCCGGGTACAGGGGGGCCCCGCGGCACGCTCGATTTTGCCGCGGCGGCCCCGACAGCGGCAGCAGACAAGTAAAATTGAAAAAAAAAACAAAAACCTAATTGCGGACCTTCCCGCGTGCCAGCTGCAAGGCCTTCGCGTGCCACAGCTGGCACGCGTGCCATAGGTTCGCCATCGCTGATCTAGAATAACACCTAGATATCTTACTTCATTTTTATTTTAATTTCTTGGTTTTGAAGTGTTATGTGTGTAGGTGGAGTATAGGATTGGTTTTTGGTGACGATTAGCACTTCAGTTTTGGAGTGATTTATTTGGAGATTGTGGGTATTTAGCCAGGATGTGACTTCATTGAAGCAATCTGACAGAGTTTGCATCGGTAAGTTGGGAATCGTGAACGGAATGTACATCATGATATCATCTGCGTATAGATGATAGAGTACACCAAATTTTTTAAAGATATTGCAAACAGGTTTTATGTATATGTTAAATAGGAGTGCTGATAACGCTGATCCTTGAGGTAAACCGGTTTCCAGTTTGTATGAATCAGAGGTTTGATTACCTATTCGTACATTTTGTGTCCTATTATCGAGATAAGAGGAGAACCATTTATGAACTGTGGCATTTATTCCTATTTGACTCAGACTGTTGAGCATTATGGTATGGTGGACGCTATCAAAAGCAGCTGAAATATCAATAAATAATAGAATGAATGCTTGTTTGTGATTGTCGATTCCTCTTAATAGCGTATCTGTTAGAACTGTGAGGAGTGTTTCCACTCCATGCTTTGGGCGAAAACCATATTGCTGTTTGTCGAGTGGGTAAGATGAGTCTAGGTGCTCCTGCGTCTGTATTTGTACTGTTTTTTCTATTACTTTTGCTAAGAATGGTATACTTGAGATGGGTCTATATGATTTTGGTGAGGTTTTATCAAGGGTGCTGTTCTTGAGAATTGGTCTTATTTGTACGTGTTTAAGTGTGGGTGGATGCTTTGGGCACACTGTCAGAAGATCCATTTCTCCTTGCACTGCTGAGAGATGGTGTCCCAGTCTTATCTTCTGCGCTGTCGTTGGCAGCAGGCATGATCCTGAAGAAAGATGTTCTTCAGGCTTGCAGTTTTAACACACTTTCCTCGGGATGCTCCCCTTTGCGGAAGGTATTGTTCCTCCACGATGATGAGGGTCATCAGGCCAGTGGGAGCTCTTGGGTCCTGGGCTGTCCTCCCGGAGTTTTCTTTTTTTTTTTTTGCAGCGAGCCTGGTCTGTCTGTCATGGCAATGCAAACCCTGGAGCTTCCAGATCCTCTTGATCTCTTCTACTCACTTGTTATCCATCTAAGCGTTCTCTGCGATGGTTGGAGAAGGAATTTCAGATGAGCTGGCTAGTCTAGTCCTGATGGTTTGAGCATGGATTCTGCTCTGGAGGACAAAAGGTCATCTCGTTTTGAAGTACAAAGTCTGGTGTTACTCACTTACTCAGGAAGGTCAAGTTGGCTGCCTGATTGTTCAAGTGTCATCTGCTGTGAGTTTGTCTGACCTTCAGACAACTGAACAAGAGCCGCTGGTTCACCCCCTCTGCCAGGGGTTTGAAGTACAAGATGTCTTTCCCTTCCGGAGATCATCAAGAACCTGGTACATTAGGAGTGTGCCCTGCCATACTCCCCCGTGAAGGGGCTGAGAGTTTGCAGGAGGTTTTTGCCCTGCCACAGGAGGCTTGCGCTAAATGATTTATCCCACCAAGAGTGGATGCTCAGATTACGAATCGGACAGCCACTCTGGTGGAGGGCAGAATGTCCTTGAAGGACCCCAGGAACCCAGTTTCGTTAGGTGGACACTATCTTGACAAATCAGTTTGCAGCCTCTGCTGTCATCCTTCAGTTGGGCTTGTGTTTGGCCTGACATCTTGGGCTCTGCTCCAGTGGTTTCAGTGCATTGTGTAAAGAATATTACAGTCCTCTTGGAGTTGATTACAGCCTTTTTGTCGGATGCTGTATATGATCTCATCCATCTCATAACATTATTCTGTCAACTATAGTTATCTCCAAGTTATAATGCCCTGTTTAATGTAATTTCAGTTTGTTCAGTGTAAACTGTCTTGTTATCATGAAAGGTGGTATATAAGAAATGTTAAATAAATTAAATAAATAAACTGTGGTATGTTGGATATGGTTCTGCCTTGGGGCGACGGATTCATCCTCCACGTCCTGCTTGTCTCAGCTCTCCCTAAAGGCTCCTTGTTTGAGCAGACTTGGATAAGTTGGGTAAGGACTTGGCGGGTTCATACATTATTGCCTCCTGGAGGATATGCCCAAAGCAAAAAAAAGGAAAGAAAAGGAAGAGTGCCTGGGAGGTACAGACATGTATTCCAGTTTGTGTACACTCATGTTCCTTGCTTGCGCTATTCAGACTCCAGTTGCTGCTATCCCTGCAAGTCCTCCTTCCTACCCTTCTGGGTTCTGATCTCAGTTTGAGCCTTTTCGTGGACCTTGAAGGTCTCGGTACTCTAATACTTCCAGAGGTGCGATTACAACCTGAGGGCCCATTCTTAGAGTGGGCTTGGGATACCGAGGATTGTTGAACACTAGTCGCCATTCAACGTGGCCATGTTTTGGAATGCAAGAGCTGGTTCCAGATTCCTTCATCTCTCCTTGTGGCTCTGCGGCCAACAGAGCTGCAGTTCATTGTACTCTGGATAGACATCTCCATCTATGGGCAGTGGTCCTCCTTCCCCCCCCCCTCCCCAGCCGACTGGGGTAAGAGCTGCTGTTCATTTCTTTGTGCTTCCAAGAAAGAAGGTTCTTTCAGCTGGTCCTCACTTTCAAGGGACTCAATGCTTAACTGTGCACCTTTTCACTTCTGTGGGAGATCCTTTTGGTCAGTGATTCAGGTGGTATGCCGTGGAGAGTTCCTTGCACCTCTAGACTTGGATAATGCTTACTTCCCCATTTCTGTCTGGGAGGATTATCTGCACTGTCTTTGCTTCCTGGCTCATTTTCAGTTTGCTGCTCTCTCCTTTGGCCTCTCCACTGCCTCAAGGGAGTTCTTGAGAGTGTTGATGATGGTGGCCTCCACGCTTAGGGGCTAGGGGATCTGTGTACCCCTATGTCCGGAAGACTGACTCATCTGGGTGAAGTTGTAGTCTGAAATGGTTGGATTTCAGCCTGAGTGGTGCTGTTCTTAGAGAGTCTTAGTTGGATGAGTAATAGAAGAACCTTGTGGGTTCTTCCCATTCCCTGGAATGACTGGGAGGGTTTTCAACACTAGGTTAGGCAGAGTTCTCCTGCCAGAAGAGAGGGTGAACAAGTTTGTTTATTTATTTATTTAACCATTTGTTGTACTGCTAATGGCAGCCCCAGAAGGTAAGCATCTAAACAGTGTACACAGTCCATAAAACAACAGAAACATGCATACAATAAAAACAAAGTCAGGAGTAGGCTGTAAAAATCAAGGGAAAAAATATAGAGAAGGAAATGGAAGGTAGGACAATAATAGTTACGCTAAAACAAAGAGGTACTGGTACAGAAGAAGAAGGGAATTAAAGCACAAGGGAATTCTGTGCATGTCTCTTGCAGGTGCCCCTGGAAGTCCTGTTGAAATAGCCACATTTTTACCAGTTTTAATTTTTTTTGCGAGAGATTTCTGAACAGACTTCTAAAAGAAAGTAGTTTTACAGGGTTGGGGCATTGCATGCGAAGGTGATGTTCCTAATCCATTCATACCTTAACTGTTGGTAAATCGGGTAACTAACAGGTGGATCTGGGATGACCTTAGGTGCCTCTGAGGCATATAAGGAATGAAAAGCGAGAATAAGTAGTGTGGGAGATAAGTATAAAAAGAGCAGTATGAAAGGATGGCAGCCTTGGACTAAATGCCTTGGGGATCAGTAGCCAATGTTCCATAATTAGAAGAGGAGTAAAATGTTCTCTTTGCCTGGCCCTGTTAAGTAGCTTCATGGCCATGCTTTGAATGAGTTGTATTGTGTATAGTGGAAGGCCTGAATATGAGGAATTACAATAGTCAAGATGGTAAAGGATAAGAGCGTGTACAGAGTCCTTAGTGATTTCATGTCAATATAGTGCCTAACAGACTGCAGCAGGCATAGAGAGTAGAAGCATTTTTTCTGGCCCAGTTCTCAGCCTCCCAGTCTCAGCAGGCTTCGAAAGTTGGGATTATCTTCAACTTCTTGGCTCGATGACAGCGGTGATAGACCTGTGGCCTTGGGCGCAAGCTCGTAAAAGGCCCTTTTAAAAGTCTCTGAATTCTAAGTTCTCCCAGCTCTCTGGAGTATAAGGTCAGTTGACCCCCTCGAGTTGGAGGGTCTCCAGCCCGAAGGTATGGCAGAGGCCACAGCACCTGAGGTAGGGTATGCCATTGGACATCACTCTTGGCTTCTTCTGCCATCGGATGTCAGCCTATTTGTCGGAGGAGTTTATTGTGAGACCCAAACAGTGTAGGGCCATTGGAACCACCATGAGCCAGCATGACTCATCAGCGATCTAGAGGTGAGGGCCATTGCTTGGGTGAAGTGGTCCAGGCTTACTTGGGTGATACCACTGTATGTCAATCAAATGGACACAAAGAGTGCCGGAATGGCCTGGGATATGGCTCTTCTTTTCTCCTGGATGAAAAGTGCCTGTTGGTTCTATTGGCGCATCTCATTGAGGAATCGACCTCATGGTGGTACTCTTCTGAGTAGACACTCTTGATTCCCAGAGTAGGAACTGAGTCAAATGACCTATCAGCGGATTTTACATGGCTGAGGGTCGTGCCAAGATGGATCTGATGACCACTCAGTCCAGTACCAAGGCCGACCATTTCTTCAGTTGCTGTAGAGGGGCATAAGAGCATAAGAAATATTATATTGGGTCAGATAAAGGTCCATCAAGCCCAGTATCCTCTTTTGAACACTGGCCAATCAAGGTCACAAGTACCTGGCAGGTTCCAAAAAAGGCACACAGGTTCCACAGTGCACATCCCGAAGCAAGCAGTGGATTTCCTGGGTCCTCTTTAATAATGGTTTATGGACCTTTCCTCCAGGAACTTGTCCAAACTTTCTTTAAACCCATCTACACTAACGGCTTTTACTACATCCTCCAGTAACAAATTCCATAGTTTGATTACGTGTTAAGTGAAAAAATATTTTCTCATTAGTCTTGAATGGGTTACGTTGTAAATTTGTTGCGTGTCTCTAGTCTTTCAACGTTTTATCATTTAATATTTTTATTGATAAATTCCAAAATAATACAATACACATTTAAAGAAAACACAGAAATCCATTAGTCCACATCCAGGGGAGCTATCAATACCAATTATACAAAGATATAAAGGAAAATTACAAATAAGAAATTATATGCATGGAGAGGAGTTGATGTCCTAAAATACAAAAACTCTAATTATTACAACTTGTTGAGTCATAAACCAAAGAAAAGCAAAACTGCATTATACCTGTTGAACCTAATTAATAAGAAACGATTCTAAAGACGATGTTTCAGAAAAAACATACTTAGTGCCCACTACTGTCACCAGGCATTTGCAGGGAAATTTAAGGAAAAAAGTCGCACCAACAGCTAAAACACGTGGCCTTAAAGCCAAAAAAGCCTTGTGTCTAAGCTGAGTTTGCCTGGACACATCAGGAAACATGTTGACTTCCCCCCACAAAATTCAACATTCTTATTTTGAAAATACAAATGCATAACTGTGTTTTTGTCAACCTCAGAAGAAAAAGACACAAAGAGTAGCCCCTAGTAGTAATCATATCATGTGAACATTCAATAAAAGCAGATACATCTAATGAGTCTAATGAAGAAAGAGGAGCGGCTCCCTGCGTAAAACCGCCTGGAGTCGCCCCCACCTGAGGCAAATAGTACAACTTATTAATAACAGGTTTAGTGTTATCTTGATACCCCAAGATTTCAAATAAATATTTATCAAGCAAAATCTGAGGGGATAATAAACAAGTACGAGGAAAATTTAAACATCTAATATTCATTGCCCTCAGATTGTTTTCAAGCAATTCTTGCTGAGTATGTAAAGTAAGACTATTCTTAATAAACGACATAGAGGTAGTCTGTAATGCAACACATTGAGTTTCCAACTTTTGACACTTATTATCTAATGCTGTTAACTGAAGATCATGCTGAGCTAACTTAGCCACTGAATCTTTCGAGAACTCTGAGAATTGAGATACCACAGAAATTAAAGAAACTTCAATACGTGAGAGGATACGCCACACATCAGATAAAGAAATATTCTGTATGTTCACAGGTAAAGTAGGTAAACCATCTTCTTGAGCCCTGATGAGATCCTCCGGAATCGGAAGAATACATGGCAGAGGAACTACCACAGTATCTGAAGGGTTCACAAGGGGGACTGATGGAGATGGTAAGTCCAACCGTCGGGACTGCTCCTCCAACATGAGTGAAGAAGTCACTGGGCCAGTGGATTCATCGCCAACAAAAAGGGCAGAGTTTGAAACTCCCAACAATAACAAGAAGCTATCTGATGGAAGCTGGGACTTGGCGGCAGCAACTGGAATCGCTTCCATTCCATTCACAGACACCATGTGTCTATCCATAGGACCAATAACTTTAACAACTTTAGAAGGATTCACAGTACTCACATTTAAAAGTCGTTTTCTATGTTTGCCCATTCCAGGACTTCAGCTCCACAGCTCCTCAAGCGCCGAAGGGGCGCAAAAGGGGTTTATCAGGCCCCTTCAGAATGCGAAACCGTGGAGCAGGCCACGATTTAAAGCCCCCAAGATGACGTCAGGGCCGTTGATCCGATTTAAAGCCCCCAAGATGACGTCGGGGCCAGGCGCCGCGTCGATCGTCCAGGTAATCCTCCAGCTGCCTGCAGAGAACAGCGCAAGATGTGGAGCACAGGTCGGGCAGCAGCTCCTTCTCCACACATTCTCCCCATCTTTTAACTTTTTGATGGCGTAAACAACCTATCTACATTTACTCTTTCCCTTCCATTGATTAATTTATAGACCTCTATCTTATTTCCCTTCAGCAGTCTCTTTTCCAAGTTGAAAAGCCCTAACCTTTTAAGCCTTTCCTCATAGGGATATCCTTCCATCCCCTTTACCATTTTGATGGCTCTTCTCTGTACCTTTTCTACTTATGTTATATCGTTTATGGCAACCAGAGTTGCACACAATATTCAAGGTGCGGTCGCACCATGGAACGATACAGAGGCATTATAATATCCTTGGTTTGATTCTCCATTCCTTTCCTTATGATTCCTAGCATTTTATTTGCTTTCTTTTCTGCTGCTGCATACTGGGTGGAGGGTTTCAACACTCCTACTATACCTCTTCAATAACATTCTCCGCCTCATAGACAACTCCAAGAAAGGAATACTAATGATCTTCATCAACATTTCATCAGCATTCGACACAGTGGATCACAGAACCTACTGGAAAGACTACAGAACATTGTATTACATAGATCCACCCTGAAATGGTTCCATTCATACCTAACCAACAGACAGATGCAGGTCAAGGTAGGCCCCAACACCTCCCGACCCATAAATGTCCTGCAAGGAGTACCACAAGGATCAGCCTTATCAGCACTTTTATTCAACCTCTACATCCAGCCAATATGTGACATCATGAAAGAACACAATATACAATACACAATCTATGCCGATGACATCATAATATATACACCTATCACAGTCAACAACCTGGACTACTCCAAAATAACAAACTGTCTCATACAGCTGTCTCATACAGCTGTTTTCAAAACAACAACCTCACCATAAACTATAGCAAGACTGAGGCACTAATCATCACTCGAAACACCGAATTCGTCCCTCCACCCAGCATCAAGATAAGACACAACAGTACCCATAAAACCAGAAGTAAAGTACCTCGGTGTAACCCTGGACAAGGAACTGAATCTACATGCACACATAAGCAGAACCACCAAAAGTGCATACCACAGGATGAGACTTATCCGACGCCTTAAGCCCCTTCTCGCCCCAGAGCACTTCCGTACAGTCTGCCAGGCACTAATAACCCCACTACTAGACTTCTACAACCCAATCTACCTTGGCCTATCAAAACAAACACTCAGATCACTGCAATTGGCACAAAACACAGCGGCACGCATAATATCTGGCACAACAAGACAAGAACACATCACACTCATACTGAAAGATCTACACTGGCTCCCAATAAACTCACGCATCAAATATAAGACAGTCATAAACATCTTCAAGATCAAACAACAGTCATCAGCCCTCAGCCTACAAACACTCATACAACCTGACAGAAGCACATGACCAAGGAGGAGAGCCACTTTCAATCATGTAAACACCCCAAAAGACCTCACCAAGGTCTGCAAGGACACCGCGGAACGAGCCCTTTCACTGGCTGCACCAGCAATTTGGAACACCCTCCCAGATGACCTAAGAATAACAACAGACCTCAAAGACTTTCGGAAGCAGCTTAACACAGCACTATTCATTGAACACTATGGACACGTCACATGATCTACTCACCATGCGAGTACAAAAGACCAAACCCTGCCCCTAACCCTTGTACATAAGAATGTATAATAGCGCATAATGTATATAGCTCAACAAGAATTTGATATACACCACCACAAACACACAACCTGTATCACTGCATGAACACTAGGGTGGTCCACTGCCATAGGGGAAAAAATAAATGTAGGAATTTCTTTGCTCCCTGGCCTGATTCTGGTTCCATTTATGTAGAAAACAATGTGTGCAAAGTTTGAAGCCAATCAAATAATATTTAGGGGTGGCTCAAGGTCCCTATCTATCAGGCCCCTGGATCCCCCCCAGGGTTCGTCAGACCACTGGGTATTATCCGCTCATAGACGGGGGTATCATGCTTGCCAAGCACTCAATGTGGTCCAGATGCTAGTAAGGACTTTGACGATGTGGGGAACATCTTACGGTGTTGCGAGACAACACCCAGAAGGAACTGGAGTTGCTCTTCTTTTGTGGTGTGTCGGCTGTTGAACTCAATGAGTTTGACCCCTCGCTCAGCCACATCGTTGATCACTGGAAGATTTTTTACTTTCTTCAGACCGTCTTTGAATGATGCATTCTCTTCCCAGTCTTCTGGGTCTGCATTAAGAAAATCACTGTTGATGTTGAGGTGTTTCAGGAAACGGATTGACTTGTGAGTTGCAAAAGATTCAAGTGGTGGAATCATGGAGCTTTTCAATTCGACCCACTTTGGGGGATCTTCGTCTTCGTCATCATCCTCATCGCTTTCATCTGATTCTGCCGGGATCATGGCCGACACTATGGCCCGCTTTGTCGGTGCTGAAACAGCTTCATCGAACAGTGACAGTGCCACAAGCTCCTCTGACACATACCACAGATACTGTTGCAGTTTGTCTCTGGCCGCTCTTCCAACACGGTCATTGTGGTAAGAGTGTAGTTTCTTCAGCATCTCCAAATCTGTTTGAGTAGCAACTGCGGCATCAGGGGCAGAAAACCAGGCTTCCACATGAATCAGGATGGAGAAAATGCTCACATCAGGAACACAGGACTCCTCCCGTTGGGTAAGATCTTTGAGTTGTCCTCGGAACATCCAAAACTTGAGACTTTTGCCATCCATCTGGCATGATGGAAAGCTCCTGGTTTCTTGAAATTGAAACTAGGAAGATTCCCTCCAAGGCAGACAATCGTTAACTCCAAGAATTCCAGGTAATCATCTCGGTGATTGCCCTGTGCCAACTTGGATTCCGCAAACTTCATGATGCGATCCCTGTCAGGTTGCAGCACCTCCAAGTCTTTTCCAGTTTGATAGTTGGACTTGTCAAGGGAGCCCCAATTCTTTTGGAATCGGCGAAAGAGTTGGACATCGTGACCCGATGAAGCTCCAGAGCATGTAGAGAATACTGCACCAAGAATTATTTCGTAAATGTGATGGCAGCATGCCAAATGAAGGACTGTGCGACGGAGTCTCTGTTCTAGAAGAATGCACTCTCCTGATCGACGTCCCGTGTTGGATGCAGTTGTATCAAAGCAGAAGCCTGCAACCTTTTCATCCAAACACTATTCCTGTAAGAGTTCATAAACTGCTGCAGCTTGATTCTCGCCCGTCGCAGATGTCGACGAGTCTTCACCTGACTTTGCTGAGGAAGAAGATCCTTCCAGCTGAACTTGGCTTGTAGTTGCCTCGGCTTCGGCAACATGTTTTTGTCTGCGCCTTTTCAGTTCTTCTCGCTGTTGCGATCTTGCTTCCGTGTTGGCCAGTTTCTTGTCCATCGCGCACATTGAGCCGCGGCGCCCTGGTTCTCGTTGCACTATTAAGAATTCTTTGTCTTCTTGAATATGAATTAAAGACATTGCATTGTGTCATGAGGTAGACAGCACTAAGCCAGAAATATTAAAGAGTAATGCAAAGGAAGAGCTTACTTGTCATGAGCTAGGTAGCACTAAGCCTGAAATATTAAAGAGTAATATAAAAGAAGAGCTTATCTATCATGAGTTAGATAGCACAGACCCTGAAATATTAAAGAGTAATATAAAAGATGAGCTTACCTTGCAGCCACACGTGCAGGTGCAGCATACACAATGCAGAAGGGCAGGGAAAGGAGAAACAAACTTTCCTCATGGCCTTAGTGACGCAGTAAGAATTCAGGGTCCCAATCAGGCTCACCTGGAGTCAGAGTCACATTCTACGTCTGATGAGCAGAGAGATAAAACCAGGTGGGAAATCACACAGGGGTTGAGGCTGGAGCTGAGGCCCGAGGAGCTCAGGCCCAGAGAGCTCAGGTAGTTCAAGGAGCGGAGGCTCAGGGAGTTCAGGCAGCCAGAGCTGGAGTGTGAGCTCGAGGAAAAGCAGTCCAGGAGATTGAGAAGTCTGTCTCAGAGAGAAGGTGAGACAAGAACTCCAGAGCAGTTTCAGAGAGACACGTTGCCTTGGAGAATCAGGGCAGAAGAAAGGCAGGCTGACAAACTCGAGAAAGCTAGGAAGGACAGTGGCAAAGTCTTCCCAGCCAGAGGGGTCCTCGTACCGAGGCAAGCAGCCAAGCCAACAGAGAGCAAAGGTCATGGCCAGGGAAGCCCACTGAAGGCAGGAAGTGAGTTCTGCTCAGCCAGGCACAGCAACTGATGCTCACAGAGAAAAGCAGTGGGCCAGTCAGAAAGAAAACCTTGGCTGGAAGAAGAAGGGCTGGAAACCATCTTCTCCCCGAAGAGAGATAAGTACCCTGTCTTTTGTAAAGGGAAAGAAGTGGGTCCTTATAGGAGAAGCCGGGCTTACAGCAAGCTAGAGAATCCCTATTGGCATAGGACGTGGGAGGAAATCCCCAGCATAGCTCCTGCTAGCTTTGACACCCTAAAGCAGCTACAACTATCAAAAGCTGCTAGGAACTGACTTGCAAAGAGGTCTATATCTGGTGTTCCCCAGATTTGAAACACTCGAGCAAGCTGGTATGAGTGGAAATTTTGATTTATTAGAAACAAGCAACAAAATACATACAAAAAGCAAAACAGGCAACCCAAACAAGGCCCACACCCCCAAAACCCCCACCCACCCCGACAAAGCACAAACAAGAAACTGAACCCCCCCCGTGACCCACCTCCCCAAACCCACCATCAAACACAGCACACAGCCCACGTGCCCAACCCCCACCCGACAACAACCCCTACCAGTCCAGGCAATGTTCATGTCCATGTCCATAGTATCCAACTGTTGGGGACTGCCAACCATTACAACCCAATATACACAATCCGCCATCCCCACCCCCACCCCTTAGAAGGAGCAGCAGCTCCCCCACCCCCTACCCCAATCCCTGCCCCGTCCCCATCCACCCCACAAAGAAAAACAGCAAAAGAAACATCCACATCCCCTTACCAATATGTAAACCACCCACCCCCCAAAACAAAACATAAGAGCAACATCTGGCCCTTCCCCAACAAAGTCCCACCACAAGAAACCAAAGAAACAGTACAAAACCATAAAAAGAACAAAACATAGTACTGCCCTGCAACGCAAGACAGCAGAGCGGGATGCACACAAGGACAATGAAACTGCAGCCCTCCTGAAATGAGCGACAGAGCGATCAACTTAAACCCATCCCCCGAGGAGAGAGGGAGAGCGGAAGAGTGGCCAAACCTCCCTTGAAAGCTGCAGTACCATCACCCCCCCCCCTGGTTTCCCTTCCCTGTCCACCGGGAGAAAAAACCCCAAAGCCCTATCTAAGTAAACCCCAGGGCAACCCTCCCCCCTCACGGGGGGCGGAGGGTGAGGTGACGCCACAGACGCTCCCAACGATGGGCCTCCACCACCCGCCTTTCGCGTTGCGCCATGCTGGACACTTCCTCCAAAATGTCCCGCACCACCTCGTCGAGAGGCAGGACCAACCCCCGGGCCGAGACATGACAGCGCGCTTGCCACAGGTGGTAGCGCACTACAGCCGTGACGAGGTAGAGGGTCCCGGAGTCCTGCCTTAGAGGAAAAGACCAGGCCCCATACACCCACTCCGCATACATAAGGAGGGAAAGATCACGCAGGTGAAGAGCAGCGGACACCAACCGGCAGGCCGCCACATTAAAGGGGCACTGCTGGAGGAAATGATCCATGGTCTCCGTCAGCCCTTCACACCCTGCCCTCGGACAGACCCGCTCAGCCTGTGACCTGTACTTGAGGTTGTCCCTCACGTACAAACGCCCGTGGAAAGACAACCAGGCCACATCCCGAACCTTCGGCAGCCGAGGGGAGTTCAACTGCCGAAGGCCCCGCTGCATCACATCCGCTGGATAGTCCCGCAGGGCCCACCGTGGTTGAAAGTGGGAGGTGAGTACCATCCGGTACAATCCTTTACGCCCCAAAGACTGGGCGAACGGGTCGGTCACCCCCCACCGCCGAATGAGCCCCACCATCGCAAAAACGTACGATGGGGCCTGTTCCCCACTCCGACGCACACGTGGGACCGAGGACGCCCCCTCCCACTGCTCCCAGAAGCAGGAGAACCACCCCCGATAGGAGGCCACCCACCAAACCCCACCCCGTTCCCGCATCCTATCCAAGTGAAACGCCATAGACAAGACTGACAGGAAGACAAGGGGGTGCAACATACCTAAACCACCCTGTGCCCGATCCAGGCAAACGATGTTGCGCTGGACAGGGTTCAGGCGGTTACCCCACAGAAAACAGAAAAAGACAGCACTAACAGACGCCTGACGGGACGACGGAAGAACGAAGACCGTGACCACGTGCAGAAAGAGGGGAAGCAGAAACGTCCCGAGGAGTTTGATCTTCTCCTCGAACGTACACTTCCACCCCCTTCACCTCAGCACCCGACACCGTGCAGTCTCAAGACAACGATCCCAATTGGACACCGCACAGTCCTCCGAACCGAAGACGAGGCCCAAAACGCGGACCTCCCCCACGGGAGGAGGAAAGGGGGCGCAGGAAGGCGTGGAGGCCTCCGAGTGTCCCAACCACAGCGTCTGGCACTTGCTGTGGTTGACAACAGAGTGGGCTACCTCCGAGTACTCCTCCACGTCCTCCCACAGGGCCTCCACCCCTTCAGTGCCGTCCACGTAAACTGAGATGTCGTCAGCGTAGGCAACGACAGTCACAGGGGGCGCACCAGGCACCTCCAGGTCCCGCAACCCACCTGAGGACAATCTCCGGAGGAAGGGGTCGAGGGAGAAGACATACAGCAGGGGGCTCAAAGGGCACCCCTGCCGTACCCTCGAGGCGACACAAAAAGGCCGTCCGAGCCACCCGTTAATAAACGGGAAGCTCACCCCCCCCTCGATACAGCGCCTGCAAGACGAAGAGGAAACCTGCGGGGAGGCCGAAGTGTTGGAGCACCACCCACAGGTACCGGTGACTGACTCGATCAAAGGCCTTGGACTGGTCCAAGGAGATCAACCAATGGTCCCGTTGGAGCGACCGGCCTCTCTCCACCATCTCCCGGACAGTGGTGACAGCGTCCAGAACCCCTCTCCCCCGAACGGAAAAATACTGGGACGGTGACAGCAAAGCGCCCGACACCTCCACCAGTCGGTTGGCCAAACACTTGGCCAGGATCTTCCGGTCCGCGTTCAGAAGAGAGAGCGGCCGCCAAAAGTCCAAGGAGCTATCATCCTTTCCCTTGGAGAGCAGCAGCAGGACAGACTCGCGAAATGACCGCGGGAGAAACCCCGTGTCCATGATCTCCTGAAACAGGGAGGTCAGGAAGGGGGCCAGCTGGGCAATGAAAGTACGATAGAACTCCACCGGGAGCCCATCACGCCCAGGCACCTTCCGCAACGGCATGGCACGAATCGCCCTCTCCACCTCCACCTGCTGAATCGGAGCAGCGATTGTGCCTGGACCACAGCCAAATACACCGGGGGAAGGCCCAGGTACTCTCGGATATGGGTGAGGTCCACAGGGCGATCCCCAAACAGGTCAGAGAAGTATTCCCCCACCATCTGCAAAAGGTCCTCCTGAGAGGTATGAAGGGTGCCGTCCTCGCCCCGCAGGGCCATGACCTCCCTACACCGAACCCTCTCCCTACAATTCAGGAAAGGGTCTGGAGGGGCGACCCCACCAGCCGCCCCCTCGAAGCAAAGGGAGGCATGGCGATCATAAAGCAGGCCACGGAGCTGGACTCGCACCTCTTCCACCTCCTCCCACGCTGCCCCTCGGGATACCAAACGGTCCAGCGACCTCCGGAGGACAGTGTAGGTGAGGTAGCGGGACCGAGCAATGGAGGTACCCCGGGAACGGAAGAGTTTGCGGGCACGCGTCTTCACCTCATCTCACCAAGCACCACGGGAAGGAAAAATACCCAACAGGGTCTCCTGGTCTACGAGAAAGGCCAAGAACTCCTGGACCACCTCTGATGTTGCCAACAACTGCACATTCAGTCGCCACAGGCCAGGACCCCTGCTGAGCTCCTCGTGGTTAGCCAAGAAGGACACGGAGAGGACACAGTGGTCCGAAAAGTCAACCGCCTGCAACTGCGGAGGGGAACACTCCACCCGGGCACTCACATATATCCGATCGATACGACTCCTGCAGGTCCCATGGTAGTAGGTGAAACCTGGCGACCGTGGAAAGGCCCGGTGGTAGACATCAACTAGGTCAGCCGTCCGGGTCATCTCGGCCAAAAAGAGGCCCTCGTAACTGGGTGGGCAACGCTCCCCCCCTCGGTCCTGCAACAGGGTGGTGGTGTTAAAATCCCCTGCTAGGACCACCAAACGGGAGGTGTGTATGTAGGGGCGGATGACCCGAAACAGGGTCTTCCGCGCCAACTTAGACTGGGGGCCGTAGACCACCACGAAACGAAACCGATGGGGCCCGCAGCAGCCGTCTAAGAGCAAACACCGGCCCTGCTCCAGTTCCCACACATACTGCACCTGAAATAGGTGAGACGTGAACAAAACCGCCACACCTGCGTAGGGCTGGGCCGCAAGTGACCAGTACGAAGGACCCCACCACCACTCCCGCTTCGCCCGATGAAGGCTAGCGAGCGAGGTGAGCCTGGTCTCCTGCAAAAAGATGACATCCATCCCACTCGTGGAAAGAAAATCATAGGCCACAGCCCGCGCCTGGTCCGTCAAAATGCTGGCCACGTTGATAGTGGCGCACGAGAACGCAGGAGTGCACGCCATGCCTATTTCGTGTGTAGTGTCCCTTTCCTCCTTTTCTCACCAACCCCTGGATCCCCAGAATCCCGCTTGCAGGACAAACCCGCAAGCTGGAGCAACTCCTCGGGGTCCATGTTGACCACCTCGAGGATCTCCTCCTCCTCCTGCCCGACCCTGTCACCCCAGGGGGTGCTGGTGCCCCCAGGACCACCAGGCAAAGCTGTCGCAGGGGCTAACCCAGCCCCCACGGGGCGAGGGGGCACAGACAGGTCAGGGGTCGGAGGAATGATCTCCTCTGTGGGGTCCACCACCAGTGCCGCCCCCCCTCCCCGGACAGAGACTGAGACAGAAGAACAGTGCCCACCCCCGCGGGGGAGGCCTGGACGGCCGGGTCAGCAGGGGGCTCCTGCGAAGGCCCAGCACCCAACCGCGGGGGCAAAAGCTCGTCCTCCCTCACCCGTCCCGGCAGTCTCTCCAGGGCTACCACCGAGAGCCGGGCGCCAGTATCCACACTGTTCGGAGGACCCTGACTGCGGCGCGCCTTCGGTATCTTCGGAGGCCGCCGCTGAGGAAGAGGGGCCGCCCCCGCCGCTAACCGCACCGAACGCCGCACAGGGGGCCCTGCCTCCACAGGCAAGCCCTCATCCGCCTCAGCCGCATCAGCAGCCAAGAAGAGGAAACGGTTGCTGTCCAACACGGGCTCTTCATCCAACAATGGGGATGTCTCTCCCGTTTCTTCCTTTTGGCCTTTCCACCCTTAGAAGGGACAGTAGTCCATTTCTGAGGTGGCACCACCCGCGACCCCCTATCCTGTCGTGAAACATCTACCTCCACCACATTAACCCTCTCCTCCATCCTACCCAAATCCCCTCCCCCTGGTGGCTCCCTCGGCTCAGTGGCCTCCTCCACCCTAAGGCCCCCAGACTCCTCCTGCGGGAGAGGGTCCTCCACACCCTCCTCCCGCACAGGAGCCCGAGGTGGGGCGACGACATCCCCCCCCGGTCCGTTGTGTGATGCGGAGGGGCAGCGGGCAAAGGGGTGGCCCAACTCCCTGCAAAGGTTGCACCTGATGAGCAAACACCCGGCCGAGGCGTGACCCCGTCCACCACAACGGGTGCAGACCTGCTCGGGAAAGTTCATGCTCAGATGCCGGAATGAGCCACAGCGGTGACACTCGCGAGGTTGCCCGGGGTAGTAGCACAGGATGCGATCCCGACCGAGGAAACCGGCCGAGGGCACGTGCTGCACGACATTTCCCACTTCACGCAAACGGATCTTACCCTTCCACGACCCGTCCCACACCCCTAGGGGCCCAGCACCCTTAACCAGGGGTGCAAGAAGCACCGCATGACGCGATAACTAAAACTGAATGTCCTGCCCTGGGAGCGACTCATTCCTAACCAGGATGGTCACAGGTACCGCCCCCTGGCGAGAGATAGGCACAACACGAAAGTCGGCCCACCCACCCTGCCCCCTCTGCTGCTGGTATCGGTCCCAGAAAATCTCCAGCCCCCGTCGCAGCATGAAACTAACATCATACTCGATGGTGGTGTTCATGTGGATGAATGCATAGAGATCTCCCGGGAGAAACCCCAGCCCAAGGACCATCCTCAAGACATGTTCCCTGGCCGGAGGGGGCCCCTCCCCGGCCCACCGGATCTGCGCCACATTGCGCCGTCGAACCTCACCCCCTACCCCTTGGAACCCTCCCCCACTTCCTCCCCTGCCCACAGGACCTCTCCCTTGGGAACCCCCCTCCCCCAGCCCCACCAGAGGTCCCTGTAGCAGCACCAGACCCCCTCAGGGCCTCTGCGAAAGTACGAGGAGGAACCGATCCCCCTGCCTCCATCCCCTCAACTCCCCTCCCCTCTCCCTCAACAGCTTGCGAGAGAGGCCGCTGTTGTGGCTCTGAATCCCCAGCCGCCGACAATGGGATCGGGGAGCTCCATCTCCGCCAGGAGAGAATCAGGGATGCTCCCCCTACCGCCCTCCGAGGCGCCCTCTGTCCACTCCGGATCCCCACCCTCCATCCAATCCGATGGGACCTCCCTAACCTGTCCCTCCCGAAGTGCCGCAAAAAGCCCCTTTAGGGCCTTCCGGGGTTTCGAGGGCTAACAGAAGGGCATCATGCAATTGTTTCTCTGTGATGTTAGGTATACCAGGGAACCCCCCAACACCCGTACCCTGTGTTCCCACAGCCACCTCCCCTTCCTGTGTCTCGGCCACCAGGACTGGGGAGCTACACGGTCCCTCCCCCTTCCTGGGGCTCCCAGGCGTTATCCCATCCCCCATCCCCTCAGACATCGGCTCCCTTTCCCCACCCGAGACAACCACTGCCCCCCCTCCTACTGGAGAGCCAATCTTCCCTTCTCCCTCCTGCTCCCCTACAACCACGGGAGTCCCGTGCTCCAGAACAAGAGCAGTGGACACCCCAGGTACAGAGTCTCCACCCAGTTCACCAACCGCTGCTCCCCTCTGCAGGGCTCCCGGCAATAAGGCAGAACCTCCCTCCAGCAAAGCAGTACCCTGTAACACCAGCACAGGTGCTCCGGACGACAAGGGCAATCCCCCGAAGCCCCCTCCCTGCTGCCCCCCACCAATCCCAAGTCCTACCTTATTGCCGGTGCCAGACGTGGCACAGAAGTCAGGAACATCCAGGCCGGCAGCCAAGACTCCAGCTGAGGGGGAGTACTCCCCCCCGCGAGCCAGGCCCCCCTCGGCCCCCCCCCGCGCCATCCGCATTCACAGAAGCCCGTGCATCCTGCTCTAGTGTCACAGGCCGCAAAGACAAATGCTGAGCACCCTTCCGGCCCCCCCCCCGGGGCTGCAGGCAAAGGAAAGCAGCCCCGACCCTGGTCCTTCCCCTTCCCAGCACCCCTCCGGCGCCAGACAGCCACCTCCGGGAACCAGGGGCGGCCAGGCTGCAGCCTCCGAGGAGCCGGAAGGGCAGCCAAAACAGGAGAAACTGTACCCACAACATCCCCCTGTACACCCGCAGTCCTCACGGAACAGCCAGTGGCTGCAGCAGAAAGAACCCGGCGATCCAGCACAGAATCCGCTGACCCCCGACGTTTGGAAAATCCATCCGGGAAAAAAGCGCCATCTCGAAGGACCCCTCCTGTGGAAGAGAAGCGGGGGAGGTCCAGCAAAACCTCCGCAGACCGCCGCCGTTGCTCCTTCGGCAGGGCAGAGGGAAGATCTTGGCTGTCTTCACACTTCCGGAGGGACCCGGAAGTGACATCACCCAGCTTGCGGCGGCCATCTTGGAGATGCGATCGGGCTGGGGGAAGCCCTACAGACACGTCCGTCAGCGGGGCAACCCTCTCAGTGAGCCTGACATCACCGTTCACTCCCCGGCGGCCATCTTGGGGAATCCCAGCAGCGATGCACGATGTCGGGAGGGCAGGAGAAACGGCGGAAACGACCCGCAGAGGAGAGGGAGGAAGCCCTCGGAGCCCCCCCTTGGAACCCTGGTCGGTGCTGGACGGAGCCATCATCTGTACCGCAGTGGAGGAAGCAGATCCTGTTGCCGAACCCAGCAAACCCGGGCGGGCTGAATCCGTGCCCGCAAACGCCGGAGCACCAACATGCAGCACAGAATCGAGCAGGGCAGGCACCACATCCCCAGGAGTCTGGGACTGGACATCTTCAGCGCCATGACCGCCAGCCTGCTGCAGGTAAGGAGCACTTAACCCAGATAACTCAATAGATGGAAAGGGCAGTGAGCGTGCTGCAGTCCCCACCGCAGCAGAGAATTGGAAGGGCAGAAAATGGGACCGTTGGTGTCCGACCGGCCTACCCGCCCCCGGGGGCCTCCCCTGAACTGCAGGCACACCAGCGGTCCAACGGTCGTAATGGTGGTACATCTCAGCGAGGGACCCACAACCCTGGTTCTTTAAGTAGGCAATCCCCTGGTACGTGGCCTTCAAGGCCCGCTTAACCTCCTTCCGATATTTCTTATAGGCCACCCACTCCGTACCAGGAATGGTGGCCTGTAGGCTCTCCAGGTGGGAGCGCTGGGCTTGCAGCTGGGCCGCCGCCTCCTGGAGACCCTGGAGCTGTCCCACCGCTGCCACAACCTCCTCCGGGGCCCTAGCCGGCGCCTGGAAGGGCGGCAGGCCCGACCCTCCGTCCTCATCCTCACTGGAGGAGGTAGAGGCCTCCTCCAGGACCCAAGGCGGAGGGGGGGCCCCGCCGCCCCCTATACTGGTGGAGGAGCCTGGTACAGCTCTCCAGGGCCCCCCCAGGGCCTCTCCCTGCCTCCACCCAGCCTCCACACCCTGCCTTGGAAGGAGAAGCGAGCCTTCTCCAGTGGGTAGCAGGCCCAATCCTCCGGGCATGTGGGTCCCTCCTCCTTGGCAATGTGCAATCCTACCTGGGGAGCCCCCCTCCTGGGGCACCGGCTGAAAACAGGTCCCAGCATCCACAGCAATCTGCAGCGAAGGAGGCCTACCAGGCCTGGTAGGCCCCTGGGCCTGGGCCTCTCCCGCTGGAGGTGGCCCAGGACCCGACATCCAAACACAGTCAGTGAGCTAAACTCCTCCCCCTAGCAGGAGCTCGCCAAAGTAGGTCCTCTCACCACGACTGCTGAAGAGCAACTGAGTGGAAATTTTGTTTTATTATACACAAGCAACAAAAAGACATACAAAAATCAAAAACAGGCAACCCAAACAAGACCCACACCCCCCAAAACCCCCACCCACCCCGACATAGCACAAACACGAAACTGAGCCCCCCCCGTGACCCACCTCCCCAAACCCACCACCAAACCCAGCAACCAGCACACGTGCCCACCCCCCCAGCAACAACCCACAGTTGTCCTAGGTAATGTCCATGTCTATCGCAACCCCCCACAACCCCCCATATAAGTCCAAACAATGTCCATATCCATGCCCAAACCCCTCCCCCCCCGCAACAACCCACAGCAGTCCAAACAATGTCCAATGTCCATACTGTCCCCTATTGAGGACTGCCAAGCCCCCCCAACCAACATACATGTTCCCCCAAACCCCACCCCCACCCCTAAGAGGGAGCAGCAGCTCCCCCACCCCCACCCCAAGCCCTGCCCCATCCCCATCCTCCCCACAAAGCAACTACATCAAAAGCAAAAATCCCCACCCCCACCCCCCCCAAACAAAAACAGAAAGGCACAGCTAGCCCGTCCCCAACACAATCCCACCAAAACAAAACCAAAGATACAAATTAAAGGAGAAACAGAACCCAGTGCTGCCCTGCAACACCAGACAGCAGAACGGGATGCACAGAACACAAAGAACACTGTTACATTAAAACAAAACAAATGGGACATCCATCCCCCAAGGAGAGAGGGAGAGCGGACGAGTGGTCAAACCGCCTCAGCACTGCAGCAGCAGCGCACCCCCCCCCCAGGAGAAAAACAACCCCAAATCCCTAACAAGGACAAAAACCCCAGGGAACCCTCCCCCCTCACAGGCCATCACACCCCCCCCCAAAGGGAGAAAAACAACCCCACAGCCCTAACAGGGACAAAACCCCAAGGGAACCCTCCCCCTCACGGGGGGCGGAGGGTGAGGTGACGCCACAGACGCTCCCAACGATGGGCCTCCACCACCCGCCTTTCGCGTTGCGCCATGCTGGACACTTCCTCCAAAATGTCCCGCACCACCTCGTCGAGGGGCAGGACCAACCCCCGGGTCGAGACATGACAGCGCGCTTGCCACAGGTGGTAGCGTACTACGGCCGTGACGAGGTAGAGGGTCCTGGAGTCCTGCCTTAGAGGAAAGGACCAGGCCCCGTACACCCACTCCGCATACGTGAGGAGGGAAAGATCACGCAGGTGAAGAGCAGCGGACACCAACCGGCAGGCCTCCACGTTAAAGGGGCACTGCCGGAGGAAATGGTCCATGGTCTCCGTCTGCCCTTCACACCCAGCCCTCAGACAGACCCGCTCGGCCTGTGACCTGTACTTGAGGTTGTCCCTCACGTACAAACGCCCGTGGAAAGACAACCAGGCCACATCCCGAACTTTCTTCGGCAGCCGAGGGGAGTTCAAATGCCGAAGGCCCCGCTGCATCACATCCGCTGGACAGTCCCGCAGGGCCCACCGTGGTTGAAAGTGAGAGGTGAGTACCATCCGGTACAATCCTTTCCGCCCTAAGGACTGGGCGAGCGGGTCGGTCACCCCCCACCGCCGAATAAGCCCCACCATCGCAAATACGTACGATGGGGCCTGTTCCCCACTCCGACGCACACGTGGGACCGAGGACGCCCCCTCCCACTGCTCCCAGAAGCGGGAGAACCACTCCCGATAGGAGGCCACCCACCAAACCCCACCCCCCTCCCGCATCCTACCTAAGTGAAACGCCATAGACAAGACTGACAGGAAAACAAGGGGGTGCAACATACCCAAACCGCCCTGTGCCCGATCCAGGCAAACGATGCTGCGCTGGACAGGGTTCAGGCGGTTACCCCACAGAAAACAGAAAAAGACGGCACTGACAGACGCCTGACGGGACGACGGAAGAACGAAGACCGTGGCCACGTGCAGAAAGAGGGGAAGCAGAAATGTCCCGAGGAGTTTGATCTTCTCCTCGAATGTACACCTCCACCTCCTCCACCGCAGCACCCGACACCGTGCAGTCTCAAGACAACGATCCCAATTGGACTCCGCACAGTCCTCCGACCCGAAGACGAGGCCCAAAACGTGGACCTCCCCCACGGGAGGAGGAAAGGGGGCGCAGGAAGGCGGGGAGGCCCCCCGAGGGGCCCAACCACAGCGTCTGGCACTTGCTGTGGTTGACAACAGAGTGGGCTACCTCCGAGTACTCCTCCTCGGCCTCCCGCAGGGCCTCTACTCCTTCAGTGCCGTCCACGTAAACTGAGATGTCGTCAGTGTAGGCGACGACGGTCACCGGGGGCGCACCAGGCGCCTCCAGGCCCCACAACCCACCTGAGGACAATCTCCGGAGGAAGGGGTCGAGGGAGAAGACATACAGCAGGGGGCTCAAAGGGCACCCCTGCCGCACCCCCGAGGCGACACCAAACGGCCGTCCGAGCCACCCTTCACAGCTCATTACTGCTTGGACAAGGACTCCCGCCGGGATGCCTTGTTTGGTCAGGCTGTTCTCAAACACCTGTTCCATTCTTAATCAACTCCTACCCTCCTTCCCGGAATGGATGCCTGAGATCCATAGGAGGAGGTAGAGCCCTTTCCAGGGTCTCATAACCTTGGGGATCTCCCAGGCATCTCTAGCTAGGGAGTCCCCATATGTGAAGACTCATTCCTGCTTGTTCCTGGAGATAGCACAGTTACTTACCTGTAACAGGTGATCTCTGGGAACAGCAGGAATAAGTCTTCACAACCCACCCACCTCCCCTAGGAGTTGTATCTCTCTATCTATCTTTCCTTTCCTCTCTCTCTCTTTGTCTCAGCTTTAAAACTTGAACTGAGGAGAGGCGGTTAGGAAAGGCGGGAAGGCAGCGTGCAGGCGCTGTGGGATGCTCCCAGAAGATTTCCTTTTTGGTAAGCTGGGGAGCGTTCCCGCGCAGGCTCCGTCGGTACCGACGTACCCATATGTGAAGACTTATTCCTGCTGTTCCCAGAGATCACCTGTTACAGGTAAGTAACTGTGCTTTACCAGAGCACTACTGCAAGCTTCTGCACACCTTAGCAATGCCTGCACTATGATTGGGACCAGTGTGGCGGGCAGGGTTGCCATCCACCCCTATCTTTGCACAATGCTGCAATAGGAGTGGGAGTGTGTGCATGTTGTAATGGGGAAGAGATATCCTGTGATAGAAAAACAGAGGAACCTAAATGCAATAGGGCTGTTTCTAGCAGGAAGGAAGAGATCAGGACTCCCAGTTGCCAAGGGCAACACAAACATTCCCAGCCACGAGGGCAGGAACCCCGCCCAGCAGACAAACAATCCCGAGCTCCTAGGTCTAATAGCTTTCACCTGGGAGGGGGAAGGACCAGATTAGATCCCCAGCAAACATATAAGAGACGTTCACAAGAGTTTGAGCAGCAGAAGAAAGGGGAGGAGGAGGAAGCAGCTGCAGCAGATGCAAAGAGAGAAAGAACCAAGAGTGACAGAGTTCTAAGGAGCAACGTAAGAAGCAGGAAAGACGCTGTAGATCAGAACCAGCTGAAAGGTGTGTGTAAGCTGAGGTCTGGATCTTGGAGGCAACGTCTGCCCTGGTGTGAAAGAGAACCTTACGTGAGTGATTCAGTGGATTCTGATACTGATTGGGAGAGAGGAAGGCAGAAAGCAGCTGACAGTGATAATTGGAGGAGAAAGGCACAGAAACCTTTTAACCAAGCCTCCAAGCATTTACCTTATGGTGAAAGTAGTATAAGAGAGAAAATACCAGTGAGGATAACTGGGAAGCATTTACAAGTACAAGGGAGTGAAGGACCTACAGTGCAAGACATTTGTATGTCTGAAGAGGAGGGTGAACAGCCAATATGCAGAGAGAAGCCTCTGAGGTTTAAACCCCGTCCTAAAGGAGCAGTGCACAGACCTCCCTTTGCCTCAAAGCCAGAAGGTAGGCTAATTAACCCTTGTAAAGGTGCTCATAAGACTTTCTCTCGTAGAACTATAAAGGATATAATTCTCCTGTGAACTATGGACAGAGATATGGTGAGACTGATCCTTACCTGTTTGAGGAGATATTAAGGAAGTCTCAGGAACTAGCAGAGGAGAATAATCTGCCCACATTACAATCACAGCCAAAGGTTTATTCAGATGATTGTCAGAGTGAGTCTATGATAATTGACCCTCCAGAAGCTGAATTATCTGACAATCAGATGGACTGTACATTAGCTGTATTAAATGATGTGATTTCTCTGTGCTGAAGCCAAACAGTTCGTGGAAGTTTTCTAACTGCCTGTTAAGAAGCACAAGACTTTACTTTTTCTTACTTTATGCCAGAGTGCCTGGCTTATGTTCTTTTGTTATCCTGTGTTTGAATCCAACCCCGGGAGGGGAATTAAAAGCCTATTTTGAATTTAACCACTCGACCCACGACTATCACTTATTGGAAGGCCCACAACTACACTCCTATACCTTTCAATAAAAGGTCTCCAAGCAGCCTACCCTGTATGCTAAGGCTACAGGTGGACCAATTGGTGACAGGAAATGGCGTAGTTGGCAGGATTTTTAAAAACACAGTACAAAGACAGTAGCAAGAAAAAGGATTACCTGGAAAATTAGGAGAAGGACGGCTATCCTGAGGAAAGGGGAAAAAAATCTGGACTGGACTTCGGTTGCAGACCTGACTTGGAGCTACCCAGGATATCTTTCTCAAGGCAAGATCCTGCACCAAGATCCTGCACCGTGCTCAGGTATGAGTAAGGGGGCACGGGTGTAAGAGGATTGGTGAGAAAGTATCCATTTCTGTGCTATAGGTGGGAGGCATAGAGTTTTTGGTACCGCACTTGGTGGGCCTTTGTTTGTTCTTAGGTGCATAATAAATTATAAACAATCCCTAAAAGAAATCATCATACAAATAATAAACTATACTATATTAAAAAGATATTTATAAAAACAATAGTATAAAAGCAAGGGATGTGACATATAAACGACTACAGACCATCAAGGAATACTTCCTTCTAAAATCAGTCCCCTTCTGTTATGTCTTGCAAACTACAGAGAGAGGAAAACACATGTTTAAAATAAAAGTATTCATTACTAAACAATATATCCAATGGGGAAAGAAACCCATGTCATGAAACAGGAGTGAAAGTAATCCGAAACTATAATTATCATCTTTACGGCATAGAAAGCGACTAAAACGTTTCTACAGGGCATATACACCTAGACATGAAAAAACTATGTAAGAATGAAATTACAACTCAGTTGATACAGTCTCACGTTACCCAAGTAAACTATTATATTAGACTCTATAACTTTAAAGGAAAAACCTTGTAATGAGAAAAGCAGACAACTCAAAAAAAGGAGGAGGGGGATGTAAACGAAGAAGTCAAAATTAGTTTCAGCCATTAGTCCCATGTAAACCACCAATCCAGTGTAAGCCTCGGTGGATAATACCACTGTGACCCCGTATCTCAAATGCTTATTAATAAATCCTAACCATCTTTAAACCCAAAAATGAACATGAGAAAAATGAAAAGATCCTGCAAAACTTACATTCTCTGTGGTTCTAACTGAATATTCAATGCTCAGGAACGCCTGCACTTGCGCTGTTCAAATACCTTCTTTCCGCGGGAAAAACCCGGTGTCAGCTGACCCCTCATATCACCAAAAAATAAATCCAAATATAACCACCCTCACACCCTAACTCTATAGGAGGTGGAAAATAAAATATGAAAAAAAGGGGGGATATAAATAGAAAGTTAAAAATAGTTTCAGCCATTGGTCCCGTGTAAACCCCAAATCAACGGGTTAATCAATTAAAACAACATGCAATACGGGACTATCATCAAAATTAAATGGTCTTCCTATGAGTATCACTGTGGCTATAACAAAAGTAAAGACGTAATCACAAGAGCCCAATGTAAACTCGCAAAAGCATATGAAACGACCGTATTAACCAAAATAAACCACTAGTGTACTGAGCCCTGAACACGAAATGAAATAAAGTACCATTATGAAGCCCTAGCATAGTGCCGTACTTATAAATATAACCTCAACATTAAACCTTAATGCTCGCAAACACAAAATCATAAGAAACAAATGAAAATAAATGAACCTCCATTTAAAAACCTAACCATAAAGGAGTGGTAAAGGTACATATTGCATTGTAATAAATACCGCATACTCACTAATTGCCAAAAATGCTAATAAAGAATCTCAAATATATAATATAATAAATAGATGAAATACAACCATAAAAAGGGGGGAAAATATCATCCGATGGACAATATATACTCATCGAAACCATAAAAACATACTAAATAAAACAAATAAACCACCCATTTAAAAACCGGACCTTAATAAAAGAGCAGTAAATATACATGTTACATCATGACGCCACTTACTTAATGATTACCAAAAGTGCTAAAAAAACCCCCACACAAAAACATTATGAATAAATAGATAACACCCTTTAAAAAGAATAAAATTATCATCTGATGGACGATATGTCTAAAAAATATACTCATGGGGTATGTTTACTAAGCAGCGGTAATGTCACTGGCGAAAAATGCAGCGTTAATGTTACCAACGCCATATAAGGCAGTGGGCAGGCAGGGGGCGTTCCGGCATAAAGGTAGCAATAGGCTGTTTAACGTGCGTTCAAGGGTGCCTTGGCCGTTTAACGCACGTTAATGAGACATGGCATGTTAAGCTGACAAACAGGGCACGTTAAGGCTGACAAGGCACCCTAAGAGCTTTAAGGTGCCCTAACCTAAGGCACCCTAAGGGCTTTAAGGCGCACTAAGCGCTCTAAGGCGAATTAACTTAAGGCGCCTTAGGTTACGGTGCCTTAAAGACCTTAGCCCGCCTTAAAGCCCTTAGGGCGCCCTGAATTAAGGCGCCTGAACCCAAGGCGCCTTGGGCTAGGACACCTTAATACAAGGCACCCTAAGGGCTTTAAAGTGCCTTAGGTTATGGCGCCTATAAGGCACCTTTGGTTAAGGCACCTTAGATTAAGGCACCTCATAAGGCACCTTAGGTTAAGGTGCCCTAAGGACATTAAGGTGCCTTAAGTTAAGGTGCCCTAAGGGGAGTAAGGTGCTCTAATGTAAGGTGCCCTAAGGGCTGTAAGGTGCTTCAAGTTAACAATCATGAACTGTAAGGCATAAAAATAACTGCAACCCTAACACAGGTTAGAGCACCAAGGAAAGGCAATGAACAAGTGATGGAAGGAAGGAGAGGTGGGAGCTGATGGACCTGCCATATCTGCAGGCATCCACTGCAGTAAAGTGGACAAACATGTTGGAGGAAGCCGTACCGATGCACAGGGTGTTGGCAATGGAAAGTGCTACAATGACAGTGGGTGGCAGAGGATGGGAATACCTGTCCCCCAGTGGAGGCAGAGGTGGTAGGATATTTGCAATGATAGGACAGAGGAGTAGTGGTACCATGCAGATCAGGCACAGGCGAGGCAAGCACGAACAGCCGCAATGCAGAAAAGGGTACCAGTGCAGGACATGGGGTAGCAGCCTGCACTAGAAGACAGGACTCTACACAGCTGACAGAGGCAGATAGATGAGCTGAAGGATGGTTGGCAACTGAGGTGAGGATGTTATGGGTTGGCAGCACAGATCTGCAGAGATGTGACTGTGACAGGCATGAAAATGATTTGAGTAGGACAGTGTCATGAAGAAGTCCCTTCTGAGCCTATAAAGATAGGGAAAGATGAGGATTTGCTTTCAGAAACTGACAGGCAGTCTGAGCACAAGGCTCAGTGTTTGCAAAGAAGAAGTAAACAAAGAAAGTCACGAGCTAGAAAGACACGCCCCTGCTGTGACGTATTCCCTAGCTCAGGAGGTAATGAGTTTCACCTGTTTCAGGGCAGGGCACAGCTAAGCCCTGAGAGTTACAATGATAAAAAGTGGTCATTAGCGGAGAACAAGCAGAGCAGGAGGGAGAGCAGGAAGCAGAACAGGGAGCAGAACGAGAACCGGGAGAAAGAGATACAAGAAGGAAGCCAGCAAAGGAGCACACTGACTAGAAGGAGTCAAGGAGGAGTGAGAACCAAGGGAGCCACATTCTTGAGGCCAGAAGAAAGCAACCCAGGACAGGGGTTGACTGGTAAAGGCAGGAGAGAAAGGAATCTTCCTGAGAGGCAGGCTTGGCAAAGCTCACACGCTCCGAGGAGAGAGACAGGCTGGTTGGAGAATATCGGTACATCTGAGGGGAAAGTTAATAGGCTGAGTGGCAAGCAAACACAAGCCGTGTTTGAGAACCAGTCTGACCCTGCAGAGTGGAGAGTTCCTTCCCTTTCAAAGTCAAAAGGTAGGTTTAACAATTCATATAAGTTTGAACACAGCTATAAAGCAGTTCCCTATAGTTACCAGAAAGTAGCAAACTCCCTGGACAAAAACTACAGCATATATGATAGTTTACAACCCTGCTCAGGAGAGTATTACAGAGAGAAACCTTATGAGGTTAGAGACACCGTTTGTTTCAGAGATCAGGATAGCAGCTTACTGCCACACCCTGCTATACCTGAGTCTGAAGAAATGCAGATAGACTCTGTCCATAATGAAATAGTGGATGATCGGATGGACTGTACATTATCTTTGGCTGACCATGTGAATTCCTTATGCTGAACAGTGTCTGAGAGAGACGGTAAAAGCAGCAGAAGGGAACATTTTCTTTGCTAATTGAAGCTGTTGTGATTTTGTTTTGTATCAAGCACTGCATTTTTAAAGCCTGAAGTTGACAAGGCTAGTTTACCTGAGTTCATATATAATTTCCTCAAGCCAATTGTATGGCATGTTTTGTCCTGAGTTATTCACTTGCATTTAATCCGTTGGGAAGGGGAAAATAAATTCTTGTCATTGCCTGAAACCACTCGACTGCAACTTGTCTGTGCTCAAAGGGTAAAGGGACTTACATTCCCAGAAGGCCTTGCAGAGTTAAAGCAAGCCCACACCCTCTGAGGCAGGAACACCACAGGCAGACCAAGTCTCAGCGCTCTAGGCGTTGGGCTGGCCACTGTGAGGGTGACAAGTGGCGTAGTTGGCAGGATTCTTTTCGCTTGGAATACAAAAAGGACATCCCAACTGTGGGAAAAGAACAGAAAAGAGCTTCAGGATACAACAGAAAGTTTTGCCATAGCTGGAAAATACAAGGGGAACGAGAAGAGGTTGTAGAGTTCGCTGGCAAATTGTGCCAGGAGGACCAGGACCCAGGAGGATAGACTCCTTTCTCAAAGTCTGAGTCTAAACCGTGCAAAGGTAACGGGTAACTGGGCATGGGTGTAGAGGATACCAGTGAGAAAGGGGTTTTATTCTGCAGAAAGCCAGTGAGGATTTAAAAAAGAAAATTTGGTGCCGCACTTGGTGGGCTTTTCTTTTGCTTTCTTTGCAGGAACCATAATCCTCAGAATGGATTCTCATAAGGTGTTGCGCTGGATGTCCAGTCAATTTGAAATCAATACAAAAATGCAAATCTGTGGTCTTCACGGAGTGAATATCAATCCTGATACTAACGAAAACACTCCACATAAACAAAAAATAACCTCATGGGAAATTCTTCTTCAACTATTCGTATCTTCTTATGTTCAAATATTTCCTTTATTCTATCCAAACCAAACTAGCAGAGAATAATTGATTAAAAGCAAAACCTCCAGCGATATTCCAGTGTTAAGATATAAAATGTAAAATGTAAAGTATATAAACGACACCAGGAGGTTTCAGACCAAATTCATGCTCAAGCAAAGCTGATTTTGTCAAACAGCAACAGCGCAATGGTGACATCAATAACCTTCCTGGATTTTTTGTGAGTCGTTTAAATCTTTTTTGTTTTTTATACGTGAATTTGCTGGTATTTTATACGTGAATTTGCTGGTACAAACTTCAAATATCTACCACCAACAGGCTGCAAGACCTTAAGATAAAGGAAAAAGTCTTAACTTTGCGTCTCACGCCTTCTTTGCCTCAACGCTTCCTCCGGTACCTTATTTGCGTTTCACTCATACAAGAGTTTCATCAGGAGGATCTAAGAAAATAGACACAATAGATCGATATCTTAAAACCCTCACCCACTGTGGTTACTAAAACTCCCATCCAAAATTAATATATTCAAAACCAAAAAATCAATCAAGAAATCAATCAAAAAATGTCAGGAAAACTGTGTACTTAGCGACACGTTCTTATCACACTTACTGAAAAAAGTGCTGCCCGCGTCTCTCGCTCTGTCCTTCTGATGTCTGAAAAAACGCCACGCGTGCGCGCTGTTGGTATCTAGTCGTGTTATATCCTAAACGCTCATTGATAACAGGAAGAGAACCAATGGGAACAGTCCCCTTAGCTTTTTTGATGACATGAGTAAGGCCAATGAAAACAGTCCCCTTCGCTGCCATTTTAAAAACACAACTGCCAATCGATAGAGGAATTCAAACCTTGGGGATGTAAAGTGTTGACTGAAAAGATCCATCGCTGCTCGTGATAAAACAAAGTCTCATCTAAAGTCTTGCCTCTCATGGGGCGTTTGAACATGTTCTATACAGAAACAGGGTAATTGGTCGAAGTCATGTTGAGCTTCCAAACAATGCTGAACTATCGGGGCCGTCAACACTTTGCAGCGCAGACGGCTCTTATGTTCCAACATCCGAGTCTTGAACGCTCGGATGGTCTTGCCAATATACAATTTCTGACAAGGGCATCTGATGGCATAAATAATTGATGTTGTGAGACAGGATGTGGAGTGTTTCAAATGATAAGTTTTTTCCAGGTACACAAATTCTGTAATTCTGTAATCAATTAATCCTGGGACAATCTGTAAAAGATGCATATGTTTTGAGATTATTTTTTGAATGCTATGACTTAATGGCGAATATTTAGTGATTAAATTGATACAGTCTGTATCCACTCCCGGATCCTGTCTAGGTCTCGATTTTAATAACCAATCCCGGTCATTATACAGTGCCCGTCTATACGCTGTTTTTATAATATTACGGGGGTATCCCCGGTCCAAAAAATCCTTTGATAATTTTCTCGATTGGGTCTTGAAATCTGTAATATCAGAACAATTACGCCGAAAGCGTTTTTTCAGACATCAGAAGGACAGAGCGAGAGACGCGGGCAGCACTTTTTTCAGTAAGTGTGATAAGAACGTGTCGCTAAGTACACAGTTTTCTTGACATTTTTTGATTGATTTCTTGATTGATTTTTTGGTTTTGAATATATTAATTTTGGATGGGAGTTTTAGTAACCACAGTGGGTGAGGGTTTTAAGATATCGATCTATTGTGTCTATTTTCTTAGATCCTCCTGATGAAACTCTTGTATGAGTGAAACGCAAATAAGGTACCGGAGGAAGCGTTGAGGCAAAGAAGACGTGGGATGCAAAGTTAAGACTTTTTCCTTTATCTTAATGTCTTGCAGCCTGTTGGTGGTAGATATTTGAAGTGCATTTATAAAAAAAAAAAAAAAAAAAAGGAGAGCTGAGGGCAATCGGGAGGGACACAGGATTGCTGCTCCTGCTCCCAATTGATCGGTTTCTTGCCCTGCTTCACTCCTGTCTTTGTTGGTACGGAGGGAAGTTGAACTTATCTTTTTCTCCTGTGATCCCAGACGGCTCCCGATCTCTTTAACAAGTGAGGGGCCGTCGTCGGGTTTGTTGGCTCTCTCTCCCTCTCTTGTTCTCTCCTGCTGCCGCGTCTGGTTCTCCACACAGATTTTGATTCCAGCAGTCGGTACCAGTTTCGGCATTAGAGGGAAGAAGCTGGCGAGTGGCCAGCTTTTCGGAGGTGAGTCTGCCGGTTGTTATTAGTTTGATCGGGCGGCGGATCGTGGCCTGCTGCCTCGTGACAAGCGCGGTTTGCTTTGTTTTCAGTACTCGGGGCTCAGCGGGCTGTTTTTCTTGCATTTTTTTCCCGCGTTCTTTTTCTTTTCTGTCCGCATTTTGGCTGTCAATGTTTATGGCACGCTATTGAGGGGGCACTAGCTAGCCTTATAAAAACACTGAAACTTTAATGGGCTAATAAAAAACAAACAAACTTCATTTCTTTTTTTTTGGGGGGGGGGGGTTTCAGTCAGTTTTTAGTAAACTAAGGAGTTTGCTTTCCTTTGCTGAGGATTTCAGGCTAATGCCTGCATGTCCGCAGTGTCTCGTCTGTGGTACTCGTCTGGGGACAGTCTCGGACGCAGGAGTCTGTTGTGGCTGCGCAGCAGAGGCACTTAATATGGAGCAGGAGCTCCAAGATAAGGCTAGGGAAGTGGCGCCTTCTGCTGGACAGGGTCCCACAGCTTCTATGGAGGTTGGTTCTCTTCTAGAGTCTCCTGTCTCTTACTGCGGATCTGCCGGTGCCAGGTCCTTCTAACTCTCCAGTTGTGGGAGGAGCAGCTCGGGGGGGGGGGGGGTTCTCCAGAGTTTGTACTTTTATTGCATCAGGCCTTCTGTCTGCATCAGCAAGGGTCGGCGTCGGACCTCTCGGTTATCGGAACCGGGGTGGTTCGGGCATCAGCGGAGAAGCTTGGAAATGCGGAAGCCAAACCGGCTAAAAGGGCTCGATCAGTAGAGGACCAGCCTCTGGTGTCAGAGTGGCTGGAAGGGGACGACTTCGACATAGAAACAGAGACTTGTGTTGAAGAGCTCAGGGAAGGTGAAATTCAGGAGCCTGAGGACCAGGCAAGGATTATCCGAGTTTTCCGGAGAGAGGAGCTTACAGCTAGTGGAAGAACTAGACTGGAGTCGAGAGCGGCGTACTTGGCTGATGTCCTCTATGATCTCATTAGAGGATTGGCATGGAATGGCAGCATGCCATTATCTTTGGCTAAGGAATTGGGCAGCGGATAGTTCCTCCAAGTCTCGCCTTAGCAAGCTTCCCTTTAAGGGGAAACTGTTGTTTGGAGAGGATCTCGACAAGCTAGTCAAGGATTTAGGGGAGTCAAAAGGAGGTCGCTTGCCGGAAGATAAGCCAAAGCCAGGGCGGACTGTAGCAGCTTTGCGGGGTCAGCCTCGGGATTTCAGGCGTTTTCGTAACTCTCGCTTGGGAGGTTTCCAAAGAGGAAGGTTTTCCTCTCGAGGTCAGGGGTTTAGAGGTTTTCGAGGAGTGGGCAGAGGGTTCGCTAACCCTTCTTCCTCGGGATTTAAGAAAACCCAATGAAGCGAGGAGTATCCAGGTAAAGATTCAACCCGTAGGGGGTCAGTTTCGGGAGTTTCCTTCTCCAGGACCAAGCAGGAAGTCAGTCCTCACATATGGGTGAAGTCGGCGCCGATGGAGCCCCCGTGCGGAGCATTTCCCCAGCTTTCAAAGAAAGCCTTTGGGAATGCAGCGCGCATGCGCGGTCCCCTTCCCTCCCAAGGGTGCCATCTTGCTCATTCTTCTTTTTTCTGCGGAGCCCGACGGACATGTTTCGTTTTCACCCGAGGAAAAAGTGGTTTTTGTTCTGTGTCTGACCCGTTTCTTCGGTTCGACGCCGGTTTCCCTTTCCTGCCTGGGCCCGATACATCGGTATCGAGCCCGGTCTTCTTTTTTCGGTTTTTGTCCTTAGTTACTAGTGTTTGCGCCATTTTTCTTTTTTCACTGGCAGCCCTGTCTTTTGACCTCGCAGGGACCCTTTGTCCCCCGATGGCTGCCAGCGGGTTTTAAAAGTGTGATCGGTGTAAGAAGCTTATGTCTCTCACCGAAACACATGACTGCTGCCTCCAGTGCCTAGGACCCGATGATCTGTGGTCCATGTGGGAAAATGTCCTTGAAGGCGTTGAGGAGTCGGCAGAACCAAATGGAAAGAATGTTCTCTGACTCCGCGTCCGGACGGACACAGACTTCGTCAGAGGCCTCGACGTCTTGGGACTCCGGCCCCGAGCAGCGTCGAGGTTCCTCTGAGAGGGGGGTCTCCCTCGCGGGAGCATCGCAGGAAGAAAAAACCCGCGAGGGCGGCGTCAGTGGACGCACCTGGCTCCTCGAGGGCCAAGTCGCATAGCTCCGAGCGCCGTCCCGGGTCTTCGGAGTCGGAGAAGCCTGCAAAACAACCTCGTGTGGAGATGGAGTCCCCGGGTCACGTGAGTACTGTAGTCCTCGTGGACTCTCCTCCAGGGGAGCCGACGTCGGGGCCCGAGTCGGGGGCTGCTGAGTATCCTGAGCTCGGACTCAGGTTGACGGCCTTGGAGAGCAGCTTGGCTGCCTTCATGGAACAGCAGCGGGCACTGATCGCCGGTCTCACCATTGCATCTGCCCCGACCACTGGGACATCGACGTCCAAGTCGACCCCGGAGGCCAAGCCGATCCTCGAGTCCATGTGCGCTTGAGTCGATCCTCGGCCAAGGTCTCCCTCGGCCTCCCATTCGGGACCGAGGTCATCGACGCCGGTACCCTCGGCGTCGGGGCGGATGGCATCGAATCCTGCCCGACAGGAGCCGCTTGATTCCTCTTCCGAGGAGTCCGGCTGGGAAACGGAGGATGAGGAGTCGCCCGACACCTTTCGGACGGTGTGTCCCATCGGACTCACCGGAGTCCGAGCCTCGGAGACGGTCCCCACCGGAGAATACACGGTTCTTGGACTTCGTGCGGGATATGGCCAAGGCCTTGGCCTTCCCCGCGGATTCCGAGGAGGAGCCTCGAGCCGAGGAGCTCAAGGCCCTGCAGTATGACTCTCCCCCAAAGGAGGCCTTTACTGTACCGGTTCCTCCGATGCTGGAACGGCTGCTCTTCTGCATGTGGGAGGCGCCGGCCTCGACGCTGGTTCTGAGCAAGCTGGTCGATTCCATCTATCGAGTCCGCAAGAGCCCCGGGTTCCAAAAGGCACAATTATCGCACCACTCCATGGTTGTGGAATCGGCCATGCATCGTCTGAAGATTCAGAAGATGCACTCCTTGGTGCCTCCTGGCCAGGAGGCCCAGAACCTGGATGCCCTTGGTAAGAAGTGCTTCCAGGGCTCTATGCTTGCTTGCCGTGTCCAGACCTACCAGTTGTACATGGGCATGAACCTTCGAGACCTGGCAAAGGAGATTGCCGGGTTCTCTGCTGGTCTCTCCGAGGAACCTTAGCAGAGGTTCAATGCTCTGTCATCGGGTATTCGTGAGTGCTCAAAGTTTATCTCTCGAGCAGCCTATGATGGCTTTGAGGCTTCGCCCCGGGTAGCCGCGGCCGGCATCGGTGAACGCCGTCAGGCCTGGCTACAGTCATCGGACCTCGAGCCATGGGTGCAGGACAAGTTGATAGATGTCCCTTGCCAAGGTGAAAACCTCTTTGGCAAGCCCATGGCTGACAAGACTGTCCAGGAAAACCTCTGCCCCTTCTCAGAAGAAGAAGGGCTCGGGAAAAAAGACCTTTTACCCAAGGAAGTCATCTGCCTATAAACAGTACCCTCATTTTCAGGCCTCTGCAGCTCCCCAACAGGGTCAGCAGGCCAAGGGGCAGGGACATGGGCCCCATAGGCAGAAAGTCCCCAAGCCGCCAGCTCCTGCTCCTGCACAGCAGGGAGCGGGGTTTTGACTCCAGTGGCATAGCCTCTCCTCCTCAGCTGGCCCACATCAGCACAGGAGGCCGGCTGACCCTGTACGCCCACAGGTGGTCAGCCGTAACAAGGGATACCTGGGTACTAAGTATAGTCCAGAAGGGCTATCTCCTCCACTTCCACCAGGTACCCCCCTCCTATTTTCCAGGGGAGCCTCCAAGACTTCCTCTGCACAGGGACTTACTCCTGCAGGAGTTAGCAAGTCTTGTAAAGGAACAGGCAGTGGAACCGGTGCCCCACCACCTGAGAGGTCACGGCTTCTATTCCAGGTACTTTCTGGTACCAAAAAGAACAGGAGGCCTTCGGCCCATCCTAGACTTGCGAAATCTCAACAAGTTCCTGGAGAGGGAAAAGTTCAAGATGCTTACCCTTGGAATCCTGCTGCCCTACCTCCAGCAGGGAGATTGGCTATGCTCCTTAGACCTAAAGGATGCTTATACTCACATCCTCATCCATCCAGACCACAGACAATATCTCAGATTTGTGGTGGGAGGAAACCACTATCAGTACAGAGTACTGCCTTTTGGCCTAACCTCTGCCCCCAGGGTATTCACCAAGTGCCTGGCGGTGGTGGTGGCCTACCTAAGGGTTCAAGGCCTCTTTGTCTTTCCATACTTGGACGACTGGCTCATCAGGGGTCAATCCCCACAGGAGGCCAATCAAGCCACCCTTCGCACTGTTGCTCTACTTCAGCACCTGGTGTTTGTTATAAACTTTGCAAAGTTCACTTTGCACCCCTCACAGAACATGGAGTTCATTTTATTTATTTATTTATTTACATTCTCTTATATACCGTGCTATTCTGCATCAGTGCGGTTTACATTGAACAAACTGAAATTACATTGAACAGGGCATTATAACTTGGAGATAACTATTTTACAGGGAACATGGGCTATGGAGGGTTAAGTGGCTTGTTCAAGACCACAAGGAACACCTGTGGGACTAGAAACCCCAGTCCTTCCGGCCCAAGGTTGCTGTCCTCTAGTGGGATTTGAACCCCCGACCTTCTGGCTTGAAGTACCTTGCCCCAACCACTGGGCCACTCCTCCACTCCAAGGAGCAAGACTTGGACACCCTTCAGGCAAAGGCCTTTTTACCCGTGGACAGGGCCCACAGATTGATGGATCTAGCCAGGCAGTTCCACAGCAATTCTCTGGTCTCTGCCAGACAATTCCTGAGGCTCTTAGGCCACATGGCTTCCACGGTGCATGTAACTCCGAATGCCCATCTACACATGAGGCCAGCTCAATGAAGTCTCAGAACTCAGTGGCATCAAGCCACAGGAAGCCTCACAGACAGAGTGAGGGTGTCCAAACTACTAGAGTCTTCTCTGCAGTGGTGGCTTCATCTTCCGAATCTAGTGCACAGGGTGTTTTTTCAGACACCTCCACACTCTCAAGTGCTGACAACCGATGCTTCTCTTCAAGGTTGGGGTGCACATTGCCAAGGAGCAATAAAAAGTACTGTTGTCCTCGTGGACTCGCCTCCGAAGGACCCGACGTCGGGCCCGACGCCGTCGGGGCCCGAGTCGGGGGCTGCTGGGTCTCCTGAGCTCGGACTCAGGTTGATGGCCTTGGAGTGCAGTTTGTCTGCCTTCTTGGACCAGCAGCGGGCATTGATCGCTGGCCTCGCTGGTGCTTCTGCCCTGACCGCCGGGACGTCGACCTCCAAGTCGACCCCGGAGACCGAGCCGATCCTCGAGTCCATGAGGGCTCGAGTCGATCCTCGGTCGAGGTCTCCTTCGGCCTCCCGTTCGGGACCGAGGTTGTCGACGCCGACTCCCTCGGCGTCGGGGCGGATGGCATCAGTGCCCGCCCGACCGGAGCCGGTCGACTCCTCCTCCGAGGAGTCGGCCTGGGAATCTGAGGACGAAGAGTCACCTGGTTCCTTTCGGACTCGGTGTGTCCCTTCGGACTCCCCCGAATCCGAACCTCGGAGACGGTCCCCCCCGGAGGATACCCGGTTCTCGGACTTTGTGAGGGATATGGCCAAAGCCTTGGCCTTCCCTGCGGATCCCGAGGAGGAGCCTCGAGTCGAAGAATTCGATGCCCTTGTCAGACGGCTGCCTGGGTGAAAATCTTCACAGTCTTGGCAAGTGCATATATCTGTATGATTTGCAAGGTATTGTGGGCAATGTAGTTCATTCACACCAGACACAGCTGCTGACAATAATTTAGTTGTGCTCTTGGGTAAAGCCAATAAGATTTTTATTTATGGGGTTATTTCTCCCAACACAGATATGCTTGGTAGCACTTAAATTAGGTTACTTGCTTTCAGTGTTAACTTGGAAAAACAAAGTTAAAATCAGGAAAACAACAAATGAAAAGCCACAAAGCAAGAAACAAACTGTTCTTTTCAGGTTAACTTCTGATTACTTCCCACATAGATACAGAAGTGATTCTCTCCTAGCTCACAAGCAATTAGGTAAGGCTTAATTGCTAGCAGTTACCAGCTGAAACCCCTTAGCTGGCTTGCCTTCCACTGTGTGGGTCAAATCCTGCTTTAGGAGCTTTTCTGAGTAGATTAAAGAACAAATTTGTATTTCTTTGTGATGGTTGCTGTACTTTATAACAGAAAGTTACCAACGGAGTTTAGATAGAGAGCAGTACATATAAACAGGATCCTCATCTGCTATTATTCCCCCTTGTTCAACAAGCATGGGTTCAATATCATGGATTGGCACAGATGAATCTCTCAATGGAGCATTTTCAGGAGAATACTTGTTTCCCTGCTGTCTTTCAAGGTTATAGCTAGGGCATAGATCAGTGTTCATACCTGAGCTTCCATTGCTGCTAGAGTTCCTCTCTATATAGCCTGGCCAATATGTAGTCCAGTTCTTATGTCCAGCCTTCCAATCCAGATCCCTGGACACTGGATCTCTCTTCACATACCTTCTGGCACAGGTCTTAGGGTCCCTTCCACGTGCAGCCGTCTCCCTCACAGGTAGCCTCTGGTGATTCCTAGCTCTGCAGCACCATTCCTCTGGCTTTCCCCAGTCCAATGGTGTATGCTGGCCCTTGGAATACCTCCCAGTATACGTACTGCTTTGGACTCTTCTAGACCTCTCAAAGGCTTTTCTCTTCCTTCTTCCAAAGGGTCTCTTTCCCTCTCTATCCGTCCAGTTTGGCTTCTGCTTCTGATGATCCTTCAGATGAAACTGATGATCATTCTCTGGATATCCAAGGTGATCATGAAGATGGTCATCTGTAGAATAAACTCTACTCTTATTCTGCTTAGATGAGTGCTCCTCCCTAACACAGCGCAGCTGTGCTGAATCAGGCCTTGCCCTTTGAGATGAGTATTCCATCCTAGCACAGTGCAGCTGTGCTGAATCAAGCCCTGCCCTTTGCAATGAGTGCTTGGGGATTACCTCATAGCCCTTTTGATTGAACACACGTTTTCTCACTTCAGCTCCTCTCATGGCTGTTGGAAACCTGGTGCATTCTGGGACTGGTAGTCTTTTATGGCAAAATTCTGTTTTCTCATTTCTACCAGCACTGACAGGTTGCTTGTTCAGAGACACTTCACCTTTTCTATAGCCCCTTCCTGAGCTATGATAAGCTTCCTTATCACACCCTCCAATATGACTCTCCCCCAAAGGAGGCCTTTATTGTACCGGTTCCTCCCATGCTGGAACGGCTTCTCTTCCGCATGTGGGAGAGCCCGGCGTCGTCGCCGGTGTTAAGCAAGCGGGTCGATTCCATTTATCGAGTCTGCAAGAGCCCCGGGTTCCAAAAGGCACAACTACCGCACCATTCCATGGTGGTGGAATCGGCCATGCATAGACTTAAGAGTCAAAAAATGCACTCCTCGGTGCCCCCTGGTAGGGAAGCCCGAATCCTGGATGCCCGCGGTAGGAAGTGCTTCCAGGGCTCTATGCTTGCTTGTCGAGTCCAGACCTACCAGCTCTACATTGGCATGTATCTCCGAGACCTGGCTAAGGAAATAGCCGGGTTCTCTGCTGGTCTCTCCGACGAACCTTTGCAGAGGTTCCAATCCTTGTCTACTGGTATTCGGGAGTGCTCCAAGTTTATCTCTCGAGCAGCCTATGATGGTTTTGAGGCTTCGGCTCGAGTAGCCGCGGCCGGCATCGGTGGACGCCGCCAGGCTTGGCTTCAGACGTCCGACCTCGAGCCCTGGGTACAGGACAAGTTGGTCGATGTCCCCTGCCGAGGTGATAACCTCTTTGGCAAGCCCATGGATGAGAAGGTGGCACAAATCGAGACGGAGACTCTCACCAGGACTCGTCTCTCAAGGAAGACCTCTGCCCCTTCTCAAAAGAAGAAGGCCTCGGGGAAAAAGCCCTTTTACCCGAGGAAGGGTGCTGCCTATAAATACTACCCTCAGTATCAGGCCTCACCAGCTCCCCCACAGGGAAAGCAGGCCAAGGAACGGGGTAATGGGTCCCGTAGGCAGCAAGCCCCCAAGCCTGCACCACCGGCCCCTGCTCAGCAGGGTGGGGTTTTTTGACTTTCTCAGCATAGCCTCTCCCCCTCAGCTGGTTTCTCTCAGCACGGGAGGCCGGCTGGTCCACTTTGCCCACAGGTGGTCCGACATCACCACAGATATCTGGGTGCTTCAGATAGTTCAAAAGGGCTATCTTCTTCATTTTCACCAGGTACCTCCCTCCTACTTTCCAGGGGAGCCTTCCAGACTCCCTCTGCACAGGGACTTACTCCTTCAGGAGTTAGCAAGTCTTGTTCAGGAACAAGCTGTGGAACCGGTGCCCCACCACCTGAAGGGTCAGGGGTTTTATTCCCGATACTTTCTGATTCCGAAAAGAACAGGAGGCCTCAGACCCATCCTAGACTTGCGAAACCTTAACAAGTTCCTTGCAAAGGAAAAGTTCAAAATGCTTACCCTTGGAATCCTGCTGCCCTACCTCCAGCAGGGAGACTGGCTATGCTCCTTAGATCTGAAGGATGCGTATACTCATATCCTTATTCATCCAGACCACAGACAATACCTCAGGTTTGTGGTGGACGGACGCCATTACCAGTACAGAGTACTGCCTTTCGGCCTATCCTCCGCCCCCAGAGTGTTCACCAAATGCCTAGCAGTGGTGGCGGCCTATCTGAGACTTCAGGGTCTATTTGTGTTCCCATACCTGGACGACTGGCTCATCAGGGCCCAGTCTGCCCAAGAAGCCATTCAGGCTACTCATCGCACGGTGGCTCTGCTCCAGCACTTGGAATTTGTCATAAACTTCTCAAAGTCCACTTTGCTCCCCTCTCAAGATCTAGAATTCATCTGCGCCAGGTTGGACACTCTTCAGGCGCGGGCCTTCCTGCCTCTGGACAGGGCCCAAAGGCTCATGGATCTCGCCAGCCGCTTTCACAGCAATTCCCTGGTCTCGGCCAGGCAATTTCTGAGACTGCTCAGCCATATGGCTTCCACGGTCCATGTGACCCCCAATGCCCGCCTGAACATGCGACCTGCTCAATGGTGCCTTCGCACACAATGGCATCAGGCCACTGGGATCCTAGCGCACTCCGTACAGATCTCCGACCAGCTGGTCTCTTCTCTACAATGGTGGCTTCATCTGCCAAACCTAGTACTAGGAGTGACTTTTCAGCCCCCTCCGCATTCTCAGGTCCTGATGACCGATGCTTCTCTCCTGGGTTGGGGAGCACATTGCCAAGGGACATGTACTCAAGGTCTCTGGACTCCTTGGGAGTCTGCTCAGCAGATAAACTTCCTGGAGCTCAGAGCCATCCGCCTAGCGCTCAAAGCATTCTCTCACCTGATTTCTCACCAGTCGGTGCTGATACAGACAGACAATCAGGTTGCAATGTTCTACGTAAACAAACAAGGCGGAACAGGCTCCTTCCTTCTCTGTCAGGAGGCAAAAAAACTCTGCTCTTGGGCCGTCCACCACGGCATCATCCTCAAGGCTGTCTATCTCCCAGGTCAAGAAGATTACCTGGCCGACAAGCTAAGCAGGATCCTCCAGCCACACGAGTGGAGGCTGGATCCGATGGTGGTTCAGCGGATCTTTCTCAAGTGGGGCCTCCCCACCATGGATCTGTTTGCCAGTCCTCTGAACCGGCAACTTCCCCGATTCTGCTCTTGACAACCGCATCCTCTCAGAGTAGCGGCGGATGCTTTTCTGATTCCATGGTCCACAGGCCTCTTATATGCCTTTCCTCCCATGCCGCTGGTGTCTCGGACACTCTTCAAAGTTCTCAGAGACAAAGCCTCGATGATCCTAGTGGCTCCCCGGTGGCCGAGACAACCTTGGTTCCCGCTTCTGCTGCAGCTGGCGGTGGACACACCTCTTCCTCTGGGGTTTCAGCCCGACCTCCTCTCGCAGGATCAGGGGACGCTCCTGCACCCCAACCTTCGGTCCCTTCATCTGATGGCCTGGCTGCTGAAAGGGTAGTCCTTGCTCCTCTCCAGCTACCTCCAGATGTGGAAGAGGTCGTCTTGGCCTCCAGGAGGCCTTCCACCCGGAAGTCCTACGCTCTCAAGTGGCGTCGGTTCTCCGTCTGGTGTACTCAGCAGTCTCAAGACCCCTTCTCCTGTTCAGCATCAGTGGTCTTGCAGTACTTGCTTTCCCTTTCCAATCTTGGACTTAAGTCCAACTCGGTCAAAGTCCACCTCAGTGCTATTTCTGCGCACCACCTACCGGTGGAGGGTAGGCCTCTTTCCAGCCACCCTCTGGTGGCTCGTTTTCTCCGGGGCCTTCTACTCCTTAAACCACCTTTGCGCCCGCCAGCCCCGAACTGGGATCTCAATGTGGTTTTACAGCGTCTTACCTGTCCGCCTTTTGAGCCTATGGCTACCTGTCCTCTTAGTTTTCTTTCCTGGAAAACCTTGTTCTTGGTGGCCCTCACTTCTGCTAGACGCGTTAGTGAGCTGCAGGCCCTGGTATCTGATCCTCCTTACACTAGGTTCTACAAGAACCGGGTAGTCCTACGGACTCACCCTAAATTTCTTCCTAAAGTGGTTTCCCCTTTTCACATCAACCAGGAGGTGGTACTTCCGACCTATTTTCCCAGGCCACACTCCAGCCGAGCTGAAATGGTCCTGCATACCCTGGACTGTAGAAGGGCGCTGAACTTCTACCTGGACCGTACGCGGGGGCACCGAAGGGCTGTTCAGCTCTTCATGTCTTATGACCCCAACAAGTTGGGGCTCCCTGTCTCCAAGCGTACTCTGTCCATCTGGATTGCGGACTGCATCGCTTGGGCTTACGAGGCTGCGGGCCTCGTGCTGGAAGGTAGAGTCACCGCTCATCGTGTTCGGGCGAAGGCTACGTCAGTGGCTTACCTCCGCTCTGTTCCGTTGGCAGACATCTGCCGGGCCGCTACTTGGTCTTCAAGCCAGACTTTTGCAGCCCATTACTGCCTGGAGAGGGAGTCCCGCAGGGACAGTGCTTTCGGACAGGCAGTCCTCCGTAACCTCTTCGAGGTATAGGCAACTCCTACCCTCCATCCCGGATGTTGGGCTACCGGTTGAAGACGTATTCAGAGAAGATTCCTTCCTTCTGTGCTGCTGAGCTAGAGGGAGCTCATTTTTGTGCTTAGGGTCTCCGGTAGCCTTAAGCTTGGGAGTCCCATATGTGAGGACTGACTTCCTGCTTGGTCCTGGAGAAAGCGTAGTTACTCACTTGTAACAGGTGTTCTCCAGGAGCAGCAGGAATCAGTCCTCACAACCCTCCCTCCTCCCCTTGGAGTTGCAGTTATATGCTTTCGTTTTTGCTAATTTTTGCTGTCTTTTAGCTATGTCATCTGACTGAGCAAGATGGCACCCTTGGGCGGGAAGAGGACCGCGCATGCGCGCTGCAATTCCCAAAGGCTTTCTTTGAAAGCTGGGGAAAATTGCTCCGCGAGGGCTCCGTCGGCGCCGACGTCACCCATATGTGAGGACTGATTCCTGCTGCTCCTGGAGAACACCTGTTACAGGTGAGTAACTACGCTAACTGCTTCACAGTCTTTTAAACACATGCAGCTGGTTAACAACTTTGCTCAGTCTTAGAGAAACAGCTCTGCTCAGCAAGGTAAAAATATTTCTTTTTAACCTTGTGTTTGTGAAGCACTTAACAGCAAAGGAATAACTCAGTTCCTCTGGAACAACCTCTTCTTTCCCTCCTTCCTTTCAGGATAGGTTTTAAACTCAAAATAAGAAAACAAGTAACAAACATTCACAAGCTTTCTCTTCAGCATGACTCAGCACTTTCCTGAGAAATGCAAACACGTGGAGTTTTCTTCAAACCCAATTCCTGGGTCAATTCCAGTTACCTGCTTCTAGGAGACTTTCTCATTCAGTGCTAGCCTTTAGCATAATTATTCTATGCTTGTAGCTTGACACAGGGTACAGTCCATGGGGATATCTAGATCTTGCAATTCCTCCCCTGCCAACTCAATCTGCATATCCTCTGGTGTTGTTAGGGCAGTGTCCTGTTCTGAGCTGTGGACACAGTGCTCAGAATACAGCCTCCTTGGGGGTTCTAATGTCTCTCCTGAGCTCAACTGTCCCCTATAAAGACAGTCAGTACCTGAAGCACTGGGCAGTTCTCCCTGGTTGTGCTCGCTACGGTTCCTTGTCTCCTTTCAGCCTCTCTAAAACAGCTCTCTGTATTCCTCTCTGGGTTCTCTCCTGGAGATCTGCAGGTGCTCCTGGTTCCACTCCTGATTCCCCTGAATCCTCTGAGTCTTCCGAACCTCCTGAGACCTTTGCCTCCCCAGAGCTTCTTCCTTCCTCTGAACTTCTCCTTTCCTCTGAGGTTCCTCTTCCCTCTGAGCTTCCTCTTTCCTCTGCTTTAGCAGGGGTTTATATTTTCCTCTCCAGGGCTCCAGTCCTTCCTCCACTCCTCCCAGGTGATTGTAATCACCTCTCAAGCCTGCAGTTGCATCATGGGAGTTAGGGTGTGGCTGTCTGAACTTTCTCTCCCTCAGGTTTCTTCCTCTATGAGGGGCCTGAAATCCTCCTTATCCTGCAGGGATTTCTCCTTTCTCTAAGTTAAAGTCATTGGCCTTTTCTATACTCATAGGCTCAAAACAGGCTTCCTTGTCACAGTACACTATCCTTCCAACCACTCAAACTAATTACTGGTCAAAATCTTCAGTCTCCGCCTTCAGCCTTAGCTTATATTGTGCACAGGATTCCATTTGCTTCACCTCAGTCTCCAGCCTTTCACCTAAAAATGTATCTGATAAATTTGGGCGCGACAGTGACCATTCCCCCTCAGAGACACTCCTCTCCAGTGAAGTGACTCTAAGCTTTATTTGGAATCATCCGTCTTTAATCTTCCTGTCTAGGATTCTTCCCGTCCTGGGGAACAGCTCCTTTTCCTAAATTTGCACAGTGGAAGTACAAAGCTCTCGATGTAATGCTAAGCCAGCAGCACTACTAGCAGCAGGGCTTGCTAAGGATACCACTAAAGCATTGAAATCCTCCTCATAGGCTGGAGGAGCAAAAAGGACATTACAGGGTTCATAATTCTTTGGAGGAGGATTACTAACATTAATTTCAGTTTCTATCTGTTTAGTTAATACACATATCCATCCTAAACATTTGATTTTTAAAATTTTCAAACACAGAGTCAGTGGCTTGCTGTGCTTTTTCAGCAGCCTTAAACTGTCACCAACCATACACAACCCATTTGTGACTGGTATGAGGTCGCCCCAAATCATTAATGGCCATCTCATACTGTAATCAGCACAGTTTGTCCTCCTGAAAAGTTCCACCCCAAGGGGAACTGCAAACTGGGGTTACTGGTAGTCATCAAATGTCAATGGCCAACATAATCAACGGCGCTATCACCATATCTGCGCCTCATTTCATAATTTGGGCTTCCTTTCTTCTGCCCTATATCATGAGCTTTTTCGCCCCATTCATCTAACAGAGTATTCTGTTTAGTTTTACTGGCATTATTGCCCATTTTAAATACACACGACCAATGTTCCCTCTAATTTTCTGTAGGCTGTGTGCGCATAAAATATCAGCTGTGCAGCTTTTGAAGGAAGGTTAAATTTTTGTGCGCCACATAATGACACTCGGAGTTATATACTTTAAAATTTGACTGCACGTCAGAATACAGTATGTACACCACATTGATTGCACTAGAAAATATTGTAGAACTTGTGAAAACCGTAAATACACAACAACTTTTAAATTTTAAGACGTCTGTGTTGTTTCCTATCAGAATCAGAACCAAAATTTTTGTGCGCTCTGTTGTAAAGTATGTGCGCTCGCTCGGCGAGGTGTGTGCGCGCGCACACGCGCACAGCTTAGAGGGAACAGTGCACACGACAGAAAACTGCCCTTTTTAATACTCACATGCATTCTGGAGACTTGTCTGCTGTTTCCAGCTGCTGAAGAACACAGTGATCCGAGAAGCGGCACCAACTGAAGAATACCCGTGATCTGGCCACAATACCACGGCTCTTTCAGTCACAGCAGTCCCTGAAGCAGTGAGAAATAAGCAGAGAGTAACACAGAACACAATCACACACAAAGTGCTACTTTCTTTAAGCTCAGAGGGAAAGCAACAGAAGGTCCATGGACCCAGCACGGTTCCACCTCTGTTGAATTCAAAGTCTTCCTCCTTTGAAGCTCTTTTTATTGAAGAGAAAAGAGGAAGTAACACAGTCGTTAAAACATGAAATAACACAAGGTGTCGCTAGAATTATTTTACAGAGTAAGAGCTGATTACAATGTATTAGATGAAATTGACTTGATTATGACAGAATTATTTATAATTGCAGAGTTGCAGAAATTACGCTGTGCCAGCAGTGACCTATAGTTGACTGTACAATGAACTATGATTGCACAGTTCATAGCCTATGTTTACTCTTTATGCTTGCGTTAACAATGTTCTCAAACTATTTTAAAGACAGTTACATAGAACTCATGATCATGAAATCCCACTCCACCCAAGAGGAAGTAGATGAAAGGACAAACCCGTGAGTGACAGTCATTGTTAAAAAGTTCTTCTATCAGCACATTTTCGAGATCTGTATCAAGAAATTCATCTAGCTTTAAGTACATATTGGGGATTCTGGAATCCCCTTTACCTGTCCATTCCTACATCAATTAATGGCATTCCCGTCTCTCTTTCTCTCTCATGGCGGCCTGTGTTTTATTGCACACTGCTCTGACGCTTATGCACGGGCGACATAGCAAGCCTTGCGAATAAAGATAAAGATATTAATGCTTGGATATATGCTCTCAAAAACATGAGTCTACTCCTTTATCCTACCTTCTGTCAAGTATATCAAACCATCTATTCTACAACCAAACAACTTTGCTAAGGCTGTACATAATGACCTTCCTGTGTTTCTGAATCACGTAAATTCTTTTGTTGCTCATTGTGTTGTCTGGATGTCTCCAAGACTGCAGAATATGTGGTAAAGGGTGCATGGTTTTTAGTCTTGCGGGATCTGGGAGAGTTCCGTGCTCTGAAGATGGGCACAGCATACTCCTATATGACCCTTTAGATAAGGGTCCCATATCTTTTCAAAGTGCCAATCCTTCCCTCTGAGCCTGTATGTGAGTCTGTTGAAACATATTGCTTCCTCAATTTTATGGAGCCAGTGTGCTAACGAGGGGCCACCCTCTGACGTCAATCTCCATGCAATAGCTAACCGTGCTGAAGCAGTAGTTTCCACCATAATAATCTTATTTTACCCCTGTTTTGGGTTGTCGTGGCCACCCCCAGTAACATTTCACAGGGAGAGGTCTGTAGAGGTGCCCCCCTAAGCATATTCAGGGTTTTGCACACTATTGTCCAATAGCAGACCGGCTGTTAGTAATCTGTGAACTTTCATTAAAATCATCTGTAATACCTGAAGATTGGAGGATCGCCAATGTAACGCTAATTTTTAAAAAGGGTTCCAGGGGTGATCCGGGAAACTACAGGTGAGCCTGACGTCAGATCCGGGAAACTACAGGTTAGCCTTATGTCGGTACCGGGAAAAATGGTAGAAACCATCATAAAGAACAAAATTACTCAGCATGTAGATAGTCATGGTCTAATGGGAGACAGCCAACATAGCTTTAGACAAGGAAGATCTTGTCTTACTAATCTGTTATGTTTTTCTAAAGGTGTGAATAAACAGGTAAGCAAAGGTGTGTTGGTTGATATAGTGTATCTGGACTTTCAGAAAGCCTTTGACAAGGTCCTTCATCAGAGACTTTTGGCAAAACTAAAGAGTCATGGGATAGGAGGCAGTGTACTATTGTGGATCAGGAACTGGTTAAAAGATAGAAAGCAGAGGGTAGGGCTAAATGGCCAATTTTCCCAAAGGAGAAAGGTGAATAGTGGTGTACCCCAGGGATCTGTGCTGGGTCTGCTGCTTTTTGACATATTAATAAATGACCTGGAAAAGGGAATAACGAGTGAGGTTATCAAATTTGCAGATGACACAAAACTATTTAAAGTTGTTAAAACCCAAGAGGATTGTGGAAAATTGCAAGAAGATCTTCGATACATTGGAAGACTGGGCATCAAAATGGCAGATGAAATTTAATGTGGACATGTGCAAAGTTATGCACCTAGGGAGGAACAACCCAAACTATGGTTACACGATGCAAGGTTCCACATTAGTAACCACCATCCAGGAAAAAGATTTAGGTGTCATTGTGGATAACATGTTAAAACCCTCAGCCAGTGTGCAGCGGCAGCCAAGAGAGCAAATAGAATGCTAGGTATCATAAGGAAAGGAATGGAAAATAAAATGAAAAATATATAATGCTTCTATATTGTTCCATGGTGAGACCGCACCTTGAATATTGTGTGCAATTCTGGTCGCCGTATCTTAAAAAAGCTATAGTGTTATTAGAAAAGGTTCAGAGAAGAGCCACCAAAATGGTAAAGGGGATAGAAGGATACTCCTATGAAGAAAGGCTAAAAAGGTTTGGGCTCTTTAACCTGGAAAAGAGACGGCTGAGGGGAGATATGATAGAAGCCTATAAATTAATGAACGGAGTGGAATGGGTAAACGTAGATTGATTGTTTCTCCAGGACCAAGCAGGAAGTCAGTCCTCACATATGAGTGTCGGCGCCGATGAAGCCCCAGCGGAGCATTTCCCCAGCTTTCTATGAAAGCCTTTGGGAATGCAGGCACGCATGCGCGGTTCCCTTCCCGCCTAAAGGTGCCATCTTACCTCAGTCTCTTTTTTTCCATGAAGCCCACCGGACGTGTGTCCAGTTCTCCCGGTTAAAATTAGATTTTTTCCAGCGATTTTTGCTCTTTTTTCTACCGTTTCGACGCCAGTTCCTCTCCCGCCGGGTTTGGTACACCGGTATCGAGCCCGATTCTTCTTTTTCGGTTTTTGCCCTTCGTGGCTGGCGTTCGCGCCCTTTTTTCTATTTTTCCCTGGAAGGCCGGTCCTTTGACCTCGCGGGAATTCTTTTTTCCCCGATGGCTTCCAGCGGTTTTAAGAAGTGTGATCGGTGTAAGAAACTAATGTCTCTCACCGACACATACGACTGCTGCCTTCGGTTCCTCGGCCCCGACCACGACCCTAAGTCGTGCGGGGCCTGTGGGAAGATGTCTTCCAAGGCACTCCGAAGTCGTCAGCAGCAAAAGGAAAGGCTTTTCTCGGACTCAGCCTCCGGCCGGGCCCGGACCTCGTCTGGGGCCTCGACATCTCGGGATTCCGATCCCGAGCGCCGTCGAAGCTCCTCGGACAGGGGGTCCCCCGACCGGGAACGCAAGAGGAAGAAGCGGCTCACAAGGGCGTCGTCGGAGGAGGTCCCTGGCTCCTCGAGGGCCAGGTCTAAGACCCCCGACCGTCGCCCCGGGCCCATGGAACAAGAGAAGCCTGCCAAAGTTCCTAGCGTGGAGCCGGAGTCTGCTGGACACGTAAGCCCCGTAGTTCTCGAGGACTCTCCTCCCAGGGAGCTGACGTCGGGCCCGGTGCCGCCGGGGCCTGAGTCGGTGGCTGCTGCGTCTCCCGAGCTGAGTCTCAGGATGACAGCCTTGGAGAGCAGACTGTCTGCCTTCATGGAGCAGCAGTGGGCACTGATGGCCAGCCTGTCTGGCGCATCTGCCCCGACCACCGGGACATCGACTTCGAAGTTGACCCTGGAAGCCAAGCCGATACTCGAGTCCATCGTGGCTCGGAGTCGACCTCGGTCGCGGTCTCCCTCGACCTCCCGTTCGGGACTGAGGGCGTCGACGCCGGTGCTTCCGGCGTCGTGGCGGGTGTTCCAGGGCCCCGCGAGGTTGGACCCTGACTTCTCCTCGGACGAGTCCGCTTGGGAGACAGAGGACGAGGAGTCCCCTGATAACTTCAAGACTCGGTGCGTCCCTTCAGACTCACCGCAGTCTGAGCCCCGGAGTAGATCCCCTCCGGAGGATACTCGGTTCTCGAAGTTCGTCTGGGATATGGCCACTGCCTTGGCTATTCCGGCGGACCCCGAGGAAGAGCCTCGAGCTGAAGAGCTTGAGGCGCTGCAGTATGACTCTCCTCCGAAGGAGGCCTTTACTGTCCCGGTTCCTCCGATGCTGGAACAGCTCTTCTTCCGTATGTGGGAGGCACCGGCCTCGGCGCCGGTTCTAAGCAAGCGAGTCGATTCGATCTATCGACTCCGGAAGAGCCCTGGTTTTCAAAAGGCACAGCTACCACACCATTCTATGGTTGTGGAATCGACCATGCATCGTCTGAAGAGCCAGAAGATGCACTCCGCGGTGCCTCCTGGCAGGGAGGCCCGAAACCTCGATGGCGTCTGTAGAAAGTGTTTTCAGGGCTCGATGCTTGCTTGCCGTGTCCAGTCCTACCAGCTGTACATGGGCATGTACTTGCGGGATCTGGCCAAGGAATTGGCCGGATTCTTTGCTGGTCTCTCCGGGGAACCCTTGCAGAGATTTAAGTCCTTGTCCTCGGGGATTCGGGACTGCTCGAAGTTCATGTCCCGTGCCGCCTACGATGGCTTTGAGGCTTCGGCCCGAGTTGCGGCAGCTGGCATCGCGGCTCTACGCCAGGCATGGCTGCAGTCATCGGACCTCGAGCCGTGGGTTCAGGACAAGTTGGTCGATGTCCCTTGCCGAGGTGAAAACCTTTTTGGCAAGCCCATGACTGAGAAGGCCGCTCAGCTCGAATCTGAGCACCTCACACGGACAAGGCTGTCGAGGAAGACCTCTGCCCCTTCTCATAAAAAGAAGGGCTCGGGGAGACCACGTGATGTGGTGAGCTCGAACGGACGTGTCCGGTTTGAGCTCTGGGCCCCCCGCTCCCTAAACTGTGATAATCCGCCGTGAAAAGCCCCCACCTGCTACCCCAGTGTGAGAGGCGACTTGTTCAACCCCTGGCACCGTTTCTTATTTCCAGATCGCCATGGCTTCCGCGGCTAAACTTGGGCGAAGAGAGAAGGACCGTGCCGCCGGGACATCCAAGATGGTGGACTCCCCCCCGAAGCAGGCCGGGTCTCCCACCTCGCCGGTCCTGACGGCTGAAGTCTCAGCAGCGGTGGCCAGTGCGCTGTCGGGGCAATTCGATGCCCTGCACACTAAAATGGACACGATCCAAAACTCTTTGGAGGCGCTGGGGTCCCGCATGCAAGAGGCTGAGACCCGGATAACTCAGAACGAGGACAGCCTGGCGACACTTCAGCGGGAGCTTCGGGCGGCGCAAAAGTTAGCCCTGGATCAAGCGCTCAAGCTGGACGATTTAGAGAACAGGTCCAGGCGGAACAATTTGAGATTTTTGGGTGTCGCGGACTCAATACCCGACAAAGATCTCCGTGGGTTTGTGGAGGCTTTGGCGACATCCTTGCGATCTGAGACAGACACGCTCAGCCCCATTATAGTGGAGCGCGCTCATCGGATCGGCCCCAAGCAATCGGCAAATGATCGCAGGCCTCGAGTGGTCTTGGCGAGGTTTCTTAGCTTCCCACAGAAGGAAAAGCTGCTTAGGACTATACGCCAGAAGGGAGCGGTGGAATGGGAGAACATGCGCCTTCGAGTCACACAGGACTACTCAGCCGCGCTGAGCCAACGACGAAAAGCCTATGCCTCCCTTTGTCAAAAACTAATAGTTGCTGATATCCGTTTCCAAGTACAATATCCAGCGCGCCTGGTGATTTGGAAGGAGGGGACTCGCCGGAGCTTTGATTCAGCGAGTGAGGCTGCTGCCTATGTGGAGAAGATTTCAGCTCCCGCGACGGACTTGAGCAACTCGCCCAGGGAGTGAGAGGATGCTCCCTGCAGCAAGGAGAAAGGGAAGATCATTTCGTGCACTACACTTGTATGAACAGAGCGAATCTTGACCCACCCTTGTCTCGGTTGAAGTTGAGAACTCCAAGGGTGTTTGGCTGGTCTGCTGTTCTGCCTTAATAGTCATATTTTTTGGAGCTCACGTACTGCCTTGAGGGGGAGACCCTCGGCCAGCGCAGTGGGGGAGTGCAGGCCCCAATTGATTCCGGTACTGCTAGCGGGGATGGAAGACAGCGGCCTCCCTCAGGAATTTTTAATTTCCCTTGGACAGAAAGCCTGGTGCTGAGGGCAGAGGAAGGTTTCTTACATAGCCGATATCAGCCATCCGTGTTACTATGTGCTGCTACAAAGTTTGTCATGTTTTTCTATGGCCACGTTTACTGTAACATTGTAGCTGTTTGGTGTCGGGCAGGCAGGAGGCTTGCTCAGACATCCAGCTCTTCCTAACCAGCCCTCTCCTGGATGTCTACCTCACCGTCTGGAGAGTCTCCTGAGGGGGTCCGAGTATATGGGATACTGGGGAGCAGTTTAGAACACCGAACTTTGCAGCGGATATTCGCAGTCTGCTGGGAACATCGTATTTCCGGGGCGATGGGGGCCCCTCCCTTCTGCTCCCTTCTGCCCCCGACGTTAATATCTCACTCCCTATAACCCCAAAGAATGAACGCATGCTTTAGCGCTACCCGGGTGGCCTTCCTTTTTGGACACTTCAGCGAACATTAAAGCCGGAGATTCCTGGTAGGGCTGCGCGGGGGGGGGGGAGCACTCCACACTGCGTTTATCTGATTTCGACGCTGCAGCGTTTAATCTGCGGCCCCCTCGGGTTGGCCCGTGAGGGTTTCTTCTCTCTCCTTTTTTTGCTTTGTTTGTTAGGGTTCCTGTTGTATTGGCCACAATCTCCCCTGCTGATTAGCTGCCACTGGTGGAGTGCTGCCCACTCAGCTTTTATTTTCTGGACTGATGAGGTTGCTGCAGTGATTGGCCATGTGGGGTATTTTACCTCTGTTCCCCCCCCCCCATCCTCCCCCCTCAGATCTTTATTTATGTGCTGTTATGTTGTGGTATCACTGGGGTACTGGGGGTGAGTATACTGGAGATGGGGCTGGGCGGGTTGCGAGGGGGTTGTGAGGGGGGGTATGGGGTTTTTTTTTTGACGGGGGTGGATGGTGGGGGGGAGTCTGGTTTATAGGTGGGGGGGGTCCTACTCACATCCTTTAGGTCTCTAATGGGTAGGGAGAGGAGTTCCATGGATTGGGGGAAGGGGAAGGTGGGGCGAGGGCAGAGGAGGGCGGGGGGAAGTAGAGGGGGGGGGGTTGGGTAAAGTAGGGGGCGGGAGGAAGGGGGGTAAGCGTGTATGGTTAACCAGGAGTATTTCTCCATCCAGGGGGGGACCTCAGGCTGGGGAGGTTCGCCCACACTATGCTAGCCGGTTTGTGTTACATTTGCTGAGTGTCTACTATCCAACCTGAAGATCATTTCCTGGAATGTCTGTGGGATAGGTAACCCTATCAAGAGATCAAAAGTGTTACAAGTTTTGGCGCGACTGAAATGCGATGTCGCCTTGCTGCAGGAGACCTACCAGACGGCCGACGAACATGTAAAATTGCAAAGGACCTGGGTGGGGCAGAGTTGGGGAGCCCCTGCCAAGGGTAGAAAGGGTGGAGTGGTCACACTTGTTAGTAAAAAGACACGCTTTGACCTGATTAAGGAAATTGTTGACCCTGACGGACGCTACCTTTTGCTGTATGGCCACTTGGAGGGCAAGCCGATCGTTCTTGGGAACCTGTATGGCCCTAACGTTTTAGACCGTGCATTTTATGCCCGCCTGGCGTCCCATGTGGAGCAGCTCTCTGATGTTCCTTTGATATTAGCCGGAGATCTGAATGGGGTCCTCGATATAGCCGTGGATACGGTTGGGGCAGGGGGTGAACGAGGGCGGGCCCCTACTACGGCTACACTTCGGGAGCTGTGTCGGCGTTTGGGTGTCGTGGATCCGTGGCGTTTGCTACACCCCCTTGAGAGAGACTTCACTCATCACTCGCGGGCTCACGGGACTAGTGCCCGCATAGATTATATTTTGCTCTCGAAAGGGATTTTTTCACAAGTGGATGAGGCGCAGATTGGTCCCACCGAGGTATCGGACCATGCTCCGATCTGGGTGGACTTAGCGTGGGGAGTGGTGGCTGATACGACACGTATCTGGCGGTTCCCCACAGGTCTTGACCGTGATTTGGAATTTCAGGCCCATCTGCGGTGCTGTTGGGAAGATTTCATGGCCCATCACGAAATACATGCTGCTGATCCGGAATTGCTTTGGGAGACTGCTAAGGTTGTCCTGCGAGGTAACATTATTGAATATGTGGTGCGCAAGCGTCGACGTCTGGCGCGGCAAATTGTGCATTTGGAAAAACAGGTGGTCAGGGCGCGTCGTCGCTGTGCCGGTGACCCCTCAGGGGCTAACCGTAAACGTTATTGGGAACTGCAAGTATCGCTTAATGAACTTATACATCAGCGGACGAAAAAATCTCATTTTTATTACCGGTATTGTTTATACCAGTTTGGGGATAAACCAGGCCGTCTTCTAGCTCGCTGCCTACGCGGCAGTCGTGGTGTCCGCTCAGTAGCCGCCTTGCGAGACGAGGCAGGTCACTTGCATAAAGATAACCGGGCTATAGTGGGGCAGTTCCGTTCCTTTTTTCAACAACTCTATGCGCGACGAGAGGGCTCCGTGTCCCAGATGCAGGATTATTTGCGGAAAAACTGAAGTTGCCAAAGTTGTCCACGGCACAGCGGGCAACCCTGGACGCCCCGATCACGGTAGAGGAGGTTCGCGGCGTTATCCAGAGAGCACAGTGTTGTAAAGCGCCCGGGCCGGATGGTTTTGGGGCCGAGTTCTACAAGGTGATCGAGGACGTGGTTTCTCCGGTCCTCGTGGACACGTACGGTTGTAGGGCGCGGGTCGGGCGATTCACCTGGGGATCGAACCATGCCTATATTACCCTAATACCCAAACCTGGAAAAGATCCTACTCGGGCGGCTTCCTACCGCCCTATTTCGCTGTTGAATTTTGATATGAAGATTCTGGCAAAAATATTGGCGGATAGATTGGCTTCGGTGCTCGATGGTCTGATCCACGAGGCGCAAGTGGGTTTCGTGAGAGGGCGCTACGCTGTTCGTAATTTACGGAAGATTTTGGCATCTTTAGAATGGGTCCGGGAACGGGAGCTGTCTTCTTTGCTGATCAGCTTCGACGCTGAGAAAGCCTTTGATCAGGTGCACTGGGATTATCTGCAGGGTTTGTTACCGTATTATGGACTGGGAGATGCCTTTCGCAGTTTTGTGACACTGTTATATGCGGACCCGACAGCGGGCATCCTTTGCAATGGCTTGCTCTCCGATCCCTTTCATCTCGAGCGGGGTACACGCCAGGGTTGCCCGCTTTCACCTTTACTTTTTGTTTTATCCTTAGACCCGCTGATACGGACTGTGGAGGAATCCACGACCATCTCGGGGGTGCAGATTGGGGCAGTGGGTTTTAAAACGGCCGCCTTTGCGGACGATATATTGGTTCATCTCACGTCTCCCCAGCGCTCCCTACCACTTTTCTTGGATGCCTTTTCAGTTTACGGGAGATTTGCAGGGTTATGCATCAACACAGAGAAATCTGAGGCCTTAGATGTGGGGGGTTCGCTGCGGGCTCAATGGTTGGGCACCTTTCCCCTCTGTTGGGCGGACGAGGCTTTTATCTATCTAGGTATAGTGTTGACTAAGGTGCCCGCGTCACTGTATAAGACAAACTTTGATCGGGTGTTTCTCAAACTCCAGGCGCAATTGCGGGCCTGGATGCCGCTGCCTCTGTCTCTGTTGGGCCGGGTGGCGGCCTTACAGATGGTTATACTTCCACGCTTACTTTATTGGATTCAAACCCTCCCCGTGTGGTTGTTGCGGCGTGACGTGATACGTCTGGAGCGGGAAGTCCGACGTTTCTTATGGAAGGGGGCCCGAGCGCGTATATCGCTCTCTCGCTTTATTTATTTATTTATTTGCTTTTCTTATATACCGCGCTATTAAGATCAGTGCGGTTTACATTACAACTGAACAATGCAACAATGTTTTTTACATAACACAATGTGCTTACATAGAACAAGGGTACAGTCATAACGGGAGAATAACGGGGGAAACTATTTACAAGATATATACACATAAAATTTACATAGAGTTAAATACAACTGATATTTGGTTATAGCTAGATCGGATGGGGGACAGGATACAGCCATAGGGAGAGGGCGGCTAACCGTTTTCGTGTTGGGTTAGTGCGTTGGGATAATTAGAGCAGGGGGTGGATGCCTGCGACTTATGTTTTTCAGGACTGGTTTCAGGATAGTAGATTTGAAATAGATGGCGTTTTATTTCTTTTCTGAATGTGGTGAGGCTTGGTATGGATCGAATCCAGGTGGGAAGTTCATTCCAGGTTGTCGGAGCATAAATCGAGAAAGCTCTATTAGTGGTTGTCTTTGTGCACCTTGTGGTAAATTTGGGTACTATTAACATGTTGAGTAGTGCAGGCCGTCTTATTCTATTTTCAGGAATATTGTTAATCAGGTTGCTGATAGGTGTAGGAGACTGGTTGTTCAGTGCCTTGAAAGTCATGACTAGTACCTTGTATTGGATTCGGGCTTGTAGTGGTAGCCAGTGTAGCTCTTTCATCACTGGTGTTATATGTTCCATTTTTGATATACCTGTTAAGACCCTAGCAGCTGAGTTCATGGCCAGCCGAAGCGGGTTGAGGGTTGCCTGTGGGAGACCATGAAGGATGATGTTTGCGAAATCAAGATGTGGGATTACTAGGGCCTGAAATATCGTTCGGTAGTCAGAGAAATCTAGCAGAGGGCGGAGGTGGCGGAGGGTTCGTATCTTGTGGTAAACTGATCTTGTAACGGCCTTTACATGGGTTGTCATGTCCAGACGCCGATCTAGAGTAATTCCTAGATATCGGATTGTGTCTCTTGTTTTGAGTTCAGCATTTTTAACTTGCAGGTAAGGAGGTGTAACGAACTTCTGGTTCCTAGTGACAAAGAGGACATCAGTCTTGTTATGATTGATCCTCAGGTTTTGAGTGAGGAGCCATTCAGCAACTGCATCAAAGCATCTGATGATAGGGGAGAAATCGGGCTGCTCAATAGTAAATGGAATGTATAGTAGTATGTCGTCAGCTTGAGGGGTGGTTGGAGGACCGGAGGAGTGGGAGTTCCGGATTTTTGGAAGTATGCACTAGCTTGTCAAGCACTTCATCTTAGTGACTGGCTGGGGGACACGGCAGTGTATACCCCCCGCGAGTTAGAGCGGACCTTTATGGCGCCGCATGCCCTCGAAGCGGCCTTGCAGCTACCCGGGGCGCAGTTACCGGCTCGGTTGACCAATAGTGTGCTCTTGCAGGCGATGCGGCGTACTTGGCAGCAGCTAAATAAATTTTGGGGCAGCAATCCTGCGGTGTCGTCTTGGTTACCACTTCGAGGCAATGCCCAGTTTACCCCGGGTTCCGATTCGGCCGCTTTCCTGCACTGGGAAAGAGCCGGTATTGGCCGTTTAGGGAATGTAGTGGATCTGGCAGGGAAGTGTAAGACATGGGTGGAGCTTGCTGCGGAATACGGCTTGAATCGGTCAACTTCCAGTTTTGCTTATGCCCAACTGTCCCATTACGTAGGCTCATTGTCCCCGTCGGAGCTCCGTGTGGAGCATTCGACACAGATTTTGGAATTTTTGGGCTTGGGCGCAGAGAGCCCCCCATCTATTGCCGACCTGAAAAAGCGTTTGGATGGCCTTGTAAACCCCACGGATTTTTCAGCTGTGGAGCAGGCATGGGCACGGGACCTGGGCCGGGCGGTTGTCCCGGGCTCCGTATCGGCCGCTTTACGTCAGATTCGATGCTTAGCGGAGGGGACCCGATGGCGGGAGGTGCAATATAAGTTTATCCTTCGTGCCCACTTCTCCCCAAGGAGGGCGTTGCGGAGTCATCTTGCCGAATCCGGCGGCTGTCCTAAGTGCTCGTGCTCCTTAGCTGACCTGGGGCATATGTGGTGGCATTGCCCGGTGATACAATCTTACTGGCAGCGCATCGGAGATTATCTTGGTGGACTTTTGCGGCAGCGGGTTAATTGGACAGGGTTATTAGTGGTGCTGGATTGCCTGGGACCACTCCACCCTAAGGGGCGGTGGGAGCGTTTTCTAGTGCGTAAGGCTTGTCTGGTGGGGAAAGGACCTATACTCCATCGGTGGAGAGAGGCAGCGGCCCCTACATTTTGTGAATGGCGCAATAGCTTCCATCAGCTTATGCTTTTTGAGCGCCGCCGTGCACTGGGGTCTCCCAAGCGCTGGGCCCATTTTCTTTTGGTCTGGATGCCCTATGTTCAAAAATTGAGCCCTATTGCCCGCAGCGCGGTGCTTCAGGTTGGATAGAGATACCCCTGGTTCAGTGTTTAGTGGGGCTTAGGGGGTGGGGGGGGAGGGTGGGGTATCTAATGGGGATAGTCTTGACCGGATTATTTGCCTTGTTTGAGATTCCTGGCCTCCGGCGTTGGATCAGACACAACCACGCTGGAGGGGTTCTGTAATGAACACCAAAAATTTTTGCTGTTGTTTTGTGAACCTGTTGATTGTCTTATACGGTTTGTTTTATTTAATAAACAGATTATACAAAAAAAAAAAAAAAGAAGGGCTCGGGTAAAAAGCCCTTTTACCCGAGGAAGGGCACTGCCTACAAACAGTACCCGCAATAACAGGCTGCCCAAGCTGCCCCCCAGGGTCAGCAAGCCAAGGGGCAGGGTAATGGGCCCCATAGGCAGAGGACCCCCAAGGCATCGGCCCCTGCTACCACTCAGCAGGGTGGGGGCTTTTGACTCCTTGAGTGTAGCCTCTCCTCCACTGCTCTCCCAACCCTGCACAGGAGGTCGCCTCGCCTTCTTTGCCCACCAGTGGCCCCTTATCACCGGGGACATTTGTGTGTTGGAGATAGTCCACAGAGGCTATGCCCTCCATTTTCACCAACTGCCTCCACCATATTTTCCAGGGGAGCCTCCAAGGCCTCCCCTGCACACAGACCTTCTTCTGCAAGAGCCTCAAGGTCTGTTGGTGGGCAGGGCGGTGGAGCCTGTGCCTCCCCACTTGCAAGGTCACGGTTTCTACTCCAGGTATTTCCTGGTGCCCAAAAGAACCGGTGGCCTTCGACCCATTCTGGACCTCAGGAACCTCAACAAGTTCCTAGTGAAGGAGACGTTCAAGATGCTCACTCTTGGAACACTTCTGCCCTACCTCCAGCAGGGAGATTGGCTATGCTCTTTAGATCTAAAGGATGCGTACTGTCACCAGCAGTGGCTGGACTGGGCGTAGGCAGCCAGACACACTGCTGGGCCTGACCCTTCTATATGAAAAAGAGTAGTTGAGACTGAGTGGTCAGGTTGAAAAAGGATTTTTATTCCCCTCCCGGGGTTTGGATTTTCAAAACAGTACAAAACACAAGAACTAAGAGGTAGCCATGCTTCTGGCAAAACTGAGGGTGAAAAGAAACACAGCTTCTTGCTTGAACAAAAACAGGGATTATAACAAACAGAAATCAGGTAAAAATGCTGACAGTTTCCTCTGTGCACATTCAGCTCTTTACAAGGCACTCTTGTCTTCAGCTAGCGCAGAGAATTTATATCAGTCATTACCAGAGAGCAGTCCATGTCTTCAATATAAGGAGTTAAACTACTTGGCTCCGTGATCATGGGCTCTTCAACCACCTTACTTTCTCTAGGGCAGAGAGTTTGGAACTTCCTTAAATCAGTCCCTGAACTTTCTTCACAGCTCTCTCCACAATATGGCAGGTAGTTACCAGATAGCTTATAAAACTGCCCTGTTCTGTTCCTGACAGACTTTTCTCTTTGCAGTCTTCTGCAGGGCTTTAGAGACACACATTCATCTTCTTCACTCATACAAATATCTTCAATTGAATTACTTTCCTTTTCCCAAGGTTGCAAGTATTTCAGGCAGCTCTGCCTTTCTATTATATATGGTTCCTTACCAGCTGCCTTCCGTTCCTTCCACTGAGTTCTGTGTCTGGGAAAATCTCCCTGCGTCAGAGGTGAGGGTTTCCTGTAGTTAATCCCTCTGCTGGCAGATAGCTTTCTTTCCCTTTTCAAATCCCTCCTTGGCTTTCTGCTCCAAGGCTCAAATAAAACAGAGTCAGCATGGGAGTATTCTGAACCTCCGTCTGAGACCTGCAAGTCCCCTCTTACTTGCCAAGCTTCCTGTTCCTCGCGAACTTCCTGCTTTCCTCGGTCTCTCTGAGCTCCCTGCTCTTCCAGATCCAGCTCCTCCAGATCTCTCTGATCCTCAAAATCTTCAAAACCTAACTCTGTTTGCTTTACACGTTTTTTATACAGGTTTAGGGGCGTTTTCCTGCCCATGTGCAAACTGTTCTCCTGATTATTCAGGGAGTGTTTGTTAGCTAGGCGTGCCTTCAGACCTCGTGTCTTAGCCTGCTTTGGTTGCCCATGGTAACTGGGAAGCTTCTGATCTCCCTGCCTGTCAGAATCTGTGCTAAACCCAGCAGATTTCTGTGTTTTAAAGGCATAGGGCAGATCTTCGGTGTCACAGTACACTCACATCCTCATTCATCCAGACCACAGAAAGTACCTCAGGTTCATTGTAGGAGGAAACCATTATCAATACAGAGTGCTGCCTTTCGGCCTCACCTCTGCCCCCAGGGTCTTTACAAAGTGCCTAGCAGTGGTGGCGGCCTACCTGAGAAATCAGGGAATCTTTGTCTTCCCCTATCTAGACGACTGGCTCATCAGGGGTCAGACGTGCCAGGAGGCCACACAAGCCACCCTCAGGACTATTGCTCTTCTGCAAAGTCTGGGGTTTGTCATAAACTTTGCAAAGTCCACTTTGCTCCCCTCCCACAACATGGAATTCATAGGGGCAAGGCTGGACTCTCTGCTAGCAAGGGCTTTCTTGCCAGAGCGCAGCGGTTGATGGACTTGGCAAATCGGTTTCTCAGCAGGTCTCTAGTCTCCGCCAGACCCTGCCTGCAGCTTCTAGGCCACATGGCCTTGACCATCCATGTGACCCCGAATGCCAGGCTTCATATGAGGCTTGCACAGTGGTGCCTTCGATCTCAGTGGTCACAGGCCACAGGCAGCCTCAAGGACAGGATAAGAGTATCCAGACAGTTTCTACACTCCCTCAACTGGTGGCTGCACCCTCCCAATCTTCTGAAGGGGGTGCCTTTTCAGGTTCCAGGGTACACAGTAGTGCTGACCACGGATGCCTCCCTACAAGGCTGGGGAGCTCATTGCCTGGGCAAGTGCACCCAGGACCTGTGGTCTCCCTGGGAAGCTGCACAGCAGATCAATCTTCTCGAACTCCGAGCTATTCGGTTAGCACTCAGAGCTTTCACTCCTACCCTGGTTCACCAGTCTGTCCTGATTCAGACAGACAACCAAGTTGCCATGTTTTATGTGAACAAACAGGGCGGAACTGGGTCCAGGATCTTTTGTCGGGAAGCCCAGGACCTTTGTTCTTTTGCCCTTAAGCACAACATGCTCCTCAGGGCTGTGTACCTTCCAGGCCAGGACAACTACCTGGCAGACAGATTAAGCAGAATACTACAGCCCCACGAGTGGTGGCTGCATCCTTCTGTAGTTCAGAAGATCTTCCTGAAATGGGGTCTCCCTTGGTTGGATCTCTTTGCCAGGCCCTTGAACAAGCAGCTGCCAAAGTTCTGTTCCAGGCAACCGCATCCTCTGCGGATAGCAGCGGATGCTTTTCTGATATCCTGGTCTCAGGGCCTCCTGTATGCGTTTCCTCCCACACCCTTGGTGGCCCGAACTTTCTTCAAGATTCTTCAGGACAAGGCCTCGGTCCTGCTGGTGGCTCCCCGGTGGCCGAGACAGCCTTGGTTTCCACTTCTGCTTCAACTGGCGGTGGATCCTCCACTACCTCTGGGGTTGCAACCCGACCTTCTCTCGCAGGAGCAGGGTTCCCTTCTGCACCCCAACCTCAAATCTCTTGATTGAGATGAAAACTCGCGATAACCTTCGGAAGGAACTTGGAGTGAGTCCGCAGGACCACCTGGTTCCTATAGAACCTCGTGTACGGTGCCTCGGCCATCAGTGCCTGGAGTTCACTGACTCTCCGGGTGGAGGTGAGAGCTATCAGGAAGGCTACCTTCCATGACAGGTGCTACAGCAGGCAGGTAGCCATGGGCTCTAAGGGTGGCTTGGTCAGCTGCGTGAGGACCACATTGAGGGCCCATTCCGCCGGAGGAAGGCAGATTGGAGGCTTGGAAAGAACCAGGCCTCTCATAAAAAGAGAGACAAGCGGTAGCCCCGAAAGAGATTTGCCCTCGGTGGGGTGGTGGTTCGCTGAGATGGCATTCAGGTGAACCCTGAATGAGTTAGACTTACTGTGAGAGGTGGAGCAGGTACTGCAAGACCAAACTGGTAGGGCATGAAATAGGTCCGTTCAGAGCTCCGAGCACTACACCGAGAACCAACGTCACTTGAAAGCATGAGCCTGTCAGGTCGAGTCCTTTCGTGAGGCCAAAAGAATGTCCTCGATCTCAGTGGGGAGAGGTAGGAGGATAGTGCGAGCTGCTCAGCCGCCAATCTGTGAGGGACAGGGACCTCGGAGTGGGGTGAAGAAGCAGACCCTCCTCCTGTGTCAGCAGCACAGGTGAGAACCCGAGCAGGACCAGAGGCTCCATCAAGAGACGGAGAAGCAGGGGAAACCGAAGCTGCCTGGGCCACCTCGGGGCTATGAGAATCAGAGGCCCTGTCCCACTGGACCTTGAGAAGGGTCCGGCAATGAGGGGCATGGTGGGGAAGGCATACAGCAGGCCTGTTTCCCACAAGATGAGGAAGGTACTGGGGCCACCCTGCCCAGGTGCTGGATGACACCTCAGAATCGAGGAAGCTGCAAGTTCGCCGGGCTGGCAAAGAGGTCCAGGTCTGGAGTCCCCCAATGCTGTAAGAGTCACTGCGTCATTCGGGGACACAGGCGTCACTTGTGCGACTGGAGAACTCTGCTGAGCCGGTCCGCCAATGCATTATCCTTACCCGGGAGGTAAGTGGTTCGGACAGTCATGCCCGGGCACACCGCAAAGGAGCACAGGGCTGTCGCCGCTGAACATAGGCTGTAGGAGCCAGTACCCACTATTTGCTCACATAGAACATCATGATATGGTTGTCCATCTGGACTAGCACCATTCGGTGCTGCAAGCGGTCCCTGAAAACCCTGAGAGCGAGGCAAATGGCCTGGAGCATCAGCAGGTTGATATTCTGCCAGGACTCCTCGAGGGACCAGATCCCATGAGTGCGCCGTCCCTTGCAGTGGGCTCACCAGCCCGCCAGGGAGGTGTTCGTGGTCAAGACTACCTGATGCGCCAGGGCTTGGAAGGGCATGCCACGAAGCAGGTTCCGAAACTCCTGCTACCAAGCTGGAAATTCTGGCGCACTGGGAGAGACTGATATGGGGTCTCGAAGGCGGCCGGTCGACTGCGCCCATTGCACTCGGAGGCACCACTGCATCACCCGCATGTTAAGATGGGCATTGGGCACGACCTGGACCGTGGAGGCCATGTGGCCAAGAAGGCAAAGCAACATCCAGGCCGGTATGGCGCCGCAGCACCGCACCTCGGATGCTAGTGATACGAGGTGGTCCGCCCTTTCCTGAGGAAGAAAAATCATGGCCCGAAGGATGTCAAGACAAGCCCCGATGAACTCCAGAGAATGAAGTGAACTAAGGTGGGACTTTGGATAATTGATCACGAACCCCAGATGTTCCAGGAGGCAAATGGAGGGGTCTGTGGCCTGCCTGGCTTTGGAAGATGTGCCCCCTGTTACAAGCCAATCATCTAGATATGGAGAGACGAAGGTAACCTGCAGCCACAGACAGGCCACAGCCAGGCACTTTGTGAAGACCCACGGAGCGGATGTGAGGACGAAGGGAAGTACCATGTACTGGTAATGGTTTACCTGAACCATGAAGCGGAGGTACTTTCTGTATTTGGGGTGGACGAGGATATGAAGCTACAAGGTAAACTATTTAAGACAAATAAGAGAAAATATTTTTTCACTGAACGTGTAATCAAACTCTGGAGGTTGACTGAGCCGGCGCTGGGGGTTGTGTCTTGGAACCTTTCGGTTTAGGAGTGCCGTGGACTTGCACTGGCCACCCTGAACAGGGGTCAATGCCGGCAGATAGACCGGGTAGCCCCTGTACGGGAGCCCCTTCTGATGGAAGAAAGGCTTCTTGCTCTGCTGCTTCTTCCTGGGGATGGAGGAGGTTTTCCGGGAGAGGCGAGTACAAGTCACATACTCTGTCTCGATTTCCACAGCCTTATCCGCCATGGGCTTGCCAAATAGCTGCTCCCCGAGGCAAGGGACATCCAGCAGTTTCTCCTGGACCCAGTGTTCCAGGTCCGAGGACTGGAGCCAAGCCTGCTGTCAGGCTCTGATACCAGCTGCTGCCACCTGGGTGGAAGACTTGAAGCTGTCATATGCTGTTCGTGAGAGGTACTTGAGCATTTCCTGACGGACTTTGAGAGGGCCTGAAAATGGCAGAGATGATCTCCGTCAAGGCCCACCGTGAAGTCTCTGAGCTCCCTAGCAGGATCACGGAGGAACATCCCAATGTATAATTGGTAAACATGGATGCGGCATGACAACATGGAGCCCTGATAAGCCTTGCACCCGAGGGCATCGAGGATATGAGACTCTGCCCAGCTCTTTAGCTTCCGCATGGCCAATTCGACCACCATCGAGGTGTGGGAGAGCAGGGCTTTCCGAAACCCCCGACCTCGCTAGACCTTATACATAACATCCAGGTACTTGCTCACAATCGGGACCAAGGCCAGGGCCTCCACATGCAGAGTAGGAGTCGGTTCAGAATGGGAAGAACCAGCACCGAGAGAGTCTCTCTTGGAGGAGCTTCATATTGCAGAATATCAAGCTCCTCAGTGCAGGGCTCCTTCTCTGACTCAGTGCGAGCGCCAGAGCCCGCACCATGTCTTGGACGAACTCCAGGAAGGAGGTGTCCTCAGGAGATTACCACCGCCTCTGGGACGGTGGGGAGGGGTCAAAGGGGAGGTCTCAGTGGGACCAAGTCTCCGGGGAGGTCTCTCCGTCGGACTCCCAGTCTGAGTAGTCCATGGAGGACTCTAGGTCGGGTCTCCGAGGCCAAAACTTGCCCAGAGCTGGAGGCACTCGCCTGCGAAGATCTCGCGCCCAAGGAATGGGATGGAGATCCAGATCTGCGCCGAGGATCCTCACAAGGCTTCTGGTTCTCGAGAGTTACTACGGTGGCCTAGGGAGTCCTCGAGGTCCTTGAGGGAGTCTACCAATTGGCGGGTGACCCTGACCATGTCCCGCAACCTGCCCGTGGCCTGAGTCCACTGGGAGCATAAGCACCACTGGGCTGCCTGCATGTGCAAGCAGGCTAGGGGCGTGACGTGGTCTGTTGAGGTGGAAGAGGAGGCGAGCCGGTACTGACCGGTGCCTCTGCACCTCTCCTGCCAGCTGTATGAGGAGAAGTGCCCTTTCCTTTGGGAGGAAGGACTTGACCTGCAACATGTCCAGCTGGGCACCTATGAACTCCAGGTTTTGGACTGGAGAGAGCTGAACTTTGGGGTAGTTTATTTATTTATTTATTTACATTCTCTTATATACCGCGCTATTCTGCATCAGTGCGGTTTACATTGAACAAACTGAAATTACATTGAACAGGGCATTATAACTTGGAGATAACTATTTTACAGGGAACATGGGATATGGAGGGTTAAGTGGCTTGCCCAAGACCACAAGGAGCACCTGTGGGACTAGAAACCCCAGTCCTTCCGGCCCAAGGTTGCTGTCCTCTAGTGGGATTTGAACCACCGACCTTCCGGCCTGAAGTACCTTGCCCCAACCACTAGGCCACTCCTCCACTCCTGTTGATTATGAACCCTAGGTGCTGCAGGAGGCAGACTGTTCACCCTGCAGCCTGGCTAGCCTTGGGAGCTTGCTGCCTCTGATGAGCCAGTCGTCCAGATATGGGAAGACGAAGTCCCCTTGTAGGCAAACATAGGCAGCCACAACCGCCATGCACTTTGTAAAGACTCCTGGCAAGGAGGCCAAGCTGAATGGAAGTACCCTGTACTGGTAGTGCTCTCCTCCCACCACAAACTTTAGGTACTGTCTGTGGGAGGAGTGGATGAGGATGTGGAAGTATGCATCCTTTAGGTCTAAGGAGCACAGCCAATCTCCCTGGTGGAGGTAGGGCAGCAGAGTTCCAAGGGAGAGCATCTTGAACTTCTCCCTCACCAGAAACTTGTTCAGGTTTCACAGGTCTAGTATGGTCTGAGGCCCCCAGTTCTTTTGCAGACAAGGAAGTACCTGGAGTAGAAACCCTTTCCCCACAAATGCCTGGTTACAGATTCTATTGCCCTGTCCTTGACCAAGCCTGTGAGTTCTGAGAAGAGCAAGGTCTGGTGAAGAAGAGGCCACACAAGCTCTCCTGGGAAGAACCCGGGGGTGTTTGCTGGAACCTGAGGAGATAGCACCACTTGTAGGACTCACTGCAGGGGACGTCGAGCAATTTCTCTTGCACCCATTGCTCGAGGTCGGAGGTCAGCAACCAGGCCTGGCACCAGGCCCTGATGCCCGCTGCTGCTACCCGAGCTGCTGATTCAAAGCCGTCATAAGCGGCATGGGATAGGAACTTTGAACAGTCCTGGATCCCTGCTGTCAGGGCCTGGAACCTCTGGAGGGGTTCCCTGACGAGGCCTGCGAAGAAGCCCACCAGTCCTTTGATGAGGCCCTTGAGGTACATGCCTATCTACAAGTCATAGGTCCTTATCTGACAGCCTGGCCCTGAAAGCACTTGCGCCCGAGGGGTCGAGGGCTCGGGCCTCTCTGCCAAAGGGAACAAAAGAGTAATTCTTCTGGCTTTTAAGCTTTTGCATAGATGACTCCACGACTATGAAGTTATGCAGGAGTTGGGACTTTTGGAAACCCGGGCCCTTCTTAACATGATAGATGGCGTCAAAGCGTCGGCTGACCATTGGCATGAGATTGGGGTCTCCCACATCCGCAAGAGCAACCACTCGAGGATGGGCTGTACCGACACTGTGAGAATCTCCTTTGGCGGGGACTCGTACTGGAGGATCTCCAATTCTTCGGTTCGCGGGTCCTCCGAATCGGCTGGGACCTAGAGGGCCCAGGCCATGTCACGGATGAAGTTGTGGAAGACCATGTCCTTGGGTGGGGAATTGTGCCGGGAATCCTGGAGAGATGGCTCCAAAGGGATTTCTCGGTGTCAAGAAGTCTTGGGTAAGGCCTCGACATCGGTCTCCCAGTCAGAGCCAGAGGGCATGGAGGACTCCGAAGCTTGGGACTCCCACACCACGAGGTCGGCCCTGAGCAACCAGGGTCCCCTAGTGGATCTCGGGTCAGACTCCCGGAAACTGGCCGGGGAAGACCAGATACCCAAGGATCGGGACTGGGACCTCAATCGGTGCCGAGAGCTCACCCGAAGCCAATAGCACTCAGAGCCTGGCTCGACACCCGGAGACTCCCCCGCAGTCGGGGGCCCGGTTGTCAGGGCAGATGATTTGGACGAACCAGACATCATTGCCTGCTGCAACGCAAGGATGGCAGAGATATTCTGCTCCAGGGCTGCCATTCTGGATGCAATGCCAGAAGTCTCCGCAGCTGTCAGCATCGGCACCAAGGATGTCGTGCCCGAAGCTGGTCCTCTTGCAAGTGCGTCCACGACAAGGACCACGGCCTCGAGGAGCCTTGCACGGTTGCTGCAGGCCAAGGACTCCTACTTAGAGACCTTAAGGGAGTGCTGCTCGGAGCCACCCGAGTCCCACCACAGAACCTTACCAGGTTTCACCAGTAGAACTTCGACTGGTCTCGAAGATTTTTTCTTTTTTGTTCCCGGGTCTGGGGTCTTTATGGAAGAGCCGCCACCATGGGACTTCGAAGATTCCTGGGCCTCATGGGAGGTACTCGGCTTGGGGCTCAGCATCAGGGAAGCCGGGGCTGAGCTGGACCGTGGGAACATCCTCTTCTGCAACTCCAACCTATTCTTGTTGGTTTTCAGTCATGGCCTGGCACAGATTGCAAGTGGTCCAACGCAAAAGTATGATTCCACGCAGATTAGAAGAACCCAGTCCAAAACATGGTAAAAAGAAAGACAGAACTTTTATTGAGACATATACAGAGGATATTAGCCAAGGGGACCCGACACAGGCCATGTTTCAGTTATGCCTTCATCAGGTATTCTTGGCATACTAAAATCATAAATAAACACACAAATTAAAAATAAATAACATGCAATTATTACATTTAAAATATAATAGTAAAATAATAAAAAACATCACTGATAACAAATAATAAATTAATGATAAACCAGATATATAAAAAAGAGTTGAACAAATGTACAAATAAGATAGTCAGTCATAAAAAGATAAAAACGAAATGATCATAAAAACAACCATACTAGGGTGTGACATGTAACTGTGGACTTTGACTAGCCCCCTCCTCACCAGCAACCTTGCAGGGCTCTTGGAGCTACAGAAGACTACATTCAAAACAATGGGAAGGTAATCTAAAAAAACAGCAATAAAATACACACATCTATACAAATACACCAAAGCTTTAGCGGAGAGAAACAAACAGAACCAAAGTTCTCCTTGTTTACTCTAACTAATAGCCATGGTTCACTTTATTTATAAGGCTCTTTTAGATGATACAGCATAATTTCACTTTATTATTATACGTCAGATATGACGTATTTATCATATCGTAGGTCAACTTTATTCAGTGTGGGTCAGTATGAGGAGACATACATTGGGTCCAAGACATAACTATTTACTGCTGATTGCTTGGTATGAGGAGACATACACATATTCCAAGACATAACTGTTTACTGCTGACTGCTTGATATCTAATAACCCTGAGTACTTTAGCTAATAACCCTGAGACAGAGAGGCTAGAGTAAAACCTGCCCTTTTCTCTATTTACAGGACATGTAACCTTCACTTAGTAAGCATTTATATGAAGTTTTATTTCTAAGCAAAGTTCTGAACAGAATTAACTCTTTCTCAGGTTTAGTCAGTCTAATAGTGTACACTACCCTGTACAAACACCAATGCTTTCAGTAACTACAAATCGATTATCAGAAACTAAAATACAAATACCTCTGTCAATTATAACCCCATAAAGTAATCTTGTAAGCTAAAAAAGAGATGGCAGAAGATCAATATTGTTATTAAAACCAGGAGTGATCAGCGCAGGTGAAATACTGGTAATATTATTCACTATACTATAAAAACAAAGTGTATAGATAAATAATATCACATTGAAACTTTGTCAGTTGGATAATAAATTACCTAAAGACAAGGTGTATACCATAAAGTAAGTTGATACTTATAGCACAAATGTAGTGGCCAAATATGTGAAACACTTTCCAAACTACCAACAACGTTAAATATACTGGTATCAGTCATAATGGATTCTGCTAGCCTTACAAAACCAATAGCCATAATCAAAAAGGAAATATAAACAATTAACATTTACTTAAAAAGAACGAACTAAAATTGCCAGTGTCATACCAAAATGCAAACTTTTAAAAAGTCCTGTGGTATAATATGAAAACATACCCCAATGTGATAGAAATGTGGAAATTCTGCCTTCGAGAATTACTCTGTGTGTAAGTGAGGCTTAATCTTTTGGATCGTAAAAAACACCCGCACTTGCGCTGTATGTTTTATTCACTTCCGCGGGAAACTGAAGTCAGCTGACCTCTTCGGAAACTCCGATTGTCTCAAGAATCTCTTAGAGAATGCAATCAGACTAGAATATCGTCAATCACACTGTATAATTGTAATCCAATTCTAAAGCTCTATAAGTCGTATAATATCATACAATTCGCGGGGAGAACACCTAACCACCCGTGTATCTCCATTGTCTACCATAAACGGATGAAATAAAATTTTTGTTTAAATAAACAGGAATTAAAAGAAACTGCGGTGCAAACAAGCCCCATGTGCAGCAGCACTGGTAACTCCGGAAAGTGTTAAAACACTGCACTATCGGAAGGACAAGTCAATCATAAACAGTGGCAATGTCTGCATATAATGTATTATATATTGAGGGGATGACAATAATGTAATGAACACAATTAAAAGACCATTCTTAAAGAACCAACTCAACTCTTTGTAACATCTAAAAAGTGAAACAAAAAAGGTCAGCATTAAAAAATTATCTAAAACTATCCTACCAAAACCTTATACCAATAGATAAAATTTAATATCACAAAATAAATAGTTAAAACAAATAAAAAACATAAAAATTAATAAAAACCATCATTTGTTCAACTGCAACCATTCATATTAGAATAAATGTAAAATAAATAAATGACCATGAGAAAAAGGGGGCAAGTGGTACTGTCATGGTCTGGGCTGAGGCAGCAGTCGTGGGTACCTGTAACAGACATGGTTTGACTGCAGTGATCACACTTTTTGACCCCATCGGGAGACATGGTGGGAGACACCTGGACAGGGTTGACAACCCCAAGCGAAAAAGGGCACAAATGCAGGTCAAGGAAAGCCTCATCAAAAAAGAAGGGAAGAGCCGAGAAAAGCGCCAGGGATGGCGCCATCTCGAGGTGGGAAAAGGAACCGGGAAAAAAACAACTTTTAAGGATAAGTTTTAGAGGATTTTTCCAGGGAAACAGGACAAGCATCCATTGGGCTCCATGGAAAAAGAAGACTAAGCAAGATGGCACCCTTGGGCGGGAAGGGAACCATGCATGCGTGGTAGCATTACCAAAGGCTTTCTGTAAAAGCTGGGGAAATACTCCGTGTGGGCTCCATCAGTGCGGACATCACCCATATGTGAGGACTGACCCTGCTTGTTCTTGGAGAAAGAATATTATTGTATTACTGTTATGTTTTGGTTAAAGCTAAGATTCAACTGCGGTGCTCATGGGGGGGTGTCTGAGGGGGGTGCTTTTTTAAATTCAGTTACTGTCCTCATCTCTACCACCTCCACTGGGAGACTATTCCACAGATCCACCACTCTTTCCGTAAAGAAATATTTCCGCATATCACTCCTGAATCTATCCCCCATCCCCCTCATCCCATGTCCCCTTGCAGCAGAACTTGCTTTGAATTGAAAGAGGCTCTCCCCCCTGAACATTTATGCCATGGAGGTATTTAAACATCTCAATCATATCACCTCTATCCCGCCTTTACTCTAAGGTATACATCTTTATCTTTATCTTTATTAAAACATTTGATAAACCGCTGCGGCCAAAGCATAGAGCGGTGTACAATAAAAGGTCCACACTGCAAGTTATAGAAAAGAACACCATAAATAATAGGAAAGCAAAGCACACAGCACACAGAAGTAAAACCAAGTAACTAAAATAAGAATAAATAAAAACTAAAAACAAAAGAGGGAAAGACAGGACACTAACAGACAGACAGCACAAAAACAAAAATCCAGCAACAGATTCAAGGGGGGGTACTAGCGGGAAGGTCAAAAGCCTGCTCGAACAGATGGGTTTTGAGTAGTGTCTTGAATTGAGGATAAGAAGGTTCTAACCTGAGGGAAGGTGGTAATGAATTCCAAAGAAACGGACCAAGAAAGAAAAAGGCGGAATGTCGGGTTTGCTCCAGACGAGCCTGTGATGGGGAAGGCAAGGATAAACGATTGGCATGAATAGACCAGAGTTGACGATAGGGTGTGTGAAGGGAAATCAGACCCGCAAGATACAAAGGATTGCCAGTATGGATAGTACGGTGAATCAAAATCAGGAACTTATATTGACAGCGAAAACGAAGAGGCAACCAGTGCAGGCGAAGAAAGAGGGGAGTGACATGATCGAAACGCCGGGATAAAGTGATAAGGCGAGCTGCGGTATTTTGAATAGATTGTAACCGTTGAAGCTGATATTTAGGAAGAGTCAAGTCTACTAATTACCAAAGCTAGAACAAGAGTGACCAAAGAGTCAGAGGAAAAGAGAGAAAGAGTAGCTCTAATCTGCCGAAGAGTCACAAAGGACCGACGAGTGAGAGAAGAGATGTGATCGTGAAAAGAAAGTGATGAATCAAGGGTAACCCCCAAATAGCGGAAAGAAGAAACAAGGGGAATAAGAACTGAATCAATCATGGGGGCGACAGAGGGACAAGAACCACTAAGAGATACCCACATAGCCGTGGATTTCGAGGGATTTAAGTGAAGAAAGTTTCGAGAAAGCCAGGAAGCGATATGAGAAAGACAATCATTTAGTGGGGAAATATCCAAAGTGAGGGGAGAGACATGACAGAGGAGAATAATGTCGTCTGCGTAAATGCAAGGAGATACCGAAAACTGCTGAATTGCAAGAGGCAAAGGAGCAAGAAAAATATTAAATAATAAAGGAGAAAGAACAGACCCCTGCGGAACACCACAGACAAGTGGGAGAGAAGAAGAAGAGCAGTTACCAGAGTGCACAGTGAACGAGCGAGCCGTAAGAAAAGAATGAAACCATTGTAGAACAGAGCACCGCAATCTAAGATCGAATAGACGGGAAAGGAGAGTCCGGTGATCAATCAAGTCGAAAGCTGCAGAAAGATCCAGAGAAACAAGAGTAACATCACCACGATCGTGAGCAACATGAATTTCATTTAGAAGTGCCAGAAGAACAGTTTCAGTGCTGTGCCCATGACGAAAACCTGCTTGACGGGTGTGAAGAGTATTTGTGGCCTCTACGTGCGAATTTAACTGTTCAAAAACAAAACGCTCCAAAGGTTTAGCCAGGAAAGGAAGGTTGGAGACTTACATATTAAGATCCTTAAGTCTGTCCTCATATGCTTTATAATGAAGACCACTAACCATTTTAGTAGCCACCCTCTGCACCAACTCCATTCTGTTCACATCCTTTTGAAGATGCAGTCTCCAGAATTGCACACTACACTCCAAATGAGGTTGCACCAAAGACCTATACAGAGGCACTATCACCTCTTTTTTTCTGCTAGCCATTCCTCTCCGTATGCACCCAAGCATACCTCTAGCTTTTGCCTCACCTTTTCTACCTGTTTAGCTACTTAAAGATCATCAGACACAACCACGCCCAAGTCCCGCACTTCTTTAGTGGGCAAAAGTACTTCATCCCTATACTATATTGCTCCCTTGGATTGCCGCAGCCCAAATGCATGACCATACATTTTTTAACATTAAATCCCAGCTGCCAAATTCTAGACCATTCTTCAAGCTTAGCTAGATCCCTCCTCATGTTATCTACACCTTCCTGGGTGTCTACTCTATTGCAGATTTTAGTATCATCCGCAAAGAGGCAAACCTTACCCGACAGCCCTTCCGCTTTATCACTAACAAAGATGTTAAAAAGAATCGGACCAAGGACAGATCCCTGGGGCACACCACTGGTAACATCCTTCTCCTCAGAAGGAGCTCCATTTACGTGTACTCTTTGGCACCTCTCACCCAACCAATTTCTAATCCAAGCATAACTTTAGGGTCCATCCTTAGGGTGCTCAGTTTGTTTATAAGTCACCTGTGAGGAAGAGTGTCAAAGGCTTTACTGAAATCTAAATACACCACATCTAGGGCTCTCCCTCGGTCCAACTCCCTGGTCACCCAGTCAAAGAAATCAATCAGATTTGTCTGACAAGACTTGCCTCTGGTGAATCCATGCTGCCTCAGATCCTGTAATCCGCTGGACTCCAGAAACCTCACTGTTTTCTCTTTCAGAAGCGTTTTCAATAATTTACTCACCACCGAAGTTAAACTAACCGGCCTGTAATTTTCAACAACATCCTAACTTCCGGTTTTGTGTAAAGGCACCACATGAGCCTCTCTCCAGTCCTTTGGCACCACTCCCGACTCCAATGAGGCATTGAATAGGTCAGTCAGTGGAGCTGCTAGAACGTCCCCAAGTTCTCTCAGTATTCTAGGGTGTATCCCATACGGTCCCATCGCTTTGTCTACTTTAAGTTGAGCTAGTTTCTCACAAACACTGTCTTCTGAAAATTGTTCAAGATGTCCCTCGCTTCTGTTCCTGTTTGTGTGTGTTTTCTGAGGTCCTGCTCCTGGTTCTTCATCTGTGAACACAGAACAGAAATGTTTGTTAAGCAATTCCGCTTTATCCTCATCAGTTTCTACATATTCCTCCCCTTCACCCTTGAGTCTGACAATACCACTTTTGCCCTACCTCTTCTCACTAACATATCTGAAAAATGTCTTATCCCCCCATTTTATTGCATTAGCTATTTCCTCCTCTTTTTGAATCTTTACTTTCCTGACTACTTTGCTAGCTTCTCTAAGTTTTTCCAAATATAGATGTCTGTCTTCCTCTCTCTTGTATTTCATGAAGTCCTCCCTCTTTTTCTTCACTTTTTCAGCTACTTCTTTTGAAAGCCATAGCAGTCTCCTTTTCCTTTTATCTTTATTTACCATTTTAATGAAAAGGTTCATTGCCCTTAAAATATCCCCTTTCAGTTTTGCCCACTGTTTTCCTACATCCCTCAGCTGTTCCCATCCCTCTATCGACTCCCTGAGGTATTGGCCCATCCTGGAAAAGTTAGTCTTCCTAAAGTCTAAGACCCTCACCTTTGAATGGATTCTAACAGCCCTAGTTCTAATATTGAACCACACCATCTGCTGATCACTGGATGCAAAATGATCTCCCACTATAACATCAAAAAAAATTTCACCATTGGTAAGCACCAAGTCCAGTATGGCCCCTTCACGTGTGGGGTCTGTTACCAATTGCTTGAATAGTTCTCCCTGTAGAGAATCCAGGAACTCTTTACTTCTAGATGATACTGCAGCAGGAATGTACCAGTTAACATCTGGCATATTGAAATCCCCTATCAGTAGCACTTCCCCTTTCCTAGCAATGCTGCATATGTCTTCAATTAACTCTTTGTCCACCTCTTCCTCTTGTGAGGGAGGTCTGTATATCACGCCAATGCAAATAGATTTCTCTTTCCCTCTTTCTAGTTTAACTCACAATGTCTCCTCTCTCCCTTTTAAGCTCTGTAATTCCAAAGCTTTAATAGTATTTTTTACATATAGTGCCATGCTTACTCCCCTTCTTCCTACCCTGTCCTTTCTGAATAAAGTATAGCCAGGTATAGATACATCCCAATCATGGTTTTCTGTGACTGCCACTAAATCCAAGTCGGCCACTCCCACCAAAGCTTCAACATCAGGGATCTTGTTTCCCATGCTACGGGCATTTATACACACTGCTTTCCATATGTTACTCCTGTTACCCATTTCCATAAAGTTATTTAATGTTTCACTTACCTGGGGGCTTTCTTCACCCATCCCCAACGAATCTAGTTTAAAGCCCTCTTCAGTAGATTAGCCATTCTACTACTGAAGACGCATTGACCTTTCTTGGACAGACGGACACCATCTCTGCTCTGCAGCCCTTGGAAGAGCATCCCATGGTCTAGGAAACCAAAACACTCTTGATGACACCATCCACGCAGCCATGCATTCTTCTCCAGGATACGAGCCTCTCTGCCTTGGCCTTTACCCTCAACATGGAGGATTGAAGAGAACACCACCTGTGCACCTAACTGCTTCACCCTCTGTCCCAGAGCCATGAAGTCATTTTTGATATGCTCAGAGGGATACCTGGCAGTATCATTTGTTCCGACATGGATTAGCAACATTGGGTAATAGTCGGTGGGCTTGATGAGTCTCGGCAAACTCTCCGTAACATCTTGGATTTTGGCACCAGGCAGACAGCATACCTCTCTGGACGTCAAGTCTGGTCGGCAGATGGACACCTCAGTACTTCTCAGAAGAGAGTCACCAACCACCACTACTCTTCGCTTCCTTGTGGTCACTGATTCTGCAACTTTGGGGTACTTGAGCTCTGGTTCTTCCCTTTCCAGGGATGCTTTCACCTCCTCCACTTCCAGGGTTGCATAATGGTTCTCCAATTCAAGGGTTGGAGAAGTTGGATCGGTGATTCTGCAGGCCTTGGTGACTTGTGTCCATCCTTCGTCATTCTGTTGGCACCCATCTTCTCTGCTGGAGAGCTTTGTTGCTGCAAGAAGGAGGTATAGTTCTCTACGTGGCAGGCCTGACCTCACTCCCAGCTTCTCTGTTGTCTGATCAGGCTTCTCACTTCAGTGCCCTTACTCAGGCTTCACAGTCAAATCAGGCACTTCTTCTTTCAGTAATGCTTCTTTTAAATTGCGTTACTTATGAGTTTAATTCACTGAGGGTACTGTCTTAAATGAAGTGCAATTCCAGATAAACTTGTTGAAAATCTTGTAGCCATAATAAGCAGTAGTTAAAATCAGCTCAATTGGTAGTCCTAAAATTATGAGCATGCTAAAAGCTGTTCTCATTTTTTTGTTTATGCCTTAAAAGAGGCAAGTTTTTGGTATATGTAACGTTTGTATAATAAAATAACTGTAAACATTTTACTTTTAACAGTATGGCAATGAACCATTACAAGCAGTAGTGAACAGTGCAGTATTCCATTCAGAAACAAATCTTCATGGGCCTACAACAATGACTTTAACAGGGTAAGAAAGCTATGTATTTTTGTTTTAACAATTTGGTCATTAGTATAACAGAGTGAAATACATAATATAAATTTTATACTTTTATTACAGCTATGTAAGTGTAACAGTAACAATTGCAAAGGTATTATTATATATTTGGTGCTCCAGAAACATAAGATCATTATAAAGAAATCATGATAAGCAGATCAACAAAATTCTCCAGGACTAAGCAGGAAGTCAGTCCTCACATATGGGTGACGTCGGCGCTGACGGAGCCCTCGTGCGGAGCATTTGTCCAGCTTTCAAAGAAAGCCTTTGGGAATTGCAGCGCGCATGCGCGGTCCCCTTCCCGCCCAAGGGTGCCATCTTGCTCAGTCTTCTTTTTTCCGTGGAGCCCGAAGGACGTAGTTCGTTTTTCCCCGAGGAAAAAGTTGATTTTCCCTATTTTTCTCTTTTTTCTCCGGTTCGACGCCAGATCCTTTTCCCGCTCGGACCGATACGCCGGTATCGAGTCCTTTTCTCTCTTTTTTGGTTTTTGTCCTTTGTGACTGGCGTTCGCGCCTTTTATCTTTTTTCCCTGGCAGCCCGGTCTTTTGACCTAGCAGGGGCCCTTTTTCCCCCGATGACTACCAGCGGGTTTAAGAAATGTGATCGGTGTAAGAAGCTTATGTCTCTTACTGACACACACGACTGCTGCCTCCGTTGCCTCGGACCCAATCATGACCCGATGATCTGTGGTCCGTGTGGAAAAATGTCCTCGAAGGCGTTGAGGAGTCGGCAGCACCAGAAGGATCGAATTTTTTCTGACTCCACGTCCGGCCGGGCCTGGACCTCGTCAGAGGCCTCGACGTCTCGGGACTCTGGCCCCGAGCAGCGTCGGGGTTCCTCTGAGCGGGGGTCTCCTTCGTGGGAACATCGCAGGAAGAAGAAACCCGCGAGGGCGGCATCGGTGGACGCTCCTGGTTCCTCGAGGGCCAGGTCGCATAGCTCCGATAGCCTTCCCGGGTCTTCGGAGTCGGAGAGGCCTGCCAAGCATCCTCGTGTCGAGATGGAGTCTCCTGGACACGTAAGTGCTGTTGTCCTCATGGACTGTACTCCGAGGGAGCCGACTTCGGGCCCGACACCGTCGGGGCCCGAGTCGGGGGCTGCTGGGTCTCCTGAGCTCGGACTCAGGTTGACGGCCTTGGAGAGCTGCTTCGCTGCCTTCATGGAACAGCAGTGGGCATTGATCGCCGGTCTCACCAGTGCATCTGCCCCGACAACCGGGACCTCGACGTCCAAGTCGACTCCGGAGTCCGAGCCGATCCTCGAGTCCATGCGGGCTCGAGTCGATCCTCGGCCATGGTCTCCCTTGACCGGGGCCAAGGTCATCGACGCCGATACCCTCGGCGTCGGGGCAGAGGGCATCGGTGCCCGCCTGACCGGAGCCGCTCGATTCCTCCTCCGTGGAGTCGGGCTGGGAGACGGAGGATGAAGAGTCACCCGACACTCATCGGACTCGCCTGAGTCCGAACCTCGGAGACGATCCCCACCGGAGGATACCCGGTTCTCAGACTTGGTGCGGAATATGGCCAAGGCCTTGGCCTTCCCCGCGGATCCTGAAGAGGAGCCTCGAGCCGAGGAGCTCGAGGCCCTCCAGTATGACTCTACCCCGAAGGAGGCCTTTACTGTTCCGGTTCCTCCGATGCTGGAGCGGCTGCACTTCCGCATGTGGGAGACCCTGGCCTCGACGCCGGTGTTAAGCAAGCGGGTCGATTCCATCTATCGAGTCCGCAAGAGCCCCGGGTTCCAAAAGGCACAATTACCGCACCACTCCATGGTTGTGGAATCGGCCATGCATCGACTGAAAAGTCAGAAGATGCACTCCTTGGTGCCTCCCGGCCGGGAGGCCCGCAACCTGGATGCCCTCGGTAAGAAGTGTTTCCAGGGCTCTATGCTTGCTTGCCGTGTCCAGACTTACCAGCTCTACATGGGCATGTACCTCCGAGACCTGGCAAAGGAGATTGCTGGGTTCTCTGCTAGTCTCTCCGAGGAACCTTTGCAGAGGTTCCAGGCCTTGTCCACCGGTATTCGAGAGTGCTCGAAGTTTATCTCTTGAGCAGCCTATGATGGCTTCGAGGCTTCGGCCCGAGTAGCCGAGGCCGGCATCGGTGCCCGCCAACAGGCTTGGCTACAGTCATTCGACCTCGAGCCATGGGTCCAGGACAAATTGGTTGATGTCCCCTGCCGAGGTGAAAACCTCTTTGGCAAGCCCATGGCTGAAAAGGCTGCAGAACTCGAGACCGAGACTCTGACCAGGACTAGGCTTTCCGGGAAAACCTCTGCCCCCTTCTCAGAAGAAGAAGGACTCGGGAAAAAAGACCTTTTACCCGAGGAAGTCATCTGCCTACAAACAATACCCTCATTATCAGGCCTCTGCAGCTCCCCAACAGGGTCAGCAGGCCAAGGGGCAGGGTCAAGGGCCCCGTAGGCAGAAGACCCCCAAGCCACCAACACTGGCCCCTTCTCAGCAGGGTGGGAGTTTTTGACTCAAACAGCATAGCCTCTTCTCCTCAGCTGGCTTCTCTCAGCACAGGAGGCCGGCTGGCCCACTTTGTCCACAGGTGGTCAGCCATCAAATCAGATACCTGGGTTCTTCATATAGTCCAAAAGGGCTATCTTCTCCATTTTCACCAGGTACCTTCCTCCTATTTTCCAGGGGAGCCTCCAAGACCCCCTCTGCACAGGGACCTACTCCTTCAGGAGTTAGCAAATCTGCTAAAGGATCAGGCTGTGGAACCGGTGCCTCACCACCTGAGAGGTCACGGCTTTTATTCAAGGTTCTTTCTGGTACCAAAAAGAACAGGAGGCCTCAGACCCATCCTAGACTTGCGAAACCTCAACAAGTTCCTGGAGAGGGAACAGTTCAAGATGCTTACCCTTGGAATCCTGCTGCCCTACCTCCAGCAGGGAGACTGGCTATGCTCCTTAGATCTAAAGGATGCGTATACTCACATCCTTATCCATCCAGACCACAGACAATATCTCAGGTTTGTTGTGGGAGGAAACCGCTATCAGTACAGAGTACTGCCCTTTGGCCTGTCCTCCGCTCCCAGGGTGTTCACCAAGTGCCTGGCAGTGGTGGCGGCCTACCTGAGGCTTCAGGGTCTTTTTGTGTTTCCGTACCTGGACGACCGGCTCATAAGGGGCCAATCTTCCCAAGAGGCCAACCCGGCCACCCTTCGCACTGTGGCTCTGCTTCAGCACTTGGGGTTTGTCATAAACTTCGCAAAGTCCACTTTCCTCCTGTCCCAGAACTTAGTTCATAGGGGCCAGACTAGACACTCTTCAAGCAAAGGCCACAGGCTAGTGGATCTGGCCAGCCAGTTTCTCAGCAATTCCCTGGTCTCTGCCAGGCAATTCCTGAGACACTCGGCCATATGGCTTCCACAGTTCATGTCACCCCCAATGCCCGCCTGCACATGCGACCTGCTCAGTGGAGCCTTCGCACTCAGTGGCATCAAGCCACAGGGGGCCTAGCGGACTCAGTGAAGATATCAGACCTCCTGGTCTCCTCTCTGCAATGGTGGCTTCATCTTCCGAATCTGGTGCTCGGAGTGGTTTTTCAATCCCCTCCGCATACTCAGGTGCTGACAACAGATGCCTCTCTTCTCGGTTGGGGAGCACATTGCCAAGGGACATGTACTCAGGGTCTCTGGACCCCTTGGGAGGCTACTCAACAGATAAACTTCCTGGAGCTACGGGCGATACGCCTAGCTCTGAGAGCCTTCTTCCACCTCGCCTCTCACCAGTCTGTACTGGTCCAGACGGACAATCAAGTTGCCATGTTCTATGTGAACAAACAAGGAGGCACAGGCTCCTTCCTTTTTTGTCAGGAGGCACAACGGCTGTGCTATTGGGCTGTCAATCACAGAATCCTTCTCAAGGCTGTCTACCTTCCAGGTCAGGAAAATTGCCTGGCAGACAGACTAAACAGGATCCTGCAACCACACGAATGTAGATTGAACCCATTGGTGGTTCAGCAGGTTTTTCTCAAGTGGGGACTCCCCACCATGGATCTTTTCGCCAGTCCTCTGAACCGGCAACTTCCGAGATTTTGCTCCAGACAACCGCATCCTCTCAGAGTGGCAGCGGATGCGTTTCTGATCTCGTGGTCTACAGGCCTGCTGTATGCGTTTCCTCCCACACTACTAGTGTCCAGAACGCTGTTCAAAGTCCTCAGGGACAGGGCTTCCTTGATTCTCATAGACCCCAGGTGGTTGAGGCAACCGTGGTTCCCGCTTCTGCTACAGCTGGCGGTGGACACACTTATTCCTCTGGGGTTTCAACACGATCTCCTGTCTCAGGATCAGGGGACTCTCTTGCACCCCAACCTCCAGTCCCTTCATCTGATGGCCTGGCTGCTGAAAGGGTAGTCCTAGCTCCCCTACTACTACCTCGAGAGGTGGAAGATGTAGTCTTGGCCTCTCGGCGTCACTCCACCAGGAAATCCTACGCTCTTAAGTGGCGTAGATTCTCCAGGACCAAGCAGGAAGTCAGTCCTCACTTATGGGTGTCATCGACGCCGATGAAGCCCCAGCGGAGCATTTCCCCAGCTTTCCATGAAAGCCTTTGGGAATGCTGGCACGCATGCGCGGTTCCCTTCCCGCCTAAAGGTGCCATCTTACCTCAGTCTCTTTTTTTCCGTGAAGCCCATCGGACGTGTGTCCTGTTTTCCCGGTTAAAAGTAGATTTTTTTCTAATGTTATTTTTTCTTGGATTCGACGTCGGTTCCCCTCCCGCCAGGATCGGTACACCGGTATCGAACCCCCTTTTTTAAAATTTTTTTTAATTTTTTGGTTTTTGCCCTTAGTGGCTGGGCGTTCGCGCCTAAAAAACTTCTTTTTCCCTGGAAGGCGGTCTTTTGACCTTGCGGGGTCCCTTTTCTCCCCCATGTCTTCCAGTGGTTTTAAAAAGTGTGATCGGTGTAAGAAGATCATGTCTCTCACCGACACCCACGACTGCTGCCTTCGGTGCCTGGGCCCGGACCACGAATCTAAATCGTGTGTGCCATGTGGAAAAATGTCTTTCAAGGCCCTCCGAAGTCGTCAACAGCAGAGTGAAAGGCTTTTCTCCGACTCGGCCTCTGCTCGTGGCCGGACCTCGTCTGAGGCTTCGACATCTCGGGATTCCGATCCCGAGAGGCGTCGGAGCTCCTTGGACAGGGGGTCCCCCGAGAGGTAATGTATGAGGAAGAAGCGGCTCGCGAGGGCGGCGTCGGTGGAAGTCCCTGGACCCTCGAGGTCCAGGTCTTAAGACTCCTGACCGTCGTCCTGAGCCCGTGGACAGGAGAAGCCGACCAAAGTTCCTCATATAGAACTGGAGTCTGCTGGACACGTAAGTCCTGTTGTCCTCGAGGACTCGCCTCCCAGAGTACCGACGTTGGGCCCGGCGCCGGCGGGGCCCGAGTCGGGGGCTGCTGCGTCACCTGAGCTGAGCCTCAGGTTGACAGCCTTGGAGAGCAGAATGTCTGCCTTCATGGACCAGCAGCGGGCATTGATGGCCAGCCTGTCTGGCGCATCTGCCCCGACCACCGGGACATCGACATCCAAGTCGACCCAGGAGACCGAGCCGATACTCGAGTCCTTTGCGGCTCGAGGTCGTCCTCGGTCGAGGTCTCCCACGACCTCCCGTTCGGGACCGAGGGTCTCGACGCCGGTGCCTCTGGCATCGGGGCGGGTGCCCAGGGGCCCCGCGGCGTCGGACCCTAACTCGACGTCGAGCGAGTCGGCGTGGGAGACAGAAGACGAGGAGTCTCCTGACACCTTTAAGACTTGGTGTGTCCCGTCGGACTCACCTGAGTCTGAACCCCGGAGTAGGTCCCCTCCGGAGGATACTAGATTCTCTGAGTTTATCCGGGATATGGCCGCTGCCCTGGCTATCCCGGCTGACCCCAAGGAAGAGCCTTGAGCTGAAGAGCTTGATGCTCTACAGTATGACTCTCCTCCGAAGGAGGCCTTTACTGTCCCGGTTCCTCCGATGCTGGAGCGGCTTCTCTTCTGGATGTGGGAGGCACCGGCCTCGGTGCCGGTTTTGAGCAAGCGAGTCGATTCCATTTATCGGCTTCGCAAGAGTCCTGGTTTCCAGAAAGCACAGCTGCCACACCATTCCATGGTTGTGGAATCGGCCATGCATTGTCTGAAAAGTCAGAAGATGCACTCTGCGGTGCCTCCCGGTAGGGAAGCCCGAAGCCTTGATGGAGTCGGCAGAAAGTTTTTTCAGGACTCCATGCTTGCTTGCCGTGTCCAGACTTAGCAGCTGTAGATGGGCATGTATTTACGGGATCTGGCCAAAGAATTGGCCGGTTTCTCTGCTTGTCTCTCCGGGGAGCCCTTGCAGAGTTTTAAGTCCTTGTCTTTGAGTATACGGGAATGCTCTAAGTTCTTGTCCCGCGCCGCCTACGATGGCTTTGAGGCTTCGGCACGAGTTGCGGCTGCCGGCATCGCGGCTCGACGCCAGGCGTGGCTGCAGTCCTCGGACCTCGAGCCATGGGTTCAGGACAAGTTGGTCGATGTCCCTTGCCGAGGTGAAAACCTTTTTGGCAAGCCTGTGGCCGAGAAGGCCGCACAGCTCGAGACTGAGCACCTCACCTGGACAAGTCTGTCGAGGAAGACCTCTGCCCTTTCACATAAGAAGAAGGGCCCGGGTAAAAAGCCCTTTTACCCGAGGAAGGGCACTGCCTACAAACAGTACCCACATTATCAGGCTGCCCAACCTGCCCCACAGGGTCAGCAAGCCAAGGGCCGGGGTAATGGGCCCCGTAGGCAGACTGCCTCCAAGCCTCCGGCCCCTGCTCCCACTCAGCAGGGTGGAGGTTTTTGACTCCTTGAGTACAGCCAATCCTCCCATGCAGTCCCAGCCCTGCACAGGAGGCCGCCTAGCCTTGTTCGCCCATCTGTGGCCCCTGATTACTCAGGACAGTTGGGTACTGGACATAATCCATCGAGGATATGCCCTCCATTTTCACCAACTTCCTCCGCCACACTTTCCAGGGGAACCTTTCAGGCCTCCCCTGCATACTGCCCTTCTCCTCCAAGAACTCCAAGGGCTCTTACTAGACAAGGCGTTGGAGCCTGTGCCTCCTCACTTCCAGGGTCACGGTTTTTACTCCAGTTATTTCCTGGTGCCAAAAAGAACCGGTGGTCTTCGACCCATTCTGGATCTCAGAAACCTAAACAAGTTTCTGGTAAAAGAAAAGTTCAAGATGGTTACTCTTGGAACTCTTCTGCCCTACCTCCAGCAGGGAGATTGGCTATGCTCTTTAGATCTAAAAGATGCTTACACTCACATCCTCATTCATCCAGACCACAGAAAGTACCTCAGGTTCATTGTGGGAGGAAATCACTATCAGTACAGGGTACTGCCTTTTGGACTGACCTCCGTTTCCAGGGTCTTTACCAAGTGCCTGGCAGTGGTGGCAGCCTACCTGAGAAATCAGGGCATCTTTGTGTTTCCATACCTAGACGACTGGCTCATCAGAGGCCAGACTTCCCTAGAAGTTCAGCAGGCCACCAGCAGAACCATAGCACTGCTCCAAAAGCTGGGCTTTGTCATCAACTTCGCAAAGTCCACTTTGCTCCCCTCCCAGAACTTGGAGTTCATCGGAGCAAGGTTGGATTCTCAGCTGGCAAGAGCATTCTTACCAGTGGACCGAGCACAAAGGCTCATGGACCTCGCCAGCAAGTTTCTGCACCGGCCCCTAGTCTCCGCCAGACTCTGTCTCAGACTTCTGGGCCACCTGGTGTCGACAGTACAGGTGACACCAAATGCCAGGCTCAATATGAGACCTGCCCAGTGGTGCCTTCGGACTCAGTGGTCACAAGCCTCGGGAGGTCTCCGAGACAGAATCAGAGTGTCCCACCGTTTCCTGGCCTCACTCAACTGGTGGTTGCATCCCCCCAATCTGCTGGTGGGGGTGCCCTTTCAGGTCCCGCCTTACAGTGGTACTGACCACAGATGCCTCTCTGCAAGGTTGGGGAGCACACTGCCTAGACAAGTGCACCCAGGGCCTGTGGTCTCCTTGGGAGGCGTCCCAGCAGATCAATCTCCTGGAACTCAGAGCTATCCGCTTAGCCCTCAAGGCCTTTACTACTTCCCTGGCACAGCAGTCTGTCTTGATCCAGACAGACAACCAGGTTGCCATGTTCTATGTAAACAAACAGGGCGGAACTGGTTCCCAGCCCCTTTGCCAGAAGGCCCAGAACCTCTGTTCCTTTGCCCTGAAACACAACATGCTCCTCAAAGCAGTCTATCTTCCAGGCCAGGAGAATTGGCAGCTTCATCTCCTAGTGGTTCAAAAGATTTTCTTGAGATGGGGGCTTCCCTCCATAGACCTGTTTGCCAGTCCACTGAACAACCAGCTGCCAAGGTTCTGCTCCAGGCAACCGCATCCTCTGAGAGTAGCAGCAGATGCTTTTCTGATTCCCTGGACTCAGGGCCTACTCTATGCGTTTCCTCCCACCCCTCTGGTGGCCCGAACACTGTTCAAGATTTGCCAAGACAGAGCCTCTGTCCTCCTGGTAGCTCCCAGGTGGCCAAGGCAGCCTTGGTTCCCCCTCCTGCTTCAGTTGGCAGTGGATCTGCCCCTGCCACTGGGACTGCAGCCCGACCTTCTCTCTCAAGATCAGGGCTCCTTGCTACATCCCAATCTCATAGCTCTCAATCTGATAGCATGGAGGCTGCAAGGGTAGTGTTGGCTCCCTGGGGCCTGCCTAAGGAGGTTGAGGAGGTTCTCCTAGCCTCCAGGAAACAATTCACTAGGAAAACCTATGCTCTTAAGTGGAAAAGGTTCTCTGTGTGGTGTCAGCTACGTGCTGAGGATCCTTTCTCCTGTACTGTGTCCGTAGTGCTTCAGTACCTGCTGCACTTGTTCAATCAGGGTCTCAAGTCCAACTCTGTTCGGGTCCACCTCTCTGCTTTGGCAGCTCACCACTCCCTAGTTGAGGGCCATTCCTTGTCTGTGCACCCTTTGGTGTCTAGGTTTCTCAGGGGCTTGCTTCTGCTCAAACCTCCCATACGTCCTCCTGCTCCTGAGTGGGAGCTTAATGTGGTCTTGCAGCAACTGACTCGCCCACCTTTTGAGCCTATGGCTACTTGCCCTCTACGCTTCCTTTCTTGGAAGACTCTCTTTCTGATAGCCCTGACTTCGGCTAGGAGAGTGAGTGAGCTTCAAGCCTTGGTCTGTGATAGGCCTTACACCAGGTTCTATAAAAACAGGGTAGTCCTCCGGACTCACCCTAAGTTCCTTCCTAAGGTTGTCTCCTCTTTCCACCTCAACCAGGAGGTGGTTCTTCTAACATTCTTCCCTAGGCCTCATGCAAGTCAGGCTGAAACAGTTCTCCATAACTTGGACTGTAGGAGGGCCTTATCCTTCTACCTTGAACGTACGAAAGGTCACAGGAAGGCTTCTCAGCTCTTCCTCTCTTTTGACCCCAATAACTTGGGGAGGCCTGTGTCCAAGCGTACCTTGTCCATCTAGGTGGCTGACTGTATCACCTGGGCTTACAAGGCGGCTGACCTTCCTTTGCAGGGTAGAGTCACGGCCCACCGTGTGAGGGCAATGGCTGCATCAGTGGCTCATCTCCGCTCTGTTCCATTGCAAGACATCTGCCGGGCTGCTACTTGGTCTTCAAGCTAGACTTTTGCAGCCCACTACTGTCTGGAGAGGGAGTCCCGTAGGGACAGTGCTTTTGGGCAAGCAGTACTCAGGAATCTCTTTGAGGTCTAGGCAACTCCTGCCCTCCTGCCCTCTGGTTGGGCTACCTGTGGAGGGTGTGTTCTTGAAAAGCCTTTTCTCGGTTGCTGAGACTAGAGGGAGTTGTATTGTTCAGCGTGGGTTCCTGGTAGCCCAGAGCTGGTGAGTCACCCATAAGTGAGGACTGACTTCCTGCTTGGTCCTGGAGAAAGAGTAATTACTCACCTGTAACAGGTGTTCTCCAGGAGCAGCAGGAATCAGTCCTCACTACCCTCCCTCCTCCCCTTGGAGTTTCAGTTGTACATAGTTTAATTTTTACATTTTTTGTGTGCTGTTCTTAGCTATCTCATTTGACTGAGGTAAGATGGCACCTTTAGGCGGGAAGGGAACCGCGCATGCGTGCCAGCATTCCCAAAGGCTTTCATGGAAAGCTGGAGAAATGCTCCGCTGGGGCTTCATCGGCGTCGATGACACCCATAAGTGAGGACTGATTACTGCTGCTCCTGGAGAACACCTGATACAGGTGAGTAACTACTCTTTCTCCGCATGGTGTGTTCAGCACAGCGAGAATCCCTTCTCGTGCTTGGTAGCGGTTGTATTGCAATATTTGCTCTGCTTCTCCAATCTGGGCCTTAAGTCTAACTCTGTCCGAGTTCACCTTAGTGCTCTCTCAGCACACCACTCGCCGGTGGACGGCAGGCCTCTTTCCAACCACCCTTTGGTGGCTCGTTTCCTCTGAGGCCTTCTTCTGCTTAAGCCTCCTTTGCGTCCACCGGCCCCTGAGTGGGATCTGAATGTGGTCTTACAGCGGCTTACTTGTCCGCCTTTTGAACCTATGGCTACCTGCCCTCTCTGTTTTCTCTCCTGGAAAACTTTATTTCTGGTAGCTCTCACCTCTGTTAGGCGAGTGAGTGAACTGCAGGCACTAGTGTCTGATCCTCCTTCTACAGGAATAGGGTAGTCCTCCGGACTCACCCTAAGTTTCTTCCTAAAGATGTCTCACCTTTTCACCTCAATCAGGAGGTGGTTCTTCCGACCTTCTTTCCCAGGCCACATGCCAACAGGGCTGAGATGGTCTTGCATACCCTGGACTGTAGGAGGGCGTTATCCTTCTACCTTGACCGTACGCGGGAGCATCGGAAGGCTGTTCAGCTTTTCGTTTCTTTTGACCCCAACAAGTTGGGGCTACCTGTCTCCAAGCGTACGTTGTCCATCTGGGTCGCTGACTGTATCGCCTGGGCTTATGGGGCAGCCGACCTCTCGTTGGAGGGTCGAGTCACGGCTCATCGTGTCAGGGCGAAGGCTGCGTCAGTGGCTCATCTCCGCTCTGTTCCGTTGGCAGACATCTGCCGGGCCGCTACTTGGTCTTCAAGCCAGACTTTTGCGGCCCATTACTGCCTTGAGAGGGAGTCCCGCAGGGACAGTGCTTTTGGACAGGCAGTACTCCATAATCTCTTTGGGATTTAGGCAACTCCTACCCTCTGGCCCTGCTGTTGGGCTACCAGTCGGGGGCGTTCTCAGGGAAGATTCCTTCCTTCTGTGCTGATGAGCTAGAGGGAGCTCATTTTTCCGCTTGGGGTCTCCGGTAGCCTTAAGCTGGGGAGTCCCATATGTGAGGACTGACTTCCTGCTTGGCCCTGGAGAAAGAGTAGTTTCTCACCTGTAACAGGTGTTCTCCAGGAGCAGCAGGAATCATTCCTCACAACCCTCCCTCCTCCCCTTGGAGTTGCAGTCATATGATTTATTTTGCTAATTTTTTGCTGTCTTTTAGCTATGTCATCAGACTGAGCAAGATGGCACCCTTGGGCGGGAAGGGGACCGTGCATGTGCGCTGCAATTCCCAAAGGCTTTCTTTGAAGTAGGGGAAATGCTCCGCACGAGGGCTCCGTCGGCGCCGACGTCACCCATATGTGAGGAATGATTCCTGCTGCTCCTGGAGAACACCTGTTACAGGTGAGTAACTACTCTGAAGGGAAAGGAGGCTATAGTATTTATTTATTTATAACAGAAACATTTAAATATTTGGTTTCAATAAATGAAAGAGGGGGGAAATTTTCCATTTAAACATTTTCAAAGACAAAGATTCCTGATATGAAGCTGGAAGGCAAAAGATTCACAGGCACATGAAATAAATGGGGAAAACATGCAGAGTTTAGTTTATAGAAATTCTTTGACTAGAGAAGAGGAGTTGGAAAGGGATCTCATTTAACTAGTGGCAATGGGGCAGGAACAGAGAGGGACCACTTCGGCTCCATATCCTATGTTAACAAGGACACCCGCAGCTATTTTCCAGTGGTTGGAGCGGGTAGGGGGAAGGCAGAATATTGAGTTAAGGGCTATTTGTTTCCGGTGGAGGGGAGGTGCTGGAGATCAGAGTGGGTCTTGTATTTAGGGCGAGTTGGTGGTTGGGGGATGTTGTGTTTGAGGGGGTTGTCTCTGAGTGGTCTCTCTTTCAGAGGAGACTTGCATTATGTGGGTGTCTATCAGTGGAACTTGTCATTAGGTGGAATGAGTAGATATCAGGGCTTCAACAATATTTTTGTAATAAGGCAGCCATGCTAACTGATACTGATACCATAGGTATACATAATGCCACCTCATGAGATAGCATTAATTGCAACCACACTATCAGTAGCCCTGATAGCTTGCAGAAAATGTGTTGTTTATTTATTTAGACAGATGTGTATAACACCTTATTCTACAATCAAAATGGTCACATCACAATTGGAGGGTTACATCACAATTGGAGGGTTACATTTAACGTGAGGGTGCTTGTTAGGGTTAGAATGGCTGTTATAGTTGGCGATTCAATCATTAAACATATAGATAGCTGGGTGGTTGGTGGACATGAGAATCGCCTGGTAACATGCCTACCAGGTGCGAAGGTAGCGGACCTCACGCCACAAGGTATTAGTGTTGGGGATGAGCATGCTGTCTTGGTACATGCTGATATCAATGACATAGGAACATTTGGGAGAGAGGTTCTGGAGGCCAAATTTAGTCTTTTTAGATAGGAAGATGAAATCCAGAACTTCCATGGTAACATTCTCAGAAATGCTTCCCATTCTACATCCAGAAACCCAAAAGGCAGTCAGAGCTCTGGAGTCTCTATGCGTGGATGAGCAATGATGCAAAGAAGAGAGTTTTGGATTTGTTAGGAAATAGGCAACATTCTGGGAAAGGAGGGGGGAGTGGTTCCAAAAGGATGGGCTTCACCTTAACCGTGGTGGAACCAGGCTGCTGACATTAACCCTTAAAAAGGAGATAAAGCAGCTTATAAACAGGATAATGGGGAAAAGCTGACAGTCACCCAAGAGCATATGTTTCGGAAGATTGTATCCTTGAAGGATACAAGCCAAAGAGGGGAATTAGAACTTCCTGATAGGGAGGCTCCAATAAAGATAAAAGTAGCCCAGATGCCTTTAAGTACTGAGCAGACAGAGCTGAAATATTCCAAATCACCCTTCTCAACTGCTACCCAGATTGCTTTTTGTTTGTTTTTTTTATATATTTTTTTTATTATGATCAATCAATCATATAAATCATACAATACGAACAGTTATGGCCCCAACTCTGGCTACATACAATGAACAATAATGTTTTCTACCATCGCAAAGTTATGATAGACGTGTCAGATCATACATAAGTCACTGTGCATGCTTTTTGCACCCTTCTTTCTTTTTTGTGAAAAGTCTGTTGTTATTACCTCCTTTGACTGAGTGCCCCAGTTCCCTTGGTTACACATCTCTAAGTGTCATAGTAACATAGTATCTCCAGGAACAAGTAGGAATGTATTCTCCAGGACCAAGCAGGAAGTCAGTCCTCACTTATGGGTGACGTCGGCGCCGACGGAGCCCTCGCGGAGCAATTTTCCCCAGCTTTCAAAGAAAGCCTTTGGGAATTGCAGCGCGCATGCGCGGTCGTCTTCCCGCCCGAGGGTGCCATCTTAGCCAGTCTTCTTTTTTCCGCGGAGCCCTACAGACGTCCCCGTCTTGTCCCCGCGAAAAAGTTGATTTTCTTCTTTGTTTTATCCTTTTTTCTTTCGGTTCGACGCCGATCGTTTTCCCGCCCGGACTCGCGACGCCGGTCTCGAGTCCTCTTACTTTTTTCGGTTTTTCTGACTTAGTCAGCTTTCGTTTTCGGTTTCCCTGGCAGCCCGGTCCTTTGACCTCGCAGGGGCCCTTTTTCCCCCGATGGCTGCCAGTGGGTTTAAGCGGTGTGGTCGGTGTGACCGAAATATGTCACTAACTGACACACACGACTTTTGCCTCCGCTGCCTGGGCCCGGATCATGAGGAACTGATCTGTGGGCCCTGCAGCAAACTGTCCTCAAAGGCGTTGAGGAGTCGGCGGCATCAGCGTGAGAGAATCTTCGCTGACCCCAGCCGTACCCGGACCTCGTCGGAGGCCTCCGCGTCGAAAGGCTCCAGCTCGGACCGTCGCCGGAGCTCCTCCGACCGGGGTTCTCCCTCCGGGGACCATCGTCGGAAGGAAAAACCCGCGAGGGCGGCGTCGGTGGACGCTCCTGGCTCCGCGAGGGCCAGGTCGCATAGCCCCGACAGCCGCCCCGGGTCCTTGGAGAAGGAACACATCCCGAAGCGACCTCGCCTGGAGTCGGAGATGCCTGCCCGGGTAAGTCCTGTGGTCCTTCTGGACTCGCCTCCGCGACAGCCGACGTCGGGCCCGACGCCGTCGGGGCCCGAGTCGGGGGCTGCTGGGTCACCTGAGCTCGGACTCAGGTTGACGGCCTTGGAGAGCAGACTGTCTGCCTTCATGGACCAGCAGCGGGCACTGCTCGCTGGCCTCGCTGGCGCCGCTGCCCCGACCGCCGGGACGTCGACGTCCAAGTCGACCCCGGAGACCGAGCCGATCCTCGAGTCGATGAGAACTCGAGTCGATCCTCGGTCGAGGTCACCCTCGGCCTCCCGTTCGGGACCGAGGTCGCCGACGCCGACTCCCTCGACGTCGGGGCGGCTGGCGCCGCACCCTGCCCGGGCCGACCCCACCGAGTCCTCGTCGGAGTCGGTCTGGGAGTCTGAGGAGGAAGAGTCACCTGATTCTTTCCGGACTCGGTGTGTCCCGTCGGACTCACCGGGGTCCGAGCCTCGGAAGCAGTCCCCCCCGGAGGATGCCCGGTTCTCGGACTTCGTTAGGGATATGGCCAAGGCTTTGGCCTTCCCTGCGGATCCCGAGGAGGAGCCTCGAGCCGAAGAGCTCGACGCCCTCCAGTATGACTCTCCCGCGAGGGAACACTTTACTGTGCCGGTTCCTCCTATGCTGGAACGACTACTCTTCCGCATGTGGGAGAGTCCGGCCTCCTCGCCGGTCCTGAGCAAGCGGGTCGATTCTATCTATCGGGTCCGCAAGAGCCCTGGCTTTCAGAAGGCACAGCTGCCACACCATTCCATGGTAGTGGAATCGGCCATGCATCGTCTTAAGAGCCAGAAGATGCACTCCTCGGTGCCTCCTGGAAGGGAGGCCCGTAACCTGGATGGCCTTGGCAAGAAGTGCTTCCAGGGCTCTATGCTCGCATGTCGTGTCCAGACTTACCAGCTCTACATGGGCATGTATCTCCGGGATCTGGCTAAAGAGCTAGCCGGATTCTCCGCTGGTCTCTCCGAGGAGCCCTTGCGGAGGTTCCTAGCCTTGTCCACGGGCATTCGGGAATGCTCAAAGTTCATGTCCCGAGCAGCCTATGATGGCTTTGAGGCCTCGGCTCGAGTGGCCGCAGCCGGCATCGGTGCCCGCCGACAGGCTTGGCTTCAGTCGTCAGACCTTGAGCCCTGGGTACAGGACAAGTTGGTCGATGTCCCCTGCCGAGGCGAAAACCTCTTTGGCAAGCCCATGGCGGAAAAGGCTGCACAAATTGAAACTGAGACTCTCACCAGGACCAGGCTTTCTAGGAAGACCTCCGCCCCTTCCCAGAAAAAGAAGGGCTCGGGGAAAAAGTCCTTTTACCCGAGGAAGGCGGCTGCCTACAAACAATACCCCCATTATCAGGCCCCTGCAGCTCCCCAACAGGGCCAGCAGGCCAAGGGACGGGGTAACGGGTCCCGTAGGCAGCAAGCCCCCAAGCCTGCACCACCAGCCCCTGCTCAGCAGGGTGGGGGCTTTTGACTCGCTCAGCATAGCCTCTCCCCCCCCGCTGGTTCCTCCCAGCACCGGAGGCCGGCTGGTTCACTTCGCCCACAGGTGGTCCAGCATCACCGCAGATGCCTGGGTGCTTCAGGTCGTGCGAGAAGGCTACCTTCTCCACTTCCATCAGGTCCCTCCCTCCTATTTTCCGGGAGAACCTCCGCGCCCCCCTCTGCACAGGGAGTTGCTCCTTCAGGAGTTAGCAGGTCTTCTGCAGGAACAGGCGGTGGAACCGGTGCCACACCACCTGAGAGGTCAAGGCTTTTATTCAAGGTATTTTCTGATACCAAAGAGAACAGGGGGCCTCAGACCCATCCTGGACTTGCGCAACCTCAACAAGTTCCTTGTGCGGGAGAAGTTCAAAATGCTTACCCTTGGAATCCTTCTGCCCTACCTCCAGCAGGGAGATTGGCTATGCTCCTTGGATCTAAAGGATGGCTACACGCACATCCTCATCCACCCAAGCCACCGCCAATACCTAAGGTTTGTGGTGGCAGGAAATCATTACCAGTACAGAGTACTGCCCTTTGGCCTATCCTCCGCACCGCGAGTCTTCACAAAATGTCTCGCGGTCGTGGCGGCCCATCTCCGGCTTCACGGCCTCTATGTCTTTCCGTACCTCGACGACTGGCTCATCAGAGCAGCGTCCGCTCAGGAGGTCACCAACGCCACGTGCCGCACGGTGACTCTGCTGCAGCACTTGGGCTTTGTTATAAACTTCGCAAAGTCCACTTTGCTCCCCTCACAGGATCTCGAGTTCATCGGCGCAAGGCTGCACACTCCTCGGGCACGAGCGTACCTACCGCTCGACAGGGCTCAACGGCTCATGGACCTAGCCGACCGCTTTCGCAGCCAGCCCCTGGTCTCCGCCAGGCGCTTCCTGAGACTGCTCGGCCATATGGCTTCCACCGTCCATGTGACCCCCAATGCCCGCCTGAATATGCGGTCTGCTCAATGGTGTCTCCGCCAGCAGTGGCGACAAGCCACGGGCGACCTAGCAGACCTAGTGCGCGTCTCCGAGCCGCTGGTCTCGTCTCTCCGGTGGGGGCTCCGGCAGCCGAACCTGATATTCGGAATGCCTTTCCAGTCACCTCAGCCGACCCGGGTGCTGACCACCGATGCATCCCTCCTGGGCTGGGGAGCACATTGCCAAGAGGCACGTACTCAGGGCCTCTGGACCACGTGGGAGTCTGCTCAGCAGATCAACTTCCTGGAGCTCAGGGCGATCCGCCTAACTCTCAAGGCCTTCTCCCACCTGACTTCCCACCAATCCGTCCTTGTCCAGACGGACAATCAAGTTGCCATGTTCTACGTGAACAAGCAGGGGGGCACGGGCTCCTTCCTCCTCTGCCGGGAGGCACAGAAGCTCTGCTCTTGGGCCGTCAGTCACGGCATTCTCCTCAAGGCGGTTTATCTTCCGGGCCAAGAAAATTGCCTTGCAGACAAACTCAGCAGGGTCCTCCAGCCGCACGAGTGGCGTCTGGATCCCTTGGTAGTTCAGAAGCTCTTCCTCAAGTGGGGTCTCCCCACGGTAGATCTCTTTGCCAGTCCTCACAACCGGCAACTTCCTCGCTTCTGCTCTCGTCAGCCACACCCCCTTCGGGTTGCGGCGGACGCCTTTCTGATCTCATGGTCGGGGAGCCTTCTGTATGCTTTCCCTCCCATCCCGCTAGTCTCTCGGACTCTTTTCAAGGTTCTCCGAGACAAAGCCTTCATGATCCTGGTGGCCCCTCGCTGGCCCAGGCAGCCGTGGTTTCCGCTCCTGCTGCAACTGGCGGTGGAGGATCCAATCCCTCTGGGGGTACAACCGGATCTCCTCACTCAGGATCAGGGGTCCCTCCTGCACCCCAACCTCAGGTCTCTCAACCTCATGGCCTGGCTGCTGAGAGGGTAGTCCTTGCTCCCCTTCTCCTGCCGGCGGAGGTGGAGGAGGTCGTCTTGGCTTCGCGACGGCCTTCTACCCGCAAATGCTACGCCCTTAAATGGCGTCGCTTTGCAGTCTGGTGTACCCAACAGTCTCAGGATCCCTTCTCCTGCCCGGTGTCGGTGATCTTGCAGTACTTGCTGCACCTCTCTAATCTGGGACTTAAGTCCAACTCCGTCAAAGTTCACCTCAGTGCTCTTTCAGCACATCATGTGCCGGTGGACGGCAGACCTCTCTCCAATGACCCTCTCGTAGCGAGGTTTCTCCGAGGTCTCCTTCTACTTAAACCACCTCTGCGCCCGCCAGCGCCTGACTGGGACCTGAATGTGGTGTTGCAGCGGATCACCTGTCCGCCTTTTGAACCTATGGCTACCTGTTCTCTCCGTTTTCTGCCTTGGAAAACACTGTTCTTGATAGCCCTCACTTCCGCTAGACGCGTAAGTGAATTGCAGGCCCTCGTGTCTGATCCCCCTTACACTAGGTTCTACAAGAATAGGGTGGTCCTACGGACTCATCCGAAATTTCTGCCTAAAGTGGTCTCCCCTTTTCACATCAATCAGGAGGTGGTACTTCCAACCTTCTTTCCCAGACCACACTCCAGCCGAGCTGAGACGGTCCTCCATACCCTGGACTGTAGAAGGGCTCTGAACTTCTACCTTGACCGTACGCGGGAGCACCGTAAAGCTGCTCAGCTTTTTGTGTCTTTTGACCCCAATAGATTGGGGCTCCCGGTCTCCAAGCGTACTCTGTCCATCTGGGTTGCGGACTGTATCTCTTGGGCTTATGGGGCAGCCGGACTCTCCTTAGAAAGTCGAGTCACGGCTCATTGTGTTCGGGCAAAGGCCACGTCAGTGGCTTACCTCCGCTCTGTTCCGCTGGCAGACATCTGCCGGGCCGCTACTTGGTCTTCGAGCCAGACTTTTGCGGTCCATTACTGTCTCGAGAGGGAGTCCCGTAGGGACAGTGCTTTCGGACAGGCAGTCCTCCGTAATCTCTTTGAGGTCTGAGCAACTCCTACCCTCCATCCCGGATGTGGGCTACCGGTGGGTGATATTTCAGCGAAGATTCTATCCTTCTGTGCTGCTGAGCTAGAGGGAGCTCATTTTTGTGCTTAGGGTCTCCGGTAGCCTTGAGCTTGGGAGTCCCATAAGTGAGGACTGACTTCCTGCTTGGTCCTGGAGAAAGCGTAGTTACTCACCTGTAACAGGTGTTCTCCAGGAGCAGCAGGAATCAGTCCTCACTACCCTCCCTCCTCCCCTTGGAGTTGCAATCGTCTGCTTATGTTCTTTTTGCAAATTTTTATGCTGTCTTTTTAGCTATGTCATCTGACTGGCTAAGATGGCACCCTCGGGCGGGAAGATGACCGCGCATGCGCGCTGCAATTCCCAAAGGCTTTCTTTGAAAGCTGGGGAAAATTGCTCCGCGAGGGCTCCGTCGGCGCCGACGTCACCCATAAGTGAGGACTGATTCCTGCTGCTCCTGGAGAACACCTGTTACAGGTGAGTAACTACGCTATCTTCACATACGGGTATCATCACTACCGACGGAGCCTGCGCGGGAATGCTCCCCAGCGTCCAATAGGAAAGCTATTGGGAGCATCCCACAGCGCCTGCGTGCTGCCTTCCCGCCTTTCCCACTGTCCCTCTTCAGTTCTTCGTTTTCCGCGGAGCTGACAGGTCCCATACCCTGTCACCGCAGAAAATTCCTTCTTTATTCTTTTGTGGTCGTGTCTGCCTTCGTTCGACACCTACCGGTACCGCCGGTTCTTCTTTTTTCTTTTCTAAAAAAAAAATAAAAATATAGTTCTGAGGTATTTTTTCTTCAGAAACTTTTTTCCTCGGTGCTAGGTGCCATTTTGGGCACTAGGCCCATTTTCCTTAAAAGTGGAAAAAAACAGCTACTGGTTTTAAAAAATGTAATAAGTGTGGCGGTAGCTGATTAATCACCTACACCCATGACTGGTGTCTTAAATGTTTAGGCCCTGACCGTTCTCCATCGGAGTGCCTCTCCTGTAGGAAGATGACTAAAAGGGGCCTGCAGAATAGAGCTGCAAAACTCGGTACCCTTTTTGCTTCAGATGCGATGTCCGTTGCATCAACGTCTTCCAGAGCCTCATCTTCCTCCCATTGATCTCAGGTAACTAAACATAAATCTAGCCGGTCCTCAAAGGGTAGATCTCCTAAGCATCGAGAAGCCATTGGCGTTGCCCTTGAGTAAACTTCACCGGCAAAACAGCCCCGGCGGGAGGCTCCGACTTCCAAAGCATTAACTGGGTTCTAGGATGTTCTCGAGGCCTCCACCTCGGCAGAACTACTGGTGCCATGCTCAGGGGTTCCTGCCGCTTCTACCGGTACCGACACCCAAGCATCGGCAGCATTGATAGATCAGAGATTTCTCGCTATCGCATGCAGTCTGGCAGCTCTTCTCACAGCTTCGATACCGTTGAGACCGCTACAGACGGTTCAACAGGCACTGGTACTGACACTGGTACCGGTATCGACGGCACCGGCCTTGGTGGGTATACTCCCCATGCCAAGTCTTGAGTCTATCTCCGGCATCGATAGATCGGTACTGAGACACCTCAATACCGACTTCGATCGATACCGGTACCATGCTCTGCACGAACACTGGGATCAGAGATATTTTGAATCTTCCGATTCCAATGATTCTAATGACTCTGCCGATACCAGAGTACTTTTTCTGGAGGAACCATCTTCTCCCCAACGCAGAATGTCTCCTCCAGAGGACATGTCCTTTCAGGATTTTATTTGTAATGTGGCTCGAGGCCTTGCAATCACGGTAACTCCTGAAAAGGAACCTAGGGCACAGGAATTAGAAATCCTTCAATACCCTAAGGCTCCCAAGGAAGCAGCTACTCTGCCTATTCATCAGATCCTACATGATTTTATGCTGAGGATGTGGGAAACATCTTTAACCACATCTCCTCACTCTCGGAGGCTCGATACAATGTATCGAGTTCCACCTTGTCCTGGCTTCCAAAAAACTCAGTTACCACACCATTCAATGGTAGTGGAATTGGCTATGCATAGGATGAAGAGTGCAAAGAGACATGCTTCCAATCCTCCAGGCCATGCTCTCGGCCAGGATCAGCTCCTATATCTTATATATGGGAATGTTTCTCAAAGAGGTCACAGGAGACTTGGAGTTATGAGCTCCCTTCTTCCTGATGATAAATGACAAGACTTCCTTAAGCTTGTCAGACATGCTCAGGATGTTTCCAAGTTTGTAACCCGTGCAGCCTTTGACTGCTTTGAATACATCAGCAGAACCTCTGCTATTGCCATTGGTGTACATCGGATTGCCTGGCTTCAGGCATCAGACTTGGAACTTTGGGTACGATAAATTGGGAAATATACCTTGCACAGGAGAAAATCTCTTTGGCAGGAATTGGCAGGAAAAGGCTAATGAAATAGATACTGACAATATCACCCTGGATAGATTGTCAAAATCTACAGCCAACCCAGCCAAAAAGGAATCTTATAAAAAACCCTTTTTCAACAAAAAAAGTAAGTTTTATCCTTCTTATGCCCAGCAGGGGCATGGTCCAATTCAGGCTGCCCAAAAGGGACAACAGCAACAAACTAGACGACAAAAGAAGCCAAAGGGGCTTAGAGCTCAGCCAGCTCCACAGGCTCAGCCTCCTCAGGGGCTTTGACTCCTACCTAGAGAACTTAGCCTTCCTGCCCCTGAACAGTCCAGAACCCCTAGCCATTCCTGGCAGGTTGTGTCATTTTGCCAACAGATGGCACCAAATAACAAGAGAAAATTGGACTCTGTCCATTGCAGGGGAGGGGTACAAGCTTCATTTTCACAGCATGCCCCCTCCTACAATCGTAAGACAGTTCAATTCTCAGACCCCTGTCAACAATCTCTTAGATCAGGAGGTTACAACACTCCTTGCTGAAGGAGCAATAGAACAAGTACCCATTCTTCAACAGGGTACAGGTTCTACTCCCCTTATTTTCTTATCCCAAAGAAAACAGGGGGACACAGACCCATTTTAGACCTCAGAGAATTGAAAAAATACCGGTTCCGTGAGAAATTAAAAATGATCTCTCTAGGAACTCTTCTGCCATACCTTCAAAATCAGGATTGGCTTTGGTCTCTAGATCTAAAGGATGCATATACTCATATTCTCATCCACCCAGATCACAGGAAATTCCTACGGTTCCTCTTTCAGGGAAAACATTTCCAATACAAAGTTCTTCCCTTTGGTCTGGCTTCAGTACCAAAAGTATTCACGAAATGTATTGCGGTAGTAGCTGCATTCCTGCAAACTCTAGGGATATTCGTCTTCCCTTACTTAGACGAGTGGCTCATTCGAGCCCCCACAGCCCCAGAAGCCAGCTCTGCTTTGTCTCGCACAATGCGAATCCTTCAATATTTTGGATTGGTCATAAACCTCCCAAAATCCCATCTTGCTACTACTCAGTCCCTAGAATTCATTGGAGCTCATCTAGATACCAGACAGTCAAGGGCCTTCCTTCCACAGCCCCACTGTCTGCGTTTAGTGCAGCTAGCTTCCCAAGCAGCAGGGAAGACTTACCTGACTGCTCGAGAAATGCTCCAACTACTGGGACATATGGCATCCACTGTACATGTGGTTCCCTATGCTCGCCTCCACATATGAGCAGCCCAGTGGACCCTATCCACTCAGTGGACACAGGCCACAGGTCGCCTGTAGGACAAAATAACAAACTCACAATGTCTTGTTTTGTCCCTCCAATGGTGGCAATCACTGGAGAACCTTCTGGTGGGGTCTCCTTTCCAGCAACCCCTATTCCAGGCCACTCTAACAACAGATGCATCACAGGTGGGATGGGGGGCCCACCTACACGATCTCTCTACCCAGGGTACCTGGACTCCACAGGAGGCTTGTCTTCACATAAACCTCCTGGAACTCAGAGCAATCTTCCTTGCTCTTCAAGTATTCCATACCTAGCTCAGCTACAAGACAGTCCTAGTCCAGACGGACAATCAAGTAGCCATGTTCTACGTGAACAAGCAGGGCGCAACGGGCTCTCTGTCGTTATGCAGCGAAGCTTTATGACTATGGGCCCTCACCAGAGAGCATCAAATTCACTTCCTTGTGGTATATCTTCCAGGCATTCAAAACCTTTGGGCAGACAAACTCAGCCGAGTACTGCTGCCTCATGAATGGTCTCTACACCTAGACCAGGTGACAAGGATATTTCAAATCTGGGGAACCCCAGACATAGACCTCTTTGCAAGTTCACTTAATGCCAAACTTTCCTGGTTCTGTTCCAGAATTCCGGCTCGAGATTGTCAGGTAAGGGACGCCTTCCTCCTTGACTGGGGTCAAGACTTCCTCTATGCCTTCCCTCCCATTCCCCTCATCCCCAAAACACTATTGAAGGTTCAGAGAGACAGAGGTCGTATGATTCTCATAGCTCCACATTGGCCACGGCAAACATGGTATCCTCTGCTTCTACATCTCTCTCAAGCTGCACCTCAGGAGTTGGGGTGTGCTTCAGATCTTCTCTCCCAAGAGAGCGGGATGCTATGGCACCCGAATCCCCAGTCCCTGCATCTCAGGGCCTGGTTGCTGAAAGCCTAGACCTTCAGGATCTCAGCCTTTCTCAACAGGTAAAAGATATCCTACAAACTTCTAGAAAACCTTCCACAAGACAATCATACGCCTTTAAGTGGAAACACTTTACCATATGGTGTTCTCAAAAGGGACTTAACCCCCTTGCGATACCTCTGGAATCGGTACTGGAGTACCTCCTTCATTTATCAAATGCTGGTCTTAAGACCAATTCAGTAAGAGTCCATCTTAGTGCTATTGCAGCTTCCTACAAGCCCCTAAATGGACAACCTATTTCCTCTCATCCACTTATAACAAGGTTTATGAGAGATCTTCTGTTAACAAAACCTCCCATTAGACCACCACCGGTGGCATGGGCTTTGAATCTTAAGAACATAAGATATGCCATACTGGGTCAGACCAAGGTCCATCAAGCCCAGTATCCTGTTTCCAACAGTGGCCAGTCTAGGTCATACGTACCTAGCAGTTTCCCCAAAAGACACAGGTTCCACAATGCTTGTACTGGGTCAAGCATTGATATCCTGGGTCCCTTCTTAATAATGGTTTATGGACTTTTCCTCCAGGAACTTGTCCAAACCTTTTTTAAACCCAGCTACACTAACAGCCTTTACTACATCCTCCGGTAACAAATTCCAGAGTTTGATTACACGTTGAGTGAAAAAATATTTTCTTTTATTAGTCTTAAATAGTTTACCCTGTAGCTTCATTGCATGTCCCCTAGTCTGTCTATATTCTGATAACGTAAACAATCGATCTACGTTTACCCGTTCCACTCCGTTCATTAATTTATAGACTTCTATCATATCTCCCCTCAGCTGTCTCTTTTCCAGGTTAAAGAGCCCTAACCTTTTTAGCCTTTCTTCATAGGAGTATCTTTCCATCCCCTTTACCATTTTGGTGGCTCTTCTCTGAACCTTTTCTAATAACGCTATATCCTTTTTAAGATACGGCGACCAGAATTGCACACAATATTCAAGGTGCAGTCTCACCATGGAACGATATAGAGGCATTATAATATCTTTTGTTTTATTTTCCATTCCTTTCCTTATCATACCTAGCATTCTATTTGCTCTCTTGGCTGCCGCTGCACACTGGGCCGAGGGTTTTAACATGTTATCCACAATGATGCCTAAATCTTTTTCCTGTGTGGTGGTTCCTAAAGTGGAACCTTGCATCGTGTAACCATAGTTTGGGTTGTTCTTCCCTAGGTGCATAACTTTGCACTTGTCCACATTAAATTTCATCTGCCATTTTATTGCCCAGTCTTCCAATTTATCAAGATCCTCTTGCAATTTTCCACAATCCTCTTGGGTTTTAACAACTTTAAATAGTTTTGTGTCATCTGCAAATTTGATAACCTCACTCGTTATTCCACTTTCCAGGTCATTTATGAATATGTCAAAAAGCAGAGGACCCAGCACAGATCCCTGGGGTACACCACTATTCACCTTTCTCCATTGGGAAAATTGGCCATTTAGCCCTACCCTCTGCTTTCTATCTTTTAACCAGTTCCTGATCCACAGTAGTACACTGCCTCCTATCCCATGACTCTTTAGTTTTGCCAAAAGTCTCTGATGAGGGACCTTGTCAAAGGCTTTCTGAAAGTCCAGATACACTGTATCAACCGACTCACCTTTGTCCACCTGTTTATTCACACCTTCAAAAAAACATAACAGATTAGTAAGGCAAGATCTTCCTTGTCGAAAGCCATGTTGGCTGTCTCCCATTAGGCCATGACTATCTAAATGCTTGTTCTCGGGCAGCTCATGAAACCACCCTTTGAGCCTTTAGCCACTACATCTCTGAAATTCCTTTCCTGGAAGGTCATCTTCCTAATTGGAATCACCTCCGCACGCCACATTAGTTAGTTGCAAGCTCTAGTGGCTGATCCTCCCTATACCAGATTTCATCATGATAAGGTCGTTCTTAGGACTCATCCATACTTTATGCCAAAGATGGTTTCCCCTTTCCATTTAATCCAAGCGGTCTATCTTCCTGTATTCCTTTCAAGGCCTCATGCCTCCAATGCAGAAAGGAACCTTCATACCTTGGACTATAAAAGAGCTTTAACTTTTACCTACAAAGAACACAGCAACATCGAAAGTCTTCTCAACTCTTTGTTGCTTTTGATTCTAGTCATTTGGGACTTCCAGTTTCCAAAAGGACTCATCTAACTGAATTGCTCAATGCATATCCTTTGCCTATGAGAGTAATGGTCTTCTTCTTGAAGGCCATGTCACAGCTCACAGTGTGAGAGCCATGGCAGCCTCTGGGGCTAACCTTCACTCTGTATCTTATCGACGACATCTGTCGAGCAGCCACTTAGGCTTCGGTACATACCTTCACAGCCCACTACTGCTTGGACAAGGACTCCCGCCGGGATGCCTTTTTTGGCCAGGCTGTTCTCCAACATCTCTTTCAGAGTTAATTCAACTCCTACCCACCATCCCTCTTGGGATGCCAGAGATCCATGGGAGGAAGTATGGCCCATCTCACAATGGATTGCAGCTTCCTGGGGCCATCTCTCTGGCATCTTCAGCTAGGGAGTCCTCATATCTGAAGACTACATTCCTGCTTATTCCTGGAGATAGCGTAGTTACTCACCTGTAACAGGTGATCGCCGGGAACAGCAGGAATTTAGTCTTCACAACTCACCCGCCTCCCCTAGGAGTTGTCTCTCTCTTTCTCTCTCTCCTTCTCTCTTTTGTCTCAGCTATAAACTCAACTGAAGAGGGACAGTGGGAAAGGTGGGAAGGCAGCACTCAGGCGCTGTGGGATGCTCCCAAAAGCTTTCCTATTGGATGCTGGGGAGCGTTCCCGCACAGGCTCCATCGGTACTGATGATACCCATATGTGAAGACTAAATTCCTGCTGTTCCCGGAGATTACCTGTTACAGATGAGTATCTATGCTTAATGACGGAAGATAAAGACCAGTATGGTCCATCTAGTCTGCCCAGTAAGATGGCAGGAGTAGGTGCACCTGTGCAGGCCACCCCTCCCCATGTCTTTGTTTAGGGGTGAACCCACCGCTCCATGTAGGACACCCCTATTTGTTGAAAAATTAGATGGGTCCGTTTATTTTGATTTTATCCTGTTGCTGTAAAGGGATCCACTGTGTCTGTCCCATGCCATTTTGAATTCTCTCACTGTGTTTGCCCTCACCACTTCCATCGTGAGGGCATTCCAAGCATCCACCATCCTTTCAGTGAAAAAGTATTTCCTGACATTGTCTTTCAATTTAGCACCTTGCAGCTTCATGTTATGCCCTCTGGTTTTACAGCTTCCCTGTCTTTGGAAGAGGTTTGTTTGTTCATTATTTCTCTTTAAGTATTTAAAGGTCTGAATCATGTCTCCCCTATCCCACCTCTCCTCCAGAGTGTAGATATTTAGTTCTTCAAGTCTCTTCTCATAAGGCTTCTGACGCAGGCTCCAAATCATTTTGGTCGCCTTCCTCTGAACAGTCTTTTTACATCCTTTGCAAGATATGGTCTCCAAAACTGAACACAGTATTCCAAGTGAGGCCTCACCAGTGACTTATACAGTGGCATTAGTACCTCTTCCTTTCTGCTTGTAATTCCTCTTTGTATGCAGCCCAACATCCTCCTGGCTTTTGCCACTGCCTTGTCGCACTGTTTTGCTACCTTGAGATCTACAGAAATAATCACATCAAGGTCCTTCTCCTGATCCATGCACACCAACCTCTCACCCCCTATTGCGTACATTTCCCTTGGATTTCTGCTACCCAAATGCATTGCACGGCACCTCTTTGCATTAAATCTTAATTGCCAAGCATTAGACCATTCTTCCAGCTTTTGTAGATCTTTCCTCATGTTAACCACTCCCTTGGGGGAGTCGACTCTGTTGCAAATTTTCATGTCATCTGCAAAAATACAGACTTTTCCATTCAGTCTGTCAGCAATATCACTCACAAATACATTGAACAGTGCCTGGCCCAGGACCGAACCCTGTGGCACTCCGCTAATCTCCTTCCTTTCATCCAAGTGAGCTCCATTTACCATCACCTTCTGTCGTCTGTCAGTCAACCAATTTCTGATCCAGTTTACGACCTTGGGACCCATCCCTAAACTACTGAGTTTATTGATATGCCTCCTGTGAGGAACGGTATCAAAGGCTTTGCTGAAATCCAGATAGATGACATCCATCGCATGCCCCAATCTAGTTCTCTAGTCACCCAGTCAAAGAACTCAATCAGATTTGTTTGGCAAGATCGTCCTTCGGTAAAACCATGTTGCCTCGGATCTTGCAACCTGTTGGTTTTGAGAAAGTCCACTATTCGCTCTTTCAGGAGCGCCTCCATTACTTTCCCTGCCCCTGAGGTAAGGCTTGCGGGCCTGTAGTTTGTCACTTCTTTCCTGTCACCACATTTGTGTAGAGATACCACATCAGCCATTCTCCAGTCCTGAGGAACTTCTCCTTTTTCCAAGGATCTGTTGAAAACATCCTTTAATGGCCCTGCAAGAACCTCTCTGAGTTCTTTCAGTATCCTGGGATGTATCCCATCCGGTCCCATGGCCTTGTCCACTTTCAGGTTTGCAAGTTGTTCTGTGAATGGTGTGGTTTCTACTTTATTCCCATTTTTATATTTGGGAGTCACAGCTGGTCCTTCTCCAGGGTTTTCTTTAGTAAAAACAGAGCAGAAGTATTTGTTTAGCAATTTCACTTTTTCAGTATCACTTTTCATGAGTCCGTTCCAAGCACTTCTGAGTCCTGCAATTCCATCTCTGATCTTCTTCCTTTCCCGAATATACCTGAAGAAAGTTTTGTCGCCACACTTCACATCTTTAGCCATATTTTCCTCTGTCTTTGATTTTTCTTTCCTTCTTTCTATTTTTGTCTCTTTGAGTTTGAACCTGTATTCATTTCCGTGTTCCTCTGTTTGCAAGCTTTTGAATTTTGCGAAAGCTGTGTTTTTTGCCTTTATTTGAGCAGCCACTTCTTTGGAAAACCATATAGGTTTCCTTCGCCTCTTGTTTTTATTTACTTTTCTTACATATTTATCTGTTGCCCCTTTTATTGCTGCCTTTAGTTTAGCCCATTGCAAATCCACTTACCTTATCCCCTTCCTCCCTGCCAACTCCTCCTTTAGGTACTTGGCCATTTTACTGAAGTCATTGTTTTTACAATTTAATATTTATTGAATTTAACAATACATTCAAACAAATGAATGACAGAAAAACGATAATAAGGAAAAACAAAGCTCTTAAGCAATTATACAGCAAAAAAGCCCTATATATAACTATACATTACCATAATTAGCCCACATTAGGAGGGAGGAGTCGCTCAGTGGTTGGGACAGGTTACCTCAGGCCGGAAGGCCAGTGTTTCAATTCCCGCATGGGGACAAGCAACCTCAGGCCGGAGGGACAGGGGTCTCTGGTCCCATGGCTACTCCTTGTGGCCTTCGGCAAGCCACGTAACCCTCCATTGCCTCAGGTACACTTAGAATGTGAGCCCTTCGGGGACAAGGGAATAAAAAGTACCTGTTAGTATACATGTAAACTGCACTGATTCTAAAGAGCGCGGTATAAAAAATAAAAAATAAATAAACAATACTGGGGGAGAGAGATCAGGAAAATTCTTATATATAAAATAGTTAAATAATACCATGGCAGTGCAAGACTTATGCGTCAGCCGTATGAGGCGAAAGATCTACAACTGGTTCCTCCCTAGCTATCAGGAATTCCAGCAGCAGATGGGGCTCAAAAAACAAAAATACTTTCTCTCTATATAAAACACAACATCTAGCAGGAAACTTCAACAAGAATGTCCCGTCAAGGGAAATTACTCTGGGCTTAAGACCCAGAAATTCCTTCCTCCTCAGCTGGGTACCTCTATCAACATAGGGAAAAATACGAACATATGAGCCCATGAACTGCTCATTGAAATTCCGAAAGTACAACTGAAAAATTAAAGCCTTATCGGTCTCAAGAGCTAATGTAATAAGGAGAGTAGTACGGGCAGTGACCAACTCCAAGGAACTCTCTAGAAACCCCATAAGGTCCCCAGGAACCCCTGGAGCGTCACTACCACTCCCTGCATACATCTACCCACAGATAGATACTGAGCTCTGGTTAATGGTGGGAGATCCTCCCTGGGGATCTTCAAGACCTCCTGCAAGTATCTACGAACCATTTCTAGAGGAGAAAGCACCGGGGATCTAGGGAAATTGACCAGTCTCAAATTGTTCTTCCGGACTTGGTTCTCCAAATATTCCATCCTCCTGATGTTCACCATCCGGTCTTTCATATGGGCGCAGTGTAACTCCTGAAGTTGCTCCAGTTCTCCACTCAGCCTATCTTTGTGTCTATCATAGTTTGAATATTGGTTAATACCTTCTCCCAGTAAGGCTGTAATTTGGGGCACCCAAGAAAGTTGTGGACCCAGGTGCCCCGATAAGCTCAACACCTCAGGCAGTCTGGGCCCCCCCCATTCAATTACTGGGTGTCGTTCCGTAGGTAGCTCAATACCTTATCCCACTGCTGCTCAAATCTGTCTACTCTTTGCCTTCGCACTGCTGTCAATTTTTCCATCAAATACACTTGTCACAGGCGCTCCACAAACTGCCCCACCTGTGGCGCGTCCCTCTGCCGCCAGCAGTAGGCCAGCTCACAGCGGGCCGCACTCAGACACGCCATGACTTGCCTCTTGTCTTGGGTAGGCCCCCCTTCGCTCCACCACCCCATTAAAAATCCATTAGGGTCTAACGGCACTTCTCGCCCCACCACCTCCCTTATCCAATCCCTGATCGCCCCCCAAAATTGCTGTATCAGCGGACACTTCCACCAAATATGGAAGAACGTGCCCACCTCCCCGCATTCCCCACTTTGACTTCGCTAACCTAATTTTATTGGGTATAACAAAACAAAACATTAAAAGAATTCAACTTGCCCAGAATGCAGCAGCTCGGATAATAACGAAAGTACACGCACATCAACATATAACACCAATACTAGAATCCCTTCACTGGCTGCCTATACAAAGTAGGATAGTATACAAAACATTGATAACCACATTTAAAACTCTAAACGACATGGCCCCAGTCACCCTAAGTAACCTAATCAGCAAAGAGCACTCAAAATCTACTCAAAGAAAAGGACAAACAAATAAACTAAAAACTCCCAAAGACTTCATAAAAGCAAATAAACTCACAAACAATAGAGCTTTTTCTCATGCAGCTCCAACAATCTGGAATTCCCTCCCAGATGATCTAAGATTACTAACCGAGATCATCGAATTCCGCAAAAAAGTGAAAACCTATCTCTTTTCTAAACATTACAACTCAGATCATCCCTCAATAGACTTAGATAATGGCTAACCAGTTTTTATCTAACAAATCCAAATGACCTACACATACAATTCTTCATAGCTGATACTGTACTTTGAATAACGCTTAAGCCCCACATAATGTGTATTTGTACATAATGTATATAGTTTGCACTGTTCTATACTGTTCTGTATTAACACTAGTTGTTTATCTTATTGTTATTTGGTCATATGATGTTTTATGTAAAACAAACTCCGATTTGTTAACTGTTGTTTATTGTGAACCGCAACTGAACTATGGAAGATGCGGTATATAAATCATTGTTAAATAAATAAATAAATTCCCTCCAGCACATGTTGGACACCCTGGGGAACATCTTATGCAAACGAGCAGGCGTATAGTACCACCGCATCACCACCTTGCACCAATTCTCCCTGATAGCTATCGACAATGGCAATAGCCGCAGCTGGTCGAACACATTCTTCCATTGCCCCTCCTCTAGTTCCATGTCCAAATCCCTCTCCCACTCCCGCATATATCTGTGCTTCCCCCCCGGGGGCCCCTGGATAGCCCTATACAGCGCCGAAATGAGCCCCGGGGATGCCCGCTTCCCATACCAAACCACCTCTAACGGGGTATAATCCCGTGCCAGCCCCTCCTTCCCTAATTTCCTCCGGAGGAAGGATATCACTTGCCCATAATAGAAACGGTCCCCATCTCGCAGTCCATACAACTCTTGCAATGTCGCAAATGGGACCCACTCACCCCCATCGATAAACTGATAGAAGCACTTCAACCCCCCGTTCGCCCACCGTCGATAGCCCCCCCCCATCCCTCCCTGGGCAAAATTCCTCCGTATGGCATAGTTCCCGCATCAACGAGAAGCATTTTCCCCCACCCTCCCCTGCTCCCCTTCGAATCTTGTCCCATTCCCCTAGCACATGGCTCACATATGGGTTGGCCTGCACCCCCGCCCCCCTTTCCCCCCTCCCCATCCATGGAAGCCCTGCTAGGGACCGCCCCCCCCCCCCACTGGCCTTCTCCAGCTCCACATAGGTCTTCCCCTCCCCCCCTCCCCGCCAATCCATCACATGGCGAGCCTGAGCGGCCCAGTAATAGGCCTGCATGTTGGGCACCCCCAACCCCCCCTCCTCCCGCCTCCGATATAGCACCTCCCGCGCTATCCTGGGCGGGCGCCGCCGCCAAATATACTGATTCACCTGCCGCTGTAGGCGCCGCATATGTGTTCCAGGAATGGCCACCGGCAAAGCCTGGAAGTAATATAACACTTGTGGGAGAATATTCATTTTTACCGATGTTATCCTACCCAACCAGGAGACTTCATGACCCACCCACCGCTGCAAATCCCGCTCTATCTCCTTCCATAGCTTACTATAGTTAGCCTCATACATCCCACTGGGCTGGGGAGTAATGCTGACCCCCAAGTATCGGATGGCCCTCTCTTTCCACCGGAATGGGTAGTCCCACTGCAACCTTGCCAGCCGTGCCGGGGACAAATTAAGGTTCAGGGCCTCTGTCTTGTCCGGGTTCATCTTGAACCCCGATACCGCCCCATACCTTCCTAGTTATCTGAGGATCTCAGGTAAGGACTCTTCAGGTTGCGTCACCACCATGAGGACATCGTCCGCGAATAGGGATATTTTATGATGGCCATTCCCCTTCTGCAGCCCCTGCACCCCCCCGTGTCCTCTGATTGCGCATGCCAAAGGTTCAATAGCTATAGCGAAAAGTAGGGGAGACATCGGGCAGCCCTTATGGGTCCCCTTTTCCAGCTCCAGGGCCTCAGTATACCGCCCGTTAATTTTAACCCTTGCTTTAGGGCCCCTATACAGCGCTTGTACCCACCGCATGAACTTGGGACCTATACCCATCTGCTGCATAGTTTGGAATAGAAAGCCCCAATCCACCCTATCGAATGCTTTCTCAGCGTCTATGGACAGCAACATGGCCTCTGTCCCTTGCTCTTGCGCTCCCCAGACTGCTTCCAGCACCCTCTTAATATTATCCGAGGCTTGCCGCCCCATTATAAAGCCGGTTTGGTCTAGCCCTATCAACCCTGGCATCTTGGGAGCCAACCTATTGGCCAACACTTTGGCGATAATTTTAACATCTACATTTATTAGGGAGATGGGCCAGTAAGACCCGCACTGTAGCGGATCCCTAGCCCCCTTGGGCAGTACTGTTATCCCCGCGGTAAGCATATCTGCCGAAAGGTGCCCACCTTCCTGCTGCACCCCATTCGCCACCCGGACCAACCTATCCAAGAGTTCCTCACGAAAAACTTTGTAAAAGGCCCCCGTCAGGCCATCCAAACCCGGGGCCTTTCCAGCCGGCAGCGCTCGCAGGGCCAGCGCCAGCTCCTCCTTGGTAATATCCGCCTCTAAGTCCTGAACATCCCCTTCCCCCAGGCACTGCAGCTCAATACCCTTTAAATAATCCTCTCTTGCCCCCAATATCTCTCCCTCCGGTTTCTTATATAGGTCCCTATAGAATTGGCAAAAACGCTCCCCAATTTGCTTCTCCGACCTCAGCTGCTCTCCCTTAGCCCCCACCAACCCCACTATTGTAGTCTGGGCCTCCCGCTTCCGTAATTTATTAGCTAACAATTTCCCTGCTCTATCCCCCCATTCGTAGTAACACTGCTTCAACCTCGTCATCTGGAACCCAATCTCCTCCACCTGTAATTTATTCAGCTCTATCCTCAGCTGATTGAGGCGCTGAAGGTCCCGCTTGTTCCCCCGAGAGACTGAATGAATTCTTTGCTTCAGTCTTTACTGAGGAAGATGTAGGGATGTTACCCATGAATGAAGTGGTATTTAAAGGTGCGGAAGAATTGAAGGAAATATCGATACATCGGGAAGATGTATTACAACTATTAGATAAACTGAAGAGTAGCAAATCACCTGGGCCGGATGGTATACATCCAAGGGTGTTGAAAGAACTCAAATACGAGATTGCAGACCTGCTATTAGTAATCTGTGAACTATCATTAAAATCATCTCTAATACCTGAAGATTGGAGGATCGCCAATGTAACACCAATTTTTAAAAAGGGTTCCAGGGGTGATCCAGGAAACTACAGACCGGTGAGCCTGACATCAGTACCGGGAAAAATGGTAGAAACCATCATAAAGAATAAAATTACTCAGCATGTAGATAGTCATGACCTAATGGGACCTCAACAAATCTAGATGGTCTTGTCTCAGAGCGATCGCACAACTGTAAACTCAATTAAATCCCTACGCTCAATCTCTTTATTTAAATACAATGGTCCTATGGAGCTGGATCCAATGGGGAGGTTTTAATTGAGTAGGGATTTAATTGAGTTTACAGATGACCTAATGGGAGACAGCCAACATGGCTTTAGACAAGGAAGATCTTGTCTTACTAATCTGTTATGTTTTTTTGAAGGAGTGAATAATCAGGTGGACAAAGGTGAGTCGGTTGATATTGTGTATCTGGACTTTCAGAAAGCCTTTTACAAGGTCCCTCGTGAGAGACTTTTGGCAAAACTAAAGAGTCATGGGATAGGAGGCAGTGTACTATTGTGGATCAGGAACTGGTTAAAAGATAGAAAGCAGAGGGTAGGGCTAAATGGCCAATTTTCCCAATGGAGAAAGGTGAATAGTGGTGTACCCAGGGATCTGTGCTGGGTCCGCTGCTTTTTGACATATTCATAAATGACCTGTAAAGTGGAATAACGAGTGAGGTTATCAAATTTGCAGATGACACAAAACTATTTAAAGTTGTTAAAACCCAAGAGGATTGTGGAAAATTGCAAGAGGATCTTGATAAATTGAAAGACTGGGCATCAAAATGGCAGATGAAATTTAATGTGGACAAGTGCAAGGTTATGCACCTAGGGAAGAACAACCCAAACTATGGTTACACGATGCAAGGTTCCACATTAGGAACCACCACCCAGGAAAAAGATTTAGGTATCATTGTTGATACCATGTTAAAACCCTTGGCCCAGTGTGCAGCAGTGGCCAAAAGAGCAAATAAAATGCTAGGTATGATAAGGAAAGGAATGGAAAATTTATTTATTTATTTTTATTCTCTTATATTCCGCGCTATTCTGCATCAGTGCGGTTTACATTGAACAAGCTGAAAATACATTGAACAGGGCATTATAACTTGGAGATAACTATTTACAGGGAACATGGGCTATGGAGTGTTAAGTGGCTTGCCCAAGACCACAAGGAGCACCTGTGGGACTAGAAACCCCAGTCTTTCCGGCCCAAGGTTGCTGTCCTCTTGTGGGATTTGAACCCCCGACCTTCCGGCCTGAAGTACCTTGCCCCAACCACTAGGCCACTCCTCCGCTCAAAATAAAACAAAAGATATTATAATGCCTCTATATCGTTCCATGGTGAGAACGCACCTTGAATATTGTGTGCAATTCTGGTCGCCGTATCTTAAAAAGCATATAGCGATTTTAGAAAAGGTTCAGAGAATAGCCACCAAAATGGTAAAGGTGATGGAAGGATACTCCTATGAAGAAAGTCTAAAAAGGTTAGGGCTCTTTAACCTGGAAAAGAGACGGCTGAGGGGAGATATGATAGAAGTCTATAAATTAATGAACGGAGTGGAACGGGTAAACGTCGATCGATTGTTTACCTTATCAGAATATAGAAAGACTAGGGGACATGCAATGAAGCTACAGGATAAACTATTTAAGACTAATAAAAGAAAATATTTTTTCACTCAACGTGTAATCAAACTCTGGAATTTGTTACCGGAGGATGTAGTAAAGGCTGTTAGTGTAGCTGGGTTTAAAAAAGGTTTGGACAAGTTCCTGGAGGAAAGGTCCATAAACCATTATTAAGAAGGGACCCAGGATATCAATGCTTGAACCAATACAAGCATTGTGGAACCTGTGTCCCTTGGGGAAACTGCTAGGTACGTATGACCTAGATTGGCCATTGTTGGAAACAGAATACTGGGCTTGATGGACCTTGGTCTGACCCAGTATGGCATATCTTATGTTCTTATGTAACCTATCTGGGGGCTTTCTTAACCCATCCCCAATGAATCTAGTTTAAAGCCCTCTTCAGTAGATTAGCCAGTCTACTACCGAAGACGCTTTTACCTTTCTTGGACAGATGGATGCCATCTCTGTTCTTCAACCCTTGGAACAGCATCACGTGGTCTAGGAAACCAAAACGCTCTCAATGACACTATCCACGCAGCCATGCATTCTTCTTCTCCAGGATGCGAGCCTCTCTGCCTTTGCCTTTACCCTCAACAGGGAAGATTGAAGAGAACACCACCTGTGCACCTAACTGCTTCACCCTCTGTCCCAAAGCCATGAAGTCACTTTTGATATGTTCCGAGGGATACCTGGCAGTGTCATTTGTTCCAGGATGGATTAGCAGCATTTGGTAATAGTCAGTGGGCTTGATGAGTTTCGGCAAACTGTCCGTAACATCTTGAATTTTGGCACCAGGCTGACAGCATACCTCTCTGGACATCAAGTCTGGTCGGCAAATGGACGCCTCAGTATCCCTCAGAATAAAGTCTCCAACCACCACTACCCTTCACTTCCTTGTGGTCACTGATTCTGCAACTTTGGGGTACTTGAGCTATGGTTCCTCCCTTTCCAGGGATGCTTTCACCTCCTCCACTTCCAGGGCTGCATAATGGTTCTTTAATTCAAGGGCTGGAGAAGCTGGATTGGTGATTTTGCAGGCCCTGGTGACTTGTCCAGTCATCGACATTCTGTTGGCACCCATCTTCTCCTCTGCTGGAGAGCTTGGTTGCTGCAAGAAGCATCTGATCAATGTACTTCTCACTTTCTTGTATGCTACTCAGCCTCGCCACCTCCTCTCTGAGTTCCTCCACTTGTTTCCTCAGAGCTTCAGCATGCAGGCACCCTGCACATGGAACCGGTCCTTCAACTGGCATTAGGACCTCTGTCTGGACAGAGGCAGAAGCTGTAACGGGGGCAACAGCTTTAGTGATACGATTTTTCCCAGCCATTGTTCTGTTTGTGGAGCTTAGGAATCTGTTAAAGCAATAGAGAGAGATCTACCAAGTACCAGCCAGTTTCCCAGCTGTCCTTTCAGAGAAAAAGCAGTTAAATCTCTTTAATTATATTCAAAATGTGCTGCTCCAAGTCTCTGGGCTTTGTTAAATGGGGAGGTGCCCTATAAAGCAAAACTGCTCACTAGGGGTGTGTGAGAGTCGGGGTGAGTAGGGAGGGAACTAACACCTGATTAGGTGTCAGCAGTTCCCTAAGCTAAGGAGATTACTAGAGTTCAACAACCTACTTCCACTGAAGGAAATTTCTACTAGAGCACCAAAAAGAAAGTAACTTTGCTTTAAAAATATACAAAACCCTTTTAAGAGCTCCCAGTTAGAGAGCTAGCAATTTAATAAAAACAAACCCTCAAATCCATACCATTGTTTGACCTGTAGAGCCCCTTTTATACAGGCCTCAGGTGCTCTCAGGTAATCGGTCCCACTAACTCCTAATTAGGTGTCAGCAGTTCCCAAAGCTGAGAAGGTTACTAGAGTTCAACAACCTACTCTGCTCAAGGAAATTTCTACTAAAGTACCGAAAAGAAAGTAACTTTGCTTTAAATATATAGAAAAACCTTTTTTAAGAGCTCCCAGTCAGAGAGCTAGCAATTTAATAAAAATAAACCCTCAATTCTCCAGGACCAAGCAGGAAGTCAGTCCTCACATATGGGTGACGTCGGCGCCGACGGAGCCCTCGTGCGGAGCATTTCCCCAGCTTTCAAAGAAAGCCTTTGGGAATTGCAGCGCGCATGTGCGGTCCCCTTCCCGCCCAAGGGTGCCATCTTGCTCAGTCTTCTTTTTTCCGCGGAACCCGACGGACATAGTTCGTTTTTCTCCGAGGAAAAGTTGATTTCCTCTGTTTTTTCTCTTTTTTCTCCGGTTCGATGCCGGATCCTTTTCCCGCTCGGACCGATACGCCGGTATCGAGTCCTTTTCTCTCTTTTTCGGTTTTTGTCCTTTGTGACTGGCGTTCGCGCCTTTTTTCTTTTTTCCCTGGGAGACCGGTCTTTTGACCTAGCAGGGGCCCTTTTTCCCCCGATGGCTGCCAGCAGGTTTAAGAAATGTGATCGGTGTAAGAAACCTATGTCTCTTACCGACACACATGACTGCTGCCTCCGTTGCCTCGGACCCGATCATGACCCGAGGATCTGTGGTCCATGTGGCAAAATGTCCTCGAAGGCGTTGAGGAGTCGGCAGCACCAGTGGGATAGAATTTTTTCTGACTCCGCGTCCGGCCGGACCCGGACCTCGTCAGAGGCCTCGACGTCTCGGGACTCCGGCCCCAAGCAGCGTCGGGGTTCCTCTGAGCGGGGGTCTCCTTCGCGGGAACATCGCAGGAAGAAGAAACCCGCGAGGGCGGCATCGGTGGACGCTCCGTGTTCCTCGAGGGCCAGGTCGCATAGCCCCTATAGCCGTCCCGGGTCTTCGGAGTTGGAGAGGCCTGCAAAGCATCCTCGTGTCGAGATGGAGTCTCCTGGACACGTAAGTGCTGTTGTCCTCGTTGACTCTCCTCCGAGGGAGCCGATGTCGGGCCCGACACCGTCGGGGCCCGAGTCGGGGGCTGCTGGGTCTCCTGAGCTTGGACTCAGGTTGAAGGCCTTGGAGAGCAGCTTCGCTGCCTTCATGGAACAGCAGCGGGCATTGATCGCCGGTCTCACCGGTTCATCTGTCCCGACCACCTGGACCTCGACGTCCAAGTTGACCCCGGAGGCCGAGCCGATCCTCGAGTCCATGCGGGCTCGAATCGATCCTCGGCCACGGTCTCCCTCGACCTCCCGTTCGGGGCCGAGGTCGTCGACGCCGATTCCCTCGGCGTCGGGGCGGAGGGCATCGGTGTCCACCCGACCGGAGCCGCTCAATTCCTCCTCCGAGGAGTCGGGCTGGGAGACGGAGGACGAAGAGTCACCCGACACCCATCGGACTCGGTGAGTCCCCTCGGACTCGCCCGAGTCCGAACCTCGGAGACGGTCCCCACCGGAGGATACCCGGTTCTCGGACTTCGTGCGGGATATGGCCAAGGCCTTGGCCTTCCCCGCAGATCCCGAGGAGGAGCCTCGAGCCGAGGAGCTCGAGGCCCTCCAGTATGACTCTCCCCCGAAGGAGGCCTTATTGTTCCGGTTCCTCCGATGCTGGAGCGGCTGCTCTTCCGCATGTGGGAGACCCCGGCCTCGACGCCGGTGTTAAGCAAGCAGGTCGATCCCATTTATCGAGTCCGCAAGAGCCCCGGGTTCCAAAAGGCACAATTACCGCACCACTCCATGGTTGTGGAATCGGCCATGCATCGACTGAAAAGTCAGAAGATGCACTCCTTGGTGCCTCCCGGCCGGGAGGCCCGGAATCTGGATGCCCTCGGTAAGAAGTGCTTCCAGGGCTCTATGCTTGCTTGCCGTGTCCAGACTTACCAGCTCTACATGGGCATGTACCTCTGAGACCTGGCATAGGAGATTTCTGGGTTCTCTGCTGGTCTCTCCGAGGAACCTTTGCAGAGGTTCCAGGCCTTGTCCACCAGTATTCGAGAGTGCTCGAAGTTTATCTCTCGAGCAGCTTACGATGGCTTTGAGGCTTCGGCCCGAGTAGCCGGAGCCGGTATCGGTGCCCGCCGACAGGCTTGGCTACAGTCATCCGACCTCAAGCCATGGGTCCAGGACAAGTTGGTCGATGTCCCCTGCCGAGGTGAAAACCTCTTTGGCAAGCCCATGGCTGAAAAGGCTGCAGAACTCGAGACCGAGACTCTGACCAGGACTAGGCTTTCCAGGAAAACCTCTGCTCCTTCTCAGAAAAAGAAGGGCTCGGGAAAAAAGACCTTTTACCCGAGGAAGTCATCTGCCTACAAACAATACCCTCATTATCAGGCCTCTGCAGCTCCCCAACAGGGTCAGCAGGCCAAGGGGCAGGGTCAACAGCCCCGTAGGCAGAAGACCCCCAAGCCACCAACATCAGCCCCTGCTCAGCCGGGTGGGGTTTTTTGACTCAAACAGCATAGCCTCTTCTCCTCAGCTGGCTTCTCTCAGCACGGGGGGCCGGCTGGCCCACTTTGCCCACAGGTGGTCAGCCGTAACATCAGATACCTGGGTTCTTCATATAGTCCAAAAGGGCTATCTTCTCCATTTTCACCAGGTACCTCCCTCCTATTTTCCAGGGGAGCCTCCAAGACTCCATCTGCACAGGGACCTACTCCTATAGGAGTTGACAGGTCTGCTAAAGGATCAGGCTGTGGAACCGGTGCCCCACCACCTGAGAGGTCAAGGCTTTTATTCATGGTACTTTCTGGTACTAAAAAGAACAGGAGGCCTCAGACCCATCCTAGACTTGCGAAACCTCAACAAGTTCCTGGAGAGGGAAAAGTTCAAGATGCTTACCCTTGGAATCCTGCTGCCCTACCTCCAGCAGGGAGACTGGCTATGCTCCTTAGATCTAAAGGATGCGTATACTCACATCCTTATTCATCCAGACCACAGACAATATCTCAGGTTTGTTGTGGGAGGAAACCACTATCAGTACAGAGTACTTCCCTTTGGCCTATCATCCGCTCCCAGGGTGTTCACCAAGTGCCTGGCAGTGGTGGCAGCCTACCTGAGGCTTCACATAAGGGGTCAATCTTCCCAGGAGGCCAACCAGGCCACCCTTCGCACTGTGGCTCTGCTTCAGCACTTGGGGTTTGTCATAAACTTTGCAAAGTCCAGTTTGCTCCCATCACAGAACTTGGAGCTCATAGGGGCCAGACTAGACACTCTTGAAGCAAAGGCTTTTCTGCCTCTGGACAGGGCCAACAGGCTAATGGATCTGGCCAGCCAGTTTCGCAGCAATTCCCTGGTCTCTGCTAGGCAATTCCTAAGACTACTCGGCCATATGGCTTCCACGGTCCATGTCACCCCCAATGCCTGCCTGCACATGCGACCTGCTCAGTGGAGCCTTCGCACTCAGTGGCATCAAGCCACTTGAGGCCTAGCGGACTCAGTGATGATCTCTGACCTCCTGGTCTCCTCTCTGCAATGGTGGCTTCATCTTCCGAATCTGGTGCTCGGAGTGGTTTTTCAATCCCCTCCGCATACTCAGGTGCTGACAACCGATGCCTCTCTTCTCGGTTGGGGAGCACATTGCCAAGGGACATGTACTCAGGGTCTCTGGACCCCTTGGGGGCTGCTCAACAGATAAACGTCCTGGAGCTACGGGCGATACGCCTAGCTCTGAGAGCCTTCTTCCACCTCGCCTCTCACCAGTCTGTACTGGTCCAGACGGACAATCAAGTTGCCATGTTCTATGTGAACAAACAAGGAGGCACAGGCTCCTTCCTTCTTTGTCAGGAGGCACAACGACTGTGCTCTTGGGCTGTCAATCACGGAATCCTTCTCAAGGCTGTCTACCTCCCAGGTCAGGAAAATTGCCTGGCAGACAGACTGAGCCGGATCCTGCAACCACACGAATGGAGATTGAACCCATTGGTGGTTCAGCAGGTCTTTCTCAAGTGGGGGCTCCCCACCATGAATCTTTTCGCCAGTCCTCTGAACCGGCAACTCCCGAGATTTTGCTCCAGACAACCGCATCCTCTCAGAGTAGCAGCGGATGCGTTTCTGATCTCGTGGTCCACAGGCCTACAGTATGCGTTTCCTCCCACACCACTAGTGTCCAGGACACTGTTCAAAGTCCTCAGGGATGGGGCTTCCTTGATTCTCATAGCCCCCGGTTGGCCGAGGCAACCGTCGTTCCCGCTTCTGCTACAGCTGGCGGACACACCTCTTCCTCTGGGGTTTCAACACGATCTCCTGTCTCAGGATCAGGGGACTCTCTTGCACCCCAACCTCCAGTCCCTTCATCTGATGGCCTGGCTACTGAAAGGGTTGTCCTAGCTCCCTTACTACTACCTCGAGAGGTGGAAGAGGTAGTCTTGGCCTCTCGGCGTCAATCCACCAGGAAATCCTACGCTCTTAAGTGGCGTAGATTCTCCGCATGGTGTGCTCAGCACAGTGAGAATCCCTTCTCGTGCTTGGTAGCGGTAGTGTTACAATATTTGCTCTACCTCTCCAATCTGGGCCTTAAGTCTAACTCTGTCCGAGTTCACCTTAGTGCTCTCTCAGCACACCACTCGCCGGTGGATGGCAGGCCTCTTTCCAACCACCCTTTGGTGGTTCGTTTCCTCAGAGGCCTTCTTCTGCTTAAGCCTCCTTTGCGTCCACCGGCCCCTGAGTGGGATCTGAATGTGGTCTTACAGAGGCTTACTTGTCTGCCTTTTGAACCTATGGCTACCTGCCCTCTACGTTTTCTCTCCTGGAATCTTTATTTCTAGTAGCTCTCACCTCTGCTAGGCGAGTGAGTGAACTGCAGGCACTAGTGTATGATCCTCCTTACACTAGGTTCTACCGGAATAGGGTAGTCCTACGGACTCACCCTAAGTTTCTTCCTAAAGTTGTCTCACCTTTTCACCTCAATCAGGAGGTGGTTCTTCCGACCTTCTTTCCCAGGCCGCATGCCAACCGGGCTGAGATGGTCTTGCATACCCTGGACTGTAGGAGGGCGTTATCCTTCTACCTTGACCGTACGCAGGAGCATCGGAAGGCTGTTCAGCTTTTCATTTCTTTTGACCCCAATAAGTTGGGGCTCCCTGTCTCTAAGCGTACGTTGTCCATATGGGTCGCTGACTGTATCGCCTGGGCTTATGGGGCAGCCGGCCTCTCGTTGGAGGGTCGAGTCACGGCTCATCGTGTCAGGGCGAAGGCTGCGTCAGTGGCTCATCTCCGCTCTGTTCCGTTGGCAGACATCTGCCGTGCCGCTACTTGGTCTTCAAGCCAGACTTTTGTGGCCCATTACTGCCTTGAGAGGGAGTCCCGCAGGAACAGTGCTTTCGGTCAGACAGTACTCCATAATCTCTTTGGGGTTTAGGCAACTCCTACCCTCCGGCCCTGGTGTTGGGCTACCAGTCGGGGGCGTTCTCAGAGAAGATTCCTTCCTTCTGTGCTGACGAGCTCGAGGGAGCTCATTTTTCCGCTTGGGGTCTCCTGTAGCCTTAAGCTGGGGAGTCCCATATGTGAGGACTGACTTCCTGCTTGGTCCTGGAGAAAGAGTAGTTACTCACCTGTAACAGGTGTTCTCCAGGAACAGCAGGAATCAGTCCTCACAACCCTCCCTCCTCCCCTTGGAGTTGCAGCCCTATGATTTGTTTTTGCTAATTTTTTGCTGTCTTTAAGCTATGTCATCAGACTGAGCAAGATGGCACCCTTGGGCGGGAAGGGGACCGTGCATGCGCGCTGCAATTCCCAAAGGCTTTCTTTGAAAGCTGGGGAAATGCTCCGCACGAGGGCTCCGTCAGTGCCGACGTCACCCATATGTGAGGACTGATTCTTGCTGTTCCTGGAGAACACCTGTTACAGGTGAGTAACTACTCTATCCTTACCGTTGTTTGACCTGTAGAGCCCTTGTTAGGAATGCCTAACAGGCTGAGTTACACCAGATATATACCTCTTTGCAAGTCCACAGAATGCCAGACTTCCCCGATTCTGTTTCTAAAATTCCGGCTCAAAACTGTCAGGCAAGAGATGCTTTCCTACTCCAATGGGGACAGGACTTCCTCTATGCCTTCCCACTCATTCCCAAGACTTTATTCAAACTTCAGAGAGACAGAGGTCATATGATACTCATAGCTCCACGTTGGCCACGGCAAACGTGTTATCCTCTTCTTCTGCGTCTCTCTCAAACCTCTCCTCTGGAGTTGGGGAATGCTCCAGATCTCCTGTCACAGGAGGACGGATCTTTACTGCATCCCAATCCCCAGTCCCTACATCTCAGGGCCTGGTTACTGAAAAGCTAGAATTCCAGGATGTTAACCTTTCTCAACAAGTAAAGGATATCCTCCTGGCTTCCAAAAAACCTTCCAGAAGACGTTCCTGCGCTTTCAAGTGGAAAAGGTTCTTTATCTGGTGTTCACAAAAGGGACTTAACCCCCTTTTAGTTCCTGTAGAGTTGCTCCTATAAACCTCTGGTCTGAAGACCAATTCAGTTAGGGTCCATCTTAGTGCTATTGCTGCTTTTCATAAACCTTTCGATTTCCTATTTCCTCTCATCCACTTATATCAAGATTTATGAGAGGCCTACTTTTAACAAAATCTCCCATTAAACCACCACCCGTGGCATGGGATCTAAATCTTGTTCTTGGTCAGCTTATGAAACCTCCCTTTGAACCTTTAGCCACTTCAGACCTAAAGTTTCTTTCATGGAAAGTTATTTTCCTAATTGCCATCACTTCTGCAAGACGCATTAGTGAACTACAGGTGTTAGTAGCTGACCCTCCTTATACAAGTTTTCACCATGATAAAGTAGTCCTCAGGACTCATCCTCACTTTCTGCCAAAGGTGGTATCGCCTTTTCATTTAAACCAGTCGGTTTATCTTCCTATATTCTTCCCTAGGCCTCATGCCTCCAGTGCGGAAAGGAATCGTCACATATTGGATTATAAAAGAGCCTTGGCTTTTTATCTCCAAAGAACTAAGCCACATAGAAAATCTTCTCAGCTTTTTGTGGCTTTTGACTAGTCATTTGGGACTTACAGTTTCTAAAAGAACTCTGTCAAATTGGATTGCAGATTGCATATCCTATACATATCAAAGTAAGGGACTTTCTTTCGAAGGCCATGTTGTGATAGGCAATGGCCTAGTTCATCCTGTAGGTAGTCGAGGCCTCTATATTAGGCCTGAGTCCCCCTCCCTTACTTTAGAATATTATAACTGACTTTGGAATATTATAGCAGAACCAGACAGACAGAGAAAATAACAGTAGCTGTTAGAAACTGCCGTGCTCTGCCTTTGATAAGAAGGCTTCTGATAAACAAAAGTAAAACTTTCCCACTGTTACGATACTCACAGCTGTGCTTTCCACTATCTTTGCTGTAACTGACCTTGCTAAAGTAGCGAAATGTACTGTAGCAGAAGTATTATGTCTAGAGCTTTGAGCCACTGTTAGAAAAGCCTGCACAGGGAGAAAACAGGTACAAGCCAGATCAGAGATGGCTATTGGGAGAGAGACGGGGGCCACCAAGACCAATGAGGAGTTTTGCCTGTATTAGACTGGAGAAGAACAGTATATAAACCAGGGGTCTCAAACTCAAATTGCTTTGAGGGCCAAATGAGGACTTGTAAAATAACCCGGGGGCCGCATGAGACGTGGGACCTCATTTGCATAAATATTTGCATAATGTTACCATACCCTAACTTTTAGTAAACATGCCTCTTAATGAGTGCATGAATAAAGAAAGACTAAAGATTTCTACATTACTATAATCCAGTGGCAACCGCCAGGCACATTAGGAACTACTACAAACAAACACTGCCCATTTAGAACCCATAGCATACCCGCCATATCCTAACAGCACTACCAGGACTCACAAAGCACCATACCCTACCTATCAAAAGGCAACACTGCAAATATTAAATCAATACATTTCAGAGAATAACAATACATGACCTACTGGGGACAGAGAACAAGTAGCAATGTCAAATAGGAATTACATAAACAGAATACCTCAGCTCAGTTACACATGCAGAATACACCATCACCAAACAAGGAACCAAATTTAGAAACAAGACAATTTAAACTGGGACCCCCCAAAAGCCAAACTTGGAATGTACAACAACACTGTAGAAATAAAACTATAAATTAATTTCCTCTTGTACTAAACAAAGCGCAGGCGTTATTGATGCACATTTCCCAGAACTGACATATTCCAGTTAATAAATTCAAAATAAAGATATTTTTCTACCTTTTGTGCATTTTTTTTCAGTTCCAGCCACTTTCTTCTGGTTTCTTCGTGCCTTCTGCTAACTCTCCATCGTCTGCTGTCCATTTGTCCTTCTCTCTTCTAGCTTTTTCCATTCTCCCTCTACATTGCCCGAGGTGCCCCTGATTTTGAGTGGGGATTTGAATGGGGTACTGGACACTGTTTTAGATACGTCTAGAGGGGAGGGGTACGGGGCGCTGGTACAGATGATGAAAGCTCTACAGGCGTTGAGGCGGTGGCTGGGCATGGTGAACCCTTGAAGACTCTTGCACCCGATGGAAAGGGATTTTACCCATAAATCGAGGGCACACGGTTTGATTGCGCGGATCGATGATATTTTGGTGTCGGAGGGAGTCTTTGCCCGTGTTGAGGATGCCCAGATAGGCCCTACGGAGATCTCGGATCATGCCTTGATCTGGGTAGAGCTCGCGTGGATTGGGACTGCTCAACGATCTCGAATCTGGAGATTCCCAATGGAAGTGTATAAGGATGCCGAATTCCATGCGTACCTTAAGAAGTGCTGGACAGAGTTTGTTTTCCACAATGAACATCATCGGGAGAGCCCGGAGCTGTTGTGGGAGACTGCAAAGGTGGTCTTGAGGGGAGATATTATTGGGTATGTCGCGCAAAAGCGGAAGATGTTGACGGAGCAGATAATTTGCCTTGAAAAGCAGGTGGTAAAAGATAGGAGGCGATGTGGGATCAATCCGTGCGTGGCCAATAAACGAAAGCTGTGGGAGACCCAGGTAGCCTTGAATGAGGTATTGCACGGGAGGGCAAAAAAATCATGGATGTATCACCGATATCAGCTTTATCGTTTTGTGGACAAGCCGGGGAGCCTTTTGGCACGCTGCCTTTGGGGCAGTCGAGGATCTCGAGCAGTAGCGGCCTTGCGTGATGAGCAGGGGAAACTGCATAAAGAGAGTCAAGCTATTGCCCAGGTGTTTCGCTCCTTTTATCAGAAACTTTATTCGAAGAGGGAGGGATCGGTGGGCGCCATGCGACAATACTTGCAAAATGTGCCATTGCCAGTGTTGACGGAAGATCAAAGGGCATAATTGGATGCCCCGATAACAGGGGAAGAAGTCCACCGGGTCATCCCAGAAGGCCGATTGTTACCGGGCGCCTGGCCCCGACGGCTTTGGGGTCGGAGTTTTATAAATTGTTGGGAGACTTGGCGCCCCTGGTGCTAGTTGCGACATGTCATAAACGAGTCGAGCAGGGAGGTTTTGCATGGGGGGGTAATTGTGCGTACGTTACACTCATACCTAAACTGGGGAAAGACCATACGCAGGCTGTATCATATCGGCCCATATCCCTGTTAAACTTTGATATGAAAATACTGACTAAAATACTGGCAGACCGATTGGCCCAGTTTATGGGGGAGCTGATGCATAGCTCGCAAGTGGGTTTTGTCAAGGGTAGACATGCGGTGCGGAACCTGCGAAAAATCTTGGCTTCCTTGGAGTGGATACGCGGTACCGGGCAACAGTCTCTTTTGATCAGTTTTGATGCCGAGAAGGCATTTCACCAGGTGAATTGGGAATACTTGCATTCGCTCTTACCGGGTTATGGGATAGGGGAGTCATTTTGTGGTATGGTGGATTTGCTTTATATGCGGCCAACTGCGGAAGTGCTGTGCAATGGAGTTTTGTCTGATCGCGGATTTTTTTTTTTTGCCATTTAACTTTTTATTACACATTTCAATTCATATTGCAAACATCTGCATAACTCAACATTGTACTTCCCCCCCTCATGACATGACATACACAATGTCCCCCCGTATATCTCAACCAAATCACTGATACTCATCATTATCCATCGCTTTACTTAACAGCTGCTCTACATTATATCCCTCAGCTCTTCTCCCCATTCCCCATTCATATATGCTAAAATATATAACCGTCATTCAGTCACTCCTGTTCCACCCAGCATAACATATTTGTACATAAACATGCCATCAGCATCCAGACTATACTATCCTAATACAATCCGAGTCTAACATACAGCTTATATTACTATCCGACCCCCTCCCCCCAACACCTCACCCACAACAATTTACCCCTTTAATTCAACTTACATGTGCACATACTTCACTTATATATGTAAGGACTCACCTTCGCCAATCAGCCCGATAGTAGTAGCCCCTTTGAAGCGTACCTACGTGCTACCCCTCCCCTACCCCTCTTCTGTTTCCCATTTCCCCAGCCATTTCCAGACACCCTTCCATTGTTTCATCCACTTATCCTCTTTCCCATGTCTCTTCCCTGTCAGCCGATGCATCAAACACAGGTTCTCTATTCTTCTAATGAAACCCCCCCTCTGGGGATTCCCCCTCCCCACTATCTCGTTTCTCGCTGCCACCAGACAATGATTTAACACCCCCCTTTCCTTTTCCGGAATATCATCTCCCAGCTGATGCAAGAGACAGACTTCCGGCAGACTGTCTAATTTACGACCAGTCATTTGATAGATTATCCGTAATATCTCATCCCAAAAACTTTGGATCGGACCACACCTCCACCACATATGTAGGAAGTCCCCTCTCTCTGGACAACCTCTCCAACACCTATCCGATGTCCCTAACCCCACTTTTCTTTGACGTGTCGGTGTCCAATACCACCGATAAAGTACCTTGTAGGCATTTTCTTTAATTTGTGTTGCAATAGATATGCCTGCTATAGTCTGAATTGTTTTAGCCCACTGCTCTTCAGTCCAGTGCACCGCCAAATCTGCCTCCCATTTCCTCATGAACTTCAGTTTACTCTCTCCGCCCTCCATGAGCCCTTTATAAATTTTAGACAGCGCCCCTTTCTTACCCAGATTCCCCACACATAATGCCTCAAACCATCCTTTATTACTCCATAAATCTCTCCAAACCCTCTGCTGCCGCACAAAGTGACTTACCTGCACATAACTATAGTAATCCCGACTAGGCAACCTATACAGATCCTTAATGCCCTCAAAACCCCTTACACTCTCCTTAGCCACGATCTGGGAAATATGAGTAAGTCCCTGCTGCCTCCATCTCTCCAACACCTTCACCCCTGGCCCCTGTCCCCTCTCAAAGCAAGCCTCCAGCGACATCCCCTGTATATATTTTTTATCCTGTACCAAAGTTGTCCTATTTTGTTTCCAGATATGCAAAGTATGTCCAACAAAGGGATTTGCGGCATTTCCCATCCGTGCTGTACTACCCCTCCACACCATCCTTTCTAACACCTCGCCCCCCACTGAGGCTTCCTCCATCTGCACCCAATACTTCCCTTTTTCTCTATGCCAATTGTATAATGTCTTCAGTTGCGCAGCCCTATAATACTTGCTAAAATCGGGTACCCCAACCCTCCCTCCCCCTAGCTCTCTGCAATATCGACAGAGCAACCCGGAGGCTCTTTTTTTGCCAGATAAATCGAGTTAACACTTCTTTGCAATTGCTTCAACTTTTGATTGGAAACTGCTTTTGATAATGTTTGAAAGAAAAATAAAAACCGGGGTAGCAACATCTTCTCCAGGACCAAGCAGGAAGTCAGTCCTCACATATGGGTGACGTCGGCGCCGACGGAGCCCTCGCGGAGCAATTTTCCCCAGCTTTCAAAGAAAGCCTTTGGGAATTGCAGCGCGCATGCGCGGTCCTCTTCCCGCCCAAGGGTGCCATCTTGCTCAGTCTTCTTTTTTCCGCGGAGCCCTACAAACGTTGCCTGTGAATCCCCGCAGAAAAGTTGATTTTTTTCTCTATTTTTCTCTTTTTTCTTCGGTTCGACGCCGGTTCTTTTCCCGCCCAGACTCGCGACGCCGGTTGCGAGTCCGTCCCTTATTTTTCGTTTTTTTGTCCTTCGTGACAGATTTCGCGCCTTTTTCCTTTTTCCCTGGCAGTCCGGTCATTCGACCTCGCAGGGGCCCTTTTTCCCCCGATGGCTGCCAGCGGCTTTAAAAAGTGTGATCTCTGTAAGAAACTCATGTCTCTTACAGACACTCATGACTTCTGCCTCCGCTGCCTCGGCCCAGATCATGACTCCATGATCTGTGGGCCATGCGGCAAAATGTCCTCAAAAGCATTGAGGAGTCGGCAGCATCAGCGGGAGCGTATCTTCTCTGACTCCGGCCGGGCTCGGACCTCGTCAGAGGCTTCGACGTCTCGGGACTCTGGTCCTGAGCATCGTCGAAGTTCCTCTGACAGGGGGTCTCCTACCCGGGAACATCATCGGAAGAAGAAACCCGCGAGGGCGGGATCGGTGGACTCTCCTGGTTCCTCGGCCAGGTCGCATAGCCCCGTTTCCCGTCCCGGGTCCTCGGAGATGGAGAGGCCGTCAAAACATCCTCGACTCGAGGTGGACTTACCCGCTCACGTGAGTACTGTTGTCCTCGTTGACTCGCCTCCGAAGGACCCGACGTCGGGCCTGATGCCGTCGGGGCCCGAGTCGGGGGGCTGCTGGGTCTCCTGAGCTCGGACTCAGGTTGACGGCCTTGGAGAGCAGTCTGACTGCCTTCATGGACCAGCAGCGGGTATTGATCGCTGGCCTCGCCGGTGCTTCTGCCCTGACCGCCGGGACGTCGACGTCCAAGTCGACCCCGGAGACCGAGCCGATCCTCGAGTCCATGAGAGCTTGAGTCGATCCTCGGTCGAGGTCTCCTTCGGCCTCCCGTTCGGGACCGAGGTCGTCGACGCCGACTCCCTCGGCGTCAGAGCGGATAGCATCGGTGCCCGCCCGACCGGAGCCACTCGACTCCTCCTCCGAGGAGTCGGCCTGGGAATCTGAGGACGAAGAGTCACCTGGTTCCTTTCGGACTCGGTGTGTCCCTTCGGACTCCCCCGAGTCCGAACCTCGGAGACGGTCCCCCCCGGAGGATACCCGGTTCTCGGACTTCGTGAGGGATATGGCCAAGGCCTTGGCCTTCCCCGCGGATCCCGAGGAGGAGCCTCGAGTCGAGGAACTCGATGCCCTCCAATATGACTCTCCCCCGAAGGAGGCCTTTATTGTACCGGTTCCTCCGATGCTGGAACGACTTCTCTTCCGCATGTGGGAGAACCCGGCGTCGTCGCCGGTGTTAAGCAAGCGGGTCGATTCCATTTATCGAGTCCGCAAGAGCACCGGCTTCCAGAAGGCACAACTACCGCACCATTCCATGGTGGTGGAATCGGCCGTGCATAGACTTAAGAGTCAAAAAATGCACTCCTCGGTGCCCCCTGGTAGGGAAGTCCGAAGCCTGGATGCCCTCGGTAGGAAGTGCTTCCAGGGCTCTATGCTTGCTTGTCGAGTCCAGACATACCAGCTCTACATGGGCATGTATCTCCGAGACCTGGCTAAGGAAATAGCCGGGTTCTCTGCTGGTCTCTCCGAAGAACCTTTGCAGAGGTTCCAGTCCTTGTCTACTGGTATTCGGGAGTGCTCCAAGTTTATATCTCGAGCAGCCTATGATGGTTTTGAGGCTTCGGCTCGAGTAGCTGCGGCCGGCATCGGTGGACGCCGCCAGGCTTGGCTTCAGACGTCCGACCTCGAACCCTGGGTTCAGGACAAGTTGGTCGATGTCCCCTGCCGAGGTGATAACCTCTTTGGCAAGCCCATGGATGAGAAGGCTGCACAAATCGAGACGGAGACTCTCACCAGGACTCGTCTCTCAAGGAAGACCTCTGCCCCTTCTCAAAAGAAGAAGGCCTCGGGGAAAAAGCCCTTTTACCTGAGGAAAGGTGCTGCCTATAAATTCTACCCTCAGTATCAGGCCTCAGCAGCTCCCCCACAGGGAAAGCAGGCCAAGGGATGGGGTAATGGGTCCCGTAGGCAGTAAGCCCCCAAGCCTGCACCACCGACCCCTGCTCAGCAGGGTGGGGGTTTTTGACTTCCTCAGCATAGCCTCTCCCCCTCCGCTGGTTTCTCTCAGCACAGGAGGCCGGCTGGTCCACTTTGCCCAAAGGTGGTCCAACATCACCACAGATACCTGGGTACTTCACATAGTTCAAAAGGGTTATCTTCTTCACTTTCACCAGGTACCTCCCTCCTACTTTCCAGGGGAGCCTCCCCGACTACCTTTGCACAAGGACTTACTACTTCAGGAGTTAGCAAGTCTGGTTCAGGAACAAGCCGTGGAACCGGTGCCCCACCACCTGAAGGGCCAGGGGTTTTACTCCAGGTACTTCCTGATTCCAAAAAGAACAGGAGGCCTCAGACCCATCCTGGACTTGCGAAACCTCAACAGGTTCCTTGCAAAGGGAAAGTTCAAGATGCTTACCCTTGGAATCCTGCTGCCCTACCTCCAGCAGGGAGACTGGCTATGCTCCTTGGATCTTAAAGATGCATATACTCATATCCTCATTCATCCGGACCACAGACAATATCTCAGATTTGTTGTGGGAGGAAATCATTACCAGTACAGAGTGCTGCCCTTTGGCCTATCCTCCGCACCCAGGGTGTTCACCAAATGCCTCGCAGTGGTGGCGGCTTATCTGAGACTTCAAGGTCTGTTTGTGTTCCCATACCTGGACGACTGGCTCATCAGAGCCCAGTCTTCCCAAGAGGCCACTCAAGCCACTCATCGCACTGTGGCTCTGCTCCAGCACTTGGGTTTTGTCATAAACTTCGCAAAGTCCACTTTGCTCCCCTCTCAAAATCTCGAGTTCATCGGCGCCCGGTTGGACACACTTCAGGCGCAGGCCTTCCTCCCTCTGGACAGGGCCAAGCGGCTCATGGATCTCGCCGGCCACTTTCACAGCAATGCGCTGGTCTCAGCCAGGCACTTTCTGCGACTGCTCGGCCATATGGCTTCCACGGTCCATGTGACCCCCAATGACCGACTGAACATGCGTCCTGCTCAGTGGTGCCTTCGCAATCAATGGCATCAGGCCACGGGGAGCCTAGCGGACTCCGTACAGATCTCCGACCAACTGGTCTCTTCTCTACAATGGTGGCTTCATCTGCCCAACCTGGTACTCGGAGTGACTTTTCAGTCCCCTACGCATTCTCAGGTCCTGACGACCGATGCTTCTCTCCTGGGTTGGGGAGCACATTGCCAAGGGACATGTACTCAAGGCCTCTGGACTCCTTGGGAGTCTGCTCAGCAGATAAACTTCCTGGAGCTCAGAGCCATCCGCCTAGCGCTCAAAGCCTTCTCTCACCTGGTTTCTCACAAGTCGGTGCTGATACAGACCGACAATCAGGTGGCAATGTTCTATGTGAACAAACAAGGCGGAACAGGCTCCTCCCTTCTCTGTCAGGAGGCACAAAAACTATGCTCTTGGGCAGTCCACAACATCATCATCTTCAAGGCTGTCTATCTCCCAGGTCAAGAAAATTACCTGGCCGACAAGCTCAGCAGGATCCTCCAGCCCCACGAGTGGCGGTTGGATCCGCTAGTGGTTCAGCGAATCTTTCTCAAGTGGGGCCTCCCCACCATGGATCTCTTTGCCAGTCCTCTGAACCGGCAGCTGCCCAGATTCTGCTCACGACAGCCGCATCCTCTCCGGGTAGCGGCGGATGCTTTTCTAATTCCATGGTCCACCGGCCTCTTGTATGCCTTTCCTCCCATGCCACTGGTGTCTCGGACGCTCTTCAAGGTTCTCAGAGACAAGGCATCGATGATCCTAGTGGCTCCCCGGTGGCCGAGACAACCTTGGTTCCCGCTTCTGATGCAGCTAGCGGTAGACACTCCTCTTCCACTGGGATTTCAGCCCGACCTCCTGTCGCAGGATCAGGGGACTCTCCTACACCCCAATCTCCGGTCCCTTCATCTGATGGCCTGGCTGCTGAAAGGGTAGTCCTTGCTCCCCTGCAGCTACCTCCAGATGTGGAGGAGGTCGTCTTGGCCTCCAGGAGGCCCTCCACCCGGAAGGCCTACGCTCTCAAGTGGCGTCGGTTCTCCGTCTGGTGTACTCAGCAGTCTCAAGATCCTTTCTCCTGTTCAGCATCAGTGGTCTTGCAGTACTTGCTCTCTCTCTCCAACCTTGGACTTAAGTCCAACTCGGTCAAGGTCCACCTCAGTGCTCTTTCTGCGCATCACATACCGATGGATGGTAGACCTCTTTCCAGCCACCCTCTGGTGGGTCGGTTTCTGAGAGGCCTCCTTCTCCTTAAGCCACCTTTGCGCCCGCCAGCCCCGGACTGGGATCTTAATGTGGTGTTGCAGCGGATTACCTGTCCGCCTTTTGAGCCTATGGCTACCTGTCCGCTACGTTTTCTTTCGTGGAAAACCTTGTTCTTGGTAGCCCTCACTTCGGCTAGACGCGTTAGTGAGCTACAGGCCCTGGTTTCTGATCCTCCTTACACTAGGTTCTACAAGAACCGGGTAGTCCTACGGACTCACCCTAAATTTCTTCCCAAAGTGGTTTCCCCTTTTCACATCAACCAGGAGGTGGTACTTCCGACCTACTTTCCCAGGCCACACTCCAGCCGAGCTGAAATGGTCCTGCATACCCTGGACTGTAGAAGAGCGTTGACCTTCTACCTTGACCGTACGCGAGAGCTCCGAAAGGCTGTTCAGCTCTTCGTGTCTTATGACCCCAACAAGTTGGGGCTCCCTGTCTCCAAGCATACTCTGTCCATCTGGATTGCGGACCGTATCGCTTGGGCTTACGAGGCTGCCGGCCTCGTTCTGGAAGGTAGAGTCACAGCTCATCGTGTTCGGGCGAAGGCTACGTCGGTAGCTTACCTCCGCTCTGTTCCATTGGCAGACATCTGCCGGGCCGCTACTTGGTCTTCAAGCCAGACTTTTGCAGCCCATTACTGCCTGGAGAGGGAGTCCCGCAGGGACAGTGCTTTCGGACAGGCAGTCCTCCGTAACCTCTTCGAGGTATAGGCAACTCCTACCCTCCGTCCCGGATGTTGGGCTACCGGTTGGAGACATATTCAGAGAAGATTCCTTCCTTCTAGGCTACTGACCTCGAGGGAGCTCATTTTTGTGCTTAGGGTCTCCGGTAGCCTTAAGCTGGGGAGTCCCATATGTGAGGACTGACTTCCTGCTTGGTCCTGGAGAAAGCGTAGTTACTCACCTATAACAGGTGTTCTCCAGGAGCAGCAGGAATCAGTCCTCACAACCCTCCCTCCTCCCCTTGGAGTTGCAGTTATATGCTTTCGTTTTTGCTACTTTTTGCTGTCTTTTAGCTATGTCATCTGACTGAGCAAGATGGCACCCTTGGGCGGGAAGAGGACCGCGCATGCGCGCTGCAATTCCCAAAGGCTTTCTTTGAAAGCTGGGGAAAATTGCTCCGCGAGGGCTCCGTCGGCGCCGACGTCACCCATATGTGAGGACTGATTCCTGCTGCTCCTGGAGAACACCTGTTACAGGTGAGTAACTACGCTATTTTGACTGTAGCTATTCGTCCGAACCACGATAGTTACCCCCTCCCCCATCCCTCCAGTAAACTACCGACCTGCCCAAAAAGCTTTTTATAATTTAAATCATACAACTCCTCTAGGTTAGGACTAATTTGTATCCCCAAATATCTAATCTTCCCTTTAGCCCATCGAAAAGGATACTGGCCTTATAGTCTCTCCTGCTCCACCTCCGGTAAGGACAGATTCAATATCTCTGACTATGCCCAATTTATCTTAAATCCCGACAATCGACCATATTCCTCTAATTCCCACATGAGTATGGGTATCGAATATCGCGGTCTAGTCACACTCATTATAATATCGTCCACAAACAAAGATATTCGATATTCCCCCTTCCCTCTGCTATTCCCGTCAGATCTTCCCTTTCTCTCACTCTCTCCGCAAAGGGTTCTAATGATAGTGCGAATAATAGAGGTGACAGCGGGCACCCCTGCCTTGTTCCTCTCCCCTGCTCAAAGAAGGCCGTATACGCTCCATTAATCCTAACACACGCTTTCGGTTTCCGATATAAGGCTTCCACCCATCCCTTGAACTCACTTCCCAACCCCATCTGATCTATAACCCGAAATAGGAAGGGCCATGACCAAATGCTTTTCTGCGTCCAATGATACCAGCAACGCCTCCTACTTGTTCTGCCCCACTGACCAGATTATATTCAAGACTTTCCTAATGTTATCTGCCACCTGCCTCCCTGGGATAAAACCCACCTGATCTGGATGAATCAACTTCCCGATTACCGCATTTAAACAGGTTGCTAATATTTTGGCCAGTAATTTGGCATCTAAATTGAGCAATGGATTGGTCTATATGAGGCACACTCCTGCGGGTCCTTATCTTCTTTATGTATAATTGTGATTCCAGCCCATCCCATGGAATCTGCTAACACTCCCCCCTCCCGTGGAAGGTTAAATAGCCTCAACAACGGACCAAGTAATATCTCATTGAACTTCTGATAAAACCGTGCCGTAAGGCCATCTAAACCCGGGGCCTTATTAACTTTCAGCTGCTTTATTGCTTGCACTGCCTCCTCCGCTTTAATGTCTGTGTTTAACTTCGCCCTGTCCTCGGAAGCTTTATTGCTTGCACTGCCTCCTCCGCTTTAATGTCTGTGTTTAACTTCGCCCTGTCCTCGGAAGCTTTATAGATTCTAAATAACTATGTACTCTTGCAGAGTCCGGGTCTGCTCGGGCTGCATACAATTCCTGGTAATACCCTTTAAATGCCTCCAGAATATTCCCATCGCTATGGATTAATTTCCCATCCCTGCCTCGAATTTTCAATATGTGGGATCTTAATTTCCTCTGTTTCAACCTTTGTGCCATATACCTACCAGCTTTATTCCCCCCCCTCAAAGAAGCCCTGTTTCAATAACTGCATATGATATCTGATGATCTCCGCCTGCATTGCATTTAATTGCGCCCTGACGGCCAGAACCTGACCTCGATACGTTCCTCTTCCATCCCCCGCATCAAGTGCTTCCAGCTCCAATAATCTTCCCCGCAGCTCCCTTTCTCTCTCCTCCCGCTCCCTCTTTTTCCGTGCTCCCCATTTTATAAATACCCCCCTCAATACCGCCTTATACCCATCCCATACTCTCCCCCATGCCACCTCGCCATTATTATTCTATCTGAAATAATCCGCTGTCTCCCACTCTATCTCCACCCTAACCGTTTCATCCTCCAATAAAGATTCATTCAGCCTCCAAAACTGGGTTTTTCCTCTCTCCCCCTCCATTGACAGTCTTATCTCCACTAATGCATGATCTGTCCATGTTATGGCATTTATTTCTGCCCCTTTAATCCTACCCATCAACTCCTTTGTTACCCATACCACATCTATCCGTGAATAGGTGCCATGCACCAGAGAAAAATATGAGAACTGCCTCTTCCCGGGGTTGTGGCACCGCCATACATCGATCAAGCAATGCCACGCCATGAAATTCCTATACCTACACCAATCAGCTCGCTTACCCTCTCTTTTCCCCATGGCATCTCTATCTGGATTCCACGTCAAATTAAAATCCCCCCCACAAATGATTTTCCCGTCCCCTATCTGCCCCACCGCTACATCTAATTGTGTCCAGAACTCCCTCTGCCCCCCCAGTCGGTGCATATATATTCATTATACAGTACCACTCACTACCCATTTATGCGCAGCAGCAGATACCTACCCTCTTTATCCCGAAATGTCTTCTGCACCTCCACCTTAAGTTTGGAGGAAATAAAGACCGCCACCCCACCCTTCTTCTTTTCCACTTTGTTTGATGCATAGAAACCGAGTCCATAGTCCCGAAGCTGGACCATTTTTTCTGTTGCCCTTGTTAGATGTGTCCCCTGTATAAGCACTGTTGACGCCTTTTGGCGTCTAACCTCTTTATACAATTTCTGCCGCTTCATTGGCGAATTGAGCCCTTTAACATTCAGTGTTACAAGTTTTAACTCACCTTATATCAGTTTCAATTCCCGCCTTCTTCACCCTACTCTGACTAACCTCCCCCCGCTCCCTCCCCCTCCCCCCTTAACCCTCCCCTACCTCCACCCCCTCCCCTCCCCTCCTCCCTCCCCCCCCGCTCCCCCTCCTCATCCCTCCACTCCTCACTGGAGACTTGACTTCCATACAGGTAACCGCCATCAAACCACAGCCTGCCCCCCATCCCTCTTCCCTCCTCCTCCCCTCCCCCCTCCCACCTACCCTTCCCTCCCCTCATCCTCCCCATCTCTCTAGCTCCCTCCCACCCCTTCTGCTGCTACCCCCACCCCACCTTCTCCTCCTCCCCCTCGATACCCCTTTTGCCCCGTTGTGTGAGCTTCCCCTCTACCACCCTCTCTCCCTTCTCCGCCCTCCCCTCCTCACCCACACCCCCTCCCCTCCTCTGCCCCCTATCCTTCCCCTAGCCCCCCCCTCCATCTCCCCCTCTATACCAACCCCACTGCATATTACATTTTTCCACAGATCAAAATCCTGTTCATATTTAACATCCTCTGTGACATTTCTAGTTGGAGTCCCTGGCCGCAGCCGGTTTCTTGTTCCATCTCGTATCTTCTCTGACCTTCTTTGGCCAATCTCGCCAGTCTCCTGCCGCCCTCCGCTGCTCTGTGCCATCTCTGGCTGACAACCCTCGAGATATCAGCACTGTTGTCTATTGTTTTGGCTGGACTTTTGGCCTCTTCCGGAAGATTAGTCGGCCCCAAATCTCTCAACACCTTCCATGCTTCTGCGCTTGTTGTCACTCGACGCGACCACCTCTGCACTGTAAGCAACAAACCAAATGGGTATCTCGAGTCTGTCCTCCTTAAATATGCCGTAACCTCCTTTAACTCTCTTCTTCGCTGTAGCGTTCCCTGTGACAGATCCTGGTACTTTTCAATTGTGTGCTCTTCCCACTGGAAATTTTTCACCTTTCTGGCAGCTCCCAAAAGAGATTCTTTCATCTTAAGCATACTCAAGCATACTATTATGTCTCTCGGCCTATTATCTCTGATGGGCCCCAATCCTTTGTGAACCCTTCCTATTCGCAGAGCTGCCCCTGCTCCCTCCTCCTCTGTGGCCACAGATTTTAGCAGTTCTTCAAACACTTTTTGAATAACTGCCTCACAGTTCTTATATCTGGGTGCCTCCAGGATACCCCGCACTCTGATATTACACCTTCTGGACCGATCCTCCAAATCTTCTGTTTTTACCCGTATCTCTTCTTGGGCCTGCTGTAATTCTGTCCAACCTTTTTTAAGGTTTTCCATGGCTACTCCTTGTTGTTCCAGCTGAGACTCAGCCTCTTCCACTCTCTCTCCCAAATCCGTAATGTCTTGTCTGATTGTTTGTAAGGTTTCTTTTAACTCGTTTTTAACACCATTAATTTCCACCTTTAATTCTTCTTTTAATTCTGTGAGCCACTGCTTAATTTGAACAGCTACTCCCAGGCACTCCTCTCCTGTCTCATCCACCACCTGTTCTGGAGCCATTTCAGCGGCCCTTTTGCCTTCCTTCTCCCCCTCCTTCCCTCCACTGACTGCCGCATAAGATGAGCGATATTCTGCCAGTTTTTTCTTTACAGACTGCTCTCTCTTATTCTTCTCCATCTTGATGCTCCTTTCTCCTCTCCACTGACTATGATCCCTTACCAGGCTCTGCTGACCTCTCCCCCTTTATGGGGTAGTCTGTCTGTGCAGCACACTACCAGCTATTACCAGTGGGGCTACGTTGGCAGTGCTCTGTCCCTCCTCCGCCCTCCTGGCGCCTTCCCCTCCTAGGCTGTTCCAGCCAACGCTTCCCTCACCTCGGGACCTTCAATCATTCAGGGGTGCGCCTCTAGCTGCCTTATTTATTTATTTTATTTAGCATACATTTGTATACCGCTACTTCCAGCGATCAGTAGCGGTTTGATTACAGACGGAAGACTGGCAAATCATGACAAATTTTGAGGCATATACACATTGATTCGAAAGGGAAAGCACATCACAGCACACAGAGAGTGGGTCTAAGGAGGGGGGGGGTCAGAAATTTACATATTTACATATATACATAACTGCATCTATGGTTCCTTTAGAGGCCTATTGCAGACCTGCTATGGTTTATATCAGATTGTAGTAGCACTGGAAAAGATGCGTCTTGAGTTTATTTCTGAACTCCATAAGGCCTTTAATGTCGCGTAGTTCAGTCGGTAGCTGATTCCAGAGGGTCGGGGCAGAGTAAGAGTATACTCGGTGGCTTGTACTGGTTTTTACGGATCTGATATCAAGAGGCACTTGGAGTCTGTTCGAGCTGATTGTTCTTCTGCTCCTGTTGGGGGGTTGCGTGTTGATGTGGGTGGCAAGAAAGGATGGTGCTATGTTATGTATGAGCTTGTATGTGGTTATTAGGGTTTTATATTTCACCCGGGCAGCAATGGGGAGCCAGTGGAGTTCAATCAGTACAGGCGTGATGTGTTCAGCAAGGTTTTTTCCCATGATGACCCTAGCTGCTACATTTTGGGCCATTTGCAGAATGTTAAGGGTTTTCTTCGGAAGGCCCTGTAAGATTGCGTTGCAATAGTCGAAGTGTGGTATAATGAGTGCTTGTGCAACAGTCCTGAAATCATGAGGTTCGATGATATTCCTTAGAGGTTGTAGGACTCTAAGTTTGTAGAAAACAGCTTTGTTGGTTTTGCGGAGGTGCTTTTCCATTTTTAGGTTGCTGTCAAGCGTTACCCCCAGATATTTTATTTCATTCTTTGTATTGTACGTATTGTTGCATAGGGTGACTGACGCAGGAGGGTCAAAATTTGGTTTTCCGGAGATATACTTCTCCAGGACCAAGCAGGAAGTCAGTCCTCACATATGGGTGATGTCGGCGCCGACGGAGCCCTCGCGGAGCAATTTTCCCCAGCTTTCAAAGAAAGCCTTTGGGAATTGCAGCGCGCATGCGCGGTCCCCTTCCCGCCCAAGGGTGCCATCTTAGCCAGTCTTCTTTTTTCCGCAGAGCCCTACAGACGTGGTCTTCTTGTCCCCGCTGAAAAAGTTGATTTTTTCGACGCCGGTCTCTTTCCTGCCCGGACTCGCGACGCCATTGCGAGTCCTTCTCTTATTTTTCGGTTTTTCTGATTTTTCTGTCAGTTTCGTTTTCGGTTTTTCGCTGGCAGCCCGGTCCTTTGACCTTGCAGGGGCCCTTTTTCCCCCGATGGCTGCCAGTGGTTTCAAGAGGTGTGTTCAGTGTGACAGAAATATGTCACTCACTGACACACACGATAATTGCCTCCGCTGCCTTGGCCCAGATCATGAGGAACTGATCTGTGGGGCCTGCAGCAAAATGTCCTCCAAAGCGTTACGGAGTCGGCGGCATCAGCGGGAAAGAATCTTCGCAGATCCCGCCCGTACCCGGACCTCGTCGGAGGCCTCGGCGTCCAGAGGCTCCAGCTCTGAGCATCGCCGGAGTTCCTCCGACAGAGGTTCTCCCTCCGGGGATCATCGACGGAAGGCGAAACCCGCGAGGGCGGCGTCGGTGGACGCACCTGGTTCCGCGAGGGCCAGGTCGCATAGCCCCGATAGCCGTCCCGGGTCTTTGGAGAAGGAACATCTCCCGAAGCGACCTCGTTTGGAATCGGAGATGCCTGCTCGGGTAAGTCCTGTAGTCCTCCTGGACTCGCCTCCGAGGGGTCCGACGTCGGGCCCGACGCCGTCGGGGCCCGAGTCGGGGGCTGCTGGGTCACCTGAGGTCGGACTCAGGTTGACGGCCTTGGAGAGCAGACTATCTGCCTTCATGGACCAGCAGCGGGCACTGATCGCTAGCCTCGCTGGCGCCTCTGCCCCGACCGCCAGGACGTCGACCTCTAAGTCGACCCCGGAGACCGAGCTGATCCTCGAGTCCATGCGGGCTCGAGTCGATCCTCGGTCGAGGTCACCCTCGGCCTCCCGTTCGGGACCGAGGTCGTCGACGCCGACTCCCTCGGCGTCGGGGCGGCCGACGCCTCCGCCCGCCCGAGCTGACCCCACCGATTCCTCCTCGGAGTCGGCCTGGGAGTCTGAAGTGGAAGAGTCACCTGATTCTTTTCGGACTCGGTGTGTCCCCTCGGACTCACCTGAGTCCGAACCTCGGAAACAGTCCCCCCCGGAGGATGCCCGGTTCTCGGACTTCGTCAGGGATATGGCCAAGGCTTTGGCCTTCCCTGCGGATCCTGAGGAGGAGCCTCGAGCCGAAGAGCTCGACGCCCTTCAGTACGACTCTCCCGCCAGGGAGCACTTTACTGTACCGGTTCCTCCCATGCTGGAACGACTACTCTTCCTCATGTGGGAGAGTCCGGCATCGTCGCCGGTATTAAGCAAGCGGGTCGATTCCATCTATCGAGTCCTCAAGAGCCCTGGCTTCCAAAAAGCACAGCTACCGCACCATTCCATGGTGGTGGAATCGGCCATGCATAGGCTTAAGAGCCAGAAGATGCACTCCTCGGTGCCTCCTGGCAGGGAGGCCCGCAACCTGGATGGCCTCGGTAAGAAGTGTTTCCAGGGCTCTATGCTTGCTTGTCGGGTCCAGACCTACCAGCTCTACATGGGCATGTACCTTAGAGACCTGGCTAAAGAGATAGCCGGATTCTCTGCTGGACTGTCCGAGGAACCTTTGCGGAGGTTCCTAGCCTTGTCCACTGGTATTCGGGAATGCTCCAAATTCATTTCTCGAGCAGCTTATGATGGCTTTGAAGCATCGGCTCGTGTGGCCGCAGCCGGCATCGGTGCCCGCCGACAGGCTTGGCTTCAGTCGTCTGACCTTGAACCCTGGGTGCAGGACAAGTTGGTCGATGTCCCCTGCCAAGGTGAGAAACTCTTTGGCAAGCCCATGGCTGAGAAGGCTGCACAACTCGAGACGGAGACTCTCACCAGAACTAGGCTTTCTAGGAAGACCTCTGCCCCTTCCCAGAAGAAGAAGGGCTCGGGAAAGAAGTCCTTTTACCCGAGAAAGGCGGCTGCCTATAAACACTGCCCTCAATATCAGGCCTCCGCAGCTCCCCAACAGGGTCAGCAGGCCAAGGGACGGGGTAACGGGTCCCGTAGGCAGCAAGCCCCCAAGCCTGCACCACCGGCCCCTGCTCAGCAGGGTGGGGGTTTTTGACTTCATCGGCATAGCCTCTCCCCCTCAGCTGGTTCCTCCCAGCACAGGAGGCCGGCTGGTCCACTTTGCCCACAGGTGGTCCAACATCACTTCAGATGCCTGGGTGCTTCATGTTGTGAGAGAAGGCTATCTTCTCCATTTCCACCAGGTCCCTCCCTCTTATTTTCCGGGAGAGCCTCCATGACTCCCTCTGCACAGGGACTTACTCCTTCAGGAGTTAGCAAGTCTTCTTCAGGAACAGGCTGTGGAACCGGTGCCCCACCACCTGAGAGGTCAAGGCTTTTATTCCAGGTATTTCCTAATACCAAAAACAACAGGAGGCCTCAGACCCATCCTGGACTTGCGCAACCTCAACAAGTTCCTCCTGAGGGAGAAGTTCAAGACTACCTCCAGCAGGGAGATTGGCTATGCTCCTTGGATCTAAAGGATGCCTACACGCACATCCTCATCCACCCAAGCCACCGCCAATACCTAAGGTTTGTGGTGGCAGGAAATCATTACCAGTACAGAGTACTGCCCTTTGGCCTATCCTCCGCACCACGAGTCTTCACAAAATGTCTCGCGGTGGTGGCGGCTTATCTCCGGCTTCACGGCCTCTATGTCTTTCCGTACCTAGACGACTGGCTCATCAGAGCATCGTCCTCTGCAGAAGTCACAAAAGCCACACACCGCACTGTGACTCTTCTCCAGTACTTGGGCTTTGTCATAAACTTCGCAAAGTCCACTTTGCTCCCCTCGCAAGATCTCGAGTTCATCGGCGCAAGATTGCACACTCTTCAGGCGCGAGCTTTCCTGCCTCTCGACAGGGCTCAACGGCTCATGGACCTAGCCGGCCGTTTTCGCAGCCAGTCCCTGGTCTCGGCCAGGCGCTTCCTGAGACTACTTGGCCATATGGCTTCCACCGTCCACGTGACCCCCAATGCCCGCCTGAATATGCGGCCTGCTCAGTGGTGCCTTCGCAAGCAGTGGCAACAGGCCACGGGCGGCCTAGCCGACTTAGTGCGGATCTCCGACCCGCTGGCCTCTTCTCTACAGTGGTGGCTTCATCGGCCGAACCTGGTACTCGGAATGCCTTTTCAGTCTCCTCCGCCGGCTCAAGTGCTGACGACCGATGCTTCTCTCCTAGGATGGGGAGCGCATTGCCAAGGGGCATGTACTCAAGGTTTCTGGACCACGTGGGAGTCTGCGCAGCAGATCAACTTCCTGGAGCTCAGAGCGATCCGTCTGGCTCTCAAGGCTTTCTCCCACCTGACTTCTCACCGGTCCGTCCTTGTCCAGACGGACAATCAAGTTGCCATGTTCTACGTGAACAAACAGGGGGGCACGGGCTCCTTCCTTCTCTGTCGAGAAACACAGAGACTCTGCTCTTGGGCCGTAAGCCACGGCATTCTTCTCAAGGCAGTTTACCTCCCAGGCCAAGAAAATTGCCTGGCGGACAAACTCAGCAGAATCCTCCAGCCGCACGAGTGGCGACTGGATCCCTTAGTAGTTAAGAAACTTTTTCTGAAGTGGGGCCTCCCCACGATGGATCTCTTTGCCAGTCCTCTCAACCGGCAACTTCCTCGCTTCTGCTCTCGACAGCCGCATCCCCTTTGAGTAGCGGCGGATGCTTTTCTGCTCTCATGGTCGAAAGGCCTTCTCTATGCCTTTCCTCCCATACCGCTAGTCTCTCAAACTCTTTTCAAGGTTCTCCGAGACAAAGCTTCCATGATCCTGATAGCTCCTCGGTGGCCCAGACAGCCGTGGTTTCCACTCCTGCTGCAAGTAGCGGTGGAGGATCCGTTCCCTCTGGGGTTTCAACCAGATCTCCTAACACAGGATCAGGGGTCCCTATTGCACCCCAACCTCCGATCTCTACATCTGATGGCCTGGCTGCTGAAAGGGTAGTCCTTGCTCCCCTTCTACTGCCGGCAGAGGTGGAAGAGGTCGTCCTAGCTTCCCGGCGACCTTCTACCCGCAAATGCTACGCCCTTAAATGGCGTCGCTTTTCCACTTGGTGTGCCCAGCAGTCTCAGGATACCTTCTCCTGCTCGGTGTCGGTGATCTTGCAGTACTTGCTCTACCTCTCTAATCTGGGACTTAAGTCCAACTCCGTTAAAGTTCACCTCAGTGCTCTTTCCGCACATCATGTGCCGGTGAACGGCAGACCTCTTTCCAGCGACCCTCTCGTAGCAAGGTTTCTCCGAGGTCTCCTTCTACTTAAACCACCTCTGCGCCCGCCAGCACCTGACTGGGATCTGAATGTGGTTTTGCAGCGGATCACCTGTCCGCCTTTTGAACCTATGGCTACCTGTTCTCTCCGTTTTCTTTCTTGGAAAACCATATTCCTGATAGCCCTCACTTCCGCTCGACGCGTAAGTGAATTGCAGGCCCTCGTGTCTGATCCCCCTTACACTCGGTTCTACAAAAATAGGGTAGTCCTTCGGACTCACCCTAAATTTCTTCCAAAAGTGGTCTCCCCTTTTCACATCAATCAGGAGGTGGTACTTCCGACCTTCTTTCCCAGGCCTCACTCCAGCCGAGCTGAAATTGTCCTGCATACCCTGGACTGTAGAAGAGCATTGAACTTCTACCTTGACCGTACGCGGGAGCACTGTAAAGCTGCTCAGCTTTTTGTGTCTTTTGACCACAATAAATTGGGACTCCCGGTCTCCAAGCGTACACTGTCCATCTGGGTTGCTGACTGTATCGCTTGGACTTATGGGGCAGCCGGACTCTCGTTAGAGAGTCGGGTCACGGCTCATTGTGTTCGGGCGAAGGCTACGTCAGTGGCTTACCTCCGCTCTGTTCCATTGGCAGACATCTGCCGGGCCGCTACTTGGTCTTCGAGCCAGACATTTGCGGTCCATTACTGCCTCGAGAGGGAGTCCCGCAGGGACAGTGCTTTCGGACAGGCAGTCCTCCGAAATCTCTTCGAGGTTTGAGCAACTCCTACCCTCCATCCCGGATGGGGGCTACCGGTGGGTAATAATTCAGCGAAGATTCCTTCCTTCTGTACTGCTGAGCTAGAGGGAGCTCATTTTTGTGCTTAGGGTCTCCGGTAGCCTTAAGCTTGGGAGTCCCATAAGTGAGGACTGACTTCCTGCTTGGTCCTGGAGAAAGCGTAGTTACTCACCTGTAACAGGTGTTCTCCAGGAGCAGCAGGAATCAGTCCTCACAACCCTCCCTCCTCCCCTTGGAGTTGCAATTATCTGCTTTAGTTTTTTTGCAAATTTTTATGCTGTCTTTTAGCTATGTCATCTGACTGGCTAAGATGGCACCCTTGGGCGGGAAGGGGACCGCGCATGCGCGCTGCAATTCCCAAAGGCTTTCTTTGAAAGCTGGGGAAAATTGCTCCGCGAGGGCTCCGTCGGCGCCGACGTCACCCATATGTGAGGACTGATTCCTGCTGCTCCTGGAGAACACCTGTTACAGGTGAGTAACTACGCTATCACCTCAGTTTTTTTATGGTTGATTGTCATGTTGTTTTGCTGTAACCATTTTAGCATCTCATCTAGGCATGATTCCAGCTGAGTATAGTTAGGGTTCCGCTGTTTCCCTTGTAATTCTTCCACGTTCCTCCTTCTCCAGCCAGCTCCACCGTCTGACGTCCTCTTCTCCCCGCTCCTCTGCAGATCAGGCCCCTCTCTGCCCTCTTCGTACTCTCTCAGCGTCCTCTGCTGGGCCCGATCCTCTCCCCGCTGCTACGCTGATCTCCTCTCACCATGTCTCAGCACCCCGACTCTGCTCGCCGCCCGATTCACTTCCTTTGCCCCGTCCAGCCGCTCACTGCTGCTTTCTCCTTCCCACTCTTTTTCGCGGCCTCCTGCCACACCACTCAAGACTCCACGCAGTGCCCCTCTCCGCTCCACTACTCCATCTCCCGATTGCTCTTTAAATCCTCTCCCAATCACTCTTTAAATTCTTTCCGGGGGTAAAAAACGCACTTCCCCCACAATTCACCACTTCTCTCCGATAGCTGGTGCTCTCTTGAGCGCCTTTTCGCCGTCTTCCTCTGCTTAGCCTCCCAGCTCTTCGCGCTCCTTGATGCACCTCTCTTCTCCTGCTCTCCGTCTTTGCAATCGTCCCCCGTGATCGCTGCTGCCCTCCCATTTGCACTTTCAATTACTTCTGGAGGTCTTTGGCTGCGAGCCCCATCACATCCCCACTCCTGCTCGGATGCTGGGAGCTCGATTTTCACCTTTTTGCAGGCTTCCTCGGCAGAGCCCGATCAAGGCACCGCCATGCAGTAAGATGACGTCACCGGAAGTCAAGATCGCAGATTTTAAGAGACGGTTGGGGGCAAGTGGCGCCCCGCCGGACTATGCACGCAAGGAGGCACTCTGGGCGAGAGAGCTGAATCTGGACGTGGCCCCGGGCTCGGTCAGGGGAGCCCTGCGTCGGATTCCAGGACTTGTGGAGGGGGCTAGACGGCGAGAGATACAATTTAAGTGCTTGGTTCGGGCGCATTTCTCCCCCCGACGAGCACTGCGCAGTCACATTACGTCGGATGGTAGTTGCTCGAAATGTTCGTGCCACTTGGCAGATTTGGGGCATATGTGGTGGAGGTGCTTGAAAGTTCGTGGCTATTGGTTACAGATAGGTAACTATATGAGTGGCCTCATTGGTCAACAGATTCAATGGACAGGAGCCCTGGTGGTTCTGGACCAGCTCCGCCTGCTTCACCCAAAGGGAAGATGGGAGAGGATCTTGGTGCGGAAGGCGTGTCTGTTGGGAAAGGGTCCATTATTACAAAAATGGAGAGAGCTGGGGGGCCCCCCACCTTTTGGGAGTGGCGTAATAGTTTCCACCAACTAATGCTGTTGGAGCAGAGAGGGGCCCAAGGGAATGTTAAACGTTGGGCCTCCTTCCGACTGATTTGGGAACTATATCTCCGGTGGCTAGGACCGTGGGTTCGCAGTGCCCTTTGCTAATGGGAATGAGGGAACAGGGGTTAGGAAATAGGTAAGGGGGTGGAGTCAACAGGTACTCTATGCTCTGTGTTTTTCTAAGGTTTGTTTTTTGAAAGGGCAGAGGCTACATTAGGAGGGAGGATGGGTGGGGAGGATGGGATGGGGGAGGGGGAGGGGGGATTGAATGAAACTTAAAATGATTTGGTATATTTATTTGCTGTCTGTATTAAGCTTGGTTATGTTTGCTTGATCCCCGAGGCGGTGGATCAGAGTCAACCCTGCCGGGGATTCTATGTATGTATTTGACTTGAATTGTAACAAGTGTATGCTGTGAATTAATAAACAGAGTTTCAAAAAAAAAATATACTTCTGAAGTGTTTCTCTTCAGAAACGTTTTCTTTTTGGTGCTAGGCGCCATTTTGGGCATTAGGCCCCATTTTCCTGAAAAATGGAAAAAGCAGCTAGTGGTTTTAAAAAATGTACTAAGTGGGGTGGTACCATTTCCATCACTGACACCCATGACTGGTGTCTCAAATGTTTAGGCCCTGACTATTCTCCATTGGAGTGTTCCTCTTGTATGGGGATGATTAAAAGAGGAAGACAGAACCGGGCTGCAAAGCTCGGTACCCTCTTTTCTTCAGATGCATTGTACATTGCATCGACGTCTTCCAGAGCCTCGTCTTCCTCCCATGGATCTCAGGTAACTAAACATAAGAGCCAGTCCTCAAAGGGTAGATCTCCTTCTAAGCATCGAGAAGCCATTGGCATTGCCCTTGAGGAAACTACACCGACAAAACAGTCCCGGCGGGAGGCTTCAGTCTCCAAAGCACTAACGGGGCTCCAGGATGTTCTCGAGGCCTCGACCTCGGAGAACTACTGGTGCCATGCTCAGGGGTTCTGGACGCTTCTACCGGTACCGACACCCAGGCATCGGCAGCGTCGATAGACCAGAGTTTCCTCGCTATCGAACGCAGTCTTGCAGCTCTCCGTACAGCTGCGGTACCATTGACACTGCTACCGATGGTTCAACGGTCACCGGTACCGATACCGATGCCAGAACCGATACCAGTACCAATACTGAGGGTACCGGCCCCATTGGGAATTCTTCCCATGCCGACTTTTTCGGGCATTGACAGATCAGTATCGGACCAACTCGGTGCCGACTTCGATTGATACAGATACTGTGCTTTGCTTGAACATCGGGATCAGAGATACTTCGAATCTTCCAATTCCGATGACTCGGATAACTCTGCCGGTACCAGAATACTTCTTCCGGAAGACTGCTCTTCTCCTCAACGCAGAATGTCTCCTCCGGAGGGCATGTCTTTTCAGGATTTTATTCGTGATGTGGCCTGAGGCCTAACAATCACAGTAGCTCCTGAAAAAGAACCTAGAGCAAAGGAATTGGAAATACTCTAATTCCCTAAGGTTCCCAAAGAGGCAGCTACTCTGCCCATTCATGAAATTCTTCATGATTTGATGCTCAGAATGTGTAAAACACCTTTGACCACATCTCATCATTCTAGGAGACTCGATATCATGTATCGAGTTCCACCATGTCCTGGCGTAGGATGAAAAGTGCAAAAAGACATGCATCCAATCCTCCAGGTTGTGAATGCAGGACTCTTGATGCCTTTGGGCGTTGAACATTTCAGGCTTCCATGCTTTCAGCTGGGATTTTTATTTATTTTTTTATTTTTTTATACTGCACCATTTAGAATCAGTGCGGTTTACATGTATACTAACAGGTACGTTTTATTCCCTTGTCCCTGAAGGGCTCACAATCTAAGTGTATCTGAGGCAATGGAGGATTAAGTGGCTTGCCCAAGGCCACAAGGAGTGGCCATGGGACTAGAGACCCCAGTCCCTCTGGCCTGAAGTTGCTTGTCCCCATGCGGGAATTGAACCCCTGGCCTTCCGGCCTGAGGTAACCTGTCCCAACCACTGAGCCACTCCTCCCTCAAAGGATCAGTGTATATATTTTATGTATGGGAATGTTCTTCAAAGAAGTCACAGGAGACTTGGAGCTTATGAGCCCCCTTCTCCCTGATGACAAACGACAAGACTTCCTTACTCTTGTCAAGCATGCTCAAGAGGCTTCCAAGTTTGTAAATCATGCGGCCTTTGACTGCTTTGAATGCATCAGCAGAACGTCTGCTATTGCCATTGATGCACGTTGGATTGCCTGGCTTCAGGCATCAGACTCAGAGATTTGATTACAGGACATATTAGGAAACATCCCTTGCACAGGAGAAAACCTCTTTGGCAAGAATTGGCAGGAAAAGGCTAATGAGATAGATGCTGACAATATCACTTTAGACAGATTGTCAAAATCTACAGCCACTCCAGCCGAAAAGAAACCCTATAAAAAAACCTTTTTCAGCAAAAAGAGGAAGTTTTATCCATCCTATACCCAGCAAGGGCAAGCTCAAGGTCAAGTTGCCCAAAAGGGACAACAGCAACAATCCAGACAACAAAAGAAGCCAAAAGGCCCAAGAGCTCAACCAGCTCCACAGGCTCAGCCCCCTCAAGGGCTTTGACTCCTTCCTAGAGAGTTTAGCTTTCCTGCCTCTGAATGGTCCAGAACCCCTAAACATTCCAGGCAGGTTGTGTCATTTTGTCAACAGATGGCACCAAATAACAGCAGAAAATTGGACTCTGTCCATTGCAGGGGAGCGGTACAAGCTTCGTTTTCATACCCCCTCCTATAGTCGTAGGACAGTTCAATTCCCAAACCTCTCCAGACAATCTGCTGGATCAAGAGGTCTCAACACTCCTTGCTCGGGAAGCAATATAGGAAGTACCCATTCCCCAACAGGGTACAGGGTTCTACTCCCCCTATTTTCTTATTCCCAAGAAAACAGGAGGACACAGACCCATTCTAGACCTCAGAAAATTGAACAAATATCTGTTCCGAGAAAAGTTCAAAATGATTTCTCTGGGAACTCTTCTGCCATACCTTCAAAGTCAGGATTGGCTTTGCTCTTTAGATCTAAAGGATGCATATACTCATATTCTCCAGGACCAAGCAGGAAGTCAGTCCTCACATATGGGTGACGTCGGCGCCGACGGAGCCCTTGTGCGGAGCATTTCCCCAGCTTTCAAGGAAAGCCTTTGTGAATGCAGCGCGCATGCGCGGTCCCCTTCCCGCCCAAGGATGCCATCTTGCTCAGTTTTTCTTTTTACGCGGAGCCCAACGGACGTGAGTTCGTGTCACCCGGGAAAAGTAGATTTTTTTTCTGCGATTTTTGCTATTTTGCTTATCCGGTTCGACACCGGTTCCCTTTCCCGCCTGGGCTCGGTACACCGGTATCAAGTCCGTAATTTTTTTTTTTGTTTTTTGTCCTTTGTGACTAGTGTTCGCGCCTTTTTTTGTTATTTTCACTGGCAGCCTGGTCTTTTGACCTTGCAGAGGCCCTTTTTCCCCCGATGGCTGCCAGCGGGTTCAAAAAGTGTGATAGCTGCAAGAAACTTATGTCTCTCATCGACACACATGACTGCTGCCTCCAATGCCTCGGGCCCGACCATGACCCACTGGTCTGCGGCCCGTGCGTCAAAATGTATTCGAAGGCACTTCGGAGCCGTCAGCATCAACGTGAAAGAATTTTCTCTGAGTCCGCATCCGGCTGGGCCCGGACTTCGTCAGAGGCCTCGACATCTTGGAAGTCTGACCCCGAGCGTCATCGTGGTTCCTCTGAGAGGGGGTCTCCCACCCAGGAGCACAAAAGGAAGAAGAAGCTCATGAGGGTGTCGTCGGTGGAGGCCCCTGGGTCCTTGAGGGCCAGGTCGCGTTGCCCTGACCGCCGACCCAGGCTCTCGGAGTCGGAGAGGCCGTCCAAACTACCTCGCCTGGAACTGGAGTCCCCAAGTCACGTGAGTTCTGTTGTCCTCATGGACTCTCCTCCGGGAAAGCCGACGTCTGACCCGACACCGTCGGGGCCCAAGTCAGGGACTGCTGAGTCTCCTGAGCTTGGACTCAGGCTGATGGCCTTGGAGAGCAGCTTGGCTGCCTTCATGGAACAGCAGCGGGTGCTGATCGCCGGTCTGACCAGTGCATCTGCCCCGACCACTGGGACCTCGACGTCTAAGTCGACCCCAGAGACCGAGCCGATCCTCGAGTCCATCAAGTCTCGAGTTGATCCTCGGTCAAGGTCCCCCTCGACCTCCCGTGCGGGGCCGAGGTCGTCAATGCCGGTGCCCTCGGCGTCGGGGTGGGTGGCACCAAGGCCCACACAGCCGGAGTTGGCGTGGGAGATGGACGGCGAGGAGTCTCTGGACACCTTCCGTACCCGGTGTGTCCCTTCGGACGCCCTGGAGTCCGAGCCTCGGAATAGGTCCCTCCCGGAGGATACCCGGTTCTCGGACTTCGTGAGGGACATGGCCAAAGCATTGGCTTTCCCTGCGGACGCAGAGGAGGAGCCTATGCCCTCCAGTATGACTGCCTCCGAAGGAAGCCTTTACTCTACTGGTTCCTCCGATGCTGGAACGGCTGCTCTTCCGTATGTCGGAGGCACCAGCCTTCGCGCCGGATCTTAGCAAACGGGTCGATTCCATTTATCGAGTCCGTAAGAGCCCGGGGTTCCAAAAGGCGCAGCTACCGCACAATTCCATGGTTGTGGAATCGACCATGCACCGCCGAAGAGTCAGAAGATGCACTCCTCGGTACCCCCCCCGGCCGGGATGCCCGGAACCTGAATGCCCTCAGTAGAAAGTGCTTCCAGGGCTCTATGCTATCTTGCTGTGTCTAGACTTACCAGCTGTACAAGGGCATGTACTTACGGGACATGGCAAAGGAGATTGCCGGGTTCTCAGCTGGCCTCTCCAAGGAGCCCTTGCAGAGGTTCAAAGCCTTGTCTACAGGGATCCAAGAGTGCTCGAAGTTTATCTCTGATGACTTCGAGGCTTCAGCCCGGGTAGCCGCGGCTGGCATCGGTGCATGCAATCAGGCCTGGCTACAGTCATCGGACCTGGAGTCATGGGTGCAGGACAAGTTGGTCGATGTCCTCTGCCGAGGTGACAACCTATTCGGTAAGCCCATGACAGAAAAGGCTGCAGAAATCAAGACTGAGACTCTCACCAGGACAAGGCTGTCCAGAAAGACTTCTGCCCCTTCTCAAAAAAAGAAGGGCTCGGGAAAGAAGCCCTTTTTCCCGAGGAAGGGTGTTGCCTACAAATCCTACCCTCAATATCAGGCCTCTCCAGCTCCCCAACAGGGCCAGCAGGCCAAGGGGCAGGGGCATGGGCCCCGTAGACAGAAGATCCCCAAGCCGCCAGCTCCGGCTCCTGCACAGCAGGAAGAGGGGTTTTGACTCCCAAAGCATAGCCTCTTCTCCGCCAGTGGGTCCACTCAGCACAGGTCAGCTGACCCTGTACGCCTGCAGGTGGCCAGCCATCACAGGGGATACCTGGGTACTGAGCATAATCCAAAAAGGCTACATGCTCCACTTACACCAGCTACCCCCTCCTACTTTCCAGGGGAGCCTCGCAGACTCCCTCTACACAGGAACCTCCTCCTTCAGGAGTTGACAAGTCTGCTAAAGGAACAGGCGGTGGAACCGGTGCCTCACCACCTGGAAGGGCAAGGCTTCTACTCCAGGTACTTCTTGGTACCAAAGAGGACAGGAGGCCTCTGGCCTATCCTAGACTTGCGAAACCTAAACAAGTTTCTGGAGAGGGAAAAGTTCAAGATGCTTACCCTTGGGATACTGCTACCCTACCTCCAGCAGGGAGACTGGCTATGCTTCTTAGCCTAAAGGATGCTTATACTCACATCCTCATTCATCCAGACCACAGACAATATCTCAGATATGTGGTGGGAGGAAACCATTTTCAGTACAGGGTACTTCCCTTTGGACTAACCTCTGCCCCCAGGATTTTCACCAAATGCCTGGCGGTGGTGGTGGCCTATCTCAGGAATCAGGGAATTTTCATCTTCCCTTACCTGGACGACTGGCTCATCAGGGGCCAGTCTCTCCAGGAGGCCCGACAAGCCACTTTTCGCACTGTCTCTCTTCTTCAGCATCTGGGCTTTGCTGTAAACTACGCAAAGTCCACTTTGCTCCCCTCTCAGAACCTAGAGTTTATAGGGGCAAGATTAGACACCCTTCAGGCAAGAGCCTATTTTCCCGAGGACTTGGCCACCCAGTTCAAAAAGCAGTTCTCATGTTTCCGCCAGGCACTACCTGCGGCTCCTGGGCCACATGGCATCCACTGTGCATGTGATTCCCAATGCCCGCCTGCACATGCGGGCTGCTCAATGGTGCCTCAGAACTCGGTGGACGCAGGCCACAGGTGACCTCCGAGACAGAGTACAGGTGTCCAAACCACTTTTGGACTCCTTACAGTGGTTGCTACATCTCCCAAACCTCCTCAGGGGGGTACCTTTTCAGGCTCCAGCACACACAAGGGTGCTGATGACAGAGGCTTCCTCAAAGGGCTGGGGTGCACATTGCCAGGGCATGTGTACTCAAGGCCTGTGGTCTCCTCGGGACGCCATGCAGCAAATCAATCTTTTGGAGCTGTGAGCAATCCTCTTAACTCTGCAAACATTTTCTCATGCCCTATCTCACCAGTCTGTTCTAGTTCAGACGGACAATCAAGTGGCAGTGTTCTATGTGAACAAACAAGAGGGCACGGGGTCCAGGCTCTTATGTTAGGAGGCACTGGCCCTTTGCTCCTTTGCAGTCAAACAAGGCATGTTTCTCAAAGCAGTTTATCTACCTGGTCAGGAGAATTTCCTAGCAGACAAGCTAAGCAGGATTCTCCAGCCTCACGAATGGCAGTTGAATCCATTGATGGTCCAGCAGATCTTCCTCCGCTGGGGACTTCCATCCATCGATCTCTTTGCACATCCACAGAATCGTCAGCTGCCCAGGTTTTGCTCTAGACAGCCACATTCCCTGCGGATGGCAGCAGATGCTTTTCTGATCTCTTGGTCTACGGGCCTCCTGTATGTGTTTCCTCCCACGCCCCTGGTGGCCCGAACTCTGTTCACGATTCTTCGGGACAAGGCCTCGGTGATTCTGGTAGCTCCCTGATGGCTGAGGCAGCCGTGGTTTCCACTTCTGCTGAAGTTGACGGTGGAAACTCCGTTTCCACTGGGGTTGCAACATGATCTCCTGTCTCAAGAGCAGGGTTCCCTTCTGCACCCCAATCTCAGGTTCCTCAATTTGATGGCCTGGCTGCTGAAAGGATAGTGCTAGCTCCCTTACTTCTACCTAAGGAGGTTGAGGAGGTGGTCTTGGCCTCTAGGTGGCAGTCCACCAGAAAGTCCTATGCTCTTAAGTTGCGTAGGTTTACGGTATGGTGTGCTCAGCGCAATGAAGATCCTTTCTCTTGCCTTGTGCCACTAGTACTGCAGTATCTACTTCACTTGTCAGACCTAGGCCTTAGGTTTAACTCTGTTGGGGTCCACCTCAGTGCTCTGTCAGTGTACCACTTGCTGGTGGAAGGACAGTCTCTGTCGGTTCATCCCTTGGTGTTCCGCTTCCTCAGAGGTCTGCTTTTTCTCAAGCCTCCGGTTCGTCCACAGTTTTTCATAGAATGTACAAGGGGGCATCGAAGGGCCACTCAGCTCTTTGTCTCCTTTGACCCTAGTAAGCTGGGGTTACCTGTCTCCAAGAGTACATTGTCCACTTGGGTAGCAGATTGTATCGCCTGGGCGTACAAGGCAGCCGACCTCCCCTTGCAGGGTTGAGTCATGGCCCACCGTATCAGGGCGAAAGCCACATCAGTAGCTCATCTCCGCTCTGTTCCGTTGGCAGACATCTGCCGGTCCACAACTTGGTCTTCAAGCCAGACTTTTGAAGCCCATTACTGCCTCGAGAGAGAGTCAAGAAGGGACAGTGCTTTCAGACTCCGTAATCTCTTTGAGGTTTAAGCAACTCCTACCCTCTGGCCCTTGTGTTGGGCTACCGTACGGGGGCATTCTCAGAGGATATTCTTATCACGAATGCTGAGGCTTTTGAGAGGGAGCCATTTTTTCAGCTTAGGGTTCCTGGTAGCCTAGAGCTGGGGAGTCCCATATATGAGGACTGACTTCCTGCTTGGTCCTGGAGAAAGAGTAGTTGCTCACCTGTAACAGGTGTTCTCCAGGAGCAGCAGGAATCGGTCCTCACGACCCACCCCTTGAGTTGCAGTCCCCTGGAGTTGCAGTCATATACTTCATTTTGATTTTTGCTGTCTTTTAGCTATGTCATCAGACTGAGCAAGATGGCACCTTTGGGCGGGAAGGGGACCGCGCATGCGCGCTGCATTCCCAAAGGCTTTCTTTGAAAGCTGGGGAAATGCTCCGCATGAGGACTCCGTCTGTGCCGATATCATCCATATGTGAGGACTGATTCCTGCTGCTCCTGGAGAACACCTGTTACAGGTGAGTAACTACTCTTTCTGAGCCATCCAGATCACAGGAAATTCTTATGATTCCTTTTCAAAGGAAAACACTTCCAATACAGGGTTCTTCCTTTTGGTCTGGCTTTGGCACCAAGAGTATTCACAAAATGCATGGCAGTAGTAGCTGCATTCCTGCGAACCCTAGGGATATTCGTCTTCCCTTACTTGGACGACTGGCTCATTCGAGCCCCCACGGTTCCAGAAGCCAGCTCTGCATTGTCTCGCGTAATGCAAATCCTCCAATACTTGGGATTGGTCATAAACTTCCCAAAATCCCAACTTCTTCCTTCTCAGACCCTAGAGTTCATAGGAGTTTGTTTAGATACCAGACAGTCAAGGGCTTTCCTCCCAAATCCCCGCTGTCTTCAAATAGTGCAAGTAGCTTCTCAAGCAGCGGGAAAGTCCTCCCTAACTGCTCGAGAGCTGCTGCAATTACTGGGACATATGGCATCCACAGTTCATGTAGTTCCCTATGCTCGCCTCCACATGCGATCAGCCCAGTGGACCCTATCCACACAGTGGACACAGGCCACAGGATGTTTGTCGGACAGGATATCAAACTCACAACTGATCTTGTCCCTACAATGGTGGCAATCTTTTAGTGGGATCTCCTTTCCAACAACCCCTATTCCAGGCCACTCTAACAATGGATGCATCACAGGTGGGATGGGGAGCACACTTGCACCATCTCTCTACCCAGGGAACCTGGTCTTCACAAGAGGCTTGTCTTCACATAAAACTCCTAGAACTCAGAGCAATCTATCTAGCTGTTCGAGTATTCCATGCCCAGCTCAGATATAAGACAGTCCTAATCCAAACGGACAATCAAGTAGCCATGTTCTATGTGAACAAGCAGGGCGGAATGGGCTGTCTGTCATTATGCAATGAAGCTTTACGACTATGGGCCCTCGCCAGATAGTATCAAATTCACCTTCTCGTGGTATATCTTCCAGGCGTTCAAAACCTTCGGGCAGACAAACTCAGCCGAGTACTGTTGCCTCACGAATGGTCCCTACACCTAGACCAGGTGACAATGATATTTCAAATCTGGAGAACCCCAGACATAGACCTCTTTGCAAGTCCACTGAATGCCAAACTTCCCCTGTTCTGTTCCAGAATTTCGGCTCACAATTGCCAGGCAACGGACGCCTTCCTCCTTCACTGGGGTCAGGACTTCCTCTGTGCCTTCCCACCCATTCCCCTCATGCCCAAAACACTCTTCAAGCTTCAGAGAGACAGAGGTCGTATGATCCTCATAGCGTCACGGTGGCCACGACAAATGTGGTATCCCATACTTCTACATCTCTCTCAAGCTGCACCTCTGGAGTTAAGGTGTGCTCCAGACCTTCTCTCCCAAGAGAACGGGATGCTATGGCACACGAATCCCCAATCCCTGCATCTCAGGGCCTGGTTGCTGAAAGCCTAGTCCTGCAGGATCTTAACCTTTCCCAACAGGTAAAGGATATCCTTCAGGCTTCTAGAAAACCTTCCACAAGGCGTTGTTATGCCTTTAAGTGGAAACGTTTTACTATATGGTGTTCTCAAAAGGGCTTAAATCCCCTTGTGATACCTTTGGAATCGGTACTAGAGTACCTGCTTCATTTATCAAATTCTGGTTTAAAGACCAATTCAATAAGAGTCCATCTTAGTGCAATTGCAGCTTCCTATAAGCCTCAAATGGCAGCCAATTTCCTCTCATCCACTCATAGCAAGATTTATGAGAGGTCTTCTCTTAACAAAGCCTCCTATTAGGCCATCACCGGTGGCATGGGATTTAAATCTAGTTCTCGGACAGCTTATGAAACTGCCCTTTGAACGTTTAGCCACAACAACCCTAAAGTTTTTATCCTGGAAGGTCATCTACCTAATTGCAATCACCTCTGCACGTCGCATTAGTGAATTACAAGCTTTAGTGGCTGATCCCCCTTATACAAGGTTTCACCATGATAAGATTGTTCTCAGAACTCATCAACATTTTATGACAAAGGTGGTTTCTCCTGTTCATCTAAATCAATCGATTTACCTTCCTGTAATCTCCAGGAACAAGCAGGAATGAGTCTTCACATATGGGTATCGTCGGTACCGACGGAGCCTGCGCAGGATCGCTCCCCAGCGTCCAAAAGGAAAGCTTTTGGGAGCATCCCACAGTGCCTACGCGCTGCCTTCCCACCTTTCCCAGCTGCCTCTCTCCAGTTCTTCTTTTCTGCGGAGCCAGCAGGTCGTGTTCCTGTCACAGCTGAAGAATTTCTTAATTTTATTTCTTTGGTCGCGCGTCTGCCTTCTCGACGCTGGACCGGTACCGCCGGTCTTTTCTTTCTTTATTCTAAAACAAAAACAAAAAAAACCTGTGTTTTTCTCACTTCAGTGCATTTTCTTCTTTGGCCTTAGGCCTAGGAAATTTTTCCTCATGGAAAAGCCCACCTCCGGGTTTTAAAAAACGCACGAAGTGCAGCGGCACTATTTCTGTCACCGACACCCATGAATGGTGTCTAAAATGTTTAGGTCCTGACCACTCCATTACGGATTGTGAGTCCTGTTCCATGATGTCTAAAAGAGGTCTACAGAATCGAGCAGCCAAGCTCAGTACCCTGTTTCCCTCTGATGCAGCTTCGGTTGCATCGACGTCTTCCAGGGCTGCTTCTTCCTCACATGGATCTCAGGTAACCAAACTTAAGTCCAGCCGGTCCTCGAAGGGTAAATCTCCCTCTGTATCGAGATGCCTCCAGGCTTGCTCTCGAGGAATCCGCACCGGCAAAATTACCCCGCGGGAGGCTCCGGCTTCCAAAGCTTTATCTATGGGGTCACAGGTTGACATCGATGGCTCGGCCTCAACCGATCACCTGTTGCCATGTTCTGGGGTACCGGTGGTTCCCACTGGTACCGACATCCAGACATTGGTTGCATCGATGGATCAGAATATCCTGACCATGCAGCGTGCCATCACGGCATTCATACAAGCTGCGACGCCTTCGGTACCGCAACAAACTCCATTGCCGGTACCGACTCCGGCACCGGTACCGATTGCATCGACATCGGCTTCGGTGTCGACTGCAGCGGTACACTGTTCTGTGATGCCCATCGGTACCGATCACTCCCAATGTCGATACCACCCGGTACGCGTATCGGGCTCTTCAGGAGCATCCAGACAGGCGATACTTCAATTCCTCTGAAGACTCTGATGAATCAGAGGCCTCTGTCGAAGCATCGGTGATCCATCCTCAGGAGCCCTCTTCTCCAAAAAGAATGTCTCCTCCAGAAGACTTGTCTTTTCAAGACTTCATTAGGGAAGTGGCCAGGGGCCTTTCCATCTCAGTGGCCCCTGAGACAGAGCCTAGAGCCAAAAAATTTGATATTTTACAATATCCTAAGGCTCCTAAAGAGGCAGCCACTTTACCAATACATGAGATTCTTTATAATCACATGTTGGGCATATGGGAGATTCCTCTCACCACTTCCCCTCATTCTCGTAGGTTGGACACCATGTATCGTGTTCCTCCTTGTCCTGGCTTCCATAAGACTCAGCTTCATCACCACTCCATTGTGGTGGAGTCTGCAATGAAGAAGATAAAGAGTACAAAAAGGCACTCTTCTGCTCCTCCAGGAAGAGAATGTAGAACCTTAGATGCCTTTGGCAGGAGAATTTTCCAGGCCAGTATGCTTGTTGCCAGAATCAACTCCTATAGTCTCTATATGGGGATGTTTCTAAAAGAAGTTACAGATCACCTGGAAACTTTATCTCCTTTTATTTCAGAAGATAAAAGGGAAGAGTTCCTCACCTGGCTCAAACATGCCCAGGATGATTCCAAGTTTTCCAACCGTGCAGCCTTTGACTCTTTTGAAGGTGCCAGCAGAGCCTCGGCTATTGCCATAGGTGCACACAGAGTTGCTTGGTTACAAGCTTCTGATTTGGAACCCTGGGTTCAGGATGGACTAGGAAACCTTCCTTGTACAGGTGAAAACCTTTTTGGCAAAGATTGGCAAGCAAAGGCCACCCAGATGGATGCTGAAAATTCTGCTTTAGATAGACTTTCAAAGTCTACTTCTGCTCCTTTTAAGAAAAGGTTGTTCAAAAAGGGATTTTTTTCCCAAAAAAGGGAAATATTATTCTGCTTATGGTCAGCAGTCATCTTCTGCAGGTCGTTTTGCTACAAAGAGACAGCAACAACTAAAACAGGCCAAGCCTAAGGCTGCTAGGACTGCTACGGCCCAACAGCCTCAGCCTCCTCAGGGCCTTTGACTTACAACTTAGCTTAGCCTTTCTGGCTCTAGAACATCCAGAGCCTCTCACTATTCCAGGAAGGTTAGCTCACTTTGCTCCCAGGTGGGAACAAATCACAGCAGAGCAATGGACCCTCTCCATCATAAGGGACGGGTACAAGCTTCATTTCTTAAACCTTCCTCCTCACACCATGGTGAGACAGTTCAATTCTCAGACATCTCTCCTCGACCTTCTCGGTCAGGAGATTGCTACAGGGCTCAGGGTACTACTCCCCCTACTTTCTTATCCCAAAGAAAACAGGGGGCTACAGACCCATATTAGATCTCAGAGAATTGAACAAGTTTCTATGCAAGGAGAAATTCAAGATGATTTCTCTCGGTACTCTCCTTCCATACCTTCAGAATCAGGATTGGCTTTGCTCTCTAGACCTCAAGGATGCGTACACCCATGTCCTCATCCATCCAACACACAGAAGGTTCCTTCGGTTCCTTTATCAAGGGAAGCACTACCAATACAGAGTGCTTCCTTTCGGTCTGGCCTCTGCACCAAGAGTGTTCACAAAATGCATGGCAGTAGTAGCTGCATTTCTACGCACTCTAGGGATATTCGTATTCCCATATCTGGATGACTGGCTCATCCGAGCTCCATCCCAGTCAGATGCCCAGACTTCTCTAACCTGCACAAGGCGTATCCTTCAGTATCTGGGACTTGTAATAAACATTCCAAAATCCCATTCACCCCTACTCAGTCTCTAGAGTTCATAGGGGCCTTGCTGGATACCACAACTGCAAGGGCCTATCTTCCCCAGGCCCGTTGCCTACGCTTGGTGCAGTTAGCCTCACAAATTCAGTTAAAATCCCATTTAACTTCTCGAGAGATGTTACAACTGTTAGGCCACATGGCATCCACTGTGCATGTGGTTCCTTACGCTCGCCTTCACATGAGGGCAGCTCAATGGACTCTGTCCACCCAATGGACCCAGGCATCAGAGTGCCTGTCAGACAAAATAGCAACCTCCAGTCGCCTCGTTTGCTCTCTCCAGTGGTGGAAGTCCACTCAAAATCTGTTGCTAGGGTCCCCCTTTCAACAGGTGTTACCCCAAGCAACCCTTACAACAGATGCTTCTCCAAGAGGTTGGGGAGCTCATCTTCAAGATCTCTCCACTCAAGGCATCTGGTCTTCACAGGAGACATCTCTACATATCAACCTCTTAGAGCTCAGAGCAATTTTTCTATCAGAGTCTTCCACACCCTGCTCAGCTACAAGACAGTCCTCATCCACACGGACAACCAAGTAGCCATGTTCTACGTGAACAAGCAGGGCGGGACTGGCTCTCTGTTGCTTTGCAACGAAGCTCTGAGATTGTAGGCCTTCGCCAGGGAGCATCAAATTCATCTCATGGCAGTGTATCTTCCAGGTGTTCAAAACTCTTGGGCAGACAGACTCAGTCGAGTTCTGCTTCCAAACGAATGGTCCCTCCATGGGGACCAGATAGCCAGGATCTTCCGAATTTGGAGAACCCCGGACATAGACCTGTTTGGAAGTCCGTGGAATGCCAAACTTCCCCGGTTCTGTTCCAGGATTCCGTGACAGGGAGTTCAGGCCAGAGATGCCTTCCTCCTTCATTGGGGGCAAGACTTCCTCTATGCCTTTCCACCCATTCCCCTAATTCCCAAGACACTGTTCAAACTTCAGAGAGACAAGGGGGTCTATGATCCTCATAGCACCACATTGGCCACGCCAAGTGTGGTACCCTCTACTTCTGCATCTCTCTGAAGCTCCCTCCCTGGACTTGGGATCTGCTCCAGACCTCTTGTCCCAGGAGGAGGGAACGTTGTGGCACCCAAATCCCCAGTCTCTTCACCTCAGAGCCTGGTTGCTGAAGGCCTAGACCTTCAAGATTTGCATCTTTCTCAGCAAGTGAAGGATATCCTTCATGCTTCCAGAAAGCCTTCCACTAGACGTTCCTATGCTTTTAAATGGAAAAGATTTACCATTTGGTGTGCAGAGAAGGGTCTTAACCCTCTTGCAATACCTCTGAATTCTTTACTAGAGTATTTGCTGCATTTATCCCATGCAGGCCTTAAAACAAATTCAGTAAGAGTCCATTTGAGTGCTATTGCAGCATCCCTTAATTCTCTCATCCTCTTATTGCAAGATTCATGAGAGGCCTTCTTTTAGCTAAACCTCCCATTAGACCACCTCCAGTGGCATGCGATTTGAATTTGGTTCTTGGCCAGCTTATAAAGCCAGCCTTTGAACCCTTAGCCACTACCTCCTTGAAATTCCTTTCCTGGAAGGTTATTTTTCTCATTGCAGTCACCTCAGCTCGCCGTATCAGTGAGCTGCAAGCCTTGGTGGCTAATCCTCCTTATACAAGGTTCCATCATGACAAGCTAGTCCTCAGGACTAATCCACACTTTATGCCTAAAGTGGTCTCACCTTTTCATCTGAACCAGGAGGTGTATTTACCTGTCTTTTTTCCAGGACCTCATGCATCAACTGCAGAGAGGAATCTTCATACCCTGGATTGTAAGAGAGCACTTGCTTTTTACTTACAAAGGACACAGCAACATAGAAAGTCCTCTCAACTATTTGTTGCTTTTGATCCCTCTCATTTAGGACTTCCAGTCTCTAAGAGAACTCTGTCCACTTGGATTGCTCAGTGTATTTCCTTCGCCTACCAGAGTAAGAACCTTTCTCTGGAGGGCCATGTCACAGCTCACAATGTGAGGGCCATGGCAGCCTCTATGGCTCATCTAAACTCTGTGTCCATCGACCAAATCTGTCGAGCGGCCACCTGGGCCTCGGTTCATACATTTACAGCCCATTACTGCTTGGACAAGGACTCCCGCCGGGATGCCTTGTTTGGTCAGGCTGTTCTCAAACACCTGTTCCATACCTAATCAACTCCTACCCCCCCATCCCTGGTTGGATGCCCGAGATCCATGGGGGTGAGGTGGAGCCCTTATCAGGGACTCACAACTTTTGGGATCTCCCGGGCATCCCTAGCTGGGGAGTCCCCATATGTGAAGACTCATTCCTGCTTGTTCCTGGAGATAGCACAGTTACTTACCTGTAACAGGTGATCTCTGGGAACAGCAGGAATAAGTCTTCACAACCCACCCACCTCCCCTAGGAGTTGTATCTCTCTATCTATCTTTCCTTTCCTTTCTCTCTCTCTCTCTTTGTCTCAGCTTAAAACTCGAACTGGAGAGAGGCGGTTGGGAAAGGCGGGAAGGCAGCGCGCAGGTGCTTTGGGATGCTCCCAAAAGCTTTCCTTTTGGACGCTGGGGAGCGTTCCCACGCAGGCTCCGTCGGTACCGACAATACTGTGGCGGTCGCGCCCCTACCAGGCGCTCGCCTAGTAGGGACGGGAAGCCATCTTGAATTCCTCTTTACCAAGGATTGTAGTTGTGTATAGAGATAAATGAACCAAGTGGTTGTTTCAAAGCACACAGGAATTTTATTAGCTTCCGTGGCAAGCGGGTAACAAATCTTTAAAGCAGTTGTACACTCAAGTCAAAGAAAATAAAGGATAATCTTCTCCCATTAAAGCAAAGCTTACAACCAGTGTTGTAGTAGAATTATTTACACAGGCTTTCTTTTCTTTTCCCTTTATGATGCTTCTCAATTCCGTAATCATAAAGCACATGTATTTACAATTCCTAACTTCTCACTGCTCTCAGGCTTTCATTACTTAGCCACAATGCACATATCACAGTCCATCTCAGAACAAGCTGAAGTCAGGTCACTTTCTTTACTTTCTACCTCCATGCTTTCTGCTGAACTGTATCTTGGCAAAGTTTGAAAACGCTCGGGCACTTTATGCTTTATTTATTTATTTATTTAACATTTTTTATATACCGCACTATTCATCATCAGTGCGGTTTACATTGAACAACAATATACCTGTCAATACATGACTGATCTAGGTTTACAGATAACAGGGAAGATAAACTGGGTGTGAACTGGGGGTAACTATCTACCTAATTATACAATTTATATATACATTGAATAGGTTACATCAAGATTTGATATTTGACAAGAATACAGTGTTTTCACATTTTGATCCTTTGTTCTGGATTGTTGTTATGTGTAGGAGTTATCTGAGTGAGGCGGGAGCCGGTTCTATTGTGTGTATGGTAGCCTGAAGTGCAAAGTGAATAAATAGTGCTTGATGGACTTTCTAAATTGGGTGATATCCCTGATTGATCTGATGTTTGGAGGTAGTTTGTTCCAGCACTTGGGAGCATAGGACACAAAAGCTCTGTTAGTAGTTTGTTGTGTCCATTTTGTGGAGATACTAGGAGTAACTAGTGTGTTTTCTGCTACTAGTCTCCTGGGTCTGTTGTTTGGTGTGTGGGTGATGAGCTTTGAGATCGATGCAGGAGATAATTTATTAATAGCCTTGAATGTGATGAGGAGGGTTTTGTATATTATTCTGCAGTTTATCGGGAGCCAGTGCAGATCGATCAGTATTGGTGTTATATGATCTCTTATAGAAGCTCCAGATAAGATGCGGGCTGCCGCGTTCATCGCCAGTTGAAGTAGATTTAGTGTATTTTTGGGGAGGCCATGAAGGATGATATTCGCATAGTCGAAATGCGGTGTGACTATTGCTTGGAAAACTGTACGGAAGTCCTTGGTCTCCATCATTGGTTTCAGGTGGCGCAGTGTTTTTAGTTTGTAGTAAATTGACCTTACTGTGTTCTTTATGTGCTCTTTAAGATTGAGTTGTTGATCGAGTATCACACCGAGGTACTTTATGGAGGCCTTAATTGGGAGTTCTGCATCTCTTACTATGAGGGTGGTTGGCGGAGAAAATTGCTTGTTTCTTGTGGCTATGAGTACTTCAGTTTTCTTGAAGTTTATTCTCATGTTCTGATTGAGAAGCCAATCGGTTATTGCATTGAAACAGTTGATTAGTGGAGAGTAGTCAGGATTTGATATGTTGATCGGTGTGAATATTAGCACGTCATCTGCGTATAATAGGCAAGATATACCGAAATCTCTGGTGATTTGGCAAATTGGCTGCATGTATATATTAAAAAGCAGCGCAGATAGAGATGAGCCTTGAGGTACTCCCTGTTTCTGTTTGAAGGGTTCAGATGTAATGTTGCCTGTACGGACCTGTTGCCATCGCTCATCTAAGTAAGATTTGCACCAGTTCCAGGCTTGGTTACGGATGCCTTTTTCGTGAAGTCTAGCTAGCATAATCTTATGGTCGACTGAGTCGAATGCCGCTGATATGTCCAGAAAAATCATTGCAATGGCCATGTGAATGTTGTCAATCCCACAAATGAGTTTGTTAAGTAGTGAAGTCATGAGTGTTTCTATTCCGTGAGCTTCTCGGAATCCGTGTTGGCATGGGTCCAACGGGGCTGCTGTGTCAATGTGGTGTTGGATCTGCCTCTGAGTTTCCTTTTCAAGTATCTTGGCTAGGTAGGGAATGCTGGAGATTGGGCGGTAGGACTCTTACTTCGTTGGGTCCATCTGGTTGTTTTTTAGCAGAGGGCGAATTGATGTTTGTTTAAGGGCGGTAGGGAAGATCCCAGTTAGATAGGAGATATTTGCGATCTTAGCTATGTAAGGGCTAAGCTCGGCACGTAAGGTTTTGATCCAGTGTGCTGGACATGGGTCATTTGGTGCCGTGGTGGTGTTTATGGTAGCGATAATTTCTTCGATGGTTTTTCTTGATGGTGGTGAGAATTTATCGAGTGATGCTTGAGCTTGCGGGAGTTGGATTAGTATTTGTGATGGCGTTGTGTTCGCCTTGACCATTTTGGCTTGGATGAAATTAGCATATAGTTGTGGTTGTATGGATTCTTGATGCGGTGGCGATGGATCTTTGGTTAGTATTTTTACTAAATTGAAGAGATCACGTGGTCTGTTTAGTGTTTTGCTGAGAAGATTGGAGTGGAATTCTTTCCTTGTAGTCCAAGTTAGTTCGCGATGCTTTTTGAGGTGGGTAAGATACTCTTCTTGAACCTGGCTGTTGTGGGTGTGTCTCCATTTTCTTTCTAACTTCCTCAGTTGGAGTAGCGATGTACGTAGTTCTGGAGAGAACCAAGGGGCATCCTGTTTTTTATTGGAGCGATTCCTGGGTGGGAGCTTCTTGTTCATGCTTGGTTGATGGGCATACTGATAGTGTCGTTCCAGTTAGAGATCAACTCGTTCAGATTGTCCGTTGGCTTGGATAGTTTTGGCAACGCTTGTTTAGTGAAGGTCTCTGTGTCTAATGGTTTAAATCGCCCTGCGCTTGTTGTTGAGGTGACTGGCTGGGCGAGTGTGTTTGAATTTGTTGGAATCTGGAATAAGAGCAGGCTATGGTCTGACCAAGGGACTGGGATAATAGATGGTTTGGTGTAATTATTTAAGCTCGAGACTGCTGATGGAACGAATATCAAATCGAGGATGTTCCCTTGATTGTGTGTGGGGTTGTGCACGATTTGTTTGTATCCAAGGTCTGTCATTGCATCGAGGAATGTACTGGATAAGTCGTGATGTAGAGAGGCAAGGTTAAAATCACCTAGCAACCAGTTTGGTTTGTTGGGGTTGTCAGGATTGCAGGCCAAGTTTATTATATCTGAGAGATCTTCTGATACTGCGTTTGGTGCTGAATAGATGAGATTGATAGAGTTGCTTCTATTTGCGATAGTTATAGTGTCTAGATGCTGGGAGCTCCTGGTTAGGGACACTCGGTATTGCAACTCGGACTTTGCTATTATGAAGACTCCTCCACCTCTTCTATTATCTCTGTTACAAGCGAAGAGTGAGAAATTGGGGGGCGTGATGTGGTTAATTAGGACAGTGTCTGAGTCAGAGAGCCATGACTCAGTGACCATTAGGAGGTCTAGATTGTAGTTGGATATTAGGTCTGTGATGGCTGGCCATTTGTTGCGCACAGACCGTGCGTTGATGAGTGCACATTTAAGCTCGTGTTGCAGGTCGTCTTTGTTGATCTTTTTGTTAGTAATGGTCTCCAGTGTTATGTAGAGCAGGCGTGATTGTCTCTTGTGTTGGTTGATAATAGTTGTAGTGATGTTTTCTATTTGATCCTAGGAGTGCTGGGATATGATATGATCATGTATGTATGAAACAGAGTCATGAATGGTCAATGCAATAGTATAGAGAAAAACGAGCGTTAGGGTTGAAGTAGTCATGATTATCTTTTGGTGTTATTCCTGTTAGGTCACGGTATAAGGGCACTTCGAATGGTCTTCAGGCGAGGCCCGCCAGGCGCGGGTTTGTCTGCTGGCGCTCTCTTTAAGCGATGGCTGCTCGGCCCCGATTGGGCAGAGGAGGCTGTGGGAGGGAGGATTGTTGCTCTGATACTTGGATGCTAAAGGCAGCAGTACAATTGATTGCTGTTGGTATCAGAATACTTGAATGTCAGAATACTTGAATGTTCTAGGCAATAGTAAAGTTGGATGCTATTGGTAATAAAATGATTGGGGCTACTGGCAACAGTACTAATTGAGTGCTACTGGTAACAACTGTACTTGAATGCTATGGCAACAGTACTAATTGAGTGCTATGGCAATAGTAATACTTGGATGCTACTGGCAACAGTAATAATTGAATGTTATGGCAACAGTAATGATTGAATGCTATGGCAATAGAAATACTTGGATGCTACTGGCAACAATAATAATTGAGTGCCACAGTGATGATGAAAGTAGTTATGACGTATGGTACATTCAAATGATTAGTCTGTATACTTGCTGTGGTTGAGAGTTGTGTAGAGAGGCTTGAGTTCATGCCTGAGTTCAGTTGTTGGCAGAGCGTTGGTTTCTTGGTCAGGCGGCAGGGGGTTGATTGAAGCAGGCGTCGGGTCACCGGTGAGCTGGTGTGGAATCTGTCGTGTCGCCTATCGTGCCTCGCCTAAGGGCCACGCCAAAGGGCCCTCTGGTGAGGCCCTCAGGCGCGGGCCCGCCAGTTGCGGGCGCGCCTGCTGGCGCGAAGTTTAAATTGGAGTTGCTGTGCCCCGATTGGGCCGCGATGATCGGCAGGCCCCTCCTGCTGCCGGTGGCTCGATCCCCGGGAAGGGGAGAGCTGCTGGTGGTGGTGGGGGCTACGGATGGTCGGCGCCTGCTGGCGCGAAGTTTAAATTGGAGTTGCTGTGTCCCGATTGGGCCGCGATGATCGGCAGTCCCCTTCTGCTGCCGGTGGCTCGATCCCCGGGAAGGGGAGAGCTGCTGGTGGTGGTGGGGGCTCCGGATGGTCGGCGCCTGCTGGCGCGAAGTTTAAATGTCCTTTAACAGGTTAAACAGCCTATTCCACTGAATGGCCCCTTCTCCTCTAGGTAGGACTTCAACAGGCTTCTCCTGTTCAGTTTCTCCTGAAAACCCCTTCTTCCTAATCCGGGTTTTCACAGGCCTAAACCTCTCTTCAGAGTCAGAGCAAGAAACACAGGGTTTTGGCTTTACTGCTTTCTTTCTCCTACCTTGGAGTCTTGTTGCAGCACCTTCCTGGTGAGGCTTCTGTGGCTTGTGACTCTCTCTGCCTCTGAGCTAGACAGGGAATCAGGGTAAGATCTCCACTTCCCTTCCTGGGGCTTCTGCTGCCTGCAGACAGACCCTTCATCAGAGGAGTCTAAGCACTCTTGCCTTAGCCTTCTCAAAGTCAACCTTTTCTCTCTCTCCCTCTTGCCAGTCTGTTTGGTCCTCTGCCTGGAACCTTCTCTGTAGCTTCCTTGGCTGCAGTGCTGGCTGCTCTTGTCTCTGCTGCTGCTCTCTTTGTGGCTGCTTCTCTCCTGGCTGCTTCTTGCTTGGCTGCCTTTCCCTTGACTGCCTCCCTCTTGGCTGCTTCTTCCAACTTTGTTTGTTTTCTCAAACTTAAACGTTGAGCAGGGCACCTCCCTCTCTGACTCCACCCACTTGTACCTCCTACTCTTACCTGAGGTTGTCATGGAGTCTGGGAGTGGCTTAAACCTAGCTCTACCCTCTTGGTTTCTCTCAGGGATTTTGCTGTGGTGTATGTGTTCTAGTGCACCCATCCCCCGAAAAGAAGAAAAAGTTCTTCTTTCTCTTTTATTTCCATGCTGAGCTGCACTCTCCTTACCACAATACCCATATGTGAAGACTTATTCCTGCTGTTCCCAGAGATCACCTGTTACAGGTAAGTAACTGTGCTTTCTTTCCGAGGCCTCATGCCTCTAATGCAGAAAGGAACCTTCTTACTTTGGACTGTAAAAGAGCCTTGGCTTTTTACATACAACCAACACAACAACATAGAAAGTCTTCTCAACTTTTTGTTGCTTTTGATTCTAGTCATTTGGGACTTCCAGTCTCTAAAAGAAATCTATCTAAATAGATTGCACAATGCATATCCTTTACTTATGAGAGTAAGGGTCTTCCTCTTCAGGGCCATGTCACAGCACATAATGTGAGAGCTATGGCAGCCTCTATGGCTAACCTACACGGTGTCTATTGATGACATCTGTTGAGCAGCCACTTGGACTTCGGTGCACACCTTCACAGCCCACTACTGCCTAGATAAAGCCTCCTGTCGGGATGCCTTCTTTGGCTAGGCTGTTCTTCAACATCTCTTTCAGACTTAATTCAACTCCTACCCACCAACCCTGGTAGGATGCCAGAGATCCATGGGAGGAAGCATGGCCCACCTCACTATAGGTGGCAGCTGCCTGGGGCCATCTCCCGGGCATCTTCAGCTTGGGAGTCCCCATATGTGAAGACTACATTCCTGCTTGTTCCTGGAGATAGCGTAGTTACTCACCTGTAACAGGGGATCTCCGGGAACAGCAGGAATTTAGTCTTCACAATCCACCCACCTCCCATAGGAGTTGTCTCTCTATCTCTCTGTCTATTTCCTCTCTCCCTCTATCCTTTTACTCAGCTACAAACCTAACTGAAGAGGGACAATTGGAAAGGCAGGAAGGCAGCGCGCATGTGCTGAGGAATGCTCCTAAAAGCGTTCCTCTTGGATGCTGGGGAGCGTTCCCACGCAGGCTGATGATATGTGAAGACTAAATTCCTGCTGTTCCCGGAGATCACCTGTTTCCCGGAGATCACCTATTACAGGTGAATAACTACGCTTTCAGAAAGAATAGGGTAGGAAAAAGGGGAGGAGTGGCACTATATGTAAAAAAATAAGATTAAAGCTATGGAAAAAGAGGACTTAAAAGGGAGAAAGGAGGCACTGTGGGTTAAACTAGAAAGAGGGAAAGAGAAATCTTATTTGCATTGGCATGATTTACAGACCTCCCTCACAGGTTGAAGAGGTGGATGGAGAGTTAATTGAAGACATACGCAGCATTTTAATGAAAGTTCACAGATTACCAATAGCAGGTCTGCAATCTCATATTTCAGTTCTTTCAACACTCTGGGATGTATACCATCCGGTCCAGGTGATTTGCTACTATTCAGTTTATCAAATAGTTGTAATATATCTTCCCGGTGTAGCGATATTTCTCTCAATTCCTCTGCAGTATCACCTTTAAATACCACTTCAGTCTTGGGTAACATCCCTACATCTTCCTCAGTAAAGACCGAAGCAAAGAATTCATTCAGTCTCTCTGCTATAGCCTTGTTTCCTCTTACTGCCCCTTTTACCCCTCTATCATCTAATGGTCCAAGAAAGGAGCTCTAACCCCGTCCAATCAAGGGGTAAGAGATCCTGCGGCCAGCAAGATAGCCAGGGGAGAAAGGAGACTAAGCAAGGCAGAGTAGGCTATGGATCCAAACCCCTACTGCCCAGTGACAGTTTTATTTTTATTTTTTTAAATAGAGAGCATCCGCTAAGCTAAGTAAATCAAAACTAAAGAAGTCTGAAAGAAAATTCTCCAGTGAACCCAGCACCTAGGCTCACGAGGTCCTCCTGCTGCATGGAGACTGGACACAATGGGGGCTGATGGGATTTCCAGCTAGCTACATCCAGTGAGAGGAAGTTTCTGATTGGTCCAGTCTCCAAGCTGCAGGAGGAGGTGCACTACCCAGAAGTGGAGGACTAAACTGGAGGAACGAAAAGGAACGTCTGTTGGGCTCCTCGGAAAAAGAAAGACTGAGCAAGATGCCACCTTTACGCGGGAAGGGGACCGGGCATGCGCGCTGCATTCCCAAAGGCTTTCTTTGAAAGCTGGGGAAATGCTCCGCATGGGGGCTCCGTCGGCGCCGTCGTCACCCATATGTGAGGACTGATTTCCTGCTTGGTCCTGGAGAAATCTAAATACACCACATCTAGGGCTCTCCCTCGGTCCAACTCCCTGGTCACCCATTCAAAGAAATCAATCAGATCTGTCTGACAAAATCTGCCTCTGGTGAATCCATCCTGCCTCGGATCCCGTAATCCGTTGGACTCCAGAAACCTCACTATTTTCTCTTTCAGCAGCAGGACTGACTTCCTGCTTGGTCCTGGAGAATCAACTTTTTTCTCGGGTGAAAACGAAACACATCCGTCGGGCTCCACGGAAAAAAGAAGACTGAGCAAGATGGCACTCTTTGGCGGGAAGGGGACCGCGCATGAGCGCTGCATTCCCAAAGGCTTTCTTTGAAAGCTGGGGAAATGCTCCGCATAGGAGCTCCGTTGGCGCCGTCGTCACCCATATGTGAGGACTGATTTCCTGCTTGGTCCTGGAGAAATCTAAATACACCACATCTAGGACTCTCCATTGGTCTAACTCCCTGGTCATCCAGTCAAAGAAATCAATCAGATCTGTCTGACAAAACCTGCCTCTGGTGAATCCATGCTGCCTCGGATCCCGTAATCCGTTGGACTCCAGAAACCTCACTATTTTCTCTTTCAGCAGCGCTTCCAATAATTTATTCACCACCGATGTTAAACTAATCGGCCTGTAGTTTTCAAATACATCTTTACTTCCGCTTTTGTGTAAGGAGACCACATGTGCCTCTCTCTAGTCCTTTGACACCACTCTCGACTCCAATGAGGCATTGAAAAGGTCAGTCATTGAACTTGCTAGAACATCCCCAAGTTCCCTCAGTATTCTAGGGTATATCCCATCCAGTTCCATCACTTTGTTTACTTTAAGTTTAGCTAGCGTCTCACGAACACAGTCTTCTGAAAATTGTTCAAGATGCCCCTCATTTCTGTTTCTGTTTGTGAGTGTTTTCCGAGTTCCTGCTCCTAGTTCTTCATCTGTGAACACAGAACAGAAATATTTGTTAAGCAATTCCGCTTTACCCTCCCCAGCTTCTACATATTCCTCCCCTTCACACGTAAGTCTGAAAATACCACTTTTGCCCTGCCTCTTCTCACTAACATATCTGAAAAATGTCTTTCTCCCCCCCTCCCCCATTTTATTGCATTGGCTATTTCCCCCTATTTCTGAATCTTTGCTTTCCTGACTACTTGCTAGCTTCTCTAAGTTTTTCCAAATATAGATGTCTGTCTTCCTCTCTCTGTGATCTCTTGTATTTCATGAAGGCCTCCCTCTTTTTCTATACCTTTTCAGCTACTCCTTTTGAAAACTATAGTGGTTTCCTTTTCCTTTTACCTTTATTTACCATTTTAACAAAATGGTTGGTTGCCCTTAAAATATCCCCTTTTAGTTTTGCCCACTGTTTTTATACATCCTACAGCTGTTCCCATCCTGAGTGGACGTTGGGCCCGGCGCCGCTGGGGCCCGAGTCGGTAGCTGCTGAGTCTCCTGAGCTTGGACTCAGGCTGACAGCCTTGGAGTGCAGATTGTCTGCCTTCATGGATCAGCAGCGGGTGCTGATGGCCAGCCTTGCTGGTGCATCTGCCTCGATCACCGGGACATCAACGTTGAAGTTGACCCCGGAGACCGAGCCGATACTCGAGACCATGAAGGCTCGAGGTCGTCCTCGGTCGCGGTCACCCTTGACCTCCCGCTTGGGACCGAGGGCGTCGATGCCGGTGCCTTCGGCGTTGGGGCGGGTACTGCCGGGACCCACGCGGTCGGAGCCCCTCGACTCCTCTTCGGACGAGTCCGCATGGGAGATGAAGGACGAGGAGTCCCCCGATACCTTCCGGACTCGGTGCGTCCCTTCGGACTCACCGCAGTCCGAACCCTGGAGTAGATTCCCTCCGGAGGATACCCGGTTCTCGGAGTTCGTTAGGGATATGGCCACAGCCTTGGCGATTCCCGCGGACCCCGAGGAGGAGCCTCGAGCCGAAGAGGCCCACCAGTATGAGTCTCCTCCAAAGAAGGCCTTTACTGTCCCGGTTCCTCCTATGCTGGAATGGCTCCTCTTCCTGATGTGGGAGGCACCGGCCTCGGCGCCGGTTCTGAGCAAGCGGGTCTATTCCATTTATCGACTCCGTAAGAGCCCTGACTTCCAAAAGGCGCAGCACCACACCATTCCATGGTGGTGGAATCGGCCATGCATCGTCTGAAAAGCCAGAGGATGCACTCCGCGGTGCTCCCTGGCAGGGAGGCCCGGAAACTGGATGTGTTTGGTAGAAAGTGTTTCCGGGGCTCGATGCTTGCTTGCCGTGTCCAGTCTTACCAGCTGTACATGGGCATGTACTTGCGGGACCTGGCGAAGGAGCTTGCCGGGTTCTCTGCTGGTCTCTCCGGGGAACCTTTGCAGAGGTTCAAGTCCTTGTCCTCGGGAGTGCGGGAATGCTCTAAGTTCATGTCCCGAGCAGCCTACGATGGCTTCGAGGCCTCGGCTCGTGTTGCGGCGGCTGGCATTGCGGCTCGATACCAGGCATGGCTGCAGTCGTCGGACCTCGAGCCATGGCTACAGGACAAGTTGGTCGATGTCCCTTGCCAAGGTGAAAACCTTTCTGGCAAGCCCATGGCCGAGAAGGCTGCTGAGCTCGAAGCCGAGCACCTCACTAGGACAAGGCTGTCCAGGAAACATCTGCCCCTTCTCAGAAAAAGAAGGGCTCGGGTAAGAAGTCCTTTTACCCGAGAAGGCGACTGCCTACAAACAGTTCCCACATTACCAGGCCTCCCCAGCTCCCCAGCAGGGTCAGCAGGCCAAGGGGCCGGGACATGGGCCCCGTAGGCAGAAGACCCCCAAGCCTCTGGCTCCTGCTCCCACTCAGTAGGGTGGGGTTTTTTGACTCCCAAAGCATAGCCTCTCCGTCTCTGCTGTCCCATCCCTGCACTGGAGGTCTACTAGCCTTGTTTGCCCACAGGTGGCCACCTATTACAGGAGACAGTTGGGTCTTAAGCATAGTCCGCAAGGGCTATATTCTCCATTTCCAACAGTTGCCTCCTCCTTACTTTCCGGGAGAGCCTCCAAGGCCTCCTCTGCAGGCAGACCTCCTCCTTCGAGAGCTTCAGGGTCTGCTGCGAGACAAGGCGGTGGAGCCTGTGCCTCCCCACCTACAAGGTCACGGTTTCTACTCCAGGTACTTCCTAGTACCAAAGAGAACCAGGTGCCTCAGGCCTATTCTCGACCTCAGAAATCTCAACAAGTTCTTGGAGAAAGAAAAGTTCAAGATGCTTACTCTTGGAACATTACTGCCCTACCTCCAGCAGGGAGATTGGCTATGCTCTTTGGATCTAAAGGATGCGTACACTCACATCCTCATTCATCCAGACCACAGAAAGTACCTCAGGTTCATTGTGGGAGGAAACCATTATCAGTACAGAGTACTGCCTTTCGGCCTCACCTCCGCCCCCAGTCTTTACAAAGTGCTTGGCAGTGGTGGCGGCCTACTTGAGGAGTCAGGGTATCTTTGTCTTCCCCTACCTGGACGACTGGCTCATCAGGTGTCAGATGTGCCAGGAGGCCAGGCAAGCCACCCTCCGAACTATCTCTCTCCTTCAATACCTGGGTTTTGTCATAAACCTTGAAAAGTCCACTTTGCTCCCCTCCCAGAACCTAGAGTTCATAGGGGCAAGGCTAGACTCTCTGCAAGCAAAGGCTTACTTGCCAGAAGACAGAGCCCAAGGACTGATGGACTTGGCAAACCAGTTTCTCAGCATGCCACTGGTTTCCGCAAGACTCTGTCTGAGGCTCCTCGGCCACATGGCATCGACAGTGCATGTGACTCCAAATGCCCGCCTCCACATGAGGCCTGCCCAGTGGTGCCTCAGAACTCAGTGGACTCAGGCCACAGGAAGCCTAAGAGACAGAGTACGGGTGTCCAAACCATTCCTGAACTCCCTACGCTGTTGGCTGCACCCCCCCAACTTACTACAAGGGGTGCCTTTTCAGATACCTGTGTTCACAGTAGTATTAACCATCGATGCCTCCTTGCAAGGCTGTGGGGCACATTGTCTGGACAAGTGCACCCAGGGCCTGTGGTCTCCCTGGGAGGCCACGCAACAAATCAACCTACTGGAACTTCGGGCTATTCGTTTAGCCCTCAAGACTTTCTCTCAAACCCTGGCTCACCAGTCTGTCTTAGTACAGACGGACAACCAAGTAGCCATGTTCTATGTGAACAAGCAGGGCGGCACTGGGTCCTGGCTTCTTTGTCAGGAGGCATAGGACCTTTGCTTGTTTACGCTCAGGCACAACATGTTTCTCAAGGCTGTTTATCTCCCTGGCCAGGAGAACTTCCTGGCATACAGGTTGAGCAGAGTTCTGCAGCCCCACGAATGGCAACTGCAACCATTAGTGGTTCAGAAGATTTTCCTAAAATGGGGACTTCCATCCATAGATCTCTTTGCCAGTCCCCTGAACTGGCAGCTGCCCAGGTTCTGCTCCAGGCAACTGCATCCCATGCAGTGGGCAGCGGATGCCTTCCTGATTTCCTGGTCCCAGGGCCTCCTGTATGCATTTCCTCCCACGCCTCTGGTGGCCCGAACCTTGTTCAAGATTCTCAGGGACAAGGCCTCAGTACTTCTGGTAGCCCTCAGATGGCTGAAGCAGCCTTGGTTTCCACTTCTGCTACAACTGGCAGTGGACACCCCGCTACCTCTGGGGTTGCAGCCCGACCTTCTCTCTCAGGATCAGGGTTCTCTTCTGCACCCCAACCTCAAATCTCTCAATTTGATGGCCTGGAGGCTGCAAGGATAGTGTTGGCTCCCTGGGGCCTGCCTCAGGAAGTTGAAGAGGTGGTCTTGGCTTTGAGGAAGCAGTCCACCAGAAAAACCTATGCCCTGAAATGGAGAAGGTTCTCTTTGTGGTGTCAGCTACGCATAGAAGATCCTTTCTCCTGCTCTGTGCCTGTGGTGCTTCAGTACCTGCTGCACTTATCCAATCAGGGCCTCAAGTCCAATTCTGTTCGGGTCCACCTCTCAGTTCTAGCAGCTCACCACTCACTAGTGGAAGGACACTCCTTGTCGGTACACCCCTTGGTGTCCCGGTTTCTCAGGGGTTTGCTCTTGCTCAAGCCTCCTATCGGTCCTCCAGCCCCTGAGTGGGAGTTGAATGTGGTCTTGCAACAACTGACTCGGCCACCCTTTGAGCCGATGGCTACTTGTCCTCTCCACTTCCTTTCCTGGAAGACGTTCTTCCTGGTAGCCCTAACCTCGGCCAGACGAGTGAGTGAGCTTCAGGCCCTGGTCTGTGACAGGCCTTACACTTGCTTCTATAGGAACAGGGTAGTCCTTAGGACTCATCCTATGTTCCTCCCAAAAGTTGTCTCCTCTTTCCACCTCAACCAGGAGGTGGTTCTTTCGACATTCTTCCCTAGGCCTCATGCAAGCCAGGCTGAGGCAGTCCTGCATACCCTGGATTGTAGAAGGGCCTTATCCTTCTACCTTGACCGTACGCAGGGGCATAGAAGGGCTACTCAGCTCTTCATCTCTTTTGACCCTAATAATTTGGGGTTAGCTGTGTCCAAGCGTACCTTGTCCATCTGGGTGGCTGACTGTATCACCTGGGCTTACAGTGTAGCTGACCTTCCCTTGCAGGGTCGGGTCACGGCCCACCGTGTCAAGGCTATGGCTGCCTTAGTAGCTCATCTCCGCTCTGTACCGTTGGCAGACATCTGCAGGGCTGCAACTTGATCCTCAAGCCAGACTTTTGCAGCTCATTACTGCCTACAGAGGGAGTCCCGTAGGGACAGTGCTTTTGGCCAGGCAGTATTCCGGCATCTCTTTGCAGTTTAGGCAACTCCTGCCCTCCAGTCCTCTGATGGGCTACCGGTGGGGGTTCTCTTTCAGGGAAAGCCTTTCTTTGATGCTGGGACTAGAGGGAGTTCTCTTGTTCAGCCTGGCTTCCTTGGTAGCAAAGAGCTAGGGAGTCACCCATAGTGCTTGGTCCTGGATAAAGAGTAGTTACTCACCTGTAACAGGTGTTCTCCAGGAGCAGCAGGAATCGGTCCTCACAACCCTAAGAAGATAAGATATGCCATACTGGGTCAGACCAAGGTCCATCAAGCCCAGTATTCTGTTTCCAACAGTGGCCAATCTAGGTCATATGTACCTAGCAGTTTCCCCAAGGGACACAGGTTCCACAATGCTTGTATTGGTTCAAGCATTGATATCCTGGGTCCCTTCTTAATAATGGTTTATGGACCTTTCCTCCAGGAACTTGTCCAAACCTTTTTTAAACCCAGCTACACTAACAGCCTTTATTACATCCTCCGGTAACAAATTCCAGAGTTTGATTACACGTTGAGTGAAAAAATATTTTCTTTTATTAGTCTTAAACATTTTACCCTGTAGCTTCATTGCATGTCCCCTAGTCTTTCTATATTCTGATAAGGTAAACAATCGATCTACGTTTACCCGTTCCACTCTGTTCATTAATTTATAGACTTCTATCATATCTCCCCTCAGCCATCTCTTTTCTAGGTTAAAGAGCCCTAACCTTTTTAGCCTTTCTTCATAGGAGTATCCTTCCATCCCCTTTACCATTTTGGTGGCCCTTCTCTGAACCTTTTCTAAAATCGCTATATCCTTTTTAAGATACGGCGACCAGAATTGCACACAATATTCAAGGTGCGGTCTCACCATGGAACGATATAGAGGCATTATAATATCTTTTGTTTTATTTTCCATTCCTTTCCTTATCATACAAGTTATAATACCCTGTTCAGTGTAATTTCAGTTTGTTCAATGTAAACCGCACTGATGCAGAATAGCACGGTATATAAGAGAATGTAAATAAATAAAATAAATATCTAGCAATCTCCAGGAACAAGCAGGAATGAGTCTTCACATATGGGTACGTCGGTACCGACGGAGCCTGCGTGGGAACGCTCCCCAGCTTCCCAAAAGGAAAGCTTTTGGGAGCATCCCACTGCGCCTGCGCGCTGCCTTCCCGCCTTTCCTGACCAGCTCTCCCCAGTTCTTCTTTGCCGCTGAGCCAGCAGGTCGAGCCCTGACACCGCTGAAGAAGTTCTTTATTTTATTTTATTTCTTTGGTCGCGTGTCTGCCTTTCCCGACTCCGGACCGGTACCGCCGGTCTTTTCTTTCTTCTTTAAAAAAAAAAAAAAATCTATACTTTTCCCCACTTAGTGTAATTTTTCTTCGAGGCCTCAGGGCCCAAGAGAAAATTTCCCTCATGGAAAAACCAACCTCCGGGTTCAAGAAATGCACTAAGTGTAGTGGTACTATTTCTGTTACAGATACCCATGAATGGTGCCTTAAATGTTTGGGTCCTGAACACTCCATTCCGGATTGTCCATCCTGCTCTCTAATGTCTAAACGGGGTTTACAGAACCGAGCAGCTAAGCTCCATGTGCTGTTTCCCGCTGATGCAGCGTCGGTAGCATCGACCTCTTCCTGGTCTTCTTCTCCTGATGGATCTCAGGTAACCAAACATAAGTCTAGCAGGTCCTCGAAGGGTAGATCTCCCTCTAAGCATCGAGATGCCTCCGGGCTTGCCCTCGAGGACCCTGCACCAGCCAAACAACCCCGGTGGGAAGCTACGGCTTCCAAAGCTCCTCCTATGGGGTTACAGGTTGACATCGATGGCACGGCCTCGACCGATCACCTGTTAGAATGCTCTGGGGTACTGGCACAATCTCCCGGTACCGATCTCCAGGCATTCATGGCGTTGATGGATCAGAATGTTCTGTCCATGCAGCAGGCTATTTCCGTCTTCATTCAAGCTGCGACGCCGGCGGTACCGCAACGACCCCCGTTGTCGGTATCGGCTCCGGGTTTGCCACTAAACGTCAGCAATCTAAACAGGCCAGGCCTAAGTCTACAGGGGCTGCTGCAACTCAGCAGTCCCAACCTCCTCAGGGTTTTTGACTTGATGCTAGAGAACTTAGCCTTTCTGGCTCTAAAACTGCCAGAACCTCTCACCATTCCAGGAAGGTTAGCTCATTTTGCTCCCAGATGGGAGCAAATCACATCAGAGCAGTGGACCCTCTCCATCATAAGAGAGGGCTACAAGCTTCATTTCTCAGACCTTCCTCCCCACACCATGGTGAGACACTTCAATTCTCCCACATCTCTTCTCGACCTTCTAGGTCAGGAGGTGGCTACCCTTGCCCAAGGGGCAATAGAAGAAGTTCCTCTTCTTCAACAAGGGTCAGGGTTCTACTCCCCCTATTTTCTCATTCCAAAGAAGACAGGGGAATACAGACCCATCTTAGATCTCAGAGAATTGAACAAATTTCTATACAAGGAGAAGTTCGAGATGCTTTCTCTGGGCACTCTCCTTCCATACCTTCAAAGTCAGGATTGGCTTTGTTCTCTAGATCTCAAGGATGCGTACACACATGTCCTCATCCATCCATCTCACAGAAGATTCCTACGTTTTCTTTTCCAAGCAAAACATTACCAATACAGAGTGCTTCCTTTTGGTCTGGCCTCTGCTCCAAGAGTGTTCACCAAATGCATGGCAATAGTTGCTGCATTTCTACACACTCTGGGAATATTTGTATTCCCATACCTGGACGACTGGCTCATCTGAGCTTCATCTCAGTCAGAGGCCCAGATTTCCCTGGACCGCACAAGGCGCATTCTGCAGTATCTGGGACTTGTGATAAACCTCCCAAAGTCACAACTCACCCCTACTCAGTCCCTAGAATTCATAGGGGCCTGGTTGGATACCGCTACTGCAAGGGCCTACCTTCCTCATGCCCGTTGCCAACGTCTGGTGCAGTTAGCCTCCCAGATTCAGTCAAAGAGCCACTTAACTGCCCGGGAGATGCTACAACTGCTAGGCCACATGGCTTCCACAGTGCATGTGGTACCCTATGCTCGCCTACACATGAGAGCAGCTCAATGGACTTTGTCCACCCAGTGGACTCAAGCATCAGGAGCTCTCTCAGACCAAATAGCAACCTCCAAATGTCTCTTTTGGTCTCTCCAATGGTGGATGTCCACTCAAAATCTGTTGCTGGGGTCCCCCTTCCAACAGTTGTTGCCCCAAGCAAACCTCACAACAGATGCCTCCCAAACAGGTTGGGGAGCTCATCTACAGGACCTCTCCACTCAAGGCACTTGGTCCCCACAGTAGACCTCTCTTCATATCAACCACTTGGAGCTTCGAGCAGTTTTTCTAGCTCTCAAGGTCTTTCATACCCTCCTCAGCTACAAGACAGTCCTCATTCATACGGACAATCAAGTAGCCATGTTTTACATGAACAAGCAAGGAGGAACTGGCTCTCTGTCGCTTTGCAACAAAGCTTTAAGATTGTGGGCCTTCACCAGAGAGCATCAAATCCATCTCCTGGCAGTATACCTCCCAGGAATCCAAAACTCTTGGGCAGACAGACTCAGTCGAGTTCTGCTTCCACACGAATGGTCCCTGCACATGGATCAGGTACTCAGAATCTTCCAAGAATGGGGAACCCCGGACATAGACCTCTTTGCAAGTCCGTGGAATGCCAAACTTCCCCGGTGCTGTTCCAGAATTCCGTGTCAGGGAGTTCAGGCCAAGGATGCCTTCCTCCTTCATTGGGGTCAGGGCTTCCTGTATGCCTTTCCACCCATTCCCTTGATTCCCAAGACTCTGTTCAAACTCCAGAGGGATCAAGGATCTATGATCCTCATAGCTCCACGCTGGCCACGCCAAGTGTGGTACCCTCTACTTCTGCATCTCTCCCAAGCCCCCTCCCTGGACGTGGGAGCTGCTCCAGACCTTCTGTCCCAGGAGGAAGGGACTTTGTGGCACCCGAACCCCAAGTCCCTTCACCTCAGAGCTTGGTTACTGAAGGCCTAGACCTTCAAGGCTTGAATCTTTCTCAGCAAGTGAAGGATATCCTCCATGCTTCCAGAAAACCTTCCACCAGGCGTTCCTATGCTTTTAAATGGAAGAGATTTTCCATTTGGTGTGCTGAAAAGGGTCTTGACCCTCTAGCACTACCTTTAAATTCTCTCTTAGACTATCTCCTGCATCTTTCCAATGCAGGACTTAAGACAAATTCAGTAAGAGTCCATTTGAGTGCTATTGCAGCATCCCTTAAGCCCATCAATGGACAACCTATTTCCTCTCATCCTCTCATTGCAAGATTCATGAGAGGCCTAACTTTAACTAAACCTCCCATTAGGCCTCCTCCGGTGGCATGGGACTTAAATTTAGTTCTTGGTCAGCTTATGAAGCCACCTTTGAACCCTTAGCCACTACCTCCTTGAAATTTCTTTCCTGGAAGGTTATTTTCCTCATTGCAGTCACTTCAGCTCGCCGCATCAGTGAACTGCAGGCCTTAGTGGCTAATCCACCTTATACAAGGTTCCATCATGATAAGGTAGTCCTTAGGACCAATCCACACTTTATGCCTAAAGTGGTCTCACCTTTTCATCTTAATCAAGAGGTATATTTATCTGTCTTTTTTCCAGCTCCTCATGCATCCAGTGCAGAGAAGAATCTTCATACTCTGGATTGTAAAAGAGCTCTTGCTTTTTACTTACAAAGGACTCAGCAACATAGAAAGTCTTCCCAGCTTTTTGTTGCTTTTGATCTTTCTCATTTGGGACTTCCAGTCTCTAAAAGGACACTGTCCAATTGGATTGCTCAGTGTATTTCTTTCGCCTACCAGAGTAAGAACGTTTCTCTGGAGAGCCATGTCACAGCTCATAATGTGAGGGCCATGGCCACCTCTATGGCTCATCTAAATTCTGTGTCGATCGACCAGATCTGTCGAGCAGCCACCTGGGCCTCGGTTCATACCTTCACAGCCCATTACTGCTTGGACAAGGACTCCCGCCGGGATGCCTTGTTTGGTCAAGCTGTCCTCAAACACCTGTTCCATTCTTAAACAACTCCTACCCTCCTTCCCTGGATGGATGCCTGAAATCCATAGGAGGACGTAGGACCCTTCCCAGCGTCTCCTATCCTTGGGGATCTCCCAGGCATCTTAGCTAGGGAGTCCCCATATGTGAAGACTCATTCCTGCTTGTTCCTGGAGATAGCACAGTTACTTACCTGTAACAGGTGATCTCTGGGAACAGCAGGAATAAGTCTTCACAACCCTCCCACCTCCCCTAGGAGTTGTACCTCTTTTCTGTCTTTCCTTTCCTCTCTCTCTCTATTGTCTCAGCTTTAAACTCGGACTGAGGAGAGGTGGTTAGGAAAGGCGGGAAGGCAGCGCGCAGGCGCTGTGGGATGCTCCCAAAAGCTTTCCTTTTTGGGAAGCTGGGGAGCGTTCCCGCGCAGGCTCCGTCGGTACCGACGTACCCATATGTGAAGACTTATTCCTGCTGTTCCCAGAGATCACCTGTTACTGGTAAGTAACTGTGCTTTATTCATATTAATTTGGCTGTTGTTAGACATGGATAATTTGGGATCTTTAAGCTCTGTCTGCTCCATACTTGAGTGCATTTGTGCTACTTTACTCTTTTGTGGAACCTCTCTGCTTTTGTTAGTATCCTTCAAAGATACATTCTTCCGAACCATCCGCTCTTGGACGACTGTCGGCTTTCCCCTAATGTCTAGTTTAAAAGCTGCTCTATCTCCTTTTTAAAGGTTAATGCCAGCAGCCTGGTTCCATCCCGGTTAAGGTGAAGCCCATCCCTTCGGAAGAGCTCCTCCTTTCCCCAGAATGTTCCCCAGTTCCTAACAAATCCAAACCCCTCATCTCTGCACCATTGTCTCATCCACGCATTGAGACTCCGGAGCTCTGCCTGCCTTTTTGGTTCCTGCGCGTGGAACAGGAACTGGGAGTTGCAGTTGTACATAGTTCATTTTTGCATTTTTTTTGTGCTGTCTTTTAGTTATGTCATCAGACTGAGCATTATGGCACCTTTAGGCGGGAAGAGGAACGCGCATGCGTGCAGTATTCCTAAAGGCTTTCATAGAAAGCTGGGGAAAAGTTCCGCAAGGGGCTCCATCGACGTCGATGTCACCCATATGTGAGGACTGATTCCTGCTGCTCCTGGAGAACATCTGTTACAGGTGAGTAACTACTCTTTTTCTGCGTGGATCCGTGTTTTTCTTCGGTTCGATGCCGGTTTCCCTTTCCCTCCTGGACCCGGTATACCAGTATCGAGCCCGGACTTCATTTTTCGGTTTTTGTCCTTTGTGACTACCGTTCGCGTCATTTTTCTATTTTTCACTGGCAGCCCTGTCTTTTGACCTTGCAGGGGCCTTTTTTCCCCCGATGGCTGCCAGCGGGTTTAAAAAGTGTGATCGGTGTAAGAAACTTATGTCTCTCACCGACACACTTGAGTGCTGCCTCCGCTGCCTTGGGCCTGACGATGACCCGATGATCTGTGGCCCATGTGGGAAAATGTCCTCGAAGGCGTTGAGGAGCCGTCAGCATCAGAAGGAAAGAATCTTCTTTGATTCCGCGTCCGGCCGGGCCCGGACTTCGTTAGAGGCCTCGACGTCTCGGGACTCTGATCCCGAGCATCGCCGAGGTTCCTCTGAGAGTGGGTCTCCCTCGCAGCAGTAACGCAACAAGAAGAAACCCGCGAGGGCGGCATTGGTGGACGCACTTGGCTTTTCGAGGGCCAGGTCACATTGCCCCGAGCGCCGTCCTGGGTCTTCGGAGTCGGAGAGGCCTGCTAAACAACCTCGTGTGGAGACGGAGTCCCTGAGTCCAGTGAGTACTGTAGTCCTCGTGGACTCTCCTCCGGGGGAGCCGACGTCCGAGTCGGGGGCTGCTGAGTCTCCTGAGCTCGGACTCAGGTTGACGGCCTTGGAGAGCAGCTTTGCTGCCTTCATGGAACAGCAGCGGGCACTGATTGCCAGTCTCACAGGTGCATCTGCCCCGACCACTGGGACGTCGACGTCCAAGTCGACCCCAGAGGCCGAGCCAATCGTCGAGTCCATGCGCTCTCGAGTCGATCCTCGGCCAAGGTCTCCCTCGGCCTCCCGTTCGGGACCGAGGTCGTCGATGCCGGTACCCTCGGCGTCGGGGCGGATGGCATTGGTGCCTGCCCGTCTGGAGCCGCTCGATTCCTCCTCTAAGGGGTTGGGCTGGGAAACGGAGGACGAGGAGTCCCCGGACACCTTCCGGACCCGGTGTGTCCCTTCGGACTCACCGGAGTCTGAGCCTCTGAGACGGTCCCCCCCCCCCCCGACGACACCCAGTTCTCGGACTTAGTGCGGGACATGGCCAAGGCCTTGGCCTTCTCCGCAGATCCCGAGGAGGAGCCTCGAGCCGAGGAGCTCGAGGCCCTGCAGTATGACTCTCCTCCCAAGGAGGCCTTTACTGTACCGGTTCCTCCGATGCTGGAGCGGTTGCCCTTCCGCATGTGGGAGACACCGGCCTCGACGTCGGTTCTGAGCAAGCGGGTCGATTGCATTTAAGAAGTCCGCAAGATCCCCGGGTTTCAGAAGGCACAGCTACCGCACCATTCCATGGTTGTGGAATGAGCCATGCATCGGCTGAAGAGTCAGAAGATGCACTCCTTGGTGCCTCCCGGCCAGGAGGCCCGGAACCTGGATGCCCTTGGTAGAAACTGCTTCCAGGGCTCTACCAGCTGTACATGGGCATGTAGCTTCGAGACCTGGGAAAGGAGATTGCCAGGTTCTCTGCTGGTCTCTCCGAGGAACCTTTGCAGAGGTTCATAGCCTTGTCAACTGGGATCTGAGAATGCTCGAAGTTTGTCTTGAGCAACTTATGATGGCTTCGAGGCTTCGGCCCGTGTAGCCGCCGCCGGCATCGGTGCATGCCGTCAGGCCTGGCTACAGTCATCAGACATCGAGCCATGGGTGCAGGACAAGTTGGTCGATGTCCCCTGTCGAGGTGAAAACCTCTTTGGCAAGCCCATGGCTGAAAAAGCTGCAGACCTCGAGTCCGAGACTCTCACCAGGATAAGGCTGTCCAGGAAAACCTCTGCCCCTTCTCTAAAGAAGAAGGGCTCGGGAAAAAAGTCCTTTTACCCGAGGAAGTCATCTGCCTACAAAACTTACCCTCAGTACCAGGCCTCCACATCTCCCCAACAGGGTCAGCAGGCCAAGGGGCAGGGACATGGGCCCCCGCAGACAGAAAACCCCCAAGCCACCAGCTCCGGCTCCTGCACAGCAGGGAGCGGGGTTTTGACTCCAGTGGCATAGCCTCTCCTCCTCAGCTGGCCCCTCTCAGCACAGGAGGTCGGTTGACCCTGTACGCTCACAGGTGGTCGGCCGTAACAAGGGATACCTGGATGCTAAGTATAGTCCAGAGGGGCTATCTACTCCACTTCCACCAGGTACCCCCTCCTACTTTCCAAGGGAGCCTCCAAGACTCCCTCTGCACAGGAACCTACTCCTGCAGGAGTTAGCAAAATCTTCTAAAGGAGCAGGCGGTGGAACCGGTGCCCCAACACCTGAGAGGTCAAGGCTTCTACTCCAGGTACTTCCTGGTATCAAAAAGGGCAGGAGGCCTCATGCTCATCCTAGACTTGCGAAATCTAAACAAGTTCCTGCAGAGGGAAAAGTTCAGTATGCTTACCCTTGGGATACTGCTGCCTTACCTCCAGCAAGGAGATTGGCTGTGCTTCTTAGACCTAAAGGATGCTTATACTCACATCCTTATTCATCCAGACCACAGGCAATATCTCAGATTTGTGGTGGGAGGAAACCATTTTCAGTACAGGGTACTCCTTTTTGGCCTAACCTCCGCCCCCAGGGTTTTCACCAAGTGCCTGACAGTGGTGGCGGCCTACCTCAGGGTTCAAGGGCTCTTCGTCTTTCCATACCTGGACGACTGGCTCATTAGGGGGTCAGTCTCCACAGGAGACCAATCAAGCCACCCTCCGCACTATCTCTCTTCTCCAGCATCTGGGGTTTGTCATAAACTTCGCAAAGTCCACTTTGCGTCCCTCACAAGACTGGACACCCTTCAGGCAAAGGCTTTTTTGCCAGTGGACAGGGCCCACAGACTGATGGATGTGGCCAGACAATTCTCTGGTCTCCGCCAGACAATTCCTGAGGCTGTTAGGCCATATGGCCTCCACAGTCCATGTAACTCCAAATGCCCGTCTGCACATGAGGCCAGCTCATTGGGGCCTCAGGACTCAGTGGCTGCAGGCCACTGGAAACCTAATGGACAAGGTGTGGGTGTCCCAGGTGCTAGCATCTTCTCTGCAGTAGTGGCTTCATCTTCCTAATCTGGTGCAAGGAGTGCCTTTTCAGACACCTCCACACTCCCAAGTGCTCACGACCGATGCTTCTCTTCAGGGTTGGGGTGCACATTGTCATGGAGCATGCACTCAGGGCCATTGGTCTCCATGGGAGGCCGCACAGCAGATCAATCTCTTGGAGTTGAGAGCTATCCGCTTAGCCCTGCAGACTTTCTCTCATGTCTTCTCTCACCAGTCCGTCTTAGTTCAGACGGACAATCAAGTTGCTATGTTCTATGTTAACAAACAGGGGGGCACAGGGTCCCGCCCTCTCTGTCAGGAGGCACAGGACCTGTGCTCCCGGGCAGTCAATCATGCCATACTTCTCAAGGCAGTCTATCTCCCTGGGCAGGAGAATCGCCTGGCAGACAGATTGAGCAGGATCCTACAGCCACACGAATGGCAGTTGAATCCTCTGGTGGTTCAACAAATCTTCCTAAGATGGGGTCTTCCAGACATAGATCTCTTTGCCAGTCCACTGAACCGTCAACTGCCCAGGTTTTGCTCCAGACAATCGCATCCTCTCAGAATAGCAGTGGATGCATTTCTCATTCCGTGGTCTACAGACCTCCTATATGTGTTTCCTCCCACGCCTCTAGTGCCCAGGACACTGTTCAAAGTGATCCGGGGCAAGGCTTCGTTAATACAGGTGGCCAAGGCAACCGTGGTTCCCACTTCTTTTGCAACTGGCGGTGGACTCTCCTCTTCCTTTGGGGATGCAACCAGATCTCCTGTCTCAGGAGCAGGGATCCCTCTTACACCCCAATCTCCAGTCCCTCAATCTGATGGCCTGGCTGCTGAAAGGGTAGTTCTAGCACCCTTACTGCTGTCTAGGGAAGTGGAGGACGTGGTCTTGGCCTCTAGGATGAAGTCCACCCGAAAGTCTTATGCCTTCAAGTGGCGTCGGTTCTCCACCTAGTACGCTGAACACAAGGAGGATCCTTTCTTATGCCTGGTACCAGTAGTGCTGCAAAACTTGCTTCACCAGTCCAACCTAGGCCTTAAATCCAACTCTGTTAGGGTCCATCTCAGTGCTCTCTCAGTGCACCACTCACCGGTGGAGGGCCAGTCTCTCTCAAGCCACCCTTTGGTGACTCGCTTCCTCAGAGGCCTGCTTTTGCTTAAGCCTCCGGTTCGTCCACCTGCCCCTGAGTGGGATTTGAATGTGGTCTTGCAACAGCTTACTTGCCCACCATTTGAGCCTATGGCTACTTGCCCTTTGCGCTTTCTCTCCTGGAAAGCGTTGTTTTTGGTGGCTCTTACCTCAGCAAGGCGAGTGAGCGAGCTTCAAGCCCTGGTGTCATATGCACCATATACTAGGTTCTATAGGAACAGAGTAGTCTTGCGGACTCACCCTGTTCCTTCCAAAGGTTGTCTCCTCCTTCCACCTCAATCAGGAGGTGGTTCTTCCGACTTTCTTTCCCAGGCCGCATGCCAGCCAGGCTGAGATGGTCTTGCAAACCCTGGACTGTAGTAGGGTGTTGTCCTTCTACCTTGACCGTACGCAGGAACACTGAAGGGCTGTGCAGCTCTTCGTCTCTTTTGACCCTAATAAGCTGGGGTTACCTGTCTCCAAGCGTACCTTGTCCATCTGGGTGGCAGACTGTATCGCCTGGACGTATAGGGCAGCCGGCCTCTCCTTGCAGGGTCGAGTCATGGCCCACCGTGTTAGGGCGAAGGCTGCATCAGTGGCTCATTTCCGCTCTGTTCCGTTGGCAGACATCTGCCGGGCCGCTACTTGGTCTTCAAGCCAAACCTTTGTGACCCACTACTGCCTCGAGAGGGAGTCCTGCAGGGACAATGCTTTCGGGCAGGCGGTACTCCGTAATCTTTTTGAGGTATAGGCAGCTCCTACTCTCCTACCCTGGTGTTGCGCTACTGTATGGGGGTGATATCAGAGAAGATTCTTTTCGCACATGCTGAGGCTCTAGAGCAGGGGTGTCAAACTCAAATACACAGTGGGCCAAAATGTAAAACTTGAACAAAGTCGCGGGCCAGCATTGAACAAATGAACCTTTTAATATGGACCCAAACAAGATTTGCTTTAACATTGAATATGAAGCAACACTTATTACTATACAATTTATAACTTAATAGTTCAGATATGCAAAAACCAATTTCAAATAAAAAAAAACATCAATGACATTCATTTATTAAATAAGATTTAAATAATAATAAATAATAATTTTTAAAATAAAATAACAATAATAAAATTAATCAACCATTCAAGCCCATGTCTTGGAGTAGCAAGAAAAAGTGCATAAAGAAAACGTTAATTATTGCTCAGTTTGCTGCACACTGATCTAATCTGATGTGCCCAAGCCAGATACCTGGCATCTCTTCTTGGATGATAGTTCATCAATGTCTGGGCTCAGGCTTTGAGCTGAGGAAATCCTCAGTATCGAGCGAAGGTGTTCATCAGTCAGACGTCTCCTGTGAGATGTTTTGGTCATCTTCATCGAGGAGAAAAGTTGCTCACATAGATAAGTGCTGCCGAACATGGAGAGCATCTGAGCAGCTTGGGTGCGGAGCTGAGGCATTGTGTCAGGGATGAACTGTGGAAACTGGGCGGCGCCCACAGCATCATACTTTGACTTCAGCGTGTCATTACACTGGAGTTCAATTAGCTCCATTTGGAGGTTGGTTGGTGCGTTTTCCACATTAACTGCAAAGGGATTACTGAGCAGTTCAAACCTACATTTCTGGACATCAAAGTCGGCAAATCGCTGGCTAAACTCAGCGCCGAGTACACTGAGTTTTTCAGCAAACTGTGCGCATGGGAACAAGTTGGTAAAGAACTGCGTTTTCATGGTTTGGCAGCAGGGAAAATGGCCAAGGTTTCCTTGCAGCATCTGATTCTCCCACAGGCACAGTTTAGTTTTAAAAGCCCTCACTGCAGCGTACATGTCTGTGATGATGCGCCCCCGCCCCTGAAGCTGCAGGTTCAGCGCATCGAGATGGCTCGAGATGTCACACAGAAAGGCCAGCTCACACAGAAACGTTTTCTCCCGAAGCTCTGCTGTGTCCTTCCCTTTGCTTTCCAGAAACTGACATATTTCCTCATGCAGCTCAAAACATCTATTCAGTACTTTTCTTCGGCTTAACCATCTCACCTCTGTGTGATACGGCACATCTGCGTATTCCGAACCACACTCCTCCAGAAAAGACTTAAACTGGCGGTGATTCAGACCTTTGGCTCTTATAAAGTTAACTACTTGTGTTACTGTGGTCATAACATGTTCCATCTTTAGGGCTTTGCCACACAATGATTCCTGATGTATGATGCAGTGATAAACAGTTAGTTCACCTGCACAGTTCTCTTCCTGCATCTTCTCCCGGACCCTGCCCACCAGTCCACTTGTTTTACCGCACATCGCTGGCGCACCATCTGTCGTTAATCCCACGAGTTTATCCCACGGCAGCTTTATTTCAGTTACGCATTTGGAAACCTCCTCAAAAAATTCCTTTCCTGTGGTTGTGCCATGCATTGATTTGAATCCCAATAGCTCCTCCGTAACACACATATTTGAGTCCACTCCACGGATGAAGACTGACAGCTGAGCAGTATCAGATGCGTCGCTGCTCTCATCCACAGCAAGGGAGAATGCAACGAAATCTTTTCCCTTTTCCAAAAGCTGGTCATACAGATTGGTGGCAAGATCACATGTGCGATCAGCTACTGTGTTTCTGCTCAGGCTCACGTTTGAAAAGGCTTGCTTTTTCTCTGGGCACACGATGTCACAAACTTTCAACATGCACTTTTTCACAAACTCTCCCTCATTAAAGGGCCGGGCTGATTTTGCGATCTCTGCTGCCACAATATAACTAGCCTTTACAGCAGCCTCACTTTGTGATGTGGCTTTTTTGAACATATTCTGTTGTGAAACCAAACTTCTTTTCATCTCCTCCACTTTCTGGCTCCTTTGAGTCATGTCCAGGTCCTTGTACTTGTCATGGTGTTTTGTTTCATAGTGTCGTCGAATGTTATACTCCTTAGTTATAGCCACGTTGACTCCACAAATCAGACAAACAGGTCTGTCTTTTACATATGTAAACAAATATTCTGTCTCCCACCTGTCCAGAAAGTTCCTGTTGTCTGCCTTTCTTTTTGCCATTTTTGGGAAGGGGTTCCACAGTGACAGTTGTAGCTTGAGATCGCTATGACTTCTGTCACACAGGAGAGGGCGTTTCTGGGACCTGTCCTGATTGACGCGCCAAAACAACAGCAAGGCATTATGGGATTTGTAGTATTAGCGATGAATGAATGCGCTGTATAATACCGGCGGGCTAGCTCTAGTAGTCATTTGGTATAGCCTCGCGGGCCAAATATAATTACACTACGGGCCAAATTTGGCCCGCGGGCCAGAGTTTGACACCTATGCTCTAGAGGGAGCTCATTTTTCAGCTTTGGCTCCCCGGTAGCCTTAAGCTGGGGAGTCCCATATGTGAGGACTAACTTCCTGCTTGGTCCTGGAGAAAGTGTAGTTACTCACCTGTAACAGGTGTTCTCCAGGAGCAGCAGGAATCAGTCCTCACAACTCTCCCTCCTCCCCTTGGAGTTGCAGTCATATTATTCATTTTATTTGTTGTTGTCTTTAGCTATGTCATCAGACTGAGCAAGATGGCACCCTTGGGCGGGAAGGGGACCGCGCATGCGCGCTGCATTCCCAAAGGCTTTCTTTGAAAGCTGGGGAAATGCTACGCATGGGGGCTCCGTCGGCATCGATGTCACCCATATGTGAGGACTGATTCTCCAGGACCAAGCAGGAAGTCAGTCCTCACATATGGGTGACGTCGGCGCCGACGGAGCCCTCGCGGAGCAATTTTCCCCAGCTTTCAAAGAAAGCCTTTGGGAATTGCAGCGCGCATGCGCGGTCGCCTTCCCGCCCAAGGGTGCCATCTTAGCCAGTCTTCTTTTTTCCGCGGAGCCCTACAGACGTACCCGTCGTGTCCCCGCTAAAAAAGTTGATTTTCGTGAGTTTTTCTCTTTTTTCACTTCGGTTCGACGCCGGTCGTTTTCCTGCCCGGACTCGCGACGCCGTTGCGAGTCCTTCTCTTATTTTTCGGTTTTTCTGATTTTTGGTCAGTTTCGTTTTCGGTTTTTCACTGGCAGCCCGGTCCTTTGACCTTGCAGGGGCCCTTTTTCCCCCGATGGCTGCCAGTGGTTTCAAGCGGTGTGGTCAGTGTGACAGAAATATGTCACTCACTGACACACACGATAATTGCTTCCGCTGCCTGGGCCCGGATCATGAAGAAATGATCTGTGGAGCCAGTGGCAAAATGTCCTCCAAAGCGTTGAGGAGTCGGCGGCATCAGCGGGATAGAATCTTCGCTGACCCCAGCCGTACCTGGACCTCGTCGGAGGCCTCGGCATCCAGAGGCTCCAGCTCTGACCATCGCCGAAGCTCCTCCGACAGGGGTTCTCCCTCCGGAGACCATCGACGGAAGACAAAACCCGCGAGGGCGGCGTCGGTGGACGCACCTGGCTCCGCGAGGGCCAGGTCGCATAGCCCCGACAGCCGTCCCGGGTCTTTGGAGAAGGAGCACCTCCCGAAGCGACCTCGCCTGGAGTCGGAGTTGCCTGCTCGGGTAAGTCCTGTGGTCCTTCTGGACTCGCCTCCGAGAGGTCCGACGTCGGGCCCGACGCCGTCGGGGCCCGAGTCGGGGGCTGCTGGGTCACCTGAGGTCAGACTCAGGTTGACGGCCTTGGAGAGCAGACTATCTGCCTTCATGGACCAGCAGCGGGCACTGATCGCTAGCCTCGCTGGTGCCGCTGCCCTGACCGCCGGGACGTCGACGTCTAAGTCGACCCCGGAGACCGAGCCGATCCTCGAGTCCATGCGAACTCGAGTCGATCCTCGGTCGAGGTCACCCTCGGCCTCCCGTTCGGGACTGAGGTCGCCGCCGCCGACTCCCTCGGCGTCGGGGCGGCCGACGCCTCCGCCTGCCCGAGCCGACCCCACCGATTCCTCCTCGGAGTCGGCCTGGGAGTCTGAAGAGGAGGAGTCACCTGATTCCTTTCGGACTCGGTGTGTCCCCTCGGACTCACCTGAGTCCGAACCTCGGAAACAGTCCCCTCCGGAGGATGCCCGGTTCTCGGACTTCGTCAGGGATATGGCCAAGGCTTTGGCCTTCCCTGCGGATCCCGAGGAGGAGCCTCGAGCCGAAGAGCTCGACGCCCTTCAGTACGACTCTCCCGCCCGGGAGCACTTTACTGTACCGGTGCCTCCCATGCTGGAACGACTACTCTTCCGCAGGTGGGAGAGTCCGGCCTCGTCGCTGGTATTGAGCAAGCGGGTCGATTCCATCTATCGAGTCCGCAAGAGTCCTGGCTTCCAAAATGCACAGCTGCCACACCATTCCATGGTAGTGGAATCGGCCATGCATAGGCTTAAGAGCCAAAAAATGCACTCCTCGGTGCCTCCTGGCAGGGAGGCCCGTAACCTGGATGGCCTTGGTAAGAAGTGTTTCCAGGGCTCTATGCTGGCATGTCGTGTCCAGACCTACCAGCTATACATGGGCATGTATCTCCGAGACCTGGCTAAAGAGCTAGCCGGATTCTCCGCTGGACTGTCCGAGGAACCTTTGCGGAGGTTCCTAGCCTTGACAACTGGTATTCGGGAATGCTCCAAATTCATGTCCCGAGCAGCCTATGATGGCTTTGAAGCATCGGCTCGTGTGGCCGCAGCTGGCATCGGTGCCCGCCGACAGGCTTGGCTTCAGTCGTCTGACCTTGAACCTTGGGTGCAGGACAAGTTGGTCGATGTCCCCTGCAGAGGTGAGAACCTCTTTGGCAAGCCCATGGCTGAAAAGGCTGCACAAATCGAGACGGAGACTCTCACCAGGACCAGGCTTTCTAGGAAGACCTCCGCCCCTTCCCAGAAAAAGAAGGGCTCGGGAAAGAAGTCCTTTTACCCGAGGAAGGCGGCTGCCTATAAACACTACCCTCAATATCAGGCCCCCGCAGCTCCCCAACAGGGTCAGCAGGCCAAGGGACGGGGTAACGGGTCCCGTAGGCAGCAAGCCCCCAAGCCTGCACCACCAGCCCCTGCTCAGCAGGGTGGGGGTTTTTGACTTTCTCAGCATAGCCTCTCCCCCTCAGCCGGTTACTCCCAGCACCGGAGGCCGGCTGGTTCACTTCGCCCACAGGTGGTCCAACATCACTTCAGATGCCTGGGTGCTTCAAGTCGTGCGAGAAGGATATCTTCTCCACTTTCATCAGGTCCCTCCCTCTTATTTTCCGGGAGAACCTCCTCGACTCCCTCTGCACAGGGACTTACTCCTTCAGGAGTTAGCAAGTCTTCTTCAGGAACAGGCTGTGGAACCGGTGCCCCACCACCTGAGAGGTCAAGGCTTTTATTCCAGGTATTTTCTGATATCAAAAATGACAGGAGGCCTCAGACCCATCCTGGACTTGCGCAACCTCAACAAGTTCCTCGTGCGGGAAAAGTTCAAGATGCTTACCCTTGGAATCCTTCTGCCCTACCTCCAGCAGGGAGATTGGCTATGCTCCTTAGATCTAAAGGATGCCTACACGCACATCCTCATCCACCCAAGCCACCGCCAATACCTAAGGTTTGTGGTGGCAGGAAATCACTACCAGTACAGAGTACTGCCCTTTGGCCTATCCTCCGCACCGCGAGTCTTCACAAAATGTCTCGCGGTGGTGGCGGCCTATCTCAGGCTTCACGGCCTCTATGTCTTTCCGTACCTCGACGACTGGCTCATCAGAGTGTCGTCCTCTCCGGCAGTCACCAACGCCACACACCGCACGGTGACTCTTCTGCAGTACTTGGGCTTTGTCATAAACTTCGCAAAGTCCACTTTGCTCCCCTCACAGGATCTCGAGTTCATCGGCGCAAGACTGCACACTCCTCAGGCTCGAGCTTTCCTGCCTCTCGACAGGGCTCAACGGCTCATGGACCTAGCCGGCCGTTTTCGCAGCCAGTCCCTGGTCTCCGCCAGGCGCTTCCTGAGACTACTCGGCCATATGGCTTCCACCGTCCACGTGACCCCCAATGCTCGCCTGAATATGCGGCCTGCTCAATGGTGCCTTCGCAAGCAGTGGCAACAGGCCACCGGCGGACTAGCCGACTTAGTGCGCATCTCCGGGCCGCTGGCCTCTTCCCTACAGTGGTGGCTTCATCGGCCGAACCTGGTGCTCGGAATGCCGTTTCAGTCGCCTCAGCCGGCTCAAGTGCTGACGACCGATGCTTCCCTCCTGGGTTGGGGAGCACATTTCCAGGGGGCATGTACTCAAGGTCTCTGGACCGCGTGGGAGTCTGCTCAACAGATCAACTTCCTGGAGCTCAGAGCAATCCGTCTGGCGCTCAAGGCTTTCTCCCACCTGACTTCTCACCAGTCCGTCCTTGTCCAGACGGACAATCAAGTTGCCATGTTCTACGTGAACAAGCAGGGGGGCACGGGCTCCTTCCTTCTCTGCCGAGAAGCTCAGAAGCTCTGCTCTTGGGCCGTCAGTCACGGCATTCTTCTCAAGGCAGTTTATCTCCCAGGCCAAGAAAATTGCCTGGCGGACAAACTCAGCAGGATACTCCAGCCGCACGAGTGGCGTCTGGATCCCTTGGTAGTTCAGAAACTCTTTCTGAAGTGGGGCCTCCCCACGATGGATCTCTTTGCCAGTCCTCTCAACCGGCAACTTCCTCGCTTCTGCTCTCGTCAGCCACATCCCCTTCGGGTAGCGGCAGATGCTTTTCTACTCTCATGGTCGGAAAGCCTTCTCTATGCTTTTCCTCCCATCCCGCTAGTCTCTCGAACTCTATTCAAGGTTCTCCGGGACAAAGCTTCCATGATCCTGGTGGCTCCTCGCTGGCCCAGACAGCCGTGGTTCCCACTCCTGTTGCAGTTAGCGGTAGAGGATCCGTTCCCTCTGGGGTTTCAACCGGATCTCCTAACACAGGATCAGGGGTCTCTGCTACACCCCAACCTCAGATCTCTCAACCTAATGGCCTGGCGGCTGAAAGGGTAGTCCTCGCTCCCCTTCTCCTGCCGACAGAGGTGGAAGAGGTCGTCCTAGCTTCTCGGCGACCTTCTACCCGCAAATGCTACGCCCTTAAATGGCGTCGCTTTTCCGTTTGGTGTGTACAGCAGTCTCAGGATCCCTTCTCCTGCTCGGTGTCGGTGATCTTGCAGTACCTGCTCTACCTCTCTAATCTGGGACTTAAGTCCAACTCTGTCAAAGTCCACCTCAGTGCTCTTTCAGCACACCATGTGCCGGTGGACGGCAGACCTCTTTCCAGCGACCCTCTCGTAGCACGGTTTCTCCAAGGTCTCCTTCTACTTAAACCACCTCTGCGCCCGCCAGCACCTGACTGGGATCTGAATGTGGTTTTACAGCGGATCACCTGTCCGCCTTTTGAACCGATGGCTACCTGTTCTCTGCGTTTTCTTTCGTGGAAAACCTTATTCCTGATAGCCCTCACTTCCGCTAGACGCGTAAGTGAATTGCAGGCCCTCATGTCTGATCCTCCCTTCACTCGGTTCTACAAAAATAGGGTAGTCCTACGGACTCACCCAAAATTTCTTCCAAAAGTTGTCTCCCCTTTTCACATCAATCAGGAGGTGGTACTTCCAACCTTCTTTCCCAGGCCTCACTCCAGCCGAGCTGAACGAGTCCTGCATACCCTGGACTGTAGAAGGGCATTAAACTTCTACCTTGACCGTACGCGGGAGCACCGTAAAGCTGCTCAGCTTTTTGTGTCTTTTGACCCCAATAAATTGGGGCTTCCGGTCTCCAAGCGTACTCTGTCCATCTGGGTTGCTGACTGTATCGCTTGGGCTTATGGGGCAGCCGGACTCTCCTTAGAAAGTCGAGTCACGGCTCATTGTGTTCGGGCGAAGGCTACGTCAGTGGCTTACCTCCGCTCTGTTCCGCTGGCAGACATCTGCCGGGCCGCTACTTGGTCTTCGAGCCAGACTTTTGCGGTCCATTACTGCCTCGAGAGGGAGTCCCGCAGGGACAGTGCTTTCGGACAGGCAGTCCTCCGAAATCTCTTTGAGGTTTGAGCAACTCCTACCCTCCATCCCGGATGGGGGCTACTGGTGGGTGATAATTCAGTGAAGATTCCTTCCTTCTGTGCCGCTGAGCTAGAGGGAGCTCATTTTTGTGCTTAGGGTCTCCGGTAGCCTTAAGCTTGGGAGTCCCATATGTGAGGACTGACTTCCTGCTTGGTCCTGGAGAAAGCGTAGTTACTCACCTGTAACAGGTGTTCTCCAGGAGCAGCAGGAATCAGTCCTCACAACCCTCCCTCCTCCCCGTGGAGTTGCAATCATCTGCTTAAGTTTTTTTGCAAATTTTTATGCTGTCTTTTAGCTATGTCATCAGACTGGCTAAGATGGCACCCTTGGGCGGGAAGGGGACCGCGCATGCGCGCTGCAATTCCCAAAGGCTTTCTTTGAAAGCTGGGGAAAATTGCTCCGCGAGGGCTCCGTCGGCGCCGACGTCACCCATATGTGAGGACTGATTCCTGCTGCTCCTGGAGAACACCTGTTACAGGTGAGTAACTACGCTTTCCTGCTGCTCCTAGAGAACACCTGTTACAGTTGAGTAACTACGCTTTCAGTAAAGCCTTTGACACTGTTCCGCACAGATGGCTTATGAACAAACTGAGCTTCCTAGGGATGGACCCTAAAGTTCTCTGGGAACAAGCAGGAAGTCAGTCCTCACATACGGGTGACATCAGCACCAACGGAGCCTTCTAAGAAGCATCCTCTCAATTTTCAAAGAAAGCCTTTGGGAGATGCCACCACGCATGCATGTTCCCCTTCCTGCCCAGGGATGCAATCTTGCTCAGTCTCCTTTTTCCTGCAGAACCCCTCAGACGTTTGTTTGGCTTGTCCCCAGAAAAAGTTGATTTTTCTCTCCGAGCTTCATACTCACCTCCAGTGTCGCACTGGTACTCTTCCTGCCACCGACCTCATTGCCTCAGCGACCAGTTCGGTCTTTTTCTGTAGTTTTCGTTCTTTTCTTTTCCTGGCATCTTCACACCTTTTTTCTCCCACTGGCAGCCCGGATAGTCTTTGTCCTCGCAGGGCTACTTTTTCCCCATGGCTACCAATGGCTTTAAGAAGTGTGATCAGTGCTCTAAAATTATGTCTTTGAATGACACACATGACTGCTGTCTCTACTGCTTGGGCCAGACCATGACCTGGCAGCTTGCAGCCTCTGCAAAAGGATGTCCAGTAAGGCCCTCAAGAGCCGCCAACAGCAGCACGATAAGTTTTTCCCCGAGTCCCTGGTGCCTCCGAAGGCCAGGGCCTCGTCTGATGCCCCCACATTTTGGGCGGAACCTCCTGAACACAAGCTTCGTTGTGGGCCTTCAGAAAGGGGTCTCCCTCGAGGGAACCCAGGAAGAAGAAGAAATCCTCGAAGGCAGTGCCCTTAGATGGTTTCGACTGGCCGGGTGCTCCCCGTCCCGCAGTCTGAGATTTATTCAAGGCGTCAGAGCGGGAGCACCCTGCGAAGGTCCCCAGAGAGGATCTGACTGCAGACTGGCCTCGGTCCCCAGACACCATCCTCATCGAGGATTCCCCTTCGGAGGTGCCAGCGTCGGGCCTGGGTCCCTCGGTGCCCACGCCTAAGGCTGCGGAGCCTTCTGGCCTGGAATCCAGAATAGCGGCCCTAGGGCGCAGTTTGTCTGCCTTCATGGACCAGCTGCGGGTGGTTGTCCGATGTGACCAGTTCATCTGCCCCGACCACCGGGCCCTCGACGTCCAAATCGTCCCCGGAGGCCGAGCCGATCCTCAAGGTCCTTTGTCCTCAAGTTGATCCTGGGCCGAGGTTGCGATCTGAGTCCTGCTTGACGGAACTGTGGTCATCCCCAGTAAGTATGCCGGCCGCAGGGCATCGGGGCCCCGAAGGCCCACGGAGCAGCCTTCCTACGAGTCCTTGATGGACTACTCCGAGTGGGAGACGGAGGACAAGGAGCCCCCCAATAACCACCGTCACCGCGACATCCCATCTGACTCTCCCGTCTCTGAGCCCTGATGGCGGTCCCCGCTGAAGGATATGGGCTTCCTTGATTTCGTCAAGGATATGTCAAAGGCCCTGGCATTCCCAGCTGAGTTGGAGGAGGACCCTCTGTTGGATGAATTGGAAACCCTCCAGTAAGAGGCTCCTTTGCAGGAATCGCTCACGGTGCCCATCCCCCCATCCTGGAATGGCTGATGCTTCGAATGTGGGAGACACCGGCCTTGGTGCCGGCGGTGAGCAAACGGCTTGACTCAATGTATCGAGTCCACCGGAGCCTGGGCTTCCAAAAGTCACAGTTACCGCATAACTCCATGGTGGTGGAGTCGGCCATGCATCAGATAATGCATTTCCAGCAGATAATGGCAGCTCATCCTGGCCTGCTAAAGAAACTGGGGAAAGAGTCAAGGAGGTCTCATGTTGAAGGGTGGGTTGTCTGTTGGTAGTGCTTAAAGAAGCCCTTTCGAGTGAGAATTCAAAGGTTGCCGAATGAGAGTCCTGGGAAGGGCTGTGAACTAGGGGCCCGATATTCAGCGCCAGTAGATAGGCGCAAGTATAATGCCTAACCGCCAGTGATTAACTTTAAATCTGAATATTCAAAGCCAGGGTCATTTGCGGCCCTGGCATTGAAAATTCGGTTTGCCACACATGCTCCAATGGCGCAGAAGCTAACCTGCAGTGGCAATATTGAGACGCTGTCTGGTTAGCTCCTGCGGGTAAAAGATAGGCCAGCATTTTCTGATCCTATCTTGCACCCACAGAAGCTAACTGGGTAGTGGTGCAATATCGTCGCTAACCGGTTAGCTACTGACGCCACTACCGGAACTCCCCGGAACGCCCACGACATGCCCCGATGTTAAGCCATTAGCATTGTGGCATTTAGTGGCATTAGTGACATTGAGTATCCCGGCAGTGGCATTTTCGCAGTTTACACCTCTGTGAACCATGTAAATGGCTTGGAATATCAGGCCCTAGATGTTTATCCATTGGACCCTAAATCTGAGAAGTAGAGCTCTTATAAGAACATAAGATATGCCATTCTGGGTCAGACCAAGGTCCATCAAACCCAGTATCCTGTTTCCAACAGTGGCTAATCTAGGTCATACGTACCTAGCAGTTTCCCCAAAAGACACAGGTTCCACAATGCTTGTACTGGGTCAAGTATTGATATCCTGGGTCCCTTCTTAATAATGGTTTATGGACCTTTCCTCCAGGAACTTGCCCAAACCTTTTTTAAACCCAGCTACACTAACAGCCTTACTACATCCTCTGGTAACAAATTCCAATGATTACACATTGAGTAAAAAAATATTTTCTTTTATTAGTCTTAAATAGTTTACCCTGTAGCTTCATTGCATGCCCCCTAGTCTTTCTATATTCTGATAACATAAACAATCGATCTACGTTTACCCATTCCACTCCGTTCGTTAATTTACGTCTATCATATCTCCCCTCAGCCGTCTCCTTTCCAGGTTAAAGAGCCCTAACCTTTTTAGCCTTTCTTCATAGGGGTATCCTTCCATCCCCTTTACCATTTTGGTGGCTCTTCTCTGAACCTTTTTTTAATAACGCTATATCCTTTTTAAGATACGGCACACAATATTCAAGGTGCGGTCTCACCATGAAACAATATAGAGGCATTATAATATCCTTTGTTTTATTTTCCATTCCTTTCCTTATGATACCTAGCATTCTATTTACTCTCTTGGTCGCCGCTGCAAAATGGACCGAGGTTTTTAACATGTTATCCACAATGACACCTAAATCTTTTTCCTGGGTGGTGATTCCTAATGTGGAACCTTGCATCGTGAACCATAGTTTGGGTTGTTCTTCCCTAGGTGCATAACCTTGCACTTGTCCACATTAAATTTAATCTGCCATTTTGATGCCCAGTCTTCCAGTTTATCAAGATCCTCTTGCAATTTTCCACAATCCTCTTGGGTTTTAACAACTTTAAATAGTTTTGTGTCATCTGCAAATTTGATACCCTCACTCGTTATTCCCTTTTCCAGGTCATTTATGAATATGTCAAAAAACAGCGGACCCAGCACAGATTCCTGGGGTACACCACTATTCACCTTTTTACATTTTCTACATTGGCCATTTAGCCCTACCCTCTGTTTTCTATCTTTTAACCAGTTCCTGATCCACAATTGTACACTGCCACATGGCCCTTTAGTTTTGCCAAAAGTCTCTGATGAGGGACCTTGTCAAAGGCTTTCTGAAAGTCCAAATATACTATATCAATCGACTCACCTTTGTCTACCTGTTTACACCTTCAAAAAAACATCACAGATTAATAAGACAAGATCTTCCTTGTCTAAAGCCATGTTGGCTGTCTCTCATTAAGCCATGACTATCTACATGTTCAGCAATTTTGTTCTTTATGATGGTTTCTACCATTTTTCCCGGTACTGACATCAGGCTGACCTGTCTGTAGTTTCCCGGATCACCCCTGGAACTCTTTTTAAAAATCGGTGTTACATTCGCCATCCTCCAATCTTCAGGTATTACGGATGATTTTAATGATAGTTCACAGATTACTAATAGCAGGTCTGCAATCTCATATTTCATTTCTTTCAACACCCTTGGATGTATATCATCCAGCCCAGGTGATTTGCTACTCTTCAGTTTATCTAATAGTTGTAATACATCTTCCCGATGTATCGATATTACCTTCAATTCTTACGCACCTTTAAATACCACTTCAGTCATGGGTAACATCCCTACATCTTCCTCAGTAAAGACCGAAGCAAAGAATTCATTCAGTCTCTCCGCTATCGCCTTGTCGCCTCTTAGTGCCCCTTTAACCCCTCTATCATCTAATGGACCAACTGACTCTCTCACAGGTTTTTTGCTACGATTGTACTTGAAAAAGTCTTTATTATTACGTGTTTTTGCTTCCGCAGCAAGTTTCTTCTCACATTCTCCCTTTGCCTGCCTTATCAATGCCTTGCATTTAATTTGCCAGTGCTTGTGCTGTTTCCAGATTTCCTCGTTTGGCTCTTTTTTCCATTTCCTGAAAGATGCTTTTTTGGCAACAACAGCCTCTCTGACCTCACCTTTAAAACATGCTGGCAGTTTTTTGGACTTCCTTTCACTTTTCTTAAAGCATGGAATACAGCTGGTCTGGGCTTCCAAGATAGTATTTTTCAACAACACCCAAGCTTGATGTAAGTCTTTAACCTTTGCAACTGATCCTTTTAGTTTTTTCTTAACTATTTTCCTCATTTTATCATAGTCTCCCTTTCAAAAGTTAAAAGGTAGTACTGTGGATTTCCTTACCATCCCTTCTCCATTAATTAGATCAAACACAATTATGCTATGATCACTATTGCCAAGTGGCCCCAACACCCTTATCTCTTGCACCAGATCTGGTGTTCCACTAAGGACTAGGTCCAATATGGCTTCCCCTCTGGTCAGTTCATGAACCAGCTGCTCCAAGAAGCAGTCATTTATTTCATCTAGGAACTTTATCTCCCTAGCATGTCCTGCCGTGACACTGACCCAGTCAATACCGGGGTAATTGAAATCACCCATGTGCTATAACTTTTGTTATCTTCCTTGATTTCTTTGAGCATTTCATCATCCATTTGTTCATTCTGGCCAGGCGGTCAAAAGTACACTCCCACTGCCATCGCCTTCCGATATTTACATGGAATTTCAATCCATAGAGATTCTACAGCAAATTTTGTTTCCTGCAAAACTTTAATCCTTTCTGACTCAATGCCCTCTCTAACATAGAGCACAACCCCTCCACCACTTTGATCAGCTCTATCATTACGATATAGTTTGTATCCGGGTATCACAATGTCCCACTGGTTGTCCTCCTTCCACCATGTTTTTGAGATTCCAATCATATTTAACCTCTCATTTAGTGCTAAATATTCTAACTCTCTCACCTTATTTTTTAGATTTCTAGCATTTGCATACAAACATATTAGAGACTTTATTTTATTCATATTAATTTGGCTATTGGTAGGCATGGGTAATTTGGGATCTTTAAGCCCTGTCTTCTCCATACTGGAGTGCCCTCCAGTATGGAGAAGACAGGGCTGCTTTACCTTTTTTGGAACCTCTCTGCTTTTGGTAGTATCCTTCAAGGATACATTCTTACGAACTATGTGCTCTTGTGCGACTGTCGGCTTTCCCCTATTTTCTAGTTTAAAAGCTGCTCTATCTCCTTTTTAAAGCTTAATTTATTTATTTAAGATTTCTTTTATACCGCGCTATTTGTCATCAGTGCAGTTTACATTGAAACAATATAACACTGGTCAGATATATCAGACCTATTTTACAAATAACAGGAGGAAACAATATAACACTGGTCAGATATATCAGACCTATTTTACAAATAACAGGAGTATTAACATGGAAGTAATCAGGGAAATCATGTACATTTCTAGAAAAATACATGAAGGTAATGTTATAATCTGTGCAGTTAGTTAGGGTAGGAATGAGGTTGAGAGGGTGGGGGAGGGGAAGGGGTGTTTAGGTGTATAAAGTGTGTGATGAAAAGGTGGTGTTTAAGGGCTTTTTTGAACTGTTTAATGTCTTTAATTGCTCTGATGTTGGGAGGGAATTTGTTCCAACACCTAAGAGCATAGTTTGAAAATGACCTATTGATGGATGACTGGTTAACTTTTATGGAAACCTTTGGTATAAGTAGGGTGTCAACAGCTGTAGATCTCCTGGACCTGATGTTTGTTGTGTGTGTGATGAGGTCAGAGATGGAAGGTGGAGAAATATTATTGAAGGCCCTAAAGGTAGTAAGGATGGCCTTTTATTGGATTCTACAGCTTATTGGGAGCCAATGAAGTTTCTCTAGAATGGGGGAGATGTGCTCACACTTTGATGATCCGCAGAGGACACGGGCTGCTGCATTCATGGCCAACTGTAGAGGGTTGATTGTTATCTTTGGCAGGCCATGGAGTATTATGCTAGCATAATCAAAATGCGGCGTGACCAGAACTTGGAAGATGGTGCGGAAGTCGTCAGACTCCATCATAGGTTTCAGGTGACGAAGGGTTTTAATCTTGAAGTAAACCGCCTTTACAGTGCGTTTTATATGTTCCTTGAAGTCTAATCTTTGATCAAGTATTACTCCCAGATATCGTATATTGGATTTAACTGGGAGTTTGGCATCTCTAACTTTTAGAGATGATGGAGGGGAGAAACATTTAATCTCCAGGAACAAGCAGGAATGAGTCTTCACATATGGGTACGTCGGTACCGACGGAGCCTGCGCGGGAATGCTCCCCATCGTCCAATCAGAAAGCTTTTGGGAGCATCCCACAGCGCCTGCGTGCTGCCTTCCCGCCTTTCCAACTGTCTCTCCTCAGTTTTCGTTTTTCCACGGAGCCGGCAGGACGTACTCCTGTCACCGCAGAAAATTTCTTTTTTAATTCTTTAATTTTTGTTTTCTTGTGGTCGCGGCTGTTTTTCCCGCCTACACCGGTACTGCCGGTGGGTTTTTTCTTTTCTTTTTCACAAACTCAGGTTAAGTTTTCCCTCAGTTTCTGTCTTAAATTTTTTGGGCCTGAAAGGCCTCTCCATCATGGAGCCTTCTTCTCCTAAGAAGTGCCTTAACTGTGGAAATACAGTTTTTTTTTTAGACTCCAACAACTGGTGTCTAACCTGTTTGGGTCCTGACCCTTTTCCTCCGGAGCCATTGGGCTACAATTTTATGAGAAGAGATTTTCCATTTCGAGTTTTCCTCGATACCGGGTTCCCTTCCAGTGTCAGGGCACCGACCAATTCTTCTCTACAGGATCAGGTAACCCACAAACAGTCTGTTAAGACTAGCCAATCCTTGAGTGGTAGGTCTCATGCCAAGCATGATGACTGCTCCGGCCTTGCCCTCAAGACCCTATTGGCTTTAAAACCCCGGCGGGAGTCTTCGGTCTCCAAAGCCTTTCAGGGGTTTCAGGTTGTTCCTGGGGCTCACCCCTCACAGAACATACCTGAGGCATGCTCGGTGGTGGCATCCGCTTCGAGCGGTACCGATACCCCGGCATCGGCACCGTTGTTGAGTGCTTCACTCTTCACCAGGGATCGTCACCTGGCATCCTCTGTACCTTCGGGACCGGTCGATACGTCCCAGATTGACTTTCCGGTATCGACAGCATCGCCGATACCACCACCGATGTCGGTACCCTCCAGACATGCATCGATAGACTCGCTCCCTTCGATGCTGAGTCTGGAATCCATATCTAGTCTAGAGGACTGGGTACCGACGCGTCTCGGAACTGACGCTTATCGATTCCGGATGCACAGTACCAAGGATATTCACCAGGGGTTTTTGGTTGCCTCGGTACCGCTTGAGCAGCCTCCGATGTCTGTTTCGATGGCATTATCGCCTCCGCTTCCGGCACAGCTACTGGTATCGGTATCGATGTCGATTCCTGCAGTGACATCGGGACCAGCCACTTCCATGCTTTTTTCACCAGGATCGCTCCTTTCTATACCTAGTTTGGAGTCGATACCTGGCATGGACGATGCAGTTCTGACTGTCTCAAATCGTGACTGCCAGTACCAGTATCCATCTAGTGCGGCTCTTTTTCTGCACCAGTCCAGTACCTCCTCTGGTGCCCAGGCTGCTGCTTCATCTTTAGCCTATCCAGGGATAGTTTCCATTGGAGATCCTTCTTTTCAGAAATTTCTCCTTGACATGGCAACATTCCTTGCTATTCCTCTCCCTGGCTGTGATCCTACTCAAGGCTCTCCTGCAGAAAAGGAACATATAATGCTTCCTTTACATCATTCTTTGCAGGATTTTCTTCTGAGAATATGGGAAACACCTTTAAGGGTTTCCTCACCTTCTACAGCAACTGATGTTCTGTATCAGATGCCCCCTCTCCAGGGTTTCAAAAGATTCAACTTCCCATCATTCCATTGTAGTGGAATCAGCAATGAGGAAGGTGAAAAGCAAGAAGAAGCATTCTTCTTATCCGCCAGGTCGTGCATCTAGAGCACTTGATGCCTTTGGACGTCAAACCTTCCAAACATCTATGCTGGCAACAAGGATTATCTCTTATATTTTTTATAAGAGTCTATCTCTCCAGGAGGTCACAAAGAAATTATCTCTTTTGACTCCTTTTCTATCAGAGCCCAAGGCTGCAGACTATTCCTTACTTCTTAGTCATAGCCAGAATCTCTCTTGGTTTCTTTCTCGTGCTTCTCTAGACTCTTTTGAGTCTGTTAGCAGAACCTCTGCTATAGCCATAGGAGCATGACGTAGAGCCTGGCTCCAGGCTTCAGACTTGAGCAGATGGGCACAACACAGACTGGGTAATTCTCCTTGTACTGGAGAAAATCTCTTCAATAGGGAGGCTTTACGTCAGGTTGCTCATTGCTCCACTGACTTCCCTGGTTCTGCTGACCATCCTAAGCCTTCTCCTTCCCCAGGAGGTAGGAAATGTCCTACCAAACCTTCTTTCCCTAAGAAAAGAAGGTTTCACTCTTCTCCTGCCCATCATCCAGATGTTCCTAAGCAGGGGACACTTCGTCCTGGTCTGAAGAATCCAAACTCTAGCCAGGCTGAACAAACCCAGCAACCATAGGTTCCTGAAGGTTGCAACCTACAGTTAACTTCTTCTTAGCAGAAGTTTGTTCACTGTTTTTTCTTTCAAAGCTCTACACATGGTTTCCTTTCTTCAGGACATCTTTTTCCTCCTAGATATGCTGAGCTGTCAGGATATTCATGTCTATGGGTTACAGATTTCTCCTCTTCTTCCTACCAAGAAGAGAAGTTAACAACTATCCCATGATAGTTTTCTGTCCCAACATGAACATTTTTTCCTTCAGCAGACTTACCATATGGTAAGTCACCCTTCAGCTCCTGTTTCTCTACCCTCTCATCCAGGGTTTCCCCTGAATGAGTGGTACCATACTGCAGAGCTTCTCTAGCCTTTTATTCCAGTGTAGAGTTTTTTCCTTGAATAAATTCCCTTCTTTTCTCTGGGTAGCTCCTCAGACAGGGACAGGAATTTTTCCTCTCCCTTTGTCTGTTCTCTCTGTTTTACACAGGAATATTCTCTCTGCTGTCTCTTTCAGCAGCTGTCCATGCAGGAGTTCGAGTGATTGAACTACTGGTACTTTTCCACAAGTTTCCAGTCTGTCTTCCACTTCTTTCTGTCTAGCCTTAGTAGTGATTCCAAGATAGTGCTTCATCTATCATGGATAATCCTAATCACTTCAGGCTTCTCACATTATCTTCTTTTCTTGCCATCTCCACTTTCTTGGATTTGGCAGCACAGCTGACCTACAGTCAGTTTTATCTCCTAATTCTCCTGCATAATGCTCTCTGCAATCTTCAGAGAAGCTTTCTACTATGGGCCCTTGCTAGAGAGCATAGGATTTTGTCTCTGATGACTATTCTATATGGTGGAAAAGGCTTATCAGTCATTTTCCATGACTGTGAGGGGTTTCCACACCCTGTTGTCTCCTGTTATAATACAGGATATAAGCCTTTTCTGCGTGAATATCCAAAGAGTTTTTCCAATCCTGCAGGAATATGCTCTTTTTTCCTTACAGCTTGTCCTCATCGTATCCTACTCCTTTATGGACAGCACATATTCTACTAGTAACGCATGATTTATTTATTTATTTATTTATTTAACAGTTTCTTATATACCGCCCCTTCCAGAGATACCCCTGTGTCCCTCCAGTGGGTCATCCTGGTATCTCCTCCTATGCGTTTTCTGTCCTTTTACCATGTCAGAGTTCTACAGGAATCAGGACTTGCTGTTTACAGACTGATATTATCCTCTGTTTTTTCACGGAACCATCCTGGTTATTTCACTGGATAGCTTTCCTGCACCTTCTTAGCCCAGAGGAATAGATTCTCTATATATCTTCTCAAGTAGGTTCCACCTTCTTGTTATTAGATGAATCTTTCTCCTTCACATCTCTCATTTGAATGTTCTTATGGGCATATCTCTATCTGCTTAGTTGCAGACATGTATCTTCAGACATACATATTCATGTATGTATATATCTCTATATATTTCTATAGATACATATGTCTGTAAGCTGTGTGTGTGTATGTTATGCCCCTATATATATATATATATATGTGTATCTGTCGATATGCTTCTTTATAAGTAGTGTGATAAGGAAGCTTATCATAGCTCAGGAAGGAGCTATAGAAAAGGTGAAGTGACTCTGAACAAGCAACCTGTCAGTTCTGGTAGAAATATGAAAACAGAATTTTGCCATAAAAGACTACCAGTCCCAGAATGCACCAGGTTTCCAACAGCCATTAGAGGAGCTGAAGTGAGGAAACGTGTGTTCAACCAGGAGGGCTATGAGGTAATCCCTAAGCACTCATCTCAAAGGGCAGGGCCTGATTCAGCACAGCTGCGCTGTGTTAGGGAGGATCACTCATCTAAGCAGAATAAGAGTAGAGTTTATTCTACAGATCATCATCTTCATGATCACTTTGGATATCCAGAGAATTGTCCTCAGTATCCTGAGAATCAGCTTGAGTTTGATCATCAGTTTCATCTGAAGGATCATCAGAAGCAGAAGCCAAACCGGACGGACAGAGAGGGAAAGAGACCCTTTGGAAGAAGGAAGAGAAAAGCCTTTGAGAGGTCTAGAAGAGTCCAAAGCAGTACGTATACTGGGAGGTATTCCAAGGGCCAGCATACACCATTGGACTGGGGAAAGCCAGAGGAATGGTGCTGCAGAGCTAGGAATCACCAGAGGCTACCTGTGAGGGAGACGGCTGCACGTGGAAGGGACCCTAAGACCTGTGCCAGAAGGTATGTGAAGAGAGATCCAGTGTCCAGGGATCTGGATTGGAAGGCTGGACATAAGAACTGGACTACATACTGGCCAGGCTATATAGAGAGGAACTCTAGCAGCAATGGAAGCTCAGGTATGAACACTGATCTATGCCCTAGCTATAACCTTGAAAGACAGCAGGGAAACCAGTATTCTCCTGAAAATGCTCCATTGAGAGATTCATCTGTGCCAATCCATGATATTGAACCCATGCTTGTTGAACAAGGGGGAATAATAGCAGATGAGGATCCTGTTTATATGGACTGCTCTCTATCTAAACTCCGTTGGTAACTTTCTGTTATAAAGTACAGCAACCATCACAAAGAAATACAAATTTGTTCTTTAATCTACTCAGAAAAGCTCCTGAAGCAGGATTTGACCCACACAGTGGAAGGCAAGCCAGCTAAGGGGTTTCAGCTGGTGACTGCTAGCAATTAAGCCTTACCTAATTGCTTGTGAGCTAGGAGAGAATCACTTCTGTATGTATGTGGGAAGTAATCAGAAGTTAACCTGAAAAGAACAGTTTGTTTCTTGCTTTTCATTTGTTGTTTTCCTGATTTTAACTTTGTTTTTCCAAGTTAACACTGAAAGCAAGTAACCTAATTTATGTGCTACCAAGCATATCTGTGTTGGGAGAAATAACCCCATAAATAAATATCTTATTGGCTTTACCCAAGAGCACAGCTAAATTATTGTCAGCAGCTGTGTCTGGTGTGAATGAACTACATTGCCCACAATACCTTGCAAATCATATAGAAATATGCACGTGCCAAGAGTGTGAAGATTTTCACCCAGGCAGCCGTCTGACAAATGGCATAGTTTTTCGGATTGCTTTTGCACAAAGGGGATTTACTTGCTGAGGATTACAACTACAGTTCAAGTTTAAAGCTGGAAAAAAAGATTTTCCCTCAACTGCACTTTGGAGGAGAAGTGGATGTCCCAGGAGGAAAAGACCCTGTGCAGAGCTGGATTCATCACTGAGACAAGGTAATAAGTACCTGGGCATGTCTAGTGGTGGATGGGAGTAAGCGCAGGGGTAATTAAAAAAAAAAATAGAAAAAAACACACCTGTTTGGAAGGTGGTGCACTTTGGTTTTTTTTTTTCTTTGTTTCTTGCAGGGTTCAAGATGGATCCAAGGGAACTAGCTGATTGGATGGCAGCACAGTTTAGCAGGCAACAGGAGCTAGCACAGCAGGCTCAGGACACTGCTATGAAAGCCATAATGGACCAGCAGAAGCCAGTGCTTGATCTGGTGCAAGCCCTAGTTCAGCTGCAGAACCAAAGTGGAACAGATGCAAGACCAGCAGTGAATACTGGTACACCACATGTGGACAGTGTGGGACTCAATCAAGGGATTGGGGCATTTAGTTTTGGGAAGTTAACTCCAGATGATAATGTTGATGAATTTCTAGAGTCTTTTGAAAGAGTGGCACAAGCATTAGCATGGCCAGAGACCCAGTGGGCAGTAAGGCTGGCAGCCTCATTAACTGGAGAGGCGCTTGCAGCTTACAGAGCAATGCCAGCAGCCCAGGCTTTGAATTATAAGGATGTAAAGGCTGCTATTAGAGATCGCCTAGGGTTGTCTATTTCAGAGTATAGGCGAATGTTTAGAGCTACTACATTGAGAGTGGGTGAAACACCCAGGGCTCTGAGTCAGAGAATCAGAGGTTTAGCTGTAAAATGGTTGGAGCCTGAGCAAAAGACGGTAGAAATGTTATTAGACATTATAATGCTGGAACAATTTATGTCTGGGGTGCCTAAAGATTTGCACACTTTCCTTATACAGCAAAATTGCCAAAATCTTGGAGAGGCAACCATGCTAGCAGAGAGATTCTTGGAAGCCACGCAGGCTTGCCATAGAATGGGGGGCCCTCTGAAGATTGGTGCTGAGGCAAGATGTGCTGTATCAGAAAAGAAAATAATTAAAAATGTTTCTGAAAATGAATGTACTGTATCAAACCAGATGACACAGTGGAATAGAAAGAAATGTTTCAAGTGTGCAAAATGGGGACATTTAAAAAAGAGATGCCAGACACACACTAGCTTAATGGGTGTGGATTTAAAACAGCCCAAAGAAGGATTTCTTTTGATGGTTGATGTGCAAGGAATTACCACAAATGCTTTGTTAGACTCTGGGGCAGACCAGAGTATGATGTCAAAAAGGCTTTGGAAGGGGATAGAGGCCCAAGAAGGATTTGTGCCTAGAACCCCTGAAAGCCAAGTTCACATCAGATGCATTCATGGTGCTGCAACATCATATCCCACCTATAGGCTAAAGGTTAAGTGCCTGGGGGGACAAGAGGAAGTCCTGTTAGCAGTGGTGCCTAGGCTACCCTTTGATTTGGTTCTAGGAAGAGACTGGCCAAGATTTAAGCAGGGTCTAGTGGAAGGACTAGGAAAGAAGGAGGGAGAAGGTTTAATGGTAATAGCTCCCGGGCCTTTATTTGGAAGTCCTCAGACCCCAGCTAAAAAGATGGTTAAGCATCCAGAAGACCAAGCTACCCCAAAGCAGACATTCGTCCTAAAGTACCATAGGGTCACAGAGAAGGCCCAAGCTCCTAAGCGGGCAACCCCTCAAGCTGCTGGGTTTGACCTGTGCAGCATAGAAAATGTGACTGTATCTAGCCAAGGGAGAGCCCTGGTTGACACCGGTCTCCAAGTGGAAATACCTATTGGATGCTATGGGAGAGTAGCCCCAAGGTCCGGATTAGCCCTTAAATATTTCATCGATGTGGGTGCGGGAGTAATTGATCCCGATTACAGGGGCAATATTAAAGTTCTGTTATTTAACTTTGGACAGAATGATTATCACGTGAAGACAGGAGACAGAATTGCCCAATTGATCTGTGAGAGGCTGGGTTTTCCACCTGTGGAGGAGGTCACATCCCTGGAGAATTCTGAACGTGGAACCAAAGGCTTTGGTTCTACTGATGTCAAAGGGGTTAAAAGCCTAGCTGCCACCTGTGCCCGAGAGAGGGAGGTGAATGAAGAGGAAGATTTGGGACCCCAGGTATCTGATTGTAAAGAAAAATCAGAGCCCCAAATAGGTGAGGACCTGACAGTGGTACAACAGGAAGAAATTAGGAAATTGCTTAAAGAATTCCCAGATGTGTTGACACCCATACCTGGGGAGACACATTTGGTTGCCCATGAAATAATAACTCCACCTGGGAAATTAGTTCGTCAAAGGCCATATCGCTTGCCTGAAGCCAAGAGACAGGAAGTAGTGGCACAAGTCCAGGAGATGTTGGACATGGGAGTAATAGAGGAGTCAAAGAGTCCCTGGAATAGCCCCATAGTCCTGGTGCCGAAGCCTGATGGATCTTTAAGATTTTGTATTGACTTCCGGCAGGTAAACGCCATATCAGTTTTTGATGCATATCCAATGCCAAGAATTGAAGAGCTGTTGGACCAGCTGGGACAGGCTCAATACTTAACCACCCTTGATATGACAAAAGGATATTGGCAAATCCCTCTCACCAGGGAGTCGAAGCCGAAGACTGCGTTCAGCACCCCCGTTGGCCTTTTCCAGTTCAAGAGGATGCCTTTCGGACTGCATGGAGCAGCGGCTACCTGCCAAAGGTTAGTGGATCAGGTACTTCGACCCCACCAAAATTATGCTTTTGCATATATGGATGATGTCATAATCCATAGTAACACCTGGGCGGAGCATCTAAAGAGGATCACGGCAGTCTTGTGCTCCATGAAGCAAGCGGGAATCACTTTAAACCCGAAAAAGTGTGCCTTTGCAAATAGGGAGGTAAAATACCTGGGCCACCTAGTGGGAAGAGGAAAAATTAAACCTCTAATGAGTAAAGTAGATAGCATCAGGAATTTTCCTCCTCCAACAACAAAGAAACAACTAAGAAGTTTCTTAGGACTTATTGGATACTACCGCAGGTTTATACCGCAATTCGCAGAGAAAAGTGCAATTTTCACGGATATGCTGCGGAAGAATTGTCCAAACCAGCTAAAGTGGACACCTGAAGCTGAAAAAGCGTTTTCAGTCTTAAAAGGAAAATTGTGTACAGGACCGGTACTGAAAGGGGTGGACTTCAAGAAACCCTTTCTGGTTCAAACGGATGCATCGGAAGTAGGGCTAGGAGCGGTTCTATCCCAGTGTCACGAAGGGGAGGAGCATCCTGTGATGTACCTGAGCAGGAAGTTGTCAACGGCTGAACAAAGGTATTCCACAATAGAAAAAGAATGTTTAGCTATCAAGTGGTCAGTGGAGGCGTTAAGGTTTTACCTTACAGGGAGAAAGTTCCAGTTGGTCACGGACCATGCCCCACTTAAGTGGTTGCAGCAAATGAAGAACCACAATGCCAGGTTGACACGCTGGTACATGGCCTTACAGGCCTTTGATTTTCAAGTTGAACATCGTGCTGGGAAGTTACACAAGAATGCGGATGCCCTTTCCCGTATTACGGACTGTAGAGAAGAAGTTTCACCAGTGACACCAGTCCGTAATAACTTAAGCAGGGGGGTATGTGATAAGGAAGCTTATCATAGCTCAGGAAGGAGCTATAGAAAAGGTGAAGTGACTCTGAACAAGCAACCTGTCAGTTCTGGTAGAAATATGAAAACAGAATTTTGCCATAAAAGACTACCAGTCCCAGAATGCACCAGGTTTCCAACAGCCATTAGAGGAGCTGAAGTGAGGAAACGTGTGTTCAATCAGGAGGGCTATGAGGTAATCCCTAAGCACTCATCTCAAAGGGCAGGGCCTGATTCAGCACAGCTACGCTGTGTTAGGGAGGATCACTCATCTAAGCAGAATAAGAGTAGAGTTTATTCTACAGATCATCATCTTCATGATCACTTTGGATATCCAGAGAATTGTCCTCAGTATCCTGAGAATCAGCTTGAGTTTGATCATCAGTTTCATCTGAAGGATCATCAGAAGCAGAAGCCAAACCGGACGGACAGAGAGGGAAAGAGACCCTTTGGAAGAAGGAAGAGAAAAGCCTTTGAGAGGTCTAGAAGAGTCCAAAGCAGTACGTATACTGGGAGGTATTCCAAGGGCCAGCATACACCATTGGACTGGGGAAAGCCAGAGGAATGGTGCTGCAGAGCTAGGAATCACCAGAGGCTACCTGTGAGGGAGACGGCTGCACGTGGAAGGGACCCTAAGACCTGTGCCAGAAGGTAGGTGAAGAGAGATCCAGTGTCCAGGGATCTGGATTGGAAGGCTGGACATAAGAACTGGACTACATACTGGCCAGGCTATATAGAGAGGAACTCTAGCAGCAATGGAAGCTCAGGTATGAACACTGATCTATGCCCTAGCTATAACCTTGAAAGACAGCAGGGAAACAAGTATTCTCCTGAAAATGCTCCATTGAGAGATTCATCTGTGCCAATCCATGATATTGAACCCATGCTTGTTGAACAAGGGGGAATAATAGCAGATGAGGATCCTGTTTATATGGACTGCTCTCTATCTAAACTCCGTTGGTAACTTTCTGTTATAAAGTACAGCAACCATCACAAAGAAATACAAATTTGTTCTTTAATCTACTCAGAAAAGCTCCTGAAGCAGGATTTGACCCACACAGTGGAAGGCAAGCCAGCTAAGGGGTTTCAGCTGGTGACTGCTAGCAATTAAGCCTTACCTAATTGCTTGTGAGCTAGGAGAGAATCACTTCTGTATCTATGTGGGAAGTAATCAGAAGTTAACCTGAAAAGAACAGTTTGTTTCTTGCTTTGTGGCTTTTCGTTTGTTGTTTTCCTGATTTTAACTTTGTTTTTCCAAGTTAACACTGAAAGCAAGTAACCTAATTTATGTGCTACCAAGCATATCTGTGTTGGGAGAAATAACCCCATAAATAAATATCTTATTGGCTTTACCCAAGAGCACAACTAAATTATTGTCAGCAGCTGTGTCTGGTGTGAATGAACTACATTGCCCACAATACCTTGCAAATCATATAGAAATATGCACGTGCCAAGAGTGTGAAGGTTCTCACCCAGGCAGCCGTCTGACAGTAGATATGTATTTACATACTTATCTCCCTAACTGTCTATGCTATAAAGGTTTTTACCTTCTTGGAGGTTCCAGACAGTGGGCTTGCATATGTTCATACTGTCCCTTAGTATGTCGGGGGTATTATGCACACAACCACTACTATGGTACTGACAGCTTCCACTTTACTCTAGGTCTCGCTATCCCTGAAGCACCATGCTTCAATATCTTTCCTATCTCTCACCAGCTAGGAAAGACAGTGTAGATGTTCAGTAGTTCTGAGGTTTCAGCCCTTCACACATCTGTCCTCCTTGGGAATACGGGCTTTTTCCCATACCCCTTCTTCCCTCCAGGACTGGGCTAGTTGTCCAAATCGGTCAGTCTTCCTCTTTTACTCCTAAATGTTAATGACTCTGTAGCTAAAAGAGTTTTCAGCTTTTTCCCATAAAGCTTTCCACTGAAGACCTGCCGTTCTTTTACTACCCCAGTTGACAATTGGGTCCCCTGCCAATTCCAGATTTGGACCTTCACCTTCACTGCCGTGAGGTCACCTTGAGGATTCCTCTACTGAATCTCCAGTAGACTCCATCACCCTCTCTACTTCCTGCAATCCAGTAGGTAAGGTCCATATTGTGATTGCTCTTTCAATATTTTTAATAGTAATTATCATATATACCAAGGACTCCTCTCCTGTAGTCCTTAGCTTAGCTGTTTTTCCTACAGCTCCTCTCTTTTCAACTCCTCATGGGATGCCAGAGATCCATGTGTGGGAAGTGCAGTCCTGTTCCACGGACACGCATTTTATGGGATCTCCCCCTGGCATCTATAGCTAGGGAGTCCCCATATGTGAAGACTCATTCCTGCTTGTTCCTGGAGATAACACAGTTACTTACCTGTAACAGGTGATCTCTGGGAACAGCAGGAATAAGTCTTCACAACCCACCCACCTCCCCTAGGAGTTGTATCTCTCTATCTATCTTCCTTTCCTCTTTCTCTCTCTCTTTGTCTCAGCTATGAAACTCAACTGAGGAGAGACAGTTGGAAAGGCGGGAAGGCAGCACGCAGGCGCTGTGGGATGCTCCCAAAATCTTTCTGATTGGACGCTGGGGAGCGTTCCTGCGCAGGCTCCGTCGGTACCGACGTACCCATATGTGAAGACTTATTCCTGCTGTTCCCAGAGATCACCTGTTACAGGTAAGTAACTGTGCTTTCCTTGTGATTATTAGAACTTCAGTCTTTTTGAAGTTAATATGGAGGTTATAAGAGAGTAGCCAATCAGTTATTACATTAAAACAGTTGATTAATACCGAGTAGTTTGGGCATGATACAGATATCGGTGAGAATAATAGCACATCATCCGCTTACATAAGGCAGGATATACCAAAAGAGTGTGTGATGTCACAGATTGGCTGCATATAGATATTAAACAGCAGTGCAGACAAGGAGGAGCCTTGTGGTACACCTTGTTTCTGCTGAAAGGGATTAGAAGTGGAATTACCAATACGGACTTGTTGCCATCTGCCTTCCAGATAGGATTTGCACCAGTCCCAAGCACGGTTCTGGATTCCCTTCTCATGGAGTCGCTTCAGTAGTTGAGTGCGATCAATGGAGTCGAATACAGCTGCTATGTCAAGAAATATTAAAGCAAAGCCATTTTGCAGATTGTCAATGCCGTTAATTAGTGTGTTGGTTAATGTCGTTAGGAGAGTTTCAACACCATGGGCTTCCGTGAATCCATGTTGACATGGGTCTAAAGGAGAAAATGAGTCTATATGCTGTGTAATTTGTCTGAGAGTTAATTTCTCAAGAATTTTAGCTAGTAATGGGATACTAGAGATTGGTCAGTATGAATCTTCCTTCTTTGGCTCAAGTTGGTTGTTTTTTAGTAGTGGGCGGATGTATGTATGTTTGAGAGCATCTGGGAAGACGCCGGATTCAAATGACAGCTTCGCTATGTTAGCTATAAGTGGGCTGAGTTCTGCACGCATAGATCTTATCCAGTGTGCTGGGCATGGGTCAGTTGGTGCAGTTGTCGTGTTGATGGAGGTGATAACTTCACTTATGGTTTTTGCAGAGGGTGGTGAGAGTTTGGTGATTAAAGACTGTGGATGGGAATTAAGGACAGGTTCTTGTGATGTTACAGTGTTTGTTTTTATTGCTTTGGATTGGATATAATTTGCATAGGCTTGAGGTTGAATTCCTTCTTGTTGTGGTGGGGATGGTTGATTGATAAAGGACTTTACTAGATTAAATAATTCCCTTGGTTTATTCAATGAGCGGCTGAGAATATCGGCGTGGAATTCTTTTCTTTTAGCCCAAGTTGATTCACGATGTCGTTTAAGATGTTCTAAGTAGGTAGTTTGGTCAGAGGAATTACGTGTATTTCTCCATTTTCTTTCGAGCTTTCTGAGGTGGAGGAGTGAGGTACGTAGTTCGTGGGAGAACCATGGGGCAGACTGTTTTTTTGCAACTCGGATGTTAGGTGTTGGCTTTTTGATCATAGTTGGAAGATGCGAGTATGAGGAGAGGGTATTGTTTCAGTTGTTTACAATATCATTGAGGTTAGTTGATAGTTAGGTAAGTTTTGGGATTGCATTGTTTTTAAAGTCATCATTGTCTAGTTGTTTGAATCTTGTATATCTTTTGCATCCATTTGAGTTTGGGCAGTAGTCTGTGGTTTGACGCGCTGGTATCTGAAAAGTTATTAGGTTATGGTCCGACCAAGGGACGGGGGTAATAGAGAGTTCAATTTTGTTCATCACAATCATGTCATACTGAGGGATGAAGATTAGGTCCAAGAGGTTTCCACTTTGATGGGTAGGATCTGTCACTACTTGCTTGTAACTGAAGTCAATCATTGCTTCTAAGAAAGATTTGGCTAAGGCAGGTTGAGCAGAAGCCAGATTAAAGTCACCTAACAACCAATTTGGTTTGGAGGGGTCTTCTGGGTTACAGGCTAAGTCAGTGATGTCTGAGAGTTCATCTGAAACAACATTTGGTGCTCTGTAGATGAGGTTAATGGAGTTAACTTTATTTGTAATAGTTAGTGTATTCAGGTGTTGTGTACTTTTGGTTAAGTTTATTCGATATTGTAGCGCTGTTTTTGCAAGTATTAGAACACCACCGCCTCTTCTATGTTCTCTGTTGCAGGTGTAGATTGTGAAGTTGGGTGGAGTGAGTTGGTTTAATATAACGTTGTCCGTATCAGAGAGCCATGTTTCAGTAACTAACAGTAAATCTAGGTTGTATTTGGTTACTAGGTCTGTGATTACAGGCCATTTATTGCGTATAGAGCGTGCATTAACAAGTGCACATTTGAGGTCTGGTTGATGTTTCACTTTTTTGTCTTTTGTGGAGGTTGTGAGATCAAGGGGTACATAAAGAAGATGTGACTGTCTCTTATGATAAGTGTTTGGAGGTATCTGGTTTCGATTAGTGGAGTGTTTCCTGCTTGCACTGTGGATTAGATGAATAGGGTTGTAGTGATTTATAAAAGTAGCGGAGACATGAAAAGTACAGGCTAGCATGTAGATTAGGGAGATAGTAAATAATGAGGATGTCTTTTTGTAGTTAAAATGTTGTTTCTAAATGAATAGGAAAGGTAAGTGTGTAAGGTGCCTTATTAGTAGACACAGTTATATACAAATTATACAACGTTATACATAGTTATACACAGTTATACACAACTTGAAAGTTGTGAAAGAGCAATTGAGCAAATTGATATAGGTTATTACAAGAGATTAAAACAGGTTACAGGTGAGCTACTAAGTTAACAATACCATTATTAACGATTAAAGTCCATTGTGTTTAGTTTTGCATGGAGTGACTTACAGTTCTGGTGTAGCAAGCAAGGTGGCAGTATTTGATTCTTCTTTGCCTTTTATTTAGTATGCTCACGTGTTGGCTCATTTAATTGACTTTACATTTTTGCTTCTGTGGGGTTATTTCAATGGGCCGTTGCCTAAGGGCTATGCCAAAGGGCCCTCTGGCGAGGCCCTCAGGCGTGGGCCTGCCAGGCACGGGCGCGCCCGACAGCGCTTTAAATTTAAATAGCTGAGCTGAGCCCTGATTGGGCAAGAAGGGACGCTGCTTCTTCCCGCCTCTGGAGGCTCGATCCCCAGCGGGGAGAGCTGAGGATGGTGGCGGGAGTGCTGACAAACGAAGCGCCCGACAGCGCTTTAAATTTAAATAGCTGAGCTGAGCACCGATTGGGCAAGAAGGGACGCTGCTTCTTCCCGCCTCTGGCGGCTCGATCCCCAGTGGGGAGAGCTGAGGATGGTGGCGGGAGTGCTGATGCTAGCAGCCTGGTTCCATCCCGGTTAAGGTGAAGCCCATCCCTTCAGAAGAGCCCCTCCTTTCCCCAGAATGTTCCCCAGTTCCTAATAAATCCAAAACCCTCATCCTTGCACCATTGTCTTATCCACGCATTGAGACTCCGGAGCTCTGCCTGCCTTTTGGGTCCTGCGCATGGAACGGGAAGCATTTCGGAAAATGCTACCCTGGAAGTTCTGGATTTCAACTTCCTACCTAAAAGCCTAAATTTAGCCTCCAGAACCTCCGTAACACATTTTCCTTTGTCATTGGTACCGACATGTACCAAGACAGCAGACTCCTCCCCAGCACTATCTAAGACCTTATCTAGGGGAGGTTCCCCTCTCCTTTTCCCTTTAGGCTTTGCCAAGAGAAAAAAATACTCACAAACCATTGCAAGGATCTGGACCTCTGAAGTGCTCCAAAGAGGCGTGACCTGACTCTTTGGGTATGCTCCTTTGGGCGTGCACCCTCATTAGTGCATCTGCACTCGTGAATCATCGCGATATTAAAGGGGGAGTCCTTGGCATCTTGTGCTGATGTCACTTGGTTGCCGGCAGGCAGGCTGTCCATTTTTTTGCCCAGTGGTCCTTCTCAGCTCCCTTGATGGTTCTTTGCGGCCTATAGGCCTGGCACACTCCTTCCATGTTCTTATATTCTTAAACTGGGCCATCTGATTTTCACTTTCCTGCTTAAGCACCTTTTCACCCATTAACTGGATTTTCAGAAAGCCTTTGATAAGGTTCCTCACGACAGACTCTTGGAAAATTAAAAAGCCATAGGATTGGAGGCAGTGTACTATTATAGAATAGGAATTATTAAAAGATAGAAAACAGAGAATAGGGCTAAATGGACAATTTTTTCAATGGAGAAAGGTTAGAAGTGGAGTACCCCAGGGATTTGTGTTGGGCCTGTTCCTTTTAACATATAAAGGGCCTGGAATTGAGAATAATGAGTGAGATGATCAAATTTTCAGATGACACAAAATTATTTAGTTGCTAAAACGGAAGAGGATTGTGAAAATTCGCAAGAGGACCTTGAGAAATTGGGTGTCCAAATGTAAGATGAAATGTAATATGGACAAGTGCAAAGTTATCCACTTAGGGAAAAGCAACCCAAACTATAGTTACACAATGTAAGGTTCTACATTACAAATCACCACGCAATTAAAGTATCTGGGCATCATGGTGGATAATATGTTGAAACCCTCTGCCCAGTGGGCAGCTGCCACCATGAAAGCAAATAGAATGCTAGGAATGATAAGGAATGGAATGGAGAATAGAACCAAGGATATTATATCGCTCCATGTTGCAACCGCACCTTGAATACTGTGTGCAATTGTAATCACTATGTCTTAAAAAGAATATAGTGGAATTATAAAAGGTACAGAGAAGAGCCACCAAATGATAAAGAGGTTGGGAGGATACCCCTATGAGGAAAAGCTTAAAAGGTTAGAACTGTTCAACTTGGAAAAGAGATGTCTGAGGGGAGATATGATAGATATTTGTAAAATAATTAATGGAATGGAACAGGTAAAATGTAGATTGGGTATTTACTGCTTCAAAAAGTAGAAACACACGGGATATATGCAGTGAAGCTACCATGTAGCATATGTAAGATTAATTGGAGAAAATATTTTTTCACTCAATCTGTAATCAAAACTGGATTTACTGGAGGATGTAGTCAAAGTTGTTAGTGTAGCTGGGTTTAAAAGAGGTTTACCCTTGTGTACCATTCTTGAACCAGCTGCTCAATGATGCAGTCATTTATTTCATTTAGAAACTTTATCTGCCTAACATGTCTGGATGTTGAATGACTCTTCCCTGGTCTCGGGGACCTCCATCTCATCTTCTATAGACTGCTCCCCTTGGAATTCTAGTAGCACCAGTGGAGACTTGCCCTCCTGAGTTGTCTGAACCTGTGCAAGCACAATATATACCCTTCAGGACTTTGCTCTCTCTCAAACCATCACAGACCCAGCTTCTTCTAGTAATCCTTACTTTATCGCAAGTTTGGTCCAGTCTGATCTAGAAACCTATCCGCTACTCACAGCTTAACTTCTTCCGGAATCAGGTAAGTCAGCACGGGGAAACTAAAAATAAACCTGTCTGTCTGATAGTGGTTTGAGTCCCTCACTAGGACAGGGCTATTCCTGTTAGCCTAGCTCAAAACCTATTCTTCCCTCAGTCAGAGGCTCCACTTATACAGTGGTAGTGTATCTTTTGTCTTTGTTATTGTTGTTGTTAAGTGCCGTTGAGTCGGTGTTGACTCATGGCGACCCTCTGGATAGTTGTCCTAAACTGTATTCGGTCTTCAGTCAGGTGGCTCATTGTTGACAGAGTGGCACCCATAACTGCTATTATTGTATCGATTCATCTCATTGCTGGCCTTCCTCTTTTGCATTGATCTTCTATCTTGCCAAGAATGATGTCTTTCTCTAATGATCTCTGTCTTTGCATGATGTGTCCAAAGTATGAAAGTCGAAGTCTTGTCATCTGAGTTTCTAAAGAAAGCTTAGGTTTGATTTCCTGTAGTACTGACTGGTTTGTTCTTCAGGCAGTCCATAGTATACGCAGTATTCGTCGCCAGCACCATAATTCAAAGGCATCAATTTTCTTTCTGTTTATTTTTTTTCACTGACCAACTTTGTCATCCATATGACGTAATTGAAAATACCATGGCTTGAACAAGTCAAATCTTTATATTTAGAGAGATAACTCTGCTCTTGAGAATCTTGTCTAGGTCCTTCATAGCCATTTTGCCAAGAGTAATGCGTCGTTGGATTTCTTGACTGTTTGTTGTTTCTTTATTGATAGTTGATCCACTATTTCGATATCTTCTCCTTCATGATGAACTTATTGATTTTGCTAGTTGTCCAGATCTTTGTCTTCTTTACATTAAGGTGCAGGCCCATTTTAAAATTATGTTCCTTGATCTTGAGAAGTAAATGTTTCAGATTGTCTTCACTTTCAGCTTGTAATGTGGTATCAGCATAGCGAAGGTTGTTGATGAGTCTTCCACCAATCTTCACACCTCGGTTGTCTTCATACAATCCTGCTTGTTTGATGATTTGTTCTGCATATAAATTAAAGAGGTAGTTGGAAAGTATGGAGTCTTGTCGTACACGTTTGCTGATTTTAAACCATTTCTGTTTCTCCTTGTTCCGTTCGAACTGTTGCTTCTTGATCAATGTAAAGGTTGCGCAAGAGAACAATCGAGTGTTCTGGTATACCCATGCTTCTTAATGTGGCCTAGAGTTTCTCATAGTTTACTCAGTCAAAAGCCTTGCTGCAGCAATAAAACACATATAGATATCCTTTTGGTATTCTTTAGTCTTTTCAAGGATCCATGTCACATCCGCAATGATGTCTCTCGTTCCTTACCCTTTCCGGAATCTCGTTTTCACTTCAGGCAGTTCTCATTCCAGGTATGGTTGTAGTCTCTGCTGAATAATTTTGAGTATAATCTTGCTGGCATGTGGGATCAGAGCGATTGTGCGATAATTTTCCATAGTCAGTTGGATCACCTTTCTTTAGTATTGGTATAAACACAGATCTTTTCCAGTCAGTTGGCCATGATGTTGTTTTCCAAATTTCCTGGTAGAGCCTTTTAAGTACGGTAACAGCTGCATCAGATTGCTGTAATACTTCTATGGGAAGTCTTTCAATGCTGCTTCGATGACTTCTTTCATCACCAATGGTTCCTGATCATAAGGTGCAGGTTGAAATGGCTGTTGGTCCATTTGATCTTTATTTTATTTTATTTAAAAGTATTTATATCCCACTTTATCCTTGAATCAAAGCAGATTTCACTGCAAACAATCAAGTAGGGTAGTGCGGGGGTGTCAGCATGCAGTGGCTGTATGTTTAGTGTTCATGAGTGTATGGATAGGTAGGTTTTGATTTGAGGTACAATATATACAGTTTGGGCTATCTACATTGGGCTATATACAGTTTTCTTGGAGTGGTTGGGTGGATGTCATTTCTTGTGTAACTTGTTTTGTAGTGTGGTTAGGATGGATTGGTGGTCTTCACTGAGTTGGATTGGTGGTCTTCATTGACTTGTTCAATGAACAGGGTAGTTTTTAGTAGTTTCCAGAAATCCTTTATATCTGCTGTTGCTTTTAGGTTATCTGGGAGGCCATTCCAGATGGCAGGGGCTGCCAAAGAAAAGACTCGCATGGATGTGGATTTGTTTGTTCTTATGAATAGATTAGGTGTTGGTATATTGTTTTTGGTGCTGTTTCTGTTTGGTCTTTTACTTGTTTTGGTTTCAATGAGTTCCTGTAGTATTCCTGCTGAGATGTTGCAGAATTCTATCAGTCTTTCTCCAGCTCCATTTATGTTGCAAAGTCCATATAATGACTCTGTATATTCTTTCCACCTTTTCTTTATTTTTTTCAGCATCATTCGACGTGGATCCTTGAGCATCTTGTAACATTCCAATTCGAGGCTGGAATTTTTTCTTTAACTCTCGTAACTTTAGGAAAGCCAATCTTGTTCTTCCTCTAATAGTTTCAGCTTACATTTTCTTGCATGCATCACTGTAGTACTTCTCCTTGTCTTGTGGTGTTGCACATTAGAAATCTCTGTTGAGTTCTGTGATTGCCTCTCTTTCTCCTCTGGCTTTAGTTTCTCTGCATTTCTGTGCAATTTTCTGAGTTTCTTCAGTCATCTATTTTGGCCATTTTTGCTTTTTTACTTTTTGTAGAGACTTCTCACTTTCTTCCAATACATTCTTCTTGATGTCATAACATAATTCTTCAGGAGCTCTGTCATTTATATCTAAAGAAGCAAATCGATTTTGCAAGCAGTCTTTAAATTCTGGTTGTATATTCTCAAGGTAATATTTTGCTACATTCATGAATGGCTTGTTCTTTTTCAACTTTAGCTTGAGTTTGCATACTAGGAGTTGGTGATCTGTACCACAGTCAACTCCAGGTTTTGTCTTTGTTGATGTTATCAAACTTTCTCCAGGACCAAGCAGTACGTCAGTCCTCATATATGAGTGACATCGATGGAGCCCTTGTGGAGCATCTCCCCAGCTTTCCAAGAAAGCCTTTGGGAATGCAGGCACGCATGCACGGTTCCCTTCCCGCCTAAAGGTGCCATCTTGCTCAGTCTCTCTTTTTCAGTGAAGCCCGTCAGACATGTGTCCTAGTCCTCCCGGAAAATAGTTAGATTTTTGGTGATTCCTTCGCTATTTTTTCTCCGGTTCGATGCCGGTTCCCCTCCCGCCGGGTTCGGTACACCGGTATCGAGCCAGATCTTATTTTTTCGTTTTTTGCCCTTTGTGGCTGGCATTTGCGCCCTTTTTTTCTTTCTCCCTGGAAGGCCGGTCTTTGGACCTTGTGGGGACTCTTTTTTTCCTCGATGGCTTCCAGTGGTTTCAAAAAGTTTGATCGGTGCAAGAAACTAATGTCTCTCACCGACACACATGACTGCTGCCTTCGGTGCCTGGGTCCTGACCATGATCCTAAGATCTGTGGACCATGTGGACAGATGTCTTCCAAGGCGCTTCAAAGTTGTCAGCACCAAAAGGAAAGGCTTTTCTCCGACTCGGCCTCTGGCTGGGCCCGGACCTCGTCTGAGGCCTCGACATCTCGGGAATTGGATCCCGAGCACCGTCAGGGCTCCTCGGACAGGGGTCCCCCGACCGGGAAAAAAAGAGGAAGAAGCGTTTCGCGAGGGCGTCATCGGAAGAGGTCCCTGGCTCCTTGAGAGCTAGGTCTCAGACCCCCGACCGTCGCCACGGGCCTGTGGAACAGGAGAAGCCTCCAAAAGTACCTCGTGTGGAGCCGGAGTCTGCTGGACACGTAAGTCCTGTAGTCCTCATGGACTCTCCTCCCAGAGAGCCGACGTCAGGCCCGGCGCCACCGGGGCCCGAGTTGGTGGCTGCTGAGTCTCCTGAGCTGGGTCTCAGGCTGACAGCCTTGGAGAGCAGATTGTCTGCCTTCATGGAACAGCAGCGGGCACTGATGGCCAGCCTCGCTGGTGCATCTGCCCCGACCACCGGGACATCGACATCGAAGTCGACCCCGGAGACCGAGCCGATACTCGAGACCATGAAGGCTCGAGGTCGACCTCGGTCGCGGTCTCCCTCGACCTCCCGTTCAGGACCGATGGCGTCGACCCCGGTGCCTTCGGCATCGGGGCGGGTGCTCACAGGCCCCGCACGGTCGGACCCCGATTCCTCATCGGACGAGTCCGCCTGGGAGATGGAGGACAAGGAGTCCTCCGACACCTTCTGGACTCGGTGAGTCCCGTTGGACTCACCGCAGTCTGAGCCCTGGAGTAGATCCCTTCCGGAGGATACCTGGTTCTCGGAGTTCGTCCGGGATATGGCCACTGCGTTGGCTATCCCTGCGGACCCCGAGGAGGAGCCTCGAGGCCCTACAGTATGACTCTCCTCCGAAGGAGGCCTTTACTGTTCCGGTTCCTCCGATGCTGGAACGGCTCCTCTTCCGGATGTGGGAGGCACCGCCTCGGTGCCGGTTCTAAGCAAGCGGGTCGATTCTATCTATCGACTCCAGAAGAGCCCTGGCTTTCAGAAGGCGCAGCTGCCACACCATTCCATGGTGGTGGAATCCACCATGCATCGCCTGAAAAGTCAGAAGATGCACTCCGCGGTGCCCCTGGCAGGGAGGCCCGGAACCTGGATGGTTTTGGTAGAAAGTGCTTCCAGGGCTCGATGCTTGCTTGCCGTGTCCAGTCTTACCAGCTGTACATGGGCATGTACTTGCGGGACCTGGCCAAGGAGCTGGCCGGGTTCTCTGCAGGTCTCTCCGGGGAACCCTTGCAGAGGTTCAAGTCCTTGTCCTCGGGGATCCGGGAATGCTCCAAGTTTATGTCCCGCACTGCCTACGATGGCTTCGAGGCTTTGGCCCATGTTGCGGCAGCCGGCATTGTGGCTCGATGCCAGGCATGGCTGCAGTCATTGGACCTCGAGCCATGGGTTCAGGACAGGTTGGTCGATGTCCCTTGCCGAGGTGAGAACCTTTTTGGCAAGCCTATGACCGAGAAGGCTGCACAGCTCGAAACAGAGCACCTCACGAGGACAAGGCTGTCTAGAAAGACTTCTGCCCCTTCTCACAAAAAGAAGGGCTCGGGTAAAAAACCCTTTTACCCGAGGAAGAGCACTGCCTACAAACAGTACCAGGCCTCCCAAGCTCCCCCTCAGGGTCAGCAGGCCAAGGGGCAGGATAATGGGCCCCGTAGGCAGAGGACTCCCAAGCCTCAGGCCCCTGCTCCCACTCAGCAGGGTGGGGTTTTTGACTCCTTAGGCATAGCCTCTCCGTCCCTGCTCTCCCAACCCTGCACAGGAGGTCGCCTTGCCCTGTTTGCCCACAAGTGGCCACTCATCACTGGAGACAGTTGGGTGCTAAGCATAGTCCACAAGGGCTATCTGCTACACTTCCAACAGCTGCCTCCTCCATACTTTCCAGGGGAGCCTCCAAGGCCTCCCCTGCACACAGATCTTCTCCTTCAGGAGCTCCAAGGTCTGTTGGTGGACAGGACAGTGGAGCCTGTGCCCTCCCCACCTACAAGGTCAAGGGTTCTACTCCAGGTATTTCCTTGTACCCAAAAGAACCGGTGGCCTCCGGCCTATTCTCGACCTCAGAAATCTCAACAAATTCCTAGAGAAGGAAAAGTTCAAGATGCTTACTCTTGGAACACTTCTGCCCTACCTCCAGCAGGGAGATTGGCTATGCTCCTTAGATCTAAAGGATGCGTACACTCACATCCTCATTCATCCAGACCACAGAAAGTACCTCAGGTTCATTGTGGTAGGAAACCATTATCAGTACAGAGTACTGCCTTTTGGCCTCACCTCCGCTCCCAGGGTCGTTACCAAATGCCTGGCAGTGGTAGCGGCCTACCTGAGAAATCAGGGAATCTTTGTCTTCCCCTACCTGAACGACTGGCTCATCAGGGGTCAGACATGCCAGGAGGCCAGGCAAGCCACTCTCAGAACTATTGCTCTTCTTCAAGACCTGGGGTTTGTAATAAACTTCGCAAAGTCCACTTTGCTCCCCTCCCAGAACTTGGAGTTCATAGGGGCAACGTTAGACTCTCTGCTGGCAAAGGCGTTCTTGCCAGAAGACAGAGCTCAAAGACTGATAAACCTAGCAAACCGGTTTCTCAGCAGGTCACTGGTCTCCGCCAGACTCTGCCTGAGGCTTCTTGGCCACATGGCTTCAATGGTACATGTGACCCCCAATGCCAGGCTCCATATGAGGTCTGCACAGTGGTGCCTTCGGACTCAGTGGTCACAAGCCACAGGCAGCCTCAGAGACAGGATAAGAGTGTCCAGACAATTCCTGAACTCCCTCCGCTGGTGGCTGCACTCACCCAATCTACTGCAAGGGGTGCCTTTTCAGATTCCTGGGTTCACAGTGGTGTTGACCACGGATGCCTCCCTGGAGGGCTGGGGGTCTCATTGTCTAGGCAAGTGCACCCAGGGCTTGTGGTCTCCCTGGGAGGCTGCACAGCAAATCAATTTACTGGAGCTCAGGGCTATTCGGTTAGCCCTCAGAACTTTCTCTCCAACCCTGGCTCATCAGTCTGTCCTAGTTCAAACAGACAACCAGGTAGCCATGTTTTATGTGAACAAGCAGGGCGGAACTGGGTCCAGGCTCCTTTGTCAGGAAGCACAGGACCTTTGCTTGTTTGCTCTCAGGCACAACATGCTCCTCAAGGCTGTGTATCTACCTGGCCAGGAAAACTACCTGGCCGACAGGTTGAGCAGGATTCTGCAGCCCCACGAGTGGCAGCTCCACCCACTTCCTGTTTGGCTGCAGCACTGAGAGGCTCAGTTGAGCAGAGCTCCTGCTAGGGAGAGGTTCCTGTTTCTCTGCTCGTGCCTGGATGTTGGGACCTGGGCCGCCTCCGGAGGGGGAGGCCCAGGCCCAGAGGCCTGCCAAGCCGGGTGGGCCTCCTATTTTGGAAGTGGCTGGCGGAACCCGTAACCTGGAACAGCTGGAACCCCGGGAGGGGGCTTCCCCCAGTAGGACTGCACTTGGCCAGGATCGAGGGACCCACAGGTATGGAGGTATGGGCCCGCCACCCCAGGGAGGAGGCTCCTGTCTTCTCCCCAGGCATGGTGTGGAGGCTGGGTGGCAGCAGGGAGAGGCCCTGGGGAGACCCTGGAGGACCGTGGAATGTAGTACTGAGGGAGGTGGGTTCCCCCCTCCACCTCGGGTCCTGGAGGAGGCCTCTACCTCCTCCAGTGAGGATGAGGGGGAGGGGTTGGTCCTGCCTTCTTACCAGCAGCCCGCTAGGGCCCCTGAGGCAATTGTAGCAGCGGTGCGACGGCTTCGGGGTCTCCAGGAGGAGGCGGCCCAGCTGCGAGCCCAGCTCTCCCACCTGGAGAGCCTGCAGGCCACCATTTCCGGGGAGGAATGGGTGGCCTATGTCACCTATTGGAAAGGGGTGAAGCGGGCCTTGAAGGGCAAAAACCGAGAAATAATATACCTCAAGCAGCAGGGTTGTGGGTCCCTCACAGAAATATATCAGGCCTATGATAGATGGGCAGTACAGGGAGCAGTTCAGGGGGGGCCCCCGGGGGTAGGTTGGATGGCTGGGACTCCCCATTCTCATAGTCTGCCCTTTTCCTATTATGCCCCGGCAAGGGGAGAAGAGGATAGATGGTCCAAGGACCCTTACCTGAATACGTCTCATCGGACTGGAAGGAGAGTTGCCCACTTTGTGAGCCCTGGTCCGGTCGCTGTCCCACCTCCAAGGGCTGGTATAGTGGCTCCCTGTCCAGAAAGCTCTGTTTGCAGCACTGTCAGGGAGGGGCCTGGTGATATTCTTCCCCTCCAAAAATCGCGGATTTCTGAGACCCATTTTCCAGCGTCATACACAAATCCAGAGGCAGAAGATTCCTGGCAGCATGATCACCGAGGGATGCAGGTAGAGAGAGCCACTGGTCTAGAGCAGGGAGCCCCTATGCGGGATGTCGTTCAGGGGTGTTTTCCCAGTACTTCGGACTACAAAGATGGCCGCCGTGAAGATCATGAGGTCACTTCCGGGTTTGCCAGGAAGTGTGTCACTGCTACTTCCCCTTCTCCTCTCCTGTCACTGAAGCACCGGCAAGGTTCCAGGAATGCAGACCGGATCCCCATCGGAAGGCCTGTTGTCGGAGGGGAATCGGTGCTGCCTAGTAGGGGTTTGTCTGCTGTTTCCTCCTGTCGGGGCTTGGATTCAGCAACAGCAGCTTCGGGGATGCCTTCTACGATCCCGCGGAGCAGCATTTCATCTGCTTTGGCTGTGCCCTCTCTCAGTGTGGCCAGGAGCCTGAAGACTGGCTGCCCCCCGTCCTTTGAGCCTGCTGAGTCTGTGGAAATCCGGAGGGTGGCTGATTTGTCCATTCCCTGTCTGGATCTGCAGCGTCCAGGAACTGTACAATCTACCATGGTTTTGGGTGGGGGGGAGGGTGAAAGTTCGGCCCCCCCTAATGTGGATGTTTTTCCGGTGCTCAAACAGTTACGGGATGGCCGCCCGGCTTTCCCTGAGGCGGCTGTTTGGCGCCGGAAAGGCATGAGTAAAGGGATAGGGAAAGATAGGGGGCCACTATCTTTGAGTTCTGGATCAGCGGAGCGGGATGCACCGGTGTCTATCCTGTCTGGTGGCATGGCTGAGGTGAGCCTGGCTCGCAGGGGGGTGTCCGCCCTCCCTGCTGGAGCCTTGGCTACCGGCCGGACTTCTCTGGATCCCTGTGCCACGGCTGGCACCGACGACCAGGTAGGACCTGAGAGGGCAGAGGGGCAGGGGGGTGGCTGTTTAGGGGGTTTTGCTATGCAGGGATCTGCCCCGCTGTCCCGAGATGGTCCTGCCTTGTTGGCGGTGGCCATGCAGGGAGTGGAGGACGGTGGGTTGGTGGAGAGTATGGCGGAGGGAAAGGGGAGCGGACGACAGGTTTCGTTGTGGGGCAGGAGGGGAGGTTGCTCAGGATGGAAGGAAGGGGATGTTAGAAGGGGGAGTGAGGGTGAGGATGGTTCCCCTGGCTTCCGGGATTGAAGGGGAGCGGGGTTTGTCCCCGGTAGTGGTGGCCGAGACCCAGGAGCCTTCTGCTGGGTCGGAGAAGCAGGATGGAAGTTTGGGGGGGTTTTCCGGTTCCCTGGGTATTAACGAGAACCAGGTTTGTGCCGCTTTAAAATTGGCTTTGGAGACCCCGACGGGCCCTCCTGGGGCCTTTGCTGCATTTCAACATCAGGCGGTGGCGACGGGGGATGATCCAGGGGTTCTCGGTAGTACCCAGGGATCCGGAAGGGAGAGCATCCCGGACTCTGTATTTGCGGAGCTGACCCTACCCAGTCCTCAGGTTGTTCCAAGTGAGGAGATCACGGATCCTGTGGTCCGGCAACAGGTTCCCCCGCAGGTGGAAGGAGGAGAACGTCCAGAAGGGCGGGGGATGGAGGCTGGGGGTCGGCTCCCCCCCTCCGTACCTTTGCGGAGGCTCTGAAGGGGTCGGGCACCACTCCGGGGACGTCGGGGGAGGGTGGGGGGAGGGGAGGTATGCAGGGGAATGGTCCCGTAGGAGGGGAAGGAGGAGGGGGAGGGGGAGGGTTTCAAAGGGGAGTAGGGGGTGAGGTCCGACGGCGCAACGTGGCGCAGATCCGATGGGCTGGGGAGGGGTCCCCTCCAGCCAGGGAACAGGTCTTGAGGATGGTCCTTGGGCTGGGGCCTTTATCCACATGAACAACACCATTGAATATGATGTTAGTTTCATGCTGAGACGGGGGCTGGAGATTTTCTGGGACCGATACCAGCAGCAGAGGGGGCAGGGAGGGTGGGCTGACTTTCGTGTTGTGCCTATCTCTCGCCAGGGGACGGTACCTGTGACCATCCTCTCCAGGAATGAGTCGCTCCCAGGGCAGGACATCCAGTTTTGGTTGTCGCGCCATGCGGTGCTTCTCGCACCCCTGGTTAAGGGCGCTGGGCCCCTAGGGGTGTGGGACGGGTCGTGGAAGGGCAGGATCCGTTTACGTGAGGTGGGAAACGTGGTGCAGCACGTGCCCTCGGCCGGTTTCCTCGGTCGGGATCGCATCTTGTGCTATTACCCCGGGCAACCCCGCGAGTGTCACCGCTGTGGCTCATTCCGCCATTTGAGCATGAACTGTCCCGAGCAGGTCTGCACCCGTTGTGGTGGACGGGGTCATGCCTCGGCTGGGTGTTTGCTTATCCGGTGTAACCTTTGTGGGGAGTTGGGCCACCCCTTTGCCCGCTGCCCCTCCGCATCACACAATGGACCGGGGGGGATGCCGTCGCCCCACCTCGGGCTCCTGTGCGGGAGGAGGTTGTGGAGGACCCTCTCCCTCAGGAGGAGCCAGGGGGCCCTGGGGTGGAGGAGTCCATTGAACCGAGGGAGCCACCAGGGGGAGGGGATTTGGGTAGGAGGGAGGAGAGGGTTGATGTGGTGGAGGTTGATGTGTCACGACAGGATAGTGGGTTGCGGGTGGTGCCACCTCAGGAATGGACCACGGTCCCTTCCAAGGGTGGCAAGTCCAAGAGGAAGAAGCGGGAGACCTCCCCATTGTTGGAAGTAGAGCCCGTGTTGGACGTCAACCGTTTCGTCTTCTTGGCTACTGATGCGGCTGAGGTGGATGAGGGCATGCCTGTGGAGGCAGGGCTTCCTGTGCGGCGCTCGGAGCGGTTGGCGGCGGGGGCGGCCCCTCTTCCTCAGCGGCGACCTTCAAAGGTGCAGAAGGCGCGCCGCAGTCAGGGTCCTCCAATCAAGGGGGATACTGGCGCCCGACGGGTGAGGGAGGATGGCCTTGTACCCCCGCGGTTGGGTTCGGGGCCTTCGCAGGAGCCCCCTGCTGACCCGGCCGCCCTGGCCTCCCCCGCGGGGTGGGCACTGTCGTATTGTCTCAGTCTTTGTCCGGGGAGGGGGGCTGCACAGGTGGTGGACCCCACGGAGGAGGTCATTCCTCCGACCCCTGACCCGTTTGTACCTCCTCCTCTGGTAGGGGCTGGGCCTGCCCTCGCGACAGCTTTGCCTGGTGGTCCCGGGGGCGCCAGCACCTCCTGGGGTGACAGGGTCGAGCGGGAGGAGGAGGAGATCCTCGAGGTGGTCGATGTGGACCAGGAGGAGTTGTTTGAGCTCGCGGCCTGTCCTGCAAGCGGGATTCTGGGGATCCCGGGGTTGGTGAGAAGAGGAGGAAAGGGTCACTGCACTCGAAATAGGCATGGCGTGCACTCCTGCGTTCTCGTGCGCCACCATCAACGTGGCCAGCATTTTCTCAGACCAGGCGCGGGCTACGGCCTATGATTTTCTTTCTACGAGTGGGCTGGATGTCATCTTCTTGCAGGAGACCAGGCTCACCTCGCTCGCTAGCCTTCATCGGGCGAAGCGGGAGTGGAGGTGGGGCCCTTCGTACTGGTCCCTTGCGGCACAGCCCTACGCAGGAGTGGCGGTTTTGTTCACGTCTAACCGATTTCAGGTGCAGTACGTGTGGGAACTGGAGCAGGGTCGGTGTCTGCTTTTAGATGGCTACTGCGGGCCCCATCGGTTTCGTTTCGTGGTGGTCTACGGCCCCCAGTCTAAGTTGGCGCGGAAGACCCTGTTCGGGGTTATCCGCCCCTACTTACACACCTCCCGTTTGGTGGTCCTTGCCGGGGATTTTAACACCACCACCTTTTTGCAGGACCGAGGGGGGGAGCGTTGCCCACCCAGTTACGAGGGCCTCTTTTTGGCCGAGATGACCCGGACGGCTGACCTGGTGGATGTTTTCCACCGGGCCTTTCCACGGTCGTCGGGTTTCACCTACTACCATGGGACCTGCAGGAGTCGTATCGATCGGATATATGTGAGTGCCCGGGTGGAGTGTTCCCCTCCGCAGTTGCAGGCGGTTGACTTTTCGGACCATCGCGTCCTCTCTGTGTCCTTCCTGGCCAACCATGAGGAGCTTAGCAGGGGTCCTGGCCTGTGGCGACTGAATGTGCAGTTGTTGGCAACATCAGAGGTGGTCCAGGAGTTCTTGGCCTTTCTCGCAGACCAGGAGACCCTGCTGAGTGTTTTTCCTTCCCGTGGCGCCTGGTGGGATGAGGTGAAGACGCGTGCCCGACAACTCTTCCGTTCCCGGGGTACCTCCATGGCTCGATCCCGCTACCTCACCTACACTGTCCTCCGGAGGTCGCTGGATCGTTTGGTATCCCGAGGGGCAGCGCGGGAGGAGGTTGAAGAGGTGCGCGTCCAGCTCCGTGGCCTGCTTTACGATCGCCATGCCTCCCTATGCTTCGAGGGGGCGGCCGTGGGGGGCGCCACTCCAGACCCTTTCCGGACTTGCAGGGAGAGGGTTCAGCGTCGGGAGGTCATGGCCCTGCGGGGCGAGGACGGTACCATTCATACCTCCCAGGAGGACCTTTTGCGGATGGTGGGGGAATACTTCTCGGACCTGTTTGGGGATCGCCCCGTGGACCTCACCCATATCCGAACGTACCTGGGCCTTCCCCCGGTGTATTCGGCTGTGGTCCAGGCACAGGTTGATGCACTCGCTGCACCGATTCAGCAGGTGGAGGTGGAGAGGGCGATTCGTGCTATGCCGTTGGGGAAGGTGCCTGGGCGCGATGGGCTCCCTGTGGAGTTCTATCGCACCTTCATTGCCCAGCTGGCCCCCTTCCTGACCTCCCTGTTTCAGGAGATCATGGACACGGGGTATCTCCCGCGGTCATTTCGCGAGTCTGTCCTGCTGCTGCTCTCCAAGGGGAAGGACGATAGCTCCTTGGACTTCTGGCGGCCGCTCTCTCTTCTGAACGCGGACCGGAAGATCCTGGCCAAGTGTTTGGCCAACCGACTGGTGGAGGTGTCGGGCGATTTGCTGTCCCCTTCCCAGTATTGTTCCGTTCGGGGGAGAGGGGTTTCTGGACGCTGTCGCCACAGTCCGGGAGATGGTGGAAAGAGGCCGGTCGCTCCAACGGGACCACTGGTTGGTCTCCTTGGATCAGTCCAAGGCCTTTGATCGAGTCAGTCACCGGTACCTGTGGGTGGTGCTCCAGCACTTCGGCCTCCCCGCAGGTTTCCTCTTCGTCGTGCAGGCGCTGTACCGAGGGGGGGGTGAGCTTCCCGTTTATTAACGGGTGGCTCGGACGGCCGTTTGGTGTCGCCTCGGGGGTGCGGCAGGGGTGCCCTTTGAGCCCCCTGCTGTATGTTTTCTCCCTCGACCCCTTCCTTCGGAGATTGTCCTCAGGTGGGTTGCGGGGCCTGGAGGCGCCCGGTGCGCCCCCGGTGTCCGTCGTTGCTTACGCTGACGACATCTCAGTTTACGTGGACGGCACTGATGGGGTAGAGGCCCTGCGGGAGGCCGTGGAGGAGTACTCGGAGGTAGCCCACTCTGTTGTCAACCACAGCAAGTGCCAGACGCTGTGGTTGGGCTCCTCGGAGGCCTCCCCGCCTTCCTGCGCCCCCTTTCCTCCTCCCGTGGGGGAGGTCCGCGTTTTGGGCCTCGTCTTCGGGCCGGAGGACTGTGCGGAGTCCAATTGGGACCGTTGTCTCGAGACTGCACGGTGTCGGGTGCTGCGGTGGAGGGGGTGGAGGTATACGTACGAGGAGAAGATCAAACTCCTCGGGACGTTTCTGCTTCCTCTCTTTCTGCACGTGGCCACGGTCTTCGTCCTTCCGTTGTCCCGTCAGGCGTCTGTCTGTGCTGTCTTTTTTTGTTTTCTGTGGGGTAACCGCTTGAACCCCGTCCAGCGCAACATCGTTTGCCTGGATCGGGCAGAGGGCGGTTTGGGTATGTTGCACCCCCTTGTCTTCCTGTCAGTCTTGTCTATGGCGTTCCACTTGGGTAGGATGCGGGAAGGGGGTGGGGTCTGGTGGGTGGCCTCCTATCGGGAATGGTTCTCCCGCTTCTGGGAGCAGTGGGAGGGGGCGTCCTCGGTCCCATGTGTGCGCCGGAGAGGGGAACAGGCCCCATCGTACGTATTCGTGATGGTGGGGCTCATTCGGCGGTGGAGGGGGACCGACCCGCTCGCCCAGTCCTTGGGGCGGAAAGGCTTATACCGGATGGTTCTCACCTCTCACTATCAACCAAGGTGGGCCCTGCGGGACTGTCCGGCGGATGTGATGCAGCGGGGCCTTCGGCTGTTGAACTCCCCTCGGCTACCGAAGAAGGTTCGGGATGTAGCCTGGTTGTCTTTCCACGGGCGTTTGTACGTGAGGGACAACCTCAAGTACAGGTCACAGGCCGAGCGGGTCTGTCCGAGGGCCGGGTGTGAGGGGCAAGCGGAGACCATGGACCATTTCCTCCGGCAGTGCCCCTTTAACGTGGAGGCCTGCCGGTTGGTGTCCGCTGCTCTTCACCTGCGCGACCTTTCCCTCCTCACGTATGCGGAGTGGGTGTACGGGGCCTGGTCCTTTCCTCTAAGGCAGGACTCCGGGACCCTCTACCTCCTCACGGCCGTGGTACGCTACCACCTGTGGCAAGCGCGCTGTCATGTCTCGACCCGGGGGTTGGTCCTGCCCCTCGACGAGGTGGTGCGGGACATTCTGGAGGAAGTGTCCAGCATGGCGCAACGTGAAAGGAGGGTGGTGGAGGCTCATCGTTGGGAGCGTCTGTGGCGTCACCTCACCCTTCGCCCCCCGTGAGGGGGAGGGGTTCCCTGGGGTTTTCGTCCCTGTAGGACTGTGAGGTGTTTGTTTGGTTTGTTGTTCCCTGGGGGGAGGGTGTGATCGGAGGGGTTAGTTTTCCCTTCCCGGGGGTTTCCTTCTCTTTATGATTTTGGGATGTTTTCCTCCCGGGAGGGGAGGGGGGGGGTGAGCTGGGGCTCCATAAGGGGGTTTTGACCGGTTGTCCACTTTCCCTTTCTTCTTAGAGGGTGGCCATCCCAATATTTTTGTTTTCTGTGTTTGTCTGTTCTTTTTGTTTTCTGGGCATCCCGCTCCGTTATCTGAAGGGCAGGGCAGTACAAGGGTTTTGTATTTCCTTTGTATTTCGCTATTTGATTTGATTTGTATGATTACTTATGATTTGTTTTGATGGGATTGTGTTGGGGATGGGCTAAGGGGGCCCTTATGTTTTCATTTGGTTTGGGGGGAGGGGGTGGGGAGGTTTGTTTTTGAAGTGTTTGTCTGGATGGGATGGGTCTGAAGGGGAGGGATAGGGATAGGGGGTTTATTTTCTGGATGGGTGGGGAGGGGGAGTCTGAGAGTCAGACAGACTGGACATTTGGACATTTGGATTGGTGGGGTGTTGTGCGGGGCAGGGGTTCAGGGACTGCAAGATGCAATTTGTGGGCTCTGCTGGGGTGGTCTGGTAGGGGGAGGAGGGGTCGGGCATCGACATTGGACTGAGGGGGGGGAGGGGACATGGACATTGATGAGGACCTTTTGGGGGTTGTTGTTGGGAGGAGGGCACGTGTGTTTATTACTGGGTTTGGTGGTGGGTTTGGGGAGGTGGGTCACGGGGGGGTTGTGATATTTGTTTTGTGATATGTCGGGGGGGGGTGGGGGTTTTGGGGGGGTGTGGGACTTGGTTGGGGTGATTGTGTTTGCTTTTTGTTTGTTCTTCTGTTGCATGTGTTAATAAACAAAATTTCCATCCTTTGGTGGTTCAGAAGATTTTTCTGAAATGGGGGCTTCCATCCATAGATCTGTTTGCCAGTCCACTGAACAAACAGCTGCCAAAGTTCTGCTCCAGGCAGCCGCATGCTCTGCGGATAGCAGCAGATGCTTTTCTGATTCCCTGGTCTCAGGGCCTCCTGTATGCGTTTCCTCCCACGCCCTTGGTGGCCCGAACCCTCTTCAAATTTCTTCAGGACAAAGCCTCGGTCCTGCTGGTGGCTCCCAGGTGTCCGAGACAGCCTTGGTTCCCACTTCTGCTTCAGCTGGCAGTGGATCCCCCACTGCCTCTGGGGTTGCAACCCGACCTTCTCTCTCAGGATCAGGGTTCCCTTCTGCACCCCAATCTCAAAGCTCTCAATTTAATGGCCTGGAGGCTGCAAGGGTAGTTTTGGCTCCCTGGGGCCTACCCCAGGAAGTTGAGGAGGTTGTCCTAGCCTCTAGGAAACAGTCCACTAGGAAAACCTATGCTCTGAAATGGAAAAGGTTTTCTGTGTGGTGTCAGCTACGTACAGAAGATCCTTTCTCCTGTACTGTACCAGTAGTGCTTCAGTACTTACTGCACTTGTCAAATCAGGGACTTAAGTCCAATTCTGTTCTGGTCCACCTCTCAGTCCTAGCAGCTCACCACTCACTGGTGGAAGGACATTCTCTGTTGGTTCACCCCTTGGTGTCCCGGTTTCTCAGAGGCTTGCTCTTGCTCAAGCCTTCAATCCGTCCTCCTGCTCCTGAGTGGGAGTTGAATGTGGTCTTGCAGCAACTGACTCGCCCATCTTTTGAGCCGATGGCTACTTGCCCGCTACGCTTCCTGTCCTGGAAGACACTCTTCCTGATAGCCCTAACCTCGGCCAGGCGAGTGAGTGAGCTTCAGGTCCTGGTCTGTGACAGGCCTTACACCCGCTTTTATAGGAACAGGGTAGTCCTTAGGACTCATCCAAAGTTCCTCTCAAAGGTTGTCTCCTCCTTCCACTTTAACCAAGAGGTGGTTCTTCCAAAATTCTTCCCTAGGCCTCATGCAAGCCAGGCTGAAGCAGTTCTGCATACCCTGGACTGTAGGAGGGCCTTATCCTTCTACCTTGACCGTACGCAGGGATATAGAAGGGCTACTCAGCTCTTCATATCTTTTGACCCTAATAATTTGGGGTTAGCTGTGTCCAAGCGTACCTTGTCCACCTGGGTAGCTGACTGTATCACCTGACCTTCCTTTACAGGGTCGGGTCACGGCCCATCGTGTCAGGGCAATGGCTGCCTCAGTGGCTCACCTCCGCTCTGTACCATTGGTGGACATCTGCAGGGCTGAAACTTGGTCATCAAGCCAGACTTTTGCGGCACATTACTGTTTGGAAAGGGAGTCCTGTAGGGACAGTGCTTTTGGCCAGGCAGTACTCCGGAATCTCTTTGAAGTTTAGGCAACTCCTGCCCTCCAGCCCTCCGTTGGGCTACCGGTGGAGGTTCTGTCAGTGAAAAGCCTTTCTTTGATGCTGGGACTAGAGGGAGTTCTCTTGTTCAGCATGGGTTCCCTGGTAGCCCAGAGCTGGGGAGTCACCCGTATGTGAGGACTGACTTCCTGCTTGGTCCTGCAGAAAGAGTAGTTACTCAGCTGTAAAAGGTGTTCTCCAGGAGCAGCAGGAATCAGTCCTCACAACCCTCCCTCCTCCCCTGGGAGTTGCAGTTGTACATAGTTTATTTTTACATTTTTGTGTGCTGTTTTTTAGCTATGTCATTTGACAGAGCAAGATGGCACCTTTATGCGGGAAGGGAACAGCGCATGCGTGCCTGCATTCCCAAAGGCTTTCTTGGAAAGCTAGGGAGATGCTCCGCAAGGGCTCCATCGACGTCGATGTCACCCATATGTGAGGACTGATTGCTGCTGCTCCTGGAGAACACCTGTTACAGGTGAGTAACTACTCTTTTCCATCATTGACTTCCACAGATGTAGTTAATTTGATTTTTGCACAATACATTGAGTGAAGTCCCTGTGTATAGTTGGCGCTTGTGTTACTGGAAGAAGGTGTTTGAGATGAATAGATCATTGGGATGAATAGATCGTTGAGATGAATAGATCGTTGCAGAATTCTATCGGTCTTTCTCCATCTTCATTTATGTTGCCAAGTCCATATTTTCCAACCACTTTGCTGCCTTCTCTGTTGCCAACATTTGCGTTCCAGTCACCCATGACTATCAGGATATCCTGTTTGCATGTTCTGTCAATTTCAGCTTGTACTTGTTCATAGAATTCATCAAATAAAAAAAACTGTTAAATAAATAAATAAATAAACTTTGTCATTTCTTTGCAGCTGTTGTTGGGGCATATACTTGAATTATAGTTGTGTTGATGGGCATTCCTTGTAGACGAATAGAAATTAAGTATTCATGGACTGCATTGTATTTCATTACAGTTCTTGCAAGTTTCTTCCTAATTATAAATGCAACACCATTTCTTCTTTATCTTTCATTTTCAGCTTAGTAAACCATGTGATCATCAGATGCAAAGTGCCCGATGCCAGTCCATTTCAGTTCGCTGACACCCAAAAGATCGAGTTGTACATGTTCCATTTCATTCTTGACCACCTCCAACTTTCCTTGGTTCATACTTCGTACATTACATGTCCCAATATATAAGACATCTTTGCAGCTTCTGACTCTCATTTCATGCACAGCTACATCAGCAGTCATATGTCCTGAGGGCTTTGATCCAATCACATCATAAATGCTGGCTTTACTCTGAAAAGTCTTCAGCTCCTCCCCAGTAGCCAGTTGAGTGCCTTCCGACCTGGGGGTCTCATTTTCCAGCACTATAGTGTAATTTGTTTTATTGTGACTATCCAGTGGGTTTTCTTAGCAAGAAACGGAAGTAGATTGCCAGGCTTATTTCTCGTGCAGTTTAATTTTAGTTTTGTTGCCGTTGTCTCAGTAATGTGATCCTCCGCTGTCAACACTGTTCCATTCTGCTGTTGCCCAGATGAATGGTTTGTCTTGGTCTGGTACCTCAGCTGAGACCTGTCTGTCTTGGGAGTTAAACTAGTAATTAAGCTACCAGTAGCTTAGCCCTCAGCATCACTGATCCACACAAGCCCCCGCAGCATGTCAAGCTGCAAGCCAAGTGAGAGCTTTTGTCTTTAGGGGATACAGAATCCATTTCTCACATCATATGTTGCAGCTAGAAGCCAGGAATATTGAGGCTCCCGAAAAGATCACCAGCAATGCTGTCTCTTTTTCCATTATCAGGTTCTACCTTTCAATATAGAAAACAATGTGCATACAGCAGTGCATACAGCAACTTCACAATGTAAATAACTAGTTGTTCCATATACTATTGTACCACTATTGTAAATAGTTAACCAGGATATCCTTTATCAGATAACCCTGCATTGTATTTAGTTTCCCTATTTCGCCAAGTTATTCTTCCTGTTAAATGTAATGACCAGACATATGTAAACTGTCGGATGTTTTCTGTTCAATGTAAACCGCGCTGATGTCTAATAGTGCGGTATATAAGAATTGTTAATAAATAAAATAAATAAATAAAATAAAATTGATTTATTTGTTAGAAAACAAAAAATATAGTCAAGCAAAACTGAAAGATACTGTTGCATCAAATTCCAGACATAATAAGCAACTTGCTTGCACATGTTCCATTGATGCCTGTGGGGATTTTCAGGCCTGTACCTTTTTAAACCACCTATCTTTTCTATTCCCCTAAAACAAGAAACTATATCAGTTTATTGGCTTGTGTTTGCATCTCTCAGCACTAACTGTGAGACTAAACAAACACTCTCTACACACACATATGGTTTATGAATCAAAACTGGATTACAAGTTTAGACCTATGTTCATTGTACATAGTTCTCAAATGGACTAGGTTAAGTCCCAAGTTTATTGTTCATTGTACATAGTTAATGGAACTGTTACATGTAATTGACCTTAATGTTGTTTAATGTAAACTGCATTTGATCTCTGGAAAAAGTGGTGTATAATTGCTAAGAAATAAATAAATAAACACTTTCATTCAGGGAAAGCAACTCCACAGCTCTCTTAAGTCTATGCTGGTTTTCTCCAGGGCTACTCCAGACTAGCTTTTGTTTATAACTGCCTTCCACTTCCTCGCAGACTTAAGATCTTGTGCTTTTAACCCTTCTCAAAGAGTTCTGACTTAAATCATTGTCACTGTCTTTACAAGATTGGGCTGACTAGTTCTTGAACCCTTATAACTAACTACCTTCTCCAGTCCCATTTTGTCTTGTAACTGTAGCCAGACTCAGTTTTCCTACCCTCTCCTGTTCTGGCAGGGATAACAATACCCCTTCCCCACCCACTTCAGTGTTCACATTTGAAACAGAGAAGGTTTTCCTTATTAGACTCCCAACTAGGAGTTCTGTCCTGTATGACCCAGCTCAGACCTCCATCCCTCAATATGAAGAACCCATGTGCAACCCTCAAATTGGAGGAGGAGAAAACATCTCAGGAACGGGAAGAACCAGAGCTCAAGCACCCCAAAATTTCATAGTTAGTAACCACAAGGAAACAAAGGCTAGTGGTGGTAGGTGAATCTTTGAGGGGTATTATGTCCATCTGCTGACCAGATTTGATGTCCAGAAAGATGTGCTATCTGCCAGGTGCCAAAATCCGAGATATTATGGAAAGTTTGCCAAGACACATCAAGCCTACTGATTATTATCCAATGCTGCTCATCCATGTTGGCACAAATGATATTGCTAGGTATCCCTCTGAGCGTATCAAGAGTGACTTCATGGCTCCGGGAGAGAGGGTAAAGCAGATATGTGTGCAGGTGGTGTTCTCCATCCTCCATGTTGAGAGTAAAGGCTGAAGCAGAGAAGCTCTCATCTTGGAGATGAATGCATGGCTGCATGAATGGTGTCATCAAGAGCGTTTGACCATAGGATGATTTTCCAAGTGCTACTGAGCAGGAATGGCATCTACCTATCCAAGAAGGGTCAAACTGTCTTCTGCAGCAGACTGGCTAATCTACTAAAGAGGCTTTAAACTAGATTCGTTGGGGGTGGTTGAAGAAAGCCCCCAGGTAAGTAAAAAGCCCTCAGGTAAGTAAAACAGGTAAAACATTAAATACTTCTATAGAAATGGGTAAAAGGAGCAACATCTGGAAAGCAGTGTGCATATGTCTATAGAATGGGAAATAAGATCCCAGATATTGAGACTGTAATGGAGGAGGCTGACTTGGATTTAGTGGTGGTTACAGAGACATGGATCACAGACAACCATGACTGGGATGAAATTATACTGGGCTATACTATATTCAGGAAGGACAGAGTAGAAAGAAGGGGAGAAGGAATGGCACTATATATAAAAAAATAATATTAAAGCTATAGAATTACAGAGCTTTAAAGGGAGCGAGGAGGCACTGCGGGTTAAACTAGAAAGAGGGAAAGGGAAATCCATTTGCATTGGTGTGATATACAGATCTCCTTCACAGGGGGAAGAAGTGGACGGAGATTCAATAGGAGACATACACAGAATTGCCAGGAAAGGAGAAGTGCTACTAGCAGGTGATTTCAATATGCCGGATGCTGAAGTGTCATCTAGAAGTAAGGAGGTCCTTGATTCTCTATAGGAGGGACTATTCCGCCAACTGGTAAAAGAACCCACATGTGAAGGGGCCATACTAGAGCTGGGGCTTACCAATGGGGAAAGTGTTTCTGTTGTTATAGTGGGAGATCATCTCACATGCAGTGATCACCAGATGGTGTGTTTCAGTATTAGGACTAGGGCTGATAAAGTCCATTCAAAAGCGATGGTCCTAGACTTTAGAAAAACTAACTTTGCCAAAATGGGACAATACCCTCATGGAGTCATTAAGAGGATGGGGCTGCTGGGTCACCTGAGCTCGGACTCAGGTTGACGGCCTTGGAGAGCAGACTGTCTGCCTTCATGGACCAGCAGAGGGCACTGCTCGCTGGCTTCGCTGGCGCCGCTGCCCCGACCGCCGGGACGTCGACGTCCAAGTCGACCCCGGAGACCGAGCCGATCCTCGAGTCAATGAGAACTCGAGTCGATCCTCGGTCGAGGTCACCCTCGGCCTCCCGTTCGGGACCGAGGTCGCCGACGCCGACTCCCTCGGCGTCGGGGCGGCTGGCGCCGCACCCTGCCCGGGCCGACCCCACCGAGTCCTCGTCGGAGTCGGTCTGGGAGTCTGAGGAGGAAGAGTCACCTGATTCTTTCCGGACTCGGTGTGTCCCATCGGACTCACCGGAGTCCGAGCCTCGGAAGCAGTCCCCCCCGGAGGATGCCCGGTTCTCGGACTTCGTTAGGGATATGGCCAAGGCTTTGGCCTTCCCTGCGGATCCCGAGGAGGAGCCTCGAGCCGAAGAGCTCGACGCCCTCCAGTATGACTCTCCCGCGAGGGAACACTTTACTGTGCCGGTTCCTCCTATGCTGGAACGACTACTCTTCCGCATGTGGGAGAGTCCGGCCTCCTCGCCGGTCCTGAGCAAGCGGGTCGATTCTATCTATCGAGTCCGCAAGAGCCCTGGCTTTCAAAAGGCACAGCTGCCACACCATTCCATGGTAGTGGAATCGGCCATGCATCGTCTTAAGAGCCAGAAGATGCACTCCTCGGTGCCTCCTGGAAGGGAGGCCCGTAACCTGGATGGCCTTGGCAAGAAGTGCTTCCAGGGCTCTATGCTCGCATGTCGTGTCCAGACTTACCAGCTATACATGGGCATGTATCTCCGGGATCTGGCTAAAGAGCTAGCCGGATTCTCCGCTGGTCTCTCTCCGAGGAGCCCTTGCGGAGGTTCCTAGCCTTGTCCACTGGCATTCGGGAATGCTCAAAGTTCATGTCCCGAGCAGCCTATGATGGCTTTGAAGCCTCGGCTCGAGTGGCCGCAGCCGGCATCGGTGCCCGCCGACAGGCTTGGCTTCAGTCGTCAGACCTTGAGCCCTGGGTGCAGGACAAGTTGGTCGATGTCCCCTGCCGAGGCGAAAACCTCTTTGGCAAGCCCATGGCGGAAAAGGCTGCGCAAATTGAGACTGAGACTCTCACCAGGACCAGGCTTTCTAGGAAGACCTCCGCCCCTTCCCAGAAAAAGAAGGGCTCGGGGAAAAAGTCCTTTTACCCGAGGAAGGCGGCTGCCTACAAACAATACCCCCATTATCAGGCCCCTGCAGCTCCCCAACAGGGCCAGCAGGCCAAGGGACGGGGTAACGGGTCCCGTAGGCAGCAAGCCCCCAAGCCTGCACCACCAGCCCCTGCTCAGCAGGGTGGGGGCTTTTGACTCGCTAAGCATAGCCTCTCCCCCCCGCTGGTTCCTCCCAACACCGGAGGCCGGCTGGTTCACTTCGCCCACAGGTGGTCCAGCATCACCACAGATGCCTGGGTGCTTCAGGTCGTGCGAGAAGGCTATCTTCTCCACTTCCATCAGGTCCCTCCCTCCTATTTTCCGGGAGAACCTCCGCGCCCCCCTCTGCACAGGGAGTTGCTCCTTCAGGAGTTAGCAGGTCTTCTGCAGGAACAGGCGGTGGAACCGGTGCCACACCACCTGAGAGGTCAAGGCTTTTATTCAAGGTATTTTCTGATACCAAAGAGAACAGGGGGCCTCAGACCCATCCTGGACTTGCGCAACCTCAACAAGTTCCTTGTGCGGGAGAAGTTCAAAATGCTTACCCTTGGAATCCTTCTGCCCTACCTCCAGCAGGGAGATTGGCTATGCTCCTTGGATCTAAAGGATGCCTACACGCACATCCTCATCCACCCAAGCCACCGCCAATACCTAAGGTTTGTGGTGGCAGGAAATCATTACCAGTACAGAGTACTGCCCTTTGGCCTGTCCTCCGCACCGCGAGTCTTCACAAAATGTCTCGCGGTCGTGGCGGCCCATCTCCGGCTTCACGGCCTCTATGTCTTTCCGTACCTCGACGACTGGCTCATCAGAGCAGCGTCCGCTCAGGAGGTCACCAACGCCACGTGCCGCACGGTGACTCTGCTGCAGCACTTGGGCTTTGTTATAAACTTCGCAAAGTCCACTTTGCTCCCCTCACAGGATCTCGAGTTCATCGGCGCAAGGCTGCACACTCCTCAGGCGCGAGCATACCTACCGCTCGACAGGGCTCAACGGCTCATGGACCTAGCCGACCGCTTTCGCAGCCAGCCCCTGGTCTCCGCCAGGCGCTTCCTGAGACTGCTCGGCCATATGGCTTCCACCGTCCATGTGACCCCCAATGCCCGCCTGAATATGCGGTCTGCTCAATGGTGTCTCCGCCAGCAGTGGCGACAGGCCACGGGCGACCTAGCAGACCTAGTGCGCGTCTCCGAGCCGCTGGTCTCGTCTCTCCGGTGGTGGCTCCGGCAGCCGAACCTGATATTCGGAATGCCTTTCCAGTCACCTCAGCCGACCCGGGTGCTGACCACCGATGCATCCCTCCTGGGCTGGGGAGCACATTGCCAAGAGGCACGTACTCAGGGCCTCTGGACCACGTGGGAGTCTGCTCAGCAGATCAACTTCCTGGAGCTCAGGGCGATCCGCCTAGCTCTCAAGGCCTTCTCCCACCTGACTTCCCAACAGTCCGTCCTTGTCCAGACGGACAATCAAGTTGCCATGTTCTACGTGAACAAGCAGGGGGGCACGGGCTCCTTCCTCCTCTGCCGGGAGGCACAGAAGCTCTGCTCTTGGGCCGTCAGTCACGGCATTCTCCTCAAGGCAGTTTATCTTCCGGGCCAAGAAAATTGCCTTGCAGACAAACTCAGCAGGGTCCTCCAGCCGCACGAGTGGCGTCTGGATCCCTTGGTAGTTCAGAAGCTCTTCCTCAAGTGGGGTCTCCCCACGGTGGATCTCTTTGCCAGTCCTCACAACCGGCAGCTTCCTCGCTTCTGCTCTCGTCAGCCACACCCCCTTCGGGTTGCGGCGGACGCCTTTCTGATCTCATGGTCGGGGAGCCTTCTGTACGCTTTCCCTCCCATCCCGCTAGTCTCTCGGACTCTTTTCAAGGTTCTCCGAGACAAAGCCTTCATGATCCTGGTGGCCCCTCGCTGGCCCAGGCAGCCGTGGTTTCCGCTCCTGCTGCAACTGGCGGTGGAGGATCCAATCCCTCTGGGGGTACAACCGGATCTCCTCACTCAGGATCAGGGGTCCCTCCTGCACCCCAACCTCAGGTCTCTCAACCTCATGGCCTGGCTGCTGAGAGGGTAGTCCTTGCTCCCCTTCTCCTGCCGGCGGAGGTGGAGGAGGTCGTCTTGGCTTCGCGACGGCCTTCTACCCGCAAATGCTACGCCCTTAAATGGCGTCGCTTTGCAGTCTGGTGTACCCAACAGTCTCAGGATCCCTTCTCCTGCCCGGTGTCGGTGATCTTGCAGTACTTGCTGCACCTCTCTAATCTGGGACTTAAGTCCAACTCCGTCAAAGTTCACCTCAGTGCTCTTTCAGCACATCATGTGCCGGTGGACGGCAGACCTCTCTCCAACGACCCTCTCGTAGCGAGGTTTCTCCGAGGTCTCCTTCTACTTAAACCACCTCTGCGCCCGCCAGCGCCTGACTGGGACCTGAATGTGGTTTTGCAGCGGATCACCTGTCCGCCTTTTGAACCTATGGCTACCTGTTCTCTCCGTTTTCTGTCTTGGAAAACACTGTTCTTGATAGCCCTCACTTCCGCTAGACGCGTAAGTGAATTGCAGGCCCTCGTGTCTGATCCCCCTTACACTAGGTTCTACAAGAATAGGGTGGTCCTGCGGACTCATCCGAAATTTCTGCCTAAAGTGGTCTCCCCTTTTCACATCAATCAGGAGGTGGTACTTCCAACCTTCTTTCCCAGACCACACTCCAGCCGAGCTGAGACGGTCCTCCATACCCTGGACTGTAGAAGGGCTCTGAACTTCTACCTTGACCGTACGCGGGAGCACCGTAAAGCTGCTCAGCTTTTTGTGTCTTTTGACCCCAATAGATTGGGGCTCCCGGTCTCCAAGCGTACTCTGTCCATCTGGGTTGCGGACTGTATCTCTTGGGCTTATGGGGCAGCCGGACTCTCCTTAGAGAGTCGAGTCACGGCTCATTGCGTTCGGGCAAAGGCCACGTCAGTGGCTTACCTCCGCTCTGTTCCGCTGGCAGACATCTGCCGGGCCGCTACTTGGTCTTCGAGCCAGACTTTTGCGGTCCATTACTGTCTCGAGAGGGAGTCCCGTAGGGACAGTGCTTTCGGACAGGCAGTCCTCCGTAATCTCTTTGAGGTCTGAGCAACTCCTACCCTCCATCCCGGATGTGGGCTACCGGTGGGTGATAATTCAGCGAAGATTCTATCCTTCTGTGCTGCTGAGCTAGAGGGAGCTCATTTTTGTGCTTAGGGTCTCCGGTAGCCTTGAGCTTGGGAGTCCCATAAGTGAGGACTGACTTCCTGCTTGGTCCTGGAGAAAGCGTAGTTACTCACCTGTAACAGGTGTTCTCCAGGAGCAGCAGGAATCAGTCCTCACTACCCTCCCTCCTCCCCTTGGAGTTGCAATCGTCTGCTTATGTTCTTTTTGCAAATTTTTATGCTGTCTTTTTTAGCTATGTCATCTGACTGGCTAAGATGGCACCCTCGGGCGGGAAGACGACCGCGCATGCGCGCTGCAATTCCCAAAGGCTTTCTTTGAAAGCTGGGGAAAATTGCTCCGCGAGGGCTCCGTCGGCGCCGACGTCACCCATAAGTGAGGACTGATTCCTGCTGCTCCTGGAGAACACCTGTTACAGGTGAGTAACTACGCTATCTTCATAGACACTGGATTGAGGATGACCGGGCTGAGTATCAGATAAGTCTTTGAGAACCAGATATGTTTAGTAAAAGGATGTTTTAGTTATTCAAGAGTGATTTTTCCTCTCCTGACTATTCATCCGACAAAAAATATGACATAAGAGTTTTCTGCATTAAGCGTGTAGGGGAGATGTTGTGGTAATGTTGACTAGCGGATTATAGGGAGACTATGGGAAAATGTTTGGCTTGGGGAGGGACGAACAGGGGGAGACAGAGGAAAGATGCTTGACACAGTGTAATAAAGTGAGCGGGAAATGCAGGGCATGGGGGTAAGGGAGAAGATGAATATCGGGTAAATAGGTTGAGAAGGTGAGATGCTGGACATAGGAGTAATAGGGAGGGGATGGTATGATATAGAGATGGAGTAGATGCTGGTTGCAGGGGGATAGGAAGGAAAAGTGCAGACATGGAAAGGAAAGAGAGAGTAGAGGGTGAGAGATGTTAAACATGGAGGGGGAGAGAGAGTGAGCAAAAGACTGGGGAATAATGGACCAGAGAAGAAGAGCTGGGGAATGGAAGAACTGGTGTGAAAGTTGAAAAAGGGAGGACAGATGGCGTAAAAAAGAAGGGGATTGAGAAATGAATAGTAAGAAGTAATGAAATCTGGGTGGACAGAAAGAAAAGAGAGAAGAGAAAAAAATGAAAGCTGAAAGGAAACAAATCAATATCCAAGATTGAAGGAAGAAAACTAAAGGAGAGACAAGAAATGGCAGATGGACTACAGACTGTAGAAAGCTAAGAGAAGAAAGAGGAAAGTGGAAGCTTCAGATTGGGACCACCATGATCAGAGAATAAAATGGTCAAAGGTTGAAAAAATAAATTTATTTTCAATTTAGTGATTGGACTTTGTGCTATCTATATATTTTGCACAGTATGAAAAACTGCATCTCTTATTTCTCTGGTGTTGTGTTCTGAGTGTGTGACTGAGACCAGGTGTTCTGTTAAAACTGAGTTTGTATGTAGGGATCTATTCTGTGGTAATTTGACTTGTTCAGCTTTTTAAATAGGTGTATGGATGTTCCAGGGCCTGCTGCAATATTTATAGTGCTGCTTTTTTCTGGATGAGTATTGGAAGTTTATGCTGGCATGGTATGCTATGGTTGATTTGGCCTTGTAGATTTTTGGTTACTTTTGTAGTGTTTTATATTCATTCACAATATGCTTGGTAATGGAGAATGTTTATGTTAGTAAGACAACTGGAATCTGATTTTTGTTTTTCATATATTGAGTTCTGTGGGTGAATGTGCTGCTTCTGCTCTGCTCCCATTGTCAAGGAAGAGGTTTAAGAAAATAAGATATGCCATACTGGGTCAGACCAAGGTCCATCAAGCCCAGTATCCTGTTTCCAACAGTGGCCAATCTAGGTCATAAGTACCTAGCAGTTTCCCCAAAAGACACAGGTTGCACAATGCTTATATTGGGTCAAGCAGTGATATCCTGGGTCCCTTTTAATAATGGTTTATGGACCTTGTCCAAACCTTTTTTAAACCCAGCTACACTAACAACTTTTACTACATCCTCCGGTAACAAATTCCAGATTCCTTATTGTCCCTCCAGTACAGTCCCGCACTTCTGGGTAGTGCACCTCCTCCAGCAGCTTGGAGACTGAGCATGTCATCTTTTTGATGACACTAGTGTACATATGCAGCTGGCACCTCCCACCAGCCCCAGTAAGCTCAGTGTCCAAGAAGCTGGAGGAGGTGGTGAGCCAGGGTGCTGGACTCAGTGAAGAAACAACTAAGGTTTAGTTAGTTTGCTTTTATTTCCCCTGTTAAGGTGCAGGTTTCTTTGTTTTTAAAGGCAGAAGTGTAAAAAAAAAAAAAAATCAGAAGGAACAGAGAGAACCTGGAGGACAACAGGGCTGAGGAGAGGATATTCCTTATTCCCCCCTCTCCTCCCAGGATTTCGGGGGGGGGGGGGAGTTCTGTGGGGGCCTTCCTTAGTCCAAGACTTCTGGCTGCTCCCGAACCCGTTATCGGGTGAGGAACCATTGCAGGGGCTGCAGTTGCTTGACAGGAGTGAAAGCTGGCAGCCCTGAGTCACCCTCCTCAGCGCCGAAGCTGGGAAGGAAGGCTGAGCGTGAGGGGTAGAAAAGCCATGCAGCAAAGAGGTTCCAAGGTAAGAGTGGTGGGGGGGGGGGGGACAGCAGGAACCCCTAGACACCGCCAGAAGACAAGGAGACAGAGAGAAGCCTGCAGCCACATGTTTGGGAGCCTGCAGCAGTGTGGGAAACTGCCCCTGCTGCATTTAGGCGCAATTTCTTCTTATTCAGGCCTGCATGTGTTTAACCCGCTGCTGTGTTTTGGGTGGCTGGGAGAGGCAGCCACCGGAGAATAAAGCAGGACAGAGCAGCCTCTTTCTAGGGGACCATTTGCAGTTTCTTTTTAATTTCAGTTTCAGTTAATTAGATTTTGGTTTGTTTTTATTTTATTTTAGTTCAAGTGCTCTGTGCCTGAGCCTGTGGAGGTGCACTGTGCTGGGGATCCTTTTACCTACCCGGATACAAATTGAGGGCATTCCAAGGGAGTGCCCCCAGCTCTTCCCAACATGCCGGCCAGACCGCAGTGCTTGGTATAGGATGGTATCAAGGGGCGTGAACCCCACTTAATCCTTAAGCATTCCTTGTATTATACAGCTCAAAACTGATTCAGTGCACAATGACTTGATGCAGACATGTGGGAAAGGCCTAATCCGATAGGCCATTGTTTGTTGCTGGGCGGATTTTCAGAGTGCTGGGTCAGGTGATGTAACTGGCACTTGGTTGAAACATTGTTGCCTTTTCCTGAGAAGGGTCTGATAAAAAGTCAGAGACAGAAATAAAAATAGGTGTTAAAAAAAAGAGGAGCTGCATATTTGCCTGTTTGCCTCTCTCTGCTCTGGGAAGAGCAGTGCCCTCACAGTGCTCTGCTAGAGAGGTGGATATTTAACTCCGGTGACAACTTTGCTGTGAGTTCTAGCTGTCTATTTAATTATTTATTTGTTGTCTTTATTGGTGTGCTACATCACCTCCCTGTTCCCTTTAGTTCTGCACTTCAGCTTTCTCAGCTGTATAACTTACCTTGCCTCTCTCAACTAACTGGCCTTTGTGAGGTAGCCAGGTTAACTGTTACTTTAAATTAAACATCTCTCCCTGCTCTGTCCCCAGAACCTGCTGCATTTTAAACTTTTTTTCCTGCTCTAGCCTACCTGAGGAACTAACCCCCTCTCCCCCTGCTGAGGGTACAGGACAGGGTACCTTGTAACAGCCCTCTTTAATAGGTCTTATTTCCCTCCCTCCCTCTCCAACACCCACTCGCCCCTGGGGTAATTGTAGCTATCTCCAGGAACAAGCAGGAATGTAGTCTTCACATATGTGTATCGTCGGTACCGATGGAGCCTGCGCGGGAACGCTCCCCAGCGTCCAATTAGAAAGCTTTTGGGAGCATCCCACAGTGCCTGCGTGCTGCCTTCCCGCCTTTCCCAACTGCCTCTCTCCAGTTCTTCATTTTCCGCGGAGCCAGCAGGTTGTTGTTCCTGTCACCACAGAAAATTATTCCTCCTTCTTCTTCATTTTTGTGGTCGCGTCTGCCTTCCTCGACACTACACCGGTACCGCCAGATCTTCTTTCTTTCTTTTAGAAAAAAAATATATATTTAGTTCTTTTTTTCCAAGTTTTTCTTCCTCAGGTGCATGCGCCATTTTGGGCCTTAGGCTCAAAGTTTCTTCCATTATGGAAAAACCCGCTTCGGGTTTTAAGAAGTGCACCAAGTGTGGCGGTACCATATCTGTCACCGACACCCATGAGTGGTGTCTTAAATGTTTAGGTCCTGACCACTCCATCTCAGAGTGTATGGTTTGTGCCATGATGTCCAAAAGGGGTCGACAAAACCAGGCTGCTAAGCTTAGCACCGTCTTTCCCTCCGATGCAGCCTCTGTGGCATCGACATCTTCCAGGGCTTCATCTTCCTCCCATGGATCTCAAGTAACTAAACACAAGTCCAGCCGGTCCTCAAAGGGTAGATCTCCTTCTAAGCATCGAGATGCCTCTGGCGTTGCCCTTGAGGTTTCTGCACTGGCAAAATTGCCCTGGCAGGAGGCATCAGCTTCCAAAGCATTATCGGGGCTCCAGGATGTTCTCAAGACCTCAACCTCGGCAGAATTACTGGTGCCATGCTCTGGGGTACTGGCTGTTTTCTCCAGTACCGATACCCAGGCATCGGCAGCGTCGATAGAGCAGAGGTTCCTGGCTATTGAACGCAGTCTGGCAGCTCTCCTTGTGGCATCCACGCCCTTGGAACCACGTCAGACGGTTCAACCGGAACCAGCATCAGCTCCGGCGCCGGCACCGGTACCGATAGCATCGGCATCAACATCGGTGTCCACATTGCCAGCACCCAGTCAAGCCATGCCCTCTGGTACCGATACACCAGTACCGATTCCCCCCGGCACTGACTTCGGTCGGTACGGGTATCGTGCTGTACAGGAGCATATGGACAGATGGTACTTCGAATCCTCGGAGGACTCTGAGAATTCTGACAGTTCTGTCGGTACCGGGATACTTCTCCCTGAGGAGCCTTCCTCTCCCAAACGGAGGATGTCTCCTCCAGAAGATATCTCCTTTCAGGATTTTATCAGGGAAGTGGCTCGAGGTCTGTCCATTACTGTGGCTCCTGAGACAGAGCCCAGGGCAAAGGAGTTGGAGATTTTGCAATATTCCAAAGCTCCTAAAGAGGCAGCTACCTTGCCTATCCATGAGATCTTACATGATCTCATGTTAAGAATGTGGGAAACCCCCCTGACCACCTCACCTCACTCCCGTCGACTGGATACCATGTATCGGTTCACCCCTGTCCTGGTTTCCAGAAGACTCAGTTGCCTCACCACTCTATTGTAGTGGAGTCAGCAATGAGAAGGATCAGGAGTGCAAAGAGGCATGCCTCTAATCCTCTAGGACGTGAGTGTAGAACTTTGGATGCCTTTGGACGTCGTACCTTCCAGGCTTCCATGCTTTCTGCCAGGATCAGTTCCTATAATTATATATGGGAATGTTCCTTAAGGAAGTCACAGGGGATTTAGAGGTTTTGAGCCCTCTTCTTCCTGAGGATAAGAGGCAGGATTTTCTCACACTGGTTAAACATGCCCAGGATGTTTCTAAGTTTGTCAATCGTGCAGCTTTTGACTGTTTTGAATGCATAAGCAGAACCTCTGCCATTGCCATAGGTGCACGTAGAATTGCCTGGTTCCAGGCATCCGATTTGGAGCTCTGGGTTCAGGACAAACTGGGCAATATTCCTTGTACAGGTGAGAATCTATTTGTCAAAAATTGGCAAGAAAAGGCCAGTGAGTTGGATGCTGATAATTCCACTTTGGATAAGTTATCCAAAGCCACAGCTGATCCTGCAAGAAAGAAATCTTTCAAAAAACATTCTTTTCCAAAAAGAAGAGGTTTTATCCCTCTTATCAGCAGGGACGTTCTGCAGGTCAGCCTGTCTGGAAGACTCAGCAACCACCCAAGCAAAGAAAAGCAAAGACTGCTAAGCCTCAACCGTCTCAGCAGTCTCAGCCTCTACAAGGCCTTTGACTTCCATCTAGGGAACTTAGCCTTCCTGGCTCTCAGTGTACCAGAACCTCCCACCATTCCAGGAAGGTTGTGCCACTTTGCCCCCAGATGGGGGCAAATAACAGCAGAACATTGGACTCTTTCCATTATAAAAGAGGGGTACAAGCTTCACTTCCTCCGCTTGCCCCCCCCCTACAGTAGAAACATAGAAACATGACGACAGAAAAAGACCACAAGGCCCATCTAGTCTGTCCTTCCATAACAACAACTACAACAGTCCACTTTTTACCTTTAGAGATCCTTTGTGTTGGTCCTATGCTTTTTTGAATTCAGTTACTGTCCTCATCTCCACCACCTCCACTGGGAGACTATTCCACGGATCCACTACTCTTTCCGTAAAGAAATATTTCCGCATATCACTCCTGAATCTATCTCCCTTCACCCTCATCCCATGTCCCCTCGTAGCAGAACTTGCTTTCAATTGAAAGAGGCTCTCTCCCTGAACATTTATGCCACGGAGGTATTTAAACATCTCAATCATATCACCTCTATCCCGCCTTTCCTCTAAGGTGTACATATTAAGATCCTTAAGTCTGTCCTCATATGCTTTATAATGAAGCCCATTAATCATTTTAGTAGCAACCCTCTGCACCGACTCCATCCTGTTCACATCCTTTTGAAGGTGCGGTCTCCAGAATTGCACACTATACTCCAAATGAGGTCGCACCAAAGACTTATACAGAGGCATTATCACCTCCTTTTTTCTGCTAGCCATTCCTCTCCGTATGCACCCAAGCATCCTTCTAGCTTTTGCTGTCGCCTTTTCTACCTGTTTAGCTACTTTAAGATCATCAGACACAACCACGCCTAGGTCCCGCTCTTCTTTAGTGGACAAAAGTACTTCACCTCCTATACTGTATTGCTCCCTTGGATTGCTGCAGCCCAAATGCATGACCTTACATTTTTTAACATTAAATCCCAGCTGCCAAATTCTAGACCATTCTTCAAGCTTAGCTAGATCCCTCCTCATGTTATCTACACCTTCCTGGGTGTCTACTCTATTGCAGATTTTGGTATCATCCGCAAAGAGGCAAACCTTACCCGACAGCCCTTCCGCTATATCACTAACAAAGATGTTAAAAAGAATTGGACCAAGGACAGATCCCTGGGGCACACCACTGGTAACATCCTTCTCCTCAGAGTGAGCTCCATTTACTTGTACTCTTTGTCGCCTCCCACCCAACCAATTTCTAACCCAAGCAGTAACTTTAGGGTCCATCCCTAGGGTGCTCAGTTTGTTTATAAGTCGCCTGTGAGGAACAGTGTCAAAGGCTTTACTGAAATCTAAATACACCACATCTAGAGCTCTCCCTCGGTCCAACTCCCTGGTCACCCAGTCAAAGAAATCAATCAGATTTGTCTGACAAGACCTGCCTCTGGTGAATCCATGCTGCCTCGGATCCTGTAATCTGCCGGACTCCAGAAACCTCGCTATTTTCTCTTTCAGCAGCGTTTCCAATAATTTACTCACCACCGAAGTTAAACTAACCGGCCTGTAGTTTTCAACCACATCCTTACTTCCGCTTTTGTGTAAAGGCACCACATGAGCCTCTCTCCAGTCCTTTGGCACCACTCCCGACTCCAACGAGGCATTGAAAAGGTCAGTCAGTGGAGTTGCTAGAACGTCCCCAAGTTCCCTCAGTATTCTAGGGTGTATCCCATCCGGTCCCATCGCTTTGTCTACTTTAAGTTGAGCTAGTTTCTCACGAACACAGTCTTTTGAAAATTGTTCAAGATGTCCCTCGCTTCTGTTCCTATTTGTGGGTGTTTTCTGAGGTCCTGCTCCTGGTTCTTCATCTGTGAACACAGAACAAAAATATTTGTTAAGCAATTCCGCTTTATCCTTATCAGCTTCTACATATTCCCCCCCTGCACCCTTGAGTCTGACAATACAGATACCCCACAGACCACATACACACAAAACTGAAGCCATGATGATATTATGACTATGTTTATTAATTATATACCCTGTTATCCGAGTTATATTCTCCTGTTTTCTGTAAACACAAAGTACTGTTGAATTGTGTATCTCACTGTTTTTTGTGAACCGCGCTGATGCCTAATAGTGCGGTATATAAGAGTCTATAAATAAATAAATAAATAAATACCACTTTTGCCCTTCCTCTTCTCACTAATATATCTGAAAAATGTCTTATCCCCCCATTTTATTGCATTGGCTATTTCCTCCTCCTTTTGAATCTTTGCCTTCTTGACTACTTTGCTACAATGGTAAGACAGTTCAATTCTCAGACCTCTCTCATCAGCCTGTTAGATCAAGAGGTCACCATGCTTCTTGCCCAAGGGGCAATAGAAGAGGTACCCATTCTTCAACAGGGTACAGGGTTTTACTCCCCCTATTTCCTTATACCAAACAAAACAGGAGGACACAGACCCATTTTGGATCTCAGAGAATTGAAAAAATGCCTGTTCAAGGAGAAATTCAAAATGATTTCTCCAGGAATCCTGCTGCCATACCTTCAGAGCCAGGATTGGCTTTATTCTCTAGATCTCAAGGATGCGTACACTCATGTTCTCATCCATCCAACTCACAGAAAGTTCCTTTGGTTTCTTTTTCAAGGGAAGCACTACCAATACAGGGTGCTTCCTTTTGGCCTGGCCTCAGCACCGAGGGTGTTCACGAAATGCATGGCTGTGGTAGCAGCATTTCTTCGCACTCTAGGAATATTTGTCTTCCCCTACTTAGACGACTTGCTCATTCGAGCCTCATCAGAGTCAGAGGCCAGGACTTCTCTATCTTGCACAATGCATATCCTGCAGTATTTGGGTCTGGTCATAAACATCTCAAAATCCAGCCTAGCTCCCACTCAATCTCTAGAGTTCATAGGAGCTTTGTTGGATACCAGGAAAGCGAGGGCCTATCTTCCCCAGGCCCGTTGCCTTTACATGGTGCAGTTATCCTCTCAAGCAGTGCTAAAGCCTCATCTTACTGCTCGAGAAATGTTACAACTACTAGGCCACATGGCATCTACCGTGCATGTGGTTCCTTATGCTCGCCTCTGTATGAGAGCAGCCCAGTGGACTTTATCCACTCAATGGACCCAGGCATCAGGATGCCTGTCAGACAAAATAGCAAACACAAATTGCCTTATTTTGTCCCTCCGTTGGTGGCAGTCCACTCAAAATCTGTTGCTGGGGTCCCCATTTCAGCAACCTTTACCCCAGGCAACAGATGCTTCACCAATGGGTTGGGGAGCTCATCTGCAAAACCTCTCCACCCAAGGCACCTGGACTCCACAGGAGACTCATCTACTGTGATGAAGCAGACGCCAGTAAACCCATGGAGGTAGAAGAAAACACTTATCTCTTTAAAGGAAATGATATACATAAAGTGCAGTTAGTGAGAAGTGCAGCTAGAGGGAGCATACACGGAGATTCAGAAGGTAGGCTGACACGCCCAGGTTGGGATGATGCAAGAACTAATTCAAAGCATAATCAGATACACCTGGTCAGAGGGACAGAATCCTTGCCTAAGAAACAGCTTTATAAGCAAAGCATAGACAAGCCAGAAGAGAGAGGAGCGGCACAAGCCGCAGCAGCTGCTGATAGAGAAGAAAGAGAAAGGAAACGGCTCCAAAGAGATGAGAAAACGCAGTTGAACTTGCAGCCCTTACAGGAAAGGAACAAGTTCCAGGATAGCCAGTTTCAGGCTGGGAAGCTCCAGAAGGAAGTCTTCAGGAAGGACAGAAACAGAACCAGGAGAGTGCCTGGTAGGGACAATACCAGAGACACAGACCCAAGAATTCAGAGGTACCTTCATGCTTCTTCCCCTGTATGTGAGCCACAAGGAGTTCAGAGGTGGGTGAACCAGACTTAGCCCAGGAGTCTAAGAGACACAGATCTGAACCAGGAACTGAGGCCAGGTCACAGAAAGGCCTGGAAGCCAGGGAGCCGTAAGAGAAGCCAAGGCAGCTGGAGAAAGGTTTGGGAACCTATAGAAAGAGTGCTTACCAAAGGTCCTGTTGCACATTTGCCAGACCGGGTACAGCCAGGCTGGAGAGCCTTAGAAATAAGTTCTGAAGTAAAATCAGGAATATATGGGGAAAGCTCAGGGGCCACAGATATCTCAGCAGAACAAGAGGCTATGCAGATAGTCCCTGCTGAACCTGACCCTTTGCTAACTGAATGCCCTATGGACTGTACGTTTTGTTGTACTGGGAGTTTAGAATACTTGAGAGAAATATAGCATGCAGGATATACTTTTGAAACACAGTTTTGTTTGACAAGCTGAAAGAAGAAGCATTGCTTTTGTTTGTATAACCTGTTTTGTTTGAACCCTGCATAACTAACAAAGACTGTGACGCATATCCAAGTTTTTGACCTATGTAAATACCTTATGTGAAAATCCTGAACAAGTTGAAAATCCTGTTGCCTTCGTTTGAACCTTTTGTGCATTAAGGGAATAAAACCCTATACTTTACCATTCACATGGCTTACACAACTATTCATTATGAAGAAAGGAACTACTAGTACCAGAATGCTTCTGGGCTAACAATAGTTTCTACCTTCAATACAACAATAATGTCCACCCTGACCTTTAAGCATGTGGCTAAAGGGATGGGGTTTGTGACACTACACATCAATCTTCTGGAGCTCAGAGCAATCTTCCTTGCCCTGTGAGTGTTCGACACCCTGCTCATCTACAAGACAGTCCTCATTCATATGGACAATCAAGTAGCCATGTTCAAGAGGCAGGTCTTGTCAGACAAATCTGATTGATTTCTTTGACTGGGTGACCAGGGAGTTGGACCGAGGGAGAGCTCTAGATGTGGTGTATTTAGATTTCAGTAAAGCCTTTGACACTGTTCCTCACAGGCGACTTATAAACAAACTGAGCACCCTAGGGATGGACCCTAAAGTTACTGCTTGGGTTAGAAATTGGTTGGGTGGGAGGCGACAAAGAGTACAAGTAAATTGAGCTCAGTCTGAGGAGAAGGATGTTACCAGTGGTGTGCCCCACGTGGTGGTTTATTTGAAAGGATACTTTGTGATAAGGAAGCTTATCATAGCTCAGGTAGGAGCTATAGAAAAGATGATGTGACTCTGAACAAGCAACCTGTCAGTTCTGGTAGAAGTAAGGAAACAGAGTTTTCTCATAAAAGACTACCAGTCTCAGAATGCACCAGGTTTCCAGCAGCCATGAGAGGGGCTGAAGTGAGAAAACGTGTGTGCAATCAAGAGAGCTATGAGGTAATCCCTAAGCACTCATCTCAAAGGGCAGGGCCTGATTCAACACAGCTGCGCTGTGTTAGGGAGGAGCACACATTAGGACAGAATAAGAATAGAGCTTATTCTACAGATAATAGCTACAGAAACAGCTTCAGGGAGAGCTTCAGCAACGGCTACAAGCTCCAGCCCAGCTACAGGTTTAAGCATCACCTGGAGAAACAGAAGCCAAGCCAAGCGGATAGAGAAAGAAGGAAACTCTCTGGAAGGAAGAGAAGAAAGGCCATTGGAAGGTCTGGGAGAACCCAAGGCAGTACCTATTCTGGGAGGTATTCCAAATGCCAGCAGAGTCCATTGGACTGGAGTCAGCCAGAGGAATGGAATGGCAGAGATAGGAATCACCAGTGGCTATCTGGAAGAGAGAAGACTGCACGTGGAAGAGACTTTCAGACCAAGGCCAGAAGGTATGTGAGAGGAGATCCAGTGTCCAGGGATCAAGATTGGAAGGCTGGACATCAGAACTGGATTACATACTGGCCAGGCCATACAGAGAGGAATTATGATAGCAGGAGAGGCTCAGGTATGAACACTGATCCAGACCCTATCTATAATAGTGAATGGCAGCAAGGGAATAAGCATTCTCATGATAATGCCTTATTGAAAGACTCGTCTGTGCCAATGTATGATAGTGACCCTATGCTGATTGATGAAGGGGGAGATACAGCAGATGAAACTATTAATTACATGGACTGTTCTCTATCTAAATGCTATTGCTAGCTTTCTGTGAGCAAACACATCAGCCATCACAAAGAAACCTAACTTTGTTCTTATTTCCACTGCAAAACAGCTCTTAAAGCAGGATTTGGGTTCACACAGTAGCAGCCAGCCAGCTAAAGGGTTTCAGCTGGTCAATTGATAGTAATTAAAGCTGCACCTGATTGTGTGTGTGAGCAAGAGAGAATCACTGCAGGATCTGTGTGGAAAATAAGCAGAAGTTAATCTAACCAGCAAAGTTTATTTATTTCTTTGTGCCTTTTTATTTGGTAATTATTTGCTAAGAAAACATTAGCTAATTGCCTGACAAGCTGAAGGTTGTTTTCTGGTTTGCTTTGTGACTTTATGTTATCCATTTAAACACTGCAAGCAAGTAACCTCATTTATATTGCTACGAAGCATATTTGTGCTGGGTGAATTAAACCCCATCAATAAAAGAAGTATTTTATTGGCCTTACCACTGGTATCACAACTCAATTATTGTCTTCAGCTGTGTTTGGGAGTGAAAGAACTACATTACCCACAATACCTTGCAAGAATCATATGAATATATGCATCGTCAAGATTGTGTAAGTTCTCACCCTAGGCAGCCATCTGACAACTTTTATTTATAAAATCAAAAACCTGAGAGCCCGACACAGGCCGTGTTTCGTTTTCTACTTCATCAGGGGATTCAGGTATGCTGCAAATAATAACCATAAATTTTGTAATACATTCAAACACATTAAAAATATAAAAATATGTATATCTCATGCATATATTACATATAAAAAACTTACAAGAACCAATAAGAATCTGGACTAAAAAAGAGATTAAAAAATGAAATGAATAAAAAATGAAGGCTAGAAAGGTACTCGAATACTACTCCCGCGTTGGTTTTTAAGCATTGATCAAATATGAGAATGATATGCATTATAAGGCATTGTTTAGTGCTTAGAGTTTTAATTATTTATGTTTTTAAATTTTTGGTTTTAATTTTTAATTTTTAAATTTTTTTATTTTCATTTGAATCATTCATCTTTTGTTCAGCTTACTCACTCCTGTCTCCTATTAGGTTACACATAGCCTTAGGTGTTAAGAAATTATTCTTCCACACACCCCTTCAGGGATTATGTTTTGTTATAACTAGGTGCATAAAAAAGTTTTAACATTAGTTTTATATGTTTTATTCATTTCATTTTTTAATCTCTTTTTTAGTCGAGATTCTTATTGGTTCTTGTAAGTTTTTTATACGTAATATATGCATGAGATGTATATATTTTTATATTTTTAATGTGTTTGAATGTATTACAATATTTATGGTTATTATTTGCAGCATACCTGAATCCCCTGAGGAAGTAGAAAACGAAACACGGCCTGTGTCGGGCTCTCAGGTTTTTGATTTTATAAATAAAAGTATCCTTTCAAATAAACCACCACGTGTTATTGACTGGGTGTCTCTTGAGCAACGTGGTGTGGTGCTCTTATTGGTGGACCTGGTCAACAATATGTTCCTCCATAAGAAATTGTTTGTACTTTAAACAGAGTGATCGGACATTTTCAATTCCAAATTCATAATCACACTGTGCTATTGCTGTCAAGTCAAAAGCAGACCATTCCTCAATTTCATTTTCAGGAAATCTTTCCCCTAAATGCAGACACAGCATATTAATGAAAGTAAGTGTGGAACCAGTATCCACTGAAGCGTCTTCAGGTATCTTGTCAAGAAGATTTTTAACATTATCAGTCCATTTTACTGTGTCACCCAAGTATTGCATTCGGATTTTGTTCAGCTTACCCTGTGCAAGATGATATGCTTCCAGTGGTGTTAGCCCACGTTTCTGAAATGCCATTGTTAATGAAGCTAGTTCAGATAAAACATCATTCAAAATTTGCAGTGTTATATGGAATTGATGGCTGTTTAGCTTTTTATAACAGTACTTTGCAATGGGATTATTATCCTTATCTTCTTCAAAGTATTTTAATAATGGATCATAATTTTGAATAATTGCTTGAAGAGCAAAATGTCTAGATAACCACCGCACTTCGTTCATTTATTTTATTTATTTACATTCTCTTATATACTGCGCTATTCTGCATCAGTGCGGTATATAAGAGAATGTAAATACAGGTCTAAAAGCAATTGACTCGCATTCTGAAGCATCTGCTAATTCTTTAAATTGTGACCTTTTAGTAGAAGATCGACAAAAGGTTGTGTAAACAGTTCTCATGAAAGTTTCAACTTCTTTCATCAACTTTACTTCCTTCCATGATTCAGAGATCCCCAAATCTTCACGATGGGCAACACAATGCTGCTGCACTAAATGTGAAATATTTTGTTTGAGCTGCGTAGCAACACCATTTATTCTACCTGACATGACAGAGGCACCATCCGAAGTAAACATGACCATTTTGTTAAGGTCAAGCTTGTATTTCCCATAGAATTCCCGGAGTGCACTGACTATTGATGCAGCATCGCATGCTTCCAACTGTAGCATCCCACCAAATGAAGTTTTATACAGACATGAAATTACTGGCCGATATTTGAAGTACAGTATTAAGTATTTGTTGACAGAAATGTATGTGCTTTCATCAATAGTTAATGTATGATACGCTGCTGATGCAACATCTGCCATGAGCTTATCTTGGACATTCATGTTTATAATTTCAAGAAATTCAAACGAATAGTTTTTGCTTCTCCAGCTTTCAGGTATGGTTATGTACTTGGACATGTGTTCATTAATATCTTGAACAGAGAACATGGAAATATTCATCCGAACAGCCAGCAAAACACTATCAATTAGAATTTTAATTTCTTCTGGTGTAGAACGCTTCCGTTCATTACTAATTTGCCTTTTCTCTTTTTCAGCGGTGCTCTCAAGCAACAAGTTAAATAATCCTCCTCTTAAATTTGGATTTTTAGCTCTAAGTTAGTTAACACTTTCAGTATGAGTCTTACTAGACAGATGTCGTTTCAAAAAGTCCAGTTTCCACACATCATCCCAAATTTTGCCATTCGAAAACTCTCCGATGGTTTTTGCATCTCGGCAGTATAAACAGACTACTCCATCATCTTCTTCGTAAGTGAATATTTCACGCAGTTGAACGCACGTTTTATCCCGAGATTTCGGTGTCTCCGTTTCATTAATTTCTTCAAGCCATTCAGGCTTAAAAGCTCTGGCCGTTCTCTTACGTTTTGCACCTCTCATTGCTATTGGTTTTGACATTTTAAAAGTGGTGTGGTGGTCACAGCAGGTGCTTTATTATTCAAAAGAAATGCCCCAATGCATTTCATCCAAAGCCTGATGGGCTTGGAAGTTGGAACTGCAAGCAATATAACAATATTGTTATAGTGGTAACAAAGAGAAAAAGAATACATAGTAAAAAAGAAGGCACAGTATTACTTACATGGATTAACAGTTTAACACAAATCCAGAAAAGTGACTTAATTTTAAAACTGTGGATATAGCCAAGATTAACACATAAAAAACATCTATAAGGTATGTACATGTATAAAAACAACATACACCAAGATTTTATGTAAAGCAACTCAAAAAAACATATGGCTTAGTGACTTACCAAAAGGTCAAAACATTAAAATGACATTAAAATAGCTGAACACTAAAAATCGATGACCGAGGTATAACAAGCATCAATAACATGGGGGGGGGGGAAGGAAGGGGGAAAGGAGATAGGAAAGGGGGGAAGGAAGGGGGAAGGGGAAGAAAAAGAAAATAAGAAAAAGAAACTGACATTGTATTGTAAGAGCTCTATCTGTTTAAAAGAAAAGGGGGGAAACAAATGGGACTAAAAAGTACCACTAATAAAAAAGGTGATGGATGGCATATGTAGTAAAAATAATAAATACTTTTGGCATTAAAAGATATCTCTGAAGATAAGTACAAAAGTAATGATAAGCACATTTGGCAAAAAGAAAGATCATCTCTGGTTGAAAGAAGAGAAAAGTGGGGGCAAGTCAAGGACATTTTCCCTCTTTCACAGGGTTCCTATGCCTGTACTCGCCAGCCCTATGGGGAAACCACCTGAAATAAAAAGAAAAGGCGGCAAGAACTTAGAAATCCCACTCCTCATTTCTTAAGTGCTTTCCTGCGACATTCTTCATCTTCTCATTAAAACACAGATGAATAGTACCATTAAGAGAAGAGCAAAACACACACTGAAATTCTAGGGGGCCTTACACAACAGGTAAGAATGGTGTCAGGGAATAAATGGCTTTAAACAAACTTTCTGAAGAAAGTAGTCAGTGACAGTTGTGAGAAGAGCATCCTCAGTAGGAGCAGCAGTCCCACAGTGTTTTTAACATGCTCCTTCCTCAAGTCAGATGGGGTTTTTTTCCCCGATACAAACCACTTTTTTAGCCACAGTTAAAATTTGAGGTATACTATTTTCCTACATCAATAATTCTACTGAACACAAGTACAAAGTTTAATCATGCAGAAACAAAGCGGCAGATGTGTGAAAATGACGAAGCCAGAGAAGCATTAAAAGACAGAATCTACAGAACAAGGTCTCGTTAAATCTAAAATTAACTAACGCCACCCCAACAAAGCAGTAGGGCCGAGATAACACCTTCAGGAAGCTAGAGAGTAATGTGAAACTACAGCTTTCCACTCTACTGAGAGAACTCCCCATTTCCCCCAGGGTGAAAAAAAGAAGACAAATAAAAACACAATCTGAAATACACACGGGAGTACACGCGCTGCAAACCCCGACAGCACCAGGCGAGGGCGGCGTGCGGCACAAAGAACACCGCGGCCGGAGTGGGCGGAGGGCACGGAGAAGAGGCCACAGACGCCCAACATCTCCATCCCACTCACCACAAATGCCCACTTACTTGCATCCAGCGCAGCGGCGATGGGGTACTGCTGCTGGTGGCGGGGTGACGGTGTGGGAGGCGGGAGGCGGGGCTGGGCGCAGTACAGAGTAGACATGCAGGCAGCCCGCGAGCGGGAGAGATAGAGAAGGACGACGAAGGACCCCAAATCGAGGAGCTGCCGCTGCTTGCTCTTCCTTGCCCAGGCCCGCCGCCTCCTCTTCCTCCTGTACACTAGTTGTGTAGGCTCTCTCTCGCGATGCCTCACGGGGATGGGGACTCACAGTCAGATTACTACAGATATGCAAAAAGCATAGATATGCACTCACCAGCTCCGCTGCCGATAGCCCGTCCCCAGGCAGCAGTCCCGGAGCACCGGTCTCCTCTTCTTTGCTGGTGCGGTGTGTTGCTCTCGCATCCAAGGCAGAACGTGGCACTGAAGGCTGGCTGAGGGAGGGATCCAAGGAGGTGCGTGGCTGGCAGGCAGGCAGGCACAAGAGCAGAAAGAGGCTGGCTTGCTGGCTGCCCCTCCCTTTTATTTCCCTCTAGCCTGCCATGATTCGTCAATCGTCGGTCACATGTGAGAGGAGTGAGGGCAGGGGACTCAGTGCAGACAGAGGAGAGATTCGGAAGTGACGAAAATTACAGAATGGCAGTAGATTGGTGGTGCAGCCGCGGCCTTAAAAAACCCAAGGTTTGAAAACTCATGAAATCAGTCATTTTTGTGCGCTCCTTTAAAAGTTGTGTGCGCTCGCTCGGCGAGGTGTGTGCGCGCGCACACGCGCACAGCTTAGAGGGAACAGTGCTTCTAGGATACCTTCCACAAGACGCTCTTATGCTTTCAAGTAGAAAAGACTTACTATATGGTGCTCGCAGAAGGGTCTTAACCCACTTGCAATACATCTTGAATCATTACTGGAGTATTTCCTTCATTTATCCAATGCAGGACTTAAAACTAACTCAGTAAGAGTCCATTTAAGTGCTATTGCAGCTTCTTTCAAGCCTTTAAATGGACAACCTATTTCCTCCCATCCTCTTATAGCAAGATTTATGAGAGGCCTTCTACTAACTAAGCCTCCCATTAAGCCACCACCGGTGGCATGGGACTTAAATTTGGTTCTTGGCCAGCTCATGAAGCCACCTTTCGAACCCTTAGCTACTACCTTTTTGAAATTCCTTTCTTGGAAAATTATCTTTCTCATTGCAATCACATCAGCACGTCGCATCAGTGAGTTGCAGGCACTAGTGGCTGATCCACCTTATACAAGGTTCCATCATGACAAGGTAGTCCTTAGGACTCATCCACTTTTAATGCCTAAGGTGGTCTCGCCTTTTCATCTTAACCAGTCGGTCTACCTGCCTGTGTTTTTTCCAAGGCCTCATGCATCAAATGCAGAAAGGAATCTTCATACTTTGGACTGTAAAAGAGCTTTGGCCTTTTACTTGCAAAGAACACAGCAACATGGAAAGTCCTCTCAACTTTTTGTTGCTTTTGATCCTTCTAATTTGGGACTTCCAGTCTCCAAGAGAACACTGTCCAGCTGGATTGCACAGTGTATTTCCTTTGCCTATCAGAGTCAGAATCTTCCTCTGGAGGGCCATGTCACAGCTCACAATGTGAGAGCCATGCCAGCTTCAGTGGCTCATCTGCACTCTGTGTCTATCAACGACATCTGTCGAGCAACCACTTGGCTCTCCGTTCATACCTTCACAGCCCATTACTGCTTGGACAAGGACTCCCGCCGGGATGCCTTGTTTGGTCAGGCTGCTCTCCAACACCTGTTCCATACCTAATCAACTCCTACCCACCATCCCTGGTTGGATGCCAGAGATCCATGGGGGGAAGTGGAGCCCTTTCACAGGGACACACAACTTCTTGCGTCTCTCCCTGGCATCTAAAGCTAGGGAGTCCCCATATGTGAAGACTACATTCCTGCTTGTTCCTGGAGATAGCATAGTTACTCACCTGTAACAGGTGATCTCCGGGAACAGCAGGAATTTAGTCTTCACAATCCACCTATCTATCTCTTTCTCTTTCCCTCTCTCTCTCTTTGTCTCAGCTTTAAACTCAACTGGAGAAAGGCAGTTGGGAAAGGCGGGAAGGCAGCACGCAGGCGCTGTGGGATGCTCCCAAAAGCTTTCTAATTGGACGCTGGGGAGCGTTCCCGCGCAGGCTCCGTCAGTACTGACGATACCCATATGTGAAGTCTAAATTTCTGCTGTTCCTGGAGATCACCTGTTACAGGTGAGTAACTATGCTTTATAGGTACTTACACGTCTTAGAGGAAAGGGGCTGCTCTCAGGTGCAGCTCTTTATCCAAATCAGTCATACATTGAGGACCTGAGATTAATTAAGCTTCAGGTGAACAAGGTATATTAGAGGTATTAGATACACTTTTATTAGCATAAGCATCTACACCAACCCTTAGTAAATACAGAATTTAAAGACCTAAACAGAAGCTTTAAACTAAGATGCAGACAACAGTCCAGCAGCGAGATGGGGGCTTTCCAGTCTTTTGCATTGAGTGTCACATGAATGATTTTCTCCCAGTTGGTGAGAGGTCTTACGTGTGCACTAGGTGCAAGGAGCTCTTTGCTCTCAGGGAACAAATCCGTTCTCTAGAGGCTAAAGTAGCAGACCTGGAAGACATAAGAAAGACAGAGAAGTACATGGATGAGACCTACAGGGATATAGTCCTGAAGTCCCACCTCCAGTCTGGCAACATCCCTGTTCCCATGGAGGAGAGAGGTCACGTGACAGGAGAACATCACCCTGGTGTGGCAGGACATGATCCTGTAACTAGGACCTGTCCTCCAGGTGATGTAAAACCCTCTCGCACCAAGGACGTTTCTCCAGGGCTATGTGCCCATGAGGAGAAGGTTAGGACAGCTGTTATAGTTGATGATTCAATCATTAGGCATGTAGATAGCTGGGTGGCTGGTGGACGTGACGATCGCCTGGTAACATGCCTGCCTGGTGCGAAGGTAGCGGACCTCACGCACCGCCTAGATAGGATCTTAGATAGTGCTGGGGAGGAGTCTGCTGTCTTGGTACATGTCGGTACCAATGACATAGGAAAATGTGGTAGGGAAGTTCTGGAGGCTAAATTTAGGCTTTTACGTAGGAAGTTGAAATCCCGAACTTCCAGAGTAGCGTTCTCTGAAATGCTTCCTGTTCCACGTGCAGGACCCAAAAGGCAGGCAGAGTGGAGTCTCAATGCGTGGATGAGACGATGGTGCAAGGATGAGAGGTTTGGATTTGTTAGGAACTGGGGAACATTCTGGGGAAAGGAGGGGCTCTTCCGAAGGGATGGGCTTCACCTTAACCAGGATGAAACCAGACTGCTTAACCTTTAAAAAGGAGATAGAGAAGCTTTTAAACTAGATAATAGGGGAAAGTCGACAGCCGCCCAAGAGCGCATGGTTCGGAAGATGGTATCCTTGAAGGATACTACCAAAAGCAGTGAGGTTCCAAAAAAGAGTAAAGTAGCCCAAATGACCTTGAGTATGGTGCAGACAGAGCGTAAAGATTCCAAATTACCCATGCCTACTAATAGCCAGATTAATATTAATAAAATACAGTCTCTAAAATGCTTGTATGCAAATGCTAGAAGTCTAAACAATAAGATGGGAGAGTTAGAATATATAGCACTAAATGAGAGGTTAGATATGATTGCAATCTCAGAGACATGGTGGAAGGAGGATAGCCAGTGTGAGACTGTGATACCTGGATACAAACTATATCATAATGATAGAACTGATCAAATTGGTGGAGGGGTTGCGCTCTATGTTAGAGAGGGCATTGAGTCAGAAAGGATTAAAGTTTTGCAGGAAACAAAATTTGCTGTAGAATCTCTATGGATTGAAATTCCATGTAAAAAGGGGAAGGCGATGGCAGTGGGGGTGTACTATCGACCGCCTGGCCAGAATGAACAAATGGATGATGAAATGCTCAAAGAAATCAAGGAAGCTAACAAATGTCAGAGCAGAGTAGTAATAATGGGTGATTTCAATTACCCCGGTATCGACTGGGTCAGTGTCACGGCAGGACATGCAAGGGAGATAAAGTTTCTAGATGAAATAAATGACTGCTTCTTGGAGAAGCTGGTTCATGAACCGACCAGACGGGAAGCCATACTGGACTTAGTCCTTAGTGGAACACCAGCTCTGGTGCAAGAGATAAGGGTGTTGGGACCACTTGGCAATAGTGATCACAGCATGATTGTGTTTTATTTATTTTTATTTATTTTATTCATATTTCTATACCGCATCTTCCAAAGTTCAGTTGCGGTTTACAGTTAACAACAATTAACAAAGCAAGTTTGTTTTACATGGAACATTGAGATATAACAGAACTTATTTACAAGGAACATCATATTAAATGTAGAATAAACAGTGCAATATAATACCAAACCGTGTGCAAACTATGTACAAGTTTATGTATGAATATATCAAGGGTGAGTGCTATCTGTGTGGGTTAAAGGGCTTTAGCATGGAGCATGGAGCAATCCGATTAGCTCTTTAACCTTTGTCTAAAGTAGATAATGAATTATCTGTATTATAATGTTTGGTAAACAGATAGGTTTTTAATTTCTTGCGGAGTTCCATTATCTCTGTTAGCTTTCGTATCTCCTCTGGGAGGGAGTTCCAGATTGTAGGGGCAATATGGGAAAAGGCTCTATTGTTTGTTGATTTATGTGCTTTTGTAAAATCTTTCGGGATTTTCAGTCTGTTTAATTGCCCTTTTCTGTGTGTAGACTTAGATGGTTCTTTGTGTATTAGGTTGCATATCATGGAAGGGGCCAGGTCATATAAGGCCTTGAATGATGTTATTATTGTTTTATAGATTATTCTACTTTGAATTGGTAGCCAATGAAGGGAGGCTAGTATAGGTGATATGTGTTGGAGGGAGTTAATTTTCAAAGTGATTCTGGCTGCTGCATTTTGTGCTAATTGCAATCGTTTAATGCTTTGTTTTGTTATGCCTATTAGTATTAGATTGGCAAAGTCAAAATGTGGGGTTATGGTGGCTTGGATTATGTTGATAAAGTCTTGTGTAAAAAGTAGTGGACGAAGTTGTTTGAGGGTTTTGAGTTTGAAGTAGATTTTCTTTATGGTATTGCTGATGTGTGTTTCCATCGTGAGGTGAGTATCTAGTATAACACCTAGATATCTTATTTCCTTTTTTTATTTTGATTTCTTGGTTTTGAAGTCTTATATATGACGGAGGGGTATATGATCTGTTCTTGGTCACAATTAGAACTTCTGTTTTAGTGTGATTGATATGGAGGTTTTGTGCTTTTAGCCAAGTTGTGATTTCATTATAGCAGTCCGATAGAAGTTGAAGCGGTAGGTTGGGAATTGTGAATGGAATGTACATCATAATATCATCTGCGTATAGATGATATCGTACTCCAAAACTTTTAAAAATGTTGCAGACTGGTTTTATGTAAATATTAAATAGTAGAGCTGACAGCGCTGAACCTTGTGGTAGACCAATTTCTTGCTTGTATGTAGTTGAGTTTTGATTTCCAATTCTTACATTTTGCGTTCTATCATTTAAGTAGGACGAGAACCATTTATGTACTGTGGATTTTAATCCTATTTGTTTCAAGTTATTGAGCATTATTGTGTGGTGTACACTATCGAACGCTGCTGATATGTCGATGAAAAGTAGAATGAATGCCTGTTTATTGTTGTCAATTCCTCTTAGGAGCGCATCCGTTAATACTGTGAGGAGTGTTTCCACTCCATGACGGGGTCGAAAGCCATACTGTTGCTCATCAAGAGGGTAAGATGAGTCTAGAAAATCTTGTGTCTGTAGTTGAACTACTTTTTCTATTATTTTGGCCAAGAATGGTATGCTTGAGATGGGTCTATATGATGTAGGGGATGTTTTATCTAGTTTGCTGTTTTTAAGGATTGGTCGTATTTGTGCATGTTTGAGAGATGGTGGGAAGTAGCCTTGTGTAAGAGAGAGGTTTACTATTGAGAGAATGTAGGGTAATAGGATTGGTATTGAGTTTTTTTATCCATGTTTACTGGACATGGATCTAGGTAAGATGTTGTGGTGTTGAGACCGGAGATAATATTTTTTAGTGTCTCTTTAGTTACGGGATGGAACTCTGACCATTCATCTAATTGTTGGTGTGGTGTTGTTAATGTCTATAGACATTGATGGCATTTTTGCTTTGTTTTGATAATGGTGGGCTAGTGTTTGAACTGAGATGTCAGTAATTTCGTCGTCTGTGGTTTGAGGGTTGGTTAGATTTCTGACAATGGAGAATAACTCTCTTGGTCTGTTATATGATTTTGAGAGTATTTTGGCATAATATTCTTTTTTGTGTTGTCCAAGGTTTCTTTGTATTTAGTGAGGTGATTATAGTATATTTCTTTGTGTATCGTCAATTTAGATTTACGCCAGTTATGCTCTAGCTTTCTAAGGTTCCTTTTCATTTGTTTTAGTGTGGTATTGAACCATGGTTTGGTGTTAGTATCAGTGTTGGTGCTCTTTTTGTGTATTTGATTAGTTTTGGCTGCATTAAAGATGGTGTCATGCCAGTTTCTGACAGTGTCATCTAAATTAGTCGCCGTTGTTATGAGGTGGGGGATTGTTAAGTCGATAAACTCATCATTGTTAAACTTTTTAAATCTTGTGGTAGGGACATTTGGGTTGTGATTGTTGGTGCTAGAGGAAGGATATGTAAGGTTTAGTTTGATCATGTGGTGATCTGACCAGGGTATCTGGGTACATTCAACTGAGTTTGAGTCGATTAGTTTGACGAGTGAATTAGGGAGAAGGACAAGATCCAGAGTTCCACCTTTGATATGTGTCGATGTATTAATTAATTGATGATATTCCATGTCTGAGATAGTGTCAAGGAATAGTTTAGATTCCGATGTTGGAAGCGAGGGAAGGTTAAAATCTCCTAGCATAATTATAGGGTGCTGTTCAGTTGAGGAGCTGAGGAGTTCTATAAAAGAGTCAAGGCAGTCTGGTTTTTTGGTCTGGGGGTCTATATACTAAGCAGAGTTTCATGATGCCAATTTTTATTAATAGTGTGTCTATGTTGTTAGAAATATTGGATTGGATTGTCTTAGCACCTAGTGCCTTTTTTGTCATCATTAATACACCTCCACCTTTTCTATTAGTTCTATGTTTATAGAAAGTGTCATAGTCTTCTTTATTAAGTTGATTTATATAGACTGAGTCGGTATCTGAGAGCCAGGTTTCTGTAATGCATAATATGTCTGGTTTTAAGTCCGATATTAAGTCATTAAATATGGGTAGCTTGTTTTTCATCGAGCGTGCATTGATAAGAATGCAAGAGAGGGATGATGTGTTATTAGAGCATGTTCCCTTGGGTGTTTGAGGTGAGTTTGTATGTTTTATGTGAATTAGTCTATGTAAATTTGATCTAGGATGGTTATTTGTATAAAAGTGTCCAATATTGTGGTTGTTTCGCGTGTGTGTGAGAATAATGGGTATTGTTTTGTGGTTTTTGCTGCTTAGGCTTAGAGTTACGTCAATGGTTAGTATTGCTGAGACTAAACCGATATAGAGTATTTTCATTATCATGAAGTTTGTACGTGGCATTTTTAAAGGCTGGTGTTAGTGAAGCTAAGTAGTTATATCCCGGGTAGAGAAATGTGATCAAGGTAATCCTCTGGGAGAGTGTATGTTGTGTATAGGTTGCAAGGAGAGCTGCTAGAGACAGTATCAGTCCTGATTGGTGTAGGCTACTGACAACAGTATACAATTGTGTGATAGTAACTGACAACAACGCTAATTGAAGATAATATACTACTGGCAACAATGCTAGTTGAATATAGTATATTACTGGCAACAGTAATAAAATGTTTGAATGTTACTAGCTGGCTAGCTACTGACAACGGTTTCAATTGATAGTATTCTACTGGCAACAGTAATGAGTACCACTGGCAACAGTGATACAATGAGAACTGGCTATTTGCAAGCTGGCAACAGTAATGAGCACTACTGACAACAGTAATGCTAGTTACTGAGAACTGACAATGATACTGGCTGCTGATATACTACTGGCACTGTAATAAGATGAAAAACTGTTAGCTATTTGCCGATTGCCTACTGACAACAGTACTGGTTACAGATTCTAATGGGTGCAGTATACAAATGATACAAAGTTAGCTATTTGTAGGCTAATTACTGACAACAGTACTGATAGAAGGTTTACTACTGACAATGGAATATAATATTTGCTAGATACTGGGTGCTAGCCATTAACATCAGTGCTAGATTAAGCTATACTGTTTGTTAGTCTATACTTGCTGCGCTTGAAGAGTCTTGATGTGTGCAAGCTCCACCACTCTCTGGTTAGTTGACGATTCTTCGTTGGGTGATTTTCGTTGACTCTGTGGTAGATTGTTATGCTTAAGTTCCTTAGCCTAAGGGCCGTGCCAAAGGGCCCTCTTGCGCGGCCCTCAGGCGCGGGCCCGCAAGGCGCGGGGCGCCTGTTGGCGCGCTCTTTAAAAAGAATGGAATCGCCAGGGACTGCCCCGATTGGACAGCCGCTTCTGCTGGAGGCGGTCTGGGAGGCAGCAGGCTCAATCCCTCCAGGGAGAGCGTGTGTGGGCGACGAGGGCTGCTCGTTGCCGGCGCGCTCTTTTCAAATCGCCGGGGACTGCCCCGATTGGACAGCCGCTTCTGCTGGAGGCGGTCTGGGAGGCAGCAGGCTCAATCCCTCCAGGGAGAGCGTGTGTGGGCGACGAGGGCTGCTCGTTGCCGGCGCGCTCTTTTCAAATCGCCGGGGACTGCCCCGATTGGACAGCCGCTTCTGCTGGAGGCGGTCTGGGAGGCAGCAGGCTCAATCCCTCCAGGGAGAGCGTGTGTGGGCGACGAGGGCTGCTCGTTGCCGGCGCGCTCTTTTCAAATCGCCGGGGACTGCCCCGATTGGACAGCCGCTTCTGCTGGAGGCGGTCTGGGAGGCAGCAGGCTCAATCCCTCCAGGGAGAGCGTGTGTGGGCGACGAGGGCTGCTCGTTGCCGGCGCGCTCTTTTCAAATCGCCGGGGACTGCCCCGATTGGACAGCCGCTTCTGCTGGAGGCGGTCTGGGAGGCAGCAGGCTCAATCCCTCCAGGGAGAGCGTGTGTGGGCGACGAGGGCTGCTCGTTGCCGGCGCGCTCTTTTCAAATCGCCGGGGACTGCCCCGATTGGACAGCCGCTTCTGCTGGAGGCGGTCTGGGAGGCAGCAGGCTCAATCCCTCCAGGGAGAGCGTGTGTGGGCGACGAGGGCTGCTCGTTGCCGGCGCGCTCTTTTCAAATCGCCGGGGACTGCCCCGATTGGACAGCCGCTTCTGCTGGAGGCGGTCTGGGAGGCAGCAGGCTCAATCCCTCCAGGGAGAGCGTGTGTGTGGGCGACGAGGGCTGCTCGTTGCCGGCGCGCTCTTTTCAAATCGCCGGGGACTGCCCCGATTGGACAGCCGCTTCTGCTGGAGGCGGTCTGGGAGGCAGCAGGCTCAATCCCTCCAGGGAGAGCGTGTGATTTAATTAGTGGAGGAGGGATAGTAAAGAAATCCACAGTAATACCTTTTAACCTTTGAAAGGGAGACTATGATAAAATGAGGAATATAGTTAAGAAAAAACTAAAAGGAGCAGTTGCAAAGGATAAAGACTTACATCAAACTTGGGTGTTGTTTAAAATTACAAAAGTGGAAGAAAGTCCAAAAAACTGCCAGCATGGTTTAAAGGTGAGGTCAGAGAGGCTGTTGCTGCCAAAAAAGCATCCTTCAGGAAATGGAAAAAAGAGCCAAACGACAAAAAGTGGAAACAGCACAAGCACTGGCAAGTTAAATGCAAAGCATTGATAAGGCAGGCAAAGAGAGAATTTCAGAAGGAACTTGCGACGGAAGCACAAACACGAAATAAAGACTTTTTCAAGTACATTCGTAGCAAAAGGCCTGTGAGAGAGTCAATTGGACCATTAGATGACAGAGGGGTAAAAGGGGCAGTAAGAGGAGACAAGGCTATAGCAGAGAGACTGAATGAATTCTTTGCTTTGGTCTTTACTGAGGAAGATATAGGGATGTTACCCAAGACTGAAGTGGTATTTAAAGGTGATACTGCAGAGGAATTGAGAGAAATATCGCTACACTGGGAAGATGTATTACAACTATTTGATAGACTGAATAGTAGCAAATCACCTGGACCGGATGGTATACATCCAAGAGTGTTTTAAAGAACTGAAAATCTATGAACTTTCATTAAAATCATCTGTAATACCTGAAGATTGGAGGGTCGCCAATGTAACGCCAATTTTTAAAAAGGGTTCCAGGGGTGATCGAGGTAATTACAGACCGGTGAGCCTGGCGTCAGTACCAGGGAAGATGGTAGAAACCATCATAAAGAACAAAATTACACAACATGTAGATAGTCATGGCCTAATGGGAGACAGCCAACATGGCTTTAGACAAGGAAGATCTTGTCTTACTAATCTGATATGTTTTTTTGAAGGTGTGAATAAAGGTGAGTCGGTTGATATAGTGTATCTGGACTTTCAGAAAGCCTTTGACAAGGTCCCTCATCAGAGACCTTTGGCAAAACTAAAAAGTCATGGGATAGGAGGCAGTGTACTATTGTGGATTGGGAACTGGTTAAAAGATAGAAAGCAGAGGGTAGGGCTAAATGGCCAATTTTCCCAATGGAAAAAGGTGAATAGTGGAGTACCTCTGGGATCTGTACTGGGTCCACTACTTTTTGACATATTCATAAATGACCTGGAAAAGGGAATAACTAGTAAGGTAATCAAATTTGCAGACGAGACAAACTGTTTAAAGTTGTTAAAACCCAGGAGGACTGTGGAAAAGTGCAGGAGGATCTGGATAAATCAGAAGACTGGGCATCCAAATGGCAGATGAAATTTAATGTGGACAAGTGTAAAGTTATGCACCTAGGAAAGAACAACCGACACTATGGTTACACGATGCAAGGTTCCACATTAAGAACTACCACCCAGGAAAAAGATTTGGGAGTCATCGTGGATAACATGTTAAAACCCTCTGCCCAGTGTGCAGCGGCGGCCAAGAAAGCAAATAGAATGCTAGGTATCATAAGGAAAGGAATGGAAAATAAAACAAAGGATATTATAATGCCTCTGTATTGTTCCATGGTACGACCGCACCTTGAATATTGTGTGCAGTTCTGGTCGCCGTATCTTAAAAAGGATATAGCGTTATTAGAAAAGGTACAGAGAAGAGCCACCAAAATGGTAAAGGGGATGGAAGGCTACTCCTATGAAGAGAGGCTACAAAGGTTAGGGCTCTTCAACCTGGAAAAGAGACGGCTGAGGAGAGATATGGTAGAGGTCTATAAATTAATGAATGTAGTGGAACTGGTAAACGTAGATCGATTGTTTACGCTATCAGAATATAGAAAGACTAGGGGACATGTAATGAAGCTACAGGGTAAAACTATTTAAGACAAATAAGAGAAAATATTTTTTCACTCAACGTGTAATCAAACTCAGGAATTTGTTACCGGAGGATGTAGTAAGAGCTGGGTTTAAAAAAGGTTTGGACAAGTTCCTGGAGAAAAGGTCCATAAACCTTTATTAAAAAGGGACCCAGGATATCAATGCTTGACCCAATGCAAGCATTGTGGAACCTGTGTCTTTTGGGGATGCTGCTAGGTACGGAAGACCTAGATTGGCCACTGTTGGAAACAGGATACTGGGCTTGATGGACCTTGGTCTGACCCAGTATGGCATATCTTATGTTCTTATATTCTTATATAGGTTTGTAGCAGCTACAGCTCTGGAAAACAGGAAGTACCTGCATACAAGAAATGCAAATGAAATCCTTCCATCTGTCTATGGTCAGTGAGTAACCTGACATGATCATATCTTGTTGCTTAGCCCAGATTATGTACTTTTTAATTTTCTATTCCTTATTGTTCCTCCAGTTCAGTCCTCTATCTCTGGGTTGTTAATCTCCTCCTGCAGCTTGGAGACTGGTATGTCAGAATTATGACATCACTGGATATAGCCTGCTGTACTCTCTCTCTCATCCCAGTGTGACCAGTCTCCATGCAGCAGAAGGAACTGACGAGCCTTGGGGAAGGCTCTCTGGAGGAACTGATAAGGAGCTAGTAGGACAGTTATATTTAGCTAACCGGATAATTTTTTTCTTTTATGATTTGGGTTTTAATATTTGGGAGCTGTCTCTTTAAAAAAAAAAAAAAAGGTGCCGTTTGGTTCCCGGCATTCTTGCTCCCCACCTGTTGCTATTGGGGTGTGTGCTCAGGAAATCGAGTTGCTGCACCCCTTGAGTAGCCGGGAGGTCCTCTCCTCCGTGACTCTACTGGGGAGAGCCCTTCTTAGTGCGAGTCTGTTCCAGGCCGCAGCGGCTGGCTCCGCGGCTTTGGAGGCTTCATTTTCTTGCTTCCGTGGTGTGCGGAGGCCGTCCTTCATTGACGGGCAGCCATTTCGAGCAGCGCACGCTGCAGCCGAGCCTGTAAGCAAGTCACCGAGGTTTGGCGGCAGTTTTGGCGGGGAGCTGTGTAGGCCAGCGCCGGACTGCTCGGAGTTCACTTTGGCGCCTTTTCTTGTTACAGGCACATGTCAGCTGCCATTTTCAGGACCGCAGAGCAGCCGTGTGGCTGTCGGGCTGTCGGGCGGTTAGCAAGCCCAGGTCTGGCTCCGGCTCCAGGGAAATTGCTTATCTTGTGTTATTTTGTTTTATTTTGGTTTGTTTTGTTTCTTCTGATTTGTTTTCAATGGCTTTTTTCCCGATTTTGCCCTTCCAGGGTAACAATCAGTAAGGACAGGGAGTGGCTCATCCCCTGGGGAGGGGGGGGGGGGACAGAGCAACTACTATAAAACAAATACAAGTAAGGGGTTTTGGATATCGTTGTAAAAAAAACAAAAAACAAAACCAAAACAAAACAGCAGATAACAATTAGGAAGTTTGGTTTGGCTCCTGGGTCGGCTGCAGGTCTAATTCATGGCAGCGAGTCCACAGTGCATTGTGTGTGGCACTAGGAGGGGCACAGTGGCTGTGCAACTCTATCGTCCATGGTGGAGCAACAGATGGACATCAAGGAGTCCCCAGAGGCGCAGGGGGCGCCGACGGGGGCGGGAGCGGTTTCCCCGCTACCGGCAGCGCAGGGGCCGGCGTTAGAGGAGTTGCCTGGGCCTTCCAGAACTGCTCTGTCGGCGCAGACGGGGCTCGGGGATTTTAGCCCTGAATTTGTTTTATTAATGCATCAGGCATGTTGCCTGTGGCGCCAAGGTACGTCGCCCGGTGTAGGGACACTTGCAGGTTTGGTTCCACATTTGGGGGCATCTGGCGATATCGGTGAGTCTCCGCCAGTGCCGAAAAGAGCAAAAATAAAGAATTCTGTACCACCGGAAGGCGAGTGGCCTGAGGTCCTGGATACGGAATGGGACCAGGAGGAGGATATGCAGGACCTGGAAGAGGGCGAGATCCCTGAGCCGTAGGATCAAGCTAAGATTATCAGGGTCTTCCACAGAGAGGAGCTTGCGGCGTTGATCACAGAATCAATGCAGATGTTGAATTTGGCCACGCAAATGGCGGTGGAGGAAGAGGTCGAAGATCCAGTCATTCAGGCTGTTCAGCAGACACAGGTGGTGTTTCCGGTACGCAGAGTGGTCGATAAGATGATACAGGATGGGTGGGATAAACCGGAGGCAGGTTTACGAGGCATAAGGACTATGAATAGGCTCTATCCCCTGGCCGATAAAGATAAGGACAGGTTTCGGGCGCCGCGGGTGAATGCGGTGGTTTCGGCAGTTACGAAAAAGACCACTATTCTGGTTGAAGGTAGTGCAGCTCTGAAGGATGCCCAGGACCGTAAAGTGGACAGTTTACTGAAGCAGACCTTTGAGGCGGATTCGCTTTCGCTGCAGGCCTCCATTTGTGGAGCTTGTGTGGCCAGGGCGTGCTTAAGATGGGTCCAGTGACTGCGTCTGTCGTCGCACTTGGATCTCAAGGTGTTAAAGGAGCTGGATCATCTGGAGTCCGGGGCGGTATACTTAGCAGATGTACATTATGACTTGATCAGGGCACTGGCCAACAGCACGGCGTCCGTAGTGGCCGCCCGCAGGTCAGTGTGTTTGCGAAATTGGGCGGCGGAGGGGCCGTCCAAGTCCCGGCTTAGCAAACTTCCGTTTAAGGGCGGATTGCTATTTGGTGAGGATTTGGAAAAGTTGGTAAAGGACCTTGGGGATTCCAAGGCGGGTAGGCTCCCAAAGGATAGGCTGAAGCAGGGCAAGTCCAGGCAAGGTTATCGGGGCCAGTTTCGGGACTTTAGGAGATTTCGGGCTATGCGGTTCGGAAATTTCCAGAGGGGCCGGTATCAGACTCGCTCCCAGGGGTTTCGCGGGGCGAATAGGGGTTTCGCCTCCGCTCCCGCGTCCACAGCCCGTAAGTCACAATGAAACGAGGTGGGTCCTGGCAGAAGGGCCTCCTATAGGCGGGTGGCTTTGGGAGTTTCTTTCCACCTGGACCCATATCACTTCCGACCAGTGGGTGTTGGAAATAATTTGACAAGGCTACGTGCTGGAATTGGCCCGACCCGTACGGGATTCCTTCGTCATGTCATCTTGCAGGGGTCCCAAGAAATTAATAGCTGTGCGCAGTACTTTGGAGAGGCTTCTTCAGTTGGGGGCAGTTGTGAAAGTGCCGGAGGCCGAGTACGGCGTGGGTCGGTACTCTATTTATTTCGTGGTGCCAAAGAAGGGCGGAACGTTGCGACCAATTTAGGACCTGAAGGCCGTAAATCGCTGCCTCCGAGTGCCACATTTCCGGATGGAGATCTTGAGGTCGGTCATTGTGGCGGTTCGTCAGGGAGAGTACTTGACATCCCTAGACCTTATGGAGGCGTATTTGCACATTCCTATCCGAGAAGCCCATTAGCAGTTCCTATGGTTCACTCTGCCTTGGGGTCACTATCAGTTCCAGGCCTTGCCCTTTGGTCTGACGACAGCGCCGCGCACATTCATCAAAATCATGGTGGTGGTGGCGGCGGCGGCATTACGCAAGGAAGGGATTCTAGTACACCCTTATCTCGACGATTGGTTGATTCGGGCCAAGTCCAAGGAAGAGAGTATCCGAGTGACGAACAGAGTGGTTCCGTTTTTGCAGAGTCTCGGTTGGGTAGTTAACCCGACAAAGAGTCGTTTAGTGCCTTCTCAGGACCTCAAGTATCTTGGGGTTCGGTTCGACACCAGGAGGGGACTGGTGTTTCTTCCAAACAAGAGGGCAGAGGCGTTACGGACTCTGGTCCGCCGGTTCTTATCGGTCCCAGCACCGTCAGCGTGGTGCTGGGAACCATGATGGTGACGTTGGAAGCGGTGCCGTGGGCCAAGGTTCACATGTGGCCTTTGCAGAGAGCGCTACTTCGCCTCTGGTCGCATCAGGCCGACCCCTTGAGCAAGCATCTCCCGTGCCCGAGCGAGGTCAGGCGGTCTCTTCGTTGGTGGCTGCTCAGGTTGTCATTGGCAGCCGACATGCCGCTGGAACAGCCGGCCTGGCTGCCGTTATTGATGGATGCCAGTCTGAGGGGCTGGGGGGCCCATTGCGGAACCAGGTTTGCACAAGGGTCTCTGGTCCCTGCTGGAGGCCTCTTGGTCAATAAACCGTCTAGAGCTGCGTGCGGTAGTCCGGGCACTGCACGCGTTCGAGGACTTGGTTCTAGGCCGGCCTGTACGGGTGCTCTCAGACAACTCGGTGACAGTCGCCTACATCAATTGTCAGGGGGGCACTGGGAGTGCCGCAATGGAAGAAGAGGTGGACGAGTTGTTCGCTTTGGTAGAGTGTCGCTTGACAGCCATTTCGGCAGCGCACATTGCAGGGAAGGACAACGTCACAGCGGACTTCCTCAGCAGAGTACAGGTGGATGCAGGGGAGTGGGAATTACATCCTGACGTCTTCGAGCAGATAACGGTTCGTTGGGGGATTCCGCTAATGGATCTCATGGCGACATTTCAGTTGGCGAAGGTCGGCACGTTCTTCAGCAGAAGGCGAGAAAGGATGTCGGAGGGCATAGACGCGCTGTTGCATCGGTGGCCATCTGAAGGTCTGCTGTATGTCTTTCCTCCGTGGGCGTTGATAGACCGGGTGGTTCAAAAGATCGGTGCTCACCCGGGAAGGGTGCTGCTCGTAGCACCCTACTGGCTGAGGCATCCATGGTATGCGGACTTGGTACGTCTTGTCATCAACCCCCCCTGGTGGCCAGTGATTGCAAGGGAAGGTTGAGCATATTTATTATTTGTGGAGGTAAAAGACTTTTGGAGGCCAGGTGCACCCTGGTCTTGGTAGTCCTCCTCCTTATAGGAATAAGTTGTGTAGACCAGAATGGAGGGTAAATAAGGCTTTTATTTCCCCTTTCAAGCACTGAGGTTCGCTAGGTAACAGAAAATAAGGTGTTCTCCTTCTTTGTCAGGGTTTTTACCAAAGCATAGTTAAACAGGTGAACTGTTACATACTTCACAGCTTCTTGCAAAAACAACACAGGATTTTCCAAACTTCGGAGCAAAGTAAAATTAGTGAGCTTTTTCTCTTTTGCTCAACATGAACAAAAACAATATGAGAGCTTGTCTAAATAAGTTACAGCTCGGAGAGTGACTCAAAACTCCCTGCGACACAAACCGAGCTGTCCATTACTTCTTCCTGGGACAATGTAACTGAGTCCACAGGCTCCACCTGCATGGGCTCTGATTCATTTGTGCCTCCCTCTGTACTTGATCTTTCTCTGGCTACTGTGGTTTGAAAGTCAGTACTTCTTCTCCCTAGCTTCCAGCTAGGCTGTTCTAGGGCTTTCAGGTAAATGGCAGGGTTTGTCCCTATGCCCCTACCTGATGGTTTAAAGAACTCCTGCCCGCTTCCTTTTCTCTCAGACTGGTTATCTGGTTTTAAAGACGTTCTAGGAGCTGGGCCTTTCTTTGGGAAAAAATAGTCACCGTACCTTGGCTTCGTGAAGTCAGGGCGTCTCTTACTTGCTCACTCTGGCACCACTCTCTGGCCACGGTCTCCTTCGCAGACTCCCTCTGGAAGCCTCCTGGATACTGTCTGTCCTCTCTGCAGCTTGGGAAGACCCTGTAAAGAATCCAGGCTTTTTGGCTTCTTAGTATAAGTCAATCTCCTGTCAGGACTTTTTCTCCCAGTACCTTTTATTTATTTATTACAAGTTCTTATATACCGCACTATTCGGCATCAGCGCGGTTTACATTATAACATAAAGACCATAACAACAAGCTGTTTGGTTTACATCGAACAGGAGTACAAACTTGGAGAACCGGGGTAAACTATATACATGAGATAATTACATAGAACAGAATAGAGTCTTAATAATATAAAGAACGGCATGGTGTGTTCATGAGTGGGTCACTTCCTCTGGTTCAATTGCTGGTAGGGTAGTATTGAAGGAAGAGGTGGTATTTGAGTGCCTTCCTGAACTGGAGTAGGTCAGTAATGGCCCTTATGTCAGAGGGTAGAGCGTTCCAGCATTTGGGTACATAGAAACTGAAGGCTCTGTTTGAGGTTGTCATGTTGCACTTTGTCGACGCCTTCGAGGTTGTCAGTAGGTTTACGGCTGTTGCTCTTCTGGATCTGTTGGGGGGTACAGTGTGAATCAGATCTGTGAGTGAGGAGGATGAGATACCCTTGATTGCCTTGAATGATAGGACTAGGGTTTTAAAGATGATCCTCCCATGGATGGGGAGCCAGTGAAGCTGTTTAAGAATGGGAGTTACGTGGTCGCTTCTGGAAGCTCCGTAGAGGACTCTTGCTGCGGCATTCATGGCCATCTGTAATGGGCTAAGAGTGGATTGAGGGAGACCTTGTAATATGGCATTTGCAAAGTCGAAGTGTGGCAGGATTAGCGCTTGGTATATGGTTCGGAAGTCGTCCGAGTCCAACAGGGAGCGCATATGCCTAAGCGAGCGTATTTTGAAGTATACAGCTTTGACTATGTTATTTATGTGATGTTTCATATCCAGACGTTGGTCCAATGTAACTCCAAGGTATCTTATTGTTTCTTTAGCTTGTAGGTCAGCTTCCTTGACACTGACGTGGGCTGGAGGGGTGAAGTTGGGGTCTTTGGAGATGAAGAGCACCTCTGTTTTTTTATGTTGAATGCGAAGGTTTTGTGATTGGAGCCACTCTGAGACCGAATTGAGGCAGTCTACCAACGGTGCCAGGTCTAATTGAGTTGTAGAGAAAGGCATATATAAGAGAATGTCATCTGCGTATATCAAGCAGTTGACTTTGAAAGATCTTATGATGTCGCAGATGGGCTGCATGTATATATTAAATAGTAGGGAAGACAATGAGGAACCTTGAGGCACACCTTGCTTTTGATGGAAGCGTTTTGACTCTTCAGTACCGGACTTCACATATTGCCATCTTCCATCCAGATAAGAGTTACACCATTCTAATGCACTGTTGCAGATACCTTTCTCTTTCAGTCGTCCGAGGAGAATTTCGTGGCTTACCGAGTCGAACGCCGCAGCGATGTCTAAGAAGACGAGTACAAATCCTTGAAGTCTTGATGTCTTGATGTCTTGAAGTCTTGATGTCTAAGTCTTGATGTCTTGAAGTCTTGATGTCTAAGAAGACGAGTACAAATCCTTTTAATCCTGTTTCAGACCCTCCTGGTGAGCAGAGGCCTCTCTCCCGGCTGGGCTCTCTCCTTCTGAGCTCTTTGCCTTTGGGATTTCTTCCAAGCGGATCTCTTTCTGGTCTGTCTCTCCCAGGTCTCTCTCTCACTCCGGCTCTTTTGGGTCTGCTCCTTTCTCTCTCTCTTTCTGAGCTCTTCTCTGAGCTCCCTGCCGAGGTTCCTTCCTCTCTCCTTTCTTCTGAGTTGGCCCTCTGCTTAAAAAGGCCTTTTACTTTTAAGTTTCCCGGGCTACCCCTCAGGTGGAGCTGATTAGCTCCTGCACAATCAGTACCCGGGTGTGTTAGCTCAGCCTCTGTAGGTTCATGCCTGCTCCCTCTAGCTGCTCTGCAAGGGAACTGCATCTTCTGCACGTTAGCTGCTTTGTAAGGAACAGCGTTTTTTTTAAAAGTTTTTGCTTTCAGTGGCTTCAGCCCTATCAAAGTCTCCAAGACGGCGAACCCTGGCGGCTCCCTGCAAGGGCAGATCTATTGCTTCAGGGTCCGCTGTTCATGCCTCAGGTGGATCGTTTCTCGCTTATGGTATGGCCATTGAGAGGGCTAAGCTGAGAAAGAAAGGCTACTCCAGCGGTCGTGGCAACCTTACTTAGGGCACAGAAGCAGTCGACGTCATTGGCATATGTGCGAGTCTGGCGTATTTTTGAGGATTGGTGCTTGCGGCATCAGGTTAGAGCATCCTCTGCGTCGATCCCTTTGGTGTTGGAGTTTCTGCAAGACGGATTTGATAAGGGTCTCGCTGCCAGTTCCTTGCGCGTTCAGTTAGCTGCCCTTTCCTGTTATCGTGGCAGGGTCAACGGTTTGCCTCTGGGAGCTAACCCTGATGTGGGGCGCTTTCTGAAGGCGGTTTCTAGGTTGCGACCAGCACGTCGGGTTTGGGTTCCGCCGTGGGATCTCAATCTCGTCTTGACGGCGTTATCCAAGCCTCCCTTTGAACCCTTGCGCCAGGCTTCGGTGAAGGATGTGACATTAAAAACGGTTTTCCTTGTGGCGATCTGTTCGGCTAGGCGTATTTCGGAACTGTAAGCATTGTCGTGTAGAGAACCATTTCTGACTTTTTCTAGAGAGAAGGTGGTCTTGAGGCCGGTTCCGTCCTTCTTACCGAAGGTGGTGTCCACCTTCCATTTGAATCAGGCGGTGTGTTTGCCCATCCTGGGGTCTCTGGAGGGCGACGACACCGCTCGCAGTCTTCGTCGTCTGTACGTGAAGAGAGTGTTGCGCCAGTATTTGAAGGTGACAGGAGTTTTTCGCAAGTCGGACCGGTTATTCGTTGTGTTCGGGGGAGTGCGCAAAGGGGAGGCAGCGGCCAAAGCTTCCATTGCCCGGTGGGTTTGGGAGGCGATTGCTTCTGCTTATTTGCTTCAAGGACGGTTTGTACCCGCGGGTTTGTGGGCGTATTCCACTCGTGCGCAGGCGTGTTCCTGGGTGGAGAACAGTTTGGTACCACCGGGGGAAATTTGTAGGGTAGCAACTTGGTCATCTCTTCATACCTTCAGTAGGCATTACCATCTGGACGTGGCAGCGGCTTCTGATGCTCGTTTTGGATCGGCGGTGTTGTCTGCCGGCTGGCAGGCTCCCTCCCAATGATTACTGCTCTGGTACATCCCAGAGGTAGAGGACTGAACTGGAGGAATGATAAGGAAATGATTATTTATTTATTTTATTTAGAGGGATTTAGTATGCCGCCTTATCATTAAATCAAGGCGGTTTTGGCACATCAAACAATCAATAATTAGTGTGTGGTCTGTAGCATGCAGTGGAGTGAGCTGAGAAGAGTGGTGTGTGGTGTAGTGTGATTAAATCGGTGAGCTATTTACATAATGAGCAATATACATATATACATATTTACAATGAAGAGGCCGTTTGGGGCGCGTTAGGACCGTGATCCTGTAATGACTTGGAGATGGTAAGTAAAAGCCTTGAAATGTTTTGTGAATAGAGCAGTTTTGAGAAGTTTTCTGACGTCCTTGATGTTCTTGGTGGTTCTTATGTGGTCTGGTAGGGAGTTCCATATAGCGGGCGCTGCTAGGGAGAGTGCCCTCCTTGATGTGGCCTGCCTTGTTCTGGCAATCTCTTTTGGTGTTCTGATGGTGTCTGAGGTTCCTTTTCTTCTTGGTCTCTTGTTGTCATCGGTTTTTATGAGTGGTTGTAAGCTGTCGGCTGAGAGGTTGTGTATTATTTTGAAGATGTGTAAGAGTACCTTGAATTGGACTCGAGAGCTGATTGGGAGCCAGTGTAGGTGGTACAGTATGGGAGTGATGTGGTCATAATTTGTGCAATCTGTTATGAGTCGTGCGGCAGTGTTTTGTGCTAGCTGTAGTGGTTTTATTGTTTTTTTTGGTAGCCCCTGGTATATGTGATTACAATAGTCCAGGGTTGGGTTGATGATGTCTTGACAGACTGTTCGGAAATGTTCATGTGCGAGGATGGGTTTGAGCTTTCTGACTGTCCTCATTTTGATGTAAGCGCTCTTTGTTGTTTTTGCGATGTGGGATTGGAGGTTAAGGTCCTTGTCGAGCGTTACACCTAGGTATTTTATTTCATTTCTTACTGGTATGATGGTGTTGTTTAGAATAATGGTAGCTGGTGGTGAGAATGTCTGGTTTCTGGTGATGAGTAGAGCTTCAGTTTTGTTGTAATTTATTGATAGGTTGTTTTCCTGCAGCCATGTTGCCATTTGTTGGAAGCAGTTGGCTATGTTGGAGTAGTCTGGGTTGTCCAGATTGATTGGTGTGAATATCATTGTGTCGTCTGCGTATATGGTGTATTGTATCCTGTGGTCCTTGATGATGGCACAGATGGGTTGTACGTATATGTTAAAATGTAGGGCGGAGAGAGCTGAGTCTTGTGGAACTCCCTGGGTGGCACTGAACGGTTGTGAAGTCTTTGTTCCCCACTTGACTTGTATCTGTCTGTTGGTGAGGTAGGATGTAAACCAGCTCAGGGTGGTGCTGTGAAGGCCCGCCTCCTGAAGTTTGGTTAGTAGTGTTGTGTGGCAGACAGTGTCAAATGCTGAGGAGATGTCTAGGAATATCATAATGACTCCCATTCTGGTGTTGTCGATTGTCTTCAACAGGCTGTCGAATAGCTGGATCAGTATGGTTTCAACCCCGTGGTCGGGTTGGAAGCCGTGTTGATTGGGGTCCAGTGGATTGTGGACGTCATTGTGTTGTTGGAGTTGGTTTTGTACTGTTTTCTCGATGATCTTGGATAGGAATGGAAAGCTAGATATGGGTCTGTAGGCGGCGGGGTCAGTTTACACTTACCTGGTAATTGTAGTTCCTTGAGTGACGACAGTTCAGTCCTCCTTCCCACCCAGAATATTCCTGAGGGATCCAGATTTGGCGGTGAGCAGAGGAGTGTTACAGGTAGGTCAGCATTCGTTCTATTTGATGGATGATTGCATCTCTCGGTGGCAGGGCAGAGGGTAAGAAAGCCTTGCCGGAGGGGCTTAAAGGTTAAATGGTTAGTTTAAGATGTGTTTCAATATTGACTGTTAGCTACTTATTTGTTGCTCCTTTGAGTCTGCTTTGTTAATAGTTCACACTGGGATGAGAGAGTGAGTACAGCAGGCTATATCCAGTGATGTCATAATTCTGACATACCAGTCTCCAAGCTTCAGGAGCAGATTGACAACCCAGAGGTAGAGGACTGAACTGTCGTCACTCAAGGAACTACAATTACCAGGTAAGTGTAATTATCATTTATTGCTTGTAAGGGAAGCTGTACTCCCTTACAGCCATTTGTAGTATTAGAAGAAAAACGTAAACTTTACTCGGAGAGTGTGTCAGTTTGATTGGATCAGGGTAAGTTCCATTTCATATCTTTTAAGATACAACACTGCAGTGCAATCTAAAAATCCTCAAAATATGCAGTCCCCAATGTGGTGTGGTCTTGGAGGCAGGCATTTGCCTAAACTGCATGCAAAAGGCTGTCATGGGTGCAGGATGAGATGAGACAGGAGAGTCCCTCCCGGTTGCAAGAGACCCTGGGGGCGCCATGTTACCTTCAGCGGATCTGGCCCCCGGTCCCTGCACGATGCCCGGACCATCCACCCCTTGAGCCCAGGGAGCAGTAGGGCTCCTGGGGGAATTCTCACCGGAGTTTTTCTTACTTTTGCATAAGGCGTTTTGCCTACCAAGTGGCTCCTCAGCCTCAGAACACAGGGCTAAGAGGAAGTCATTTGCAAAAGAGCACGAGTCAGGAGCAGTGGCGTCTAAGCAGGCTAGAGGCTTAGAGGAGCGGCAGCAATCACTTTTGTCAGAGGGACTGGATGGGGAAGACCTTGACACGGAGCTAGATCTGCAGGAGGAGTTGGAAGAAGGAGAGAGCCTAGAATAGGAGGATCAGGCGCGGATTGTTTGGGGATTCCGCCGGGAGGAGCTACCAGTGCTCATCTTTATGCTTATGTTTATGCAATTTCTCGATATGCTGCCCAGGCCGAAGGCCATTAGGGTGGTCTACAATTACTACAAGTGGGTACTGATACAATTCTTCGTCTCCAAAGGGCTCACATTCTATGTGTACCTTGGAGACTCTCAAGGCCCTGAATATGCCTGCTAACCTCCCGGCAGAGGAAGAGGCGCTGTAGGATCCATTGTTCTCCAGGACCAAGCAGGAAGTCAGTCCTCACATATGGGTGACGTCGGCGCCGACGGAGCCCTCGCGGAGCAATTTTCCCCAGCTTTCACAGAAAGCCTTTGGGAATTGCAGCGCGCATGCGCGGTCGCCTTCCCGCCCAAGGGTGCCATCTTAGCCAGTCTTCTTTTTTCCGCGGAGCCCTACAGACGTACCCGTCGTGTCCCCGCTTAAAAAGTTGATTTTCGTGAGTTTTACTCGTTTTTCAATTCGGTTCGACGCCGGTCGTTTTCCTGCCCGGACTCGCGACGCCGTTGCGAGTCCTTCCCTTATTTTTCGGTTTTTCTGATTTTTGGTCAGTTTCGTTTTCGGTTTTTCACTGGCAGCCCGGTCCTTTGACCTTGCAGGGGCCCTTTTTCCCCCGATGGCTGCCAGTGGTTTCAAGCGGTGTGGTCAGTGTGACAGAAATATGTCACTCACTGACACACACGATAATTGCCTCCGCTGCCTGGGCCCAGATCATGAAGAAATGATCTGTGGAGCCTGTGGCAAAATGTCCTCCAAAGCGTTGAGGAGTCGGCGGCATCAGCGGGATAGAATCTTCGCTGACCCCAGCCGTACCCGGACCTCGTCGGAGGCCTCGGCATCCAGAGGCTCCAGCTCTGAACATCGCCGAAGCTCCTCCGACAGGGGTTCTCCCTCTGGAGACCATCGACGGAAGACAAAACCCGCGAGGGCGGCGTCGGTGGACGCTCCTGGCTCCGCGGGGGCCAGGTCGCATAGCCCCGACAGCCGCCCCGGGTCTTTGGAGAAGGAGCACCTCCCGAAGCGACCTCGCCTGGAGTCGGAGTTGCCTGCTCGGGTAAGTCCTGTGGTCCTTCTGGACTCGCCTCCGAGAGGTCCGACGTCGGGCCCGACGCCGTCGGGGCCCGAGTCGGGGACTGCTGGGTCACCTGAGGTCGGACTCAGGTTGACGGCCTTGGAGAGCAGACTATCTGCCTTCATGGACCAGCAGCGGGCACTGATCGCTAGCCTCGCTGGCGCCGCTGCCCCGACCGCCGGGACGTCGACGTCTAAGTCGACCCCGGAGACCGAGCCGATCCTCGAGTCCATGCGAACTCGAGTCGATCCTCGGTCGAGGTCACCCTCGGCCTCCCGTTCGGGACCGAGGTCGTCGCCGCCGACTCCCTTGGCGTCGGGGCGGCCGACGCCTCCGCCTGCCCGAGCCGACCCCACTGATTCCTCCTCGGAGTCGGTCTGGGAGTCTGAAGAGGAAGAGTCACCTGATTCCTTTCGGACTCGGTGTGTCCCCTCGGACTCACCTGAGTCCGAACCTCGGAAACAGTCCCCTCCGGAGGATGCCCGGTTCTCGGACTTCGTCAGGGATATGGCCAAGGCTTTGGCCTTCCCGGCGGATCCCGAGGAGGAGCCTCGAGCCGAAGAGCTCGACGCCCTCCAGTACGACTCTCCCGCCCGGGAGCACTTTACTGTACCGGTGCCTCCCATGCTGGAACGACTACTCTTCCGCATGTGGGAGAGTCCGGCCTCGTCGCCGGTATTGAGCAAGCGGGTCGATTCCATCTATCGAGTCCGCAAGAGTCCTGGCTTCCAAAAAGCACAGCTACCACACCATTCCATGGTAGTGGAATCGGCCATGCATAGGCTTAAGAGCCAGAAAATGCACTCCTCGGTGCCCCCTGGCAGGGAGGCCCGTAACCTGGATGGCCTTGGTAAGAAGTGTTTCCAGGGCTCTATGCTGGCTTGTCGTGTCCAGACCTACCAGCTATACATGGGCATGTATCTCCGAGACCTGGCTAAAGAGCTAGCCGGATTCTCTGCTGGACTATCCGAGGAACCCTTGCGGAGGTTCCTAGCCTTAACGTCTGGTATTCGGGAATGCTCCAAATTCATGTCCCGAGCAGCCTATGATGGCTTTGAAGCATCGGCTCGTGTAGCCGCAGCCGGCATCGGTGCTCGCCGACAGGCTTGGCTTCAGTCATCTGACCTTGAGCCTTGGGTGCAGGACAAGTTGGTCGATGTCCCCTGCAGAGGTGAGAACCTCTTTGGCAAGCCCATGGCTGAAAAGGCTGCGCAAATCGAGACGGAGACTCTCACCAGGACCAGGCTTTCTAGGAAGACCTCCGCCCCTTCCCAGAAAAAGAAGGGCTCGGGAAAAAAGCCCTTTTACCCGAGAAAGGCGGCTGCCTACAAACACTACCCCCAATATCAGGCCCCTCCAGCTCCCCAACAGGGTCAGCAGGCCAAGGGACGGGGTAACGGGTCCCGTAGGCAGCAAGCCCCCAAGCCTGCACCACCAGCCCCTGCTCAGCAGGGTGGGTTTTTTTGACTTCCTCAGCATAGCCTCTCCCCCTCAGCTGGTTCCTCCCAGCACCGGAGGCCGGCTGGTTCACTTCGCCCACAGGTGGTCCAACATCACGTCAGATGCCTGGGTGCTTCAAGTCGTGCGAGAAGGATATCTTCTCCACTTCCATCAGGTCCCTCCCTCTTATTTTCCGGGAGAACCTCCGCGACTCCCTCTGCACAGGGACCTACTCCTTCAGGAGTTAACAAGCCTTCTTCAGGACCAGGCTGTGGAACCGGTGCCCCACCACCTGAGAGGTCAAGGCTTTTATTCCAGGTATTTCCTAATACCAAAAAGGACAGGAGGCCTAAGACCCATCCTGGACTTGCGCAACCTCAACAAGTTCCTTGTGCGGGAAAAGTTCAAGATGCTTACCCTTGGAATCCTTCTGCCCTACCTCCAGCAGGGAGATTGGCTATGCTCCTTGGATCTAAAGGATGCCTACACGCACATCCTCATCCACCCAAGCCACCGCCAATACCTAAGGTTTGTGGTGGCCGGAAATCACTACCAGTACAGAGTACTGCCCTTTGGCCTTTCCTCCGCACCGCGAGTCTTCACAAAATGTCTCGCGGTGGTGGCGGCCTATCTCAGGCTTCACGGCCTTTATGTTTTTCCGTACCTCGACGACTGGCTCATCAGAGCGTCGTCCCCTCCGGCAGTCACCGATGCCACACACCGCACGGTGACTCTTCTGCAGTACTTGGGCTTTGTCATAAACTTCGCAAAGTCCACTTTGCTCCCCTCACAGGATCTCGAGTTCATCGGCGCAAGACTGCACACTCCTCAGGCTCGAGCTTTCCTGCCTCTCGACAGGGCTCAACGGCTCATGGACCTAGCCGGCCGTTTTCGCAGCCAGTCGCTGGTCTCCGCCAGGCGCTTCCTGAGACTACTCGGCCATATGGCTTCCACCGTCCACGTGACCCCCAATGCTCGCCTGAATATGCGGCCGGCTCAATGGTGCCTTCGCAAGCAGTGGCAACAAGCCACCGGCGGGCTAGCCGACTTAGTGCGCCTCTCCACACCGCTGGCCTCTTCCCTACAGTGTTGGCTTCATCGGCCGAACCTGGTGCTCGGAATGCCTTTTCAGTCGCCTCAGCCGACTCAAGTGCTGACGACCGATGCTTCCCTCCTGGGCTGGGGAGCTCATTGCCAGGGGGCATGTACTCAAGGTCTCTGGACCGCGTGGGAATCTGCTCAACAGATCAACTTCCTGGAGCTCAGAGCTATTCGTCTGGCGCTCAAGGCTTTCTCCCACCTGACTTCTCACCAGTCCGTCCTTGTCCAGACGGACAATCAAGTTGCCATGTTCTACGTGAACAAGCAGGGCGGCACGGGCTCCTTCCTTCTCTGCCGAGAAGCTCAAAAGCTCTGCTCTTGGGCCGTCAGTCACGGCATTCTTCTCAAAGCAGTTTATCTCCCAGGCCAGGAGAATTGCCTGGCGGACAAACTCAGCAGGATACTCCAGCCGCACGAGTGGCGTCTGGATCCCTTGGTAGTCCAGAAACTCTTTCTGAAGTGGGGCCTCCCCACGATGGATCTCTTTGCCAGTCCTCTCAACCGGCAACTTCCTCACTTCTGCTCGCGTCAGCCACATCCTCTTCGGGTAGCGGCAGATGCATTTCTGCTCTCATGGTCGGAAAACCTTCTCTATGCTTTTCCTCCCATCCCGCTAGTCTCCCGAACTCTGTTCAAGGTTCTCCGGGACAAAGCGTCCATGATCCTGGTGGCTCCTCGCTGGCCCAGACAGCCTTGGTTTCCACTGCTGTTGCAATTAGCGGTAGAGGATCCGTTCCCTCTGGGGTTTCAACCGGATCTCCTAACACAGGATCAGGGGTCTCTGCTACACCCCAACCTCAGATCGCTCAATCTAATGGCCTGGCGGCTGAAAGGGTAGTCCTTGCTCCCCTTCTCCTGCCGGCAGAGGTGGAAGAGGTCGTCCTAGCTTCTCGGCGACCTTCTACCCGCAAATGCTACGCCCTTAAATGGCGTCGCTTTTCCGTTTGGTGTGTACAGCAGTCTCAGGATCCCTTCTCCTGCTCGGTGTCGGTGATCTTGCAGTACCTGCTCTACCTCTCTAACATGGGACTTAAGTCCAACTCCGTCAAAGTTCACCTCAGTGCTCTTTCAGCACACCATGTGCCGGTGGACGGCAGACCTCTTTCCAGCGACCCTCTCGTAGCACGGTTTCTCCGAGGTCTCCTTCTACTTAAACCACCTCTGCGCCCGCCAGCACCTGACTGGGATCTGAATGTGGTTTTACAGCGGATCACCTGTCCGCCTTTTGAACCGATGGCTACCTGTTCTCTGCGTTTTCTTTCGTGGAAAACCTTATTCCTGATAGCCCTCACTTCCGCTAGACGCGTAAGTGAATTGCAGGCCCTCGTGTCTGATCCTCCCTTCACTCGGTTCTACAAAAATAGGGTAGTCCTACGGACTCACCCAAAATTTCTTCCAAAAGTTGTCTCCCCTTTTCACATCAATCAGGAGGTGGTACTTCCAACCTTCTTTCCCAGGCCTCACTCCAGCCGAGCTGAACGAGTCCTGCATACCCTGGACTGTAGAAGGGCATTGAACTTCTACCTTGACCGTACGCGGGAGCACCGTAAAGCTGCTCAGCTTTTTGTGTCTTTTGACCCCAATAAATTGGGGCTCCCGGTCTCCAAGCGTACCCTGTCCATCTGGGTTGCTGACTGTATCGCTTGGGCTTATGGGGCAGCCGGACTCTCCTTAGAAAGTCGAGTCACGGCTCATTGTGTTCGGGCAAAGGCTACGTCAGTGGCTTACCTCCGCTCTGTTCCGCTGGCAGACACCTGCCGGGCCGCTACTTGGTCTTCGAGCCAGACTTTTGCGGTCCATTACTGTCTCGAGAGGGAGTCCCGCAGGGACAGTGCTTTCGGACAGGCAGTCCTCCGAAATCTCTTCGAGGTTTGAGCAACTCCTACCCTCCATCCCGGATGGGGGCTACCGGTGGGTAATAATTCAGCGAAGATTCCATCCTTCTGTACTGCCGAGCTAGAGGGAGCTCATTTTTATGCTTAGGGTCTCCGGTAGCCTTAAGCTTGGGAGTCCCATATGTGAGGACTGACTTCCTGCTTGGTCCTGGAGAAAGCGTAGTTACTCACCTGTAACAGGTGTTCTCCAGGAGCAGCAGGAATCAGTCCTCACAACCCTCCCTCCTCCCCGTGGAGTTGCAATCATCTGCTTAAGTTTTTTTGCAAATTTTTATGCTGTCTTTTAGCTATGTCATCAGACTGGCTAAGATGGCACCCTTGGGCGGGAAGGCGACCGCGCATGCACGCTGCAATTCCCAAAGGCTTTCTGTGAAAGCTGGGGAAAATTGCTCCGCGAGGGCTCCGTCGGCGCCGACGTCACCCATATGTGAGGACTGATTCCTGCTGCTCCTGGAGAACACCTGTTACAGGTGAGTAACTACGCTTTCCAGGCGCTATGGAAATCACAGAAAGTCTTTCCAGTACATGGAGAAGTAGGACAGATGATCCAGGATGAGTGGGATCTGCCGGAGGTTGGCCTTAAAGGGGTGCAATCCACGATGCGCCTATACACGCTGCCGGAGCAAGAAGAACAAGCTCCTTTGATCACCCAAAGTGGGCGCAGTGGTGTTGGCAGCAGTCTAAGAGACCTTGACTTGTCTCCTGCAGCTGAGAGCCGTAGAACTGGTTTCGTGAGACCAGTATGTCTGCAGTCGATGCTTCATGTATTTCGTGGTGCCCAAATGGAAGGTTCCTTTCGCCCAATTCTCGACTTGAGGGCATGAACTACGGTCTCCGGGTACCGCATTTTCACAGTAATAATGGTGGTAGGAAGCGGAGATTTTGGGCAACTCTCTATCTCACAGAGGTGTATCTGCACGTTTCCATCCATCCAGAACATCGTTAGTTTCTCCGCTTTGCGCTGCCAAGGTGCCATTTCAAGTTTTGAGCGTTGTCCTTCAGCTTGGCGACCACCCCCCGTACCTTTACCAAGGTCTTGATGGTGGTGGTGGCAGCTCTCCACAAGGAAGGGGTTCTCATCCACCTGTACCTAGACAATTGGCTGGCTCAGGTGAAGTCCAGGGACAATGGCAAAAAGAGCAACAGCACAGGTGGGAGAGTTCCTTCAAAGTCTCGGTTGGGGTCAACCTGGCTATGAGTCAGTTACAGCCGGCCCAGGAGCTAGAGTATTTGAGAGCGTGCTTTGATACCTACGTGATTGGTAATCCAAAACTGCTTGGTCACGTTAAAGAGTGTGTAAAGCAATCAATCAATGAAAAAACTCATGAAAAACAATCAATCAATGAAAAAACTCACAGTGGCATCTATATATTTTTTATGAATAGAATGAAAACAAGCATTTTGATAGTACAATTCAGAAACAAGTTTTGTTTTAGTGGAGTGAGTTTTTTCATTGATTGATACCTACGTGGGCAGGATTTTCCTGCCGGTTCGCTGGGCGCAGGAGCTACAACAGTGGATACGGCAGGTCCTGAAGATGGCAAGACCATCAGAGAGGCAGCATCTGCAGTTCTGGGGACCATGGTGGCCACTCTCAAGCTAGTCCCATGGGCAAGGGCGCACATGCAGCCGCTGCAGAGGGCTCTGCTAGGTCGGTCCCATCAGAGTCAACCCCTGTCCCAAGTACTCCCCTGCCCGCGTAGCGCCAGGAGAGCCCTCAGTTGATGGCTGCACATGGAAAGCCTGGAAGGAGTCCCCGGTGTGGGTTCCTCTGATGACCGATGCCAGGTTGGAGAGCCCATTGCGAAGGATGCTTTGTTTAGGGACAAGAGTCAGCAGGAGGCCCTGTGGTCGATCAACAGGCTCGAGATGTGAGCGGTGACCTTGGTGCTAGAAAGTTTCGAGCCATGGTTGCAGGGGAAGGTTGTCCAGGTCCTCTCGGACAATGTGACCACGATGGCTTACATCAACCGGCAAGGAGGCACAGGCAGTGCAGCCCTGGAGGAGGAGGCCGAAAAGCTGTTCGGATGGGCAGCAATTCATCTCCAGGCATTATCAGCGGCGCACATAGCAGGAGTTGACACTGTGACAGCAGCCTACCTCAGCCAAGTGCGCATGGACCCCGGAGAGTGGCAGCTCAATTGGGAGGTGTTCGAGCAGGTGGTCCGCCGATGGGACACACCCGGTCATGGACCTAATGGCAATGTTCGAGTCGGCCAAGGCCTGCCAGTTTTTCAGCAGAAGAAGAGAGGAAGTCCAAGGGCCTGGATGCTCTAATTTAGCAGTGGCTCGAAGAGAGTTGTCTCTGTTTTTCCCTTTGGGCGCTCATAGGCCTGTTAGTGCAATGGCTAGAGGTGCACCGGGGATTTGTAATTCTGGTGGCACCAGACTGGCCAAGGTGCCTGTGGTATGCTGACCTGATTCGGATACTGGCGGATTGACTGTGGTGGCTTCCGGATGGAAGGACCTTTTGACACAGGAGCCGCTTTGTATGCCCCAGGTGGATCAATTATCGCTTACGGCATGACTCTGGACAGGGCAAAGTTGAAGAAGAAAGTATAATTAGGCTCGGGGATATCAGCATTGCTACAGGCCCAGAGGTGGTCTACGAACCTGGCGTGCATCTGCGTAGGGCGCATCTTTGAATCATGGTGCGGAGAGAGGCAGGTGTGCCCTTCCACTACCTCTATCCCGGACATCTTGGCGATCTTGCAATCCGGTTTTGATAAGGGTCTAGCTGCCAGTTCCTTGAGGGTGCAACTGGTGGCAATTTCCGGTTATCGTGGGAACGTCCACAGGGTACCATTGGGTACACACCCAGACGGGCTGAGCTTTCTAGGGGCGGTGACCCACCTCCGTCTGTCAAAGAGGGCAGTGGTACCGCCTTGGAATCTCAATCTGGTGCTGATGGTGCTGTCTGGGGAACCCTTTGAGCCACTGAGTCGAGTTTTCCTGAAGGATTTGACTTTGAAAATGGTATTCCTGGTGGCGATCTGCTCGACGCGCAGGATTTCGGAGCTTAGGACCCTGTCATGCCAGGAGCCATTCCTTTCCTTCTCCAAGGAGAAAGTGGTCCTGTGTCCGGAACCTTCATTTTTGCCCAAGGTGGTGTGAGCATTTCATGTAAATCAGGCCGTTTCCTTACATGCTCTGGTGAGCTCAGATGTGGGCGAGAGCAGATATGGGCTCTGCCACTCCACTGCTGTGCCACTTGGAGGTGAAGGTATGTGAAAAGGGCTTTGTCCTTTTGGAGATTGGACCGTCTGTTGGCGGGTCGCGCAAAAGTGAGACTGCAGCTAAGCCTCCATTTCCAGATGGATCGGTGAGGCAGTCATGGGTAGAGCAGTGCCGGCGGGGTTGCAGATGCATTCCACGAGGGCTCAGTGCCGGCGGGGTTGCAGACGCATTCCATGAGGGCTCAAGCAGCCTCGTGAGCAAAATATAGTTTAGTTCTGCCGGTGGAGATCTGTAGAGTGGCATACTTTATCTGAACATTTTCGCCTGGATGTCCAGGCGATAGGGGATGCTCATTTTGTCTCTGCAGTGCTTCAGGCTGGTTGTGCGGTTCCCTCCCATTAGTTTAACTGCTGTGATACATCCCAGAGGTGCGGGACTGCATTGGAGGGACAATATGGAAAGAGAAATTACACTTACCTGCTAATTGTTGTTCCTTGAGGAACTCCAGTCCAGTCCTGGAACCCTCCCTGAGTGCTTTCTGTGATACTCGATGCACACCCTGGTCCTGAAGCTGGATCCCTTAGTGGAGGAATTGGCCAGGAGAAGCCGGGGAGGGGTGTGTAATCAGTGTTTGGGGGAGGAGCAGACCAGAAGAGCTGGTTGGAGTTGCTCAAGCGCTCAACAGGCCTCTTCATCCTTGAGGGGGGGACGGTGTATCCTTTCCAGTGGGTACTAGTTTATTTAGACGTAGGAGTGTTTGTTGCATGTTTAACTACATTTTTGTTGCTCCTCTGAGTCTGCTTTGTCAATAGTTACTGGGGCTGATGGGTGGTGCCAGCTGCATATGTACACTAGTGTCATCAAAAAGTTGACACGCTCAGTCTCCAAGCAGATGGAGGAGGTGCACTACCCAGAGGTGCGGGACTGAACTGGATTTCCTCAAGGAACAACAATTAGTGGGTAAGTCTAATTTCTCTGTTTGATTACATGTTGAGTGAAAAATATTTTCTTTTATTAGTCTTAAATAGTTTACCCTGTAGCTTCATTGCATGTCCTCTAGTCTTTCTATATTCTGATAATGTAAACAATCGATCTACGTTTACCCGTTCCACGCCATTCATTAATTTATAGACCTCTATTATATCTCCCCTCAGCCGTCTCTTTTCCAGGTTGAAGAACCCTAACCTTTTAGCCTCTCTTCATAGGGGTATCCTTCCATCCCCTTTACCATTTTGGTGGCTCTTCTCTGGTCCTTTTGTAATAACGCTATATCCTTTTAAGATACGGCGACCAGAATTGCACACAATATTCAAGGTGTGGTTTCTGTAGATGCAAGCTGTATATTCAAAAAGAAAAATCGCAACAACCATAGTTTATAACAAAATCAAACGAGTTACAATTTTGTAATTTGGTATTATAAACTGTGCTGTGGTTCTCACTTTTTCTTTTAGTTCCTTGTTGTGCAAGCATCTTGCATTTCCTTTGTTTTTGTGGAATATATATTTACATTAACACCATGCTGGTCCGGTGCGCAGTTTCAGGACTTATGTTGGGGTTGCCAAGCCCTTCTTGGTGTTTATGTTGGAGTAGGAAATTTTGGATTGGGGTCACAATGTCCCACTTGTTTTTCAGAGGGTGGGAAGTGCTATGTTGGGGCCACTGAGCCTCTCTTGTTTTTCTGAAGATGGAAAATGCTTTGTGGGGCACCAAGTCGCTCTTGTTTTTGTGAAAGTGGGAGGTACTGCATGGGTGCTATTGAGCTTCTCTTGTTTGGCACATTTAGCAGCATGTTTCCTAAACTTTACGCTAGTAATATATGTGTGGGTCACATTACCAGTGCGGGTCTGTAGGCTAAGTGCAGGGAGAAAGTTACATCCCCCTGCAGTTACTGCATTTCATCGTAGCAAAATGGCTGCTGGTACAACTAAGGCCACCCACTGCATTAGTTGCACCCACGCTTCTTGCACTGAGTTTCTGATGATAGTGCAGATGCCTGCGTATGAGAGTTCTTTCTCTCAACTCACTCTGGAGTAAAGTATAATTTTGGGAAAGAAATCCTGTAAACCAACAGTAATGGGTAAAAAAGCATGGAATTTCATAGTGATGCTAAGTATTTACTTATTGCTCAGTAGTTTTTTTTTTCTGGCTTTGCATTTGCCCCTTCACTGCAATTTTCTTACAACATTGGATTTGAAGGAGAAATACTAGAATCACATGAAAAGAGTTCACAAAGGAGTTTAGGGAAGAAGGAAGGTGGAGTATAGCCAACATTAATAATAATGAGGGAGGGGCCACCGATTCATAGGTTGTGGGGGGGTACCAGAAACCCTAGCACCGGCCCTGCATGGGTATACTAGAACACCTGATAATTCTCTTGCACAACCTTTATACTGCTTAAGAAGCAACAGTTTAAATGGACCACAAAGAAATAGAATGGTTTAAAATCAGCAAAGATGTATGACAAGGCTGTATAGTTTCTCCATACCTGTTTAATTTGTATGTAGAACAAATCAGAGAAGCAGGACTGGTAAACCCATGCTGCCTTGGATCCTGCAATCCCTTGTACTCCAGAAACCTCAATCTCCAGGAACAAGCAGGAATGTAGTATTCACATATGGGTATCGTCGGTACCGACGGAGCCTGCGCGGGAACGCTCCCCAGCGTCCAATAGGAAAGCTTTTGGGAGCATCCCACAGCGCCCGCGTGCTGCCTTCCCGCCTTTCCAACTGTCCCTCTCCAGTTCTTCGTTTTCTGCAGAGCCGACAGGTCACATACCCTGCCACCGCAGAAAAATTTCGTCTTTAATCTTTGTTTTTGTGGTTATGTCTGCCTTCCTTCGACGCCATACCAGTATCGCCAGTTCTTTCTTCTTTCTTTAAAAAAAAAATTATAGTTTCTGAGGTGTTTTACTTCAGAAACTTTTATTCCTTGGTGCTAGGCGCCATTTTGGGCACTAGGCCCAATTTTTTCCTTAAGAATGGAAAAACCTACTTCAGGTTTTAAGAAATGTTCTAAATGTGGCGGTATCATTTCCGTCACCGACACCCATGATTGGTGTCTTAAATGTTTAGGTCCTGACCACTCTATTTCAGAGTGCCTCTCCTATGGAATGATGTCAAAAAGGGGCCGGCAGAACCGAGCTGCTAAACCTAGCACCCTTTTTCCCTCAGGCGCGGTGTCTGTTGCATTGACGTCCTCCAGGGCCTCATCTTCCTCCCATGGATCTCAGGTAACTAAACATAAATCTAGCCGGTCCTCAAAAGGTAGATCTCTTTCTAAGTATCGAGATGCCCCAGGCGTTGCCCTTGAAGAATTTTCACCGGCAAAACTGCCCCGGCGGGAAGCTTTGGCTTCCAAAGCACTAACGGGGCTCCAGGATGTTCTTGAGGCCTCAATCTCGGCAGAACTACTGGCGCCATGCTCTGGGGTTGCGGCTGCTTCTACCGGTACCGACACCCAAGCATTGGCAGCGTCGATAGACCAGAGATTCCTTGCTATCGAACGCAGTCTAGCGGCTCTTCTCACGGCTTCGGTACTGTTGAAACTGCTTCTGACACCTCAACCGATACCGGTACCGGAACCGGTACCGGCTGCATGAACATTGGCGGGTACGCCACACATACCGAGTCATGCGTCTGTCTCCGGCATCGACAGTCGGTACCGAAACAACCCGATGCCGACTTAGGTCGATAAGAGTACCGTGCCTTGCACGATCACTGGGATCGGAGGTATTTTGAATCCTCTTATGAGTCTGAAGACTCCGAAGACTCTGCCAATACAAGAGTACTTCTCCCCGAGGATTCTTCTTCTCCTCAGCGCAGAATGTCTCCGCCAGAGGATATGTCCTTTCAGGACTTTATCCGTGATGTGGCCCGAGGCCTTTCCATCACAGTAGCTCCTGAAAAAGAGCCTAGGGCAAAGGAGTTGGAAATTCTCCAATACCCTAAGGCTCCCAAAGAGGCAGCTACTCTGCTTATTCATGAGATCTTACATGCTCTTATGGTAAGGATGTGGGAAACATCTTTAACCACATCTCCTCATTCTCGAAGACACAGTACCATGTATTGAGTTCCACCTTGTCCTGGCTTTCAAAAAACTCAATTACCACACCATACAATGGTGGTGGAATTAGCCATGAGAAGGATGAAAAGTGAAAAGAGACATGCATCCAATCCTCCAGGTCGTGAATGTAGGACTCTCAGTGCCTTTGGGCGTCGATGTTTCCATGCTCTCAGCTAGGATCAGTTCCTATATCTTGTATATGGGAATGTTCCTTAAAGAGGTCACAGGAGACTTGGAGCTTTTGAGCCCCCTCCTTCCTGATGATAAAAGGCAAGACTATCTTACTCTAGTCAAACATGCTCAGGATGTTTCCAAGTCTGTAAATCATGCAGCCTTTGACTGTTTTGAGTGCATAAGCAGAACCTCTGCTATTGCCATTGATGCACATCGGATAGCCTGGCTTCAGGCATCTGACTTGGAAATTTGGTTACAGGATAAATTAGAAAAGATTCCTTGCACAGGAGAAAATCTGTTTGGCAAGAATTGGCAGGAGAAGGCTAATGAGATAGATGCTGACAATATCACTTTGGATAGATTGTTCAAATCTACAGCCGATCCTGCAAGGAAAAAATCCTCTAAGAAACCATTTTTCATTAAGAAAAAGAAGTTTTATCCTTCCTATACCCAACATGGACACCGTCCAGGTCAGACTGCCCAAAAGGGACAACAGCAACAACTTAGACAACAAAAGAAGCCAAAAGCTGCAAAACCTCAGTCAGCTCAGCAGGCTCAGCCTCCTCAGGGGCTTTGATGCCTTCCTAGAGAACTTTGCCTTTCTTCCCTTGAATGGTCCAGATCCCTCGACCATCCCAGGCAGGTTATGTCATTTTGCCCACAGATGGTACCAAATAACAGAAGAAAATTGGACTCTGTCCATTGTACGAGTGGGGTACAGGCTTCATTTTCACAGCATGCCCCTACATTTGTTAAAACAGTTCAATTCTCAGACCTCTCTCGACAGTCTCTTAGGTCAAGAATCACAATGCTTCTTGCTCAGGGAGCAATAGAGTAAGTACCCATTCCCCATCAGGGTACAGGGTTCTACTTCCCCTATTTCCTTATTCCAAAGAAAACAGGAGGACACAGAACCATTTTAGACCTCAGAGAACTGAACAAATATTTGTTCTGAGAGAAATTCAGAATGGTCTCTCTAGGAACTCTGCTGCCATACCTTCAAAGTCAGGATTGGCTTTCTTCTCTAGATCTCAAGGATGCATATACTCATATTCTCATCCATCCAAATCACAGGAGATTCCTCCGATTTTCTGTTTCAAGGAAAGCACTACAAATATAAGGTTCTTCCCTTTGGCCTGGCTTCTGCGCCAAGAGTGTTTACAAAATGCATGGCTGTGGTAGCGGCATTTCTCCGCACTCTGGGAATATTCATCTTCCCTTATTAGACGACTGGCTCATTCAAGCCCCTACAGTGCCAGAAGCCAGCTCTGCTCTGTTTCGCACAATGCAAATCCTTCAGTATTTGGGACTGGTCATAAACTTCCCAAAATCCAAACTTGCTCCCACTCAGTCCCTAGAGTTCATAGGAGCTCTAGGGACTGAGTGGGACTGAGCAAAGGTGAGGTCAGAGAGGCTGTTGTTGCCAAAAAAGCATCTTTCAGGAAATGGAAAAAAGAGCCAAACGACGAAACCTGGAAACAGCACAAGCACTGGCAAGTCAAATGCAAGGCATTGATAAGGCAGGCAAAGGGAGAATTTGAGAAGAAGCTTGCTGCGGAAGCAAAAACGCGAAGTAAAGACCTTTTCAAGTACATTCGTAGCAAAAAACCTGTGAGAGAGTCAGTTGGTCCATTAGATGATAAAGGGGTTAAAGGAGCACTAAGAGGCGACAAGGCGATAGCGGAGAGACTGAATGAATTCTTTGCTTCAGTCTTTACTGAGGAAGATGTAGGGATGTTACCCATGATTGAAGTGGTATTTAACGGTGCGGAAGAATTGAAGGAAATATCGATACATCGGGAAGATGTATTACAACTATTAGATAAACTGAAGAGTAGCAAATCACCTGAGCCGGATGGTATACATCCAAGGGTGTTGAAAGAACTGAAATACGAGATTTCAGACCTGCTATTAGTAATCTGTGAACTATCATTAAAATCATCTCTAATACCTGAAGATTGGAGGATCGCCAATGTAACACCAATTTTTAAAAAGGGTTCCAGGGGTGATCTGGGAAACTACAGACCGGTGAGCCTGACATCAGTACCGGGAAAAATGGTAGAAAGCATCATAAAGAATACAATTACTAAGCATGTAGATAGTCATGACCTAATGGGAGACAGCCAACATGGCTTTAGACAATGAAGATCTTGTCTTACTAATCTGTTATGTTATTTTGAAGGAGTGAATAATCAGGTGGACAAAGGTGAGTCAGCTGATATTGTGTATCTGGACTTTCAGAAAGCCTTTGACAAGGTCCCTCATGAGAGACTTTTGGCATAACTAAAGAGTCATGGGATAGGAGGCAGTGTACTATTGTGGATCAGGAACTGGTTAAAAGATAGAAAGCAAAGGGTAGGGCTAAATGGCCAATTTTCCCAATGGAGAAAGGTGAATAGTGGTGTACCCCAGGGATCTGTGCTGGGTCCGCTGCTTTTTGACATATTCATAAATGACCTGGAAAGTGGAATAACAAGTGAGGTTATCAAATTTGCAGATGACACAAAACTATTTAAAGTTGTTAAAACCCAAGAGGATTGTGGAAAATTGCAAGAGGATCTTGATAAATTGGAAGACTGGGCATCAAAATGGCAGATGAAATTTAATGTGGACAAGTGCAAGGTTATGCACCTAGGGAAGAACAACCCAAACTATGGTTACACGATGCAAGGTTCCACATTAGGAACCACCACCCAGGAAAAAGATTTAGGCGTCATTGTGGATACCATGTTAAAACCCTCAGCCCAGTGTGCAGCAGCGGCCAAGAGAGCAAATAGAATGCTAGATATGATAAGGAAAGGAATGGAAAATAAAACAAAAGATATTATAATGCCTCTATATCGTTCCATGGTGAGACCGCACCTTGAATATTGTGTGCAATTCTGGTCACCGTATCTTAAAAAGGATATAGCGATTTTAGAAAAGGTTCAGAGAAGAGCCACCAAAATGGTAAAGGGGATGGAAGGATACTCCTATGAAGAAAGGCTAAAAAGGTTAGGGCTCTTTAACCCGGAAAAGAGACGGCTGAGGGGAGATATGATAGAAGTCTATAAATTAATGAACGGAGTGGAACGGGTAAACGTAGATCGATTGTTTACCTTATCAAAATATAGAAAGACTAGGGGACATGTAATGATGCTACAGGGTAAACTATTTAAAACTAATAAAAGAAAATATTTTTTCACTCAACGTGTAATCAAACTCTGGAATTTGTTACCGGAAGATGTAGTAAAGGCTGTTAGTGTAGCTGGGTTTAAAAAAGGTTTGGACAATTTCCTGGAGGAAAGGTCCATAAACCATTATTAAGAAGGGACCCAGGATATCAATGCTTGAACCAATACAAGCATTGTGGAACCTGTGTCCCTTGGGGAAACTGCTAGGTATGACCTAGATTGGCCACTGTTGGAAACAGAATACTGGGCTTGATGGACCTTGGTCTGACCCAGTATGGCATATCTTATGTTCTTATATTCATCTGGATGCCAGACAGACAAGGGCTTTCGTTCCGCAGCCCCGCTGTCTTCGCATAGTACAACTAGCTTTCCAAGCAGGCCTCAAACCTTGTCTCACTTCTCGGGAAATGCTACAATTGCTAGGCCACTTGGCATCCACCGTGCATGTGGTTCCTTATGCTCGCCTCCATATGGGAGCAGACCAGTGGACTTTATCCACTCAGTGGATACAGGCCTCAGGCTGCCTGTCGGACAAAATAACAAACTCAAACCGTCTTATTTCATCCCTCCAATGGTGGCAATCACCCAGAAACCTTCTGGTTGGGTTTCCTTTCCAGCAACCCCTATCCCAAGCCACCTTAACAACAGATGCATCACAGGTTGGATGGGGAGCCCACCTGCACGATCTTTCTGCCCAGGTACCTGGACTCTACAGGAGGCCTGTCTTCACATTAGTCTCCTGGAGCTCAGAGCAAACTTCTTTGCTCTTCGAGTATTTCACGCCCAGCTCAGCTACAAGACAGTCCTATCAGATTCATCTCCTTGCGGTGTATCTTCCAGGCATTCAAAACTCTTGGGCAGACAAACTCAGTCAAGTTCGGCTTCCACACGAATGGTCTCTCCATGCAGACCAGGTTGCCCAAATATTTCAGATTTGGGGAACCCTGGACATAGACCTCTTTGCAAGTCCACTGAATGCCAAGCTTTCCTGGTTCTGTTCCAGAATTCCATCTCAATATTGTCAGGCAAGGTATGCCTTCCTCCTTCACTGGGGTCAGGACTTCATATTTGCCTTCCCACCCATTCTCCTCATCCCCAAAACCTATTCAAGCTTCAGAGAGACAGAGGTCATATGATCCTCATAGCTCCACGTTGGCCACGGCAAACATGTTACCCTCTGCTCCTACATCTCTCTCAAGCTCCTCCTCTGGAATTGGGATCCGCTCCAGATCTTCTCTCCCAAGAGGACAGGATGCACTGGCATCTGAATCCCCAGTCTCTGCATCTCAGTGCCTGGTTGCTGAAAGCCTAGAACTTCAGGATCTTTATCTTTCCCAACAGGTAAAGGATATCCTTCATGCTTCTAGGAAACCCTCCACAAGACGCTCATATGCCTTTAAGTGGAAAATGTTTACCATATGGTGCTCGCAGAAGGGTCTTAACCCTCTTGCGATACCTCTGGAATCGATACTGGAGTATCTCCTTCATTTGTCAAATGCGGGTCTCAAGACAAATTCATTAAGAGTCCAGTAAGAGCGCCCGAATGGGAGAGGCTCGGAGGCTCCTGCCCAATCAGGGCTGTGGGAGGAGCAACTGAACCGGCATAAAAAGCCAGCTCCAACGAGAGAACCCAGCCAGCAGCAGCCACTTTCCAGCAGCTCCCCCGATTAGGGGTAGAGCGCCCGAATGGGAGACGCAGCCAAATCTCCCGCTCGGAGGCTCCTGCCCAATCGGGGCAGTGGGAGCACCTTTGAAAACAGCAGCCCAGCTGAACACACCCACGCCCGACAGGACCACGCCTGGGGACCGCACTGGAGGGCCCTTTGGCATGGCACTCTGGTGTAGCCACAGAAGCAACCACAGCCTACCGCCGCAACAAGGCCACGAACAGCAAGCGAACCCAGACAACGAAGATACGAAAGCCAACACAAGCAGAGCAAAGTAAGCGCACCCATCTACCAAACTCAGACCAGCATAAAAATGTACACAACATGGATTCTGCCCATCAGCCTCCTCCTCACCCAACTCCTACCACATCAGGCAACCAACCACAACCTACTAACAAACACTACATTGCAGCCAGCACAACTCTTCACACCCCCCCCAGTACACACACTGGAACACAATCAAGACACCCAAGCACAGAAGGAAAAACAGACACAAATCTAACACACAAACAAACCCAAACAAAGCACAGATACAACTAAGCATCCCGACTACGATCACAATCGAGATCATCAACGCCAGATCCATAAGAAACAAAATTAACAAATAGCAGACCACATAGAAGATCATCAACCTGACATACTGTGCATTACCGAAACATGGCTCACCCCCACTGATAACGTGCTACTTAATTAGTACCACCCACATACGCAGCATTCAACTGCCCACGCACACAATGAAGAGGAGGAGGGGTCCTGATCCTCGTAAGGAACAGCCTAAGATTCAAGTCACGAAGCACATCAAACACATAAGAACATAAGATATGCCATACTGGGTCAGACCAAGGTCCATCAAGCCCAGTATTCTGTTTCCAACAGTGGCCAATCTAGGTCATATGTACCTAGCAGTTTCCCCAAGAGACACAAGTTCCACAATGCTTGTACTGGGTCAAGCATTGATATCTTCAGTCACTTCTTAATAATGGTTTATGGACCTTTCCTCCAGGAACTTGTCCAAACCTTTTTTAAACACAGCTACACTAACAGCCTTTACTACATCCTCCGGTAACAAATTCCAGAGTTTGATTACACGTTGAGTGAAAAAATATTTTCTTTTATTAGTCTTAAATAGTTTACCCTGTAGCTTCATTGCATGTCCCCTAGTCTTTCTATATTCTGATAACGTAAACAATCGATCTACGTTTACCCGTTCTACTCCGTTCATTAATTTATAGACTTCTATCATATCTCCCCTCAGCCATCTCTTTTCTAGGTTAAAGAGCCCTAACCTTTTTAGCCTTTCTTCATAGGAGTATCCTTCCATCCCCTTTACCATTTTGGTGGCTCTTCTCTGAACCTTTTCTAAAATCGCTATATCCTTTTTAAGATACGGCGACCAGAATTGCACAGAATATTCAAGGTGCGGTCTCACCATGGAACGATATAGAGGCATTATAATATCTTTTGTTTTATTTTCCATTCCTTTCCTTATCATACCTAGCATTCTATTTGCTCTCTTGGCCGCCGCTGCACACTGGGCCGAGGGTTTTAACATGGTATCCACAATAACGCCTAAATCTTTTTCCTGGGTGGTGGTTCCTAATATGGAACCTTGCATCGTGTAACCATAGTTTGGGTTGTTCTTCCCTAGGTGCATAACCTTGCACTTGTCCACATTAAATTTCATCTGCCATTTTGATGCCCATTCTTCCAATTTATCAAGATCCTCTTGCAATTTTTCACAATCCTCTTGGGTTTTAACAACTTTAAATAGTTTTGTGTCATCTGCAAATTTGATAACCTCACTCGTTATTCCACTTTCCAGGTCATTTATGAATATGTCAAAAAGCAGCGGACCCAGCACAGATCCCTGGGGTACACCACTATTTACCTTTCTCCATTGGGAAAATTGGCCATTTAGCCCTACCCTCTGCTTTCTATCTTTTAACCAGTTCCTGATCCAGAATAGTACACTGCTTCCTATCCCCATGACTCTTTAGTTTTGCCAAAAGTCTCTGATGAGGGACCTTGTCAAAGGCTTTCTGAAAGTCCAGATACACAATATCAACCAACTCACCTTTGTCCACCTGTTTATTCACTCCTTAAAAAAAACATAACAGATTAGTAATGTGGGCTTCTATTGCCCTCCCCTCACCAGCATCCTGCAGGGCTCTTGGAGCTACAGAAAACTACATTCAAAGCAATGAGAAGGTAATCTAAAAGACAGCAATAAAATACAACACACTTCTATATAAATACACGAAAGCTTTGGGAGAGAAACAAATAGAACCAAAGTTCTCTTTGTTTACTCTGTTAGCCATGGTTCACTTTATTTATAAGGCTCTTTTGGATGATACAGCATAATTGCACTTTATTATGACACGTCAGATATTACGTATTTATCACATCATAGGTCAACTTCTAATCAGTGTAGGTCAGTATGAGGAGACATACATGTATTCCAAGACATAACTGTTTACTGCTGACTGCTTGATATCTAATAACCCTGAGACAGAGAGGCTAGAGTACAGCCTGCCCTTTCCTTATTTACAGGACATGTACCTCTTCACCTACTTAGTAAGCAAATATATGAAGTTTATTTCTAAGCAAAGTTCTGAACAAAATTAACTCTCTCAGGTTTTCTTAGACAGTCTGGTTTTGTACACCACCCTGTACAAACAAACATTCTTTCAGTCCCTCCTCTGATTCTGTAAAGAATCATTTCTAAAGTAAGGAAACTCAGACATTGTCACCAAAGTAGAATTAATACTAGATTCTGGGTCAATCTGTAACATCAATGTAGGGGTCAGTGATTCTACTGCTTTCTCACGGGAAGCTGATAGTACACAGAGAACTAATACTCCTAGAATGAGAATTCCCAACAAACCAAGCAATAAAGCTAATAAGCCATGCAAAGGCCTGGATAATGAATTCCAAAATGAAGAAACAGAATCAAAGAGAGCTGAAAAAGAATTTACATAACTCTCACTTGAAACAAAAGTACGGTTGCTAACTTTATCTAATAGGCCTTTCACTATTTTTCCATTATATTCAAGCACACTACAACAACAACCAACTATTACTTCACACACATCATTTTCCTTTGCTAGGAGAAAATCTAAAGCCATTCGGTTCTGGGCTGCATAAGCTGACACTTTGTTTACTGGACCTTGCAATATACACTAATTGCCTCAGTAAGAAGCAGAGCAGCCACTATGACTTCATCCTGAGGGGATACATCCCTTTTTCTTCTTAAAGATTTGTTCAAGATTGATAACAAATTAATATAGTAAAGTTCAATGCACTATGGGGTATCCACCAGGGCTATATAGCAGGTACCTGACCAACCTCTGGGAAGCTCTGTATACACAAAAGTACCACACGCACAAAATAATCACCTGCTAAAACCACTAAGCTCTCTGCTCAGAATGTCAAATTCTGAGGACAAGATATATTCTGTATACAATTACTCAAAACCACTTTAACTCTGGTTAGGTATGCCTAGGTCAGAACTAGAGGCATCCAAAAGGGTAGCCAGAACTACACACTTGGTTCCCTTTAACTGGCATCAATTGTAAATTACTGAAATATAGGAACCTGTACATGGGATCTTCATACCTATATCTTTAATTATTCTAGGTTCTGTGTTTGTATAAGAGCATATGTCACAAAACTCTTCAAAGGTCTTAGGCCTAACTCTTGGTAGAAATCCATGCTGAGTAGCTGTCAATGTTGGAAGGCAAACAGCAAAACTTGAAATGTTTTTTTTCATCAAGTATAAATGTGCCTCAAAAATATTTGGATATTCCCTCTAACATCCCCAAGATTCTGAATGCAATACCTTTTCATTAATAATATGCCACAGCACATCTAGGACCAGATTAGGAAATATGCATAGCCAAAATGCATAGCAACAAAAATATTCTAAAACAAACTAAAGATATACCTACTCTTCTTAATACTTTTCTTAAGATGATGAAGAGATATACTATAGCTATATCGGCCCTCTAATTCTCAATTACTTTATTAAGTAGAGGTTACTATAGCTATATCGGCCCGCTAATTCTCAATTACTTTATTAAGTAGAGGTTAAGTACTGTGATAAGGAAGCTTATCATAGCTCAGGAAGGAGCTATAGAAAAGGTGAAGTGACTCTGAACAAGCAACCTGTCAGTTCTGGTAGAAATAAGAAAACAGAATTTTCCCATAAAAGACTACCAGTCCCAGAATGCACCAGGTTTCCAACAGCCATTAGAGGAGCTGAAGTGGGGAAACGTGTGTTCAATCAGGAGGGCTATGAGGTAATCCCTAAGCACTCATCTCAAAGGGCAGGGCCTGATTCAGCACAGCTGCGCTGTGTTAGGGAGGAGCACTCATCTAAGCAGAATAAAGGTAGAGTTTATTCTACAGAGAATCATCCTCATTATCCTGAGAATCAGCTTGAGCTTGATCATCAGTTTCATCTGAAGGATCATCAGAAGCAGAAGCCAAACCGGACGGACAGAGAGGGAAAGAAACCCTCTGGAAGAAAGAGGAGAAAAGCCTTTGAGAGGTCTAGAAGAGTCCAGAGCAGTACGTATACTGGGAGGCATTCCAAGGGCCAGCATACACCATTGGACTGGGGAAAGCCAGAGGAATGGTGCTGCAGAGCTAGGAATCTCCAGACACTACCTGTGAGGGAGACAGCTGCACGTGGAAGGGACCCTAGGACCCGTGCCAGAAGGTATGTGAAGAGAGATCCAGTGTCCAGGGATCTGGATTGGAAGGCTGGGCATAAGAACTGGACTACATACTGGCCAGGCTATATAGAGAGGAACTCTAACAGCAATGGAAGCTCAGGTATGAACACTGATCTATGCCCTAGCTATAACCTTGAAAGACAGCAGGGAAACAAGTATTCTCCTGAAAGTGCTCCATTGAGAGATTCATCTGTGCCAATCCATGATATTGAACCCATGCTTGTTGAAGAAGGGGGAATAATAGCAGATGAAGATTCTGTTTACATGGACTGCTCTCTGTCTAAACTCCTTTGGTAACTTTCTGTTACAAAGTACAGCAACCATCACAAAGAAATACAAACTTGTTCTTTAATCTACTCAGAAAAGCTCCTGTGTAGGATTTCTGGCCACGCTGTAGAAAGCAAGCCAGCTAAGGGGTTTCAGCTGGATAACTACTAGCAATTGAGCCTTACCTAATTGCTTGTGAGCTAGGAGAGAATCACTTCTGAATCTATGTGGGAAGTTATCAGAAGTTAACCTGAAAAGAACAGTTTTTTTCTTTCTTTATGGCTTTTCGTTTGTTGTTTGATATATGCTAAGAAAACATTAGCTAATGCCTGACAAGTTTGAATGTTGTTTTCCTGATTTTGTTTTTTTCCAAGTTTAACACTGAAAGCAAGTAACCTGATTTATGTGCTACCAAGCATATCTGTGTTGGGAGAAATAACCCCATAAATAAATATCTTATTGGCTTTACCCTAAAGCACAACTAATTATTGTCAGCAGCTGTGTCTGGTGTGAATGAACTGCATTGCCCACAATCCCTTGCAAATCATATAGATATATGCACTTGCCAAGACTGTGAAGATTCTCACCCAGGCAGCCGTCTGACAGTACCTAAAGGTCATTACATATATATCAGGAAAATACTAATCTAAACTAACCTCAGCCCTCTAAGCCTTACTATAAATAAATAAAAGCATTTTAAATGCTAAATAAAAGCATTTTACATGAATAGTCCATTTAGAATTTACTTAATACAATAATCTCTCTGTAATGTCACTGTTGTTCTTTCAGAAAATACTTTAAATCATAAAAGTCCTTTTCTTCAATATCACTGTTGTCTAATAAGTCTCTGCGTTGCAAATTCTTGATTCACCGACACAGGAAACCACCTTCTGATCTCGTGAGGGGGCCACTGTATAAGATGCATCCAATGAGAATGTCTTTTCACTTTACAAGCTGAATATCCCACCAGGAACACACGACATGGACCAAGAACTTCGGATGCAGTCTTAATCAGGACCCAATCTGGAGGCTTCACCTCTGATGAAATAATTCTGCGGATCCCGGATATAAAGAACTTGTCATCTCGTTAAGGAGTCACTTGCAATAAAAGGGAAACAAAATAGGACTGAGTGCAACTGTGCACAATAAGTTAAGATATCGCTGCGCAACATCTGGGGGTCTGGGATAACTGCCAAGGCATGTGGAGAAGGAGCTAAACATCCATTAACTATTTCAAATGGTGTCAGGCTGGAGGAAATACATACTGCCATAAGGGCAAAGGGAAAAGCTTTTATTCAATCGGAGGCTGTATCAGGGTGCATAAGTGACCTTTTGGGAATACCACCTCCCTCCTCTGATACAGGGCAGATCTACAAAACAGGTTGCAAAATCAAAATAAAATGAGTTCAGCAGGCAGGAATCTGAATAACTGTCCCTAAACTAACCCCCTACAGTGCCAGTCCTGAAACAGTGCAAACAGATTGTATCAAAGAAAACTATAACAAAAAGACAAAATGCATGACCACGGCGGTAAAGCTCATGCTGCAGGAACAGGGCAACTAGAAACAAAAGACGGTCAAGGCAAATAAACAGATGATTCTCTTTCCAGCAGCCATCACGAAGTCCAAACCTGGGTTTCAAAAGAAGTAACTTGCTATTGCTGCAGGAAGGATGAAAGGAAAAACAAAGTCATCTTTAACAGTGCTAAATACAGCAATGTCAGTGACACTGATACCAGAAGAGCGTCTTTTAGGTTCATAAAATGGTGTCCTTTGGATTTCAAAACTGCGACGTGTGCTGGCAAGAAGCACTGTAGAACCAGAAACTCAATAAGATTCAATTGCAAAAATCACCACTACACAGACACATCATTAATTCATTCTGAATAAGAGCCCACTGGCTTACAACCAGTCGGGAAAGCACACAGATAGCAGATAAAGCAGAAATAGCCACAAACAATTTGAATGGTTTACAATAACCATGGCACTCTTCCCAGTACATTTCTACATTTAAAACAAACCTCCCACTGCGATAATGTGGAAGCTACGCAATAACAACATTTTGGGAAACAAATTGCAGTTGGGACAGATTTAACCCTCAAACCTAACTTAGCAATATAAGCTAATAAAGACAAGAAATCTGACCAATAACATACATAATTTAGTCTACATTAAAAGCAAATCATTCACATAATGAACTAAAGAGGAATGGTTGAGTCTTACATCAAATAATGCAGTTCTTAGGGCCTGTGCAAATATGCAGGACTAACCTTCAAAAAGAACAAATAAAAACAAAGCTGCTTTTTCTTTGCCAAGTCATACTGAAAATAAGCAGGTCGCAAATCTACAACAAAAATCCAGGTGGCCCTTGAAAGTACCAAGGGAGAAATTGGCAAAATCACATTATTTACTGCTCGCAGGTCTTGCACAAATCTATAAGTCTTACCGTCAGCCTTTAGCACAAGAAGAATTGAAGTCTTACATAATGAAGTGACACTTTGTGTCTGGAGATCTTCAAGCATAGAACAACTTCCTTCACTGACGGCTGCTGGCAGTGGACACAACTTGAGTCTAGGAAATTGCATTCCAGGTTTCACGACGATCTTCACAGGCGGGATAGAAAGGCATCCAATACCTGATCCCGGCACTGTCCATAAAGAAGAAGAAAGCTCTCCATGATGAATGAGTTCTGAAGATCTGCAGAAAACGGCACTTCAGAGAGAATACAGCTGGTAATATATCTTCACACTCAGCCAGAACAGAGTGACTTCAGCAGCTACCGGAGCTCTCTGACCATCAAGACTCCGATTCCGGAGACAGTCTCGCTGCAAATGCTCAATAACAAGTATCTCCAGGAACAAGCAGGAATGAGTCCTCACATATGGGTACGTCGGTACCGACGGAGCCTGCGCGGGAATGCTCCCCAGCTTCCCAAAAAGGAAAGCTTTTGGGAGCATCCCACAGCGCATGCGCGCTGCCTTCCCGCCTTTCCTAACCAACTCTCCTCAGTTCTTCATTTCCGCGGAGCCAGCAGGTCGTGTTCCTGTCACCGCTGAAGAAGTTCTTTATTTTAATTTATTTCTTTGGTCGCGTGTCTGCCTTCCCCGATGCCGGACCGGTACCGCCGCTCTTTTCTTTTCTTTTCCTTCTAAAAAAAAAAAATATATATATATTTTCCTCACTTGGTGTATTTTTCTTCTTAGGCCTCCAGGCCCATAAGAAAATTCTTCCCTCATGGAAAAACCAGCCTCCGGGTTCAAAAAATGTGTAGCGGTACAATTTCTGTCACAGATGTGTAGCGGTACAATTTCTGTCACAGATACCCATGAATGGTGTCTGAAATGTTTGGGGCCTGAACACTCCATTCCGGATTGCCAGTCCTGTTCTCTAATGTCTAAATGAGGGTTACAGAACCGGGCAGCCAAGCTCCATGTGCTGTTTCCCACGGATGCACTGGCGGTGGCATCGACATCTTCCAGGTCTTCCTCTCCTGATGGGTCTCAGGTAACCAAACATACTTTTAGCAGGTCCTCGAAGGGCAAATCTCCCTCTAAGCATCGAGATGCCTCCGGGCTTGACCTTGAGGATCCTGCCCCAGCCAAACAACCCCGGCGGGAAGCTCCAGCTTCCAAAGCTCCTCCTATGGGGTTACAGGTTGACATCGATGGCACGGCCTCGACCGATCACCTGTTAGACTGCTCTGGGGTACCGGCACAATCTCCCGGTACCGACATCCAGGCAGTCGTGGCGTCCATGGATCACACTGTTCAATCCATGCAGCAGGCTATAATGGCTTTCATTAAGGCTGCGACGCCGTCGGTACCGCAACGAGTCCCGTTGTCGGTACCGACACCGGTACCGGTACCAGCTTCGATACCGGTACCGATGGCATCGAAATCGGCCAGGATACCGACTCCGGCTCCCTGTCCAGGGCTATTTCTCGGTACCGATCCGGTACCGGGGACGCCCGATGTCGATTCCGATCGATACGCGTATCGTTCGTTGGAAGCGGCCAGACGATACTTCGATTCCTCTGATGATTCTGATTCATCGGATGAGTCTCCTGAAGTATCCATCACCCTTCCTGAGGAGCCCTCTTCTCCAAAAAGGAGAATGTCTCCTCCAGAGGATTTGTCCTTTCAAGACTTCATAATAGAAGTGGCTAAAGGACTCTCTATTTCAGTAACCTCTGAAAAAGAACCTAGAGCAAAAAAATTAGATATTTTGGGATACTCTAAGGTTCCCAGAGAGGCAGTCACCTTGCCAATTCATGAAATTCTTCAAGAACATATGGATTGACTTATGGGAGACTCCTCTCACCCTTTCTCCTCATTCTCGTAGATTGGACACTATGTATATAGTTAAAACTGAGTTAGAGACAGTACTTCAGTTTAAATTGTTACACAATCTTTGTTAGTTGATTTATTGTGTTAGTTGATTTATTGTTTTTACATACACTTTGTTGTTTCAAGTTAAGATGTTCATTGTAAAAAGTTATAACTGTTCTATGTAAAACAAGCTCTGCATTGTTAATTGTTGTTAAATGTACACCGCAACTGATCGCTGGAAGATGCGGTATATAAATAAGTGTTAAATAAATAAATAAATGTACCGTGTCCCTCCTTCTGGATTTCAAAAAACTCAGCTTCCTCACCACTCCATTGTGGTGCAGTCAGCTATGAAAAGGATAAAGAGTACCAAAAGACACTCTTCTACTCCTCCAGGAAGAGAATGCAGGACCTTGGATGCTTTTGGTAGGAAAATCTTCCAAGCCAGCATGCTTATTGCCAGAATCAATTCATATAGCCTTTATATGGGTATGTTTCTTAAGGAAGTTGCACAAAAGCTGCACAACTTTCTCCCTTTTATTCCAGAGGATAAAAGGGATGAGTTCCTTCTTTGGCTTAAGCATACTCAAGACATTTCAAAGTTTTCCAACAGGGCAGCCTTTGATTCTTTTGAAGGTGCCAGCAGAGCCTCAGGCATTGCTATAGCTGCTCGTAGAATTGCTTGGCTCCAGGCTTCTGATCTAGAACTCTGGGTTCAAGATGGTTTAGGAAATCTGCCCTGTACAGGTGAAAATCTCTTTGGCAAAGAGTGGCAAATTAAAGCCACTCAAATGGATGCAGAAAATGCTGCTCTGGATAGACTTTCAAAGTCTACCTCCACTCCTGCCAAGAAAAAATCTTTCAAAAAGTCTTTTTACAAAAAGAGCAGATTTCCTTCCACTTCTGCTCAACAGTCTTCTACAGGTCGCTTTGCTTCTAAGCGTCAGCAACCTAAACAGGCCAGGCCTACAACCCAGCAGTCCCAACCCCCTCAGGGTTTTTGACTTGATACTAGAGAACTTACCCTTTCTGGCTCTACAACAACCAGAGCCTCTCACCATTCCAGGAAGGTTAGCTCATTTTGCTCCCAGATGGGAGCAAATCACATCAGAGCAGTGGACCCTCTCCATCATAAGAGAGGGCTACAAACTTCATTTCTCAGACCTTCCTCCCTACACCATGGTGAGACACTTCAATTCTCCCACATCCCTCGACCTTCTGGATCAGGAGGTGACTACCCTTCTGGCCCAGAGGGCCATAGAAGCAGTTCTGCTTCTTCAACAGGGGTCAGGGTTTTACTCCCCCTATTTTTCTCATTCCCAAGAAAACAGGGGGATACAGACCCATTCTAGATCTCAGAGAATTGAACAAATTCCTCTGCAAAGAGAAATTCAAGATGCTTTCTTTAGGCACTCTCCTTCCATACCTGCAGAGTGTCACGCCCTCCTTTGTCTAGGCGGTTGCCTAGTAGAGGAGGACGGACCACATTTATGTATCCTTTAAGTGCTGCGGGTCTTTTCTTCCGTGTAGTTGTAGTCAAGATGAAAAACAGCCAAGGATTTTAAGGGTAACAATAAGTTTTATTGTTGCACAAGTATTTTAACTACTACCCCTACAAAAGGTAAAGAATAAAGGATTCTTCTCCACACAGAACAAAAAGTCAAATGATACAGCAAAGTCCATGTGTTACACTTTCACACACGATTGCTTTAAATCACTTTCCCAAAGCTTTCTTCCATATGCAATTTCACTTTGCTTATGCCTGGGTAAGTTTGAGGCATTCACTCAAAAGCATTAACAGCTCTCTCTCTTCTTTAGACTAGCTGTTGCAATTGTATAACCATTAGTAAACCCTTTGCATTCTCTTCATTCACAGTGCCCTACTTGCTAGGCTTTTCACTTCCAGGATTTCAATGCTTTCCCAGTGTTAATCCACCAAGCTAAGCTTCAGGCTTCTTCCAGCACTTGTAATGTCAGTATACAACATTAGCAGCGTTAGTCCCTTTGACAATAGGCACAGTCACATCTCCATATCAGAGCACTCACTTCCTGAAGGGGCTTCTTCAATTTGCATAGCCTCTTCCTCAGAGTCTGAAATAACCTGGCTATCCTCAGGGTTCTGAACAGCAGGCTTCCATTGCTCTAACAAAGTTTTAAGCTGCTTCCAGCGAGACTCTTCCTTAGACTGAGGTGTGGGGGAAGAACCCAGGAGACCACTCTCCCTTAACACAGATTTAAATGTCTCAAGAGGGCTCACCTTTTTTCTAGCAGTCCTTAACTTCTCTGGTAGTGCTAAAGGTGACCACTTGTCTCCAGACTGCTTCACCTGGACTCTTGTATTCTGGTCCTCAGCAAGGTCTGGCTGATACTTCAGTCCCCCAAGCTTCTGGTCAGCTAATTGCTTTATATCAGCTGGGCTTCTCTCAAGGCTGGAACTATAAACACGCTGCCTGCAATAAGAATCTTTATGCAGCTGTTTAACAGGGCATTTGCTTCTGCCTATTCTCCCACCTTTCAGGACAGCTTCAACAGCAGACTCCCGAGAAGAACTCCTCTGACTCCTGGGCAAACTATCCAGGCTTTCCTCCCGAGGATTATTCCTTCTTTTCTCCCACTTCTCTCTGCTGCTTCTCACGTGTTTCTTCCTGTTCCTTTCCACGCCTCTTTCCACGGCTCTCTCCACCTCTCTCTGCACCTTCCTCTGCACCTCCCACTGCTCCTTCCTCTTACTAACTGTTTCTCTCTGCTTAAGTGTTTGGGGCTGTCCTATGAGCTCTGACTCCGCCCCTCTGCTTCCCACGTCAGCTCCCTTGGTTCTCATGGAGCTGAGGTGTGACTCCCTCTCTAGCCTTCGGTGCACAGAGTTTTTTTCATTTGTTGCAGGTTTAACCCTTTCCCTTCCTGCACTGCTCTTTGCTTCAGGGAAAAAAAACTGATTTCCCCTGTTTTCTCCAGGGTTTAACCCTGTTTCGTCACCGCAAGAGTCAGGATTGGCTTTGTTCTCTAGATCTCAAGGATGCGTACACTCATATACTCATCCATCCATCCCACAGAAAATTCCTACGTTTTCTGTTCCAGGGAAAACATTACCAATACAGAGTGCTTCCTTTCGGTCTAGCCTCTGCTCCAAGAGTGTTCACCAAATGCATGGCAATAGTTGCTGCATTTCTACGCACTCTGGGAATATTTGTCTTCCCATACCTGGACGACTGGCTCATCCGAGCTCCATCTCAGTCAGAGGCCCAGATTTCCCTGGACCGCACAAGGCGCATTCTGCAGTATCTGGGACTTGTGGTAAACCTCCCAAAGTCTCAGCTCACCCCTACTCAGTCCCTAGAATTCATAGGGGCCTGGTTGGATACCACTACTGCAAGGGCCTACCTTCCTCAGGCCCGTTGCCAACGTCTAGTGCAGTTAGCCTCCCAGATTCAGTCAAAGAGCCACTTAACTGCCCGGGAGATGCTACAACTACTAGGCCACATGGCTTCCACAGTGCATGTGGTGCCCTATGCTCGCCTACACATGAGAGCAGCTCAATGGACTTTGTCCACACAGTGGACTCAAGCTTCAGGAGCTCTCTCAGACCAAATAGCAACCTCCAAACGTCTCTTTTGGTCTCTCCAATGGTGGATGTCCACTCAAAATCTGTTGCTGGGGTCCCCCTTCCAATCTGTGCTACCCCAAGCAACCCTCACAACAGATGTCTCCCAAACAGGTTGGGGAGCTCATCTTCAAGACCTCTCCACCCAAGGCACTTGGTCCCCACAGGAGACCTCTCTTCATATCAACCACTTGGAACTTTGAGCAGTGTTCCTCGCTCTCAAGGTCTTTCATACCCTCCTCAGCTACAAGACAGTCCTCATTCATACGGACAATCAAGTAGCCATGTTTTACATAAACAAGCAAGGAGGAACTGGCTCTCTGTTGCTTTGCAACGAAGCTCTAAGATTATGGGCCTTCGCCAGAGAGCATCAAATCCATCTCCTGGCAGTATACCTCCCAGGAATCCAAAACTCTTGGGCAGACAGACTCAGTCGAGTTCTGCTTCCACACGAATGGTCCCTGCACATGGATCAGGTACTCAAAATCTTTCAGGAATGGGGAACCCCGGACATAGACCTCTTTGCAAGTCCGTGGAATGCCAAACTTCCCCGGTTTTGTTCCAGAATTCCGTGTCAGAAAGCTCTGGCCAAGGATGCCTTCCTCCTTCATTGGGGTCAGGACTTCCTGTACGCCTTTCCACCCATTCCTTTGATTCCCAAGACTCTGTTCAAACTTCAGAGGGATCAAGGATCTATGATCCTCATAGCTCCACGCTGGCCACGCCAAGTGTGGTACCCTCTACTTCTGCATCTCTCCCAAGCCCCCTCCCTGGACGTGGGAGCTGCTCCAGACCTTCTGTCTCAGGAGGAGGGGAATTTGTGGCACCCAAACCCCATGTCCCTTCACCTCAGAGCTTGGTTAATGAAGGCCTAGACCTTCAGGACTTAAATGTTTCTCAGCAAGTGAAAGATATCCTCCATGCTTCCAGAAGACCTTCCACTAGGCGTTCCTATGCTTTTAAGTGGAAAAGATTTTCCATTTGGTGTGCTCAAAAGGGTCTTGACCCTCTGGCACTTCCTGTGAATTCCCTCTTGGAATATCTCCTGCATCTCTCCAATGCAGGCCTTAAGACGAATTCAGTAAGAGTCCATTTGAGTGCTATTGCAGCATCCCTTAAGCCTCTCAATGGACAACCTATTTCTTCTCATCCTCTTATTGCAAAATTCATGAGAGGCCTAACTTTAACTAAACCTCCCATTCGACATCCTCCGGTGGCATGGGACTTTAACTTGGTTCTTGGTCAGCTTATGAAGCCACCTTTTGAACCCTTAGCCACTACCTCCTTGAAATTTCTTTCCTGGAAGGTTATTTTCCTTATTGCAGTCACTTCTGCTCGCCGCATCAGTGAACTGCAGGCCTTAGTGGCTAATCCACCTTATACAAGGTTCCATCATGATAAGGTAGTCCTTAGGACAAATCCACACTTTATGCCTAAAGTGGTCTCACCTTTTCATCTTAATCAAGAGGTGTATTTACCTGTCTTTTTTCCAGCTCCTCATGCATCCAGTGCAGAGAGGAACCTTCATACTCTGGATTGTAAAAGAGCTCTTGCTTTTTACTTGCACAGGACACAGCAACATAGAAAGTCTTCCCAGCTTTTTGTTGCTTTTGATCCTTCCCATTTAGGACTTCCAGTCTCCAAAAGAACACTGTCCAATTGGATTGCTCAGTGTATTTCTTTTGCTTACCAGAGTAAGAACCTTTCTCTGGAAGGCCATGTCACAGCTCGCAATGTGAGAGCCATGGCCACCTCTATGGCTCATCTTCATTCTGTGTCCATCGATCAGATCTGTCGAGCAGCCACCTGGGCCTCGGTTCATACCTTCACAGCCCATTACTGTTTGGACGAGGACTCCCGCCGGGATGCCTTGTTTGGTCAGGCTGTCCTCAAACACCTGTTCCATTCTTAAACAACTCCTGCCCTCCTTCCCTGAATGGATGCCTGAGATCCATAGGAAGACGAGGAACCTTTCAGGGTCTCATACCCTTGGGGATCTCCCAGGCATCTTAGCTAGGGAGTCCCCATATGTGAGGACTCATTCCTGCTTGTTCCTGGAGATAGCACAGTTACTTACCTGTAACAGGTGATCTCTGGGAACAGCAGGAATTAGTCCTCACAACCCTCCCACCTCCCCTAGGAGTTGTATCTCTCTCTCTTTCCTTTCCTCTCTCTCTCTATTGTCTCAGCTTTAAAGTTGAACTGAGGAGAGTTGGTTAGGAAAGGCGGGAAGGCAGCGCGCATGCGCTGTGGGATGCTCCCAAAAGCTTTCCTTTTTGGGAAGCTGGGGAGCATTCCCGCGCAGGCTCCGTCGGTACCGACGTACCCATATGTGAGGACTAATTCCTGCTGTTCCCAGAGATCACCTGTTACAGGTAAGTAACTGTGCTTTATCTGAACTGTCTCTCTGAGGATTCCTATGACCTTCTCTTGCTCTGATCCTATCCCTCCCCCTGCTCCTGGGAGGTTACAGAGAAGCAATCTGCAAGTTGAGCAATTTAGTCATTTCACATCAAATGTCAGCTTACTGTACTGAAACTTACAGCAGCTATTCTAGCTGGCCGATCTGTTATTGAAGCTTTAAAAAAATACCTTTTACTCACGGGATTAAACCATTTACAAAAACAAATTGGTGAATCCTGCCTTAAAGATGTTAATCTCAACCAATCCTTTTGCAAGTTTGCATACTACTGTAAGTGATTCTAACAGAAAATCATCTTTTTTTTTTATTAACCACTAAAACAAAATTATCTCTTTGAGTCTTCTCTTGGAAATCTATCACAGGGTAAGTCACAAACTGGATGAGTGACCCTATGAAAATCAGCTGGGTTTATAAAACACAGTTCTAAGCAAATTATCTAAATCAGCCCAAGTAGAACAAGGACTATTATGTTGACATAAAACAGTTTGAAGAAAACTTATAGCACCATGTAATTGAATACATTTCTCTCTATAGGTCATAAAAGGCTTATTCAGATCCTTTTCAATATCATCAATAAGTTTACTAAAAATTTCCAATTCCTTTGTAGCAGAAATATCATTTCTTACTATTCCCTTTAAGGAATCTATTATATGTACAATACATTCTATTTCACGACTAAGAAGGTCATTCATTTCTCTGAGCTGAGAAACATTGCAAGTACCGAAATTCTCAATTTGTGCATTCCCCAATATCCTTTGCTTATTTCTTATCTCTTCTCTTAATACTGCTGCACGAGTGACCTTCTCCCTCTCAGAAACTACATAACTCTCAGAAGAAACAGGGGGAGACGTCAGGAATGCACCTGGAACCTTTCCACCTCCAATTACCATTGCAACCACATCTGCATCATACTCTGGAGAACAAATGACTGGGAACTTCCCTGCCCGGTCATTATCAATCTCTTTCTCCTGTGGTTCACCCGTTTTACCAGCATTCTTTAATACAAATAATTCATTTTTCATAACATGTGCCATTCGCTGCCACCAACTAAACACCAGCCCTTCACGGGCATCACATCTGTTGTTGTTTAATCTTTTTCTGGCCCCTCTCTCTCTCCTTGTCCAGCAGTCGGGTATTTCGGGCTATTACTATGCTGACGATATTCTCCTGTTGCACCACACCTCCTCATCCCATCCTGATATCACTCCACTGGAGGCCTGTTTATCCTCGGTCTCCTCCTGGCTGTCTGCAAATTGTTTGGTTCTGAACATCTCCAAGACGTCTGCTATCTGGTTCACCCACGGTTCCCCTACTCCGTCTCTTACTCCTACTCTTTCGGGTGTTCCTATTTTCACAGTGCCCAAACTTCGGTATCTTGGTGTCATTCTTGATAGTGCACTCATGTTCCACGATCACATTTCTTCTATCTCTCAATGCTCCTTTTACTGCCTTCGACAGATTCGTGCCAATCGGCCTTTCCTATCTCCCCAGGCACTCACCACCCTTCTTCTTTCATTAGTCATAACTCGTTTAGATTTCTGTAATTCCATTTATGCTGGTATCCCTCAGTATCAGTTACATCGACTACAGTTAATTCAAAACACGGCTGCCCGGATGCTTCTACATGCTTCTCCGCGTGATCACATCACTCCCCTCCTACAACACCTTCACTGGCTGCCATTACAATTCCGGATTCCTTTCAAGATCCTTACTCTGGTCCACCGAGCCATTTACCTTCACAGACCCCAATACCTTTCTGATTTGCTCACCTACCATGTCCCCTCTCGAAGCCTCCAGTCCATCCATATTAACCGCCTTCACCTTCCAGCCCCTTCCCGTGCACATCTCCAATCCACCCGCAAATCAGCATTTTTCTTTCTTGGTCCTTCCCTCTGGAACTCACTACCCACTGCCCTCCGTCTCGAAGAATCATATTCTAAATTTCGCTCCCTTCTTAAAACTCATCTGTTCTCCTGTGCCTTTCCTGGATCTAGCTGACTTCCCTGACTCTATCTCTCTATCCTGTCCTGCCCTCTGTCTCCTCTCCTTCTTTTTCTTCAAGTAATTGTAACTTTTTTCTCTTTCTGTTTCTGATTTTTCTGTTTTTATTTATATTGTAAACTGCCCCGATGTAACGGGGGTCGGTATATCAAATGCCCTATAAACAATAAACAATAAATAAACAATAAACAATAATATATGTTTAGCCTGCAAAGCACATTTCAGATAACGAAGCTTATCTATAGAAAATGTTCCCTCCAAAGGAAACAGAAAAAGCACATTATCATTAGTCACTGCATACCAGTGCACAATATAATTAGTAGCCATATCCCCATACTTCTCACGCATACAATAAGAAGGGCTACCTTTCTGAACAGCTAAAACCTTAGCTTTGTCATGCCATTCACACAATTGAGACAACTCTCGGTTACCTAACAGATTGCTCATTGCTGGCACCATATAATACTCACAAACACCTTCCGCCCTTGCCAGGAATGTTGAAATCTGTAGAACGGCACGGCACCAACTGTGGGCTTCTGTTGCCCTCCCCTCACCAGCAACCTGCAGGGCTCTTGGAGCTACAGAAAACTACATTCAAAGCAGTGAGAAGGTAATCTAAAAGACAGCAATAAAATACAACACACTTCTATATAAATACACCAAAGCTTTGGGAGAGAAACAAATAGAACCAAAGTTCTCTTTGTTTACTCTGTTAGCCATGGTTCACTTTATTTATAAGGCTCTTTTGGATGATACAGCATAATTGCACTTTATTATGACACGTCAGATATTACGTATTTATCACATCATAGGTCAACTTATAGTGGTTGGGGCAAGGTACTTCAGGCCGGAAGGTCGGGGGTTCAAATCCCACTAGAGGACAGCAACCTTGGGCCGGAAGGACTGGGGTTTCTAGTCCCACAGGTGCTGCTTGTGGTCTTGGGCAAGCCACTTAACCCTCCATCGCCCATGTTCCCTGTAAAATAGTTATCTCCAAGTTATAATGCCCTGTTCAATGTAATTTCAGTTTGTTCAATGTAAACCGCACTGATGCAGAATAGCACGGTATATAAGAGAATGTAAATAAATAAATAAACTTCTAATCAGTGTAGGTCAGTATGAGGAGACATACATGTATTCCAAGACATAACTGTTTACTGCTGACTGCTTGATATCTAATAACCCTGAGACAGAGAGGCTAGAGTACAGCCTGCCCTTTCCTTATTTACAGGACATGTACCTCTTCACCTACTTAGTAAGCAAATATATGAAGTTTATTTCTAAGCAAAGTTCTGAACAAAATTAACTCTCTCAGGTTTTCTTAGACAGTCTGGTTGTGTACACCACCCTGTACAAACAAACATACTTTCAAGTAAGACAAGATCTTCCTTGTCTAAAGCCATGTTGGCTGTCTCCCATTAGGTTGTGACTATCTACATGCTGAGTAATTTTATTCTTTATGATGGTTTCTACCATTTTTCCCGGTACTGACGACAGGCTCACCGGTCTGTAGTTTCCCGGATCACCCCTGGAACCCTTTTTAAAAATTGGTGTTACATTGGCGATCCTCCAATCTTCAGGTATTAGAGATGATTTTAATGATAGTTCACAGATTACTGATAGCAGGTCTGCAATTTCATATTTCAGTTCTTTCAACACCCTTGGATGTATACCATCCGGCCCAGGTGATTTGCTACTCTTCAGTTTATCTAATAGTTGTAATACATCTTCCCAATGTATCGATATTTCCTTCAATTCTTCCGCACCTTTAAATACCACTTCAGTCATGGGTAACATCCCTACATCTTCCTCAGTAAAGACCGAAGCAAAGAATTCATTCAGTCTCTCCGCTATCGCCTTGTCGCCTCTTAGTGCTCCTTTAACCCCTTTATCATCTAATGGACCAACTGACTCTCTCACAGGTTTTTTGCTACGAATGTACTTGAAAAGGTCTTTATTTCACGTTTTTGCTTCCGCAGCAAGCTTCTTCTCAAATTCTCTCTTTGCCTGCCTTATCAATGCCTTTCATTTGACTTGCCAGTGCTTGTGCTGTTTCCAGGTTTCGTCGTTTGGCTCTTTTTTCCATTTCCTGAAAGATGCTTTTTTGGCAACAGGCTCTCTGACCTCACCTTTAAACCACGCTGGCAGTTTTTTGGACTTCCTTCCACTTTTCTTAAAGCGTGGAATACAGCTGGTCTGGGCTTCCAAGATAGTATTTTTCAACAACACCCAAGCTTGATGTACGTCTTTAACCTTTGCAAATGCTCCTTTTAGTTTTTTCTTAACTGTTTTCCTCATTTTATCATAGTCTCCCTTTCGAAAGTTAAAAGGTAGTACTGTGAATTTCCTTACTATCCCTCCTCCACTAATTAAATCAAAGGCGATCATGCTATGATCACTATTGCCAAGTGACCCCAACACCCTTATCTCTTGCACTAGATCTGGTGTTCCACAAAGGACTAAGTCTAATATGGCTTCCCCTCTGGTCGGTTCATGAACCAGCTGCTCCAAGAAGCAGTCATTAATTTCATCTAGGAACTTTATCTCCCTAGCATGTCCTGACGTGACACTGACCCAGTCGATACCGGGGTAATTGAAATCACCCATTATTATTACTGCGCTGTAACTTTTGTTAGCTTCCTTGATTTCCTTGAGCATTTCATCATCCATTTGGTCATTCTGGCCAGGTGCTCGATATGTTACTATGTTACTATGTTACACCCCCACTGCCATTGCCTTCCCCCTTTTATATGGAATTTCAATCCATATAGATTCTACAGCAGATTTTGTTTCCTGCAAAACTTTAATCCTTTCTGAGTCAATGCCCTCTCTAACATAGAGCGCAACCCCTCCACCAATTTGATCAGCTCTATCATTACGATATAGTTTGTACCCAGGTAACACAGTGTCCCACTGGTTGTCCTCCTTCCACCATGTCTCTGATATTCCAGTCAGGAGTGGAGAAGTGGCCTAGTGGTTGGGGCAAGGTACTTCAGGCCGGAAGGTCGGGGGTTCAAATCCCACTAGAGGACAGCAACCTTGGGCCGGAAGGACTGGGGTTTCTAGTCCCACAGGTGCTTCTTGTGGTCTTGGGCAAGCCACTTAACCCTCCATAGCCCATGTTCCCCGTAAAATAGTTATCTCCAAGTTATAATGCCCTGTTCAATGTAATTTCAGTTTGTTCAATGTAAACCGCACTGATGCAGAATAGCGCGGTATATAAGAGAATGTAAATAAAGGAAATAAATAAATAAATCATATCTAACCTTTCATTTAGTGCTATATATTCTAACTCTCCCATCTTATTCTTTAGACTTCTAGCATTTGCATGCAAGCATTTTAGAGAATGTATTTTATTCATGTTAATTTGGCTATTGTTAGACATGGGTAAATTGGGATCTTTAAGCTCTGTCTGCTCCATACTTGAGGGCATTTGGGCTACTTTACTCTTTTGTGGAACATCTCTGCTTTGGGTAGTATCCTTCAAGGATACATTCTTCCGAACCATCCGCTCTTGGGCGACTGTCAGCTTTCCCCTAATATCTAGTTTAAAAACTGCTCTATCTCCTTTTTAAAGGTTAATGCCAGCAGCCTGGTTCCATCCCGGTTAAGGTGAAGCCCATCCCTTCGGAAGAGCCCCTTCTTTTCCCAGAATGTTCCCCAGTTCCTAACAAATCCAAAACCCTCATCTCTGCACCATTGTCTCATCCACGCGTTGAGACTCCGGAGCTCCGCCTGCCTTTTGGGTCATGCGCGTGGAACAGGAAGCATTTCAGAGAATGCTACCATGGAAGTTCTGGATTTCAACTTCCTACCTAAAAGCCTAAATTTTGCCTCCAGAACCTCCCTACCACATTTTCCTATGTCATTGGTACCGACATGTACCAAGACAGCAGACTCCTCCCCAGCACTATCTAAGACCTTATCTAGGTGGTGCGTGAGGTCCGCTACCTTCGCACCAGGCAGGCATGTTACCAGGCGATCCTCACGTCCACCAGCCACCCAGCTATCTACATGCCTAATGATCGAATCACCAACTATAACGGCTGTCCTAACCCTTCCCTCATGGGCACATGGCCCTGGAGAAACTTCCTCGGTGCGAGAGGGTTTTACATCACCTGGAGGACAGGTCCTAGTTACAGGATCACTTCCTGCCACACCAGGCTGATGCTCTCCTGTCATGTGACCTCTCTCCTCCATGGCAACAGGGGTGCTGCCAGACTGGAGGTGGGACTTCAGGACTATATCCCTGTAGGTCTCGTCTATGTACCTCTCTGTCTGTCTTATGTTTTCCAAGTCTGCTACTTTAGCCTCTAGAGGACGGACTTGTTCCCTGAGAGCAAAGAGCTCCTTGCACCTAGTGCACACGTAAGACCTCTCACCAACTGGGAGAAAATCATACATGTGACACTCAATGCAAAATACTGGAAAGCCCCCATCCCGCTGCTGGACTGCTGTCTGCATCTTAGTTTTAAGTTTGTGTCTAGATCTTTAAGTTCTTACTTACTAGGGGTTGCTATGGGTATTTATACCAATAAAACTGTACCTAATACGTTTAATATACCTTGTTCACCTGAAGCTTAATTAATCTCAGGTCCTTAGTGTATGACTGATTTGGGTAATGAGCTTCACCTGAAAGCACCTCCTGTCTTTTAAGATGTGTAAGTACCTATAAAGCTATGATTATCCCAGGGGTGGGTGGGTGTGGGGAAGGGAGGGAGGGAAATAACAGTTATTAAAAGAGGGCTGCTACACAGTACCCTGTCTTGTGCTGCTGAGGTAAGCTAAATTCTGATTTGATTTAAATTATAGCTCTTAGCTGCTGCTAAGCTCTAACTTCTTAGAAATTTAAACTACAAGCTCTCTTCTGTGTTTTAAAACTAAAAGTACTTTTCTGATGCTAGGCCCTGAGTGACTATGAAATGTACACTACAAGCTCTCTGCTGGGTTCTAAATGTAACCAGAAAGCTCTCTTCTGTGTGTTAAATTTAAACTAAAAGTACTTTGCTGTTACTTGGCCCTGAGTGACTATTAAATTTAAACTACAAGCTCTCTGCTGGGTATGAAATGTAACCAGAAAGTTCTCCTCTGTATTTTAAATTCAAACTTTAATTGCTTCTACTAGGCCCTAACTGACCCAACAAAAAACAGTGGGTTCACAGATTAAATAGCTTTAATACAAAGAATTCTTTTTAGAAAATTACCAGAAGTATATACTCACAGTTCCAGATTTCTCTCCAGAAGTAACAGTCCCCCTTTCTAGTCCTTCAAGACTGCGGATCACAGAGCTCTGGTTGAGCTATTTATGCCTCTGCTGCTGAGGTAATGGTGTGACCAACTTCCTGGGTAATTAACAGTCCTTGCCTGGATAGGAGGAGTCTTTCAAAATAGCCTTTTGATCTGCCACCTGGTGTTAACACCTATTGAAAAGGTTTCACAGGTCTCTTGCCCCCTAGGTAGAAGGCCTCTTTGTAAAGGTCTCTAGAAGACTTTATTTGTTGCTCAAAGAGTACAGACCCTCTTTTGCCTTTTGTGCTAAGCTAAATTCTGATTTGATTTAAATTATAGCTCTTAGCTGCTGCTAGGCTCTAACTTCTTATGAAATTTAAACTACAAGCTCTCTGCTGGGTTCTAAATTTAACCAGAAAGCTCTCTTCTGTGTTTTAAAACTAAAAGTACTTTTCTGATGCTAGGCCCTGAGTGACTATGAACACAAAGCAATGCAACACCATCACTGTGGAAAACAAATGGATGGCACTATGCCTCACCTGCAGAGCCCCAAATGCGCCACCAGATGCACTAGCATCCACTCTAGAAGAGGTCTGTGCCATCAACACTAGCAACAAACCCCTGCTACTATTAGGAGACTTCAACCTAAGATCCTCCAACACAAAGGACACAGAAGCCTTCCTACGGGCTATGGTATCCTTACAATACACCCAACTGATCAACACCCCAACACACAAACACGGATATTCACCAGACCTCGTATTCGCATCCAACTTTCTAATGGACAGTGGTAACATTTCAACACCTGATGTCACCCCCGTTTCATGGTCAGACCATCACATAATCAAAATAGAGGTCATGCCACAAGGGCAAAACCATGACAAAAACCTAGACAAACCAACAGTACAAAGAAGATTTAAAAGCTTCGACAGGAACCAATTTCTCCAAGAAACTCTACCCCACCTGAATACGGAAGAAGAGGATCTAGACGAACAAATCAGAAAATGGAACAGCGTCATCAATGCAGCTGCAAAGCCACTGAACACAGACCCAAGAAAGATCACCGCACTAGGGCACATCACACACCCTGGTACTCAAAAATCATATGGAACGAAAAGAGAGAACTCAGGAAGTTAGAACGGCGATGGAGACACACCAAGTCTCCCAATAATCAGGCACTATACTTAACAAAACAAAAAGAGTACAACGATCTCATCAACCAAACAAAGAGAGAATACCACACCAACATCATACTCAAATCAAACAACAAACCGAGAGAGCTCTTCGAAATCGTGAAAACACTCACTAAGGAGCAGAAATCCGACAGCGAAATGTAAATAGACCCACAAACATTCGCAGACCACAGCCAAGACAAATTCCATTCAGCCCCACGACGGAAAACTGACAAAAGCACCAAACCACCCACCCTTTCAACAAAAACTTGGGACAAATTCAGCAACCCATCCACAGAGCAGCTCTCCCACATCATCACTGCACTCAACACAAGCACGGCCCTAATAGACCCATGCCCAGTCACATGGATCAAAATGACAAAGTCAAACTTCATCCACACCATACACAACATGGTGAACAGTTCACTAACCCAAGGTATCATGCCAGACCAGCTAAAACTCACCACAATAAGACCAATCCCGAAGAACTCAGCACTCAACAAAAACCCAGCAGCCTACAGTATCCCCCTACTGGCTAAGAATATTGAGAAAGCGGTACAACATCAGCTACAAGACCACATCGACAACTGTGCACAACTGGACCTCAACCAACATGGTTTCCTCCCCAACCACGGAGTTGAAACACTCCTGCTATACCTATTTAACGACATACTACACCTCATAGACAACAGCAAGAACGGAATACTCATGATCTTCATTGACATATCATCAGCATTTGACACAATGGACCACTGAACTCTACTAGCAAGACTACAGAACATCGGACTACACTAAGGTGGTTCCACTCTTTCCTAATGGACAGACAGATACAGGTCAAGATTGGGCCCAACACATCCCGACCCATAAAAGTCATGCAAGGCGTACCCCAAGGATCCGCATTATCAGCACTTTTATTCAAAATCTACATCCAGCCAATATGCAGCATCATAAAAGAACACGGGATAAAATACACAATCTATGCGGACGATATAATGATATACACACCAATCACCCTCGACAACCCAGATTACACCAAGATAACAGTCTGCTTTTCTCTGATCAGAGAAGAGCAGTGCTTTTTACAGTGCTCTGCTAGAGAAGAGGATATTGCCTCCTGTGACACCTTGCTGTGAGTTCTAGCTGTTTATTAATTATTTATTGTTTGTCTAACTGTTTATTTAATTATTTATTGTTTGTCTTAGTGGTGTGCTAGTTCAGCCTTCTCAGTTATAACTTACCTTGCCTCTCTCAACTAACTGGGCTTTGTGTGGTACCCCCCTCCCCCCTGCTGAGGGTTCAGGACAGGGTACCTTGTAACTGCCCTCTTTAATAGGACTTATCTCCCTCCCTCCCTCCCTGGCACCCACCCACCCCTGGGATAATTGTAGTTTTATAGGTACTTGCACATCTTAGAGGAAAGGGGCTGCTCTCAGGTGCAGCTCGTTATCCAAATCAGTCATACACAGAGGACCTGAGATTAATTACTTAAGCTTCAGGTACACAAGAGGTATTAGGGGTATTAGATACACTTTTATTGGTATAAGCATCTACACCAATCCTTATTATATACACAATTTAAAAGACCTAAACACAAGCTTTAAACTAAGATGCAGACAGAAGTCCAGCAACGAGATGGGGGTTCTCCGGTCTTTTGCATTGAGTGTCACATGTATGATTTTCTCCCAGTTGGTGAGAGGTCTTACGTATGCAGTAAGTGCAAAGAACTCTTTGCTCTCAGGGAACGAGTCCGTTCTCTAGAGGCTAGAGTAGCAGACCTGGAAGACATAAGAAAGACAGAGAAGTACATAGACGAGACCTACAGGGATATAGTCCTGAAGTCCCACCTCCAGTCTGGCAGCATCCCTGTTGCCATGGAGGAGAGAGGTCACGTGACAGGAGAGCATCACCCTGGTGTGGCAGGAAGTGATCCTGTAACTAGGACCTGTCCTCCAGGTGATGTAAAACCCTCTCGCACCGAGGACGTTTCTCCAGGGCCATGTCCCCATGAGGGGAGGGTCAGGACAGCTGTTATAGTTGGTGATTCAATCATTAGGAATGTAGATAGCTGGGTGGCTGGTGGATGTGAGGATCGCCTGGTAACATGCCTGCCTGGTGCGAAGTTAGCGGACCTCACGCACCACCTAGATAGGATCATAGATAGTGCTGGGGAGGAGTCTGCTGTCTTGGTACATGTTGGTACCAATGACATAGGAAAATGTGGTAGGGAAGTTCTGGAGGCTAAATTTAAGCTTTTAGGTAGGAAGTTGAAATCCAGAACTTCCAGGATAGCGTTCTCCGAAATGCTTCCTGTTCCACGTGCAGGACCCAAAAGACAGGCAGAGCTCCGGAGTCTCAATGCGTGGATGAGACAATGGTGCAAGGATGAGGGTTTTGGATTTATTAGGAACTGGGGAACATTCTGGGGAAAGGGGGGGCTCTTCCAAAGGGATGGGCTTCACCTTAATCAGGATGGGACCAGACTGCTGGCATTAACCTTTAAAAAAGAGATAGAGAAGCTTTTAAACTAGAAAATAGGGGAAAGCCGACAGTCACCCAGGAGTGCATGGTTCGGAAGAAGGTATCCTTGAAGGATACTACCAAAAGCAGTGAGGTTCCAAAAGGGAGTATAGTAGCCCAAATGCCCTTGAGTAAGGAGCAGACAGAGCATAAAGATTCCAAATTACCCCTGCCTACCAATAGCCAGATTAATATGAATAAAATACAGTCTCTAAAATGCTTGTATGCCAATGATAGAAGTCTAAACAATAAGATGGGAGAGTTAGAATATATAGCACTAAATGAGAGGTTAGATATGATTGCACTCTCAGAGACATGGTGGAAGGAGGATAACCAGTGGGACACTGTGATACCTGGATACAAACTATATCGTAATGATAGAGCTGATCAAATTGGTGGAGGGGTTGCGCTCTATGTTAGAGAGGGCATTGAGTCAGAAAGGATTAAAGTTGGACCGAGGGAGAGCTCTAGATGTGGTGTATTTAGATTTCCGTAAAGCCTTTGACACTGTTCCTCACAGGCGACTGATAAACAAACTGAGCACCCTAGGGATGGACCCTAAAGTTACTGCTTGGGTTAGAAATTGGTTGGGTGGGAGGCGACAAAGAGTACAAGTAAATGGAGCTCACTCTGAGGAGAAGGATGTTACCAGTGGTGTGCCCCAGGGATCTGTCCTTGGTCCAATTCTTTTTAACATCTTTGTTAGTGATATAGCGGAAGGGCTGTCGGGTAAGGTTTGCCTCTTTGCGGATGATACCAAAATCTGCAATAGAGTAGACACCCAGGAAGGGGTAGATAACATGAGGAGGGATCTAGCTAAGCTTGAAGAATGGTCTAGAATTTGGCAGCTGGGATTTAATGTTAAAAAATGTAAGGTCATGCATTTGGGCTGCAGCAATCCAAGGGAGCAATACAGTATAGGAGGCACTGTTCCCTCTAAGCTGTGCGCGTGTGCGCGCGCACACACCTCGCCAAGCGAGCGCACATACTTTAAAACAGAGCGCACAAAAATTACAGCTCTGATTCTTATAGAAAACAATACAGACGTCTTAAAATTTAAAAGTTATGATTGTAATTACTAGAAATTTCCCACTTCATTTTAGTAATCGTCTATTTTCATTTAATTTGATTAAAATCAATGTGGTGTACATACTGTATTCTGATGTGTAGTCAAATTTTAAAGTATATAACTCCGAGTGTCGTTATGTGGCGCACAAAAATTTAACCTTCCTTCAAAAGCTGCACACAGCTGATATTTTATGCGCACACAGCCTACAGAAAATTAGAGGGAACATTGATAGGAGGTGAAGTACTTTTGTCCACTAAAGAAGAGCGGGACCTAGGCGTGGTTGTGTCTGATGATCTTAAAGTAGCTAAACAGGTGGAAAAGGCGACAGCAAAAGCTAGAAGGATGCTTGGGTGCATACGGAGAGGAATGGCTAGCAGAAAAAAGGAGGTGATAATGCCTCTGTATAAGTCTTTGGTGCGACCTCATTTGGAGTATGGTGTGCAATTCTGGAGACCGCACCTTCAAAAGGATGTGAACAGGATGGAGTCGGTGCAGAGGGTTGCTACCAAAATGATTAATGGGCTTCATTATAAAGCATATGAGGACAGACTTAAGGATCTTAATATGTACACCTTAGAGGAAAGGCGGGATAGAGGTGATATGATTGAGATGTTTAAATACCTCCGTGGCATAAATGTTCAGGGAGAGAGCCTCTTTCAATTGAAAGCAAGTTCTGCTACGAGGGGACATGGGATGAGGGTGAAGGGAGATAGATTCAGGAGTGATATGCGGAAATATTTCTTTACGGAAAGAGTAGTGGATCCGTGGAATAGTCTCCCAGTGGAGGTGGTAGAGATGAGGACAGTAACTGAATTCAAGAAAGCATGGGACCAACACAGAGGATCTCTAAAGGCAAAAAGTGGACTGTTGTAGTTGTTATGGAAGGACAGACTAGATAGGCCATGTGGTCTTTTTCTGTCGTCATATTTCTATGTTTCTATGTAAGTTTTGCAGGGAACAAAATTTGCTGTAGAATCTCTATGGATTGAAATTCCATTTATGAAGGGGAAGGTGATGGCAGTGAGAGTATACTATCGACCACCTGGCCAGAATGAACAAATGGATGATGAAATGCTCAAAGAAATCAAGGAAGCTAACAAAAGTCACAACAGAATAGTAATAATGGGTGATTTCAATTACCCCGGTATCGACTGGGTCAGTGTCACAGCAGGACAAGCTAAAGAGATAAAGTTTCTAGATGGAATAAATGACTGCTTCTTGGAGCAGCTGGTTCATGAACCGACCAGAGGGGAAGCTATACTGGACCTAGTCCTTAGTGGAACGCCAGATCTGGTGCAAGAAATAAGGGTGTTGGGACCACTTGGCAATAGTGATCATAGTATGATCATGTTTGATTTAATTAGTGGAGGACAGATTAGTGGAGGCATCCACAGTACTACCTTTTAACTTTCAAAAGGGAGACTATGATAGAATGAGGAATATAGTTAGGAAAAAACTAAAAGGAGCGGTTCCAAAGGTTAAAGACTTACAGCAAGCTTGGGTGTTATTTAAAAATACTATCCTCGAAGCCCAGACCAGCTGTATTCCACGCATTAAGAAAAGTGGAAGAAAGTCCAAAAAACTGCCAGCATGGTTTAAAGGTGAGGTCAGAGAGGCTGTTGCTGCCAAAAAAGCAACCTTCAGGAAATGGAAAAAAGAGCCAAACGATGAAAACTGGAAACAGCACAAGCACTGGCAAGTTAAATGCAAAGCATTGATAAGGCAGGCAAAGCGGGAATTTGAGAAGAAACTTGCTACGGAAGCAAAAACACAAAATAAAGACTTTTTCAAGTACATTCGTAGCAAAAGGCCTGTGAGAGAGTCAATTGGATCATTAGATGATAGAGGCGTAAAAGGGGCAGTAAGAGGAAACAAGGCTATAGCAGAGAGACTGAATGAATTCTTTGCTTCGGTCTTTACTGAGGAAGATGTAGGGATGTTACCCAAGACTGAAGTGGTATTTAAAGGTGATACTGCGGAGGAATTGAGAGAAATATCGCTACACCGGGAAGATATATTACAACTATTTGATAAACTGTGAATAGTAGCAAATCACCTGGACCGGATGGTATACATCCCAGAGTGTTGAACGAACTGAAATATGAGATTGCAGACCTGCTATTGGTAATCTGTGAACTTTCATTAAAATCATCTGTAATACCTGAAGATTGGAGGGTCGCCAACGTAACACTAATTTTTAAAAAGGGTTCCAGGGGTGACCCAGGAAATTACAGACCGGTGAGCCTGACGTCAGTACCAGGGAAAATGGTAGAAACCATCATAAAGAACAAAATTACACAGCATGTAGATAGTCATGGCCTAATGGGAGACTGCCAACATGGCTTTAGACAAGGAAGATCTTGTCTTACTAATCTGCTATGTTTTTTTGAAGGTGTACATAAACAGGTAGACAAAGGTGAGTCGGTTGATATAGTGTATCTGGACTTTCAGAAAGCTTTTGACAAAGTCCCCCATCAGAGACTTTTGGCGAAGCTAAAAAGTCATGGGATAGGAGGCAGTGTACTATTGTGGATCGTGAACTGGTTAAAAGATAGAAAGCAGAGGGTAGGGCTAAATGGCCAATATTCCCAATGGAAAAAGGTGAATAGTGGAGTACCCCAGGAATCTGTACTGGGTCCGCTGCTTTTTGACATATTCATAAATGACCTGGAAAAGGGAATAACTAGTGAGATTATCAAATTTGCAAATGACACAAAACTGTTTAAAGTTGTTAAAACCCAAGAGGATTGTGGAAAACTGTAGGAGGATCTTAATAAATTGGAAGACTGGGCATCCAAATGGCAGATGAAATTTAATGTGGACAAGTGCAAAGTTATGCACCTAGGAAAGAACAACCCACACTATAGTTACACGATGCAAGGCTCCACATTAGAAACCACCACCCAGGAAAAAGATTTAGGAGTCATTGTGGATAACATGTTAAAACCCTCCGCCCAGTGTGCAGCGGCGGCCAAGAAAGCAAATAGAATGCTAGGTATCATAAGGAAAGGGATGGAGAACAAAACAAAGGATATTATAATGCCTCTGTATCGCTCCATGGTCCGACCGCACCTTGAATATTGTGTGCAATTCTGGTCACCGTATCTTAAAAAGGACATAGCGTTATTAGAAAAAGTACAGAGAAGAGCCACCAAATTGGTGAAGGGGATGGAAGGCTACTCCTATGAAGAGAGGCTAAGAAGGTTAGGGCTCTTTAGTCTGGAGAAGAGACGGCTGAGGGGAGATATGATAGAGGTCTATAAATTAATGAATGGAGTGGAACGGATAAACGTGGATCAATTGTTTATGCTATCAGAGTATAGAAAGACTAGGGGACATGTAATGAAGCTACAGGGTAAACTATTTAAGACAAATAAGAGAAAATATTTTTTCACTCAACGTGTAATCAAACTCTGGAATCTGTTACCGGAGGATGTAGTAAGGGCTGTTAGTATAGCTGGGTTTAAAAAAGGTTTGGACAAGTTCTTGGAGGAAAGGTCCATAAACCACTATTAAAAAGGGACCCAGGATATCAGTGCTTGACCCAGTACAAGCATTGTGGAACCTGTGTCTTTGGGGATATTGCTAGGTACCTATAACCTAGATTGGCCACTGTTGGAAACAGGATACTGGGCTTGATGGACCTCGGTCTGACCCAGTATGGCATGTCTTATGTTCTTATGATTGTCTCATACACATGAATACCTGGTTTCAAAACAACAACATGACCATAAACTACAGCAAGACTGAGGCGCTAATCGTAACACCAAACTCCAACTTCATCCCCCCTCGCAACATCAAGATTGGCACCACAACCATACCTATACAACCAGAAGTGAAATACCTCGGAGTGACCCTGGACAAAGAACTTAACCTTCAGTCCCACATCAGCAGAACCACCAGAAATGCATACAACAGGATGAGACACGTATGACGCCTCAAGCCCCTCCTCGCTCAGGAACGCACAGTTTGTCAGGCACTAATAACCCCAATCCTAGACTTCTGCAACCCAGTCTATCTGGGTCTAACAAAACAGAGACTAAGACCTTTGCAACTGGCACAAAACACTGCAGCACGCATAATAGCCGGCACCACAAGACAAGAACACAGCACACCCACCCTAAAAGAGCTCCACTTGCTGCCTAGCAGTGCCTGCATTAGATACAAAACAATCATAAACATTTTCAAAACCAAACAGTCATCAGCTTTCAGCCTACACCCATTCATACAACCCGACAACAGCACAAGACCGAGGAGAAGAGGCACATCCAACCGTGTCAACACACCTAAAGACATCAACAGGGTACGCAAGGACACCGAAAAACAAGCCTTATCAAAGGCGGCACCAACAATCTGGAATGCCCTCCCTGACGAACTACATTCAACAACAGACCTTAAGGATTTCAGGAAACTACTGAAGACGACCCTCTTCATAGAACATTATGGTGACATTACTTAAACTATGCAACAGACACCTCAATACCCCCCCACATGTCACGATAATAGTAATTAAGCAAGGACCTGATATACTAAACACGAACCTGCCCAAAATAAAGTTTATACTCCCTACTACAAACAATACATACAAAACTTAAATGTATAATCACTCCACTCTTATGCATTGAAATTCTACCTGTATATAGTTACAACTGTCATAATCTGTATATAGTTACAACTGTCATAATCTGCCTATGTTATAGGGACAGTACTTTTGTTTTAACTGTTACACATTCTGTCCTAGTTGAATTATTGAATTATTCCGCTTAGTTTTTAAACCCGTTGTTGTGTAAGTTAAGATGTTCTATGTAAAAAGTTATCATTGTTCTATGTAAAACAGGCTCTGCATTGTTGACTGTTGTTGATTGTACACCGCAACTGATCGCTGGAAGATGCAGTATATAAATAAGTGTTAAATAAATAAATAAATAAAAATATACAAAGCATTGTAAATAGCGCACGCTGTAAATAGTGCACCAAGAATCAACGACCAGACACACTCACATGCATACACTTCCCACTGTATGTGCACACTAGACACATTATTTTATCGATTGTTTGCTGTTCAGACCGCCTTGATTTTAGGATAAGGCGGTATAGAAATCCGTTTAAATAAATAAAATCTTAGTGCTATTGCAGCTTCTTACAAGCCTCTAAGTGGACAACCTATTTCCTCTTATCCTCTCATAGCGAGATTTATGAGAGGCCTTCTTTTAACAAAGTCTCCCTTTAAGCCATCACTGGTGGCATGGGACTTAAATCTGGTGCTCGGGGCAGCTCATGAAACCGCCTTTTGAACCATTAGCTACTACATCTTTGAAATTCCTTTCTTGGAAAGTCATCTTCCTCATTGCAATCACATCAACACATCGCATCAGTGAATTGCAAGTGTTAGTGGCTGATCCTCCTTATACAAGGTTCCACAATGATAAGGCAGCTCTTAGGATTCATCCACACTTTATGCCAAAGGTGATTTCGCCTTTCCATTTAAACCAAGCGGTTTACCTTCCTGTATTCTTTCCAAGGCCTCATGCCTCCAGTGCAGAAAGGAACCTTCATACCTTGAACTGTAAAAGAGCTTTGGCTTTTTATTTGCAAGACACAGCAACATAGAAAATCCTCTCAACTCTTTTTTGCTTTTGATCCTAGTCATTTGGGTCTTCTATCTAACTGGATTACTCAGTTCATATCCATTGCCTATAAGAAGCTTCCTCTTGAAGGCCATGTCACAGCTCACAATGTGAGACCCATGGCAGCCTCAATGGCTCACCTTCAGTCTGTGTCTATCGACGACATTTGTCGAGCAGCTATTTGGGCTTCGGTACATACCTTCACAGCCCACTACTGCTTAGACAAGGACTCCCGCCGGGATGCCTTGTTTGGCCAGGCTGTTCTTCAACACCTTTTTCAGACTTAATCAACTCCTACCCACCGTGCCTGGTAGGATGCCAGAGATCCATGGGAGGAAGTATGGCCCTTTCACAAGGACTAACAACTTCCTGGGGCCATCTCCCTGGCATCTGCAGCTTGGGAGTCCCCATATGTGAAGACTACATTACTGCTTGTTCCTGGAGATAGCGTAGTTACTCACCTGTAACAGGTGATCTCCAGGAACAGGAGTTGTATCTCTCTCTCTCTCTCTCTCTTTTGTCTCAGCTATAAACTCAACTGGAGAAGGACAGTTGGAAAGGTGGGAAGGCAGCACGCAGGCGCTGTGGAATGCTCCCAAAAGCTTTCCTATTGGACGCTGGGGAGTGTTCCCACGCAGGCTCTGTCGGTACCCATATGTGAAGACTAAATTCCTGCTGTTCCCGGAGATCATCTGTTATAGGTGAGTAACTACGCTTTATCCTTTGTTTTAGCAGTGTTTCCAATAATTTACTCTCCACAGAGGTCAGACTAACCGGCCTGTAGTTCTCAACTTCATCCTTACTTCTGCTTTGTTGTAAAGGGACGACATGTGCCTTTACCAGCCCTCTGGCACAACTCCTAGCTCAAAAGAAGCATTGAAAAGGTCTGTCAGTGGAGCCACTAGAACATCCCAGGTTCCTTTAATATTCTTGGATGTATCTCATCCGGTCCCATCGCTTTGTCTACTCTTAGTTTAGCTAGTTCCTCATGATCACAGTCTTCTGAAAATCGCTCAAGATCCCTTTCACTTCTGTTCCCATTTGTTGGTGTTTTCTGAGGTCCTACTCCTGACTCTTCTTCTGTGAAGACAGAACAAAAATACTTGTTAAGCAATTCCGCTTTTACATATTCTTCCCCTTCCTCCATGAGTATACCAAAACCATCTTAAGAACATAGGGACATAAAATATGCCATACTGGATCAGACCAAGTTCCATCAAGTCTAGTATCCTATTTCCAACAGTGGCCAATCTAGGTCACACGTACCCAAAAGACACAGGTTCCACAATGCTTGTATTGGGGCAAGCAGTGGATTTCCCGGGTCCCCTTTAATGATAGTTTATGGACCTTTCCTCCTGAAACTTTTCCAAATCTTTTCTAAGCCCGACTTCACTAACAGCTTTTACTCCATCCTCTGGTAGCGAATTCCAGAGTTTGATTAAGCATTGAGTGAAAAAATATTTTCTCTTATTATTCTTACGTAGGTTACACTGTAGCTTCAGTGCATGTCCCCTAGTCTTTCTATATTTTAGTAGCGTAAACAATTTATTTATTTATTTATTACAATCTTTTATATACCGCGCTATTTGATATCAGCGCGGTTCACATACAACAACATCAACAGAATAACAGGCTATTCCATGTTTACAGCAAACAGGTATATAAACTTGGGTAACATAAGGTTAACTTATTACAAACATGATTATATAAAGGGTATCATGACAACACAAAAGTCCTAGTAAACAATCAGTCTATGTTTACCCGTTCCACTTCATTCATTAATTTATAGACCTCTATCATATCTCCCCTCAACCATCTCTTTTCCAGGTTGAAGAACCCTAACCTTTATAGCCTCTCTTCATAGGTGTATCCTTCCATCCTTTTTACCATTTTGGCGGCTCTTCTCTCTATCTTTTCTAATAACGTTATATCCTTTTTAAGATAAGACAACCAGAATTGCACACAATAGTCAAGGTGCGGTCGCAACATGGAACGATACAGAGGCATTATAATATCCTTTGTTTTATTCTCCATTCCTTTCCTTATGCTACCTAGCATTCTATTTGTTCTCTTGGCTGCCACTGCACCCTGGGCGGAGGGTTTCAACATGTTATCCACAATGATGACTAAATCTTTTTCCTGGGTGTTGGTTCCTAATGTGTATCCATGTATCACACATGGATACACATTAGGTTGTATCGTGGTTGTATCATGGTTGTATCGTGTAACCATAGTTTGGGTTGTTCTTTTCTACAGTAGGTGCATAACTTTGCACTTGTCCACATTAAATTTCATCTCCTATTTGGATACTCAGTCTTCCAATTTATCAAGGTCCTCATGTAAGTTTTCACAATCCTCATGAGTTTTAACAACTTAGAATAATTTTGTGTCATCTGCAAATTTGATTACCTCACTCTATCTCCAGGAACAAGCAGGAATGAGTCCTCACATATGGGTACGTCGGTACCGACGGAGCCTGCGCGGGAAAGCTCCCCAGCTTCCCAAAAGGAAAGCTTTTGGGGCTTCCCACAGCGCATGCGCGCTGCCTTCCCGCCTTCCTGACCAACTCTCCTCAGTTCTTCTTTTTCCGCGGAGCCAGCAGTTCGTGTTCCTGTCACCGCTGAAGAATTTCTTATTTTAAAAAGTTGTTCTGACCGCGTATCTGCCTTCCCCGATTCCGAACCGGTACCGCCGGTCTTCTTTGTTTCTTTAAAAAAAAAAAAAAAAAATTTCCTTTTTCCACACTTGGTGTATTTCTTTTTGTAAGGCCTACCGGCCTTTACAAATTCTCCCTCATGGAGAAACCATCTTCTGGTTTTAAAAAATGCACCAAGTGCTCTGGTACTATTTCAGTCACAGACACCCATGAGTGGTGTCTTAAATATTTGGGCCCTGACCATTCGGTTCCGGATTGTCCATCCTGCTCTCTGATGTCCAAACGGGGCTTACAGAACCGAGCAGCTAAATTTCATGTGCTGTTTTCTGCAGATAATCCAGCATCAGCATCATCCAGGTCTTCATCTCCGGATGGATCTCAGGTAACCAAACATTCCTCGGGCAAGTCTTCAAGGGGCAAATCTCCCTCAAAGCAGAGAGAGGCCCTTGGGTTCGACCCTGAAGACCCTGCCCCAGCCAAACAACTCCGGCGGGAAGCTCCGGCTTCCAAAGCTCCTCCTATGGGGTTACAGGTTGACATCGATGGCACGGCCTCGACCGATCACCTGTTAGACTGCTCTGGGGTACCGGCTCAAACCGGTACCGACATCCAGGCAGTTGTGGCGTCAATGGGTACTACGGTACAATCCATGCAGCAGGCCATAATGGCTTTTATTAATGCTGCGACGCCCTCGGTACCGCAACCGTCGGTTCCGACCCCGGTTCCGGTACCACAACCGATACCGGTACCCAGAGCATCTACTTCCAGTAGAAGGCAGGTACCAGTTTTTGCTTCCCGCGATATTCTCGGTACCGACCCGGCTCCCGGTACACCCGAGGTCGATACCGGTCGGTACCCGTATCAATCTCTGGAAGCAAGTAGGCGATACTTCGAGTCTTCTGAGGATGCCGGTACCTCAGATGATTCTGATGAAGCATCCCTTATTCTTCCTGAGGAGCCTTCTTCCCCAAAGAGAAGAATGTCTCCTCCAGAGGACTTGTCCTTTCAGGACTTCATCTTGGAAGTTGCCAAAGGACTTTCCATTACAGTATCCTCTGAAAAGGAACCTAGAGCTCAAAAATTAGACATTTTAGGATACTCTAAGGTTCCCAAAGAGGCAGTCACCTTACCCATTCATAATATTCTCCAAGAACATATGATGGATTTATGGGAGGCTCCTCTTACACTATCTCCACATTCTCGTCGGTTGGATACCATGTATCGGGTCCCTCCTTCTCCTGGTTTTCAAAAAACCCAGCTTCCTCACCATTCTATTGTGGTGAAGTCTGCTATGAAAAAGATTAAGAGTACCAAAAGGCACTCTTCTACCCCTCCAGGAAGAGAATGTAGAACTTTGGATGCTTTTGGCAGGAAAATCTTTCAAGCTAGTATGCTTATTGCCAGAATCAACTCCTACAGCCTCTATATGGGCATGTTTCTAAAGGAGCTTGCTCTTAAAGTACAAGATTTTCTCCCCTTTATTCCGGAGGATAGAAAAGAGGAGTTCCTGCTTCTGTTAAAGCATATCCAAGATGTGTCAAAGTTCTCCAATAGGGCTGCCTTTGACTCTTTTGAGGGTGCTAGTAGAGCATCTGGCATAGCCATAGCTGCTCGTCGAATTGCTTGGCTCCAGGCCTCTGACCTGGAATCCTGGGTACAAGATGGCCTAGGCAGTTTACCTTGTACAGGTGAAAATCTCTTTGGCAAAGAGTGGCAAGTCAAAGCCATTCAAATGGATGCAGAGAATGCTGCTTTGGATAGACTCTCTAAGTCTACTTCACTCCCTGCCAAAAAGAAGTCTTTTAAGAAGTCTTTCTACAAAAAGTCTAGATTTGGTTCCAATGCTGGCCAGTCATCTGCTCAAGCTCGCTTTGTTCCTAAGCGACATCAGACTAAACAGGCCAGAACAAAGCCTGCAGGAGCTGCTACGCTTCAACAGTCCCAACCCCCTCAGGGTTTTTGACTTACTTCTAGAGAACATACCCTTTCTGGCTCTGCAGCAACCAGAGCCTCTCACCATTCCAGGAAGGCTGACTCATTTTGCTCCCAGATGGGAACAGATTACATCAGAGCAGTGGACCCTCTCTATCATCAGAGAGGGATACAAACTGAATTTTTCCAGCCTTCCTATCTATCCCAGGGTGAGACATTTCGTCTCTCCCCCATCTCTCCTACACCTGTTGGATCAGGAGGTGAATACCCTGCTTGCCCAAGGGGCCATAGAACAGGTTCCTCTTCTACAGCAGGGCTCAGGGTTCTACTCCCCCTATTTTCAGATACCAAAGAAAACAGGAGGACACAGACCCATCCTAGATCTGAGAGAATTAAACAAATTCCTGTGCAAGGAAAAATTCAAAATGCTCTCTCTGGGTATTCTCCTTCCTTACCTTCAGAGTCAGGACTGGCTTTGTTCTCTAGACCTAAAGGATGCATACACACATATACTCATCCATCCATCCCACAGAAAATTCCTTCGATTTCTGTTCCAGGGAAAACATTTCCAGTACAGAGTACTCCCCTTCGGTCTAGCCTCTGCTCCAAGAGTGTTCACAAAATGCATGTCAGTAGTGGCTGCATTTCTACGCTCTCAGGGAATCTTTGTCTTCCCATACCTAGACGACTGGCTCATCCGAGCTCCATCTCAGTCTCAGGCTCAGACTTCCCTGGACCGCACCATCTGCATTCTGCAGTATCTGGGACTTGTCATCAATCTGCCAAAGTCTCAACTCACCCCTACTCAATCCCTAGAATTCATAGGGGCCTGGTTAGATACCACCACAGCAAGGGCCTATCTTCCCCAGGCACGTTGCCACCGGCTACTGTACCTGGCCTCTCAGATTCAGTCCAGAACTCACTTGACTGCCCGAGAGATGTTACAATTGCTAGGCCACATGGCCTCCACAGTTCATGTGGTACCTTATGCTCGCCTGCATATGAGAGCAACTCAATGGACTCTGTCCACTCAGTGGACCCAAGCATCAGGAGCTCTCTCTGACCACATAGAAACCTCCAAACGTCTCTTTGGGTCTCTCCAGTGGTGGATGTCCTTTCAAAACCTGTTGCTGGGGTCCCCCTTCCAACCGCTACCACCCCAGGCAACCCTCACTACAGATGCCTCCCAGACAGGCTGGGGAGCTCATCTTCAAGACCTCTCCACTCAAGGCCTTTGGTCTCCGCAGGAGACTGCCCTTCATATCAACCTTCTGGAGCTTCGAGCAATTTTTCTTGCTCTCAAGGTCTTTCATACCTTCCTTTACAACATGACAGTGCTTGTTCATACCGACAATCAAGTAGCCATGTTCTACGTAAACAAACAAGGAGGGACTGGCTCTCTGTCGCTTTGCAACGAAGCTCTCAGACTGTGGGCCTTTGCCAGAGAGCATCAAATCCATCTCCTGGCAGTATATCTCCCAGGAATTCAAAACTCTTGGGCAGACAGACTCAGCCGAGTTCTGCTTCCACACGAGTGGTCCCTGCACATGGATCAGGTACTCAGAATCTTTCAGAAATGGGGAACCCCGGACATAGACCTCTTTGCAAGTCCGTGGAATGCCAAACTTCCCCGGTTCTGTTCCAGAACTCCATGTCAGGGGGTTCAGGCCAGGGATGCCTTCCTCCTTCATTGGGGTCAGGGCCTCCTATATGCCTTTCCACCCATTCCTTTGATTCCCAAGACTCTGTTCAAACTACAGAGGGATCACGGATCTATGATCCTCATAGCTCCACGCTGGCCACGCCAACTGTGGTTCCCTCTACTTCTACATCTCTCCCAGGGTCCCTCCCTAGACCTGGGAGCTGCTCCAGACCTTCTGTCTCATGAGGAGGGGACTTTGTGGCACCCAAACCCCAGGTCCCTCCACCTCAGAGCATGGTTACTGAAGGCCTAGACCTTCAAGACTTAAATGTCTCTCAACAAGTGCAAGATATCCTCCATGCTTCCAGAAAACCTTCCACAAGGCGTTCTTATGCTTTTAAATGGAAAAGATTTTCCATTTGGTGTGCTCAAAAGGATCTTGATCCTTTTGCTCTTCCTATCAATTCTCTATTGGAATATCTCCTGCATCTCTCCAATGCAGGCCTTAAAACGAATTCAGTAAGGGTCCATTTGAGTGCTATTGCAGCATCCCTCAAGCCTTTCAATGGACAATCTATTTCCTCTCATCATTGCAAGATTCATGAGAGGCCTAACTTTAACTAAACCTCCCATTAGGCCTCCTCCGGTGGCATGGGACTTAAATTTGGTTCTTGGTCAGCTTATGAAGCCACCTTTTGAACCTTTAGTCTCTACCTCCTTGAAATTTCTTTCCTGGAAGGTTATTTTCCTCATTGCAGTCACTTCAGCTCGTCGCATCAGTGAGCTGCAAGCCTTAGTGGCGAATCCACCCTATACAAGGTTCCATCATGATAAGGTAGTCCTTCGAACAAATCCACACTTTATGCCTAAAGTGATTTCACCTTTTCATCTTAATCAAGAGGTATACCTACCTGTCTTCTTTCCAGCTCCTCATGCATCCAGTGCAGAGCGGAACCTTCATACTCTAGATTGTAAAAGAGCTCTTGCCTTTTACCTCCATAGGACTCAGCCACATCGAAAGTCTTCCCAACTTTTTGTTGCTTTCGATCCTTCTCATTTGGGACTTCCAGTCTCAAAACGAACACTTTCCAATTGGATTGCTCAGTGTATTTCGTTTGCTTACCAGAGTAAAAACATTTCTCTGGAGGGCCATGTCACAGCTCACAATGTGAGAGCCATGGCCACCTCTATGGCTCATCTTCACTCTGTATCCATAGATCAGATCTGTCGAGCAGCCACCTGGGCCTCGGTTCATACCTTCACAGCCCATTACTGCTTGGATAAGGACTCCCGCCGGGATGCCTTATTTGGTCAGGCTGTCCTCAAACACCTGTTCCATTCTTAAACAACTCCTGCCCACCTTCCCTTAATGGATGCCTGAGATCCATCGGAAGATGAAATACCTACGGAGGGGATCTCCCAGGCATCTCAGCTGGGGAGTCCCCATATGTGAGGACTCATTCCTGCTTGTTCCTGGAGATAGCACAGTTACTTACCTGTAACAGGTGATCTCTGGGAACAGCAGGAATAGTCCTCACAACCCACCCACCTCCCCTAGGAGTTGTATCTCTTTCTCTTCCTTTCCTCTCTCTATTGTCTCAGCTTTAAACTCGAACTGAGGAGAGTTGGTCAGGAAGGCGGGAAGGCAGCGCGCATGCGCTGTGGGAAGCCCCAAAAGCTTTCCTTTTGGGAAGCTGGGGAGCTTTCCCGTGCAGGTTCCGTCGGTACCGACGTACCCATATGTGAGGACTATTCCTGCTGTTCCCAGAGATCACCTGTTACAGGTAAGTAACTGTGCTTTATTCCCATTTCCATGTCATTTACAAATGTGTTAAAAAGCAGCGGACCCAGCACAGATCCCTGAGGTACTCCACTATTCACATTTCTCCATTGGGAAAATTGGCCATTTAGCCCTACCCTCTGCTTTCTATCTTTTAATCAGTCCCTGATACTCAATAGTATACTGCCTCCTATCGTATGTCTTTTTAATTTTGCCAAGAGTCTCTCATGAAGGACCTTGTCATAGGCTTTCTGAAAATCCAGATACACTATCAACCGACTCACCTTTGTTTACCTGTTTATTCACACCTTCAAAAAACATAACAGATTAGTAAGACAAGACCTTCCTTGGCTAAACCCATGTTGGCTGTCTCCCATTAAGCCATGACTATCTACATGTTGAGTAATTTTGTTCTTTATAATGGTTTCTACCATTTTTCCCATTACTGACGTCAGGCTCATTGGTCTGTAGTTTCCTGGATCACCCCGGAACCCTTTTGAAAAACTGGCGTAACATTGGCCATCCTCCAATCTTTAGGTATTACAGATGATTTTAATGATGGTTCGCAGACAACTAATAGTGGGTCTGCAATCTCATATTTCAGTTCTTTCAAGACCCTCAGATGTATACCATCCGGTCCAGGTGATTTGCTACTCTTTAATTTATCCAGTAGTTGTAATACATCTTCCTGGTGTATTGATATTTCTTTCAATCCTTCTGAGGCATCACCTTTAAATTCCATTTCAGCAATAGTTAACATCCCTACATCTGCTCTGTAAAGACCGAAGCAAAGAATTAATTCAGTCTCTTCGTTATTGCCTTGTCCCCTGTTAGTGTCCTTTTTACACCTCTATCATCTGATGGTCTAACTGACTCTCTCTCAGGTTTTTAGCTACAAATGTACTTGAAAAAGTCTTTATTATGCATTTTTGCTTCCATAGCAAACTTCTTCTCAAATTCTGTCTTTGCCTGCCTTATCAATGCCTTGCATCTAACTTGCCAGTGCTTATGTTGTTTCCAGTTTTCGTTATTTGGCTCCTTTTTCTTGAAGTGTGGAATACAGCTGGTCTGGGTTTTCTAGATAGTATTTTTAAACAACACCCATGGTTTGATGTAAATCTTTAACCTTTGCAACTGCTCCTTTTATTTTTTTCTTAACTCTTTTCCTCATTTTATCATAGTCTCCCTTTTGAAAGTTAAAAGTTAGTGCAGTGGATTTCCTTGCTGTCCTTCCTCCATTTATTAAATCAAACGTGATTATACTATGATCACTATTGCCAAGTGGCCCCAACACCTTTGTCTTTTGCACCAGATCTTGTGTTCCAGAATAGCTGTCCCTCTTGTCAGTTCATGAACCAGCTGCTCCAAGAAGCAGACATTTATTTGATCTAGAAACTTCATCTCCCTAGGATGTCCTGTCATGACACTGACCCCGTCAATACCGGGGTAATTGAAATCACCTATTATTATTACTGTGCTGTAAATATTGCTTGCTTCCCTGATTTCTTTGAGCATTTCCTCATCCATTTGTTCATTCTGGTCAAGCGGTCGATAGTACACCCCTTCTGCCATCGCCATCCCCTTCCCCTTTTTACATGGAATTTCAATCCATAGAGATTCTTCAGTAAATTTTGTTTCCTACAGTGAATTTTGTTTTGTGATTCAATGCCTCTCTAACATAGAGTGCAACCCCTCCACCAATTTGATCTGCTCTGTCATTACGATATAGTTTGTACCCAGGTATCACAGTGTCCCACTGGTTGTCGTCCTTCCACCAGGTCTCTGAGATACCAATCATATCTAGCCTCTCATTTAGTGCTATATATTCTATCTCCAGGAACAAGCAGGAATGTAGTCTTCAGATATGGGTATCGGCAGTACCGATGGAGTCTGCGCGGGACTGCTCCCCAGCGTCCAATAGGAAAGCTTTTGTGAGCATCCCACATCGCCTGCGTGCTGCCTTCCCACTTTTTCAACTCTCCCTTATCAGTTTTTCGTTTTCCGTGGAGCCGACAGGCGAATACCCTTTCACTGCAGAAAAATGTATCCTTATTCTTTTTTGTTTTTTGTGGTCGTGTCGACACCTACCGGTACCGCCGGTTCTCTTTTCTTCTTTTTTGAACCCTCCCCCCCCCCCTCCCCAGCTTTCTAAAAGATTTTTTCTTTCAGGGGCCTTTCCCCTCTCGGTGCTAGATGCCATTTTGGGAACTAGGCCCACTTTTTTTCAAACATGGAGAAACCACCTAGTGGTTTCAAGAAATGTTCTAAATGTGGCGGTACCATATCCGTCACCGACACCCATGAATGGTGTCTTAAGTATTTAGGTCCTGACCATTCTCCATCGGAGTGTCTCTCCTCCAGAAAGATGACCAAGAGGGGCCTGCAGAATAGAGCTGCAAAACTCGGTACCCTTTTTGCTGCAGATACGATGTCAGTTGCATCAACATCTTCCAGGGCTTCATCTTCCTCAGGTAACAAAACCTAAGTCTTTTAAGACTGGCCGGTCCTCAAAGGGTAGTCTCCTTCTAAGTATTGAGATGCCACTGGCGTTGCCCTCGAGGAAAGTTCACCAGCAAAACAGCCCCTGCGGGAGGCCTCGGTCTCCAAAGCATTAACGGGGCTCCAGAATGTTCCAGAGGCTTCCACCTCTGTTGAACTACTGGTGCCACATTCTGGGGTCATACCCGCTTCTGCCGGTACCGACACCCAGGCATCAGGAGGAGCAATGGATCAGAGAATCCTCACTATCTAACACAGTCTAGCGGCCCTCATAGCAGCTTCGGTAGCGCTAAGACCGCTACAGATGGTTGCACAGGTACCGTTACTGACACTGGTACCGGTACTGAGTACCTCGGCGGGTATGCTTCCCCCATGCCGAGCCTTGAGTCTATCTCGGGTATCGACGGACCAGTACAGAGACACCTTGATACCGACTTTGAGCGGTACCGGTACTGTGCGTTGCTGGATTATCCGGCGCAGAGATACTTTGAATCATCCGATTCTGATGACTCTGCCGGTACCAGAGCTATCCTTCCGGAGGATCCATCTCCTTCTCCTCAATGCAGAATGTCTCCTCCAGAAGACATGTACTTCCAGGATTTTTTTACGTGATTTAGCTTGGGGTTTTGCAATCACGGTGACTCCAGGGAAGGAACCCAGGACAGAAGAATTAGAAATTCTTCAGTATCCTAAGGCTCCTAAAGAGGCAACTACCCTTCCCATTCACAGAATTTTGCATGATCTTATGCTAAGAATGTGGGAAACTCCTTTAACGGTGTCAACACATTCTCGATGACTCGATACCATGTACCGAGTTCCAAGCTGTCCTGGCTTTCAAAAGACTCAGTTACCACACCATTCAATGGTAGTGGAATTGGCGATGCGTAGGATTAAGAGTGCTAAAACACATTCTTCCAATCCTGCAGGCAGTGAATCATGGACGCTCGATGCCTTTGGGCGTCGATGTTTCCAATCCTCCATGTTGGCAGCCAAGATTAGCTCCTACATTCTCTATATGGGAACATTCCTCAAAGAAGTTGCAGGTGACTTGGAGCTCATGAGCCCTCTTCTCCCTGAGGAAGAAAGGAGGGAATTTCTTACTCTGGTCAAAGATGCCCAGGATGTCTCTAAGTTTGTAAACCTTGCAACCTTTGATTGCTCTGAATGCATTAGCAGAACCTCTGCTATTTCCATTGGTGCATGTTGTATTGCCTGGCTCCAGGCATCAGACTTAGAACAATGGGTACAAGATAAACTGAGATATAGTCTTTGCACAGGAGAGAATCTCTGTGTCAAGGATTGGCAAGACAAGGCTAATCAGATTGAATCTGAAAATACTACCTTGAACAGACTATCAAAGTCTACAGCCAACCCAGCAAAGAAAAAGAAAGTCAAGAAACACTTTTTCACCAAGAAAAAGAGATTTTACCCATCTTACACCCATCAGGGCCACTGTCCAGTTCATATTCCCCAAAAAGGGCAGCAACAGGCCAGACAGCAGAGGAAGGCACAAGTTCCTAGAGCTCAACCGGCTCAGCAGACTCAGCCTCCTCAGGGGCTTTGACTCCTTTTATTTATTTTATTTATTTAGCTGTATTTATATCCCGCTTTTCCCTGGGTAAAAGCGGTCAATTGGGAGATACATTTAACACGAGGGGATATGACACACATACGCTAATACTTACAGGGAACATGGGCAATGGAGGGTTAAGTGGCTTGCCCAAGACCACAAGGAGTACCTATAGGACTAGAAATCCCAGTCCCTCTGGCCTGAGATTGCTGTCCCCAGGTGGGACTTGAACCCCTGGCCCTCTGGCCTGAAGTACCTTGTCCTAACCACTAGGCCACTCCTCCCTCCATTCTCCCTCTCCTTCCTAGAGAACTTAGTCTTTCTGCCCTTGAAAGGTCCAGAACACTTTACTATCCCGGGCAGATTATGCCATTTTGCCAGAAGATGGCAACACTTATCAGAAAACTGGTCCCCTGTCCATTGTACGAGAGGGGTACAGACTATATTTTCACAGCATGCCCCTTCCTGCAATCATAAGACAGTTCAATTCTCAGGTCCCTGCCACCAATCTCTTGGGTCAGGAGGTCACATCACTTCTTGCTCAGGGAGCAATAGAAGAGGTACCCATATCCCAACAGGTTACGGGGTTCTACTCCCCCTACTTTCTCATCCTAAAAATAACGGAGGGACACGGGCCTATTCTGGACCTCAGAGAATTAAACAAGTATTTGTTCCGGGAAAAATTCAAGATGATCTCCCTCAGAACACTCCTGCCATACCTTCAGAGTCAGGACTGGATCTAAAGGATGCATATACGCATATTCTCATTAATGCAGATCACAGGAAACTCCTTCGATTCCTTTGCCATGGAAGACACTTCCAATACAGGGTTCTTCCCTTTGGTCTGGCTTCTGCCCCAAGAGTCTTCACAAAATGCATGGCAGTAATAGCAGCTTTCCTGAGAACTCTAGGAATATTTGTCTTCCCCTGCTTAGATGACTGGCTCATTCGAGCAACAACAGCTCCAGAAGCCAGCTTCGCTCTTTCTCGCACCATGCGAATCCTTTGATACTTGGGATTGGTCATAAACCTCCCAAAATCTCATCTCACCCCTTCTCAGTCTCTAGAATTCTTAGGGGCTCCTGTAGACACAAGGCAGTCAAGGGCTTTCCTGCCACAGCCACATTGTCTTCGTATAGTACAGCTGGCCTCCCAAGCAGCTATGAAAGTCTTCCTGACTGCCCGGGAGATGCTTCAGCTTCTTGGGCATATAGCATCCACAGTCCATGTGGTTCCCTATGCTCGCATTCATATGCGAGCAGCCCAGTGGACCCTGTCCTTTCAGTGGACACAGGCCTCAGGTTGGCTAACGGACAAATTCAGAAACTCCACACATCTCATTTTGTCCCTGCAATGGTGTCAGTCACTGGAAAACCTTCTCATGGTTTCTCCTTTCCAGCAGCCTCTATGCCAAAACACCCTAACAACAGATGCGTCAAGTTGGGTTGGGGGCTCACTTGCACGCTCTATCAACTCAGGGTCTCTGGACCCCACACGAGGTTTGTCTTCACATAAACCTCCTAGAGCTCAGAGCCATTTTCCATGCTGTCCGGGTTTTCAGAGCCATCTCAGCTACAAGACAGTTCTGGTCCAGACAGACAATCAAGTAGCCATGTTCTGTGTGAACAAGCAGGGTGGAGCAGGCTCTCTGTCGCTAAGCAACATAGCTTTGCGACTGTGGGCCCTCGCCAGAGAGCTTCAAATCCACTTTCTAGTGGTATATTTTCCCAGCATTCAAAATCTTTGGGCAGAGAAACTCAGTTGAATACTGCTGCCACACGAATGGTCTCTGCACTCAGACCGACTTGCTCGAGTGTTTCGAATCTGGGGAACGCCAGATATAGACCTCTTTGCAAGTCCAGAGAATGCAAAACTTCCCCGATTCTGTTACAGAATTCCGGCTCTAAACTGTCAGGCAAGGGATGCTTTCCTCCTCCACTGGGGTCGGGACTTCCTCTATGCCTTCCCACCCATTCCCCTCTTTCCCAAAACTTTATTCAAGCTTCAGAGATACAGAGGTCATATGATATTCATAGCTCCACGTTGGCCATGGCAGAAGTGGTATCCTCTGCTTCTGCGTTTCTCTCAAGCCACACCTCTGAGGTTGGGATGTGCTCCAGATCTTCTTTCCCAGGAGAACGGGACACTTTTTCACCCAAATCCCCAGGTCTTGCACCTCAGGGCCTGGTTACTGAAAGCCTAGGATTTCCAGATATCAACCTGTCCTCAACAGGTAAGGGATATTCTTGTAGCTTCCAGGAAACCTTCCACAAGGCGATCCTACGCTTTTAAGTGGAAGAGATTCTCTGTATGGTGTTCTCAAAGGGAACATAACCCCCATACAGTGCCTGTGGAATCGCTTCTGGAGTATCTCTTCCATTTGTCAGATTCTGGTCTTAAAACTAATTCAGTAAGGGTTCATCTTAGTGCCATTGCTGCTTTTTGCGAACCTCTGGATGGACAACCTATTTCCTCTCATCCACTCGTAGCGAGATTTATGAGAGGTTTACTTTTAACAAAACCTCCCATTTTATTTTATTTATTTATTTATTTATTGTTCTTGTATACCCATTAAGCCACCGCCGGTAGCATGGGATCTAAATCTTGTTCTCGGGCAGGCCATGAAACCACCCTTTGAGCCCTTAGCCACTACAGCTCTAAAATTTCTTTAATGGAAGGTCATCTTCCTAGTTGCCCTCACTTCTGCAGGACGCATTAGTCAGATCTCCAGGAACAAGCAGGAATGTAGTCTTCACATATGGGTATCGTCGGTACTGACGGAGCCTGCGCGGGAACGTTCGCCAGCGTCCAATAGGAAAGCTTTTGGGAGCATCCCACAGCACCTGTGTGCTGCCTTACCACCTTTCCCAACTGTCCCTCTCCAGTTCTTTGTTTTACGCGAAGCCAACAGGTCGCACACCCTGTCACCGCAGAAAAAAAATCTCTTCTATTCTTTTTTGTGATCGCGTCTGCCTTCCCTCGACGCTACACCGGTACTGCCGGTTCTTCTTTCTTTTTTTCTTAAAAAAAAACCCTTTCTTTCTGGAATTTTTTCAGTTATTTTCTCTTCAGGTGCCATGCGCCATTTTGGGCACCAGGCCCAACTTTTTCCTTCAAAATGGAAAAACCCGCTTTGGGTTTTAAAAAGTGTTCTAAATGTGGCGGTACCATCTCTGTCACCGACACCCATGGTGCCTCAAATGTTTAGGTCCTGACCACTCTATTTCTGAGTGTGTTGCTTGTGGGATGATGTCGAAAAGAGGCCGTCAAAACTGAGCTGATAAACTTAGCACCCTTTTTCCCTCTGATGCAGATGCAGCCTCCGTGGCCTCGACGTCTTCCAGGGCTTTGTCTTCCTCCCATGGATCTCAGGTAACTAATCATAAATCTAGCCGATCCTCAAAGGGTAGATCTCCTTCTATTTATTTATTTATTTAACAGTATTTCTAAACCGCCTTATCTTAATAATCAAGGTGGTATCACAGCAAGCAATCAGGTAAAGTGTGTGTGTTGTACATGCAGTGAGGATAAAACTTAGTTGTGTGAGGGATGTGTTGGGTGCTTGATTTGTTTGAGCTATATACAGGGTGGGCTATTTACAGTGGTGCTAGAATCATATTTTATATATTCAGTTGTTTGGGAGGATTGGAGTGCTGTTATCCATTCTCTTAGGTTATGTGATGTGACCATAGTGCTCTATGAACAGCATGGTTTTCAGTTGTTTTCTGAAGTCTTTGAGGTCTGGAGTTGCCCTTAGATCGTCCGGTAGATTGTTCCATATTGTTGGAGCAGCCATGGATAGAGCTCTGTCTGTTGTGTCCTTGCGTGTGTGCTTGTACTCATTTGGGGTGCTGACTCGGTTGCGTGTTTGACTTCTTCTGGGACGTGCGCTGGTTTCCGGTTGTATGAGCAGGTGGAGGCTGTTGGCTGATGTGTGTTCTTTTATCTTAAATAGGTTTATGATAGTCTTGTATCTGATTCGAGCAATGATTGGGAGCCAGTGTAAGTCCTTTAGTGTAGGTGTGATGTGCTCCTGCCTTGCGGCTCCGGATATGATTCGAGCTGCAGTGTTTTGTGCCAGCTGTAGTGGTTTGAGAGCTTGTTTTGGTAGTCCGAGGTATATCGGATTGCAGAAGTCCAGTATTGGGGTTATCAGTGCTTGACAGACTGTACGGAAGTGTTCTGGAGCGAGGAGTGGTTTCAGTCTCCTGATGATTCGCATCCTGTAATATGCTTTTTGGATTGTTTTGTCTATGTGTGGTTTGAGGTTGAGTTTACTGTCCAGAGTAACCCCAAGGTATCTCACTTCCGATCTTATCGGTATCGTGGTGCTTTGTATCTTTATGTTTGGTGGGTGTGTGAAGCTTTGGTTTCGAGTGATGATTAAAGCTTCAGTCTTGTTGTAGTTTATAGCTAGATTGTTGTTTTGGCACCACTTCGCCATTTGGGTAAGGCAGTCTGCTATCTTAGAGAAGTCCGGGTTTTCGATTGATATCGGGGAGTATACCATTATATCGTCTGCGTATATTGTGTATTGGATGTTGTTCTCTTTCATAATGTTGCATATTGGTTGGATGTAGATGTTAAAAAGGAGTGCTGAGAGTGCGGATCCTTGTGGTACTCCTTGTTGGACGTTTATGGGCCGGGAGGTGTCCTGTCCCACCTTGACCTGTAGCTGTCTTTCTGTTAGGTACGAGTGGAACCATTTTAGAGTGGTACCATGTATACCAGTGTTCTTCAGTCTCTCCAGGAGTATATTGTGATCAACTGTGTCGAACGCTGAGGAGATGTCGATGAAGATCATTATAATTCCATTCCTGATGTCGTCAATTATTCTTATGATGCTGTCGAAGAGGTAGATCAGGAGAGTTTCGACTCCATGGTTGGGACGAAATCCGTGTTGGTTGTCGTCGAGAGTTCCGTGTTCGTCAATGTGTTCCTGAAGTTGTAGTTGAACCGTCTTTTCGATTATTTTTGCGAGGAAGGGTATGCTGGAGATTGGTCGGTATGCTGCTGGGTCCTTTTTGTCGAGAGAAGTTTTCTTTGTGATTGGTCTTACTGAGGCAAGCTTTAATTGCTGTGGCATGAGTCCTTGAGTGAGTGAGTTGTGTACCATTTTATGAATGTTTGGTATGAGGCTTGCTTTGGTGGCTTTGACCCATGACACTGGGCAAGGGTCTGTAGGAGCAGTGCTTGTGTTGATTGTGGAGATGATGTCTGATATCTGCTCTTTTGAGGGTGAGTGGAATGTGCCCCAGGTTTTGGGGTGGACGTTCGTTCTGTTGGTTCTACTGGGTGTTGAGCGCTCTGTGGAGTGGAATTTGTCTTTGATGTGGTCGGCGAATATCTGTGGATCCACTTGTATTTCTCTTTCTGCTGCTTGCTCTTTTGTCAGGGTTTTTACTATTTCGAAAAGTTCTCTGGGTTTGTTGATGGAAGAATTTATCAGGTTTGTGTGGAATTCTCTCTTTGATTGGTTGATGTGTTCATTGTATTGTTTTTGCTTTGTTAGGTAAAGATGTTGGTCGGAAGTAGTTTTGTTTTTTCTCCATCTCCGTTCAATTTTCCTGAGCTCCCTCTTTTCCTGTCGTATTTTTGCTGAGTACCATGGTTTGTTTTGTCTCTTGTTGTGGTGTTGTTTCTTGGTCCTGTCAACGGATGGTTTGGCGGCGTTAGCTAGGACATTGTTCCAGTTGGAAACTTGTTCCTCCAGGTCCTCTGAGTCAATGTTCAAGTGTTGTATTGTGTCCTGGATGAATTCGTCCTTGTCAAAGGACTTGAATCGTCTTTGTGTGTGTGGGAAGTTCGCTCTTTCGCTTGTCCAGTCTTCTTGTGATTGCAGATTTGTCTCGATTAAGTAATGGTCAGACCATGGTACTGGGGTGATGGTGGGTGTAGAGATTAGGTCTCTTGAAGTTAGGTAGTTTGATGCGAAGATGAGGTCTGGGGATGATCCTAGTCTGTGTGTTGGTGCATTGACTATCTGTGTGAATTGAAGTGATGACATTGCCTGAAGGAAGGCCTCTGCATCTTTTGTATTGGCGGACTTGAGGTTGAAGTCTCCGATTAGTAGTGCTGGTTTGTTGTTTGACGTTATGGCACAGGCTTCTTCGAGTATGAAGGCTAGTTCGTCGGGTGGAGCACGGGGTGCTCTGTAGGTTAGGCAGATTGCAATATTCTTGTTCTTGATGCTAATTGTGTTACACTGCTTTGTATCTGTGAGATTCAGTGTCTTGAACTTGAGTTCTGTCTTTGCTATTATTAGGACTCCTCCTCCACGCTTGTGGATGCGTGGGCAGTTGTATGCTGAGTAGTTGTTCGGTACTAGTTGGTTGAGTAGTACACTGTCGGTAGGGTTGAGCCATGTCTCTGTGATGCATATTATGTCTGGCTGTCGCTCTTCAATGTGGTCTACCAGAGTGTGTATCTTGTTGCAGATGGATCTGGCGTTTATGAGCTCAATTGATGTTTTCTTTGTGGAAGAGGTTGTTGCGACGTGTGCTTCCTTAGGGCCGGTGTTGGGGTTTGATTTGTGTCTGTTTTGTCTCTTTGTTTGGGGGGTTGCGAGTGTCTCTTTGTGTGTGTGTTGTGGACCGAGATATGGCAGTGCAGTTGGTGGGTACCATGGTGTGTTTGTTTGGGTGTAGTGGGGGTGTGTAGTTGGTGGGAGGAGTTGTGTGACTAGTAGGTATAGTGGGAGGAAGTATGTGGTGTGCATGTTGATAGTTTGTGATGTTCTGATAGGGCGACGCCTGTGTCCTTAGGTTTTCGTCTGTTGTTTGCTTTTTTGAGGAGAGCTGTACTTGTTGCAGGGGCTTGTCCTGGGGATGTGAAGTTGTATCTGTTGCGGTGCGGGAGCCTGTCCCGTGGAGGGAGCCTGTCCCTTGGATGTGAAGCTGTATCTGTTGCGGTGCGGGAGCCTGTCCCGTGGAGGGAGCCTGTCCCTTGGATGTGGAGCTGGATCTGATGCGGTGCGGGAGCCTGTCCCGTGGAGGGAGCCTGTCCCGTGGATGTGGAGCTGGATCTGTGGCGGACGCCTTGGTGCGGGAGCCTGTCCCGTGGAGGGAGCCTGTCCCGTGTGTGTGGAGCTGGATCTGTGTTGGTCGCCTTGGTGCGGGGGCCTGTCCCGTGGATGTGTAGCTGGGTCTGTCGCGGTGCGGGAGCCTGTCCCGTGGAGGGAGCCTGTCCCGTGGATGTGGAGCTGGATCTGTGGCGGTCGTCTTGGTGCGGGGGCCTGTCCCGTGGATGTGACGCTGGATCTGTCGCGGTGCGGGAGCCTGTCCCGTGGAGGGAGCCTGTCCCGTGGAGGTGGAGCCGGATCTGTGGTGGTCGCCCTGTTGCGGGGGTCTGTCCCGTGGATGTGGAGCTGGGTTTGTCGCGGTGCGGGAGCCTGTCCCGTGGAGGGAGCCTGTTTCGTGTGTGTGCAGCTGGATCTGTTGATGAACTCTTGGTCTGACCCACTATGGTACATCCCAAGTCCCTATGTTCTTATCTAGCTAAAGATGACATTGCTCTAACATAGCATCAGCACTGGCATATCTCTGGGTTTAAGGTATCAATCTGGACAAACATGGTAATACCAAATATGGCCTATAAACGATGGTAGTTAACAACACTGGCATATCCCTGGGTTTACAGTATCGATCTGGACAAACATGGTAATACCTAATATGGCCTGTAAACGCTGGAAGCTAACAACAGTATCCAGAGGGAACTAGTCACTAGAGTGCCCAACACTGATCTTGGATTCTAGTCCCAAACATGAATTTCTACCCTTTAAATTAGTATTTTTATGAGAGGCAGGAGGATAATCCTAGCTGTAGAGAGTGGTGCTGCTGCAATCAGATGATTTAAACAGAACTATACATTCAATTATTGTTAGGAGTGCAGTTAATTCATATAAGTAATGAAGCAGTGTTGATAGTTTAAAAATCACTCAAATGAGTGTGACTTACGTGCCCCAGAGTTTCAGCTCTTTAGGCAGTTCGGCGTCTTCGGAGTTGGTATTCTGCGTTTCCACTGTGAGTTGGTGGATTGTCAGTTCCTTGATTGTACGCGAGCTCGACCCCGAGGGAGCTCAGCTGTACCAAGAGGGAGGTGTAGTCTCAGCGTCGTTTTTTCTGTTATGTTTCTGTGACGATCTTGGGGGTGCCTTTGCCTAAGGGCCGTGCCAAAGGGCCCTCTTGCGCGGCCCTCAGGCGCGGGCCTGCAAGGCGCGGGTGCGCCTGTGGCTTCTCCTTTTAAATGGAGAGCTGTGCCCCGATTGGGTAGAGATGCTCTGAGACACGCTGCTGGAGGGGTGGAGCCAAAAAGCAGCTTCCCCCGAAGAGCTCTTTTGTGTGCAGCAAGGTCTTTTGTAGCTGGCTTGCTCTTTTCTTGCCGCCGATTTTCTGGAGCAGGGCAGGCTCCCTTCGATGAGGCTTCGACTCGGGTAGATGGCTCAGCTCCTCCTGGAGCTAAGCAGAGCAAGAGAGGATCCTGTGCCTGTGGCTTCTCCTTTTAATTGGAGAGCTGTGCCCCGATTGGGTAGAGATGCTCTGAGACACGCTGCTGGAGGGGTGGAGCCAAAAAGCAGCTTCCCCCGAAGAGCTCTTTTGTGTGCAGCAAGGTCTTTTGTAGCTGGCTTGCTCTTTTCTTGCCGCCGATTTTCTGGAGCAGGGCAGGCTCCCTTCGATGAGGCTTCGACTCGGGTAGATGGCTCAGCTCCTCCTGGAGCTAAGCAGAGCAAGACATCGAGATGCCTCTGGCATTGCCCTTGAGGGACTTTCACCGGCAAAATTGCCCTGGCGGGAGGCTTCAGCTTCCAAAGCACTAACAGGGCTCCAGGATGTTTTCGAGGCTTCAACCTCGGCAGAACTACTGGTGCCATGCTCTGGGGTACCGGCCGCTTCATCCGGTACCGATACCCAAGCATTGGCAGCATCGATAGACCAGAGATTCTTGGCTATTGAACGCAGTCTGGCGGCTCTTCTCACGGCCTCGATGCCCCTGAAACCGCTTCAGATAATTCAACCGGTACTGGCACCGACTGCATTGACATCGGCAGGTATTCTATCGGGACCAAGTCATGCATATCCATCCGGCATCGACAAGTCGGTACCGGACCACTCCGATGCAGACTTCGATTGGTGCCGATACCATGCCTTGCACTATCACCCGGATCGGAGATACTTCGAATCCTCGGATGAGTCTGAAGACTCTGAAAGCTTTGCCAATACCAGAGTACTTCTTCCTGAGGATTCTTCTTCTCCTCAGCGTAGGATGTCTCCACCAGAGCATATGTCCTTTTAGGACTTTATCCGAGATGTGGCCCGAGGTCTTTCCATCACAGTTGTTCCTGAAAAAGAGCCTAGGGCAAAGGAATTAGAAATCCTACAATACCCTAAAGCTCCCAAGGAGGCAGCTATCTTACCTATTCATGAGATCTTGCATGATCTCTTGTTAAGGATGTGGGAAACACCTCTAACCACATCTCCTCACTCTCGAAGACTTGACACCATGTATCGAGTTGCTCCTTGTCCTGGGTTTCAGAAGACTCAGTTGCCACACCATTCCATGGTGGTGTAATCAGCTATGAGAAGGATAAAGAGTGCAAAAAGCCATGCATCTAATTCTCCAGGACATGAGTGTAGGACTCTTGACGCCTTTGCACGTCGAAACTTCCAGGCTTCAATGCTTTCTGCTAGGATCAGTTCCTATATCTTATATATGGGAATGTTCCTTAAGGAGGTCATAGGAGATTTAGAGCTTATGAGCCCTCTCCTTCCTGATGATAAGAGGCCTCGCCCTTGTCAAACATGCTCAGGATGTTTTCAAGTTTGTGAATTGTGCAGCCTTTGACTGATTTAAGTGCATAAGCAGAACCTCTGCTATTGCCATAGGTGCACATAAGATTGCCTGGCTTCAGGCATATGACTTGGAAATTTGGGTACAGGATAAATTAGGGAATATTCCTTGCACAGTAGATAATCTCTTTGGCAAGAATTGGCAGGAAAAAGCTAATGAGATAGATGCTGACAATATTTATTTATTTACATTCTTTTATATACCGCGCTATTCTGCATCAGTGCGGTTTACATTGAACAAACTGAAATTACATTAAACAGGGCATTATAACTTGGAGATAACTATTTTACAGGGAACATGGGCTATGGAGGGTTATGTGGCTTGCCCAAGACCACAAGGAGCACCTGTGGGACTAGAAACCCCAGTCCTTCCGGCCCAAGGTTGCTGTCCTCTAGTGGGACTTGAACCCCTGACCTTCCGGCCTGAAGTACCTTGCCCCAACCACTAGGCCACTCCTCCACTCCTCCATATCACTTTGGATAGATTGTCTAAATCTACAGCTGATCCTGCGAGGAAAAAATCCTCTAAGAAACCATTCTTCAGTAAGAAGAAGAGGTTTTATCCCTCCTATACCCAGCAGGTGCATCGTTTAGGTCAGTCTGCCCAAAGGGGACAGCAGCAACAACCTAGGCAAAGAAAGACAAAAGCAGCTAAGCCTCAACTGGCTCAGCAGACTCAGCCTCCACAGGGGCTTTGACTCCTGTCTAGAGAACTTTGCCTTCCTGGCCCTGAACGGCCCGGAACCCTCCACCATCCCAGGAAGGTTATATCATTTTGCCCCCAAACGGGGTCAGATAACAGCAGAAAATTGGACTCCGTCTATTGTAAGAGAGGAGTACAAGCTTCATTTCCTCAGCATGCCCCCTCCTACAATAGTAAGACAGTTCAATTCTCAGACCTCTCTCAACAACCAGTTAGGTCAAGAGGTCACTGTGCTCCTTGCTCAAGGGGCAATAGAAGAGGTACCCATTCCCCAACGGGGTACAAGGTTTTACTCCCCCTATTTCCTTATTCCAAAGAAAACTGGAGGACACAGACCCATTTTAGACCTCAGAGAACTGAACAAATTCCTGTTCAAAGAGAAGTTCAAAATGATTTCTCTAGGAACTCTGCTGCCATACCTTCAGAATCAGGATTGGCTTTGTTCTCTAGATCTCAAGGATGCGTACACTCATGTTCTCATCCATCCAACTCACCGAAAGTTCCTTCGCCTTCTGTTTCAAGGGAAGCACTACCAATACAGGGTTCTTCCCTTTGGCCTGGCCTCTGCACCAAGGGTGTTCACAAAATGTTGCTAATCCATGTTGGAACAAATGATACTGCCAGGTATACCTCGGAACGTATCAAAAGTGACTTCATGGCTCTGGGACAGAGGGTGAAGCAGTTAGCTGCACAGGTGGTGTTTTCAATCCTCCCTGTTGAGGGTAAAGGCCAAGGCAGAGAGGCTCGCATCCTGGAGATGAAAGCATGGCTGCGTGGATGGTGTCATCGAGAGCGTTTTGGTTTCCTAGACCATGGGATGCTGTTCCAAGGGTTGCAGAGCAGAGATGGCATCCATCTGTCCAAGAAAGGTCAACGCGTCTTCAGTAGTAGACTGGCTAATCTACTGAAGAGGGCTTTAAACTAGATTCGTTGGGGATGGGTGAAGAAAGCACCCAGGTAAGTGATACATTAAATAACTTTATGGAAATGGGTAACAGGGGTAACATATGGAAAGCAGTGTGTATAAATGCCCGTAGCATGGGAAATAAGATCTTTGATGCTGAAGCTTTGGTAGGAGTGGCTGACTTGGATTTAGTGGCAGTTACAGAAACATGGTTCACAGAAAACCATGATTGGGATGTAACTATACCTGGCTACACTTTATTCAGAAAGGACAGGGTAGGAAGTAGGGGAGGAGGAGTGGCACTATATGTAAAAACTACTATTAAAGCTTTGGAATTACAGAGCTTAAAAGGGAGAGGGGAGGCATTGTGGGTTAAACTAGAAAGAGGGAAAGAGAAATCTATTTACATTAGTGTGATATACAGACCTCCCTCACAAGAGGAAGAGGTGGACAGAGAGGTAATTGAAGACATGCGCAGCATTGCTAGGAAAGGGGAAGTGCTACTGATAGGAGATTTCAATATGCCAGATGTTGATTGGCACATTCCTGCTGCAGTATGCTCCCAAAAGCTTTCCTATTGGACGCTGGGGAGCGTTCCCGTGCAGGCTCCGTCAGTACCGACGATACCCATATGTGAAGACTAAATTCCTGCTGTTCCCGGAGATCACCTGATCTCCAGGAACAAGCAGGAATGAGTCCTCACATATGGGTACGGGAACGCTTCCCAGCGTCCAATCAGAAAGCCTTTGGAAGCATCCCAACACGCCTGCGTGCTGCCTTCCCTACTTCCCAACTGTCTCTCCTCAGTTTTTAAATCCCTTTTGAGACATCAGTCTCAGGCCTTTCATTACGTGAAAAACTAAAGAAGGGCCAATTCCCTGGCTTGGCCCATATCTCCTTTGGTCTTCTCGTCAGAGATAATTTTCTTCAGTGGCAGCTAGAGGACGCCCAATACCCCCTTGCCCTCATAGGCAAGTCACTGAGGTATCTTCCTCCAGTGGCGTCCTCTATCCATTCTCCATATGGCAATTCTGGAGACATCTGGACTTCCTGCCTACAGTCTGAAGTTATCCTCTGCCTTTTTCACGTAGGCCATCCTGGTTATTCAAGAGCTCAAATTCTGAAGAGAACATAAGAACATAAGAACATAAGATATGCCATATTGGGTCAGACCAAGGTCCATCAAGCCCAGTATTCTGTTTCCAACAGTGGCCAATCTAGGTCATATGTACCTAGCAGTTTCCCCAAGAGACACAAGTTCCACAATGCTTGTACTGGGTCAAGCATTGATATCTTCGGTCACTTCTTAATAATGGTTTATGGACCTTTCCTCCAGGAACTTGTCCAAACCTTTTTTAAACCCAGCTACATTTACAGCCTCTTCTCTACAGTGGTGGCTTCATCGGCCGAACCTGGTGCTCGGAATGCCTTTTCAGTCACCTCAGCCGGCTCAAGTGCTGACGACCGATGCTTCTCTCCTGGGTTGGGGAGCACATTGCCAAGGGGCATGTACTCAAGGTCTCTGGACCACGTGGGAGTCTGCTCAGGAGATCAACTTCCTGGAGCTCAGAGCAATCCGTCTGGCTCTCAAGGCTTTCTCCCACCTGACTTCTCACCAGTCCGTCCTTGTCCAGACGGACAATCAAGTTGCCTTGTTCTACGTGAACAAACAGGGGGGCACGGGCTCCTTCCTTCTCTGTCGAGAAGCTCAGAAGCTCTGCTCTTGGGCCGTCAGTCACGGCATTCTTCTCAAGGCAGTTTATCTCCCAGGCCAAGAAAATTGCCTGGCGGACAAACTCAGCAGGATCCTCCAGCCGCACGAGTGGCGCCTGGATCCCTTGGTAGTTCAGAAACTTTTTCTGAAGTGGGGACTCCCCACGATGGATCTCTTTGCCAGTCCTCCCAACCGGCAACTTCCTCGCTTCTGCTCTCGTCAGCCACATCCCCTTCGAGTAGCGGCAGATGCTTTTCTACTCTCATGGTCGGAGAGCCTTCTGTATGCCTTTCCTCCCGTACCGCTAGTCTCTCGAACTCTTTTCAAGGTTCTCAGAGACAAAGCTTCCATGATCCTGGTGGCTCCTCGCTGGCCCAGACAGCCGTGGTTTCCACTCCTGCTGCAATTAGCGGTAGAGGATCCGTTCCCTCTGGGGTTTCAACCGGATCTCCTAACACAGGATCAGGGGTCCCTGCTACACCCCAACCTCAGATCTCTCAATCTAATGGCCTGGCTGCTGAAAGGGTAGTCCTTGCTCCCCTTCTACTGCCGGCAGAGGTGGAAGAGGTCGTCCTAGCTTCTCGGCGACCTTCTACCCGCAAATGCTACGCTCTTAAATGGCGTCGCTTTTCCGCTTGGTGTGCCCAGCAGGATCCCTTCTCCTGCTCGGTGTCGGTGATCTTGCAGTACTTGCTCTACCTCTCTAATCTGGGACTTAAGTCCAACTCCGTCAAAGTTCACCTCAGTGCTCTTTCAGCACATCATGTGCCGGTGGACGGCAGACCTCTTTCCAGCGACCCTCTCGTAGCGAGGTTTCTCCGAGGTCTTCTTCTGCTTAAACCACCTCTGCGCCCGCCAGCACCGGACTGGGATCTGAATGTGGTTTTACAGCGGATCACCTGTCCGCCTTTTGAACCTATGGCTACCTGTTCTCTCCGTTTTCTTTCTTGAAAAACTTTATTCCTGATAGCCCTCACTTCCGCTAGACGCGTAAGTGAATTGCAGGCCCTCGTGTCTGATCCCCCTTACACTCGGTTCTACAAAAATAGAGTAGTCCTACGGACTCACCCTAAATTTCTTCCAAAAGTGGTCTCCCCTTTTCACATCAATCAGGAGGTGGTACTTCCGACCTTCTTTCCCAGGCCACACTCCAGCCGAGCTGAAATGGTCCTGCATACCCTGGACTGTAGAAGGGCATTGAACTTCTACCTTGACCGTACGCGGGAGCACCGTAAAGCTGCTCAGCTTTTTGTGTCTTTTGACCCCAATAAATTGGGGCTACCGGTCTCCAAGCGTACTCTGTCCATCTGGGTTGCTGACTGCATCGCTTGGGCTTATGGGGCAGCCGGACTCTCGTTAGAAAGTCGAGTCACGGCTCATTGTGTTCGGGCGAAGGCTACGTCAGTGGCTTACCTCCGCTCTGTTCCGTTGGCAGACATCTGCCGGGCCGCTACTTGGTCTTCGAGCCAGACTTTTGCGGTCCATTACTGCCTCGAGAGGGAGTCCCGCAGGGACAGTGCTTTCGGACAGGCAGTTCTCCGAAATCTCTTCGAGGTTTGAGCAACTCCTACCCTCCATCCCGGATGGGGGCTACCGGTGGGTAATAATTCAGTGAAGATTCCTTCCTTCTGTGCCGCTGAGCTAGAGGGAGCTCATTTTTGTGCTTAGGGTCTCTGGTAGCCTTAAGCTTGGGAGTCCCATATGTGAGGACTGACTTCCTGCTTGGTCCTGGAGAAAGCGTAGTTACTCACCTGTAACAGGTGTTCTCCAGGAGCAGCAGGAATCAGTCCTCACAACCCTCCCTCCTCCCCTTGGAGTTGCAATCATCTGCTTAAGTTTTTTTGCAAATTTTTATGCTGTCTTTTAGCTATGTCATCAGACTGGCTAAGATGGCACCCTTGGGCGGGAAGGAGACCGCGCATGCGCGCTGCAATTCCCAAAGGCTTTCTTTGAAAGCTGGGGAAAATTGCTCCGCGAGGGCTCCGTCGGCGCCGACGTCACCCATATGTGAGGACTGATTCCTGCTGCTCCTGGAGAACACCTGTTACAGGTGAGTAACTACGCTGTTTCTCCTCTTCTCTTGCAGAGAAAGAGGTCTGACCACTATCAAATGATAGTATCTGTGCTAGCATGTATTTTTCCTTTTTATAGACTTACTACATGGTAAGTCTTCTTCTTCAGCTCTATTCTCTTCACCCTCTTACCACTGTAAGAGCAAACGTATTTACTGGAGGGTTTTCTTCTCAACCCTTCTAAGTGTGTCACTTTCCAGTGCGGAGTTTTCCTCCCTGAGTTTCCTCCCCTGTCTTGATTTTACTTTAAGACAGTTTATCAGACATGTACAGAGTTTTCTAATCCTGTTCTGTCTGTTCTTTCTGTTTTTTTTAATCAGTAATATTCTTTCTGCTGTCTGGTCAGCAGCTGCCTATGCAGGAGCCTTAATATTTGGTCCACTGATTCTTGCCCACAAGCAACCGGATTGTAATCCTTTAACATTCTATCTGGTCTTAGTAGTGGCTCCAAGTCAGTGTTTTTTCCATCTATCTTGGAGATTATCCCACTACAAGCTTCTGGGTTGCTCTTCTATTTCTGCCATCTCCATCCCCTGGATTTGGCAGCATAGTGGGCTGCGATACTGGCTCTAACAGCCAGTCCTATCTCCTTATTCTCCTGCATCATGCTCTCTGCAATCCTACAGAGAAGCTTTCCACTATGGGCCCTTGCTAGAGAGCATGGTTTTTTTCTCCAACAGCTATTTTAGATGGTTGGAAAAGGCTTTTCAGTCATGTCTCCCATGACTAGAAGGATCTCCCTTCTTTTGCTATCTCCTTTTGCCATAAAGGACATAAGCCTTCTCTTACCTAAGAGCTTAAGGAATTGCCAATTCCCTGCTTTGGTCCATGGCATTCCCAATTGCAGATATGCTTTTTCTCCTTGCAGCTCGTCCTCATGGTAAGAATGCATGATACCTTTTGCCCTTCATCAGGTCAACATGGTACCTCATCCTTTTCTGTCTTCTGTCTACTTACCATGCTAGAGTCTTGAATGACTCCGGACTTGCTGATTACACAGGTACAGTACCAAAAAACTGCCTCCAGTTTTGCAACTGATTCCTATAGATTTTGGGGTGCTGAATCCAGGAAAAATAGCCAAAATGTTCCATCACGTCACGTTTTCTTGCAAAATTAGATTTCTTACCCATATAAGGAATGTTCACATAATTTCTTTTTAGCCGACTGCAGTTTATTTTCTTGGCCCAAAATAGAGGTTGTAATGGTTAACTAACTAGAAACACTCCCTCATGATATTTTAGAGTGTTTTGTATTCATTTTATACATTAACAGGACAATTGGGAGGCGGGGGGCTAAATCCAGTACTTGCGCTGGTGCATGTTCTTTCCTGTTCGCCTCGCCTCGTTCGCTCGCTCAAACACGGTGGTTGCGACATGAACGTTCCTGTCAAATTTCAGTTTCTTGCAAGTTCATTATTACCTTTTGTTTGCTTAGTCGTAATCCAGCTTTATTCCGAAGTGGTTCACTACAGTTGTAGTTTGCAGTGCTGTGTATTTGTGATGGCTCACAGAGCCAGAGGTTGCGTCAACTCTCCGGACAGTTTTTGTTTTATTTGTGGGGAATATACCGTGAAAAAGCGGCAGAGGAACATTTCTGCATTTATTAAAGTATATTTCGCCTATTTCGGTTTGAAGTTAGGCGATCAAGACAAACCGTGGGCTCCTCACAAAGTGTGCAAGACATGTGAGGAAGATCTACGCTTATGGATGAAAGGTAAAAAACAAGCATTTCGTTTCAGAATACCTATGAAGTGGCGTGAACAAAGAGACCACAGCAGTGACTGCTATTTTTGCTCTTGCATTGTGAAGGGATACAAATTAAAAAATAACGTAATAAGTTACCCCAACCTTCCCTCAGCAATTAGGCCTATGCCTCATAGCAACGAAGTACCTGTGCCTGAACCACCAAAATCTTTGGATCATATTTGTGTGGACGGTTCTGATCATGATGAGACTCATCAGATGGCTTTTCCCGATGAGTCCAGTACTTCCGAGTTTGAAACTGAACCAGATCCGAAACCTGAATTTTTCTCTCAAGCTGAATTGAATGATTTAGTCCGGGATTTAGGACTCCCAAAAGATGCTGCCCAACTGCTAGGTTCTCGGCTTAAACAGAAAAATCTATTGTCACCAGGAACAACTTTTTATTGGTAACGCAACCGCGAGACACAATTTTTGAAGTATTTCAGCAAAGAGGAAGATTTGGTATTTTGCAACGATATATACGGAGTGATGGAAAAGTTTAAACTCAAGTATGATCCTGCTGAATGGCGGCTGTTCATTGATTCGTCAAAAGACAGCATAAAAGGTGTTCTTCTTCATAATGGCAACACATTCGCTTCAGTTCCTATTGCTCACTCTGTTATTCTCCAAGAAAAATACGAGAATTTCGCCCTGATTCTTCAGAAGATTCGTTATGATGAGCATAAGTGGATGATTTGTGGAGACTTTAAAATTCTATCCATGCTATTAGGGCAGCAATCCGGTTTCACCAAATATCCCTGCTTCCTTTGCTTGTGGGATAGCCGGGCCCGCGACCTACACTGGGGGAAAAAAGACTGGCCAATTCGGGAGTATTTGAGACCCGGTGAGAAAAATGTTCTTCATGAGAGCTTGGTACCTCGTGATAAAATTCTATTACCACCTCTCCACATTAAGTTGGGTCTCATTAAGCAATTCATCAAGTCCCTTCCAAAAGATGGTGAGTGCTTTCGGTACCTTTGCTCAAAGTTCCCCCGACTTTCTGAAGCAAAGCTAAAGGAAGGAGTGTTTGTTGGCCCTGATATAAGGAAACTCATTTCAGATGGAGCATTCGCTGAAACGATGTCTGAGAAGGAAAAAGAAGCCTGGGATTCCTTTAAGGATGTTGTTCTCAAATTCTTGGGGAACAGGCGGGATGAGAACTATAAGGATATTGTTGCCAGGATGCTCAATGCCTTCAAAGAACAAGGCTGTAACATGAGCCTGAAAGTCCATTTCTTGCACTCCCATGTGAACTACTTTCCCGAAAACCTGGGGGCGTACAGTGAAGAACAAGGTGAAAGGTTTCACCAGGACATCAAGGACGCAGAGAGAAGGTACCAAGGAAGATGGAACACCACTATGATGAAAAATATGCCAAGCAGCGCACCAAGAGAAGCATTCGGTGGAAGAAGAAACGGGCCCACCAGGAGATTGATTGACCCAAGAATGACTTTAAAATCTAAACTGTGTTGACAAATATCGTGTTTTTACTAAACTTTGAAATAAAAATTTGCTAGTTATTACCACAGTGTCGGATCTCATTTATTAGAATTTTATTTTCACACCATCGGGTGTTTGTCTTCATGTATTGCAATGGTGGGGTTTGCGTTTTCTATTCTTACATACATACCTGTACAACATTTTTTGCACATTTCTTTGCTTTGCTTTGTGTCTAACCTCGCTCTTATATGCTCAATGTTTGTGCACATGTATGTGGCTGTTTTAAGTGCAATTTTGCTACCATCACAGTGTGTTTTGTTGACATTACTCTATTCTTATGTGCTGCCTTGTTACAATTTTCTTTATTCTTATTTGAATAACTACTAAACAATTATTATAAAGAATTCATCCAAGAAACTTTTATCTCGATCGCACTCAATCTGAAACATTCACCTCAAACTGCTAACCCAATGTAGCAAAAAATCTGTACGTGATGGAGCAAATTGGTTACCGGATTTGGATTCAGCGCACCAAAAAACGTAAAAATCAATCGAAACATTAGAGGCAGTTTAAAAAAAAATTTTTTTAGTGTACCTGTGTTATAGATGGATTTTATCCTCTGTTTCTTATGTAACCATCCTGGTTCTTTTCACTAGCTAGCATCCTTGCGGATCATAACCAGGGGGAATAGATTCTCTATATATCTTCTCAAGTAGGTTGCTCCTTCTTGCTTTAGATGAATCTTTCCTCTCCACATGTCTTATGTGAAGACCACGCTGTAGGCATATATCTGTCTGTTTAATTGCAGACACCCACTTTTAAGCCTACATATTCAGATTTTTCTTGGTGTGTATTTTACACCCTTCCATATCTCACTAAATATATTCTTATATGTCTATTCATATATATATATATATATATATAGATATAGATATAGATATATGTATCTGTCGAGATATTCCATTATAGATAGATATGTCTCCACATACTTATCTATCTAACTGTCTATATTCATATAGCTTCTGTTTCTGACAGAAGGGTTTTTTCCCATAACTCTGCTATTCAGCAGTTCTCCAGGACCAAGCAGGAAGTCAGTCCTCACTTATGGGTGACGTCGGCGCCGACGGAGCCCTCGCGGAGCAATTTTCCCCAGCTTTCAAAGAAAGCCTTTGGGAATTGCAGCGCGCATGCGCGGTCCTCTTCCCGCCCAAGGGTGCCATCTTAGCCAGTCTTCTTTTTTCCGCGGAGCCCTACAGACGTACCCGTCGTGTCCCCGCGAAAAAGTTGATATTTCTTCATAATTTATTCTTTTTCCCTTTGGTTCGACGCCGGTCTTTTTCCCGCCGGACTCGCGACGCCGGTCACGAGTCCTCTTCTTCTTTTCGGTTTTTCTGACTTAGTCAGCTTTCGTTTTCGGTTTTTCCCTGGCAGCCCGGTCCTTTGACCTCGCCGGGGCCCTTTTTCCCCCGATGGCTGCCAGTGGTTTCAAGCGGTGTGGTCAGTGTGACCGAAATATGTCACTAACTGACACACACGACTTTTGCCTCCGCTGCCTGGGCCCGGATCATGAAGAAATGATCTGTGGGCCCTGCGGCAAAATGTCCTCCAAAGCGTTGAGAAGTCGGCGGCATCAGCGGGATAGGATCTTCGCTGACCCCAGCCGTACCCGGACCTCGTCGGAGGCCTCCGCGTCCAAAGGTTCCAGCTCGGACCGTCGCCGGAGTTCCTCCGACAGGGGTTCTCCCTCCGGGGACCATCGACGTAAGGTGAAACCCGCGAGGGCGGCGTCGGTGGACGCTCCTGGCTCCGCGAGGGCCAGGTCGCATAGCCCCGATAGCCGTCCCGGGTCCTTGGAGAAGGAGCACCTCACGAAGCGACCTCGCCTGGAGTCGGAGCTGCCTGCTCGGGTAAGTCCTGTGGTCCTCCTGGACTCGCCTCCGCGACAGCCGACGTCGGGCCCGACGCCGTCGGGGCCCGAGTCGGGGGCTGCTGGGTCACCTGAGCTCGGACTCAGGTTGACGGCCTTGGAGAGCAGACTGTCTGCCTTCATGGACCAGCAGCGGGCACTGCTCGCTGGCTTCGCTGGCGCCGCTGCCCCGACCGCCGGGACGTCGACGTCCAAGTCGACCCCGGAGACCGAGCCGATCCTCGAGTCGATGCGAACTCGAGTCGATCCTCGGTCGAGGTCACCCTCGGCCTCCCGTTCGGGACCGAGGTCGCCGACGCCGACTCCCTCGGCGTCGGGGCGGCAGGCGCCGCGCCCTGCCCGGGCCGACCCCACCGAGTCCTCGTCGGAGTCGGTCTGGGAGTCTGAAGAGGAAGAGTCGCCTGATTCTTTCCGGACTCGGTGTGTCCCCTCGGACTCACCGGAGTCCGAACCTCGGAAGCAGTCCCCCCCGGAGGATGCCCGGTTCTCGGACTTCGTCAGGGATATGGCCAAGGCTTTGGCCTTCCCTGCAGACCCCGAGGAGGAGCCTCGAGCCGAAGAGCTCGACGCCCTCCAGTATGACTCTCCCGCAAGGGAACACTTTACTGTACCGGTTCCTCCCATGCTGGAACGACTACTCTTCCGCATGTGGGAGAGTCCGGCCACCTCGCCGGTCCTGAGCAAGCGGGTCGATTCTATCTATCGAGTCCGCAAGAGCCCTGGCTTCCAAAAAGCACAGCTACCACACCATTCCATGGTAGTGGAATCGGCCATGCATCGTCTTAAGAGCCAGAAGATGCACTCCTCGGTGCCTCCTGGCAGGGAGGCCCGTAACCTGGATGGCCTTGGTAAGAAGTGTTTCCAGGGCTCTATGCTTGCGTGTCGTGTCCAGACCTACCAGCTATACATGGGCATGTATCTCCGAGACCTGGCTAAAGAGCTAGCCGGATTCTCCGCTGGTTTGTCCGAGGAACCCTTGCGGAGGTTCCTGGCCTTGTCCACTGGCATTCGGGAATGCTCAAAATTCATATCCCGAGCAGCCTATGATGGCTTTGAAGCATCGGCTCGAGTGGCCGCAGCCGGCATCGGTGCCCGCCGACAGGCTTGGCTTCAGTCGTCTGACCTTGAGCCCTGGGTGCAGGACAAGTTGGTCGATGTCCCCTGCCGAGGCGAAAACCTCTTTGGCAAGCCCATGGCTGAAAAGGCTGCACAAATTGAGACGGAGACTCTCACCAGGACTAGGCTTTCTAGGAAGACCTCCGCCCCTTCCCAGAAAAAGAAGGGCTCTGGAAAAAAGTCCTTTTACCCGAGGAAGGCGGCTGCCTACAAACAATACCCCCATTATCAGGCCCCTGCAGCTCCCCAACAGGGCCAGCAGGCCAAGGGACGGGGTAACGGGTCCCGTAGGCAGCAAGCCCCCAAGCCTGCACCACCAGCCCCTGCTCAGCAGGGTGGGGGTTTTTGACTCCTTAAGCATAGCCTCTCCCCCCCCGCTGGTTCCTCCCAGCACCGGAGGCCGGCTGGTTCACTTCGCCCACAGGTGGTCCGGCGTCACCTCAGATGCCTGGGTGCTTCAGGTCGTGAGAGAAGGATATCTTCTCCACTTCCACCAGATCCCTCCCTCCTACTTTCCGGGAGAACCTCCACGACCCCCTCTGCACAGGGAACTACTCCTTCAGGAGTTAGCGGGTCTTCTGCAGGAGCAGGCGGTGGAACCGGTGCCCCACCACCTGAGAGGTCTAGGCTTTTATTCCAGGTACTTTCTCGTACCAAAGCGGACAGGCGGCCTCAGACCCATCCTGGACTTGCGCAACCTCAACAAGTTCCTTGTGCGGGAGAAGTTCAAGATGCTTACCCTTGGAATCCTTCTGCCCTACCTCCAGCAGGGAGATTGGCTATGCTCCTTGGATCTAAAGGATGCCTATACGCACATCCTCATCCACCCAAGCCACCGCCAATACCTAAGGTTTGTGGTGGCAGGAAATCATTACCAGTACAGAGTACTGCCCTTTGGCCTGTCCTCCACACCGCGGGTCTTCACAAAATGCCTCGCGGTGGTGGCGGCCCATCTCCGGCTTCACGGCCTCTATGTCTTTCCGTACCTCGACGACTGGCTCATCAAAGCAGCGTCCGCCCCGGAGGTCACCAACGCCACACGTCGCACGGTGACTCTTCTGCAGCACTTGGGCTTTGTTATAAACTTCGCAAAGTCCACTTTGCTCCCCTCACAGGATCTCGAGTTCATCGGCGCAAGGCTGCACACTCCTCAGGCACGAGCGTTCCTACCGCTCGACAGGGCTCAACGGCTCATGGACCTAGCCGACCGTTTTCGCAGCCAGCCCCTGGTCTCCGCCAGGCGCTTCCTGAGACTACTCGGCCATATGGCTTCCACCGTCCATGTGACCCCCAATGCCCGCCTGAATATGCGGCCTGCTCAATGGTGTCTCCGCAAGCAGTGGCAACAGGCCACCGGCGGCCTAGCGGACCTAGTGCGCGTCTCCGAGCCGCTGGCCTCGTCTCTTCAGTGGTGGCTTCATCGGCCGAACCTAGTGCTCGGCATGCCTTTTCAGCCACATCAGCCGGGCCGGGTGCTGACGACAGATGCATCCCTCCTGGGCTGGGGAGCACATTGCCAAGGGGCGTGTACTCAGGGTCTCTGGAACGCGTGGGAGTCTGCTCAGCAGATCAACTTCCTGGAGCTCAGAGCGATCCGCTTGGCTCTCAAGGCCTTCTCCCACCTGACCTCTCGCCAGTCCGTCCTTGTCCAGACGGACAATCAAGTTGCCATGTTCTACGTGAACAAGCAGGGGGGCACGGGCTCCTTCCTTCTCTGTCAGGAAGCAAGGAAGCTCTGCTCTTGGGCCGTCAGTCACGGCATTCTTCTCAAGGCCGTTTATCTCCCAGGCCAAGAAAATTGCCTGGCGGACAAACTCAGCAGGATCCTCCAGCCGCACGAGTGGCGCTTGGATCCCTTGGTGGTTCAGAAGCTCTTTCTAAAGTGGGGCCTCCCCACGATGGATCTCTTTGCCAGTCCTCACAACCGGCAACTTCCTCGCTTCTGCTCTCGTCAGCCACACCCCCTTCGGGTTGCGGCGGACGCTTTCCTGCTCTCATGGTCGGGGAGCCTTCTGTACGCTTTCCCTCCCATCCCGCTAGTCTCTGGTACTCTTTTACAGGTTCTCCGAGAAAAAGCCTTCATGATCCTGGTGGCCCCTCGCTGGCCCAGACAGCCGTGGTTTCCACTCCTGCTGCAATTAGCGGTGGAGGATCCATTCCCTCTGGGGTTTCAACCGGATCTCCTCACTCAGGATCAGGGGTCTCTGCTACACCCCAACCTCAGGTCTCTCAACCTAATGGCCTGGCTGCTGAGAGGGTAGTCCTTGCTCCCCTTCTCCTGCCGACAGAGGTGGAGGAGGTCGTCCTAGCTTCGCGACGACCTTCTACCCGAAAATGCTACGCCCTTAAATGGCGTCGTTTCTCCGTTTGGTGTACCCAACAGTCTCAGGATCCCTTCTCCTGCCCGGTGTCGGTGATCTTGCAGTACTTGCTCTACCTCTCTAATCTGGGACTTAAGTCCAACTCCGTCAAAGTTCACCTCAGTGCTCTTTCAGCACATCATGTGCCGGTGGACGGCAGACCTCTTTCCAGCGACCCTCTCGTAGCGAGGTTTCTCCGAGGTCTCCTCCTACTTAAACCACCTCTGCGCCCGCCAGCGCCTGACTGGGACCTGAATGTGGTTTTACAGCGGATCACCTGTCCGCCTTTTGAACCTATGGCTACCTGTTCTCTCCGTTTTCTTTCTTGGAAAACATTGTTCTTGATAGCCCTCACTTCCGCTAGACGCGTCAGTGAATTGCAGGCCCTCGTGTCTGATCCCCCTTACACTCGGTTCTACAAAAATAGGGTAGTCCTACGGACTCACCCAAAATTTCTTCCAAAAGTGGTCTCCCCTTTTCATATCAATCAGGAGGTGGTACTTCCAACCTTCTTTCCCAGACCACACTCCAGCCGAGCTGAAACGGTCCTCCATACCCTGGACTGTAGAAGGGCATTGAACTTCTACCTTGACCGTACGCGGGAGCACCGTAAAGCTGCTCAGCTTTTTGTGTCTTTTGACCCCAATAAATTGGGGCTCCCGGTCTCCAAGCGTACTCTGTCCATCTGGGTTGCGGACTGTATCTCTTGGGCTTATGGGGCAGCCGGACTCTCCTTGGACGGTCGAGTCACGGCTCATTGCGTTCGGGCAAAGGCCACGTCAGTGGCTTACCTCCGCTCTGTTCCGCTGGCAGACATCTGCCGGGCCGCTACTTGGTCTTCGAGCCAGACTTTTGCGGTCCATTACTGTCTCGAGAGGGAGTCCCGCAGGGACAGTGCTTTCGGACAGGCAGTCCTCCGTAATCTCTTTGAGGTCTGAGCAACTCCTACCCTCCATCCCGGATGTGGGCTACCGGTGGGTAATAATTCAGCGAAGATTCTTTCCTTCTGTGCTGCTGAGCTAGAGGGAGCTCATTTTTGTGCTTAGGGTCTCCGGTAGCCTTAAGCTTGGGAGTCCCATAAGTGAGGACTGACTTCCTGCTTGGTCCTGGAGAAAGCGTAGTTACTCACCTGTAACAGGTGTTCTCCAGGAGCAGCAGGAATCAGTCCTCACAACCCTCCCTCCTCCCCTTGGAGTTGCAATCGTCTGCTTTAGTTTTTTTGCAGATTTTTATGCTGTCTTTTTTAGCTATGTCATCTGACTGGCTAAGATGGCACCCTTGGGCGGGAAGAGGACCGCGCATGCGCGCTGCAATTCCCAAAGGCTTTCTTTGAAAGCTGGGGAAAATTGCTCCGCGAGGGCTCCGTCGGCGCCGACGTCACCCATAAGTGAGGACTGATTCCTGCTGCTCCTGGAGAACACCTGTTACAGGTGAGTAACTACGCTGTTTGGGTTTCCACACACACAACCACTCCTGTGGTACTCAACAATTTTTATACCATAACCTAACGGTTTAGGTACCTCTGATACCTAATATCTCTCCTAGCTTACCCCAGTTAGGAGAGATATTGTAGATCTTCAGTTAATCACAGGCTTAACGCCTCAGGCATTTGTCCTATCTTCCTGGGATACAAGGGGTTCCTATACCCTTTCTCCCCACAAGGACTGTACCTGTTTGTCCAAATCGGTTAGCCTTTCTCTTTTTGCTCCCAAGAGTGACTACTCTGCCGCCAAAAGAGTTTGGTTTTTTACCATACAGCTTTCCGCTAAAGGCCCACCGTTTTTGTACTACCCCAGTTTCTCCTACTAGGGGTGCCTGTTGCCTTTCAGAATTTGACCTCCTCTGTTTTCCTACAGGTTTATTACCTCCACTTTACAGTGAGGTCCTCTTTACGGTTCCTCTTCTGGGTTCCCAGTAGATCCATGAACCTCCATATTCATATGCAATCCTGTTAGCGGAGGTCCATATTGCAGGGGTATGCGCGTGAATTTGCCTGACCGATAGCCGATTCCTTTGTTCTGTCTCCATGCAGGGGACGAAACAAAGCGGTGGTGGTGGCGGAAACGCTCACTCAGTTACTTCAGCTGAGAGCAGTGGTTCCAGTGCCTCGAGACCAGTACGGCTGCGGTCGATACTCCAATTATTTCATGGTTCCCAAGAAAGACGGGTCTTTTTGTCCTATTCTGGATCTCAAGGGAGTAAACCGTTGTCTTCGGGTGTCTCATTTTCGCATGGAAACTTTGCGATCAGTCATCGTGGCAGTGCGAAAGGGTGAATTCCTGACGTCTCTCGATCTCACCGAAGCATATCTTCACATTCCAATCAGAGTGGATCATCAGTGCTTTCTTCGGTTTGCGGCACCTCAGGGACATTTTCAGTTCCAGGCATTACTGTTCTGTCTCGCTACAGCGCCTCAATCCTTCACCAAGGGTAATGGTAGTAGTGGCGGCAGTGTTACGCAAGGAGGGGCTGTTGGTACACCCTTATCTCGATAATTGGCTCATCTGAGCAAAGTCCAGGACCGACAGTGTACGGGCTACAGCCAGAGTGGTACAGCTACTGGAAAGCCTCGGTTGGGTAGTCAGTGTGGCCAAGAGCCAATTAGTGCCCTCTCAGGTTCTGGAGTATTTGGGAGTCCGGTTCGACACTCGAGTGGGATCGGTGTTTCTTCCGGAGCACTGAGCCCAAAAACTTTGTTAATTTGGTGCGCAATTTTTTGAAATGCGCAGCGCCAACAGCCTGGCAGTATCTTCAGGTTCTGGGGACGATGGAAGCCACTCTGGAAGTAGTGCCTTGGGCGAGGGCGCACATGCAACCGTTGTAGAGGTCCTTACTTCGTCGCTGGTCTCATCAGGGGGACTCCCTGACAAGACGTCTGTCCTGCCCGGAGGGGGTCAAAAAGGCCCCTTCGATGGTGGTTTCGTCCAGGAAATTTGGCTGCGGGCATGCCTCTCGAGCAACCACAGTGGGTTGCAGTCTTAACCGACGCCAGTTTGTCGGGTTGGGGGGCTCATTGTGGGGAATTTGTTCGCACAAGGAAGCTGGAGCGCTCAGGAAGCTCAGTAGTCGATCTGTTTTCTGGAGTTGAGGGCTGTAGCTCTAGCGCTCAGTGCTTTCGAAGCCACTCTCCTGGGACGATCGGTCCGAGTCTTGTTGGACAATACCTCCGCGGTGGCATACCTCAACAGACAGGGCGGCTCTGGAAAAGGAAGTGGAAGACTTGTGCAACTGGGTAGAACCTCGGCTTCAAGCGCTGTCAGCGGTGCACATTGCAGGAGTACACAATGTGACGGCGGACTATCTCAGTCGAGTTCACGTGGACCCCGGGGAGTGGGAACTTCATGCAGAGGTCTTCACTTAGATAGTCCGCAGGTGGGGGTCACCCATTATGGATCTGATGGCTACCTTTCGGTCCGCCAAAGCGAGTCAATTTTACAGCAGGAGGCAGGAAAGGATGTCCTAGGGTCTGGATGCCTTGCTGCAACAGTGGCTCACGAAGGGGCTGCTCTATGTCTTTCCTCCTTGAGCACTTATAGGCCGGGTAGTTCAACGCATCAAGTCTCATCAGGGGCGCATTCTCTTAATTGCTCTGGATTGGCCATGACGTCTGTGGTACACCTATTTGGTGCGTCTTCTCGACGGTCGTCCTTGGCGGCTTCCAGCGCGGGATGATCTCCTACTTCAGGGGCCGCTGCGGATGCCGCAAGTGGATCGATTCTCGCTTACATTGAAAGGGCGAGGCTAAAGAAAAAGGGCTATTCCATGGTGGTAATCTCTACTTTGCTGTCAACCAGAAAGAGGTCGACTTCTCTAGCTTATGTGCGTGTGTGGTGTATTTTTGAGGCTTCGTGCGAGGCAAGGAAGGTGCGACCAGCTTCAGCTTCTAGTCCGGAAGTGTTGGCTTTCTTGCAAGATGATTTTGATTAGGGGTTAGCAGCTAGTTCATTAAGGGTGCAGCTGGTGGCTATTGCTTGCTATCGTGGTAAGAATAAGGGCGTCCCCTTAGGCTCCCTCCTGGATGTCTTACGTTTCCTGCGGGCAGTACCTCATCTACATCCTTTGAGAAGAGTAGTGATCCCTCTGTGGGATCTCAACTTGGTTTTGGGAGCATTGACAAGGGAACCCTTTGAACCCTTAGGTCAGGCCTTGTTGAAGGATTTGACGTTGAAGGCTGTCTTTCTCATGGCAATCTGTACCGCACACCGGATCTCGGAGTTGCAGGCTCTTTCTTGCCGAGAGCCGTTTCTAACCTTTTTTTGAGATAAGGTAGTTTTGCGTCCTGTTCCGTCTTTCCTGCTGAAGGTGGTTTCAGCTTTTCATGTGAGTCAGCCGGTGTCATTGCCAGTTTTACGGGCTGTGGAGGACAGCGTCTTTGACCATGCTCTGCATTTGCTGGATGTAAAGAGGGTTCTTTGTCGTTATCTTAAAGCGTCGGAGCCTTTTCGCAAGTCTGATCGGTTGTTTATACTCTTTGGGAGGCCGCGTAGGGGTGAAGCGGTGGCAAAGGCCTCCATTTCCATATGGGTCCATGAAGCCATATCTTCAGCTTATATTTTACAGGGTCGTCAGGTTCCTGTAGGCTTGCAGGCACATTCTACCAGGGCTCAAGCTACTTCATGGACGGAGTATACTTTGGTCCCTCCGGTTGAGATTTGCAAGGCAGCTACTTGGTCTTCGTTGCATACTTTCAGTAGGCATTATCGTTTGGATATTCAAGCGGCAGGAGATGCCTGCTTCGGATCAGCGGTATTGCATGCCGGTTTGTCACGTCCCTCCCATTAATGTACTGCTCTGTTACATCCCAGAGGTGCAGGACTGGACTGGAGGGATGATAAGGAAAGAGAAATTAGACTTACTTGCTAATTGTTGTCCCTTGAGGAACTCCAGTCCAGTCCCGGATACCACCCGGGTTTGTGGTTCGACAAGTCAGAGTTTGTTTTATGGCAATATGTTCAGTTGGGGCGAAGGATAGCCTCAAACCTAGGGTGGCTTAATCTAATTTTAGCCTGCTATTCTTTCTTTCCCTTCTTGTTGCGTGCTGTTGCGCTTCCTTTCTATCTCTCTTCTGGTCTATTCAAATCTTCTCCGGCATTGGAGGGAACATTCCTCTGTTGGTGGGAGGGAAAAGTTGTGTTAGGTATTTAGTTAAAGTATTTGACAATTGCGCTACTTATTTGTTATTCCTTTAGTTCTGCTTTGTCAATAGCTGGTGGGAGGTGCCAGCTGGTGGAAGGTGCCAGCAGTATATGTGAGGTGGCTTCAAGAATCTGCATGCCCAGTCTCCAAGCTGTGGGAGGAGGTACACTACCCAGAGGTGCGGGACTGGACTGGAGTTCCTCAAGGAACAACAATTAGCAGATAAGTCTAATTTCTCTTTTGTGCCTGTAGAATGCATTCAGTCATTTATTTATTTTTTTATTTATTTAACTATTTCTTTTATACCGCCCCTTCCAGAGATCAAGGGCGGTTTACATATAACAGATTAACAGTCTTGTACACAATTTGTATACATTTTACATAGAACAGTAGAAATCAACTATTTACATTGAACAGTAAATATAAACTTTGTAGGTATTGTAACAAAAACAACTAGAAGGTATTAAAGCAAAATCTTTGTAGGTATTAAAGCAAACATATCAAACTTTGTACAAAAGTATATTTACATCGTGTAGTGTGTGTGGTGTATGGGGTAGAAATTGGCGTAGGTGCTGGAATATATATAGATGGAGCTTTTTATACTTACCGGTGTAAATAACATCGTCGGCATAAATTAGGTATCCTATTTTATGCTTCTTGAAAATTGAGCAGATTGGTTGTATGTACAGGTTGAAAAGGAGGGCAGATAATGCTGAACCTTGTGGGATTCCCTGTTCTTGAGGAAAAGATGAAGAGGATTCTTGGCTGAATCTTACAAATTGGTATCTATTTGTAATGTATAATTTAAACCATTGCATAGTAGTACCAGTTATTCTTAGTTGTGCTAGTCTAGTGATGAGAGTAGAGTGGTCTACATTGTCAAAGGCAGAGGCAATGTCTATAAAGACAAGAGTGAAAGCTTGATTAATATTATCCATGCCACGGATGAGAGAGTCAGATAAGACTGTTAGCAGAGTTTCTACATCATGGTATGGACGGAAGCCATACTGGTGTTCGTCCAGAGGTGGGTATGTGTCCATGAAGTCCTGTAACTGCAATTGGACTATCTTTTCAATGATTTTTTCTAGAAAGGGGATGCTTGCAATAGGTCTATAGGATAATGGTTCATCGCTGTTTAAGGTTCTGTTCTTAAGTACTGGGCGTATGGCAGAGCGTTTAAGATCATTTGGCATATATCCTTGGAGGAGGGATTGATTAACCATATTAAGCAAGAATGGGGCTAGTTCAGCTTTAGATGCTTTTATCCAAGAAACCAGGCATGGATCTAGGTGAGAAGTGGTGGTGTTAATTTTAGTAATTGTATCAATGAGCTGTTTTTCATTGATAGCGTGAAAATTATTCCAATTGCTTTGGGTAGTTTGAGTTATCTGTGATATAGAGCTGGCTGTATGTTTATTAGCTTGGTGCAAAGTGATCTGCCAGGATTTGTGGGCTGATGGCAGATTTTGGGGCCTCATTTTGGTGGGTTTTAGTTAGAGATCTAACTATATCAAATAGTTCTCTGAGACGGTTGATGGCTTTATTAAGTGTGCAAGTGTAGTGGTTCCTTTTAGCAACTTGTATGGCTTCTTTATAAGATATAAGTGCTGCTGTGTAAAGAGACTTGAGATCTGGGGATTTTTTAGTCCTCCATTTTTTCTCGAGTTTACGGAGCTCTTTTTTAAGCATGCAAATATCGTAATTGTACCATTTTCGGATGGTCTGCAGTTACTTTTCTTGTATGTGCTTATGGGTATAGCTGCTTTATTAATTGTTGAGTGCCAGTTCTTTACTGATTCTTCTAAGTTATAGGTTTGAGATGTGAGCTGAGGGAGTATGTTATTCAGGAATGAATCTTTGATGATGTATCTAAATAGTGGCCTATGTTGTTCTGCATTAGTGACTTCTTGTACTGTAAAGGGGTTTGAGAGGTTAAACCTAAAGATGAAGTGGTCAGTTCATGGTACCTGAATTGTGCTAGGGGGGGAGTAGTTAGGGTGTTCAGTGATAGCTTTGGGGAGGAATATCAAGTCGAGGGTGTTTCCCTTGATATGGGTGGGTTCGTTCATTGTTTTTCGGAAGCTTAAGCCTTCCATGAATTTCAGGAAAGTTATAGATTGTTGCAAAGGGAGTAAAGCTAGATTGAAATCTCCTAGAATGATATGAGTTTTTTAGGTGTGAGTTGTGGTGGATGATTCTAAGATTATTGTAAGGTTAATGTGGCTGCTAGTAGGAGGTCTATAGCAGAGGCAAATTGCTAGATTTTTGTTCTCAATTTTGAGTAGATCTAACCCATCATTATTATTACAGGCACTGGTGGAGGTGTTGAGGTCTGCTTTGGTTAGAATTAGAACTCCACCACCTCGTTTGGTGTCTCTTGGGCAGATAAACAGTGTGTATCCATTAGTATTTAGTTGGTTTAAGAGGATGGTGTCATGAACAGTGAGCCACGTCTCAGTGATACAAAGGATATCTGGGGGATTCATCTGATATGATATCTAGTATTAACAGTATTTTATTTCTAATAGATTGCGAGTTTATTAGTATGTATTTTAAAGTTTATTAGGATCTGTCTGCTTGAAGGGTTTGATATAATTGCTAGGATTGATAACTATTAGTCTTTGGTGATGTTTGTATTTGTGATAATGACTCTGTTCATTATTTTGATGATTGTGCCAGTAGCAAATTAGGTTAATGTATGGGCGATGATGAATGTTGGGAATGGGATGAACTGTAAACAAGTTTTGAGGAGTCTGGAGAGAGTTGATTACAGTCGAAATGAGAAGGAGAATGTATAAGGCATTAGTTATTAGGAATTTGATGTCGTGTTTTTTTATGGTTTGTGATGTGATGTGATTTGTGGACATAAGGTGTCTGATAGATATACAGAGACAATCGGCAACCAGGGGTGGTATGTTAAAGCAGATAGGCTACTTGTGATTGCTGGAGACCTAGTACCTGGGTCAGAGAGAGGAATGACGGAGAACTCAAAATTGTAGCCTGGATGATGTCACATACTAACGTACAATAAACCTTATAATGCTTAATACAATGAATTGCAGAGAGGTATTTTAAAGGGGAGGCCCAAGTTACGTTTTGTTACTAGGGTCAAGTTAAAACAATGTATCACAATTTAGACATTACTTTTGTATTGAGGTTACAATACATCAGAGAATAGTCAAATAGTATAACATTATGTAGCTTACGGATCTTGTTCCAGGTGTCAGGAGGTTAGGAGGTCCTCGCCTAAGGGCCTCGCGCTGGCTTTTAAATGCTGTCTGTGTAGGTGGAGACAGAGTTCTGTGGGCGGAGCTTGCTGGTAGCATGCAGAGTAGGAGCAGGAAGAGGCAGCAGGATGGAACAGCCCACAGTTTCAGTCTCACCTCTTTGTTTCTGCAGATTGCTGGACTTGTGCTCTTTGTTTAGGCAGCAGCTAGATAGAGAAAGAATGTGTTGCTTGCTTCGAGGGGGTCTCAGATTGAGATTGCAGTCCCCAAGATGGATCAAAGAAGACTTTCTCCTGTGCCGCGCTGGCTTTTAGATGCTGTCTGTGTGGATGGAGACAGAGCTCGGTGGGCGGAGCTTGCTGGTAGCGTGCAGAGTAGGAGCAGGAAGAGGCAGCAGGATGGAACAGCCCACACAGTTTCAGTCTCACCTCTTTGTTTCTGAAGATTGCTGGACTTGTGCTCTTTATGCAGACAGTGGCTAGGCAGAGAAAGAATGTGTTGTTTGCCCCAAGGGGGTCTCAGATCGAGATTGCAGTCCCCAAGGTGGATCAAAGAGGCGTCGGAACGGAATTGATGCTAAGATTCCGATCGCCACTACTTTGAGTTTTAACCTGATTCCAGTGAGGCAGCCATGAGGCTCTTACACAAGTGATCAGCCTGACCCTTCCCCCCAAGCCATGAGGCTCTTACATAAAGTAATCAGCCTGCTAAGAGAAGACATTAAGATTTCAGTAGACACCCTTCCCCCCACTCCAGGCCTGAGCACAATATCCCCTAGCCCAGAAATCAGCAGACCAGAGCACACCGGTTTGGACGGGTCACCCAGGTACCTTCCCCAGGGGCTGCTGATTGGTGGACAGGAAATACCTGTGGCAAATGGGATTATAGAATGAGTTTAAAATTGTACTGTATATAAGGCATTGTAGGACGTCCCTCGGGGCTCAGATTTTTATGGAGACTGCCGGCTCTCTCTGTCTGAGTCTGTGCGCACATTAAACATTCTGTTTGCATTCCAGCCTGTCTGTGAGTTTCCTTCTGTGGGTGAGTGAGAGAAATAGAGCTTTTTCACAGCATTTCCTGCAACATTTTCTGGCACCCCAGGTGGGACCCTATAAATTAAAAGAAAAGCCTCTCTCTCATCACACCCATGGTGGGAAGACTTCTGCTTTTGCAGCATCTGGGACTCTGCCAGTCAGGGACCGGGCCCCTCCAGGTGATTAACGGTCCTTGGCGCCCCGGGCCACTTTGTGCTCGGAAGGACACCTTGATTTGTCTGGTCAGTCGGTCCCTGCGGCTGAATCCCCGATTGAAAACCGGCTGGATAGACTGGCATCCAAACTCCCTGTCTGATCAGAGTTTTGGTGAGTATTACTACCTTATTACTGTTTTGGCTAGTTCTGTACTCTGTATCTGGAAATCCTGGAAATTTCTGTAAACCTGTAGCAGCCCGATCACCTGCAACGAGCAGTCCGAAGAGGGGTCCTAGTGGCCCTGAAACCATTGCTTGTCCTGTCTGTATCTGGTAAATCTGGTGGGAATAGGAGGGGAGGGAGGGAGGGGGGCGCGCTTGCGAGTACCGGTAAATAAACTGCAGTATAAATTCAACTCTGCCACCTCGGGTCCCTTAAAAGTATTTAAAGCGCTGCCAAAACTTCTTAAAATGACCAAAACATTAGCACTTGACCCCCTTAAATGTGCTTCTAGTGTTGGGGGCTTCTCTTGTGCTGCCATGTGCTTGTGCTGCCATGTGCTTGTGGCGTTGGGGGCTTATTTTGTGCTAGTGATCCTGGAGCTCCATCTAGTGGACCTTAGAAAAATAGCTAGCTATATTTCTCATATTTCTAATATCCTCATGGTAAAAGTTAAATCCTATGATACAGCTAGAGAGAGTGTGTGTAATGTGTATTTGTAACAGCTGCTACTGAGGAAAGAGAGTGTATGAGTATTCGCTGCTGAGACGTCTCTGTTTTCTGTTTTCCCTTTCTTTTTCCCTTTGTGGTCCTGTGTGTTTTGTGCAACCAAACTCTGCTTGTTACCTGGATTATATTGTATATTGTATTCCCAGAAGTGAGATTAGAAAATTTACACTGAACATTGCATTCCTAGAATTGAGATTAGAAGATTTTCACTGTAAATTGTGATTTTGCAAATTGTGATTAGAGCATGGGGTCCGGAGGCTAAATTGTAGTGAAGGAGTATCCGGACCAGCTTCCCTATATAGATTCATGGCTGGCCCATATAGTTAATGTGCTGTGTAGAAACTGTTAGTGTCTCTGTGTTTGTTAGAGTGTCTCTGTGTTTAGTTGTGACATTAGGGAAAGATTAGGGAAAGAAAGCTTTTGTCCAGACATTAGGTCTTTATATTTCAGGATTGATTTTGATACTCTATCAGTAAAAGGTGAAGTTATTAACAAATCGCCCCTGTGTCCCCAAACAGTGAAAAACACCAGGTCTACTGATTGCAGGGAAAGGGACAGTTTAGAAAGGGGGGTGAGGTTTGCTGTCTGTAGACTGTAGTACTGGTATAGCAGTGAAGGAAGACAATTGCTTCATTTAACGCATATCCAGTTTCATTGCTATGTTTCATGCATAGTCAATAGTCAGGGAGCCAGGTTTTTTTTATCACACCTCTCAGCAGTGAGTAAGGGGTGGTTGAAAACTGCTGAGATAGTTTGCATAGCTATAGAAAGATACTGGGAGGAGTTCCTTCTTCTAGCAGATGAATGGAGGCCCATTAGAGAGTGAAGGAAGACAATTGCTTTATTTAATGCATGTCCAGTTTCATTACTATGTTTCATGCATAGTCAATAGTCAAAGAACCAAATTTTTGATCACACCTTTCAGCAGTGAGTAAGGGGTGGTTGAAACTGCTGAGATAGTTTGCATAGCTATAGAAAGATACTGGGAGGAGTCCCTTCTTCTAGCAGATAAATGGAGGCCCATTAGAGAGGACAAAAGAAAAAAAATCACCTAGGAGTCTTTCTCCTAGAGGACAAAGAACCCCAATTCACCTAGCCACACCTAGCCTGCAAACAATCCTCTTGTCATCAATTTTAATTGTAGAGTTTTGAGCTTCTAGAACCATGGGGGGTGCCTCCTTTGAACATCCTCAAATGTCTGCTGGAAGCAAACAAAGGCTGAAGAAAATCCTTATAAGATTATGAAGAAATGAAGATTTTTTTTTACTTGTCTTTTTAAAGCCTGAATTTTATCTCTGGTACATATATTTGGTTTTGACTGCACATACAAAATTAAACAAGTAATACTTCTGCATGATATGCCATCTTTGACATTTTATTCTGCAGACAGTAAATGCTGTTTTGATGATTGCATTCTTTCCTGCTTGGTACATTAAACTGCCTTGATCAACTGTATTCATTTTTCTGATACTACAATGATATTGCATTCCAGGTATCTACCAACCTTTTTATGGAAAAGTATCAGTTTCATGCTTGTTTTGAACTGTAGGATTCAAGGTAATTACTTTGCCTTGTTAAGCACTGTGCTGACAAATGATGAACAGAACAGTAACATCATAGATGCTATACTATTGGATGTTGGAATAAATTCACCTGTTATTCTGTATTTGAATTTTACGCATTGGGGTCCAGAGAAAAAGTGTACCTTGTTTTGAGGGTTTTTCAGTTTCAGGAGTACAGTATATTATAGCACTGTGAGAAACAAATCTTTTTAGTTTATACACTTGCACTTTGTTACCAAATATACTGGTAGCAGTACATTATGTAGAGGTCCAGTATACACAGCAATAATAAGGATACATTAGTATCTATGTATGCGATTGGTGGAATGATGCAGGTGATGGGGGAGTGTTGTGAGGGATGAAGTGGGATATTAAGAAGAAGGACTTTTGATGGACATTAAACTGATGAAGGTAATTTGAAGTGATGTATCTGGCTAATGAATATGTAAACAAAAGAAAAAAGAAAAAAAGAGATGAGCATTTTATTCCTGAATGGGGCCTGGGGCCATGTCACCAAATTGCAATCCAGGGAGCCCAGCGGAGGGAGGTGGCCGGGGTCCAGATGGAGCAGACCATCCCGAGAACTCAGAGCTGCCCACCGCTGAGATGTGTGAAGGAGTCCCTATCTGGATCAGTGTGTCACATTGAAAACGGGCCAGGGTGTCTGCCTATGAGAATGAGAGGTTCAAATTTTGAGAGAGACAGAACTTGAACTTCAGAGAAAGGTGAAGCACACTGCGAGGTCCTGGGGAACTGCTGAGAGGCAGGAAAAAGAACTGTTGGACTGACTGGGGGGGGGTTTTGGGGGCTTCTGTGAATGATTGTATTATTATCCTTTTAATATTGTTTTCTTAGAAAGTAACTGAAATCTACAAGCCATTTCGGCTTCAGCAACTGCAATACCCACACCAGCTCAAGTTTTTGCTGTACTATTCTCAGAGCTTTCTTTATCACATTATTAAGCACTGCTGCTTTTGACATACTTTCATGTTATGTGTTTTCAATATTATTGACCAGCTGCAAGAAAATGATGTTACAATGTATGTTGTCTCTAGGGAACAGTACCAGAAGCTGCTTTTCTGATGACCCCTATCTGTCTCAAATGGTTGCTTGTCCATTGCCCTTAGTGGGATTACCTTTGCCCCATTCACAAGAAAAGAAAAAGAAAAATTGGGAATGAAGGGAAATTGGCTGATAGGTATGTCTAGTATGGCTGCATCCTTGCCTGAGGCTGTAATACATTATGATGGCACGGAAAAAAAGCATGTGGGCTAAGAAAATGAGTACCCAGAGCCCAGCACAACAAGAGTAAAGCCAGGGGGAACCATACTCTGAGCAGAAGTGCACAGAAAATGGACCCAGCTAAGAAAAGACAGCCCAGGCCTGAACAGATTGAACAGGCCTGAGCAAGCTGGGCAAGCCTGGACAAGTTAAACAGGCCAAACAAAGCTGGTGATACAAAGTACTCATATGCCCTGAAGACTACAGTGCCAGTGATTAATGAAGCAAAGGGAATGGCAGGGTGCAGCCAGAATGACTCAACACTAGCAAGAATAAAAGCCATTAATATGCTGATAAGGGTGGATCCCAGGGAAAGAGCCTTTGCCCCAAAGGAAAGAGGCCTCTGCAGACTTTTTGCACACGGCCCTCCTTTGTCCCAAAGGAAAGAGGCCTCTGCAGGCTCTGCAACCTTTTACAGTCAGAACAGCAACTTTTGCACACGGAACAAAAACTTTTGTGCAGGAGTTGCTATAGAGGGTATAGGGTATGTGTTGTTTTAAACTCACTGATGCAAGTGTTTCCATTGAACACTCTATCCAAGATCTAAGTGATCTAGTTAATCATATTACTGACCCGTCCATGGGTCCTGGGTGGTTTATGAAGTGGTTCAGTTGGCTAGGGGGACTAAAAAATCCCAGTGGTAGGGGTTCTTTTTATTTACTGCTATGTGCCATTCTGCCATGTTGAATCCCCATTCTTTACCGCTTCATTACCACCACCCTTGATACCCTGGTAGAACGCAAGGCGGTTACCACTGTCATGGCCCTGACCCAATACACCCCTCTGCGGCTTGCCTTCAGTAATACAGCCCTCAACCGCCTCTAGCGGTTGAGGTCTCACTTAAAAAGGGGGGAGTGAGGCAGCCATGAGGCTCTTACACAAGTGATCAGCCTGACCCTTCCCCCCAAGCCATATGGCTCAATGAACAGAACTTACACATTAATTTCGCAAAAACTGACGTTCTATATATTACTAAAAACCAAACATACACACCCCCAAACACCATCACACTTGATAACCATGAGATCAATATAAAAAAGGAAATAAAATACCTGGGTGTGATACTTGACAATAAACTTAACATGGATTCTCACATAAAATATCTAACAAAAAACATACACTACAAACTTAAGACCTTGAAACAACTAAGACCATTAATCCACTTACAAGACTTCATAACCATAATACAAGCCATCATCACCCCACACTTTGATTTTGCAAATCTAATCCTTAATGGCATCACAAAGCAAAATATTAAAAAATTACAACTAACTCAGAACATCGCAGCAAGGATAATAATGAATATAAGCTCAATTGAACATATCACACCGACATTAGCCGAACTCCATTGGCTACCTATCCACAGCAGAATAAAATATAAGATATTACTTACAACATTTAAACTAATAAATAACTTAGCGCCAACTATACTCAATACACTCATCAAGATAGAAATAGATAAAAGATCACAAAGAAGTAGAAACACTAACACTATAGCAGTACCAAAAGACTACACAAAAGCAAAAAAACAAACCAACATGAGAGCATTCTCACACTCAGCTCCTACCCTCTGGAATAACCTTCCTGACAACATTCGCTCACTATCAGACATAAAGGAATTTAGAAAAAAACTGAAAACCCATTTATTCTCATTGCATTACAACCAAGGATCAGAGACTGGCCAGACGACACAAAGAGACGCAGGTTAACTACTACAATTCAAACAACATATACCCACGTGCCTGAAGCCTATATAAAGTATACAACCACACGCGACATATGATACAATTTGTATATATTTACTATGTATATATGTTATAATAGTTTAAAAATTTACTGTTTAAATTTATACCGTTATCTGTATCTAGTTCATCTGTTCTATGTAAAATGACTTGGTATGATACTATCCATACCATATAACACACTGTTCATTGTAAACCGCACTTGATACTTGTGAAAGAGCGGTATAGAAATAGTTGTTAAATAAAATAAATAAATAAATAAATAAATGAGGCTCTTACATAAAGTAATCAGCCTGCTAAGAGAAGACATTAAGATTTCAGTAGACACCCTTCCCCCCACTCCAGGCCTGAGCACAATATCCCCTAGCCCAGAAATCAACAGACCAGAGCACACCGGTTTGGACGGGTCACCCAGGTACCTTCCCCAGGGGCTGCTGATTGGTGGACAGGAAATACCTGTGCCAAATGGGATTATAGAATGAGTTTAAAATTGTACTGTATATAAGGCATTGTAGGACGTCCCTCGGGGCTCAGATTTTTATGGAGACTGCCGGCTCTCTCTGTCTGAGTCTGTGCGCACATTAAAGATTCTGTTTGCATTCCAGCCTGTCTGTGAGTTTCCTTCTGTGGGTGAGTGAGAGAAATAGAGCTTTTTCACAGCATTTCCTGCAACACCGACTCCGATTCCTCAGAACTGAATGTCGAGTCCCTCGGTTCCTGAGGCCTCGTTGATATTCCTTCTGACTCTTCGCCGCCATGAGTGGCGCTTGTCCCCACTGTAGGATATGTTCTTCCAGGAGTTTATTAGGGACATGGTGAGGGCTCTCTTGATTGCAGTTGCCAATGAGGCTGCCACACTCCCGGTGCATTGCATTTTACAGAACCTCATGTTATGCTTGTGGGCGGCTTTTCTGACCGTGGCCTTAGTTAGTAAGAGACTGGACACAATGTATAGGGTTCCTGAGTGCCCGGGCTTCCAGAAATCTCAGGTTCCATACTATTCCATGGTGGTGGAATCGGCAGCGTGCCATATTAAAAGTTCAAAGAATCATTCACCTCTGCTTTGATAACACTTATTATGTTGAATCCTCCACAACGATGCGTGCTGTTAATGATTTCTATGTTGACAATAAAAAGGTAGAGAATCGAGAACTCTGAATGGCTTCAGATGTCAATATTTCCAGGCAATGATGCTGACCTCTAGGATTAACTCCTATATGTTGTACATGGGAATGTTCCTAAAAAATATCACGGGGGGGGGGGGGGCGCTCATGAGCTTACGGGAAGATGGCAGCAGAATAACGAAACTCTGATACTGGGTCCCCTTATTGCACTGTGGGCAGGGGCAGAAACACTATTATTTGGCTTGTTTTAAGTCCTGGAGCTCCTGTGACTGTGCCCCTGACCCTTTTGAGCTGCTGATTGGCGGTCCTGTGCTTAAAGAATAGTAGGAGAAGTAAACCGCAGTTAGCGTTGCTTTTCCTAGTCCTGCTTCCACTGAAAATCTGGAGAACCTATTACTAATAATGAGCCTTTGGGGGTCCTAACGATCGTATGCCCTTATGTGCACCCTTTTGAACCTGGTCCTGGCGCTGGCGCTACTGACTGAACAGTTTACAAGCTAGCAGTTTGCCTTATACGGAGATCGGATATGCAGGAGAGAGCTGGCGATCGGTGAAAAATACCTGTGTGAGCCAGGTGTGCTTTCTCGCAAAGATCGCTGGTTTAAGTGGTGAGTCTGCTGGTGGGAGAAGCGTGGAGGATCTGCTGGTGCCCTTATTCTGCCATTCTGCTGCTTGGATGTGACTTTGGGGCCCTGTGCTGCTGCGGCCATCACCACACGGCCCTGGAACGCATAATTGGAACGCAGGACTCACTTGCATGAGTGGGAAGTAGACGTTTCCGGTGGCTGCAGAACACTTCCGATTGGCGCCTTGAAGATGTGGAGTTACAAGTGGATAAACCCTACTAGGGGGCGACTACTTGGACTAAGTGTATTGGCTAAATATCTTGCCTTTTTATAATTAATGTTTTCTTTATCTTACTTTGACCATAGAGTAGTTGTTGGAAAGGTTAGGGGCTGCTGATTACTATTGTAAGGGTTGGGGTGAAAAAATGGGACCTGGGTGGTTTAGACTTTGGGTCATCCTTACCATGCCCTGTCAAATTGGCAGGCAAGTGGTGATGACGGGGAGGGAGGGTGGAGATACATTGGGGGATGAGAGACAGGGAAAGGGTTGGGGGGGAGGGTTTGCGTAGGGATTTAAGAATAATAGAATGGGGAGAAGGGAGGCTGGAGAGTTTCTTTTTGTCTTTCTTTAAGAAGGAGCTGGGAGGGGAGCAGTTGATACAGGCTGGGGAGGAATGGATTATAGGGTTTGAAGGCCGGATGGACTACATGGGACAAGTCATTAAAAGGTGGGAGAAGGGAGGAGGATGATATGAAATGCCGAAGGTTGTTTCCTTCAATGTAAAGGGCCTCAACTCCCCTCAAAAACATTTGCTGTTATTTAAGGAGCTGAGGTCTTTTCAAGGGGAAATTGTGTTTCTGCAAGAAACGCACCTTTGTGGCTCTAACCAAGGTTGGCTAAAATGTAAGCCTTACTCTGAAGTGTGGGTCGCATCAGATGAGAGAGGCAGAAAAATATTTGGAGTGACCATGCTGTTTCATCAGGTATTGTCCCTAAGAGTGGAGGAAGTTAGGAAGGATACGTTGGGACGTTGGCTCCTTATGAATGCCCACCTAGATGGGCATCCAATCACTCTGGCTAATATATATGTGCCTAATGTGGGCCAGGTGATTTTCTTTGCACGACTGAAGGTCCTATTGGCAGAGTTTGTAAAAGGACCTATCATTTTGGGAGGAGATTGCAGTGCTCATATGGTGCCACACTTGGATTCCACAGGGCGGAATGTGAGGGAGGGTAATGGGATTAGCCAGGCATTGAGGATGTTTGACTGACCTGGGCCTGCGGGATATTTGGAGGGATACCCATCGAGGAGAAAAGAGCTATACATACTACTCACCAGTCCATCAGGTTCATACGCTTATTGACTATTTTCTGCTGGATCAGCATCCGATGGAAGGAGGGGTGGAGGCTGGGCATGGTGCTTTAACATGGTCAGACCATGCTCCTTGCTGGATTTTCCTTTCTGGTGATCTGAGTGGGAAGCGGAGGTGGATGTGGAGATTGGACGGGAGATTCTTCCAGCGGGTCTCTGCTGTTCACGATCATAGACGGTTTATACAAGAATTCTTTGAGCTAAATGGCACTGGGGAAGTTATGCTGCCGTTGGTTTGGGATGCCTTTAAGGCTATGGCTCGCGGCCACCTGATGGCCAAGGTGGCCCAAACCAGGAAAGCTTGGGCACAGGAATCTCACCGTTTAGAGGGGGAGGCCAAGTGTCTCCAGTTAGAACATGCACTTACTGGCTCTAAAAGTGTCTGGTGCCAGTGGCGGGAAACGCGGGCCCGATTGGATGCATGTGTGCAAAGGGATTTAGATAATATGCATCATAGACTATGACAACCTTTTTATGAACGGAGGAATAAAGTTGGGTGATACCTTGCTCTGCAACTCTGGTAGCAACACACTTCACGAGTGGTACACGAGATCCGGGATTCATTGGGAAGCCTGCGGGTGGTGTCTCGTGAGATAGGTGCAGTGTTAAGAGACTTTTTGGCGCAACTGTATAAGGCTGAACCCTTTGATTCCACTCAAGTGGACAACTACTTACGTGATATCTCTCTGCCGCGACTGGTTGACCTAGATAGAGAGCAATTGGAAGCAGAAATTACAGCACAGGAGGTGGATGGGGCTATTCGGCGTTTGAAGGCTGAGAGGGCGCCAGGGAGTGATGGGTTTCCTTCAGAATATTACAAAATGTATAGCGCCCAGTTATCACCAACGCTGGCGATGCTCTTTAATGAGGTGTTGCGAGGATGCCACTGTTCTCTACACAACGGGAAGCTGTTATTGCAGTGATACCTAAGCCAGGTAAATCGGCACAGGAGGCGGCTTCTTATCGCCCTATTTCCTTTTTAAATACTGATGTTAAAATACTGGCCTCAGTGCTGGCTGCCCAATCTGTGTTAGTAGAATTATTCTGCTTAGTTTTTAAACCTATGTGTGCATGTTAAGATGTTCTATGTAAAAAGTTATTCTGTTCCATGTAAAACAAGCTCTGCATTGTTAACTGTTGTTAATTGTACACCGCAACTGATCGCTGGAAGATGCGGTATATAAATAAGTGTTAAATAAATAAATAAATAAATAAATTGAACCAGTCCCTTCCTGATCTGGTGCACCCTGACCAGCTTGGCTTTGTGCCTGGCTGACTGGCCGCAGATAATGTTTGGTGGATGTTGCAGGTGATACATGCTGCACGTCAGGGACCCCAACCGGCGCTGTTGGTGGGAATTGATGCAGAGAAGGCGTTTGATCGAGTCAGCTGGGCCTTCCTATGGTGTGTACTGGATAAGATGGGGTTTGGGCCTAATTTTACTCGATGGGTGCGCAGTCTATCTCCAGGAACAAGCAGGAATAAGTCCTCACATATGGGTACGTCGGTACCGACGGAGCCTGCGCGGGAAAGCTCCCCAGCCTTTCAGATGAAAGGCTTTTGGGGCCTCCCACTGCACATGCGCGCTGCCTTCCCGCCTTCCTGACCAGCTCTCTTCAGTTTCTCTTTTTCCGCGGAGCCAGCAGGTCGTGTTCCTGTCACCGCTGAAGAAATTGTTAAATTTGTTATTTTTCTTTAGACCGCGTACCTGCCTTCCCCATACCGAAACCAGTACCGCCGGTCTCTCTTTCTTTCTTTATAAAAAAAAAAAAAAAAAAAGACTTTTTTATTTTCTTCAGCACAGCTTGGTACCTGTTGTTAGGCCTTAAGGCCTACACAAATTCTCCTCATGGAGAAGCCAGTCCCTGGTTTTAAAAAATGTACCAAATGCAGTGCTGTCATTTCTGTCACAGACACCCATGAATGGTGTCTCAAATGTTTGGGACCTGAACACTCCATACCGGACTGCCCATCCTGCACCCAGATGTCTAAACGTGGTTTGCAGAACCGGGCCAACAAGCTCCATGTGCTGTTTCCTTCAGAAGCATCACAGTCATCCAGGTCTTCCTCTCCGGATGGATCTCAGGTAACCAAAACTTCTGTGGGCAAATCCTCTAAAAGCAAATCTCTTTCTAAAGATCGAGAGGCTCTCAATTTTGAGTTCGAGGATTCTGCCCAGGCCATCGGTGCCGACCCCGGTTCCGGTATCCACACCGGAACCGAGACCATCGACTTCCAAACGTCGATTGGTTCCGCATGCCGGATTCCGGCTTTCGCCTGGTACCGATCCCATGCCCGATACGCCCGATGTCGATACCGATCGGTATGCGTATCGTACATTGGCAGTACAGAGGGAAGACTCAGATTATTCTGATGAATTCAATTCCTCTGATGACTCTGCTGAGCTTACTCTTCCTGAGGAGCCCTCTTCTCCAAAGAGGAGGATGTCTCCTCCAGAGGATTTATCCTTTCAGGATTTCATTGTTGATGTAGCTAAAGCACTTTCTATTGCTACATCTTCTGAAAAAGAACCCAGATCAAAAAAATTGGACATTTTAGGATACTCAAAAGCTCCTAAAGAGGCAGTCACTCTGCCTGTCCATGAAATCCTTCAAGAACACTTGATGGATTTGTGGGAGACTCCTTTAACACTGTCTCCCCATTCCCGTAGGTTGGACACCATGTATCGGGTCCCTCCTTCGCCTGGGTTCCAGAAAACTCAGCTGCCTCACCACTCTATTGTGGTGAAGTCTGCCATGAAGAAAATAAAGAGTCCTAAAAGGCATTCTTCTACCCCTCCAGGGCGAGAATGTAAGACCCTAGACTCTTTTGGAAGAAAGATGTTCCAGGCTAGTATGCTTATAGCCAGGATCAATTCTTATAGCCTTTATATGGGCATGTTTCTTGGGCAACTTGCCCTAAAAATACAGAATTTTGCCCCCTTTATCCCTGATGATCAAAGGGCGGATTTCTTTTCTATGGTGACACAACTTTCAGAGGTCTCCAAGTTCTCCAACAGGGCAGCCTTTGATTCCTTTGAAGTTGCAGGCAGAGCTTCGGGAATTGCTATTGCAGCCCGACGTCTCGCTTGGCTCCAGGCTTCTGACCTAGAACCCTGGGTTGTAGATGGCCTCAGGAATCTGCCCTGTACCGGTGAGAACTTATTTGGGGAAGACTGGCAGATTAAAGCTGCTCAAATGGATGCAGAAAATGCCACTCTAGATAGACTTTCCAAGTCTACTTCTACCCCTGCCAAAAAGAAGTCTTTTAAAAGGCCTTATTATAAAAAGACCAGATTTCCCACAAATACTGGCCAGCAATCTGCTCAGCCTCGCTTTGCGGCTAAGCGTCAACAATCTAAGCAGGTAAAGTCAAAGCCTGCAGTGTCTGCTACACCCCAGCAGGCTCAACCCCCTCAGGGGTTTTGACTTGCCTCTAGAGAACTTGCCGTTTCTGGCTCTAGAACAACCAGAGCCCCTCACCATTCCTGGAAGGCTAGCTCATTTTGCTCCCAGATGGGAACAAATCACATCAGAGCAATGGACCCTCTCTATTATCCGGGAGGGCTACAAACTTCATTTCTCCAGCCTTCCTCCCCATACCATGGTGAGGCAATTCAGTTCTCCCCCATCTCTTCTGACCCTGTTGGGTCAGGAAGTCTCTTCTCTTCTTGCCCAAGGGGCAATAGAGGAGGTTCCTCCTCCACAACAGGGGTTAGGTTTCTACTCCCCTTACTTTCTCATAACAAAGAAGACAGGGGGCTTCAGACCTATCCTAGATCTGAGAGAATTGAACAGGTTTCTATTCAAGGAGAAATTCAAAATGCTCTCTCTGGGCCTTCTCCTTCCATACCTTCAGAGTCAGGATTGGCTTTGTTCTCTAGATCTCAAGGATGCGTACACTCATATACTCATCCATCCATCCCACAGAAAATATCTAAGATTTCTGTTCCAGGGAAAACATTTCCAGTACAGAGTACTACCCTTCGGTCTGGCCTCTGCTCCAAGAGTTTTCACAAAATGCATGGCAGTCGTAGCTGCATTTCTCAGAGGCATGGGAATCTTTGTCTTCCCATATCTGGACGACTGGCTCATCCGAGCTCCATCTCAGTCAGAAGCCCAGATGTCTCTGGACCGCACAAGGCGTATTCTTCAATATCTGGGACTTGTGGTAAACATTCCCAAATCCCAACTCATCCCTACTCAGTCTCTGGAATTCATAGGGGCCCAATTGGACTCCACCACTGCAAGGGCCTACCTCCCTCTGGTCCGAGGCCAAAGACTAATAAGCTTGGCCTCCCAGGCTCAGTCCAGAAGTCACTTGTCAGCCAGAGAAATGCTGCAGCTTCTGGGCCACATGGCCTCCACGGTACACGTGGTGCCCTACGCTCGTCTTCATATGAGAGCAGCCCAATGGACCTTGGCCACCCAGTGGTCTCAAGCATCAGGACTGCTCTCAGACCAAATACTCACCTCAAAACGACTGTTTTGGTCTCTCCAGTGGTGGACATCCTCCAAAAATCTGTTGTTGGGGATCCCCTTCCAACCTTCGTTGCCCCAACCAACCCTCACAACAGATGCCTCCCAAGCAGGGTGGGGAGCTCATCTCCAGCACCTCTCCACTCAGGGCACCTGGTCTCCTCAGGAGACCACCCTTCACATCAATCTTCTGGAACTGCGAGCAATCTTCCTTGCCCTCACAGTCTTCCACACCCTCCTTGTCAACCTGACTGTCCTAGTCCAAACAGACAATCAGGTAGCCATGTTCTATGTCAACAAACAAGGAGGGACGGGCTCTCTGTCGCTTTGCAACGAAGCTCTCAGATTATGGGCCTTCGCCAGAGAGCACCAAATTCATCTTCTGGCAGTATATCTTCCAGGAGTTCAAAACTCTCGGGCAGACAGACTCAGTCGAGTTCTGCTCCCACACGAATGGTCCCTACATATGGACCAGATACGCAGAATCTTTCAGGAATGGGGGACCCCGGACATAGACCTCTTTGCAAGTCCGTGGAATGCCAAACTTCCCCGGTTCTGTTCCAGGACTCCGTGTCAGGGAGCTCAGGCCAACGATGCCTTTCTCCTACATTGGGGTCAGGAATTCCTGTATGCTTTTCCACCCATTCCTTTGATTCCCAAGACTCTGTTCAAACTTCAGAGGGATCACGGATCCATGATCCTCATTGCTCCACGCTGGCCACGCCAAGTGTGGTTCCCTCTCCTTCTACAGCTCTCCCAGGGCTCCTCCCTGGACCTGGGAGCTGCACCAGACCTTCTGTCTCAGGAGCAGGGGACTTTGTGGCATCCAAACCCCAAATCCCTACATCTCCGAGCTTGGTTACTGAAGGCTTAAGCCTTCATGAGTTTAATCTTTCCCAACCAGTGAAAGATATCCTTCATGCCTCTAGGAAACCCTCTACTAGGCGTTCCTATGCTTTCAAATGGAAACGTTTTTCCATTTGGTGTGCGCAACAGGGTCTTGACCCTCTAGCACTTCCTTTGAATTCTCTACTGGACTATCTCCTGCATCTTTCCAATGCAGGCCTCAAGATGAATTCAGTACGAGTCCATTTAAGTGCTATTGCAGCATCCTTAAAACCTATAAATGGACAACCTGTCTCCTCTCATCCTCTTATTGCAAGGTTCATGAGAGGCCTGACCCTCACTAAGCCTCCCATCCGACCTCCTCCGGTAGCATGGGACTTGAATCTAGTTCTGGGTCAACTTATGAAGCCACCTTTTGAACCGTTGGTATCTACCTCCCTGAAATTTCTTTCCTGGAAGGTTCTTTTCCTTATTGCAGTCACTTCGGCTTGCCGCATCAGTGAACTGCAGGCTTTGGTGGCTAATCCACCTTATACCAGATTTCATCATGATAAGGTGGTCCTTAGGACGAATCCCCACTTTATGCCTAAAGTGGTCTCGCCTTTTCATCTTAATCAAGAGGTATATCTACCCGTTTTTTTCCCGGCTCCTCATGCATCCAGTGCAGAGAGGAACCTTCATACTCTTGACTGTAAAAGAGCTCTCGCCTTTTACCTCAACAGGACTCAGCCACATCGAAAGTCTTCCCAACTTTTCGTGGCTTTTGATCCTTCTCATTTGGGACTTCCAGTCACCAAACGTACACTTTCCAATTGGATTGCTCAGTGTATTTCTTTTGCTTACCAGAGTAAGAACATTTCTCTGGAAGGCCATGTCACAACTCACAATGTGTGAGCCATGGCTACTTCTATGGCTCATCTTCACTCTGTGTCCATAGATCAGATCTGTCGAGCAGCCACTTGGGCCTCGGTTCATACCTTCACAGCCCATTACTGCTTGGACACGGACTCCCGCCGGGATGCCTTGTTTGGTCAGACTGTCCTCAAACACCTGTTCCATACTTAAACAACTCCTGCCCACCTTCCCTGAATGGATGCCTGAGATCCATACGAAGATGGTTTACCATTGGAGGGGGATCTCCCAGGCATCTTAGCTAGGGAGTCCCCATATGTGAGGACTTATTCCTGCTTGTTCCTGGAGATAGCACAGATACTTACCTGTAACAGGTGATCTCTGGGAACAGCAGGAATTAGTCCTCACAACCCACCCACCTCCCCTAGGAGTTGTATCTCTATCTATCTTCCTTTCCTCTCTCTATTATCTCAGCTTTAAACTCGAACTGAAGAGAGCTGGTCAGGAAGGCGGGAAGGCAGCGCGCAAGTGCAGTGGGAGGCCCCAAAAGCCTTTCATCTGAAAGGCTGGGGAGCTTTCCCGCGCAGGCTCCGTCGGTACCGACGTACCCATATGTGAGGACTAATTCCTGCTGTTCCCAGAGATCACCTGTTACAGGTAAGTAACTGTGCTTTATCAGGGACCTAGAGCTAGTGTCCAAGTCAATGGGGGTCAATTGGAGAGTTTTGAATTGGAAAGGGGAACCCGGCAGAGGTGCGTGCCCATTGTCACCGCTGCTGTTTGCGTTGGTGATGGAACTCTGGCACAAAGCTTCCGTGAGTATCCCGATGTAGCCGGAGTGAGGGTAGGCTTTCGTGAATATAAAATAGCACTCTTCGCAGATGTTATTATATTATCGCTAGCGAATCCTGCAGCCTCGCTTCCCGCTGCAATGCAGCTTTTTGCGGCCTTCTTGCAGGTTTCAGGGTTTAAAATTAACTATGCTAAATTGGAAATCTTGAATGTGGGGGTTCCAGAGGCGACCTGCGCACAATTGAAAGCATGTTTCCCTTTTCGATGGGTGGATAAGGCCCTTTGTTATTTAGGTGTGAACCTCACGGTAGATAGGGCCGCGTTGTATAGGGCGTGCTATGGACCCTTAATCCAACAAGTTAAACGGGATCTGGACTCTTGGATGGGGCTGATGCTGTCCTGGTTTGGGCACATTGCTATAACGAAAATAGTGGTTGTTCCGTGGTTTTTGTATCTCTTCCAGGTGCTCCCTATACTCCTGCCTCGTGGGGCTTTGGAAACTTGGCAGGCGCTGATTATGAAGTTCATATGGAAGTTTAAGCATCCTTGAATAGCATGCAGGACCCTATATGCCCAAACGAGGCGGGGGGCATGGAGGTCCCTAACCTTCACTGGTATTATGCAGCGACGCAGTGTCGCGCTGGGGTGGAATGGATGAACTCTACTAGCACTAAATGCTGGGTACAAAAGGAAATGGATTTAGCAGGTGGGCTGGGTTAGGGGACCGGTTGTGGCTTTGCATACTCTTCATGGCTGGGATCTTTTTTATTGGCCACAAGGGGTGACTGTGACCCCATTAGCGCCCATAGTTGATAAAAATTCTTTCCCTCCGGGTATGAGTGATTTAGCTTTTCGGCAGTGGGTGCATAAGGGACTTAGTCGTATGGGCCAACTATTTGAGGATGGTGTGCTCTGCTCTTTTTGCGAACTGAAGGATGAATTTGACATCCCCGATCAGCATGCCTACCAGCATGCATAGGTGGCACATTGGGTGGGGACCTGAGCTATTAGACAGCAAGTTGCACGGGACCTGACAGATGTTGAAAGTCTATGTGAGGAATGCACAAACACTAAGGGCCTCATTGCAGCCCTGTATACACACTTGCAGACACAACATCCTGGAGTAGGCAAACATAGAGCTCAGTGGACGCAGGAGTTGAATCTTTCATACACTGAACAGCAATGGGAACAGATTGAGGGTTGGCTTTGGAGAAGTTCGGTGGCTGTTAATGCCAGAGAAACTACCTATAAACTAATTTATGGGTGGCAAATGACGCCAGTGCGAGTGGCCCAAGCATTCCCGGGCATATTTGATTTGTACTGGTGGAATTGTGGCGAGAAAGGCATCTTGGCGCATCTATGGTGGCTTTGCCCCCGTGTCCACATTTTTTAGAGGGGGGATACAATATCATTTGAAACAAATGGTTGGTTTGGACATTCCTTGGGACCTGGGTATTTTTCTTTTTAGGGAGAAAGTCCCTGGTGGACGGCTCCCTCAGTTGGCACTGATTCGCCATAGTCTGAACGCAGCTAGGCTGACCCTGGCGACCACCTGGAAACAGGCATCGCCTCCGGCATTATCATGCTGGTTGGAATGGATGTGGGACCTATACACAATGGAGCGAGGGGTGGCAGTTGGGAGGATGCACCTATCCCAATTTGAGCAGGTGTGGGAGGCCTTTGTTTTGAAATATGGCTCACGACCGGCAACTTTTTAAATAATATAGCTGGAGACTCCAGATGAGAGCCTCCCCCTTGATGTGAAGGATTGACATTCATCCTTCCCTATTGTTGTTAGACTGGCAGGAAACCCCTTAATTAGAGTTTGTAGCAAAGGAGAGATTGATGTGGGAGGGGAGCGGTGGAAGGGTGTAGAGGGCAGCGGGGGAGTGAGGGGATGTGGTGGGGATGGGAGGGGAGGGGTTGAAAGAGGGACAATGGGTGATAAGAAGGTTCAGTGAATAAAGACAACAAAATAAGGCTGTGATGTAGCAATTTTTCTGGTTGAGGATTTTATGTTATATTGTGCGTGTATTCTGTGTGCAGTTTCTATGGACAGATATATATATATATATATATTGTGATAAGGAAGCTTATCATAGCTCAGGTAGGAGCTATAGAAAGGATGATGTGACTCTGAACAAGCAACCTGTCAGTTCTGGTAGAAGCAAGAAAACAGAGTTTTCACATAAAAGACTACCAGTCCCAGAATGCACCAGGTTTCCAGCAGCCATGAGGGAGGCTGAAGTAAGAAAATGTGTGTGCAATCAAGAGAGCTATGAGGTAATCCCTAAGCACTCATCTCAAAGGGCAGGGCCTGATTCAAGACAGCTGCGCTGTGTTAGGGAGCAGCACACATTAGAACAGGATAAGAGTAGAGCTTATTCTTCAGGAAACAGTTACAGCAAACGTTTCAGCAACAGTTTCAAGAACAGCTTCAGGAAGAGATACAGAGGGGAGAGCTTCAGCAACGGCTACAAGCACCAGTATCACCTGGAGAAACAGAAGCCAAGCCAAGCAGATAGAGAGAGAAGGAAACTCTCTGGAAGGAAGAGAAGAAAGGCCATTGGAAGGTCTGGGAGATTCCAAGGCAGTACTCATACTGGGAGGTATTCCAAAAGCCAGCAGAGTTCATTGGACTGGATTCAGCCAGAGGAATGGAGTGGCAGAGATAGGAATCACCAGTGGCTACCTGGAAGAGAGAAGACTGCATGTGGAAGGGACTTTCAGACCAAGGCCAGAAGGTATGTGAGAGAAGATCCAGTGTCCAGGGATCAAGATTGGAAGGCTGGACATCAGAATTGGATTACATATTGGCCAGGCTATACAGAGAGGAATAATGATAGCAGGAGAGGCTCAGGTATGAACACTGATCCAGACCCTATCTATAATAGAGAATGGCAGCAAGGGAATAAGCATTCTCATGATAGTGCCTTAATGAAAGACTCATCTGTGCCAATGTATGATATTGACCCTATGATTGTTGATGCAGGGGGAAATACAGCAGATGAAACTATTTACATGGACTGTTCTTTATCTAAATGCTATTGCTAGTTTTCTATGAGCAAACACATCAGCCATCACAAAGAAACCTAACTTTGTTCTTTATTTCCACTGCAAACAGCTCTTAAAGCAGGATTTGGGCTCACACAGTAGCAGCCAGCCAGCTAAAGGCTTTCAGCTGGTCCATTGATAGTAATTAGGGCTGCACCTGATTGTGTGTGTGAGCAAGGGAGAATCCCTGCTGAGATCGGCGTGGAAAATAAGCAGAAGTTAACCTAACCAGCAAAGTTTATTCTTTACTTTGTGCCTTGGTATTTGGTAATTATTTGCTAAGAAAACATTAGCTAATTGCCTGACAAGCTGAAGGTTGTTTTCTGGTTTACTTTGTGACTTTTTGTTATCCATTTTAAACACTGCAAGCAAGTAACCTCATTTATAGTGCTATCAAGCATACATGTGCTGGGTGAATTAAACCCCATCAATAAAAGAAGTATTTTATTGATCTTACCACTTGGTTTCACAACTCAAATTATTGTCATCAGCTGTGTTTGGGAGTGAATGAACTACAATACCCACAATACCTTGCAAGAATCATATGAATATATGCATCGTCAGGATTGTGTAAGTTCTCACCCTAGGCAGCCGTCTGACAATATATATATATATATATCACAAAAGTTCTTCAGGAATTTTCCTCTCTCCTACCAGCAGACAAGCAGGCTTCATACCAGTCCCTACTCAAGCATAATCAAAATATTTCCATGTTTCTCACCAGAACTGTTTTTGACTGCTTTGAATCCACTAGCAGAGCTGCAGTGATATGGACTGGGGCCAGGAGGATGGCCTGGTTACAAGCTTCTGACCTGGAACAGTGAGTCTAGGATAAACTGGCTAGAATCTCTTCGGGAAAGGCTGGAAGGAGAAGGCTGGTGAGATTGAAACAACTAATTTCACTCTCAAATGCCTCTCTAGAAGACAGCTGATCCCTCTAGAAAGAAGTCCTCAACCAAAAAGCTCTTCTACCCTAAAAAGAAGATACTATCCATCTTGTCCACCCTACCCACATTAGCCTCAACAAAAGCAGCAAGGCCCAAGTCAACCCAAGAGGTCTAAGTTTCCCAAACCTCAACCAGCTCCACAGGACCATCCTACAACTGGTTTTTGACTCCTTCCTGGAGAAAATAGCCATACTTCCCCTGAAGGATCCCCATTCTTCTCACATAGCAGGCCGCTTGGTCCATTTTGCCCAGAGGTGGCCTCTTATAACAACCGAGCAGTGGACCTTGAACGTGGTTCTCAAGGGGTATCAGCTCCACTTTGAAAGCTTACCCTGGCCTTTTTCACAGGGGAGTTTCCCATGGTACCCCCTCACTGCACTTTACTACAGTAGAAAGTAATTTCACTGCAGTCGCAAGGTGCCATAAGTGGTTGCAGCCTATCTCCGCACCATGGGCATCTTCATCTTTTCCTTCTTAGACTACTGGCTCATCAAGGGCAGTTCCCGTCAAGTACTAAACCTATCCCTTCACCATACTCTCACTATGCTTCAACATCTCGGTTTTGTCATAAACTTCCCAGTCTCACCTTGCTCCTACTAAAAAAATTGGAGTTTATAGCTGCACTCCTAGACACTGTGCAGTCCCGAGCCTTTCTCCCAGGAGACCGCATGCAACACCTCACAGAGCTCACAAGCCAGGTTTAGCGACAGCGTCTCATTACAGCTAGGAACATGCTTTGTCTGCTGAGACATATCGCTTCCATTGTACATGTGGTCCCATTTGCTCGTTTTCACATAAGGTCAAGCACAATGGACCCTTTCCTCTCAGTGGACACCATCGATGGATCGACTCAGAGACGGGGTCATCATCACACTTACTCGTCGGGTCACCTTTTCAGATGCTCTCACCTCAGTGTACCCTCACGACAGATATTTCCAAGCAGGGATGGGGAGCTCACCTGGACGGCTTAGCTACACAGGGCTTGTGATTTCACCGGGAATTTGTCCATCAGATCAACCTCTTCGAACTGCAGGCAATATCCAATGCCCTTCGAGTTTTTCATCTGCAATTGACAGGACCAACTGTCCTCATTCAAACTGACAGCCAAGTAGCAATGTCAGTGTGACAAGGCGGTGGCCAAAGCCAGAAGGATGCTGGGTTGTGTACAGAGAGGAATTACCAGCAGAAAGGAGGAAGTGCTGATGGCACAGTACAAGTCACTGGTTAGGCTTCACTTGAAATATTATGGTCACATTTGGTGACCATATCTCGAAAAGGATATAAAAAGACTGGAAACGGTTTAGAGAAAAGCAACCAAAATTTATTTGGAGCCTGCGCCAGAAGATATATGAGAAAAGACTTGAAGACCGAAATATGTATATGCTAGAGGACAGGAGGAACAGGGGAGATATGATTCAGACCCTTAAATACTTAAAGAATATTAATGAATAAACAAACCTTTTTCAAAGATGGGGAAGCTGTAAAACTAGAGGGCAGAACATGAAACTATAAGGGGGTAAACTGAAAGGAAACGTCAGGAAATACTTTTTCACTGAAAGGTTGTGGATGCGTGGAATGCCCTGCCGATAGAAGTGGCGGGGGCAAATACAGTGACTGAATTCAAAATGGCATGGGGCAGACACAGTGGATCCCTTTATAGCAACAGGATAAAATCAAAATAAACTTATATCTTATATCTCAACAAATAGGGATGACCTGCACGGAATGGTGGGTACACCCCTAAACAAAGGCATATAGAGGAGTGACCTGCATGGAGCGGCAGGTGCACCTGCTCTTGCCACCTTGCTGGGCAGACTAGATGGACCATGCTGGTCTTTCTCTGCCGTCATATACTATGTTACTATATCAACAAGCAGGGAGGCATGGGGTCTTGCCTCCTCTGCGAGTAAGCGGTCTGCATCTGGACATTTGCCATCTCTTACCACATGCTACTACAAGAAGTCCATCTCCCAGGGGAACTCAATGTCCTAGCGAACAAGTTCAGTCGAATCCTTCTACCTTACGAGTGGACTGTCCATTGAAGTGTGGCCGGTCACATCTTCAAATTATGGGAAACCCCCATAATCGACCTCTTTGCCACCCCATTAATCACACAGCCCCCTCGTTTCTGTTCCAGGGTTCCGTCTCCACAGAGTCAAGCCTCTGATGCCTTCTTCCTTCATTGGGGGAAGGGTCTGCTTTACACTTATCCACCCATTCCTCTGATACTCGATTTTGTTTAATCTACCTGCTGACAGGGGGACAATGATAGTCCCATTCTGGCCACGTCAACTGTGGTCCTTCGACTAACTCAGCATCAACCTCTTAGTCTGGGATTTGTGCCCTTCAAATGGCACAGATTCAGCGCTATAGTGTTTTCAGAAGGATCTCAACCCCTTCATTTGCCCAGTCTTAAGACCAATTCTGTTAGGGTCCACCTCAGTATTATTGTGGCCTTGCACCAATTGGTGGATGGACAAACCATCGTCTCTCATCCTTTAGAGGTTTGCTTTATGTGTGATCTTCTCTTGACTAAATCACAAATCTGGCCCCTGCCAGTGGCCTGGGACCTCAACGTGGTACTTGTTCAACTGCTGAAACCTCCCTTTGAGTTCCTAGCCTCTACTTCACTAAAATTTCTAATCTTGGAAGATCTCCTTCCTGGTTTTGCTCACCTCAGCTTGCAGGATTAGCTATCTGCAAACTCTAGTGACTCATCAGCCCTATAACAGATTCCACTATGACTGGCTGATCCTGCACATGTATCCACACTTCCTGCCGAAGGTAATTTCCCTCTTCCATCTTAACCAATCAGTCATCCTTCTGACCTTTTTTCCAAGACCACATGCATCTTTGGCTGAAACGTTGCTCCATACCTTAGATTGCAAGCAGGTTTTAGCCTACTACTTAGACAGAATCAGGGTTCACAGAAAATCTTCTCAGTTGTTCATCTCCTTTGATCCTAGTCACCTGGGAAAACTGTTGACGAAGCGGACTCTATCTAACTGGATAGCAGACTGCATTTTGTTCATTTATGCACAAGCAGGTGTTTCCTTAGAGGGTCATGAAACAGCCCACAACGTTTGTGCCATGGCCACCTTGGTGGCCCTTTTACATTCTGTCTCCATATTGGAGATCTGTCGCATTTACACATGGTCTTCCATATATACTTTTGCAGCCCATTACTGTCTGGACAAGGACTCCCGTAGGGACATGGACTTTGGCCAAGCCATACTCCAGCACTTCTTTGGGACTTAGATACACCTCCTTCCCTCCAGCCCTCTGTTTCTCCTGGCTACCATGCTACCATCTATGACAGTGTGCTCAAGAAGCTGAGTCAGGTGGATCCGCAGTCTCCACACGTTGTTCAATGGGTTTTACCCCTTGGGTCACACCCTGCTACCTGCCGCAATGGCCTGGTAGCCTTGAGCTAGGGAATCCCATGTGTGAAGACTGCATTCCTGCTTATTCCTGGAGATAGTGTAGTTACTCATCTCCAGGAACAAGCAGGAATGTAGTCTTCACATATGGGTATCGTCTGTACCGATGGAGCCTGCGCGGGAATGCTCCGCAGCGTCCAATAGGAAAGCTTTTGGGAGCATCCCACAGCGCCTGAGTGCTGCCTTTCCACCTTTCCAACTCTCCCTCTTCAGTTTTTCATTTTCCGTGGAGCCGACAGGATGCATACCCTGTCACCGCAGAAAAATGTATCCTTATTCTTTTGTTTTTTGTGGTTGAGTCTGCCTTCATTCAACGCCTACCGGTACCGCCGGTTCTCTTTTCTTCTTTTTCAAAAAAAACAAAAAAACCCCTAACTTTCTAAAAGATTTTCTTTCAGGGGCCTTTCCCCTTTCGGGGCCAGGTGCTATTTTGGGCACTAGGCCCATTTTTTCTTCAAACATGGAGAAACCAGCTAGTGGTTTCAAGAAATGTTCTAAATGTGGCGGTACCATATTCGTCACCGACACCCTTGAATGGTGTCTTCAGTGTTTAGGTCCTGACCATTCTCCATCGGAGTGTCTCTCCTGCAGAAAGATGAACAAGAGGAGCCTGCAGAAGAGAGCTGCAAAACTCGGTACCCTTTTTTGCCGCAGATACGATGTCAGTTGCATCGACATCTTCCAGGGCTTCATATTCCTCCCATTGCTCTCAGGTACCTAAACTTAAGTCTTCTAAGACTGGCCGGTCCTAAAAGGGTAGATCTCCTTCCAAGTATCAAGATGCCACTGGCGTTGCCCTCGAGGAACGTTCACCGGCAAAACAGCTCCGGCGGGAGGCCTCGATCTCCAAAGCATTAACGGGGCTACAGAATGTTCCAGAGGCTTCCATCTCTGCAGAACTACTGGTGCCATGTTCTGGGGTCATAGCCGCTTCCACTGGTACCGACAGGAGCGATGGATCACAGAATCATCGCTATCGAACGCAGTCTAGCGGCCCTATTAGCAGCTTCGGCACCGTTAAGACCACTACAGACGGTTCCACAGGTATTGGTACCAAACCGGTACTGGTACCGAGTACTTCCCCCCATGCCGAGCCTTGAGTCTATCTCAGGTATCGACGGATCGGTATCGAGACACCTCAATACCGGTACCGTGCGTTGCAGGAATACCCGGCGCAGAGATGCTTTGAATCATCTGATTCCGATGACTCTGATGACTTTGCCGGTACTAGAGCTATCCTTCCAGAGGATCCATTTCCTTCTCCTCAACACAGAATGTCTCCTCCAGAAGACATGTCCTTCCAGGATTTTATATGTGATTTAGCTCGGGGTCTTGCAATCACGGTGACTCCAGAGAAGGAACCCAGAGCAGAAGAATTAGAAATTCTTCAGTAACCTAAGGCTCCTAAAGAGGCAGCTACTCTGCCCATTCATAGAATCTTGCATGATCTTATGCTAAGAATGTGGAAAACTCCTTTAACGGTGTCAACACACTCTCGATGACTCGATACCATGTACCGAGTTCCAAGCTATCCTGGCTTTCAAAAGACTCAGTTGCCACACCATTCAGTGGTAGTGGAATTGGCGATGCATAGGATTAAGAGTGCTAAAACACATTCTTCCAATCCTCCGGGCCATGAATCGAGGACGCTCGATGCCTTTGGGCATTGATGATTCCAATCCTCCATGTTTATTTATTTATTTAACTGTATTTATATCCCGCTTTTCACCAGGTCAAAGCGGTGTAACATAAAAGGGGGGGGGGGGTGGACAGGAATCAGTTTTTGGGGTCGGGGCCATCACCAGGTGTTGGCAGCCAGGATTAGCTCCTACATTCTCTATATGGGAATGTTCCTCAAAGAAGTTACAGGTGACTTGGAGCTCATGAGCCCTCTTCTCCCTGAGGAAAAAAGGGGGGAATTCCTTATTCTGGCCAAACATGCCCAGTATGTCTCTAAATTTGTAAACCATGCAACCTTTAATTGCTTTGAATGCATTAGCAGAACCTCTGCTATTTCCATCGGTGCACGTCGTACTGCCTGGTTTCAGGCATCAGACTTAGAACAATGGGTGCAAGATAAACTGGGAAATATTCCTTGCACAGGAGAAAATCTCTTTTGCAAGGATTGGCAAGACAAGGCTAATCAGATTGAATCAGAAAATGCTACCTTGAACAGACTAGCAAAGTCTACAGCCAACCCAGCAAAGAAAAAGTCAGTCAAGAAACCCTTTTTCAACAAGAAGAAGAGGTTTTACCCATCTAACACCCATCAGGGCCACTGTCCAGTTCATGTTCCCCAAAAGGGGCAGCAATAGACCAGACAGCAGAGGAAACCACAAGTTCCTAGAGTTCAACCGGCTCAGCAGACTCAGCCTCCTCAGGGGCTTTGACTCCTTCCTAGAGAGCTTAGTATTTCTGCCCCTGAAAGGTCCAGAACCCCTTACCATCCCAGGCAGATTATGCCATTTTGCCAGAAGATGGCAACAAATAACATTAGAAAACTGGACCATGTCCATTGTACGAGAGGGGTACAGACTTCATTTTCACAGCATGCCCCCTCCTACAATCCTAAGACAGTTCTATTCTCGGGTCCCTGCCACCAATCTCATGGGTCAGGAGGTCGCATCACTTCTTGCTCAGGGAGCAATAGAAGAGGTACCCATATCCCAACAGGGTACGGGGGTTCTACTCCCCCTACTTTCTCATCCCAAAGAAAACAGGGGGACACAGACCTATTTTGTACCTCAGAGAATTAAACAAGTATTTGTTCTGGGAAAAATTCAAGATGATCTCCCTCGGAACACTCCTGCCATACCTTCAGAGTCAGGACTGGCTATATTCTCCAGATCTAAATGATGCATATACGCATATTCTCATCCATGCAGATCACAGGAAATTCCTTTGATTCCTTTTCAAGGGAAGACACTTCCAATACAGGGTTCTTCACTTCGGTCTGGCTTCTGCCCCAAGAGTCTTCACAAAATGCTTGGCAGTAATAGCAGCATTCCTGAGAACTCTAGGAATATTTGTCTTCCCCTACTTAGACGACTGGCTCATTCGAGCATCAACAGCTCCAGAAGCCAGCTTTGCGCTTTCTCGCACCATGCAAATCCTTTGATACTTGTGACTGGTCATAAACCTCCAAAAATCTCATATCACCCCTTCTCAGTCTCTAGAATTCATAGGGACTCGTGTAGACACAAGGCAGTCAAGAGCTTTCCTGCCACAGCCACGTTGTCTTTGTATAGTACAGCTGGCCTCCCAAGCAGCTATGAAAGTCTTCCTGACTGCTTGGGAGATGCTTCAGCTTCTGGGGCATATGGCATCCATGGTTCATGTGGTTCCCTATGCTCGCCTTCATATGCGAGCAGTCCAGTGGACCCTATCCTCTCAGTGGACACAGGCCTCGGGTCGGCTAATGGACAAAATCAGAAACTCCACACATTTCATTTTGTCCCTGCAATGGTGTCAGTCACTGAAAAACCTTCTTGTGGGTTCCCCTTTCCAGCAGCCTGTGTGCTAAACCACCTTAACAGCAGATGCGTCCAAGTTGGTTTGGGGGGCTCATTTGCACAATCTATCAACTCAGGGTCTCTGGACCCCACATGAGGCATGTCTTCACATAAACCTCCTAGAGCTCAGAGCCATTTTCCATGCTGTCCGAGTTTTTCAGGCCCATCTCAGCTACAAGACAGTTCTGGTCCAGACTGACAATGTAATATGTGAACAAGCAGGGCGGAACAGGCTCTCTGTCATTATGCAACGAAGCTTTGAGACTGTGGGCCCTTGCCAGAGAGCTTCAAATCCACATTCTAGTGGTATATCTTCCGGGCATTCAAAATCTTTGGGCAGAGAAACTCAGTCGAATACTGCTGCCACACGAATGGTCTCTGCACTCAGACCAGCTTGCTCGAGTGTTTCGAATCTGGGGAATGCCAGATATAGACCTCTTTGCAAGTCCAGAGAATGCCATACTTCCCCGATTCTGTTCCAGAATTCCGGCTCAAAACTGTCAGGTAAGGGATGCTTTCCTCCTCCATTGGGGTCGGGACTTCCTCTATGCCTTCCCACCCATTCCCCTCATTCCCAAAACTTTGTTCAAGCTTCAGAGAGACAGAGATCATATGATACTCATAGCTCCACATTGGCCACGGCAGGCATGGTATCTTCTGCTTCTGCGTCTCTCTCAAGCCACACCTCTAGAGTTGGGATGTGCTCCAGATCTTCTTTCCCAGGAAAACGGGATGCTATTGCACCTGAATCCCCAGTCCCTGCACCTCAGGGCCTGGTTACTGAAAGCCTAGGATTCCCAGATATCAACCTATCTCAACAGGTAAAGGATGTCCTTGTGGCTTCCAGGAAGCCTTCCACAAGGCGATCCTATGCCTTTAAGTGGAAGAGATTCTCTGTATGGTGTTCTCAAAGAGGACTTTACCCCCATACAGTGCCTGACGAATCGCTTCTGGAGTATCTACTCCATCTATCAGATTCTGGTCTTAAAACCAATTCAGTAAGGGCCCATCTTACTGCCATTGCTGCTTTTCGCGAACCTCTGGATGGACAACCTATTTCCTCTCATCCACTCGTAGCGAGATTTATGAGAGGTTTACTTTTAACAAAGCCTCCAATTAAGCCACCGCTGATGGCATGGGATCTGAATCTTGTTCTCGGGCAGCTCATGAAACTGCCCTTTGAGCCTTTAGCCACTACAGCTCTAAAGTTTCTTTCTTGGAAGGTCATTTTCCTAGTTGCCCTCACTTCTGCAAGACGCATCAGTGAGTTACAGGCTTTAGTGGCGGATCCTCCTTATACAAGATTTCACCATGATAAGGTAGTTATTAGGACTCATCCTCACTTTATGCCAAAGGTGGTTTCGCCTTTTCATTTAAACCAAGCAGTTTACCTTCCTGTATTCTTCCCTAAGCCTCATGCCTCTAATGCAGAAAGGAATCTTCATACCTTAGATTGTAAAAGAGCCTTAGCTTTTTACCTTCAAAGAACTAAGCAACATAGAAAATCTTCTCAGCTTTTTGTTGCTTTTGATTCTAGTCATTTAGGACTTCCAGTTTCCAAAAGAACTCTCTCTAGATGGATTAGAAATTGCATATCCTTTGCATATGAGAGTAAGGGACTTTCTCTCGAAGGCCATGTCACAGCTCACAGTGTGAGAGCAATGACAGCCTCAATGGCTAATCTTCGTTTTGTGTCCATTGATAACATCTGTAGAGCAGCCATTTGGGCTTCAGTACACACCTTTACAGTCCACTGTTGCTTAGACAAGGACTCCCGTAGGGATGCCTCGTTTGGCCAGACTGTGCTCCAGCATCTCTTTCAGACTTAGTACAACTCCTACCCGCCGTCCCGGGTTTCGATGTCAGAGATCCATGGGAAGAAGCATGACCCATCTCACCTGGGGTTCGCAGCTTGCTGGGGTCATCCCCCTGGCATCTCTCAGCTGGGGAGTCCCCATATGTGAAGACTACATTCCTGCTTGTTCCTGGAAATAGCGTAGTTACTCACCTGTAACAGGTGATCTCCGGGAACAGGAGAAATAAGTCTTCACAACCCACCCACCTCCTCTAGGAGTTGTCTCTATCCATCTCTCTCTCTCTTTGTCTATTCTCTCCTTTGGTCTCAGCTATAAACTCAAATGAAGAGGGAGAGTTGGAAAGGCGGGAAGGCAGCATGCAGGCGCTGTGGGATTCTCCCAAAAGCTTTCCTATTGGATGGTGGGGAGCGTTCCCACGCAGGCTCCGTCGGTACTGACGATACCCATATGTGAAGACTTATTCCTGCTGTTTCCGGAGATCACCTGTTACAGGTGAGTAACTATGCTATCTGTAACAGGCAATCTCTGGGAACAGCAGGATCAGTCTTCACAGCTCGCCCTCCTCCCCAAGGAATTGGATGGTTCTTTTCTTTTCCTTTTCAGCTACAAACCTCACTGACAGGGAATGCGGTAAAGTAGGCACGCAGTTGCAGTGAGATGCTCCTGAAAGCTTTCCTAATGAATGCTGGAGAGCGTTCCCGTAGCTGGCTCCATTGGAGGACATAGCCCATATGTGAAGACTAAATTCCTGCTGTTCCCGGAAATCACATGATACAGATGAGTAACTGTGCTTTTTCACTCAATCAAACTCTGAAATTCGTTACTGGAGAATGTAGTGAAACCTGTTAGTGTAGCTAGGTTTAAAAAAGGTTTGGACAAGTTCCTGGAGAAAAGGTACATAAACCATTATTCTTTCTTGGATTCCTCCCTTCCTGTGTGAATAGCTTTAATATCTTAATTGTAGTTCCATTCCCTCTCTATTTTTAATTTAATTTTATTACCATTTGTAAACCGCTTTGTTTTGAATAGGAGGTATATCAAATTTTTGATAAACTAAACAAAACCAGTAACTGATCCACATTATACAAAGTTTTCAACAATGAGGTGGTTCTGTGCAGTTATCCTAGGTTCCTCCCTAAGGTAGTGTTGGATTTCCATGTTAATCAGTCAATAGTTCTACCAACATTTTTCCCACAAAAGGGAACGCGCATTGCATGCATGTATTGCAAGAGAGCCTTTGTCTTTTATTAGAAGCTAAAAGAATTTATCCAACTTTTTGTTTCTTTTCAGCCCAAAGAGGTTGGGGGCTGCTATTAGCAAAGTGTACACTTTGAGATTGATTAGCAGATCCCTTTCACTTATGCCCATTTTGACTTAACTCTTAAGGGTCATGTCATAATCGCTGAGCCATAAGTATGTAGATCGATTGTTTACGTTATCAAAATATAGAAAGACTAGGGGACATGCAATGAAGCTACAGGGTAAACTATTTAAGACTAATAAAAGAAAATATTTTTTCACTTAACGTGTAATCAAACTCTGGAATTTGTTACCGGAGGATGTAGTAAAGGCTGCTAGTGTAGCTGGGTTTAAAAAAGGTTTAGACAAGTTCTTGGAGGAAAGGTCCATAAACCATTATTAAGAAGGGACCCAGGATATCAATGCTTGACCCAGTACAAGCATTGCGGAACCTGTGTCTTTTGGGGAAACTGCTAGGTACGTAAGACCTAGATTGGCCACTGTTGGAAACAGGATACTGGGCTCGATGGACCTTGGTCTGACCCAGTATGGCATATCTTATGTTCTTAATCCAAATATTACCCCTTTTTGGATCTGTTCTTTTCAGTTCCTCACTGCCTCCTATGCAAAAAATTAAAAAATAAAATAATAAAATGCAGACTTCTAAAGGGCCTGCTGCCACCAAAAACAGCTGCTCAGTTACTTTCAGCTTATTGTGATACTGATTGTTCCCTTTTTTCTTTTGAGGTAACCTATAGTTAGGGATTCCCATATGGAGAATGCCAGCTACAGGTAAGTAATAGTGTTTTATTGAGGTAATTGGCTTTGGAAAATTGACCTCCCCTTGTGTCTGGTACCCTCCTGCTTCTGAACCATTTTCTATGTTTTTTTGAGCAAGCTGTTTTAAAAATATACATATGTACACAGTTAATTTTATTTATGCATATTTTGGAATGTTAATTTCTTGGTTTTATTATTTTCTTAGAGTACCTATTTGTGCATGGGATATGAAGTCTAAAAAGCCATGTAACTGTACGAAGTCTCAGTGTCTGAAACTGTAAGTAAGGAAAATAAGCTAAGCTGCATGTACAAAACTGAGAATGTCCTTCAAAAGTGTTAACTTTCTTAAGCTTTCTTGGGGAGAGCAATAATGCCTCTGTTTGCTGGTCTGTGCTGCTATTTACATTTGCCTGCTTTTGTCCTGTTTTTTTGTTTTTCAGCCCATTACATCATCCTCTGTTTGTAGCTCTGCCCCACAGCATCAGCCCAGTCATGTGACCAACATTTGCAAGCCCATTACTCCATCCTGTACTTGTAGCTCTGTCCCCCAGTGTCTGCCCAATCACGTGACCAACAGTTGCAAACCCATTACTTCACCCCCAGAATTGGCCCAGTCACATGACTGATGTTTGCAAGGTGATCCCCTTTTATAAGTAACACCATTGTGGCGTTTCATACCGTGGATGCATGCCAAAGGAGCGCATCGGGTGACTCTGGTGACTCATATTTCTCCAGGAACAAGCAGGAAGTCAGTCCTCACATATGGGTGACGTCGGCACCGACGGAACCCGTGTGGAGCACTTCCCCAGCTTTCAAAGAAAACCTTTGGGAATGCCACCACACATGTGTGGTCCCCTTCCTACCCAAGGGTGCCATCTTACTCAGTCAGGTGCCATAGCTATAGCCCCCACCCAAGAAAATGGCAAAAAAAGGATAGCAACTCCAAGGGGAGGAGGGGGATTGTGAGGACTGATTCCTGCTGTCCCTGGAGAACACCCGTTTCCAGGAATAAGCAGGTAGTCAGTCCTCACATATCGGACTCCCCAGCTACAGGCTACCAAGGACCTGTAGGAAAAAGCACGACAGAGCCGTGAGTAGTCGCCAGTGAAGGCCGAAGGCAGCCCGAGGACCCTGGGTCCAAGGATGGCCATGCTCCCGGTAGCTAGAACAAGAAGAGTTGGAGGGCAAGAGTTGCTTAAACCCCAAACATATTACAGAGTATGGCTTGGTTGAAGCACTGTCCTGATGGGACTCCTCTTCCAGGCAGTAATGCACTGCAAAGGTGTGAGAGGAGGACCGGGTGGCGGCCCAGCAGATGTCTGTCAGTGGCACCAAGCGCAGACTAGCAACATATGTCGCTATTGCTCGGACATTGTGAGCCATGACTTGGCGGTCCAGGGGAGGCCCGGCCTGGGCCTGGGCAAAGGTGATGCAGTCCGCCACCCAGATCTGCTCTTGGGGGATTCTTTCGACCTTCTCTTCTTAACTGAGACTTGGCTTAAACCAGGCAAGGAACCAGTTCTTAACTGCTGCCTTCCGGTCATTTTTTCCTCCCTCTTCACCCACAAGTCATCCAGACTGGTAATGGGGTTGCCGTATTATATTGAATTGGACTTATCTCTGAGGTACCTTCCAGTGCTCTCCACTCTCCTCAATCCCTGCTCTTACGTCTTCCTACCCACCCTACGATCCATTTTTTCTTAATATAGTCCCCTCCTACGCTTTCCCCTTCCCTTTGGGACTCTCTTCTCCTCACGATATCTGAGACTTCCCACTACACTAATCTGTGTATCTGGTTGATTTCAGTGTTCACATGAATCTTCCCCTTAAAACCCTTGACAAGCTTTTTTTGACTCATCTCTCTTACACCTCACTCAACATGTTACGTTTCCCACACACTCCGCTAGCCATACCCTCAACCTGATTATCACTTCGACCACTGTTTCCTCCTCCCAGCACAGTCCACTGCACTACATCTCTCTTGGCAGACTACTACCTTATTTTTTTCTACTGTTCCCCTCCTTCTGGTACATCTATTCGGGAAGGTACCTCCGTGGATACCTCTACTAGGCAGACCTGGAGGGTCACCCCTGACACTCTTACCGCTTTCCCATCTGCAGATGCAATTTTTCCTACTAATTTTTGCACTCTCCTTGTTGATGAGCAGACTTATCTGTGGTATTCCCTTCTCACTTGAAGGACTACAAAAGGGGACTGCTACTTCTGGAGAGAGATCTGCAATTGTAAGTATTTACTTCTGGGAATTTTTCTAACTCTTGGAGGAAAAGGAATTCTTTAGATTAAAGCTGATCAGTGAACCCAGTGTATTTGTTAAATCACTGGGTTCACAGAAAAGGCATAGAAAAGTGGAACTTCATAATATCAAATGCAGCATCAGCTCCTACAAGTATAAAAGCGCAAACACTTAGGAAACCCAATGCCCCCTAGTACTCAAGCGATATTAGAGACGCAAAACGCTCCCTCCGAAAACTGGAGAGAAAATGGAGAAGAAACAAGTCACATGACTCCCTAACTAAATACACAGACAAACAATTGGAATACAACACTCTAATAAATGAACGTAAACAACACCACCATACCATCCTAATCATGAATTCAGTCAACAAACCAAGAGAACTATTTAGAATTGTCCAAACACTAACTAAGGACACTACACAGCATGATACCCACCATCTGAACCCACAGGAATATGCAGACTACATAAAAACAAAAAACACCACCATCACATGCTCCATCGCACCACAAGCAGATTATCATGAAAGAATAGAGGAGCATCAAACCTGGGAAGATTTCAGCATACCATCAAAACACCAGATTGAGGACATAATGAGTCAACTCAACACAACAACCTCACCATCAGACCCATGCCCAGTAGCTTGGATAAAAGCCTCTAAAACCCAGCTCTCCTATTACATTCACAAAATCGTCAAAGATTCACTCCAACAAGGATACATGCCGCAAACTCTGAAACATGCCTTGATAAGACCGATACTTAAAGGCAACAACCTCAGCCTCTCTGAACCAATATCATATTGGCCTATCTCTAGCCTACCTTTCCTTACAAAGATCATTGAAAAAGCAGTACAACACCAACTACAAGACCATATTGACATCAGTGCCCCACTGGACATCCATCAGCACGGTTTTAAACCCCGACACGGAGTTGAAACACTACTTACCTCCCTCTTTGACAATCTCTTAAAAGGAATGGACAACATAAAGAATGGATTCCTATTTGTACTCCTTTTCATCTCTGCAGCCTTCGATACCGTGTCACACGCCAGACTACTGCAACGCCTGAAGCAAATAGAATTACACAAAAATACTCTAAAATGGTTTACTTCATACTTGGAAAACAGAACGCAACAAGTCAAATGCGCACCAAAGAAATCAACACATTTCCCTGCCACGCAGGGAATACCACAAGGCTCAGCACTATCATCAATGCTCTTTAATATTTACATCCAGCCCATATTTATTTATTTATTTACATTCTCTTATATACCACGCTATTCTGCATCAGTGCGGTTTACATTGAACAAACTGAAATTACATTGAACAGGGCATTATAACTTGGAGATAACTATTTTACAGGGAACATGGGCTATGGAGGGTTAAGTGGCTTGCCCAAGACCACAAGGAGCACCTTCCGGCCCAAGGTTGCTGTCCTCTAGTGGGATTTGAACCCCTGACCTTCCGGCCTGAAGTACCTTGCCCCAACCACTAGGCCACTCCTCCACTCCATATGTAACATAATCAAAAGTCACAACCTCCAATATCACATCTACGCTGACGACATCATGGTATATACCCCAGTCAACCTATTAGCACTCAACATCACAACTATAACCAGATGCCTTGAAGAAATGAACAACTGGTTCACAGATAATAACATGACGGTCAACTACAACAAAACTGAGGCAATATTCATCACCAGGAACTCTACCTTCACTCCACCACAAACCACCAGTATCTTAAATAAGTATATAGTAGTTAAAGATGAAGTTAAATATCTGGGCATCACAATGGACAAAGCACTAAACCTGAAATCATACATCACAAAAACCGCAAACAAGGCCTATCATCGCTTAAGGATCATCAGAAAATTCAAGCCATTACTCCGCCAGGATCACTTCCGCACAGTATGCCAAGCACTCATTACACCACTGCTTGACTACGGAAACTCGTTTTCTCCACGACCAAGCAGGAAGTCAGTCCTCACTTATGGGTGACATCGGTGCCGATGGAGCTCCCGTGCGGAGCATTTCCCCAGCTTTCTATGAAAGCCTTTGGGAATACTACACGCATGCGCGGTCCCCTTCCCGCCTAAAGGTGCCATCTTGCTCAGTCTCTCTTTTTCCGTGGAGCCCTTCGGACGTTTTGTCCTAGTCACCCGGAAAAGTTGACGTTTTTTCGAAGATTTCTTCTCCTTTTTCTCAGAGTTTGACGCTGATTCCCCTTCCCGCCGGGTTCGGTACACCGGTATCGAGCCTGTTTTCTATTTTTCGGTTTTTGCCCTTCGTGACTGGCGTTCGCGCCCTTTTTTCTGTTTTTCCCTGGAAGGCCGGTCTTTTGACCTCGCGGGGGCCCTTTTTTCCCCGATGGCTTCCAGTGGTTTCAAGAAGTGTGATTGGTGCAAGAAACTAATGTCTCTCACTGACACCCACGACTGCTGCCTTCGGTGCCTCGGCCCAGATCATGATCCCATGATCTGTGGCCCGTGTGGCAAAATGTCCACCAAGGCACTTCGAAGCCGTCAGCACCAGAAGGAAAGGATTTTTTCGGACTCTGCCTCCGGCCGTGCCCGGACCTCGTCTGAGGCCTCGACATCTCGGGAGTCTGATCCTGAGCATCGCCGGGGTTCCTCGGATAGGGGGGTCCCCTGACCGGGAATGCAAGAGAAAGAAACGGCTCGTGAGGGCGGCGTCGGAAGAGGTCCCTGGTTCCTCGAGGGCCAGGTCTAAGACCCCCGACCGCCGTCCCGGGCCTTTGGAGCAGGAGAAGCTGTCCAAAGTACCTCGTGTAGAGCTGGAGACCCTCGGACACGTAAGTCCTGTAGTCCTCGTGGACTCTCCTCCGAGGGAGCCGCCGCCGGGCCCGAGTCGGTGGCTGCTGAGTCTCCTGAGCTTGGACTCAGGCTGACAGCCTTGGAGTGCAGATTGTCTGCCTTCATGGAGCAGCAGCGGGTACTGATGGCCAGCCTCGCTGGTGCATCGGCCCCGACCACCGGGACGTCGAAGTCGACCCCGGAGACCGAGCCGATACTCGAGACCATGAAGGCTCTAAGTTGTCCTCGGTCAAGGTCTCCTTCGACCTCCCGCTCAGAACCGAGGGCGTCGATGCTGGTGCCTTCGGCGTTGGGGCGGGTGCCACCTCGACCCGCGCGGTCGGAGCCCCTCGACTCCTCTTCGGATGAGTCAGCCTGGGAGACAGAGGATGAGGAGTCCCCCCGATACCTTCCGGACTCGGTGCGTCCCATCGGACTCACCGCAGTCCGAGCCCCGGAGTAGATCCCCACCGGAGGACACCCTGTTCTCAGAGTTCGTGCGGGACATGGCCAAGGCCTTGGCGATTCCCACAGACCCCGAGGAAGAGCCTCGAGCCGAGGAGCTCGAGGCCCTCCAGTATGACTCTCCTCCGAAGGAGGCCTTTACTGTTCCGGTTCCTCCGATGCTGGAACGGCTCCTCTTCCGGATGTGGGAGGCACCGGCCTCGGCGACAGTCTTGAGCGAGTCGATTCCATCTATCGACTCCGTAAGAGCCTTGGCTTCCAAAAGGCGCAGCTGCCGCACCATTCCATGGTGATGGAAACGGCCATGCATCGTCTGAAGAGCCAGAAGATGCACTCTGCGGTGCCCTCCGGCAGGGAGGCCAGAACCTGGATGCTTTCGGCAGAAAGTGCTTCCAGGGCTCGATGCTTTCTTGCCGTGTCCAGTCATACCAGCTGTACATGGGCATGTACCTCCGAGACCTGGCAATGGAGCTTGCCGGGTTCTCTGCTGGCCTCTCCGGGGAACCTTTGCAGAGGTTCCAGTCTTTGTCTTCAGGAATCCAGGACTGTTCCAAATTCATGTCCCGAGCGGCCTACGATGGCTTTGAGGCTTCGGCTCGTGTGGCGGCCGCCGGCATCGCGGCCCGATGCCAGGCATGGCTGCAGTCATCGGACCTCGAGTCTTGGGTACAGGACAAGTTGGTCGATGTCCCTTGCCGAGGTGAAAACCTTTTTGGCAAAACCATGGCAAAGAAGGCGGCTGAGCTCGAGACCGAGCACCTGACCAGGACAAGGCTGTCCAGAAAGACTTCTGCCCCTTCTCACAAGAAGAAGGGCTCGGGTAAAAAGTCCTTCTACCCGAGAAAGGTGTCTGCCTACAAACCTTTCCCTCAGTACCAGGCCTCCCCAGCTCCCCCTCAGGGGCAGCAGGCCAAGGGGCAGGGACATGGGCCCCGTAGGCAGAAGGCCCCAAAGCCTCCGACTCCTGCTCCTACCCAGCAGGGAGGGGGTTTTTGACTCCCAAGGCATAGCCTTTCCGCCCCTGCTGCCCCATCCCTGCACAGGAGGTCGCTTAGCCCTGTTTGCCCACAGGTGGCCACCCATTACAGGAGTTGCTGGGGTCTTAAGCATCATTCACCAGGGCTATAAGCTTCATTTCCAACAGCTACCTCCTGTCTATTTTCCAGGAGAACCTCTGAGGCCTCTCCTGCACACCAACCTCCTCCTCCAAGAACTTCAGGGTCTATTTCTGGACAGGGCGGTGGAGCCTGTAACTCCTCGCCTACAGGGTCACAGGTTCTACTACAGGTATTTTCTGGTGCCAAAAAGAATAGGAGGCCTAAGTCCTATCCTAGACCTCAGGAACCTCAACAAGTTCTTGGAGAAAGAGAAGTTCAAGATGCTTACTCTTGGAACACTTCAGCCCTACCTCCAGCAGGGAGATTGGCTATGCTCCTTAGTCCTAAAGGATGCGTACACTCACATCCTCATTCATCCAGACCACAGAAAGTACCTCAGGTTCGTGGTGGGAGGAAACCATTACCAGTACAGGGTACTGCCTTTTGGCCTAACTTCCGCCCCATGGGTCTTTACAAAGTGCCTAGCTGTGGTGGCGGCCTACTTGAGGACTCAAGGGTTTTTTGTCTTCCCCTATCTGGACGACTGGCTCATCTGAGATCAGACTTACCAGGAGGCCAGGCAGGCCACCTTCAGGACTGTCACACTCCTTCAAGACCTAGGCTTTGTCATAAACTTCGCAAAGTCCACTTTGCTCCCTTCCCAGAACCTCGAGTTCATAGGAGCATGGCTGGACTCTCTGCAAGCAAGGGCTTACTTGCCAGAGGACAGAGCTCAAAGGCTCATGGAGTTGGCATCCTGGTATCTCCAGGAACAAGCAGGAGTGAGTCTTCACATATGGGTACGTTGGTACCGACGGAGTCTGCGCGGGAAAGCTTTCTAGCGTCCAATCAGAAAGCCTTTGGAAGCATCCCAACACGACTGTGTGCTGCCTTCCCGCCTTCCCAACTGTCTCTCCTCAGTTTTCGTTTTTCCACGGAGCCGGCAGGACTTCCTCCTGTCACCGCAGAAAATTCTTCTTTTATTTTTTAGTTTTCTTGTGGTCGCGGCTGCCTTTCCCGACGCCACCAGTACCGCCGGTGTTTCTTTTTTCTTTTCTTCTAAAAATTTTCCTTTTTAAGGAATATTTTTTCCTCCTCAGTGTCTCACGGTTTCTCAGGCCTGTTAGGCCTCTTCTTTTTCCCTCATGGAACCGCTAGCCACTATCCCCAGGAAATGTACAAACTGTGGCGGTACAAACTTATTTTTAGACACTCACAATTGGTGTCTAACCTGCTTGGGTCCTGACCATTTTCCTCCGGAACCCTCTGGCAATACTATTGTGAGAAGAAGTTTTCAACATCGAGTTCCCCTCGACACGCGGTCCCCACCCAACTTCAGGGAACCGACCATATCCTCTTCTACACAGGATCAGGTAACCCAAAAACAGTCTGTCAAGACTAGCCAGTCCTCGAGCGGCAGTTCTCATGCACAGCATAGAGATGCCTACGGCCTTGACCTCGAAAAATCACTGGCTTCAAAACCATGGTGGGAGTCTTCGGCCTCCAAAGCCTGTGTGGGGTTTCAGGTTGTTCCTGAGGTTCACCCCTCACAGAACATACCTGAGCCATGCACGGTGGTGGCATCCACTTCGAGCGGTACCGATACCCCGGCATCGGCAATGGTGTTGGATGAAACATTCCTCACCAATGATCGTCGTCTGGCGTCCTCGGTACCTACGGGGCCAGTGGATACACTCCAGACCGACCTTCCAGTATCGGTACTGGTACCGATACTAGTACCGATGTCGGTACCCTCCAGACGTGCATCGTTAGACTCGCTTCCTTCGATGCCGAGTTTGGAATCGATCTCTAGTCTGGAGGACTGGGTACCGACTCCACTTGGTACCGACACCAAACGGTACCGAAGACTCAGTTCCGATAATTCGGTTCCGCAACTCTCGGTTTCTTCGATACAGTTTAGAGTTGCCACCGGCTGGCCTTCATCCACCGGTATCGGATACCGTACCGAAGTCGGTACCGGTATCCACATTACCATTGCTGTCGGTGCCTTCCATGCTTCTCTCATCATGCTCACTTCCCTCGATACCGAGTTTGGAATCGATCCCTAGCATGGACGATACACTACCGACTGTTGCTGGGTCCGACCTCCTGTGGTACCGGCGACCATCCTCTAAGGACCACCATTCAGGATCTTCTATTCCTATAAAGTTGGATAGATCCCTCGGTGCCAGTGCTAGTTCTTCAGCAGATCTAGCCTGTCCAAAAGAATTTCCCTCTGGGGATTTTTCTTTTCAAGCTTTCCTCCTGGATATGGCAAAATCACTTGCCATTTCTATACCTGGACAAGATCCTACACAAGGGAATACAGAATCCCTGTATATTCCTGGAAGAGCAAAGTAGAACATCATGTTTCCTTTGCATCATTCCTTGCAGGATCTCCTTCTACGAATGTGGGAAGCTCCTTTAAAGGTGTCCCCACTTTCAAGAGCAACTGATCTTCTATATCAGGTGCCCCCTTCTCCAGGATTTCAAAGGACTCAACTTCCTCATCATTCCATTGTTGTAGAATCAGCAATGAGGCGGGTGAAGAGTACTAAAAAGCACTCTTCATATCCGCCAGGTCATGAGTCTAAGACTTTAGTTGCCTTTGGACGCCAAACTTTCCAGGCATCCATGCTTTCAGCAAGAATTCTCTCATATATTTTTTATATGGGCTTATCTCTTGAGGAGGTCACAAAGAAATTACATCTTTTGACTCCTTTTCTTCAGGAGCCCAAGAGTGCAGACTATTCCTCACTGGTTAGTCATGCTCGAAATATCTCTAGATTTCTTACTCGTGCTTCCCTAGACTCCTTTGAGTCTGTTAGCAGGACTTCTGCTATAGCTATACGGGCATGACGTAAAGCCTGGCTCCAGGCTTCAGACTTGGACAAATGGGCACAAGTTGTTGTTGTTGTTAAGTGCCGTCGAGTCGGAGTCGACTCATGGCGACCCTCTGGATAGCTATCCTAAATTGTGTTCGGTCTTCAGTCAGGCGGCTCATTGTTGACAGACTGGTACCCGTAGCTGCTGTTATTGTATCGATCCATCTCATTGCTGGCCTTCCTCTTTTGCGTTGACCTTCTATCTTGCCAAGCATAATGTCTTTCTCTAATGATCTCTCTCTTCGCATGATGTGTCCAAAGTATGAAAGTCGAAGTCTTGTCATCTGAGCTTCTAAAGAAAGCTTAGGTTTGATCTCCTCTAGTACCGACTGGTTTGTTCTTCGGGCAGTCCATGGTACACACAGTATTTGCCGCCAGCACCATAATTCAAAGGCATCAATTTTCTTCCTGTCTATCTTTTTCACTGTCCAGCTTTCACATCCATATGATGTTATTGAAAATACCATGGCTTGAACAAGTCGAATCTTTGTATGGAAAGAGACATCTCTGCTCTTAAGAATCTTATCTAGGTCTTTCATAACCATTCTGCCAAGAGCAATGCGTCGTCTGATTTCTTGACTGCTTGTTGCTTCTTTATTGATAGTTGATCCAAGTAGGTTAAAGTTGTTCACAATTTCAATTTCTTCTCCTTCAACGATGAACCTGTTGATTATGCCAGTTGTCATGATCTTTGTCTTCTTTACATTAAGGTGCAGGCCCATTTTGAGACTATGTTCTTTGATTGTGAGAAGCAAATGTTTCAGATCATCTTCACTTTCAGCCAGTAATGTGGTATCATCAGCATAGCGAAGGTTGTTGATGAGTCTTCCACCAATCTTCACACCTCTGTTGTCTTCATACAATCCTGCTTCTCTGATGATTTGTTCTGCATATAAATTAAACAGGTAGGGGGAAAGTATGCAGCCTTGTCTTACACCTTTGCTTGTTTTAAACCATTCTGTTTCTCCTTGTTCCGTTCGAACTGTTGCTTCTTGATCAATGTACAGATTGCGCAAGAGAACAATAAGGTGTTCTGGTATACCCATGCTTCTTAATGTGGCCCAGAGTTTCTCATGGTTTACACAGTCAAAAGCCTTGCTATAGTCGATAAAGCACAAATAGATATCCTTTTGGTATTCTTTAGTCTTTTCAAGGATCCATCTCACATCCGCAATGATGTCTCTCGTTCCTCGCCCTTTCCTGAACCCTGCTTGCACTTCAGGTAGTTCTTGTTCCAGGTATGGTTGTAGTCTCTTTTGAATAATCTTCAGTAGAATCTTGCTGGCATGTGGGATCAGAGCGATTGTGCGATAATTTTCACAGTCAGTTGGATCACCTTTCTTTAGTATTGGTATAAACACAGATCTTTTCCAGTCAGTTGGCCATGATGTTGTCTTCCATATTTCTTGGCAGAGCCTTGTGAGTACGGTAACAGCTGCATCAGATTGCTGCAATACTTCTATGGAAATGCTATCAATGCCTGGTGCTTTGTTCTTTGATAAGGCTTTCAATGCTGCTTCAACTTCTTCTTTCATCACCAATGGTTCCCGATCATAAGGTACAGGTTGAAACGGCTGTTGGTCCACTTGATCTTTATCATATAAAAACTCTGTATATTCCTTCCACCTTTTCTTGATCTTCTCAGCATCATTCAACATAGAACCTTGAGCATCTTGTAACATTCCAATTCGAGGCTGGAACTTTTTCTTTAACTCTCGTAGCTTTAGGAAAGCCGATCTTGTTCTTCCTCTAATAATTTCTGCTTCTATTTCCTTGCAAGTGTCATTGTAGTACTTTTCCTTGTCCTGTCTTGCTGCACGTTGGAAATCTCTGTTTTCCAACGTGCAGCAAGACAGGACAAGGAACTGTTTGCACAAGTTATACTGGGAAATACTCCTTGCACTGGAGAAAATCTCTTTAACAAGGAGTCTTTACTCCAGGTTGCTCAGTTAACATCTGACTGTCCTGTTTCCAGAGGCCTACGCCTTCTTCTTTCCCAGTTGGTAGGAGATGTTCTGCCAAGATTTCTTCCCCTAGGGGAAGAAGATTTTATCCATCTTCTGCCCATCATGCAGATGTTCCCAAACAGGGGAAACATCACCCTGGTCTGAAGAATCCACAAACTCAGCAGGATCAACAAACCCAGCAGTCGCAGGGTTTCAAATAGATCATCATTGCCACTCTTGGTTGCTGGTTAGAGTAGCAGTCTGCTTCTTTTATGGTTTATGGTTTAGGCATTTGATATACCGCCCTTTACTTACGCATCAGAGAGGTTTACACGTATATACTAACAGGTACTTTTTTATTCCCTTGTCCCCGAAGGGCTCACAATCTAAGTGTACCTGAGGCAATGGAGGGTTAAGTGGCTTGCCCAAGGCCACAAGGAGCAGCCATGGGACTTAGAGACCTCAGTCCCTCCGGCCTGAGGTTACTTGTCCCCATGTGGGAATTGAACCCCCGGCCCTCCTGCACCACCTGCACTAAATTTACTCTAACCTTCCTAGATATCTCTTCATGAGACATCTTTTCTTTAACTTTAAGAGTCTTAGGATGATCATGCCCAAAATTAACAGGATTTTCCTCTTCCTCTTGGAGGAAAGAGTACTAACCACTATTAATAGACAGTTGTTTTCCCTGTACTGGCATGTATCATCTCACCTGTCAGAGACTTCCTCCATAGTCAGTCTCTTTTAACTCTGTCTTACCTCCCTCTTATTATAACATTTGGTTTGTAAGAGAGACCCTCTTACACTGGTAAACCCCTATGGTTCTCTAACTGTTCTACCGGGGGATTCTCCCTTCTGCAGTTGTCTCCCCCCTTGTTACCTTAGGGCAGCCCATCAGACAATAGGAAGTCCTACCAGGTCTGTTTCTTTTTCCCAACCTAAAAGAGGGAAAGGGAAAAGGAATTTTCTCTGTTGCCCTGGTACGTTGCTGCAGATACATTAATTCCTAGTGGTTAAGCCACTGGTTCTGTCCACCACACAACCAGGGATTCTCCTCCACTAGCAATCCTTCTAGCCTCAGTGCTAAGTCCAAAACAGGTTATCAACCTCGTTTGGGAAACCCTCTTATCACAGCCTGGTTGGTTCACTTCTATTCTTCCCCCCCCCCTTGTCCTTGGCAGAATACTGGTTACCTGCTAGCTTTCCACAGCCAGTTTTTCTTCTAACCAACCTGCAGCATACTCTCTGCAACTCTACAGAGTAGCTTTGCACTATGGGCCCTTGCTAGAGAGCATTAGTATCTTGTCTAGCAGATAACCCCAGATGGTTAAAAGGGGTTCCCCCAGTCATGTTTCCATGACTGGTAGGTATTTCCTACACTTACCATCTCATTTTAAATCCCTTTTGAGACATCAGTCTCAGGCCTTTCATTACGTGAAAAACTAAAGAAGGGCCAATTCCCTGGCTTGGCCTATATCTCCTTTGGTCTTCTCGTCAGAGATAATTTTCTTCAATGGCAGCTAGAGGACGCCCAATACCCCCTTGCCCTCATAGGCAAGTCACTGGGGTATCTTCCTCCAGTGGCGTCCTCTATCCATTCTCCATATGGCAATTCTGTAAATAGTAAATAGTTTACACTACAATCAAAGTTTATTTACCTGAGTTGTAAAATTACCCTGTTATCCAAGTTGTTAACCCTGTTTAATGTAACTCAGACATTTTTGTGTACTGAAATGTTTTGTTTGATGTAAACCGCGCTGATGTCAAATAGTGCGGTATATAAGAAATGTAAATAAAAATAAATAAAAATAAATCTGGACTTCCTGCCTACAGTCTGAAGTTATCCTCTGCCTTTTTCACGTAGGCCATCCTGGTTATTCAAGAGCTCAAATTCTGAAGAGAATCCAGACTACTTCTTGTCAGGGAGACCTCTCCTCTGACTCTGCTAATCATAACCAGGAAAAGAGATTTCTCTGTATATCTATTCAAGCAGGTATTAACCTTCTTGCTCTTAGATGAATCTTCCTCTCTCCCTGTATCCCTAGAGGGGATCAGCATCTATAGACCTCTCTCCTTCCACATCCCTGGAGATAGGTGTCTATAGGGCTACATATTCGTATATATATATATATGTTCATCTATATCTATCTATGTGTCTTCTGCCCCTACATATCTCCTATAGATATATGCATATATACCCTATATGTGCATATATTCCATATATATATGTATATATACATAGATACCTTTATAGATCTACTGAGATATATTTTCAGATAGATATGTATCCATATACTCATCTATCTATTCTGTTAGGTTCAGATATCCTTATATTCCTATATGATCCTGACAGATGGGCACTACTCCTATCAATGCTATGCCAGCATACTTAGGGGGCGACACTCATAGCCACCCCCTGTGGTAGTTAACAAAATTCTCCTTACCATATAGGTTGGGTACTCCTGAAGCTCTCCATGTACCTTTCTTCTTTCCTAATTGACCCCATTTAGGAAAGACATTGTGGAGCTTCAGTTAACCTAACGCTTAGCGCTTCTGAGTCTGTCCTTACTTTCTTATCAGATACAAGGGTCTCCATACCTTTTCCCCCCTACATGGACTGATTCCATCCCCAGTCCTGTTAGGTCAGACCCATTTTTTCTTTGGGTCCTAAATTTATAATGTTTTTGGCCCTAAACAGCTTAAGCTTTCTTTAATACTACCTTCTGTGTTTCCGCTGAAGCTCTTCCTCTTATACTACCCCAGTCTTTCCCCCTGGGGCCATTTCTCACCCTGAAGGGTTCTGACCTCCACTTGTTTTTCTCTGCTTTTATTACCTCTACTTCTCAGTGAGGTACCCCTTGAGCACATTCACTGGCTCTTCTAATAGATCCATATGTACCTCAGTGGAATTGTGCCAAGGTCTACAAGGGAGGCCCAGATTACAGTATTTAACTACACAATACCCTCTATACAGGGTCTTCCCCTTTAGAAACCCTGTTCTATCCAGCTGTTCCACAGCTCCTCTTCAGTATTCAGCTCCTACCCTCCATCCCCAGGATGCCTGAGGTCTTAAGCAATAGCATGGCTCGTTCTAGACTTGCAGCATGCTAGGACTCCCTCTGGGCATCTGAGCTCGGGAGTCCCCATATGTGAAGACTCATACCTGCTTGTTCCTGGAGATAGCACAGTTACTTACCTGTAACAGGTGATCTCTGGTAACAGCAGGAATAAGTCTTCACAACCCACCCACCTCCCCTAGGAGTTGCTTTTTCTCTATCTTTCCCTTCCTTGCTCTCCCTCTCTCTCTTTGTCTCAGCTTTCAAACTTAACTGAGGAGAGACAGTTGGGAAGGCGGGAAGCGTTCCTGCGCAGACTCCGTCGGTACCGACGTACCCATATGTGAAGACTTATTCCTGCTGTTCCCAGAGATCGCCTGTTACAGGTAAGTAACTGTGCTTTCTCAGTCTGCCAAGGGTTACTGCCAGGCTCTGTCTGCAGCTCCTTGGACACATGGCATCGACTGTGCCTGTGACCCCCAATGCCCACCTTCACATGAGGCCTACACAGTGGTGCCTCAGAACTCAGTGGAAGCAGGCCACAGGGAGCCTAGCAGACAAAGTAAGGGTATCAAAACCTCTCCTGAAGTCTCTTCAGTGGTGGCTACACCCCCCAACTTGCTGCAGGGGGGTTCCTTTTCAGGTGCCTGCCCCCACAGTGGTGTTGACAACCGATGCCTCCTTACAGGGTTGGGGTGCACACTGTCAAGAGAGCTGCACCCAAGGCCTCTGGTCCCCATGGGAAGCCACGCTACAGATCAACCTACTGGAACTGCGGGCTATTCGTTTAGCCCTCAAGGCTTTTTCTCACACCTTGGCCCACCAATCTGTTCTAGTTCAGACGGACAACCAAGTAGCCATGTTCTATGTGAACAAACAGGGCGGCACTGGGTCCAGGCCTCTATGCCTGGAAGCACAGGCCCTTTGCTCTTTTGCCCTCAGGCACCAGATGTTGCTGAGGGCTGTTTATCTTCCTGGCCAGGAGAACTTTCTGGCAGACCGCTTCAGCAGAATTCTGCAGCCCCACGAATGGCAGCTGCACCCTTTGGTGGTTCAACAGATTTTCCTGAAATGGGGACATCCATCCATGGATCTCTTTGCCAGTCCCCTGAATCACCAACTGCCCAGGTTTTGTTCCAGGCAACTGCATCCCCTAAGGATGGAGGCGGATGCCTTCCTGATTTCTTGGGCCCAGGGCCTGCTCTATGCGTTTCCTCCCACGCCTCTGGTGGCCCGAACCTTGTTCAAGATTCTCAGGGACAAGGCCTCAGTACTTCTGGTTGCTCCCAGGTGGCCGAGGCAGCCTTGGTTCCCCCTGCTACTTCAACTGGCAGTGGAGACACCCATGCCTCTGGGATTCCAACCCGACCTTCTCTCTCAGGATCAGGGTTCCCTTCTACATCCCAATCTCAAATCTCTCCATTTGATGGCATGGAGGCTGCAAGGGTAGTCTTGGCTTCCTGGGGCCTACCTCAGGAAGTGGAAGAGGTGGTCTTGGCCTCTAGAAAGCAATCCACCAGGAAAACATATGCCCTAAAGTGGAGGAGGTTCTCCTTGTGGTGTCAGCAACGCAAGGGATCTCCTTTCACCTTCACTGTGCCAGTACTGCTCCAGTACCTACTGCACTTGTCCAATCAGGGCCTTAAGTCCAATTCTGTTCGGGTCCACCTCTCTGCTCTGGCAGCTCACCACTCTCTGGTAGAGGGACACTCTTTGTCAGTTCACTCCTTGGTGACCAGATTTCTCAGAGGCTTACTATTGCTCAAGCCTCCTCTCCGTCCACCGGCCCCTGAGCGGACGTTGAATGTGGTCTTGCAGCAACTTATTTGCCCACCTTTTGAACCAATGGCTACATGTCCTCTACGCTTCCTATCCCTGGAAGACTCTATTCTTAGTGGCCTTGACCTCGCCCAGGAGAGTGAGTGAACTTCAAGCCCTGGTCTGTGACAGGCCATACACTCACTTCTATAGGAACAGGGTAGTCCTTAGGACTCATCCTAAGTTCCTCCCTAAGGTTGTCTCCTCTTTCCATCTCAACCAGGAGGTGGTTCTTCCAACATTCTTCCCTAGGCCCCATGCCAGCCGGGCTGAGACAGTCCTGCATACCCTGGACTGTAGGAGGGCTTTATCCTTCTACCTGGAGCGTACGCAGGGGCATAGGAGGGCTACTCAGCTCTTCGTATCTTTTGACCCCAATAACTTGGCCCACTGTGTCAGGGCAATGGCTGCCTTAGTAGCTCATCTCCGCTCTGTACCGTTGGCAGACATCTGCAGGGCTGCAAACTGGTCCTCAAGCCAGACGTTTGCGGCCCATTACTGCCTGGAGAGGGAGTCCCGCAGGGACAGTGCTCCGGAATCTCTTTGAGGTTTAGGCAACTCCTACCCTCCAGCCCTCTGGTTGGGCTACCGGTGGAGGTATGTTTCAGTGAAATCCTTTCTCTGATGCTGAGGCTAGAGGGAGCTCATTTTTCAGCTCTGGGTCCCCGGTAGCCTGAAGCTGGGGAGTCCCATAAGTGAGGACTGACTTCCTGCTTGGTCCTGGAGAAAGAGTAGTTACTCACCTGTAACAGGTGTTCTCCAGGAACAGCAGGAATCAGTCCTCACAACCCTCCCTCCTCCCCTGGGAGTTGCAGTTGTACATAGTTTATTTTTTTCATTTATGTGTGCTGTCTTTTAGCTATGTCATTTGACTGAGCAAGATGGCACCTTTAGGCGGGAAGGGGACCGCGCATGCGTGTAGTATTCCCAAAGGCTTTCATAGAAAGCTGGGGAAATGCTCTGCACGGGGGCTCCATCGGCGCCGATGTCACCCATAAGTGAGGACTGATTCCTGCTGCTCCTGGAGAACACCTGTTATAGGTGAGTAACTACTCTATATCAAGGCTTACCTCAACAAACCTTACACCCACTTCAAATGGTGCAAATCACCGCAACACGCATCATCACAGACGCCCCAAGATCTGAACACATCACCCCAGTCTTACAACAACTACACTGGCTACCTATGATGGCCAGAACAAAATTCAAAATAATCCTAATCATCTTTAAAATCATCCACCAGCTCTCAGCAGAGGACCTACAATACACCATAACGAAAGATACCTTCAACAGATCGAGAAGAACCAATAAAGACAACATGATCGGCACACCTGCAGGATTCCACAAGACCAAACAAACAACTTCAAAAAGAGCTTCCTCCTTACTGGCACTCGCGCTCTGGAACTCCCTCCCAACAAGCCTGAGAGCACCAGATGACCTAGCAGACTTCCGAAAGTACCTCAAAACCTACCTCTTTGTTGAAACTTAACAGACAGAAAGCGGTCCCCACCTAAACGTAAGACATCTACTGCCTATAACTCGATACTCACTCATCCCCAAATGGACATACACTAACCCCAAACAAACATAATATAACACTGTTGATTACCTTGTAATGTCCAAATGTGACCTATATGATAAATGTAACCCTCCAATTGTACTGTCTAGATCTTCTAAGTTCCCTTATGTTAAATGTTGTTGAGTTCCCTTATGTTAAATGTATCCCTCCATTGTGATGTGATGTGACCACTTTGATTGAAGGATAAGATGGTATAAAAATCTGTTTAAATAAATAAATAAATCAGTCAGGGCCTAGTAGCAGCAAAGAGTTTTCAGTTTAAATTTAAAACACAGCAAAGAGCTTTCTGGTTAAATTTAGAACCCAAGACTCCCTCTATCCAAGCAAGGGCAGTGGGACTACCCCTGGAGATTGGTCACAGGTTATCTTAGAAACACAGGACAGGGTACTGTGTAGCAGCCAGCTTTTAATAAGTCTTCTTTCCCTCCCTCCCTCCCCGACACCCACACACCCCTGGGATAATCGTAGCTTTAAAGGTGCTTAAACCTCTTAAAGGAAAGGAGGTGCCATATTCACTCTCAGGTGCAGCTGTTTATTCTCATCAGCATACTTTAAGGGCCTGAGATGAATTAAACTTCAGGTAAACAAAGTACATTAAACGCATTAGGTATAGTTTTATTAGTATAAGTATCCCCAGCAACCCTAAGTCTTTATCTTTATCTTTATTTGCATTATTTGATATACCACTTTTACCAAGGTGTTGTGGCGGTGTACAATAAAAAAAAAATCAAAATTGCTAGAAACAAAAGATGAAAAGGAACGCCAACAAATCGATAGAAAAGCAAATAGAAAAAGCAGAGAGAAAGATAGCAAAGGACAGCAATGGACAAAAAACACCATGAATATTAGACACAACAAAGGGACCAATGGTGGGAGCGGGGAGGGGAGCTGTGGTGATTGTGAACAACGTTGGGTCATGGAATTTTCGCAAGTGGGGGATCTACCTGGGGAGTGTGGAGGAGTCGGGCGGAGTAGGGAGATCATAGGCCTGACAGTAAAGGTGGGTCTTCAGGAGAGACTTGAACTGGGGAAAGGACAGTTCGGTGCGGAGGGAGAATGGGAGGGAGTTCCAAAGGGCTGGACTCAAAAAGAAGAAAGCGGCATGGCGAGTTAGTTCAAGGCGAGCTTGTGCAGGAGATGGGAGAAAGAGATGGGTTGCCGTGAGCAGAGCGAAGTAGACGGGGAGTGGGCTGAAGATAAATGTCAGCCAGATACTGGGGCATGCTAGTATGAAGAACCTTGTGTGTGATAGTGAGAAGCTTGTATATAAATCTAACCTTGATGGGGAGCCAATGAAGGGCCAGAAGACAGGGGGTAATGTGATCACAAGGGGAGGAATGGGTAAGAAGGCGGGCAGTTGTGTTTTGAATTAATTGAAGGCGCCGAAGCTGATATTGAGGGAGACCTGCGAAGAGTGAGTTGCAGTAGTCAAGCCAAGTGATCACCAGTGAGAGGACAAAGGTTGTGAGGGATGAAACTGGAAGAAATTACCGAACAGCCCGAATCTTGCGAAGATGGAAGAAAGAGCAACGTGTGATTGCAGATATGTGTTGGTGGAAGGAAAGCGAGAGATCGAGTCACACCAAGATAACGGAGAGTGGGAACCAGAGGGATAGGGAGAGTAGACATAACGGGTTCCAGGTTAGGGGAGGGGGCACCAAAAGTAAACCACATAGCAGAGGACTTGGAGGGGTTGATGAGAAGGAAATTACTGGTGAACCAAGTGCAGATGGACGCAAGACATGTGTTGATTGCAGAAAGATCCGGGGCCAAAGAACTCGTATGGTGACTAGAAGAATGTCGTCCGCGTAGAAGTAAGCAGATATACCAGCCTGTTGAATGAGCAGAGCAAGAGGGGCAAGGAAGATGTTGAAAAGAAGGGGCGCAAGTATGGAACCCTGGGGGACACCGCAGTGCAAGGGAAAGGAGGGGGAAGAATTGAGGCCTGACTGGACAGCAAAAGTGTGAGATGAAAGGAAGGACCAAAACCAATGAAGAACAGTGCCGTGAATACCAATGTCTGATAGACGGGTGGGAAGGGTGCGGTGGTCAACAACATCATATGCAGCAGAGAGATCCAGAGAAACAGCAATAGATAAATCACCACGATCGTGAGAACGATGTATTTCGCTGAGGAGTGCCAAGAGAATAGTCTCAGTACTGAGGCCAGCCCTAAATCCAGATTGACAGGGGTGTAGTGAAAGGGTGGAATCGAGATGAGAGGCGAGTTGCAGGAAAACAAGTTTTTCGAGGACTTTGGACAAAAAAGGGAGGTTGGAAACCAGATGCCAATTGGTGGGAACAGCAGGATCGAGGGTTGGTTTTTTAAGGAGAGGGCGGACCAGAGCGTGCTTTCAGCTTGTGGGGAAGCAAACGGAGGTAAGACTAGAGTTGAGTAGAAGGAGAATGTAAGAAACATAGAAACATGATGACAGAAAAAGACCACAAGGCCCATCTAGTCTGTCCTTCCATAACTACAACAGTCCACTTTTTACCTTTAGAGATCCTCTGTGTTGGTCCCATGCTTTTTTGAATTCGGTTACTGTCCTCATCTCTACCACCTCCACTGGGAGACTATTCCACGGATCCACTACTCTTTCCGTAAAGAAATATTTCCGCATATCACTCCTGAATCTATCTCCCTTCACCCTCATCCCATGTCCCCTCGTAGCAGAACTTGCTTTCAATTGAAAGAGGCTCTCTCCCTGAACATTTATGCCACGGAGCTATTTAAACATCTCAATCATATCGCCTCTATCCCGCCTTTCCTCTAAGGTGTACATATTAAGATCCTTAAGTCTGTCCTCATATGATTTATAATGAAGCCCATTAATCATTTTAGTAGCAACCCTCTGCACCGACTCCATCCTGTTCACATCCTTGTGAAGGTGCGGTCTCCAGAATTGCACACCATACTCCAAATGAGGTTGCACCAAAGACTTATACAGAGGCATTATCACCTCCTTTTTTCTGCTAGCCATTCCTCTCCGTATGCACCCAAGCATCCTTCTAGCTTTTGCCGTCGCCTTTTCTACCTGTTTAGCTACTTTAAGATCATCAGACACAACCACGCCTAGGTCCCGCTCTTCTTTAGTGGACAAAAGTACTTCACCTCCTATACTGTATTGCTCCCTTGGATTGCTGCAGCCCAAATGCATGACCTTACATTTTTTAACATTAAATCCCAGTTGCCAAATTCTAGACCATTCTTCAAGCTTAGCTAGATCCCTCCTCATGTTATCTACACCTTCCTGGGTGTCTACTCTATTGCAGATTTTGGTATCATCCGCAAAGAGGCAAACCTTACCCGACAGCCCTTCCGCTATATCACTAACAAAGATGTTAAAAAGAATCGGACCAAGGACAGATCCCTGGGGCACACCACTGGTAACATCCTTCTCCTCAGAGTGAGGTCCATTTACTTGTACTCTTTGTCGCCTCCCACCCAACCAATTTCTAACCCAAGCAGTAACTTTAGGGTCCATCCTTAGGGTGCTCAGTTTGTTTATAAGTCGCCTGTGAGGAACAGTGTCAAAGGCTTTACTGAAATCTAAATACACCACATCTAGAGCTCTCCCTCAGTCCAACTCCCTGGTCACCCAGTCAAAGAAATCAATCACATTTGTCTGACAAGACCTGCCTCTGGTGAATCCATGCTGCCTCGGATCCTGTAATCCGCCGGACTCCAGAAACCTCACTATTTTCTCTTTCAGCAGCGTTTCCAATAATTTACTCACCACCGAAGTTAAACTAACCGGCCTGTTTATTTATTTATTTATTTATTTATTTATTTATTTTCAACCACATCCTTACTTCCGCTTTTGTGTAAAGGCACCACATGAGCCTCTCTCCAGTCCTTTGGCACCACTCCCAACTCCAACGAGGCATTGAAAAGGTCAGTCAGTGGAGTTGCTAGAACGTCCCCAAGTTCCCTCAGTATTCTAGGGTGTATCCCATCCGGTCCCATCGCTTTGTCTACTTTAAGTGAGCTAGTTTCTCACGAACACAGTCTTCTGAAAATTGTTCAAGATGTCCCTCGCTTCTGTTCCTATTTGTGGGTGTTTTCTGAGGTCCTGCTCCTGGTTCTTCATCTGTGAACACAGAACAAAAATATTTGTTAAGCAATTCCGCTTTATCCTTATCAGCTTCTACATATTCCCCCCCTGTACCCTTGAGTCTGACAATACCACTTTTGCCCTTCCTCTTCTCACTAATATATCTGAAAAATGTCTTATCCCCCCATTTTATTGCATTGGCTCTTTCCTCCTCCTTTTGAATCTTTGCCTTCTTGACTACTTTGCTAGCTTCTCTAAGTTTTTCCAAATACAGATGCTTGTCTTCCTCTCTCTGTGATCTCTTGTATTTCATGAAGGCCTCCCTCTTTTTCTTCACTTTTTCAGCTACTTCCTTCGAAAACCATAGCGGTCTCCTGTTCCTTTTGCCTTTATTTACCATTTTAACAAAAAGGTTGGTTGCCTTTAAAATACCCCCTTTCAGTTTTGCCCACTGTTTTTCTACATCCCCCAGCTGTTCCCATCCCACTAACGACTCCCTGAGGTATTGGCCCATCTTCGCAAAGTTAGTCTTCCTAAAGTCTAAGATCTTCACCTTGGAATGGATTCTAACAGCCCTAGTCCTAATACTGAACCACACCATCTGGTGATCACTGGATGCAAAATGATCTCCCACTACAACATCAGAAACACTTTCACCATTGGTAAGCACCAAGTCCAGTATGGCCCCTTCACGTGTGGGGTCTGTTACCAATTGCCTGAATAGTTCTCCCTGTAGAGAATCCAGGATCTCCTTACTTCTAGATGATACTGCAGCAGGAATGTGCCAATCAACATCTGGCATATTGAAATCTCCTATCAGTAGCACTTCCCCTTTCCTAGCAATGTTGCGTATGTCTTCAATTAACTCTCTCTCCATCTCTTCCTCTTGTGAGGGAGGTCTGTATATCACACCAATGCAAATAGATTTCTCTTTCCCTCTTTCTAGTTTAACCCACAATGCCTCCTCTCTCCCTTTTAAGCTCTGTAATTCTGTAAGGGATGAGCGAGAATGATTGGTCAAGGAGCCAAGAGGAAGGGAGTGGGTCAAGAGGATAGGTGGTCTTGTGAAGAAGTAGAGATTGCCTTGACATGTTCAGAAGTGGTAACGGGCCGAAACTCACACCAAGTGTGTGGGAAAATATGTGGGAGTGAGGGAGAACAAGGGGGAACAGTTGTGGGAGAAGCAGGGGGAAGTGAGAGAGGAGGGGGACAGAAACCAAATGAGGAGTGGAGAGACTGAATCTTGTCTGAGAAAAAGGTGGCAAGTGTAGTCGGACTGGGGGCAGCAGAAGGGAACACTGAAGGAAGAGAGGCGGTAGAGGATGAGGAAAGATTATTGAGAATCTGATGAAGGCGTCAGGATGAATTAGAGGCTGAGCTGATAAGGTTTTGAATAGTGTGCTTGTTTGGCAGTGGTTATCATGGAATGATAGGTTTGTTGTTCAGAATGAAAAATGGAGAGGGTAACATCAGAAGGATGCTTGCGCCAAGATCGCACTGCGCAACGAAGATACATATGTTGCAGACGTAAGCCTGGGTGATAGGGATGGAGTGAGGAGGGACTAGAGGAGATAGGGCAGAGGGGAGCAATGGAATCAAGTGTGGATGAAAGGGTGGAAGTCCAGGTGTCGACCTGCTGGTTCACGGACAGGGAGGAGAACTCAGACGGAAAGAGGGAATCGGCCGAGGGGAAACATTGTAGGGTAGAAGGAGTGATGTGATGTCTAAGTATCTGCGATGGAGCACCTGTGTTTGGAAGATTGGGGACCTCCAAAGGCAGGAGGGGGAAGGAGAAGAAAACTCAGCAATGATCGGACCATGGGAGAGGAAGCGATAGAACATTAGACGGAGTGCATGTGGAGGAGGCGGGAGTGAGGATAAGGTCAAGAATGCATCCTGAGGCATGAGTTGGGCAGGTCACGTGTTGGATTAGGCTTAAATCGTTGAAAAAGGAGAGAAGAACTCTATCACATGATCTTGTGTGGGTGTCGAGGTGGACATTAAAATCGCCCAAAACTACAAGGTGGTGGGATAGAAGAGCTGCTTCGGGGAGGGAGAGAAGGAGAGAGTCCCAAAGATCAGGGCGTAAAGAGGGGGGAACATAAAGAAGGAAAAAGTAAATAGGGTTGGAGGACACGAAACGGAACAGAAGGGATTCTGGATAATGGGGAGAAGGCAGGATAAGGGAAAAGGGAAGGGACATCCGGTGGATAACTGCCACACCCCCACCTGCCCGGTATAGACGGCGGGCATGAAAAGCAGAGTACCCAGGGGGGACACATCGGTGGAGGAGGCCATCCTCTCCGTCACGGAGACAGGATTCCGTGAGAAAGAGGATGTCGAGTGAATGCTGGGTCAGAAGGTCGTGTATCAAATGAGTCTTAGTGCGAAGAGACCGACAGTTCAGGAGGGCAAATGAGAAGGACAAAGGTGAAGTAACTGGAGGGGAAGACAAGGGTGTTGAAAGAGGTGGCTGGCTGGACTGGCATAGAAGGAGGTTGTGCATATTGCAAGCAGCAGCCCTGATTAGTGGAGAAAGAGCAGAGGGGGGGGGGGGGACGGTGGCCCCAAAATACAGGGATAGCAGCCATGCTATTGAGATATAGGGGGCAGGCACTATGAGACGCTAATGGGGAATATTCCTTGAGATAAGAGGCTGAGCAAACCAACAAAGACGAGGGCGAGTGAGCTAATAAAAGCACAATAGGAAACGACAAGATCCAGATGCAGCTCAAAGGGCTGACTGACCAACGGGGCTGTGCGCCTCCATTGTCGCTCCAAGGAGCTCGCCCAAGGAGCACATCCTGCTCCATGGGTGCACGCTGCGGCGGCGCAGAACGCCACCGAATGATCCCTTAAATACAGTGGAGTACCTGGATGCAGACGCGGACGCGTTTCACGCGTCCACGTCACTTCCGGGAGGAGGGGCACACACGAGCCTGGAGACTGGGAGGCAGTACAACAGAACGGGTCCTGGATGCAGATGCGGACGCGTTTCACGAGTCCATGTCACTTCCGGGAGGAGGGGCACACACGAGCCAGGAGACTGGGAGGCAGTACAACAGCACGGGTCATTTCATGTCACATCAGTAGAAGCCCTTTGAAGATCTCCAGGAACAAGCAGGAATAAGTCCTCACATATGGGTACGTCGGAACCGACGGAGCCTGCGCGGGAAAGCTCCCCAGCTTCCTAGAATGGAAGCTTTTGGGACCTCCCACTGCACATGCGCGCTGCCTTCCCGCCTTCCGGAACAGCTCTCCTCAGTTTCTCTTTTTCCGCGGAGCCAGCAGGTCGTGTATCCTGTCACCGCTGAAGAAATTGTAGTTTTTTGTTTTGTTTCTTTAGACCGCGTACCTGCCTTCCCATACCGATACCGGTATCGCCGGTCTTCCTTTTTCTTTCTTGAAAAATTATTTTCTTTTCTTTTATTATTTTTCAGCACTTGGTCACTTCAGTTAGGCCTTCAGGCCTACTTGAATTCTCCACATGGAGAAGCCAGCCCCTGGATTTAAGAAGTGTACCAAGTGTACTGCTGTAATATCAGTCACAGACACCCATGAATGGTGTCTTAAATGTTTGGGGCCTGACCACTCCATTCCGGACTGCCCTTCCTGCTCCCAAATGTCTAAGCGTGGGCTGCAGAACCGGGCCAACAAATTCCATGTGCTGTTTGCTTCAGAGAATCCAACATCACAGTCATCCAGGTCATCATCTCCGGATGGATCTCAGGTAACCAAACCTTCTGTGGGCAAGTCCTCAAAGGGCAAATCTCCTTCAAAGCATCGAGAGGCTCTTAGTTTTGAGGACCCTGCCCCAGCCAAACAGCCCCGGCGGGAAGCTCTGCCTTCCAAAACGCCAATTCAGGGGCTACAGGTTGACATCGATGGCACGGCCTCGACAGATCACCTGTTGGACTGCTCTGGGGTACCGGCCCATACCGGTACCGACATCCAGGCAGCCGTGGCGTCTATGGGCAATACTGTCCAATCCATGCAGCAGGCCGTCATGGCTTTCATTAAAGCTGCAACGCCATCGGTACCGCTTCCAGCGGTTCCGGGCCCGGTTCCGGTATCGTCCGCCATGCCGGAACCCAGGCCTTCCTCTTCTAAACGCAAATCGGTACCGTATGGGCTTTCGCTCCATACCGCTTCCATACCCGGTACGCCCGATGTCGATACCGATCGGTATGCGTATCGTGCGTTGGAGGAAACTAGAGAATACACCGATTCCTCTGAGGATTTTGGCTCCTCTGATGAGTCTGCAGAGCTCTCCCTTGACCTTCCTGAGGAACCTTCTTCTCCAAAAAGGAGAATGTCTCCTCCAGAGGATTTGTCCTTTCAGGACTTTATTTTAGAAATGGCTAAAGGCCTTTCTATCACTACCTCCTCTGAAAGGGAACCAAGGTCAAAAAGATTGGATATTTTAGGATACTCTAAGTCTCCTAAAGAAGCAGTTACCCTGCCTATCCATGAAATCCTTCAGGAACAATTGATGGATTTCTGGGAGAACCCTTTAACTCTGTCTCCTTATTCCCGTAGGTTGGACACCATGTATCAGGTCCCTCCTTCTCCTGGTTTTCAGAAAACTCAATTGCCTCACCACTCCATTGTGGTAAAGTCTGCAATGAAAAAGATCAAGAGTACTAAAAGGCACTCTTCTACACCTCCAGGAAGGGAATGTAAGACACTGGACTCTTTTGGTAGGAAAATCTTCCAGGCTAGTATGCTTATAGCCAGGATTAATTCCTACAGCCTCTATATGGGCATGTTCCTAGGGGAACTTGCCAATAAAGTGCGGCATTTTGCCCCCTTTATCCCTGAGGATAAACAGGAGGACTTCCTTTCTGTTGTGAAACAACTCTCAGATGTTTCTAAGTTCTCCAACAGAGCTGCCTTTGATTCCTTCGAGGGAGCCAGCAGAGCTTCTGGCATTGCTATTGCAGCCAGACGTCTGGCTTGGCTCCAGGCTTCTGATCTGGAACCCTGGGTTCTAGATGGCTTACGGAATCTGCCCTGTACAGGTGAGAACTTATTCGGTGCAGAGTGGCAAGTTAAAGCCACTCAAATGGACGCTGAAAATGCCACCTTAGAGAGACTTTCTAAGTCCACTTCTACTCCCACTAAGAAGAAGTCTTTCAAGAGGCCTTATTATAAGAAGGCCAGATATGCTTCCAATACTGGCCAGCAATCTTCTCAACCTCGTTTTGCGGCTAAACGTCAGCAAACGAAACAAGCAAGAGCAAAGCCTGCAGCAGCTACTGCAGCTCAACAGGCTCCACCCCCTCAGGGGTTTTGACTTGCCCCTAGAGAACTTGCCATTCCTGGTTCTGGACCAACCAGAACCTCTCACCATACCTGGAAGGTTAGCTCACTTTGCTCCCAGATGGGAACAAATCACAACAGAGCAATGGACCCTCTCTATCATCCGAGAGGGTTACAAACTTCATTTCTCCAACCTTCCTCCTCATCACATGGTGAGACCCTTCAATTCTCCATCTCCTCTCCTAGCCCTGTTGGGTCGGGAGATCTCTTCTCTGCTTGCCCAAGGGGCCATAGAAGAGGTTCCTCTTCATCAACAAGGGTCAGGTTTCTACTCCCCCTATTTTCTCATTCCAAAGAAGACAGGGGGATTCAGACCAATCCTAGATCTGAGAGAATTGAACAAATTTCTATACAAGGAGAAATTCAAAATGCTCTCTTTGGGCATTCTCCTTCCATACCTTCAGAGTCAGGACTGGCTTTGTTCTCTAGACCTGCAGGATGCGTATACACATCTACTCATCCATCCATCCCACAGAAAATATCTTCGCTTTCTGTTCAGAGGAAGTCATTACCAATACAGAGTACTTCCCTTCGGTCTCGCCTCTGCCCCAAGAGTCTTTACCAAATGCATGGCAGTCGTAGCCGCATTTCTCAGAAGCATGGGGATTTTCGTATTCCCATATCTGGACGACTGGCTCATTCGAGCTCCAACTCAGTCGCAGGCCCAGATTTCCCTAGACCGCACAAGGAGCCTTCTGCAGTATCTGGGACTGGTGGTAAACCTTCCCAAGTCTCAACTCAGCCCTACTCAGTCTCTAGAATTCATAGGGGCCCAGTTGGACACCACCACTGCAAGAGCCTACCTTCCACTGGTTCGGGGTCAGCGTCTGCTGAGCTTGGCCTCCCAAGCCCAGTCCAGTACTCACTTGACAGCCAGGGAAATGCTACGCCTCCTGGGCCATATGGCCTCCATAGTACATGTGGTGCCCTATGCTCGTCTTCATATGAGAGCAGCTCAATGGACCCTGGCCACCCAGTGGACTCAGGCGTCGGGAGCACTCTCAGACCAAATACAAACCTCAAACCGTCTGTCTTGGTCCCTCCATTGGTGGATATCCACCAAGAATCTGTTGTTGGGGGCTCCCTTTCAGCCCTTGCTACCCCAAGCAACCCTCACAACAGATGCCTCCCAATTGGGGTGGGGAGCCCATCTGCTAACTCTCTCCACTCAGGGCACTTGGTCTCCACAGGAGGCCACCCTTCATATCAACCTCCTGGAACTGCGAGCAATTTACCTTGCCCTCAAGGTCTTCTATACCCTCCTTGCCAACCTGACTGTCCTGGTTCAGACAGACAATCAGGTGGCCATGTTTTACATAAACAAACAAGGAGGGACGGGCTCTCTGTCGCTTTGCAACGAAGCTCTCAGATTATGGGCCTTCGCCAGAGAGCACCAAATTCATCTGCTAGCAGTGTATCTTCCAGGAGTTCAAAACTCTCGAGCAGACAGGCTCAGTCGAGTTCTGCTGCCACACGAGTGGTCCCTACACGTGGACCAGATAAGCAGAATCTTTCAGGAATGGGGGACCCCGGACATAGACCTCTTTGCAAGTCCGTGGAATGCCAAACTTCCCCGGTTCTGTTCCAGGACTCCGTGTCAGGAAGCTCAGGCCACGGACGCCTTTCTCCTCCATTGGGGTCAGGCGTTCCTATATGCCTTTCCACCCATTCCGCTGATTCCCAAGACTCTGTTCAAACTCCAGAGAGATCACGGCTCTATGATCCTCATAGCTCCACGCTGGCCTCGCCAAGTGTGGTTCCCTCTGCTTCTACAGCTCTCCCAGGGATCCTCCCTGGACTTAGGAGCTGCACCAGACCTTCTGTCTCAGGAGGAGGGGACTTTGTGGCACCCAAACCCCAAATCCCTACATCTCCGAGCTTGGTTACTGAAGGTTTAAGTCTTCAAGACTTTAATCTTTCTCAACCTGTGAAAGATATCCTTCATGCCTCTAGGAAACCTTCCACGAGGCGGTCTTATGCTTTCAAATGGAAACGTTTTTCCATTTGGTGTGCTCAGCAGGGCCTTGACCCTCTGGCACTTCCTTTGAATTCCCTCTTAGACTATCTCCTGCATCTTTCCAATGCAGGCCTTAAGACGAATTCTGTAAGAGTCCATTTAAGTGCTATTTCAGCATCCCTGAAACCTATAAATGGACAACCTATCTCCTCTCATCCTTTTGTTGCAAGATTCATGAGAGGCCTGACTCTCACTAAACCTCCCATCAGACCCCCCCCGGTCGCATGGGATTTGAATCTAGTGCTTGGTCAGCTTATGAAGCCACCTTTTGAGCCGTTATTTTCTACCTCCTTGAAATTTCTTTCCTGGAAGGTACTATTCCTGATTGCAGTCACTTCCGCTCGCCGCATCAGCGAACTGCAGGCTCTAGTGGCTAATCCACCTTATACAAGATTTCATCATGACAAGGTGGTCCTTAGGACGAATCCCCACTTTATGCCCAAAGTGGTCTCGCCTTTTCATCTTAATCAAGAGGTATATCTACCGGTTTTTTTTCCGGCTCCTCATGCCTCCAGTGCAGAGAGGAACCTTCATACTCTGGATTGTAAAAGAGCTCTAGCCTTTTACCTTAATAGGACTCAGCCACATCGAAAGTCTTCTCAACTTTTCGTGGCTTTTGATCCTTCACATTTGGGACTTCCAGTCTCCAAGCGTACACTTTCCAATTAAATTGCTCAGTGTATTTCCTTTGCTTACCAGAGTAAAAACATTTCTCTGGAAGGCCATGTCACAGCTCACAATGTGAGAGCCATGGCAACTTCTATGGCTCATCTGCACTCTGTTTCCATTGATCAGATCTGTCGAGCCGCTACCTGGGCCTCGGTTCATACCTTTACAGCCCATTACTGTTTGGACAAGGACTCCCGCCGGGATGCCTTGTTTGGCCAGGCTGTCCTCAAACACCTGTTCCATTCTTAGACAACTCCTGCCCACCTTCCCAGGATGGATGCCTGAGATCCATACGAAGATGGCGAACCCTTGGAGGGGGATCTCCCAGGCATCTCAGCTAGGGAGTCCCCATATGTGAGGACTTATTCCTGCTTGTTCCTGGAGATAGCACAGTTACTTACCTGTAACAGGTGATCTCTGGGAACAGCAGGAATTAGTCCTCACAACCCACCCACCTCCCCTAGGAGTTGTATCTTCTATCTATCTGTCTTCCTGTCCTCTCTCTATTGTCTCAGCTATAAACTCGAAACTGAGGAGAGCTGTTCCGGAAGGCGGGAAGGCAGCGCGCATGTGCAGTGGGAGGTCCCAAAAGCTTCCATTCTAGGAAGCTGGGGAGCTTTCCCGCGCAGGCTCCGTCGGTTCCGACGTACCCATATGTGAGGACTAATTCCTGCTGTTCCCAGAGATCACCTGTTACAGGTAAGTAACTGTGCTTTCTCTTGTTCATTCCTGCCACTCTGCTTTCCTTTCAATCATGAAGACCTGCGCAGTACTGAACAACTGCGGGTGCAGCACCTATAAAAAAAAGAACTAACTTGGAGCCAAATAAATCTACGTTTACAACGAACTCTAGCGGTATAGAACTTAAATATCTAAACACAACCTTAAAACAAAGATGCTGACAGCAGTCCAGCAGCGAGATGGGGGCTTTCCAGTCTTTTGCATTGAGTGTCACATATATGATTTCTCCAGGACCAAGCAGGAAGTCAGTCCTCACATATGGGTGTCATCGGCGCCGATGAAGCCCCAGCGGAGCATTTCCCCAGCTTTCCATGAAAGCCTTTGGGAATGCATGCATGCGTGGTTCCCTTCCTGCCTAAAGGTGCCATCTTACCTCAGTCTCTTTTTTTCCGAGAAGCCCACCGAACGTGTGTCCTGTTCTCCAGGTTAAAAGTAGATTTTTTTCGGCGATAATCGCTATTTTTTCTCCCGGATCGACGCCGGTTCCCCTCCTGCCGGGTTCGGTACACCGGTATCGAGCCCGCTTCTTCTTATCTCCAGGAACAAGCAGGAATGAGTCTTCACATATGGGTACGTCGGTACCGATGGAGCCTGCGCGGGAACGCTCCCCAGCTTCCCAAAAACGGAAAGCCTTTGGGAGCATCCCACAGCGCCTGCGCGCTGCCTTCCTGCCTTTCCTAACCGCCTCTCCTCAGTTCTTCTTTGCCGCGGAGCCAGCAGGTCGAGCCCTGTCACCGCTGAAGAAGTTCTTTATTTTATTTTATTTCTTTGATCGCGTGTCTGCCTCCCCCGACTCCGGACCGGTTCCGCCGGTCTTTTCTTTCTTTTCTTTTCAAAAAACAAAACAATTTATAATTCCCTCACTTAGTGTATTTTTTTCTCTTGGGGCCTTAGGCCTCACAAGAAAAATTTCCTCATGGAAAAACCAGCCTCCGGGTTTAAGAAATGCACTAAGTGCAGCGGTACTATTTCTGTTACAGACACCCATGAATGGTGTCTTAAATGTTTGGGTCCTGAACACTCCATTTCGGATTGTCCGTCCTGCTCTCTGATGTCTAAATGGAGTTTACAGAACCGAGCAGCTAAGCTCCATGTGCTGTTTCCCGCTGATGCAGCTTCGGTAGCATCGACGTCTTCCAGGGCTTCTTCTTCCCCCAATGGATCTCAGGTAACCAAACATCAATCCAGCTGGTCCTCAAAGGGTAAATCTCCCTCTAAGCATCGAGATGCCTCCAGGCTTGCCCTCGAGGATCCTGCACCGGCAAAACAACCCCGGCGGGAAGCTTCAGCTTCCAAAACTCCACCTATGGGGTTACAGGTTGACATCGATGGCACGGCCTCGACCGATCACCTGTTAGAATGCTCTGGGGTACCGGCACAATCTTCTGGTACCGAATTCCAAGCATTCATGGTGTCGATGGATCAGAATGTTCTGTCCATGCAGCAGGCTATCAATGCCTTCATTCAAGCTGCAACGCCGTTGATACCACAACAAACTCCATTGTCGGTATCGACTCGGGTACCGGCACAAGCACCGGTACCGGTACCGACTGCATCGGCATCGACTAAGATACCGACTACAGCGAATCCCTATCCAGGGCTGCTCCTCGGTACCGAGTCGGTACCGATGACCCCCGATATCGATACCGCTCGATACGCGTACCGAGCATTAGAAGAGCACCCTGACAGACGGTACTTTGATTCCTCTGGTGACTCTGATACATCAGAGGAGTCTGCTGAAGTATCCATAGCCCTTCCTGAAGAGCCTTCTTCTCCAAAAAGAAGAATGTCTCCTCCAGAGGATTTGTCCTTTCAAGACTTCATAAGAGAAGTAGCTAAAGGACTTTCTATTTCAGTAACCTCTGAAGCAGAGCCTAGAGCAAAAAAATTAGATATTTTGGGTTATTCTAAGGCTCCTAAAGAAGCAGTCACCTTACCAATTCATGAGATTCTTTATGAACACATGATTGACTTATGGGAGACTCCTCTCACTATCTCTCCTCATTCTCGCAGATTGGACACTATGTATCGTGTCCCTCCTTGTCCTGGGTTTCATAAAACACAGCTTCCTCACCATTCCATTGTGGTGCAGTCAGCTATGAAGAGGATAAAGAGTACAAAGAGACACTCTTCTGCTCCCCCAGGAAGAGAATGCAGGACCTTGGATGCTTTTGGTAGGAAAATCTTCCAAGCCAGTATGCTTATTGCCAGAATCAACTCCTATAGTCTTTACATGGGTATGTTTGTAAAAGAGGTTGCAGATAAGCTGCAGTCTTTCCTCCCTTTTCTTCCAGAGGATAAAAGGGAAGAATTCCTCATTTGGCTTAAGCATATTCAAGACATTTCAAAGTTTTCCAACAGGGCAGCCTTTGACTCCTTTGAAGGTGCCAGCAGAGCTTCAGGCATTGCCATAGCTGCTCGCAGAATTGCTTGGCTCCAAGCTTCTGATTTAGAACCCTGGGTTCAAGATGGCTTAGGAAATCTTCCCTGTACAGGTGAAAACCTGTTTGGCAAAGAATGGCAAATCAAAGCCACTCAAATGGATGCAGAAAATTCTGCTCTGGATAGACTTTCAAAGTCAACCTCCATTCCTGCCAAGAAAAAGACCTTCAAGAAGTATTTTTTCAAAAAGGGCAGATTCCCTTCTGCTTCTGGCCAACAATCTTCTACAGGTCGCTTTGCCACTAAGCGTCAGCAACCTAAACAGGCCAGGCCTAAGTCTACAGGGGCTGCTGCAACTCAGCAGACCCAACCTCCTCAGGGTTTTTGACTTGATGCTAGAGAACTTAGCCTTTCTGGCTCTAAAACAGCCAGAGCCTCTCACCATCCCAGGAAGGGTAGCTCACTTTGCTCCCAGATGGGAGCAAATTACATCAGAGCAGTGGACCCTCTCCATCATAAGAGAGGGCTACAAACTTCATTTCTCAGACCTTCCTCCCCACACCATGGTGAGACACTTCAATTCTCCCACATCTCTTCTTGACCTTCTAGGTCAGGAGGTGGCTATCCTTCTTGCCCAAGGGGCAATAGAAGAAGTTCCTCTTCTTCAGCAGGGGCCAAGGTTTTACTCCCCCTATTTTCTCATTCCAAAGAAGACAGGGGGATACAGACCCATATTAGATCTCAGGGAATTGAACAAATTTCTATGCAAGGAGAAGTTCAAGATGCTTTCTCTGGGTACTCTCCTTCCATACCTTCAAAGTCAGGATTGGCTTTGTTCTCTAGATCTCAAGGATGCGTACACACATGTCCTCATCCATCCATCTCACAGAAGATTCCTCCGTTTTCTTTTCCAAGGAAAACATTATCAATACAGGGTGCTTCATTTTGGTCTGGCCTCTGCTCCAAGAGTGTTCACCAAATGCATGGCAACAGTAGCTGCATTTCTACGCACTCTGGGAATATTTGTATTCCCATACCTGGACGACTGGCTCATCCGAGCTCCATCTCAGAGGCCCAGATTGCCCTGGACCGCACAAGACGCATTCTGCAGTATCTGGGACTTGTGGTAAACCTCCCAAAGTCTCAGCTCACCCCTACTCAGTCCCTAGAATTCATAGGGGCCTGGTTGGATACTACCACTGCAAGGGCCTACCTTCCTCAGGCCCGTTGCCAACGTCTAGTGCAGTTAGCCTCCCAAATTCAGTCAAAGAACCACTTAACTGCCCGGGAGATGCTAGAACTGCTAGGCCATATGGCTTCCACAGTGCATGTGGTACCCTATGCTCGCCTACATATGAGAGCAGTTCAATGGACTTTGTCCACCCAGTGGACTCAAGCATCAGGAGCTCTCTCAGACCAAATAGCAACCTCCAAACGTCTCTTTTGGTCTCTCCAATGGTGGATGCCCACTCAAAATCTGTTGCTGGGGTCCCCCTTCCAACAGTTGTTGCCCCAAGCAACCCTCACAACAGATGCCTCCCAAACAGGTTGGGGAGCTCATCTCCAAGACCTCTCCACTCAAGGCACTTGGTCCCCACAGGAGACCTCTCTTCATATCTACCATTTGGAGCTTCGAGCAGTTTTTCTAGCTCTCAAGGTCTTTCATACCCTCCTCAGCTACAAGACAGTCCTCATTCATACGGACAATCAAGTAGCCATGTTTTACATAAACAAGCAAGGAGGAACTGGCTCTCTGTCACTTTGCAACGAAGCTTTAAGATTGTGGGCCTTCGCCAGAGAGCATCAAATCCATCTCCTGGCAGTATACCTCCCAGGAATCCAAAACTCTTGGGCAGACAGACTCAGTCGAGTTCTGCTTCCACACGAATGGTCCCTGCACATGGATCAGGTACTCAGAATCTTCCAAGAATGGGGAACCCCGGACATAGACCTCTTTGCAAGTCCGTGGAATGCCAAACTTCCCCGGTTCTGTTCCAGAATTCCGTGTCAGGGAGTTCAGGCCAAGGATGCCTTCCTCCTTTATTGGGGTGAAGGCTTCCTGTATGCCTTTCCACCCATTCCCTTGATTCCCAAGACTCTGTTCAAGCTCCAGAGGGATCAAGGATCCATGATCCTCATAGCTCCACGCTGGCCACGCCAAGTGTGGTACCCTCTACCTCTGCATCTCTCCCAAGCCCCCTCTCTGGACTTGGGAGCTGCTCCAGACCTTCTGTCCCAGGAGGAGGGGACTTTGTGGCACCCAAACCCCAAGTCCCTTCACCTCAGGGCTTGGTTATTGAAGGCCTAGACCTTCAACACTGGAATCTTTCTCAGCAAGTGAAGGATATTCTCCATGCTTCCAGAAAACCTTCTACTAGACTTTCCTATGCTTTTAAATGGAAAAGGTTTTTCATTTGGTGTGCTGACAAGGGTCTTAACCCTCTAGCACTACCTTTTAATTCTCTTTTGGAATATCTCCTGCATCTTTCCAATGCAGGCCTTAAGACGAATTCGGTAAGAGTCCATTTGAGTGCTATTGCAGCATCCCTTAAGCCTATCAATGGACAGCCTATTTCCTCTCATCCTCTTATTGCAAGATTCATGAGAGGCCTCACTTTAACCAAACCTCCCATTAAGCCTCCTCCGGTGGCATGGGACTTAAATTTGGTTCTTGGTCAGCTCATGAAGCCACCTTTTGAACCCTTAGCCACCACCTCCTTGAAATTTCTTTCCTGGAAGGTTATTTTCCTCATTGCAGTCACCTCAGCTCGCCGCATCAGTGAACTGCAGGCCTTAGTGGCTAATACACCTTATACAAGGTTCCATCATGATAAGGTAGTCCTTAGGACCAATCCACACTTTATGCCTAAAGTGGTCTCACCTTTTCATCTTAATTAAGAGGTCTATTTACCTGTCTTTTTTCCAGCTCCTCATGCATCAAGTGCAGAGAGGAACCTTCATACCCTAGATTGTAAGAGGGCTCTTGCCTTTTACTTGAAAAGGACACAGCAACATAGAAAGTCTTCTCAACTCTTTGTTGCTTTTGATCCCTCTCATCTAGGACTTCCAGTCTCTAAAAGAACACTGTCCAATTGGATTGCTCAGTGTATTTCTTTCGCCTACCAGAGTAAGAACCTTTCTCTGGCGAGCCATGTTACAGCTCATAATGTGAGAGCCATGGCAGCCTCTATGGCTCATCTAAATTCTGTGTCCATCGATCAGATTTGTCGAGCAGCCACCTGGGCCTCGGTTCATACCTTTACAGCCCATTACTGTTTGGACAAGGACTACCGACGGGATGCCTTGTTTGGTCAGGCTGTTCTCAAACACCTGTTCCATTCTTAATCAACTCCTACCCTCCTTCCCTGGATGGATGCCAGAGATCCATATGAGGAGGTAGAGCCCTTCCCAGGGTCTCATAACCTTGGGGATCTCCCAGGCATCTTTAGCTAGGGAGTCCCCATATGTAAAGACTCATTCCTGCTTGTTCCTGGAGATAGCACAGTTACTTACCTGTAACAGGTGATCTCTGGGAACAGCAGGAATAAGTCTTCACAACCCACCCACTTCCCCTAGGAGTTGTTTCTCTTTATCTATCTTTCCTTTCCTCTCTCTCTTTTTGTCTCAGCTTTAAAACTTGAACTGAGGAGAGGCGGTTAGGAAAGGCGGGAAGGCAGCACGCAGGCGCTGTGGGATGCTCCCAAAGGCTTTCCTTTTTTGGGAAGCGTTCCCGCGCAGGCTCCGTCGGTACCGACGTACCCATATGTGAAGACTTATTCCTGCTGTTCCCAGAGATCACCTGTTACAGGTAAGTAACTGTGCTATATCCCAAAGCTCCTAAGGAGGCAGCTACTTTGTCTATCCATGAGATCTTACATGATCTCATGTTAAGAATGTGGGAAACACCCCTTACCACCTCTCCTCACTCTCGTAGACTGGATACCATGTATCGAGTACCTCCGTGTCCTGGCTTCCAGAAGACTCAGCTTCCTCACCACTCTATTGTAGTGGAATCAGCTATGAGAAGGATCAGGAGTGCAAAGAGGCATGCCTCTAATCCTCCAGGATGTGAGTGTCGAACTTTGGATGCCTTTGGACGTCATACTTTCCTGGCTTCCATGCTTTCTGCCAGGATCAGTTCCTATATTTTATATATGGGAGTGTTCCTTAAGGAAGTCACAGGAGATTTAGAGGTTTTGAGCCCTCTTCTTCCTGAAGATAAGAGGCAGGATTTTCTCACACTGGTTAAACATGCCCAGGATGTTTCTAAATTTGTCAATCGTGTAGCTTTTGACTGTTTTGAGTGCATAAGCAGAACCTCTGCCATTGCCATAGGTGCACATAGAATTGCCTGGCTCTAGGCATCCGATTTGGAGCTCTGGGTGCAGGGCAAACTGGGCAATATCCTTTGTACAGGTGAGAATCTATTCGGCAAAAATTGGCAAGAAAAAGCCAATGAGTTGGATGCTGACAACTCCACTTTGGCTAGATTATCCAAAGCCACAGCTGATCCTGCAAAGAAGAAATCTTTCAAGAAACCATTCTTCTCCAAAAAGAAGAGGTTTTATCCCTCTTTTTCTCAGCAGGGACGTTCTGCAGGTCAACCTGTCTGGAAGAGTCAGCAACCACTTAAAAGAAAGCAAAGACTGCTAAGCCTCAGCTGTCTGAGCAGTCTCAGCCTCCGCAAGGCCTTTGACTTCCATCTAGAGAACTTAGCCTTCCTGGCCCTCAACGGACCAGAACCTTCCACCATTCCAGGAAGATTGTGTCACTTTGACCCTGGATGGGGGCAGATAACAGCAGAACATTGGACTCTCTCCATTATAAAAGAGGGGTACAAGCTTCACTTTCTCCGCATGCCCCCTCCCACAATGGTAAGACAGTTCAATTCTCAGACCTCTCTCATCAACCTGTTAGATCAAGATGTCACTATGCTTTTTGTCCAAGGGGCAATAGAAGAGGTACCCATTCCTCAACAGGGTACAGGGTTTTACTCCCCCTATTTCCTTATCCCAAAGAAAACATGGGGACACAGACCTATTTTAGATCTCAGAGAATTGAACAAATTCCTGTTCCAAGGAGAAATTCAAGATGATTTCTCTGGGAACCCTACTGCCATACCTTCAGAGTCAGGATTGACTTTGTTCTCTAGATTTCAAGGATGTGTACACTCATGTTCTCATCCATCCAACTCACAGAAAGTTCCTTCGGTTCCTTTTACAAGTAAAGCACTACCAATACAGGGTGCTTCCTTTTGGCCTGGCCTCAGCACCAAGGGTGTTTATGAAATGCATGGCTGTGGTAGCAGCATTTCTTCGCACTCTAGGAATATTCGTCTCCCCTATTTAGACGACTGGCTCATTCGAGCCCTATCAGAGTCAGAGGCCAGGATTTCTCTATCCTGCACAATGCGTATCCTTTTGTATTTGGGTCTGGTCATAAACATCCCAAAATCCAGCCTAACTCCCACTCAGTCTCTAGAGTTCATAGGGGCTTTGCTGGATACCAGGAAAGCAAGGGCCTATCTTCCCCAGACCCATTGCACCTTTGCATGGTTCAGTTAGCTTCTCAAGCAGTGCTAAAGCCTCATCTCACTGCTCGAGAAATGTTACAACTACTAGGCCACATGGCATCAACCGTGCATGTGGTTTCTTATGCTCGCCTCCATATGAGAGCAGCCCAGTGGACTTTATCCACTCAGTGGACCCAGGCATCAGGGTGCCTGTCAGACAAAATAGCAAACACAAATCGCCTTATTTTGTCCCTCCAATGGTGGCAGTCCACTCAAAACCTGTTGCTGGGGTCCCCATTTCAACAACCTTCACCCCAGGCAACTCTCTTGGGTTGGGGAGCTCATCTGCAAGACCTTTCCACCCAAAGCACCTGGACTCCACAGGAGACTCATCTACACATCAATTTCTTAGAGCTCAGAGCAATCTTCCTTGCTCTGCGAGTGTTCCACACCCTGCTCAGCTACAAGACAGTCCTCATTCATATGGACAATCAAGTAGCCATGTTCTTCGTGAACAAGCAGGGAGGAACAGGCTCTCTGTCGCTTGGCAATGAAGCTTTGCGACTATGGGCCCTCGCCAGAGAGCATCAGATTCATCTCCTGGCAGTGTATCTTCCAGGTATCCACAACCTCTTTGGCAGACTCAGTCGAGTTCTGCTTCCACACGAATGGTCTCTACATGCAGACCAGGTGGCCAAGATTTTTCAAATTTGGGGAACCCCGGACATAGACCTCTTTGCAAGTCTGTTGAATGCCAAACTTCCCCGGTTCTGTTCCAGAATTCCGGCTCAGGGCTCTCAGGCCAGGGATGCTTTCCTCCTTCATTGGGGTCAAGACTTTCTGTATGCCTTTCCACCCATTCCCCTGATTCCCAAAACCCTGTTCAAGCTTCAGAGAGACAGAGGCCGTATGATTCTCATAGCTCCACATTGGCCGCGGCAAGTGTGGTACCCTCTGCTTCTACATCTCTCTCAAGCTCCCTCTCTGGAGTTAGGGTCTGCTCCAGATCACCTGTCCCAGGAGGACGGAATGTTATGGCATCCCAATCCCCAGTCTCTGCATCTCAGGGCTTGGTTGCTGAAGGCCTAGATCTTAATGACCTTAACATTTCTCAGCAAGTAAAGGATATCCTTTATGCTTCTAGAAAACCTTCCACAAGACACTCTTATGCTTTCAAGTGGAAAAGATTTACCATATGGTGCTCGCAGAAGGGTCTTAGCCCCCTTGCGATACCTCTGGAATCATTACTGGAGTATCTCCTTCATGTATCCAATGCAGGACTTAAAACTAACTCAGTAAGAGTCCATTTAAGTGCTATTGCAGCTTCTTTCAAGCCTTTAAATGGACAACCTATTTCCTCCCATCCTCTTATAGCAAGATTTATGAGAGATCTTCTTCTAACTAAGCCTCCCATTAGGCCACCACCAGTGGCATGGGACTTAAACCTGGTTCCTGGCCAGCTCATGAAGCCACCTTTCGAACCCTTAGCTACTACCTCGTTGAAATTGCTTTCTTGGAAAGTTATCTTTCTCGTTGCAATCACATCAGCACGTCGCATCAGTGAGTTGCAGGCACTAGTGGCTGATCCTTCTTATACAAGGTTCCATCATGACAAGGTAGTCCTTAGAACTCATCCACACTTTATGCCAAAGGTGGTCTCGCCATTTCATTTGAACCAAGCGGTCTACCTGCCTGTGTTTTTTTCCAAGGCCTCATGCATCAAATGCAGAAAGGAATCTTCATACTTTGGACTGTAAAAGAGCTTTAGCTTTTTACTTACAGAGAACACAGCAACATAGAAAGTCCTCTCAACTCTTTGTTGCTTTCACATAAGAACATAAGAACATAAGATATGCCATACTGGGTCAGACCAAGGTCCATCAAGCCCAGTATTCTGTTTCCAACAGTGGCCATTCTAGGTCATATGTACCTAGCAGTTTCCCCAAGGGACACAGGTTCCACAATGCTTGTATTGGTTCAAGCATTGATATCCTGGGTCCCTTCTTAATAATGGTTTATGGACCTTTCCTCCAGGAACTTGTCCAAACCTTTTTTTAAACCCAGCTACACTAACAACCTTTACTACATCCTCCGGTAACAAATTCCAGAGTTTGATTACACATTGAGTGAAAAAATTTTCTTTTATTAGTCTTAAATAGTTTACCCTGTAGCTTCATTGCATGTCCCCTAGTCTTTCTATATTCTGATAAGGAAAACAATTGATCTACGTTTACCCATTCCACTCCGTTCATTAATTTATAGACTTCTATCATATCTCCCCTCAGCCATCTCTTTTCGAGGTTAAAGAGCCCTAACCTTTTTAGCCTTTCTTCATAGGAGTATCCTTCCATCCCCTTTACCATTTTGGTGGCTCTTCTCTGAACCTTTTCTAAAATTGCTATATCCTTTTTAAGATACGGCGACCAGAATTGCACACAATATTCAAGGTGCGGCCTCACCATGGAACGATATAGAGGCATTATAATATCTTTTGTTTTATTTTCCATTCCTTTCCTTATCATACCTAGCATTCTATTTGCTCTCTTGGCTGCTGCTGCACACTGGGCCGAGGGTTTTTACATGGTATCCACAATGACGCGTAAATCTTTTTCCTGGGTGGTTGTTCCTAATGTGGAACCTTTTTCTTGACTGTTTGTCGATTGTACACCGCCTTGATTGTTATAGAAAGGCGGTTTTATCAAATGCAATAAACATAAACATAAACATAAACCTTGCATCGTGTAACCATAGTTTGGGCTGTTCTTCCCTAGGTGCATTACCTTGCACTTGTCCACATTAAATTTCATCTGCCATTTTGATGCCCAGTCTTCCAATTTATCAAGATCCTCTTGCAATTTTCCACAATCCTCTTGGGTTTTAACAACTTTAAATAGTTTTGTGTCATCTGCAAATTTGATAACCTCACTCGTTATTCCACTTTCCAGGTCATTTATGAATATGTCAAAAAGCAGCGGACCCAGCACAGATCCCTGGGTACACCACTATTCACCTATCTCCATTGGGAAAATTGGCCATTTAGCCATACCCTCTGCTTTCTATCTTTTAACCAGTTCCTGATCTACAATAGTACACTGCCTCCTATCCCATGACTCTTTAGTTTTGCCAAAAGTCTCTGATGAGGGACCTTGTAAAAGGCTTTCTGAAAGTCCAGATACACAATATCAACCGACTCACCTTTGTCCACCTGATTATTCACTCCTTCAAAAAAACATAACAGATTAGTAAGACAAGATCTTCCTTGTCTAAAGCCATGTTGGCTGTCTCCCATTAGGTCATGACTATCTACATGCTGAGTAATTTTATTCTTTATGATGGTTTCTACCATTTTTCCCGGTACTGATGTCAGGCTCACCGGTCTGTAGTTTCCCGGATCACCCCTGGAACCCTTTTTAAAAATTGGTGTTACATTGGCGATCCTCCAATCTTCAGGTATTAGAGATGATTTTAATGATAGTTCACAGATTACTAATAGCAGGTCTGCAATCTCATCTTTCAGTTCTTTCAACACCCTTGGATGTATACCATCCGGCCCAGGTGATTTGCTACTCTTTAGTTTATCTAATAGTTGTAATACATCTTTCGGATGTATCGATATTTCCTTCAATTCTTCCGCACCTTTAAATACCACTTTAGTCATGGGTAACATCCCTACATCTTCCTCAGTAAAGATTGAAGCAAAGAATTCATTCAGTCTCTCCGCTATCGCCTTGTCGCCTCTTAGTGCTCCTTTAACCCCTTTATCATCTAATGGACCAACTGACTCTCTCACAGGTTTTTTGCTACGAATGTACTTGAAAAGGTCTTTACTTCACGTTTTTGCTTCCACAGCAAGCTTCTTCTCAAATTCTTCCTTTGCCTGCCTTATCAATGCCTTGCATTTGACTTGCCAGTGCTTGTGCTGTTTCCAGGTTTCGTCGTTTGGCTCTTTTTTCCATTTCCTGAAAGATGTTTTTTTGGCAACAACAGCCTCTCTGACCTCACCTTTAAACCATGCTGGCAGTTTTTTGGACTTCCTTCCACTTTTCTTAAAGCGTGGAATACAGCTGGTCTGGGCTTCCAAGATAGTATTTTTCAACAACAGCCAAGCCTGATGTACGTCTTTAACCTTTGCAACTGCTCCTTTTAGTTTTTTCTTAACTGTTTTCCTCATTTTATCATAGTCTCCCTTTCGAAAGTTAAAAGGTAGTACTGTGGATTTCCTTACTATCCCTCCTCCACTAATTAAATCAAAGGCGATCATGCTATGATCACTATTGCCAAATGGCCCCAACAACCTTATCTCTTGCACTAGATCTGGTGTTCCACTAAGGACTAGGTCTAATATGACTTCCCCTCTGGTCAGTTCATGAACCAGCTGCTCCAAGAAGCAGTCATTTATTTCATCTAGGAACTTTATCTCCCTAGCATGTCCTGACATGACACTGACCCAGTCGATACCGGGGTAGTTGAAATCACCCATTATTATTACTGCGCTGTAACTTTTGTCAGCTTCCTTGATTTCTTTGAGCATTTCATCATCCATTTGGTCATTCTGGCCAGGCGCTCGATAGTACACACCCAATGCCATTGCCTTCCCCCTTTTACATGGAATTTCAATCCATATAGATTCTACAGCAGATTTTGTTTCCTGCAAAACTTTAATCCTTTCTGACTCAATGCCGTCTCTAACAGCAATATTGATGCAAGTTAGGGTGGAGTGTTTTCCCATTTTTTAAATATGGGTTAGTATCATGGCAGGACATGAGAGGGAGATCAAGTTTCTAGATTAAATAAATGACTGCTTCTTGGAGCAGCTAGTTCATGAACCGACCAGAGGGGAAGACATTTTGGACCTCGTTCTTAGTGGAACACGAGATCTGGTGCAAGAGATAAGGGTCGTATTTGATTTAATTAATGGAGGAGGGATGGTAAGGAAATCCACAGTACTACCTTTTAGCTTTCGAAAGGGATACTATGATAAAATGAGGAAAATAGTTAAGAAAAAACTAAAAGGAGCAGTTGCAATGGTTAAAGACTTATATCAAGCTTGGGTGTTGTTTAAAAATATTATCTTGGAAGCCCAGACCAGCTGTATTCCACGCTTTAAGAAAACTGGAAGGAAGTCCAAAAAACTGACAGAATGGTTTAAAGATGAGGTCAGAGAGGCTGTTGTTGCCAAAAAAGCATCTTTCAGGATATGAAAAAAGAGCCAAATGACGAAAACTGGAAACAGCCAAAGCACTGGCAAGTTAAATGCAAGGCATTGATAAGGCAGGCAAAGAGAGAATCTGAGAAGAAGCTTGCTGTGGAAGCAAAAATACATAATGAAGACTTTTTGAAGTATATTTGTGGCAAAAGTCCTGTGAGAGTCAGTTGGACCATTAGATGATAGAAGGGCAAAAGGGGCACTAAGAGGGGACAAGGCTATAGTGGAGAGACTGAATGAATTCTTTGGTTCGGTCTTTACTGAGGAAGATGTAGGGATGTTACCGATGACTGAAGTGGTATTTAACACTAGAAGCCCCAAAGTGCGTCAATTGACGCAAATGCATCTTCAAAGTTGTATACCAGTGCCACTGCTAGAACCATGTCAGTCATGTTCCATGACTTTGCTAGCAAGATCAAGGTGTTCAAATATGTGCATCAAAAATTAATGACAAATGCACCACTTAGTGGGAAAATGAATTTACCTAGAAGCCCCAAAGTACGTCAATTGATGCACTCAATTGTCTTGGATGCGTCAATTGACGTATTTTGGGGCTTCTAGGTATAAATTCATGTTTCCACTAGGTGGCTCATCTCAATCACTGTTTACAGTTTTACTCCGACATTATAAACAATAAACACACGATGACATCATGTGATGACATCACATACCATGATGTCATCACATACCATCACATACCATGTCACCATCACATACCATGTCACCATGTCACCATCACATACCATGTCACCATCACATACCATGTCATCACATACCATCACATACCATGATGACATACACATGATGACATCACAACCAATCCGGGCTCGCCCAGCCGCTCAGCTCCCTGTTGAACTACGGCTAACCCAGGACATGAAAAGTTTCAGGAAAGAGTTAAAAACCCACCTATTTAAATGCTATTACAACCAGCCATAAGTCACAAAATCCAGGAAAACTTAACAAAGGAAACTGACAAATACGTACATTGTAAAACCGCCTTGTATAACCATGTATAGCCAAGTAAAATGAGATTTCCTCAATCTGTAAATATGTATTATATAAATGTAAATATGTTTTACCCCCAAAACTTTAAACATGTGTGCCGTGACCCCCCAAGTCCTCTATGTATTTACTCCCCCACCCTGTCCTGATCGACTTCCCCAAAAGAAAAATCAAACCGCTACTGATCGCTGGAAGCAGCGGTATATAAATGTGTTCTAAATAAATAAAATAAATAAATAAAATAAAAAAATACTGCACGTATTTAACAAATAAGTAACTTCACATTAATTAACATCTGCATTTCATGCTAAATGCAGTCGTCGTGATAATGCGTCAGTTGACGCATTTTGGGGTTTCTAGGTAAAATTCCTTTTGGGGTTCTAGTGTTAAAGGTGATACTGCAGAAGAATTGAAAGAAATATTGATACACCGGGAAGATGTATTACAACTATTTGATAAACTGAAGCGTAGCAAATCACCTGGACTGGATGGTATACATCCAAGGGTGTTGACAAAACTGAAATATGAGATTGCAGACCTGCTATTAGTAATCTGTGAACTATAATTAAAATCATCTGTGGTACCTGAAGATTGGAGGATCGCCAATGTAATACCAATTTTTCAAAAGGGTTCTAGGAGTGATTCGGGAAACTACAGACCAGTGAGCCTGACGTCAGTATTGGGAAAAATGGTAGAAACCATCATAAAGAACAAAATTACTCAACATGTAGATAGTCAAGGCTTAAAGGGAGACAGCCAGCATGGCTTTAGAAAAGGAAGATCTTGTCTTTCTAATCTGTTATGTTTTTTTGGAGGTGTGAATAAACAGGTAGACAAAGGTGAGTCAATTGATATAGTGTATCTGGACTTTCAGAAAGTCTTTGACAAGGTCCCTCATCAGAGACTTTTGGCAAAACTAAAAAGTCATGGGATAGGAGGCAGTGTACTATTGTGGATCAGGAACTGGTTAAAAGATAGACAGCAGAGGGTAGGGCTAAATAGCCAATTTTCCCAATGGAAAAAGTTGAATAGTGGAGTACCCCAGGGATCAGTGCTGGGTCTGCTGGTTTTGACGTATTGTCAAGGCCCCCCTGGTGGCTAGGCCAATGCCTAGGTGTAATGGGGGAACATAAGAACATAAGAACATAAGATATGCCATACTGGGTCAGACCAAGGTCCATCAAGCCCAGTATTCTGTTTCCAACAGTGGCCAATCTAGGTCATACGTACCTAGCAGTTTCCCCAAGGGACACAGGTTCCACAATGCTTGTATTGGTTCAAGCATTGATATCCTGGGTCCCTTCTTAATAATGGTTTATGGACCTTTCCTCCAGGAACTTGTCCAAACCTTTTTTAAACCCAGCTACACTAACAGCCTTTACTACATCCTCCGGTAACAAATTCCAGAGTTTGATTACACGTTGAGTGAAAAAATATTTTCTTTTATTAGTCTTAAATAGTTTACCCTGTAGCTTCATTGCATGTCCCCTAGTCTTTCTATATTCTGATAAGGTAAACAATCGATCTACGTTTACCCGTTCCACTCCATTCATTAATTTATAGACTTCTATCATATCTCCCCTCAGCCGTCTCTTTTCCAGGTTAAAGAGCCCCAACCTTTTTAGCCTTTCTTCATAGGAGTAGCCTTCCATCCCCTTTACCATTTTGGTGGCTCTTCTCTGAACCTTTTCTAAAATTGCTATATCCTTTTTAAGATATGGCGACCAGAATTGCACACAATATTCAAGGTGCGGTCTCACCATGGAACGATATAGAGGCATTATAATATCTTTTGTTTTATTTTCCATTCCTTTCCTTATCATACCTAGCATTCTATTTGCTCTCTTGGCCGCCGCTGCACACTGGGCCGAGGGTTTTAACATGGTATCCACAAGGACGCCTAAATCTTTTTCTTGGGTGGTGGTTCCTAATGTGGAACCTTGCATCGTGTAACCATAGTTTGGGTTGTTCTTCCCTAGGTGCATAACCTTGCACTTCTCCACATTAAATTTCATCTGCCATTTTGATGCCCAGTCTTCCAATTTATCAAGATCCTCTTGCAATTTTCCACAATCCTCCTGGGTTTTAACAACTTTAAATAGTTTTGTGTCATCAGCAAATTTGATAACCTCACTCGTTATTCCACTTTCCAGGTCATTTATGAATATGTCAAAAAGCAGCGGACCCAGCACAGATCCCTGGGGTACACCACTATTCACCTTTCTCCATTGGGAAAATTGGCCATTTAGCCCTACCCTCTGCTTTCTATCTTTTAACCAGTTCCTGATCCACAGTAGTACACTGCCTCCTATCCCATGACTCTTTAGTTTTGCCAAAAGTCTCTCATGAGGGACCTTGTCAAAGGCTTTCTGAAAGTCCAGATACACAATATCAACCGACTCACCTTTGTCCACCTGTTTATTCACTCCTTCAAAAAAACATAACAGATTAGTAAGACAAGATCTTCCTTGTCTAAAGCCATGTTGGCTGTCTCCCATTAGGTCATGACTATCTATATGCTGAGTAATTTTATTCTTTATGATGGTTTCTACCATTTTTCCCGGTACTGATGTCAGGCTCACCGGTCTGTAGTTTCCCGGATCACCCCTCGAACCCTTTTTAAAAATTGGTGTTACATTGGCGATCCTCCAATCCTCAGGTATTAGAGATGATTTTAATGATAGTTCACAGATTACTGATAGCAGGTCTGCAATCTCAAATTTCAGTTCTTTCAACACCCTTGGATGTATACCATCCGGCCCAGGTGATTTGCTACTCTTCAGTTTATCTAATAGTTGTAGGACATCTTCCCGATGTATCGATATTTCCTTCAATTCTTCACACCTTTAAATACCACTTCAGTCGTGGGTAACATCCCTACATCTTCCTCAGTAAAGACCGAAGCAAAGAATTCATTCAGTCTCTCTCCGCTATCGCCTTGTCGCCTCTTAGTGCTCCTTTAACCCCTTTATCATCTAATGGACCAACTGACTCTCTCACGGGTTTTTTGCTACGAATGTACTTGAAAAGGTCTTTATTTCGCGTTTTTGCTTCCGCAGCAAGCTTCTTCTCAAACGCGAAATAAAGACCTTTTCAAGTACATTCGTAGCAAAAAACCCGTGAGAGAGTCAGTTGGTCCATTAGATGATAAAGGGGTACCTTGAACATCCTTCTTAGTAAACTGGAACCCAATACTATGGCTTCTTCGCAATGTAGTTGTGTCACAAAGATTATAGCTAAGATTTGAAGGTCACAGGAAAATTTCTTTATTTGAAAATAAAGCTCTACATAACCAATTGAACTCTTGGGCTAGAAGTTCTGGTACTACAAAACAAAACTCAGGATACTTCTCCATTCAAAAAGAACTTAAGCCTTGATACATAGTCCATGCCTTGACTTTGCTTCTGTTGCTTAACTTAAACAACTTGTCTCACAAATCATTCTTTTACAAACAGGTTCTGGTCCCAGGTCTCCTAGTTATGCAGCACAACACTCAACTGTTTCTCTCACAGGGTTTTGCAGCACCTAACTTCCTGGTTACCAACTGTTAAAAATCTTCTGACATCCTCTTCCAAATGTATTTTCACTCTTTAGTTTTCCCAGACATTCATTAACTTCTTGGAGCTTATCAGATCAGCTCTCATTAATGCATAAATAATGGCATGAGTTTCAGCAGAGAATGTACTTCCTTTAAAAACCTCTGGGTTTTCCTAATTACTTTTAAAACCCCTCAGTTTCTTATTTTTGACTAGAACAGAAAGAGCATTCCATCTCCATATCAGAATAATCATTCTCTACCCCATTGATTTCTATTTCCATTTTCTCTTCACAGGGTTCCTTCAATAACGTGTTATCCACAGCGTCTGAATGGGAAGGCTTCAGCTGCTTCAACACTCTCAACAGCTGCTCCCACTGAGACTCTTCTCTATTTGAGGCTATGGGGGAAGGGCATGACAAAGCTTTCTTGTTCAATAACTTTTTAACAGCTTGCAATGGGCTCACCTTTCTAGCAGCAACGTGTCTCCTTTCAGACCCTGCCACAGGTGTTAGCTTGCTTTCTGGTCCTTCCAGGGATATTCCTCTCTCCTGCTTCTCAACAGTACCTTGCTTAGAACAGGCTCTCCAGGGCTCCACCTTAGCTGCAGACTTACTGCCAGCTGAACTGTGTTCTGGACTGGAGCTGTCTCTGTACTGCTTGCAATAGGATTCCCCCTTGAGGCTTCCAGTGAGAGATTTGTCCCTCAGCCCTGTCCTTCGAGTCTCCTTACTTCTAGTACTCTCAGGAGTCTCCCGACCAGTCCACCACCTCCTAGAGAATATCTCCTCTTCAGAAGATTCCTCTCCAGGGCTTGCCACTGACCTTTCTTCCAGCCTTATTTCAGACCTCTTCCTGGATCTCTCCCTGGGTCTCTGCTGAGTGTTTTGCTGGGACTCTGGCTGGGACCTTCTCTCAGGCCTCTTCCTGGAACTAGAGCTCCTCCACTCAGTTTCCTCGCTCCTCCCTTCACTCTCCTCACTTCCACTTCCTCTTGCTATAGCTTCTCTCTGCTTAAATGTTTGGGGCTGTCCTATAGCTCTAGACTCCGCCCCCAAACCTCTCCCGTCACCTCCCTTGGTTTCCTTGGAGATTGGGTGTGTCTCCAGTTCTACACTTCTTTGTAGGGAGTTTTTTCTTTGTTTAGAGTTTTAACCCCTGCTGTGCCTGCAGTTCTCTTGGGCTCAGGGAAAAAGGACTGTTTTTTCCCCTTTTCTTTACACTCTAAACCTGCTTCGCCACCACAGTATTCATAAATGACCTGAAAAAGGGAATAACCAGCGAGGTTATCAGATTTGTAGATGACGCAAAACTATTTAAAGTTGTTAAAACCCAAGAGGATTGTGGAATATTACAAGAGGATCTTGATAAATTGGAAGACTGGGCATCCAAATGGCAGATGAAATTTAATGTGGACAAGTGCAAAGTTATGCCCCTAGGAAAGAACAACCCAAACTATGGTTACACGATGCAAGCTTCCAGATTGGGAACCACCACCCAGAAAAAAGATGTAGGCGTCATTGTTAAAACGCTCCGCCCAGTGTGCAGCAGCGGCCAAGAAAGGAAATAGAATGCTAGATATCATAAGAAAGGAATTCAAAATAAAACAAAGGATATTCCTTATCATCCCTCCAGTCTAATCCCGAGCCTCTGGGGTTTATGCTCCTCCTCTCGCAGCTTGGAGACTGAACACGTCACTCTTTTGGAGACACCCATATAAATAGTCCAGGGACTGCCTCCTTGCTCCAGTAGTTCAGTCTCCAAGCAGCTGGAGGACTGGTGAGCCTAGAAGTTCAAGGCTCACGAGAGGAATAGTTAGTGATAGCTTAATTATTGAAAATAAGATTAATAATATTGTTGTTGTTAAGTGCCGTCGAGTCGGAGTCGACTCATGGCGACCCTCTGGATAGCTATCCTAAATTGTGTTCGGTCTTCAGTCAGGCGGCTCATTGTTGACAGACTGGTACCCGTAGCTGCTGTTATTGTATCGATCCATCTCATTGCTGGCCTTCCTCTTTTGCGTTGACCTTCTATCTTGCCAAGCATGATGTCTTTCTCTAATGATCTCTCTCTCCGCATGATGTGTCCAAAGTATGAAAGTCGAAGTCTTGTCATCTGAGCTTCTAAAGAAAGCTTAGGTTTGATCTCCTCTAGTACAGACTGGTTTGTTCTTCGGGCAGTCCATGGTATACACAGTATTCGCCGCCAGCAACATAATTCAAAGGCATCAATTTTCTTCCTGTCTATCTTTTTCACTGTCCAGCTTTCACATCCATATGATGTTATTGAAAATACCATGGCTTGAACAAGTCGAATCTTTGTATGGAGAGAGACATCTCTGCTCTTGAGAATCTTATCTAGGTCTTTCATAGCCATTCTGCCAAGAGCAATGCGTCGTCTGATTTCTTGACTGCTTGTTGCTTCTTTATTGATATTTGATCCAAGTAGGTTAAAGTTATTCACAATTTCAATTTCTTCTCCTTCGACGATGAACCTGTTGATTATGCCAGTTGTCATGATCTTTGTCTTCTTTACATTAAGGTGCAGGCCCATTTTGAGACTATGTTCTTTGATTGTGAGAAGCAAATGTTTCAGATCATCTTCACTTTCCACCAGTAATGTGGTATCATCAGCATAGCGAAGGTTGTTGATGAGTCTTCCTCCAATCTTCACACCTCTGTTGTCTTCATACAATCCTGCTTCTCTGATGATTTGTTCTGCATATAAATTAAACAGGTAGGGGGAAAGTATGCAGCCTTGTCTTACACCTTTGCTTATTTTAAACCATTCTGTTTCTCCTTGTTCCGTTCGAACTGTTGCTTCTTGATCAATGTACAGATTGTGCAAGAGAACGATCAGGTGTTCTGGTATACCCATGCTTCTTAATGTGGCCCAGAGTTTCTCATGGTTTACACAGTCAAAAGCTTTGCTATAGTCGATAAAGCACAAATAGATATCCTTTTGGTATTCTTTAGTCTTTTCAAGGATCCATCTCACATCCGCAATGATGTCTCTCGTTCCTCGCCCTTTTCTGAACCATGCTTGCACTTCAGGTAGTTCTTGTTCCAGGTATGATTGTAGTCTCTTTTGAATAATCTTCAGTAGAATCTTGCTGGCATGTGGGATCAGAGCGATTGTGCAATAATTTCCACAGTCAGTTGGATCACCTTTCTTTAGTATTGGTATAAACACAGATCTTTTCCAGTCAGTTGGCCATGATGCTGTTTTCCATATTTCTTGGCAGAGCCTTGAAAGTACGGTAAAAGCTGCATCAGATTGCTGTAATACTTCTATGGGAATGCAATCAATGCCTGGTGCTTTGTTCTTTGATAAGGCTTTCAATGCTGCTTCAACTTCTTCTTTCATCACCAATGGTTCCAGATCATAAGGTACAGGTTGAAACGGCCGTTGGTCCACTTGATCTTTATCATATAAAAACTCTGTACAGTCAAACCTCGGTTTTCATTTGCCCCGGTTTTCATACGCTTCGGTTTTCAACGTCTTTTCTGACTGAGATTTTGTCCCGGTTTTCATGCATTGCTTCGGTTTTCAACGTCTTTTGACTGAGATTTTGTCCCGGTAGCAGGGAAGAAAAGCTGTCAACGTAAGCAGGAGATGTTGCATGAATGTGGGAGGCAGTTCTTTCTCTTGCAGGGTACGTCTGAAGCTATATCATTAAGATTTTCTGCCATTCTGAAGCATTGAGCAGATAATGTAAAGGTATTTTAATGGACTGAATTCAATGTGATTCCGAAGAGAGCTGGGCACAGCAGCTTGTCAGGGGTGGCTAAGGCCAGATGTTAACATACTGTACTGTACAGTACTGTACTTAGCTTGCTTTCAGTGAAGTTAAATGTTCATTTATCCATTTCATTAGTCATTTATATTTATTTCTCATTGTTTTCTGTATGTAAAAATATAGTTATTCTCTATAAAATGTATTTTTGTGAATATTTTTGGGTGTCTGGAATGGATTAATTGGATTTACATTATTTCTTATGGGAAATATTGCTTCAGTTTTCATACGTTTCGGTTTTAGTCAGACTTTTTCGAACGGATTAATCATGAAAACCGAGGTTTGACTGTATATTCCTTCCATCTTTTCTTGATCTTCTCAGCATCATTCAACATAGAACCTTGAGCATCTTGTAACATTCCAATTCGAGGCTGGAACTTTTTCTTTAACTCTCGTAGCTTTAGGAAAGCTGATCTTGTTCTTCCTCTAATAGTTTCTGCTTCTATTTCCTTGCATGCATCATTGTAGTACTTTTCCTTGTCCTGTCTTGCTGCACGTTTGAAATCTATGTTGAGTTCTGTGATTGTCTTTCTTTCTCCTCTGGCTTTAGCTTCTCTGCGTTTCTGGGCAATTTTCAGAGTTTCTTCCGTCATCCATTTTGGCCGTTTTTGCTTTTTTACCTTTTGTAGAGACTTCTCGCTTTCTTCCAACACAACCTTCTTGATGTCATTCCATAACTCTTCTGGAACTCTATCATTTGTATCTAAAGCAGCAAATCGATTTTGCAGGCAGTCTTTAAATTCCAGTGGTATATTCTCAAGGTCATATTTTGCTGCATTCATGAGTGGTTTGCTCTTTTTCAGCTTTAGCTTGAGTTTGCATACTAGAAGTTGATGATCTGTACCACAGTCAGCTCCAGGTTTTGTCTTTGTTGATGTTATAGAGCTTTTCCATCGTTGACTTCCACAGATGTAGTCAATTTGATTTTTATACAATCCATTGGGTGAAGTCCATGTGTACAGTCACCGCTTGTGTTGCTGGAAGAAAATATTATAAATATAAGAGAAAATATTTTTTCACTCAACGTGTAATCAAACTCTGGAATCTGTTACCGGAGGATGTAGTAATGGCTGTTAGTGTAGCTGGGTTTAAAAAAGGTTTGGACAAGTTCCTGGAGGAAAGGTCCATAAACCACTATTAAAAAGGGACCCAGGATATCAATGCTTGACCCAGTACAAGCATTGTGGAACCTGTCTTTTGGGGATATTGCTAGGTACGTATAACCTAGATTGGCCACTGTTGGAAACAGGATACTGGGCTTGATGGTCCTCGGTCTGACCCAGTATGGCATGTCTTATGTTCTTATGTTCTTAAGGTGTTCGAGATGAATAGATCGTTGGTCTTGCAGAATTCTATCAGTCTTTCTCCAGCTTCATTTCTGTTGCCAAGTCCATATTTTCCAACTACTTTGTCTTCTTCTTTGTTGCCAACCTTTGCGTTCCAATCACCCATGGCTATCAGGATATCCTGTTTGCATGTTCTGTCAATTTCAGCTTGTACTTGTTCATAGAACTCTTCAATTTCATTCTCATCTGCAGCTGTTGTTGGGGCATATACTTGAATTATAGTTGTGTTGATAGGCATGCCTCGTAGACGAATAGAGATTAAGCGTTCGCTGACTGCATTGTATTTCATTACAGTTCTTGCAAGTTTCTTCTTTATTATAAATGCAACACCATTTCTTCTTTGTCTTTCATTTCCAGCATAGTAGACCATGTGATCATCTGATGCAAAGTGCCCGATGCCAGTCCATTTCAGTTCGCTGACACCCAACAGATCAAGTTGTACACGTTCCATTTCATTCTTGACCACCTCCAACTTCCCTTGGTTCATGCTTCGTACGTTCCATGTTCCAATGTGTAAGACATCTTTACAGCTTCTGACTCTCATTTCATGCGCAGCTACATCAGCAGTCAGACGTCCCGAGGGCTTTGATCCAACCACATCATAAATGCTGGCTTTACTCTGAAAAGTCTTCAGCTCTTCCCCAGTAGCTAGTTGAGTGCCTTCCAACCTGGGGGTCTCATCTTCCAGCACTACAGCACAATTTGTTTTGTTGTAATTATCCATTGGGTTTTCATGGGAAGATACAGAAGTAGATTGATGGGCCTTTCTTCCGCGCAGTTTAAGTTTGGTGGTGTTGCCGTTGTCACAGAAATGTGATCCTCCGCCGTCAACACTATCCCATTCTGCTGCTGCCCAGATGGGTGGTTTGTCTTGGTCTGGCATCTCAGCTGAGACCTGTCCATCTTGGGAGACCCTGCCAATAGTTAAACTACCGATAGTTTAGCTCTCAGCATCACTGATGCACACAAGCCATCACAGCACGACAAGCTGCAAACCAATAAAATTAAATACATGGGTAATTTAAAGCATTGAAATTAAAAGGGTGAGTCTCCTTTAAGGCTTTGAGCCAACAGAATGCTTCCTATATTAATTTGGTTAAGAGCTGCACAGCTTTCCCCCCCCTCTCCCCCCTCCCTGGAAGCCGGTGGGTACCTTCAGGGAGGAGTGAGGGACTGTGTGGTGGGGTCTCCGGCTCCCGAACCTGGTAGTCGGGTGAGGAGCCGTGGAGTAGCGGCCTGGTGAGTCTGGGCACCACGGGTTGTTTCCTGCAACCGCAGCGATGAAAGCTGTGGAGAAACATCTCAAGCGGCTTGCTCCCCAGCGCGTAACCTGGCAAAACAGGGCTGAGTGCATGGGTTCAAAGCAGCGTTTTTAGACGTGAAGCTAAGGTAAGCGTCACTGCAGGGAGCCGCAGAACGTTCGCTGGTGAGGCGTGAAGGTAACGGGCAGGCTTTTTGGGACCCAGTAGGCCTCGGCCTCGTGGCGTTTGTGCGGGAAAGCGCGCGAAAGCGCACAAAAGTTGCCAGGCTGATTTCGGGAATGAAACTGAGTGTACTTAGTATTTTTCTGCTGGTTAAGAGGAAAGAGCTGCAGATGCGATCCGGAGCCGTTTCCTTTAAAAAAAAAAAAAAAAAAAAGGGGGAGGTTGTTTAAACGACAGCATTTTTATCTCCAGCCAGCATGCCTTCTAGGCCTCAATGTTATTTATGTGGGGCCAGTTTCTGAGGCGGGGGTTTGCAGGTCTTGTGCACAAGAGTCAGCAGCAGAAGTGGCAGAATACCAATCTGGAGAGGTCCAAAAGACAGAGTCCTCTGTCTCTCCTGACCCCCTCTCTCTAGCCGCACGGTCCCTGGAGCCACAGCCAGGGCCTTCGTTCGCACCAGATGTCCCTGCTGCCCAGCCCCTTTTACAGGGGGGGTTGGCGGCTATCTTTTCACAAGACTTCATTATGCTGCTCCAGCAGGCCCTGGGTGGGACTGGAGGAGGAGCGGCGATAGCTACGGCACAGGGAGAGCTGGAGTTGAAACGCCCTGGGACCCCTATAGAAGTGGGAGTGGGTAGCGCGCCACTTAAGAAGGCTAAGGTAGTTAGGGACAGTGCGGAGAGAGCAGAACAGGCCTTGGTCGCCGAGGATCTCTCAGAGAATCTGGAAGACTCAGAGATGGAGCAAGACCTGAAAGAAGGTGAGATAGCAGAACAAGAGGACCAGGCGAGAGTTATTAGAGTATTTAGGCGCGAGGAGTTGTCAGCACTCATATCGGAGATGCTGAAGGCGTTGAATATGCCAGCAGCGGGGCAAGCGGAGGATCCCACCTTGGAGGATCTAATTTTGCAGGCGGTTAGGAAGTCCCAGAGGGCTTTCCCTTTGCATAGGGTATTTAGGGAAATGATTCAGGAAGAATGAGACATGCCAGAAGCAAGGTTGAAGGGCTCCAGAGTGATGGCTCATCTGTATCCGTTGCAAGAACCAGATAGGGATCTTTTTAAGTCTCCTAAGGTGGATGCAGCGGTTTCTGCGGTTACCAAGAAGACGACGATACCGGTGGAAGGAAGTGCCACACTTAAGGATGTCCAGGATAGGAAGTTGGACACGCTGTTGAAGCAGGTATTTGAGGTTAATGCGCTTTCCATGCAGGCTTCCATTTGTGCAGCATGGGTGGCAAGGCTTTTCTTAGATGGTCCCAAAGAGCCAAGGGACTACAGGTAGAAGAGGCAGTCGAAGAGGCGTCCTGGATAGAGTTAGGGGCGGCTTATTTGGCGGATCTGCAGTATGATTTTATCAGAGGTCTTTCCAAGAGTATGGCATCGGTGGTGGCGGCGCGAAGATATCTATGGCTGCGTAGTTGGGCAGCAGATGGGGCCTCTAAGGCCGGATGAGTAAGCTCCCCTTTCGAGGGAGGCTCCTTTTTGGGGAAGATTTTGAGAAGTTGATAAAGGACCTCTGAGAGTCTAAGGGTGGAAGGTTGCCAGAGGACAAGCAGAAGCAGGACCGTCCGCTACCGCCATCGAAAAGTCAGCAGCGAGAATTTTGTCGTTTTCGTCTGTCAAGGTTCGGTCAGTTTCAGAGAGGACGTTTTCAGTACAGAGCCCAGGGGTTTCGAGGATTCAGAGGGGTGGTTAGAGGTTCTGGAGCCTCCTCATCCTCGAACCTCAAGAAGTCACAATGAAGCAAGGGGGGTCCAGGCAGGTGGTACCCGTGGGAGGTCGACTAAGGGCGTTTTATCCTGCCTGGACCCAGATTTCCTCAGATCGCTGGGTGTTGGAGATTATTCAAAAGGGATATGCTTTGGAGTTCCAACAGCCAGTGAGGGACGCTTTCGTTCAATCTCATTGCAGGACGAGTTCAAGAAGTTTGGCAGTGCAGGAAACGTTGGACAGGTTCGGTTTGCACTCAACGCTGTGGTGCCGGTTCCGGTGGACCAGTGCGGATCAGGTCGATACTCCATATATTTTATGGTACCAAAAAAGGAGGGAACCTGGAGGCCAATCCTGGATCTCAAAGGTGTAAACAGGTGTCTCAGAGTATCGTACTTTCGCATGGAAACGCTGAGGTCGGTCATCGTGGCGGTACGACAGGGAGAATTTCTCACATCTTTGGACCTGTCGGAGACGTATCTGCACATTCCAATTCGATTGGAGCATCAGTGGTTCCTCAGATTTGCGGTTCCCATGGGACATTTCCAGTTCCAGGCGTTGCCATTTGGATTGGCAGCAGCGCCACGAGCCTGCACCAAGATTATGGGGTGGTGGCGGCGGCATTGCGCAAGGACGGGGTTTTGGTTCACCCTTACCTAGATGATTGGTTGATTCGAGCAAAGTCAAAGAGCGAAAGCGAATTGGCTACCCGCAGGGTGCTTCAATTTTTGTGGAGCCTGGGGTGGGTAGTCAATGTAGAAAAGAACAGGTTGACATCGTCGCAGGAGTGGGAGTACTTGGGGGCTCACTTCGATACAAAGAGCGGCAGAGTGTTCCTGCCACATCTCCGGGCCCAAGGACTAAGACAGCTCGTCCGAGCCTTCCTGGGAAGATGGGCTCCCTCGGCGTGGTATTACCTGCAGATGTTGGGAACAATGGCGGCCACTCTTGAGGTGGTACCATGGGCCAGGGCCCACATGAGACTGTTGCAGAGAGCTCTGCTCAGAAGATGGTCGCATCAGTCTGATCCATTGACGCAAAGGTTTGAAGGACTAGAAAAGGGGACTGTTACTTCTGGAGAGAGATCTGCAATTGTGAGTATATACTTCTGGGAATTTTCTGAAAGGAATTCTTTCTATTAAAGCTATTTAATCTGGTGAACCCACTACTTTTTGTTAAATCAGTCAGGGCCTAGTAGCAGCAGTTTAAGTTTAAATTTAAAACACAGAAGAAAACTTTCTGGTTACATTTCATACCCAGCAGAGAGCTTGTAGTTTTAATTTAATAGTCACTCAGGGCCTAGCATCAGCAAAGTACTTTTAGTTTAAATTTAAAACACAGAAGAGAGCTTTCTGGTTAAATTTAGAACCCAGCAGAGAGCTTGTAGTTTAAATTTCATAATAAGTTAGAGCCTAGCAGCAGCAAAGAGCTATAATTTAAATCAAATAAGAATATACATTAGCACAAAAGGCAAAACAGGGTCAGTACTCTTTGAGCAGCAAATAAAGTCTTCTAGAGACCTTTACAAAGAGGCCTTCTACCTAAGATGCAAGAGACCTGTGAAACTTTTTCAATAGGTGTTAACACCAGGTGGCAGTTCAAAAGGCCATTTTAAAAGACTCCTTCTATCCAAGCAAGGACTGTTAATCATCCAGGAAGTTGGTCACAGCTTCCCTCAGCAGCACAGGCATAAATAGCTCAACCAGAGCTCTGTGATCCTCAGTCTTGAACTTTCTGGTTACATTTCATACCCAGCAGAGAGCTTGTAGTTTTAATTTAATAGTCACTCAGGGCCTAGCATCAGCAAAGTACTTTTAGTTTAAATTTAAAACACAGAAGAGAGCTTTCTGGTTAAATTTAGAACCCAGCAGAGAGCTTGTAGTTTAAATTTCATAATAAGTTAGAGCCTAGCAGCAGCAAAGAGCTATAATTTAAATCATATAGGAACATAGCTTACCTCAGCAGCACAGGACAGGGTACTGTGTAGCAGCCCTCTTTTAATAAGTGTTATTTTTCCAGGACCAAGCAGGAAGTCAGTCCTCACATATGGGTGTCATCGACGCCAATGAAGCCCCAGCGGAGCATTTCCCCAGCTTTCCATGAAAGCCTTTGGGAATGCAGGCACGCATGCACGGTTCCCTTCCCGCCTAAAGGCGCCATCTTACCTCAGTCTCTCTTTTTCCAAGAAGCCCACCGGATGTTTGTCCTGTCATCCTGAATAAAAGTTTGATTTTTTCGGCGATTCTCGCTATTTTTCTTCTCCGGTTTGACGCCGATTCCCCTCCTGCTGGGTTCGGTACACCAGTATCGAGCCCGTTTTCTTCTTTTTCGGTTTTTGCTCTTCGTGGCTGGCGTTCGCGCCCTTTTTTGCTTTTTCCCTGGAAGGCCGGACCTTTGACCTCGCGGGGACTCTTTTTTCCCCGATAGCTTCCAGCGGCTTTAAAAAGTGTGATCGGTGTAAGAAGTAGATGTCTCTCACCGACACACACGACTGCTGCCTTCGGTGCCTTGGTCCTGATCACGACCCTAAGCGCCGTCGTGGCTCCTCAGACAGGGGGTCCCCCGACCGGGAACGCAAGAGGAAAAAGCGGCTCATGAGGGCGTTGTCGGAAGAGGTCCCTGGCTCCTCAAGGGCCAGGTCTAAGACCCCCGACCATCGCCCTGGGCCCGTGGAATAAGATAAGCCTGCCAAGGTTCCTCACGTGGAGCCAGAGTCTGCTGGACACGTAAGCCCTCTAGTCCTCGAGGACCCTCCTCCCAGGGAGCTGACGTCGGGCCCGGCGCCACCAGGGCCCAAGTCGGTGGCTGTTGCGTCTCCCGAGCTGAGTCTCAGGATGACAGCCTTGGAGTGCAGACTGTCTGCCTTCATGGAGCAGCAGCGGGCACTGATGGCCAGCCTGTCTGGCGCATCTGCCTCGTCCACTGGGACATCGACATCGAAGTCGACCCCGGAGACCGAGCCGATACTCGAGACCATGATGGCTCGAGGTCGACCTCGGTCGCGGTCTCCCTCGACCTCCATTTCGGGACCGAGGGTGTCGACGCTGGTGCCTCAGGCGTCGGGGCGGGTGCACCCAGGCCCCGCGGGGTCAGATCCTGACTCTTCGTCGGACGAGTCCGCCTGGGAGATGGAGGAGGAGGAGTCCCCTGACACATTCAAGACTCGGTGCGTCCCGTCGGACTCACCGCAGTCTGAACCCCGGAGTAGATCCCCTCCAGAGGATACCCGGTTCTCGGAGTTTGTCCGGGATATGGCCACCGCGTTGGCTATCCTGGCGGACCCCGAGGAAGAGCCTCGAGCCGAGGAGCTCGAGGCCCTGCCGTACGACTCTCCTCCGAAGGAGGCCTTTACTGTCTCGGTTCCTCCGATGCTGGAATGGCTCCTTTTCCAGATGTGGGAGGCACCGGCCTCGGCGCCGGTTTTAAGCAAGCGGGTTGACTCGATTTATTGACTCCGGATGAGCCCTGGCTTTCAGAAAGCACAGCTACCACACCATTCCATGGTTGTGGAATCGGCCGTGCATCGCCTGAAGAGTCAGAAGATGCACTTTGCGGTGCCCCCCGGCAGGGAGGCCCGGAACCTTGATGGTGTTGGTAGAAAGTGCTTCCAGGGCTCGATGCTTGCTTGCTGTGTCCAGTCTTACCAGCTGTACATGGGCATGTACTTGCGAGACCTGGCCAAGGAATTGGCCGGGTTCTCTGCTGGTCTCTCCGGGGAACCCTTGCAGAGATTCAACTCCTTGTCCTCGGGGATTCGGGACTGCTCCAAGTTTATGTCCCGCGCCGCCTACGATGGCTTCGAGGCTTGGGCCCGAGTTGCAGCAGCCGGCATCGCGGCTCGACGCCAGGCATGGCTGCAGTCATCGGACCTCGAGCCATGGGTTCAGGACAAGTTGGTCGATGTCCCTTGCCAAGGTGAGAACCTTTATGGCAAGCAAATGGCCGAGAAGGCCGCACAGCTCGAGACTGAGCACCTTACAAGGACAAGGCTGTTTAGGAAGACCTCTGCCCCTTCTCACAAGAAGAAGGGCTCAGGTAAAAAGCCCTTTTACCCGAGGAAGGGCACTGCCTACAAACAGTACCCACAATATCAGGCTGCCCAAGCTGCCCCTCAGGGTCAGCAGGCCAAGGGGCAGGGTAATGGGCCCCGTAGGCAGAGGACCCCCAAGCCTCCAGCCCCTGCTCCCACTCAGCAGGGTGGGGGGTTTTGACTCCTTAAGCATAGCCTCTCCGTCCCTGCTCTCCCAACCCTGCACAGGAGGTCGCCTCGCTCTGTTTGCCCACAAGTGGCCACTCATCACTGGAGACAGTTGGGTGTTAAGCATAGTTCAAAAGGGCTATGCACTACACTTCCAGCAACTGCCTCCTCCATACTTTCCAGGGGAGCCTCCAAGGCCTCCCCTGCACACAGATCTTCTCCTTCAGGAGCTACAAGGTCTGTTGGTAGACAGAGCGGTGGAGCCTGTGCCTCCCCCCTTACAAGGTCAAAGGTTCTATTCCAGGTATTTCCTGGTACCCAAAAGAACCAGTGGTCTTCGACCTATTCTGGATCTCAGAAACCTCAACAAGTTCTTGGAGAAGGAAAAGTTCAAGATGCTTACTCTTGGAACACTCCTGCCCTACCTCCAGCAGGGAGATTGGCTATGCTCCTTAGATCTAAAGGATGCGTATACCCACATCCTCATTCATCCAGACCATAGAAAGTACCTCAGGTTCATTGTGGGAGGAAACCATTACCAGTACAGAGTACTGTTTTTTGGCCTTACCTCCGCTCCCAGGGTCTTTACCAAATGCCTGGCGGTGGTGGCGACCTGAGAAATCAGGGAGTCTATGTCTTCCCCCATCTGGACGACTGGCTCATCAGGGGTCTGACATGCCAGGAGGCCAGACAAGCCACCCTCAGAACTATTGCTCTTCTGCAAAGCTTAGGGTTTGTAATAAACTTCGCAAAGTCCACTTTGCTCCCCTCCCAGAACTTGGACTCTCTCCTGGCAAAGGCATTCTTGCCAGAAGACAGAGCTCAAAGACTGATAAACTTAGCAAACCAGTTTCTCAGCAGGTCACTGGTCTCTGCCAGACTCTGCCTGAGGCTTCTTGGCCACATGGCTTCGACAGTACATGTGACCTCCAATGCCAGGCTCCACATGAGGCCTGCTCAGTGGTGCCTGCGGACTCAGTGGTCACAGGTCACCGGCCACATCAAAGACAGGATAAAGGTGTCCAGACACTTTCTGCACTCCCTCACATGGTGGCTACACCCACCCAATCTGTTGGAAGGAGTACCTTTTCAGAGTCCTGCGTTCACAGTGGTCTTGACAACGGATGCCTCCCTGCAGGGCTGTGGAGCTCATTGTCGAGGCAAGTGCACCCAGGGCCTGTGGTCTCCCTGGGAATCTGCACAGCAAATCAGTCTTCTGGAACTCAGAGCTATTCGGTTAGCCCTCAAGGCTTTTTCTCAAACCCTGGCTCATCAGTCTGTCCTAGTTCAGACAGACAACCAGGTAGCCATGTTCTTTGTGAACAAGCAGGGCGGAACTGGATCCAGGCTCCTCTGTCAGGAGGCACAGGACCTTTGCTTGTTTGCTCTCAGACACAACATGCTCCTCAAAGCAGTATATCTACCCGGCCAGGAGAACTACCTGGCGGACAGGTTGAGCAGGATTCTGCAACCCCATGAGTGCAGCTCCATCCTTTGGTGGTTCAGAAGATTTTCATGAAATGGGGACTTCCATCCATAGACCTGTTTGCCAGTCCTCTGAACAAACAGCTGCCAAACCTCTGCTCCATGTATTAATAAGTCAATTTTTCGCTCCAAAACTTAGTACCCCTACAGTTCCAAAACTTTTCTCAACTTAACTGTTCATCAAGAATATGGCTAGGTCTCAGACTTCCCGGCACTTTCTTGGCATTCTGTCAGTAAACCAACAGAGCCGTGCCAACTAGCATCAACGACCTGCCAGAATGGTGAACAGGTTACAATGTATATAAAGACTATTTTCCACACTTAAAACATTACATACTTAAAGTGTAGCCAATTATCTTCTAAAATGGCTCAACTATCAACCCTATCAAGGTGTAGAAACAAATAAACATGAAAAAAATCTAAAAAGTATCGAAATCAAAGGGAAAATTCCTTAACAATTTCCTCAGAGTCCCAATGAATGTTCCCAAAAGTCCAAATGAGCGTTCCCAAAGTCCAAATGAATATTCCCAACGCTGTCGTTGTAGCGCTGCCACGCATTTCTCCCACACGGGATTCTTCAGGGGAAGTTAAACAAAGTACTTCAAGGGAGATGTCAAATTTACTTTCTTCGAGGGAGATATCAATCTTTCTTCAAAGAGGATATTAATTCAGCTCTTGTCTCGAAACCACTGGCTCCACTAGTCAGAATCCCAGAGAAAAGATCCTGCTTCTCGTGGCCCCCAGTTTCTTTGTCCACTATCAGCAAAACCGATGCTGCCCACGTCTTCAGGGATTAACTATCTTTTTCCAAAAAACGCCACGCATATTCTTGATGAACAGTTAAGTTGAGAAACGTTTTGGAACTGTAGGGGTACTAAGTTTTGGAGCGAAAAATTGACTTACTAACACAATAGTATACGCTCTGTAAATACGCCTTTATTTTGTGTTGTGAAACTTCTGCTCCAGGCAACCGCATCCTCTGCGGATAGCAGCAGATGCTTTTCTGATTCCCTGGTCTCAGGGCCTCCTGTATGCCTTTCCTCCCACGCCCTTGGTGGCCCGAACTCTGTTCAAGATTCTTCAGGACAAGGCCTCAGTCCTGCTGGTGGCTCCCAGGTGGCCCAGACAGCCCTGGTATCCACTTCTACTTCAATTGGCAGTGGATCCCCCTCTGCCTCTGGGGTTGCAACCCAACCTTCTCTCTCAGGATCAGGGTACCCTTCTGCACCCAAATCTCTAAAGTTGATGGCCTGGAGGCTGCAAGGGTAGTTTTGGCTCCCTGGGGTCTATCTCAGGAGGTAGAGGAAGTTCTTCTAGCCTCTAGGAAACAATCCACTAGGAAAATTTATGCTCTTAAATGGAAAAGGTTTTCAGTGTGGTGTCAGTTACGTACAGAGGATCCTTTCTCCTGTACTGTACCAGTAGTGCTTCAGTACTTACTGCACTTATCCAATCTAGGTCTTAAGTCCAATTCTGTTCGGGTCCACCTCTCAGCTCTAGCAGCTCACCACTCTCTGGTGGAAGGACACTCTCTGTCGGGTCACCCTTTGGTGTCCCGGTTTCTCAGAGGCTTGCTCTTGCTGAAGCCTCCAATCCGCCGTCCTGCCCCTGAGTGGGAGTTGAATGTGGTCTTGCAACAACTGACTCGCCCACCTTTTGAGCCGATGGCTACTTGTCCACTACGCTTCCTGTCCTGGAAGACACTCTTCCTGATAGCCCTTACCTCAGCTAGGCGAGTGAGTGAGCTTCAGGCCCTGGTCTGTAATAGGCCTTACACCAGAATTTATTGGAACAGGATAGTCCTCAGGACTCATCCAAAGTTCCTCCCTAAGGTTGTCTCCTCTTTCCACCTCAACCAGGAGGTGGTTCTTCCAACATTCTTCCCTAGGCCTCATGCAAGCCAGGCTGAAGCAGTTCTGCATACCCTGGACTGTAGGAGGGCCTTATCCTTCTACCTTGACCGTACGAAAGGGCACAGAAGGGCTACTCAGCTCTTCATATCTTTTTACCCTAATAATTTAGGGTTAGCTGTGTCCAAGCGTACCTTGTCCATCTGGGTGGCTGACTGTATCACCTGGGCTTACAAGGCAGTTGACCTTCCTTTGCAGGGTCGGGTCACGGCCCACCGTGTCAGGGCAATGGCTGCCTCAGTGGCTCATCTCCGCTCTGTACCCTTGGTAGACATCTGCAGGGCTGCAACTTGGTCTTCAAGCCAGACATTTGCGGCCCATTACTGTCGAGAGGGAGTCCCGTAGCGACAGTGCTTTTGGCCAGGCAGTACTCCGGAATCTCTTTGAGGTTTAGGCAACTCCTGCCCTCCTGCCCTCTGTTGGGCTACTGGTGGAGGTTGTGTCAGTGAAAAGCCTTTCTTTGATGCTGGGACTAGAGGGAGTTCTCTTGTTCAGCCTGGGTTCCTCGGTAGCTCAGAGCTAGGGAGTCACCCATATGTGAAGACTGACTTCCTGCTTGGTCCTGGAGAAAGAGTAGTTACTCACCTATAACAGGTGTTCTCCAGGAGCAGCAGGAATCAGTCCTCACAACCCTCCCTCCTCCCCTGGGAGTTGCAGTTGTACATGGTTTGTTTTTACATTTTTTGTGTGCTGTTCTTAGCTATGTCATTTGAATGAGGTAAGATGGCGCCTTTAGGCGGGAAGGGAACCGCGCATGCGTGCCAGCATTCCCAAAGGCTTTCATGGAAAGCTGGGGAAATGCTCCGCTGGGGCTTCTTCGGCGTCGATGACACCCATATGTGAGGAATGATTCCTGCTGCTCCTGGAGAACACCTGTTACAGGTGAGTAACTACTCTTTCCCTCCCTCCCTCCCCACACCCACCCACCCCTGGGATAATTGTAGCTTTATAGGTACTTACACATCTTAAAAGACAGGAGGTGCTCTCAGGTGAAGCTCGTTACCCAAATCAGTCATACACTAAGGACCTGAGATTAATTAAGCTTCAGGTGAACAAGGTATATTAAACATATTAGGTACAGTTTTATTGGTATAAATATCCATAGCAACCCTTAGTAAATAAAGAACTTAAAGATCTAAACAAAAACTTAAAACTAAGATGCAGACAGCAGTTTCGCAGTGAGATGGGGGCTTTCCAGTCTTTTGCATTGAGTGTCACATGTATGATTTTCTCCCAGTTGGTGAGAGGTCTTACGTGTGCACTAGGTGCAAGGAGCTCTTTGCTCTCAGGGAACGAATCCGTTCTCTAGAGGCTAGAGTAGCAGACCTGGAAGACATAAGAAAGACAGAGGTACATAGACGAGACCTACAGGGATATAGTCCTGAAGTCCCACCTCCAGTCTGGCAGCATCCCTGTTGCCATGGAGGAGAGAGGTCACATGACAGGAGAGCATCACCCTGGTGTGGCAGGAAGTGATCCTGTAACTAGGACCTGTCCTCCAGGTGATATAAAACCCTTTCGCACCGAGGAAGTTTTTCCAGGGCCATGTGCCCATGAGGGAAGGGTTAGGACAGCCGTTATAGTTGGTGATTCGATCATTAGGCATGTAGATAGCTGGGTGGCTGGTGGACATGAGGATCGCCTAGTAACATGCCTGCCTGGTGCGAAGGTAGCGGACCTGACGTGCCACCTAGATAAGGTCTTAGATAGTGATGGGGAGGAGTCTGCTGTCTTGGTACATGCCGGTACCAATGACATAGGAAAATGTGGTAGGGAGGTTCTGGAGGCTAAATTTAGGCTTTTAGGTAGGAAGTTGAAATCCAGAACTTCCAGGGTAGCGTTCTCCGAAATGCTTCCCGTTCCACTTGCAGGACCCAAAAGGCAGGCAGAGCTCCGGAGTCTCAATGCGTGGATGAGACAATGGTGCAGAGATGAGGGGTTTGGATTTGTTAGGAACTGGGGAACATTCTAGGGAAAGGAGGGGCTCTTCCGAAGGGATGGGCTTCACCTGAACTGGGATGGAATCAGGCTGCTGGCATTAACCTTTAAAAAGGAGATAGAGCAGCTTTTAAACTAGATAATAGGGGAAAGCAGACAGTCACCCAATAGCGGATGGTTCGAAAGAATGTATCCTTGAAGGATACTACCAAAAGCAGAGAGGTTCCAAAAAAGAGTAAAGTAGCCCAAATGCCCTCGAGTATGGAGTAGAAAGAGCTTAAAGATTCCAAATTACCCATGTCTACCAATAGCCAAATTAATATGAATAAAATACAGTCTCTAAAATGCTTGTATGCAAATGCTAGAAGTCTAAAAAATAAGATGGGAGAGTTAGATTATATATAGCACTAAATGAGAGGTTAGATATGATTGGAATATCAGAGACATGGTGGAAGGAGGACAACCAGTGGGACACTGTGATACCTGGGTACAAACTATATCGTAATGATAGAGCTGATTAAATTGGTTGAGGGGTTGCGCTCTATGTTAGAGAAGGCATTGAGTCAGAAAGGATTAAAGTTTTGCAGGAAACTAAATTTGCTGTAGAATCTCTATGGATTGAAATTCCATGTAAAAAGGGGAAGGCGATGGCAGTAGGGGTGTACTATCGACCACCTGGCCAGAATGAACAAATGGATGATGAAATGCTCAAAGAAATCAAGGAAGCTAACAAAAGTTTGTGATAAGGAAGCTTATCATAGCTCAGGAAGGAGCTATAGTAAAGGTGAAGTGACTCTGAACAAGCAACCTGTCAGTTCTGGTAGAAATAAGAAAACATAATTTTTCCATAAAAGACTACCAGTCCCAGAATGCACCAGGTTTCCAACAGCCATTAGAGGAGCTGAAATGGGGAAACGTGTGTTCAATCAGGAGGGCTATGAGGTAATCCCCAAGCACTCATCTCAAAGGGCAGGGCCTGATTCAGCACAGCTGCGCTGTGCTAGGGTGGAGCACTCATCTAAGCAGAATAAAGGTAGAGTTTATTCTACAGAGAATTATCCTCATCATCTTGGAGATCCTCAGTATCTTGGACATCTTCATCATCTGGAGGATCATCAGAAGCAGAAGCCAGTGCGGACGGACAGAGAGGGCAAGAAACCCTTTGGAAGAAAGAAGAGAAAAGCATTTGGGAGGTCTAAAGGAGTCCAGAGCAGTATGTATACTGGGAGGCATTCCAAAGGCCAGCATACACCATTGGACTGGGGAAAGCCAGAGGAGTGGTGCTGCAGAGCCAGGAATCCCAAGACGGTACCTGTGAGGGAGACGGCTGCACTTGGAAGGGACCCTAGGACCCGTGCCAGAAGGTATGTGAAGAGAGACCCAGTGTCCAGGGATCTGGATTGGAAGGCTGGACATAAGAACTGGACTACATACTGGCCAGGCTATTTAGAGAGGTACTCTAACAGCAATGAAAGCTCAGGTATGAACACTGATCTATGCCCTAGCTCAGGGCCGGCCCGTCCATTGAGCAAGAATGTTCTTTGCACAGGGCCCCGCGTTTCAGGGGGCCCCGCGCAAAGAACATTCTGCTTTTTTTTAAAATTATATTAAAAAAAAAAAAAAAGCTGGCTCTTGCTGCTGCCGCGGCCTCCGCGGCAAAATGCAGTGTCCCGCAGGGCCCTCTCTCCTCGCTGAGCCTCTGCAAGGGCTTTCAGATTCGCGAAGGGAGAGTGTCTGTCTCCCTCGCGTCTCTGTTAAGCCCGCAGGGGCTAATGGGAAATTTCCCATCTGCCCCTTTAGACGCGAGGGGCTGATGGGAAATTTCCCATTAGCCCCTGCGGGCTTATCAGAGACGTGAGGGAGACACTCTCCCTCCGCGAATCTGAAAGCCCTTGCAGAGAGGCTCAGCGAGGAGAGGGGGCCCCGCGGGACACTCAATTCTGCCGCTGCCGCCGCAGCAGCAGCAGCAGCCAGAGCCAGGTGGTTTTTTTTTAAATTTTAAATTTGCCATAAGCCGATGGGGGGGGGGGTGTTAAGACTGGGGCTGGGCTGGGCTGGGCTGGGGGGTGAAGACTGGTGCTGGGCTGGGCTGGGCTGGGCTGAGGGGGGTGAAGAATGGTGCTGGGCTGGGCTGGGCTGGGGGGGGGGGGTGTTAAGACCGGGGCTGGGCTGGGCTGGGGGGGTTAAAACTGGTGATGGGCTGGACTGGGCTGGGCTGGACTGGGGGGGGGTGTTAAGACTGGGGCTGGGCTGGGCTGGGCTGGTGGTATGAAGACTGGGGCTGGGCTGGGCTGGGCTTTTGACGTGAAGACTGGTGCTGGGCTGGGCTGGGCTGTTGTGGGGTGTTAAGAATGTGAATGGTCTGGGGGGGTTAAGACTGGTAATGGGCTGTGGGCTGATGGGGGCTGTCTGGAAATGGGGTGATGGGTTAAGACTGGTAATGGGCTGGGGGGGGCTAGGAGAGATAATGGGCTGGGGGGGCTAGGACTGGTAATGGGCTGTGAGCTGTTGGGGGTTAGGACTGGTAATGGGCTATGAGGGGGGTTAAGACTGGTAATGGGCTGTGGGCTGATGGGGGTTGTCTGGAAATGGGGTGATGGGGGGTTAGGACTGGTAATGGGCTATGGGGGGGTTAAGACTGGTCCTGGGCTGTGGGCTGAGGGGGGTTGTCTGGAAATGGGGTGATGGGTTAGGACTGGTAATGGGCTATGGGGGTTAAGACTGGTAATGGGCTGTGGGCTGATGGGGGTTGTCTGGAAATGGGGTGATGGGGGGTTAGGACTGGTAATGGGCTATGGGGGGGTTAAGACTGGTAATGGGCTGTGGGCTGATGGGGGTTGTCTGGAAATGGGGTGATGGGGGGTTAGGACTGGTAATGGGCTAGGGGGGGTTAAGACTGGTAATGGGCTGTGGGCTGATGGGGGCTGTCTGGAAATGGGGTGATGGGGGGTTAGGACTGGTAATGGGCTGGGGAGGGTTAAGACTGGTAATGGGCTGTGGGCTGATGGGGGCTGTCTGGAAATGGGCTGATGGGGGGTTAGGACTAGTAATGGGCTGGGGGGGGTTAAGACTGGTAATGGGCTGTGGGCTGATGGGGGCTGTCTGGAAATGGGGTGATGGGGGGTTAGGACTGGTAATGGGCTATGGGGGGATTAGGACTGATAATGGGCTATGGGGGGGGGGCTAGGACAGGACATGGGCTGATGGGGAGGGGTTAGGACTTGAGGTGGGCTGATGTGGTTAGGACTGGTAATGGGCTGTGGGCTGATGGGGAAGGGGGTTAGGACTGGCAGTGGGCTATGGGGGGCTGACTGGAAATGGGCTGATGGGGTTAAGACTGGAAGTGGGCTGATGGAGGGTTAGGACTGGTAATGGGTTATAGGGGGGGCTTAAACTGAAAATGGGGTGATGGGGGGTTAGGACTGGAAGTGGGTTGATGGGGGGCTAGGACTGGTACTGGAAATGGGCTGTTGGGGGGAGATAAGATTGGAAATGGGCTGTGGTGGGGGCTTGAATTGAAATGGACTCATGGAGGGGCTAGAACTGGAAGTAGGCTCATGGGGGGGCTTGGACTGGAATTGGGCTGAGTGGAGTGGAGCTAGGATTTGACATGGGCTGATGGTGGGGCTAGGAAATGACTAGAAATGGGCTGATGGGGGGCTAGGATTGGAAATGAGCTGATGAAGGGACTCAGACTGAAAATGGATGGGGGAGCTAGGACCGGAAATGGGTTGATGGGGGGTAGGACTGGAAATGGGCTGATGCAGGGACTAGAAGGGAATGGATGCTGGGTGAGACTGGAACTAGAAGGGAGCTGATGTTGGGGGAGGATTAGAATGGGATGGGGCTGGGAGAGTAAAATGGAGAGGGGAAAAATATTTTGTGTGGGAGGGATGAAAAATCTACAATTGGCCGGTTATTGGGAGAGTAAGTGGGGATTGAGGATGGAGGGGTAAAGTTTGTGTGGATGAAATAGGAATGAGGAAAGAGCAAAAGGAGAAAGATTAGTATGTTAAAGCAGATGTAGAGAGAGAGAATGGAAAAAAAAAACTAGAAGAGAGAAGAAAGAACAAATGGACAGCAGACGATGGAGAGTTAGCAGAAAACATGAAGAAACCAGAAGAAAGTGGCTGGAGCAATTGCAACTGAAAAAAAATGCACAAAAGGTAGAAAGATATCTCTTTATTTTGAATTTATAAACTGGAATATGAAAGCTCTGGGAAATGTGCATCATTAACGTCTGCGCTTTGTTTGGTACAAGAGGAAATTAATTTATAGTTTTATTTCTACAGTGTTGTTGTACATTCCAAGTTTGGCTTTTGGGGTTCCCAGTTTAATTATTGCCTTCCTGTTTCTAAATTGTGATTCCTTGTTTGATGATGGTCTATGTTCTGCATGTGTAACTGAGCTGAGGTATTCTGTTTATGTAATTCCTATTTGACATTGCCACTTGTTCTCTTTCCCCAGTATTCTCTGAAATGTATTGGTTTAATATTTGCAGTGTTGCCTTTTGATAGGTAGGGTATGGTGCTTTGTGAGTCCTGGTAATGCTGTCAGGATATGGCGGGTTTGCTATGGGTTCTAAATGGGCAGCGTTTGTAATAGTTCCTAATGTGCCTGGCGGTTGGCACTGGATTATAGTAATGTGGAAATCTTTTAGTCTTTCTTTATCCATACCCTCATTAAGAGACATGTTTACTAAAAGTTAGTGTATGGTAACATTATTCAAATATTTATGCAAATAAGGCCACTTATGCAAATGAGGCCCCGCACTGAGTCTCCGCACATGGCCCCGCACCCCCCTTGGGCCGCCCCTGCCCTAGCTATACCCTTGAAAGACAGCAGGGAAACAAGTATTCTCCTGAGAGTGCTCCATTGAGAAATTCCTCTGTGCCAATCCATGATATTGAACCCATGATTGTTGAAGAAGGGGGAGAGGTTATAGATCCAGGCTGTGAATGCATGGATTGCTCTCTGTCTAAACTCCTTTGGTAATTTACTGTTACAAAGTACAACAACCATCACAAAGAAATACAAACTTGTTCTTTAATCTACTCAGAAAAGCTCCTGAGTAGGATTTGAGCCACGCAGTAGAAAGCAAGCCAGCTAAGGGGTTTCAGCTGGGTAACTGCTAGTAATTGAGCCTTACCTAATTGCTTGTGAGCTCTGAGGAAATCACTTCTGAGTCTATGTGTGAAGATATAAGAAGTTAACCTGAAAAGAACAGTTTTTCCCTACTTTGTGGGTTTTGTTTGTTGATTAAAGCACGGCTAAGAAAATATTAGCTAGAGCCTACAGAAAAGACCAGTTTATTACCAACCAGGTCTTTATTCTTTTGCTTTGATTGCCTGACAAGTTCAGCTGTTGTTTTCCTGATTTTGTTTTTCTAAGTTTAACGCTGAAAGCAAGTATCCTGTTTTATGTGCTACCAAGCATATCTTTGTTGGGAGAAATAACCCCATAAATAAATATCTTATTGGCTTTACACTCAAGCACAGCTAATTATTGTGAACGGCTGTGTCTGGTGTGAATGGACTACATTTCCCACAATCCCTTGCAAATCATATTAATATATGCCTTTGCCAAGACTGTGAACATTCTCACCCAGGCACCCGTCTGACAAGTTACAGCACGGTAATAATAATGGGTGATTTCAATTACCCCGGTATCGACTGGGTCAGTGTCGCAGCAGGACATGCTAGGGAGATAAAGTTCCTAGATGACATAAATTACTGCTTCTTGGAGAAGCTGGTTCATGAACCGACTAGAGGGGAAGCCATATTAGACCTAGTCCTTAGTGGAACACCAGATCTAGTGCAAGAGATAAGGGTGTTGGGGCCACTTGGCAATAGTGATCATAGCATGATCGCCTTTGATTTAATTAGTGGAGGAGGGATAGTAAGGAAATCCACAGTACTACCTTTTAACTTGCGGAAGCAAAAACGCAAAATAAAGATTTGTTCAAGTACATTCGTAGCAAAAAACCTGTGAGAGAGTCAGTTGGACCATTAGATGATAGAGGAGTTAAAGGGGCGCTAAGAGGCAACAAGGCGATAGCGGAGAGACTAAATGAATAACTTGCTTCGGTCTTTACTGAGGAAGATGTAGGGATGTTACCCATGACTGAAGTGTTATTTAAAGGTGTGGAAGAATTGAAGGAAATATCGATACATCGGGAAGATGTATTACAACTATTAGATAAACTGAAGAGTAGCAAATCACCTGGGCCAGATGGTATAGATCCAAGAGTGTTGAAAGAACTAAAATATGATATTGCAGACCAGTTCCAGGGGTGATCCGGGAAACTACAGACCGGTGAGCCTGACGTCAGTACTGGGAAAAATGGTAGAAACCATCATAAAGAATAAAATTACCCAGTCATGGCGTAATGGGAGACAGCCAACATGGCTTTAGACAAGGAAGATCTTGTCTTACTAATCTGTTATGTTTTTTTGAAAGTGTGAATAAACAGGTGGGCAAAGGTGAGTCGGTTGATACAGTGTATCTGGACTTTCAGAAAGCCTTTGACAAGGTCCCTCATCAGAGACATTTGGCAAAACTAAAGAGTCATGGGATAGGAGGCTGTGTACTATTGTGGATCAGGAACTGGATAAAAGATAGAAAGCAGAGGGTTGGGCTAAATGGCCAATTTTCCCAATGGAGAAAGGTGAATAGTGGTGTACCCCAGGGATCTGTGCTGGGTCTGTTGCTTTTTGACATATTCATAAATGACCTGGAAAGTGGAATAACGAGTGAGGTTATCAAATTTGCAGATGACAAAAAACTATTTAAAGTTGTTAAAACCCAAGAGGATTATGGAAAATTGCAAGAGGATCTTGATAAATTGGAAGACTGGGCATCAAAATGGCAGATGAAATTTAATGTGGACAAGTGCAAAGTTATGCAACTAGGGAAGAACAACCCAAACTATGGTTACACAATGCAAGGTTCCACATTAGGAACCACCACCCAGGAGAAAGGATTTAGGCGTCATTGTGGATAACATGTTAAAACCCTCGGTCCAGTTTGCAGCGGCAGCCAAGAGAGCAAATAGAATGCTAGGTATCATAAGGAAAGGAATGGAAAATAAAACAAAAGATTATAATGCCTCTATACCGTTCCATGGTGAGACCGCACCTTGAATATTATGTGCAATTCTGGTAGCCGTATGTTAAAAAGGATATAGCGTTATTAGAAAAGGTTCAGAGAAGAGCCACCAAAATGGTAAAGGGGATGGAAGGATACTCCTATGAGGAAAGGCTAAAAAGGCTAGGGCTCTTTAACCTGGAAAAGAGACGGCTGAGGGGAGATATGAGAGAAGTCTATAAATTAATGAGCGGAGTGGAACGAGTAGACGTAGATCAATTGTTTACGTTATCAGAATATAGAAAGACTAGGGGACATGCAATGAAGCTACAGGGTAAACTATTTAAGACTAATAAAAGAAAATATTTTTTCACTCAATGTGTAATCAAACTCTGGAATTTGTTACCGGAGGATGTAGTAAAGGCTGTTAGTGTTGCTGGGTTTAAAAAAGGTTTGGACAAGTTCCTGGAGGAAGGGTTCATAAACCATTATTTAGAAGGGACCCAGGATATCAATGCTTTACCCAGTACAAGCATTGCGGAACCTGTGTCTTTTGGGGAAACTGCTAGGTACATATGACCTAGATTGGCCACTGTTGGAAACAGGATACTGGGCTTGATGGACCTTGGTCTGACCCAGTATGGCATATCTTATGTTCTTAAAGGCTAATCTGCCCATTGGAAGTGAGGCAATCTCTGCAGTAGTGGCTAGAATTGGGGTGCCTGGAGTAGGGAATGCCTCTGGAGGCTCCGGATTGGAGGCCATTGACGACAGATGCCAGTCTGTTCGGCTGGGGAGCGCATTTCGAAAGTCAGTTTGCCCAAGGACAATGGACAGAATTGGAAAAGAGCTGGTCAATCAAGAGATTAGAATTAAGAGCAGTGACTCGGGCGTTGAAGACCTTTCAGCAGCTGCTGCAAGGGAAAGCGGTTCGAGTACTGTTGGACAATGCCACGGCGGTGGCCTACATCAACTGACAAGGGGGCACCAGCAGCACGGCTCTCGAAGAGGAGGCGGAGGAGCTTTTAGGTTAGGCCGAATCGCATCTCGAGGCATTATCCGCAGCTCATGTGGCCGGCATAGACAATGTGACAGCCGATTTTTTGAGCCGGGTCAAGGTGGACCCAGGAGAGTGGGTTCTACATCAGGAAGTTTTCGACTTACTGGTACATCGCTGGGGGTTGCTGGTGATGGATCTCATGGCGACGTTCGCGTCAGCAAAGGTAGAGAGATTCTACAGCAGGAGGAGAGAAAGGATGTCAGAAGGTTTGGACGCTCTGATGCAGAGGTGGCCGGATGGTCAGCTTCTTTATGTATTCCCACCATGGGTGTTGATAGGCCAGGTTCTGCATCAAATAGAGTGGCACAAGGGACGGGTGATCTTAATTGCGCCAGATTGGCTGAAAAAGCCATGGTATGCCGACCTAATGCGTCTTCTGTTGGAGCGTCTATGGAAGCTGCTGGTCAGAAGGGATCTGCTAGTGCAGGGGCCATTAAGTATGCCTCAGGTGGATCGGTTCTCGCTTACGGCCTGGCTCTTGAGAGGGTAAGGTTAACGGCCAAGGGTTATTCGACAGAGGTAATTTCTACTTTATTGAAGTCCAGACGTAGGTCTATCTCTATGGCGTATATCCGCGTGTGGCGAATTTTTGAGTCATGGTGCGAAGAGAAGCGCATGAAGGCGATAAGGGCCTCCATTCCGCAGATTCTGTCCTTCCTGCAGAATGGTTTTGAGAAGGGACTGGCAGCGGCATCTCTAAGAGTTCAGTTAGCGGCGCTCTCGTGTTATCGAGGGAAAGTACAAGTGGCGGTGCTCGGGTCACATCCGGATGTTATGAGATTTTTACGTCTCTTTTGAGGCCACCTTGCTGAGCACAGGTTCCAGTCTAGGGTCTCAATTTAGTGCTGGAAGCGTTGGTTCGGGAGCCATTCGAGCCGTTGGCTAAAGCGATGATGAAGGATCTTACGCTTAAGGGGTTTTTTTTAGTGGCAATTTCTTTGGCGAGACGAATTTCGGAGTTACAAGCCTTGTCTTGTAGGGAGCCCTTTTTGTCCTTTTTTTAAAAGAAAGTAGTTTTGAGAACGGTGCCTTTTTTCTTACCGAAGGTGGTGTCGGTGTTTCATGTGAATCAGGTGGTGTCCTTGCCTGTATTCAAGAAGAGTAGCAAGAAGAAGTCTGAAAGAAAACTGCACCTCTTGCATATCGGTCCTGTGTTATGCAGATATTTGCAAAGGACGTCTCTGCTCCGCAAGATGGAGAGATTGTTTGTCTTGTTTGGGGGGCCGAGGCAAGGCAAACCGGTGTCTAAAGCTTCCATTGCGAGGTGGCTGAAGGAGGCCATTGCGTCGGCATATGTGTTGAAGGGCAAGGCAGTGCCGGTAGGATTAAGAGCTCATTCGACTAGGGCACAAGCAGCTTCCTGGGCGGAGTCTAGTTTGGTGCCAGCAGTGGAGATTTGTAAGGCGGCAATGTGGTCGTCGTTAAATTCTTTTGTTAAGCATTATAGAATTGATGTTGAAGCGGAAGGGGACACTAGTTTTGGATCGGCAGTGCTTCAGGCTGGTCTGGCAGGTCCCTTCCATTAAAGTATTTACTGCTCTTTTACATCCCCAGAGGTTCGGGACTAGACTGGAGGGACGATAAGGAAGGTGAAATTAGACTTACCTGCTAAATGTTGTTCCTTGAGGAACTCCAGTCTAGTCCCGCATGTGTGGAACGGTAGCCTGAAGTAAGGTAAGGTTTATCACTTGGCTGCCACAGGTGCTTACAGAGCTGCGGTTCGTTAGGGGAGTGGGGGTGGGAAATGGCTTCACAGTGTTAATAGAATCTACTTGGAGGTCCTAGGAAGAGGGCGAGGCAAGCCTAAGCAGGAAAATCAATATTAGTTACCTGGTAAATTGCCGCGATAATGGGTTAGTTCTGTAAGAGTTATATAGTTATACAGTTATAAAGTTCATGTTAATGATATCTACTTACTTATTGCTCTGGTGAGTCTGCTTTGTCAATAGGTTACTGGAGCAAGGAGGCAGTCCCTGGACTGTTTATATGGGCGTCTCCAAAAGAGTGACGTGTTCAGTCTCCAAGCTGCGGGAGGAGGAGCATAAACCTCAGAGGTTCAGGACTAGACTGGAGTTCTTCAAGGAACAACAATTAGCAGGTAAGTCTAATTTCACCTTATAATGCCTCTGTATCGTTCCATGGTGCGACTGCACCTTGAATATTGTGTGCAATTCTGGTCGCCGTATCTTAAAAAGGATATAGCGTTATTAGAAAAGGTACAGAGAAGAGCCACCAAAATGGTAAAGGGGTTGTAAGGATACTTTTATGAAGAGAGGCTGAAAAGGTTAGGGCTCATCAACCTGGAAAAGAGACGGCTGAAGGGAGATATGATAGAGGTCTATAAATTAATGAATGGAGTGGAACGGGTAAACGTAGCTCGATTGTTTACATCATCAGAATGTAAAAAGACTAGGGGACATGCAATGAAGCTACAGGTTAATCTATTTAAGACTAAGAAGAGAAAATATTTTTTCACTCATCGTGTAATCAAACTATGGAATTTGTTACCAGAGGATGTAGTAAAAGCTGTTAGTGTAGCTGGGCTTAAAAAAGGTTTGGACAAGTTCCTGGAAGAAAGGCCCATAAACCATTATTAAAAGGGATCCAGGATATCACTGCTTGACCCAATACAAGCATTGAAGAACCTGTGTCTTGAGGAGACTGCTAGGTACTGATGACCTAGATTGGCCACATCACCGGCATCCCTGGTATCATTCTGGCATTCATCTTGCCCCACTCATCTTTGTTATTCCAAATGCTGCTGGAAGCCCCGTTTTTCACCCGACACATTGCATCGCTTTCGCGAGTGCCATCACTGCCAAGAATGACTACTATTCAGCTCTCATTGCCAATGCATATTCCCAACTGAAACAGTTATATTTCATTCTTTCTAAGTTGTCTCAATCCTCACCGCACCCTGCAGACACCTACGATCCCTCCCCTACAGAGCTGGCTGCCTTTTTCCATGACAAAATCGCTCTACTCCTGAAGGAATTCCTTGCTTTGCATCCTGTCATGAGCCCAGTGCTCTCTTCCCCTCTCGCCTCTTTCACTATGATGTTAGCTCACATCTGGGACTCCTTCAATGCAGTGTCCTCAATAGCTCTGACCAAGCCTGTCTCAACTTCCTACAAGACCACTTGTGCGTTGGACCCTCTTCCCTCTGTGTGGCGCCTAGAAAATTCCTTCTCCCGTTTGTTCTATCCATCATCAAAAATAGGGCTAGACGAACCTCAAGCTTTACACCCCCTCTGGTTGTCAAAATCCCAATATAGGCCATTTCCAGCTTACCATTTCTCTCCAAACTTCTATTAAAACTTATTTTTTCACAACTGGCTACTCAACTCAAAACCACTAACACACTCAATCCCTGTCAATCTGGTTTCCACCATGGCCATAGCACAGACAATATTCACCTATCACTGCTCAGTGAAGATAACCATTCCTTGGACCGCGGGAACATTAATATCACTGTTTCTTTGGACCTTTCCTTAGTGATTGGTCTTATTAACCACGATCTGCTTCTCCCTCATCTGCATGATATTGAACTCTGTGGCACTGTTCTACATTGGTTTGACTCTTACCTCCAGGAACAAGCAGGAATGCAGTCTTCAGATATGGGTGACATCGGCACCTATGGAGCCTGCACGGGAACGCTCCCTGGTTTCCAATAGGAAAGCCTTTTGGAGAAGTCCACTGTGCCTGCATGCCTACCTTCCTGCCTTCCCAATTCCTCTCCTCAGTTCTTTGTTATCCGCAGAGCCAGCAGGTTGTTCAAGCCTGTCACCGCCGACAAATTTCTCTTTTTTTGGTGTAATACCATACTCTGCCTTTCCGTCGATGCCGGTTCCGTCAGAATCGACCCCAGTTCTGATAATGTCTTTTTTTTAGTTATAAAATTTTCTATTTCTTTTCTTTTTCTTTTTTTCCATGGTTTTCATCGCTAACTAGGGCTTTTGTCCTCCATATCCGCTTCAAATCTGAAGGACTACAAAAGGGGACTGCTACTTCTGGAGAGAGATCTGCAATTGCAAGTATTTACTTCTGGGAAAAAGGAATTATTTAAAGCTGACTAAATCTGTGAACCTAGTGTATTTGTTAAATCAGTCAGGACCTAGAAGCAGCAAAGAGTTTTCAGTTTAAATTTAAAACACAACAGAGAGCTTTCTGGTTAAATTTAGAACCCAAGACTCCCTCTATCCAGGCCAGGGCTGTGGGACTCTCCCTGGAGATTGGTACTGTGTAGCAGCCAGCTTTAAATAAGTCTTCTTTCCCTCCCTCACTCCCCAACACTCACCCACCCCTGGGATAATCGTAGCTTTATAGGTGCTTAAAACTCTTAAAGGAAAGGAGGTGACATATTCACTCTCAGGTGCAGCTGTTTATTCTCATCAGCATACATTAAGAACCTGAGATTAATTAAACTTCAGGTGAACAATGTACATTAAACGTATTAAGTATAGTTTTATTAGTGTAAGTATCCCCAGCAACCCTTAGTAAGTAAAGAACTTAAATATCTAAACACAATCTTAAAATTAAGATGCAGGCAGCAGTCCAGTAGCGAGATGGGGGCTTTCCAGTCTTTTGCATTGAGTGTCACATGTATGATTTTCTCCCAGTTAGTGAGGGGTCTTACGTGTTCACAAGGTGCAAGGAGCTCTTTGCTCTCGGGGAACGAGTCCGATCTCTGGAGGCTAGAGTAACAGACTCTGATTCCAGTTCTTCCAATTCTGACGAGGGATCACTGTATTCCCAGGAAATTCCAGACATCCTTTCAGTTCCTTCCCTTCCTCAGGAGCGGCGCAGATCCCCAATAGAAGTCATGTAAAACTTTGGAACTACTATTAAAGCTTTGTAACTACTATTATAGCTTTGGAATTACAGAGCTTAAAAGGGAGAGAGGAGGCATTGTGGGTTAAACTAGAAAGAGGGAAACAGAAATCTATTTGCATTGATGTGATATACAGACCTCCTCACAAGAGGAAGAGGTGGACAGAGAGTTAATTGAAGACATACACAGCATTGCTAGGAAAGGGGAAGTGCTACTGATAGGAGATTTCAATATGCCAGTTGTTGATTGGCACATTCCTGCTGCAGTATTATCTAGAAGTAAGGAGATCCTGGATTCTCTACAGGGTGAACTATTCAGGCAATTGGTAACAGACCCCACACGTGAAGGGGCCATACTGGACTTGGTGCTTACCAATGGTGAAAGTGTTTCTGATGTAGTGGGAGATCATTTTGCATCCAGTGATTACCAGATGGTGTGCTTCAATATTAGGACTGGGGCTGTTAGAATCCATTCAAAGGTGAGGATCTTAGACTTTAGGAAGACTAACTTTGCGAAGATGGGCCAATACCTCAGGGAGTCGTTAGTGGGATGGGAACAGCTGGGGGATGTAGAAAAACAGTGGGCAAAGCTGAAAGGGGATATTTTAAGGGCAACCAACCTTTTTGTTAAAATGGTAAATAAAGGTAAAAGGAAGAGGAGACCACTATAGCTTTCGAAAGAAGTAGCTGAAAAGGTGAAGAAAAAGAGGGAGGCCTTCATGAAATACAAGAGATCACAGAGAGAGAAAGACAGGCATCTGTATTTGGAAAAACGTAGAGAAGCTAGCAAAGTAGTCAAGAAGGCAAAGATTCAAAAGGAGGAGGAAATAGCCAATGCAATAAAATGGGGGGATAAGACATTTTTCAGATATATTAGTGAGAAGAGGAAGGGCAAAAGTAGTATTGTTAGACTCAAGGGTGCAGGGGAGGAATATGTAGAAGCTGATAAGGATAAAGCGGAATTGCTTAACAAATATTTTTGTTCTGTGTTCACAGATGAAGAACCAGGAGCAAGACCTCAGAAAATACCCACAAATAGGAACAGAAGCGAGGGACATCTTGAACAATTTTCAGAAGACTAGCTCAACTTAAAGTAGACAAAGCGACGGGACCGGATGGGATACACCCTAGAATACTGAGGGAACTTGGGGACGTTCTAGCAACTCCACTGACTGACATTTTCAGTGCCTCGTTGGAGTCGGGAGTGGTGCCAAAGGACTGGAGAGAGGCTCATGTGGTGCCTTTACACAAAAGCGGAAGTAAGGATGTGGTGAAAACTACAGGCCAGTTAGTTTAACTTTGGTGGTGAGTAGATTATTGGAAACGCTGCTGAAAGAGAAAATAGTGAGGTTTCTGGAGTCCAGCGGATTACAGGATCCGAGGCAGCATGTATTCACCAGAGGTAGGTCTTGTCAGACAAATCTGATTGATTTCTTTGACTGGGTGACCAGGGAGTTGGACCGAGGGAGAGCTCTCGATGTGGTGTATTTAGATTTCAGTAAAGCCTTTGACACTGTTCCTCACAGGCGACTTATAAACAAACTGAGCACCCTAGGGATGGACCCTAAAGTTACTGCTTGGGTTAGAAATTGGTTGGGTGGGAGGCGACAAAGAGTAAGAGTCATGGGATAGGAGGCAGTGTACTATTGTGGATCAGGAACTGGTTAAAAGATAGAAAGCAGAGGGTAGGGCTAAATGGCCAATTTTCCCAATGGAGAAAGGTGAATAGTGTTGTACCCCAGGGATCTGTGCTGGGTCTGCTGTTTTTTGACATATTCATAAATGACCTGGAAAGTGGAATAACGAGTGAGGTTATCAAATTTGCAGATGACACAAAACTATTTAAAGTTGTTAAAACCCAAGAGGATTGTGGAAAATTGCAAGAGGATCTTGATAAATTGGAAGACTGGGCATCAAAATGGCAGATGAAATTGAATGTGGACAAGTGCAAGGTTATGCACCTAGGGAAGAACAACCCAAACTATGGTTACACGATGCAAGGTTCCACATTAGGAACCACCACCCAGGAAAAAGATTTAGGCGTCATTGTGGATACCATGTTAAAACCCTCGGCCTAGTGTGCAGCGGCGGCCAAGAGAGCAAATAGAATGCTAGGTATGATAAGGAAAGGAATGGAAAATAAAACAAAAGATATTATAATGCCTCTATATCGTTCCATGGTGAGACCGCACCTTGAATATTGTGTGCAATTCTGGTCGCCGTATCTTAAAAAGGATAGAGCGATTTTAGAAAAGGTTCAGAGAAAATCCACCAAAATGGTAAAGGGGATGGAAGGATACTCCTATGAAGAAAGGCTAAAAAGGCTAGGGCTCTTTAACCTGGAAAAGAGACGGCTGAGGGGAGATATGATAGAAGTCTATAAATTAATGAACGGAGTGGAACAGGTAAACGTAGATTGATTGTTTACCTTATCAGAATATAGAAAGACTAGGGGACATGCAATGAAGCTACAGGGTAAACTATTTAAGACTAATAAAAGAAAATATTTTTTCACTCAATGTGTAATCAAACTCTGGAATTTGTTACCGGAGGATGTAGTAAAGGCTGTTAGTGTAGCTGGGTTTAAAAAAGCTTTGGATAAGTTCCTGGAGGAAAGGTCCATAAACCATTATTAAGAAGGGACCCAAGATATCAATGCTTGACCCAGTACAAGCATTGTGGATCCTGTGTCTCTTAGGGAAACTGCTAGGTACATATGACCTAGATTGGCCACTGTTGGAAACAGGATACTGGGCTTGATGGGTCTGACCCAGTATGGCATATCTTATGTTCTTATATGTACACTCTAGAAGAGAGGAGGGATAGGGGTGATATGATTCAGACCTTTAAATACTTAAAGAGAAATAATGAACAAACAAACTTCTTCCAAAGACGGGGAAGCTATAAGAGGGCATAACATGAAGCTGCAAGGGGGTAAATTGAAAGGCAATGTCAGGAAATACTTTTTCACTGAAAGGGTGGTGGATGCTTGGAATGCCTTCCCGTTGGAAGTGGTGGGGACAAGTACAGTGACAGAATTCAAAATAGCATGGGACAGACACAGTGGATCCCTTTACAGCAACAGGATAAAATCAAAATAAACTTAACTATCTAATGGGCAGACTAGATGGACCATACTGGTCTTTATCTGCCGTCATTTACTATGTTACTATGATACCTTCTCCATCTACAGCAGATTCCACCCTGATTCTTTGCTAGAGAGCCGCTGCAATCCCTCCTTCACAGACCCTGCTGCTCGCAGAGCTCTCAGGTCTTCTCAGTGAGAATGCAGTAGAGCCTGTACCCAAACACCTATGGGGCAGAGGATTCTACTCCAGGTATTTCCTCATCCCAAAGAGAATTGGGGCCTCAGGCCCATCCTACAGCTGTGAAACTTAAACAAGTTTTTGGTGAGGGAGAAGTTCAAGATGCTCTTCCTTGGAACACTGCTGCCTTACCTCCACTAGGGAGACTGGCTGTGCTCCTTGGACCTAAATGATGCATACATGCACATCCTAATCCACCCCTCCCACGGGCAGAACGTAAAATGTGTGTTAGGAGGAGGACACTGCCATTACAAGGTGCAATCCTTCAGCCTTGTATCCTTGCCAAGGATCTTCACGAAATGCCTAGCAGTGGTAGCTGTCCATCTTTGCCTGCAAGGGCCTTTGTCTTCCCCTACTTAGATGACTGGCTCATCAGAGGCAGCACAACCACAGAGAGCAGCCAGACCTCAGGATGCGCAACCCTCCTGCTGCAGCACCTAGGATTCATCATTAACTACCCCAAATCCCATCTCTCTCCAGCCCAGAGTCTGGAGTTCATAGGTGCTCAGCTCAACACATTACAGGCCAAGGCCGTCCTCCTCAGGGAGAGGGCAGAACGCCTCAGGCAGCTAGCGGTGGAAGTTCAACACCCTCAGTCATTGCCAGCTCATCTCCTCCTCTGACTACTGGGCCATATGGGCTCCATGGTCCAAGTGATCCTGCTAACCCGCTTACACATGCAGGCAGCATAGTGGTGCCTCTGCTCGCAATGGACGCAAGCCACAGACAGACTGCGGGACAGGATCAAGGTAACCAGCCAGCTGACAGAGTCTCTCGACGTGACAACTTCTCTGCCACCTCCGAGCAGGGATGCCCTTCCAGGCACCTGCACCCCAGAGGATCCTGACCATGGACACCTCCCTTCTAGTGTGGGGGGCACACTGTGGGGACAGCGGCACACAAGGCAGCTGGTCCCAGGTGCAATCTCGGCTTCAGATCAGTCTCCTGGAGCTCAGGGCGATCTCCCTGGCCCTATGGGCATTTTGCCACCACCTACGATACCAGTCCATACTGATTCAGATGGACAACCAAGTCGCCATGTTTTACATCAACAAGCAGGGGGGCATGGGGGTCATACTCCCTCTGCCAGGAAGTGGTGACTGTTTTGTCCTTTGCAGTGCACAACAACATGTTCCTGAGGTGGTTCACCTCCCGGGCCAAGACAGCCTCCTGGCAGACAGGCTGAACAGGGTCCTCCATCCACACGAGTGGCGCCTGGACCCCAGAGTGGCCGCTCGACTCTTCCGCCTCTGATGCAGGCCTGTGATGTTCGTATTCATCACCCTGGTCAATACCCAGCTGCCCTGATTCTGCTCACGGTAACCACCCAGAGAGGATGGTAGCGGATGCCTTCCTGATCCCGTAGACGAAAGGCCTCCTCTATGCTTTTCCGCCGATCCCTCTGGTCACCAGGACCCTCTTGAAGGTCTGGTGCGAGGGGACATTTCTAATACTAATTGCCCCCAGGTGGCCCAAACAGCCCTGGTTCCCACTGCTGTCCTCCCTGACGGCAGCACTCCCGGTTCCTCTGGACTGTGCCCTGGACTTCCTGACACAGGAGGAGGGCTCCCTCCACTCCTATCCGGGGTCTCTAACGCTAAGAGCATGGCTGCTGAGAAGATAGCATTGGTTGCTTTCACCCTCCCAAAGGAGGGCAAGGAAGTGCTGCTAGCCTCCCAGAAGCCCTCCACCAGATAAGCTTATGCCTTCAAATGGCAAAGATTCTCCGTATCATGTGGCGAGAGAAGGGAGAACCCGTTCTCCTGCCAAGTGCAGTTAGTGCTCTAGTACCTACTGCATCTGTCGCACACTGGGCTAAAGTCCAACTCAGTGAAAGTGCACCCGAGTGCAATAGCTGCACACCACCATCCTATCGAGGGCAAACCCGTCTTGAGTCACCCTCTGGTCTCTTGATTCCTCCAGGGCCTCCTGTTATCTAAGCCCCATGTCTGCCCTCTGGCTGCGGAGTGGGACCTCAGCGTGGTTCTCTCACAGCTCACCAGACCGCCTTTCGAGCCGATAGCCACTTGCCATCTGCGGTATCTTTTCATGGAAGGTTACCTTCCTGGTGGCCCTCACGTCTGCTCAGAGAGTCAGCGAACTTCAGGCCCTGATGGCAGAGCCACCATATATAAGATTCTACAAGAACAGGGTAGATCTCTGCACCTACCCGAAATTCCTCCCAAAGGTGGTATCTCCTTTCCACCTCAACCAGGAGGTAGTTCTTCCCACAGACTCACGTCAGTCAGGAGGAAATTGTACTCCATAAACTGGATTGCAAATGGGCCCTGTCCTCAGCTTTTTGTTTCTTATGACCCCTGCAGACTGGGGCTTCCTTTGACTAAGTAAACTCTGTCCACTTGGGTGGCGATTTGCATTGCCCTCGCCTATGAGTGAGCTGGGCTCTCTCGAACACCGGATCACAGTGCATTGCATGAGAGTGACGGCCACATCAGTGGCGAACCTGCGCTCAGTACCATTGACGGATATCTGTAAGGCTGCCACATGGTCTTAAACTGACACGTTCGCAACTCACTACTAACTGTAGAATGAGTCCTATCGGGACAGTGCCTTCGGCCAGGCGGTACTCCATAATCTTTTCAGGATGTATTCAACTCCTGCCCTCCGACTCTTCTGTGTTCAGGCTATAGGTGGGTGCTAGGGTCAGAGTCTCTCAGTTGGGGACTCATCTTGCGCAACTCACGGCTACCCGACTTAGTCTCCGTTGGTGCTGTCATGGTTTGGTCCTTGATAGCCTGGAGCTAGGGAGTCCTGCTTGTTCCTGGAGAAAGCGTAGTTACTCACCTGTAATAGGTTTTCTCCAGGGACAGCAGGAATCAGTCCTCACAACTTTCCCTCCTCTCCTGGGAGTTGCCTCCCTACCTTATTTTAGTTGTTTTTTACTACCGTCCTAGCTCTTTCATCTGACTGAGGAAGATGGCGCCCTTAGGCGGGAAGGGGACCATTTATGCGTAGCAACATATCCTAAAGGCTTTCTTTGAAAGCTAGGGAAATGCTTCCGCGCGGGCTCTGTTGGTGCCGACGTCACCCATATGTGAGGACTGCTGTCCCTAGAGAACACCTGTTACAGGTGAGTAACTACGCTTTCTTTACAGGGAGAACTATTCAGGCAACTGATAACAGAATCCACATGTGAGGGGCCTTACTGGAGTTAGTGCTTACCAATGGAGAAAGTGTTTCTGATGTCATAGTGGGAGATCATATCGCATCTAGTGATCACCAGATGGTATGGTTCAGTATTAGTACTAAGGCTGATAATCCATTCAAAAGCGAGGGTCTTAGACTTTAGGAAAACTAACTTTGCTAAGATGAGTCAATACCTCAGAAAGTCGTTGGTGGGATGGGAACAGCTGGGTGATGTAGAAAAATAGTGGGCAAAACTGATAGGGAATATTTTAAGGGCATCAAACCTTTTTGTTAGAAAGATAAATACATGTAAAAGGAAAAGGAAGCCATTATTGCTCTCAAAAGAAGTACTGAAAAGATGAAGAAAAAGAGGGAGGCCTTCATGAAATACAAGAGATCACAGAGAGAGTTAGACAGGCATCTATATTTGGAAAAACATAGAGAAGCTAGCAAAAGGACTACAAAAGAGGACTTCTATTTCTGGAGAGAGATCTGCAATTGTAAGTATTTACTTCTGGGAATCTTTTCTAAATCTTGAGGAAAAAGGAATTCTTTAGATTAAAGTTGATTCATTTGTGAACCCAGAGTATTTGTTAAATCATTCAGGGCCTAGTAACAGCAAAGAGCTTTAATTTAAATCAAATCAGAATATAACTTAGCATAAAGGCAAAACAGGGTCAGTATTCTTGAGCAATAAATTATTTCTCCAGGAACAAACAGGAAGTCAGTCCTCACGTATGGGTGACGTCGGCACCGACGGAGCCCTCGCTGAAGCATCCCCCCCAGCTTTCAAAGAAAGCCTTTGGGAGATGCCTCCACACTTGCCTGGTCCCCTTCCCGCCCAGTCTTGCTCAGTCTCCTTTTTTCTGCTGAGCCCTTCAGACGCTGACTTTTCCCTGGAAAACGTTTATTTTCTTTTTGAGTTTTCAACTCGACTCCAGTCTTGCACCAGTACTCTTCTCGCTACCGGCCTCTAGAGACCTTTACAAAGAGGCCTTCTACATAGAGGGCAAGAGATGTGTGAAATGTTTTAAATAGGTGTTAAAGCCAGGTGGCAGATCAAAGGGCCATTTTGAAAGACTCCTTCTATCCTAGCAAGTACTGTGTTAATCACCCAGGAAATTGGTCATAGCTTACCTCGGAAGCACAGGCATAAACAGTTCAACCAGAGTTCTGTGATTCTCAGTCTTGAAGAACTACAAAAGGGAACTGCTACTTCTGGAGAGAGATCTGCAATTGTAGGTAGCAGCAAAGAGCTTTTAGTTTGAATTTAAAACACAGAAGAGAGCTTTCTTCTTAAATTTAGAACTCGGCAGAGAGCTTGTACTTTAAATTTAATAGTCAATCAGGGCATAATAGCAGCAAAGAGCTTTCATTTTAAATTTAGAATACAGAAGAGAGCTTTCTGGTTAAATTTAGAACCCAGCAGAGAGCTTCTAGTTTAAATTTCATACTCAGTCAGAGCCTAGTAGCAGCAAAGAACTTTAATTTAAATCAAATCAGAATATAACTTAGCATAAAAGGCAAAACAGGGTCAGTATTCTTTGAGCAATAAATTATTTCTCCGGTAACAAGCAGGAAGTCAGTCCTCACATACGGGTGACGTCGGTACCATCGGCACCGACGGAGCCCTCGCGGAAGCATCCCCCAGCTTTCAAAGAAAGTCTTTGGGAGATGCCACCACGCTTGCCTGGTCATCTTCCCGCCCAAGGGTGCCATCTTCCTCAGTCTCCTTTTTTCCGCGGAGCCCTTCAGACGCTGACCTTTCCCTGGAAAAAGTTGATTTTCTTTTTGAGTTTTCAACTCGACTCCGTTCTTGCACCTGTACTCTTCTTGCTACCATCCTTGGTGCCTCGACGTTGAGTTTGGTTCATTTTTATAGTTTTCGTTCTTTTTATTTTCTGGCACCTTCATGTCTTTTTTCCCCGCTAGCAGCTCAGAAAATCTTCAACCTTGCAGGAGTACTTTTTACCCCCATGGCTCCCAGTGGCTTTAAGAAGTGTGATCGGTGCTCTAAAATAATGTCCTTAACCAACACACATGACTGCTGTCTCCGTTGCCTTGGGCTGGACCACGACCCGGTGGCCTGCGGTCTCTGCAAATGGATGTCCAGCAAGGCCCTGAAGAGCCACAAGCAGCAGCATGATTAGTTCTTCCCCGAATCCCTGATGCCTCCGAAGGCCAGGGTATTGTCTGAGGCCCCGACATCTCAGGAGGAGCTCTCCAATCCCGAGCGTCGTTGTGGGTCCTTGGAGAGGGGGTCTCCCTCGAGGGAACACAGGAAGAAGAAGAAACCCTTGAAGGTGGCATCCTAACCTCCCGGTCCCGCAGTCTGAGATGCTCGTCCGAGGCGTTGGAAAAGGAGAGACTTGCCAAGGTCCCCCGGAAGGACCCGGCCGCAGACTGGCCTCAGTCCCCAGACACTATCCTCATCGAGGATTCCCCTTTGGGGGAGCCAGTGAGGGCCCAGTTCCACGGTGCCCGCGCTGAAGGCTGTGGAACTTTCTGGCTTGGAGTCCAGAATAGTGGTCCTGGACCACAGTTTGTCTGTCTTCATCGGTCAGCAGCAGGCGCTGTTGTCCGGCATGTCCAGTTCATCCACCCCGACCACAGGGCTTTAGACATTCAAGATGACCCCAGAGGCCGAGCTGATCCTCGAGGTCTTGTGACCTCAAGACGATCCTTGGCCGAGGTCACGCTCAACAGAGAGCTCGGTCATCCCCAGCCAGTCTACCGGGCATTGACTGCAGGGCTTGGAGGGCCTCAACACCCATGGAACAGCCTGCCTACGAGTCATCCTCGGAGTAGTCCGAATGGGAGATGGAGGATGAGGAGTCTCCTGATACCCGAAACCACTGCGAGGTCCCTCCGATTCCCCAGTCTCAAAACCTCGGAGGCGGTCACCGCCTGAGGGCATAGGCTTCTTGGACTTTGTCATGGACATGTCCAAGGCCCTGGGGTTCCCGACCAAGTTGGAGGAGGACCATCGGGTGGACGAGGTGGAGATCCTCCAGTACGAGGCCCCTCCTTGGAAATCGCTCATGGTGCCCATTCCTCCCATCCTGGAATGACTCATGTTCCGCATGTGGAAGACACCGGCGTCGGTGCTGGTGGTGAGCAAACAGCTCGACTCGATGTATCAGGTCCACCAGAGCCCGGTCTTCCAGAAGTCACAACTGCCACACAAGTCCATGGTGGTGGAATCGGCCATACGTTGGTTGAAGACGCACTCCTCGGTGCCACCAGGCAGGGAGGCCCACAACTTGGATGCCCTTGGCAGGAAGTGCTATCAGGGCTCGATGCTCTTCTGCCGGGTCCAGGCTTACCCGTATGATTTGGTCACTCTGTAGAGGGTAGACTAATAAGTCACAAAATGAAGTAATCCCTCAATGAAGTAATCTGCCGGGTCCAGGCTTACCAGCTGTACATGTGCATGTACTTGAGAGACCTGGTGAAGGAACTCGCCAGTTTCTTGGCTGGTCTCTCCGAGGAACCTTTGCAGCAGTTCAAGAGCCTGTCCAAAGCCATCTGTAATGCTCCAAATTTATGTATTGAAGCAGCCTATGAGGGGTTCGAGTCAACAGCCCGGGTAGCCATGGCGGGCATCGGTGCACACCGCCAGACTTGACTTTAATTGTCCGACTTCAAGCAATGAGTTCAGGACAAATTGGTCGATGTCCCATGCCAAGGGGAGCACCTCTTTGGCAAACCGATGACCGACAAGGCCACCTATCTGGAGACCGAGTTCATGACGAGGACCAGGCTCTCCAAGGAGTCCACTGCTGCTCCCCGATGGAAGGGCTTGGGTAAAAAGCCCTTTTACCCGAGAAAGGGAGCTGCTTAACGAAACTACCCACCCTATCAGGCCTCCTCAGCTCCCCAACAGGGTCAGCAGACCAAGGGACATGAGCATGGCCCACGTAAGAAGAAGGCTCCAAAACCCCAGGGACCGGCCCCGGCCCAGCCAGGGGGGAGCTTTTCACTCCATGAGCATAGCCTCTCTACCCCAAGGAGATCAGCAGCCCACAGGGGGACGTCTGGCCCTCTATGCCCAGAGATGGGTGCCCATTACCACCGATTCCTGGGCATTGAGGGTAGTCGAGGAGGGTTACCTCCTCCACCTGACTCCGACACCTCCCCCTTATATCCCGGGAGAGCCCCTCAGGTCTCCCCTCCACCGGGATCTTCTCCTGAAGGAGTTGGCAGGTCTTCTCGAGGACAAAGTGGTGGAACTGCTGCCCCACCACCTCAAGGGCAAAGGGTTCTACTCTAGATACTTCCTCGTCCCAAAGAGGACAGGGGGCCTAAGGCCCATCCTCGACCTGCGCAACCTCAGCAAATTCCTGGTGAGGAAGAAGTTCAAGATGCTTTCCCTTAAGAACATAAGATATGCCATACTGGGTCAGACCAAGGTCCATCAAGCCCAGTATCCTGTTTCCAACAGTGGCCAATCTAGGTCATACGTACCAAGCAGTATCCCCAAAAGACACAAGTTCCACAATGCTTGTACTGGGTCAAGCATTGATATCCTGGGTCCCTTTTTAATAATGGTTTATGGACCTTTCCTCCAGGAACTTGTCCAAACCTTTTTTAAACCCAGCTACACTAGCAGCTCTTACTACATCCTCCGGTAACAAATTCCAGAGTTTGGTTGAAAAAATATTTTCTCTTTCCTAACCAGGGCTCTACAGATCAACAAACAGTAAGGATTTGAGGGTTTGTTTGTTTGTTTGTTTTTATTATATTACATTGCTAGCTCTCTGACTGGGAGCTCTTAAAAGGGTTATATTTTTTAAAGCAAGGTTACTTTCTTTTTGGTGCTTTAGGGGAACTTTCCTTGAGCACAGTAGGTTGCTAAACTCTAGTAACCTCCTCAGGTTTAGAAACTGCTAACACCTAATCAAGAGTTAGTGGGCCTGATTTCCTGAGTGCAGCTGAGGCCTGCATAAAAGGCTCCAGTGCCCTGCCCTGTTGAGGCTTTCCTAACCAGGGCTCTACAGATCAACAAACAGTAAGGATTTGAGGGTTTGTTTGTTTGTTTTTATTATATTACATTGCTAGCTTTCTGACTGGGAGCTCTTAAAAGGGTTTTTTGTATATTTTTTAAAGCAAGGTTACTTTCTTTTTGGTGCTTTAGGGGAACTTTCCTTGAGCACAGTAGGTTGCTGAACTCTAGTAACCTCCTCAGGTTTGGAAACTGCTAACACCTAATCAGGTGTTAGTTCCCTCCCTACCCACCCCGGTTCCCACCCACCCCTAGTGAGCAGTCTTGCTTTATAGGGCACCTCCCCCTTTAACAAATCACAGAGAAATGGACCAGCAGATTTTGAATATAATTAAAGAGATTTCACTGTTTTTTCTCTGAAAGGACAGCTGCGAAACCGGCTGGTACTTGGTAGATCTCTCTCTTTTGCTTTAACACATACCTAAGCTCCACGAACAGAACAATGGCTGGGAAAAATCGTATTGCTAAAGCTGTTGCCCCTGTTACAGCTTCTGCCTCAATCCAGACAGAGGTCCTAATGCCAGTTGAAGGACCAGTTCCATGTGCAGGGTGCCTGCATGCTGAAGCTCTGAGGAAACAAGTGGAGGAACTCAGAGAGGAGGTGGCGAGGCTGAGGAGCATACAAGAAAGTGAGAAGTACATTGATGAGACGCTTCTTGCAGCAACCAAGCTCTCCAGCACAGGAGAAGATGGGTGCCAACAGAATGTCGATGGTTGGACACAAGTCACCAGGGCCTGCAAAATCACCAATCCAACTTCTCCAGCCCTTGAATTGAAGAACCATTATGCAGCCCTGGAAGTGGAGGAGGTGAAAGCATCCCTGGAAAGGGAAGAACCAGAGTTAAAGTACCCCAAAGTTGCAGAATCAGTGACCAGAAGGAAGCGAAGGGTAGTGGTGGTTGGAGACTCTCTTCTGAGGGGTACTGAGGCGTCCATCTGCCAACCAGACTTGATGTCCAGAGAGGTATGCTGTCTTCCTGATGCCAAAATCCAAGATGTTACGGAGAGTTTGCCGAGACTCATCAAGCCCACTGACTATTACCCAATGTTGCTAATCCATGTTGGAACAAATGTTACTGCCAGGTATACCTCGGAACATATCAAAAGTGACTTCATGGATCTGGGACAGAGGGTGAAGCAGTTAGGTGCACAGGTGGTGTTCTCTTCAATCCTCCCTATTGAGGGTAAAGGACAAGGCAGAGAGGCTCGCATCCTGGAGATGAATGCATGGCTGCGTGGATGGTGTCATCGAGAGCGTTTTGGTTTCCTAGACCATGGGATGCTGTTCCAAGGGTTGCAGAGCAGAGATGGCATCCATCTGTCCAAGAAAGGTCAACGCATCTTCGATAGTAGACTGGCTAATCTACTGAAGAGGGCTTTAAACTAGATTCGTTGGGGATAGGTGAAGAAAGCCCCCAGGTAAGTGAAAGCCCCCAGGTAGGTGATACATTAAATACCTTTATGGAAATGGGTAACATATGGAAAGCAGTGTGTTTAAATGCCAATAGCATGGGAAATAAGATCCCTGATGTTGAAGCTTTGGTGGGAGTGGCTAACTTGGATTTAGTGGCAGTTACAGAAACATGGTTCACAGAAAACCATGACTGGGATGTAGCTATACCTGGCTATACTTTATTCAGAAAGGACAGGGTAGGAAGAAGGGGAGGAGGAGTGGCACTATATGTAAAAACTACTATTAAAGCTTTGGAATTACAGAGCTTAAAAGGGAGAGAGGAGGCATGTGGGTTAAACTAGAAAGAGGGAAAGAGAAATCTATTTGCATTGGTGTGATATACAGACCTCCCTCACAAGAGGAAGAGGTGGACAGAGAGTTAATTGAAGACATACGCAGCATTGCTAGGAAAGGGGAAGTGCTACTGATAGGAGATTTCAATATGCCAGATGTTGATTGGCACATTCCTGCTGCAGTATCATCTAGAAGTAAGGAGATCCTGGATTCTCTACAGGGAAAACTATTCAGGCAATTGGTAACAGACCACACACGTGAAGGGGCCATACTGGACTTGGTGCTTACCAATGGTGAAAGTGTTTCTGATGTTGTAGTGGGAGATCATTTTGCATCCAGTGATCACCAAATGGTGTAGTTCAGTATTAGGACTAGGGCTGTTAGAATCCATTCCAAGGTGAGGATCTTAGACTTTAGGAAGACTAAATTTGCAAAGATGGGCCAATACCTCAGGGAGTCGTTAGTGGGATGGGAACAGCTGGGGATGTAGAAAAACTGGGCAAAACTGAAAGGGGGTATTTTAAGGGCAACCAAACTTTGTTAAAATGGTAAATAAAGGCAAAAGGAAAAGGAGACCGCAATGGTTTTTGAAGGAAGTAGCTGAAAAAGTGAAGAAAAAGAGGGAGGCCTTCATGAAATACAAGAGATCACAGAGAGAGGAAGAAGGCATCTGTATTTGGAAAAACTTAGAGAAGCTAGCAAAGTAGTCAAGAAGGCAAATATTCAAAAGGAGGAGGAAATAGCCAATGCAATAAAATAGCGGGATAAGACATTTTTCAGATATATTAGCGAGAAGAGGAAGGGCAAAAGTGGTATTGTCAGACTCAAGGGTGCAGGGGGGGGAATATGTAGAAGCTGATAAGGATAAAGCGGAATTGCTTAACAAATATTTTTGTTCTGTGTTCACAGATGAAGAAGCAGGAGCAGGACCTCAGAAAACACCCAGAAATAGGAACAGAAGCGAGGGACATCTTGAACAATTTTCAGAAGACTGTGTTCGTGAGAAACTAGCTCAACTTAAAGTAGACAAAGCGATGTGACCGAATGGGATACACCCTAGAATACTGAGGGAACTTGGGGACGTTCTAGCAACTCCACTGACTGACCTTTTCAATGCTTCGTTGGAGTCGGGAGTGGTGCCAAAGGACTGGAGAGAGGCACATGTGGTGCCTTTACACAAAAGCGGAAGTAAGGATGGGGTTGAAAACTACAGGCCGGTTAGTTTAACTTCGGTGGTGAGTAAATTATTGGAAACGCTGCTGAAAGAGAAAATAGTGAGGTTTCTGGAGTCCAGCGGATTACAGGATCCGAGGCAGCATGGATTCACCAGCGGCAGGTCTTGTCAGACAAATCTGATTGATTTCTTTGACTGGGTGACCAGGGAGTTGGACCGAGGGAGAGCTCTAGATGTGGTGTATTTAGATTTCAGTAAAGCCTTTGACACTGTTCCTCACAGGCGACTTATCAACAAACTGAGCACCCTAGGGATGGACCCTAAAGTTACTGCTTGGGTTAGAAATTGGTTGGATGGGAGGCGACAAAGAGTACAAGTAAATGGAGCTCACTCTGAGGAGAAGGATGTTACCAGTGGTGTGCCCCAGGGATCTGTCCTTGGTCTGATTCTTTTTAACATCTTTGTTAGTGATATAGCGGAAGGTCTGTCGGGTAAGGTTTGCCTCTTTGCAGATGATACCAAAATCTTCAATAGAGTAGACACCCAGGAAGGTGTAGATAACATGAGGAGGGATCTAGCTAAGCTTGAAGAATGGTCTAGAATTTGGCAGCTGGGATTTAATGTTAAAAAATGTAAGGTCATGCATTTGGGCTGCAGCAATCCAGGGGAGCAATACAGTATAGGAGGTGAAGTACTTTTGTCCACTAAAGAAGAGCGGGACCTAGGCGTGGTTGTGTCTGATGATCTTAAAGTAGCTAAACAGGTAGAAAAGGCGACGGCAAAAGCTAGAAGGATGCTTGGGTGCATACGGAGAGGAATGGCTAGCAGAAAAAAGGAGGTGATAATGCCTCTGTATAAGTCTTTGGTGCGACCTCATTTGGAGTATAGTGTGCAATTCTGGAGACTGCACCTTCAAAAGGATGTGAACAGGATGGAGTCGGTGCAGAGGGTGGCTACTAAAATGATTAGTGGGCTTCATTATTAAGCATATGAGGACAGACTTAAAGATCTTAATATGTACACCTTAGAGGAAAGGCGGGATAGAGTTGATATGATTGAGATGTTTAAATACCTCCATGGCATAAATGTTCAGGGAGAGAGCCTCTTTCAATTGAAAGCAAGTTCTGCTACGAGGGGACATGGGATGAGGGTGAAAGGAGATAGATTCAGGAGTGATATGCGGAAATATTTCTTTACGGAAAGAGTAGTGGATCCATGGAAGAGTCTCCCAGTGGAGGTGGTAGAGATGAGGACAGTAACTGAATTCAAAAAAGCATGGGACCAACACAGAGGATCTCTAAAGGTAAAAAGGGAACTGTTGTAGTTGTTCATATGGAAGGACAGACTAGATAGGCCATGTGGTCTTTTTCTGTCATCATGTTTCTATGTTTCTTATTTGTCTTAAATTGTTTACCCTGTAGCTTCATTACATGTCCCCTAGTCTTTCTATATTCTGATAGCGTAAACAATCGATCTACGTTTACCCGTTCCACTCCATTCATTAATTTATAGACCTCTATCATATGTCCCCTCAGCCGTCTCTTTTCCAGGTTGAAGAGCCCTAACCTTTGTAGCCTCTCTTCATAGGAGTATCCTTCCATCCCCTTTACCATTTTGGTGGCTCTTCTCTGTACCTTTTCTAATAACGTTATATCCTTTTTAAGATACGGCGACCAGAATTGCACACAATATTCAAGGTGCAGTCCGTACCATGGAACGATGCAGAGACATCATAATATCCTTTGTTTTATTTTCCATTCCTTTCCTTATCATACCTAGCATTCTATTTGCTTTCTTGGTCGCCGCTGCACACTGGGTGGAGGGTTTTAACATGTTTTCCACGGTGACTCCTGAATCTTTTTCCTGGGTGGTGGTTCCCAATGTGGAACCTTGCATCGTGTAACCATAGTGTGGTGGTTCTTTCCTAGGTGCATAACTTTGCACTTGTCCACATTAAATTTCATCGGCCATTTGGATGCCCAGTCTTCCAATTTATCCAGATCCTCCTGCAGCTTTCCACAGTCCTCTTGGGTTTTAACAACTTTAAACAGTTTTGTGTCGTCTGCAAATTTGATAACCTCACTAGTTATTCCCTTTTCCAGGTCATTTATGAATATGTCAAAAAGTAGCGGACCCAGTACAGATCCCTGGGGTACTCCACTATTCACCTTTTTCCTTTGGGAAAATTGGCCATTTAGCCCTACCCTCTGCTTTCTGTCTTTTAACCAGTTCCCGATCCACAATAGTACACTGCCTCCTATCCCATGACTTTTTTGTTTTGCCAAAAGTCGCTGATGAGGGACCTTGTCAAAGGCTTTCTTAAAGTCCAGATACACTATATCAACCGACTCACCTTTATTTATTTATTTAATTTAGCTGTATTTATATCCCGCTTTTCACCGGGTCAAAGCGGTCAATTGGGGGATACATTTCACACGAAGGGATATGACACACATATGCTAATACTTACAGGGAACATGGGCAATGGAGGGTTAAGTGGCTTGCCCAAGACCACAAGGAGTGCCTGTAGGACTAGAAATCCCAGTCCCTCCGGCCTGAGATTGCTGTCCCCAGGTGGGACTTGAACCCCCGGCCCTCCGGCCTGAAGTACCTTGTCGTAACCACTAGACCACTCCTCCCATTGTCTACCTGTTTATTCACACCTTCAAAAAAACATATCAGATTAGTAAGACAAGATCTCCCTTGTTTAAAACCATGTTGGCTGTCTCCCTTGGAAAATTGCTGCCATATCTCCAGCAAGTAGATTGGCTATGCTCCTTAGACCTTAAGGATACTTATACACACATCCTTATCCACCCCAACCACAGGCAATACCTGCGGTTTGTGGTAGGGAGCAAACATTTTCAATACCGGGTGCTTCCCTTCAGCCTAGCCTCTGCCCCGAGAGTCTTCACGAAATGCCTGGCGGTCGTGGCCGCCTTTCTCATGCTCCAAGGTGTCTTCGTGTTTCCCTATCTGGACGACTGGCTCATAAGGGGAGGCACAGCCTCTGTCGTGCAGCAGGCCACTGCACGCACTATCCAGGTTCTGTAACACTTGGGCTTCGTCATAAGTTGCCCCAAGTCAAACATCCTCCTGGCACAATGCCTTGAGTTCATTTTGACAAAGCTCCACACTCTCCAGATCAAGGCCTTCCTGCCCAAGGACCGGGCCGATCATCTCAGATCTTTGGTTCGAGACATACAACACCATCTCTCGGTGCCTGCACGTCATCTTCTGCGTCTCTTCAGGCACATGGCCTCCACAATCTACATCACCCCAGATGCTCCCCTCCACATGAGGGTGGTGTAGTGGTGTGTCCGGGACCAATGGTCTCAGGCCAGAGGCCGCCTCCGAGACAGGGTTGTGGTGACCAACCAGTTGGCGCATTCCCTGGTCTGGTGGCAGTCGCCCCAACACCTAGAAGAGGGCATGCCCTTCCAGACTCCCAGCCACTTGAGGGTCCTCACCACGGACGCCTCCCTGCTTGGGTGGGGAGCCCACTGCGGAGCCCTCCGCACTCAAGGCACCCAGTCACCAGATGAGAGCACCCAGCAGATCAACCTTCTGGAGCTCTGAGCGATACACCTCGCTCTTTTTTCTGTCACCACCTGTGCCAGCAGCCGGTCGTAGTCCAGACGGACAACCAGATGGCAATATTCTACGTGACCAGGTAAGTGGGTGCGGGGTCCCGTGTCCTTTGCCAGGAGGCACTGGGTCTCTGTTCTTACGCTATCCAACAGGGTATCCTCCTGAGGGCAGTGTACCTGCCAGGCCAGAACAACTTGCTGGCCGACAGGCTCAGGAGAGTTCTCTAGCTGCACAAGTGGCAGCTGGACCTCAGGATAGCCAGTCGGTTTTTCCATCTCTGGGGGGAGCCCGTGATGGACTTGTTGGCCAGTTTGGACAACTTTCAGTTGCCCCGTTTCTGCTCGTGGCAGGCCCACCCCTCCAGGGTGGCAATGGATGTGTTTCTAGTCTTGTGGTCGGAAGGCCTCATGTACGCCTTCCCTCCGACGCCGCTGATTGCCAAGACTTTCTTCAGGACCCTCCATTACAGGGCCTCGCTCATCCTGATATCTTCCAGGTGGCCCAGGCAGGAGTGGTTCCCACTGCTTCTGCAGTTGGCAGTGGAGGTCCCCAACCCCTTTTGCACCGCCCCGTGACTCCTGTCTCAGGAAGAGAGCTCTCTTCTGCACCCCAAACTGGGGTCCCTTTCGTTGGCAGCGTGGCTGCTGACAGGGTGACTCTCGCCCCCCTCAACCTTCCAGTTGAAGTCGAAGATATTCTGATGACCTCTCGCAAGGCCTCTACTAGGAAGGAGTACGCCCTCAAATGGCACAGGTTCTCTATTTGGTGCGCCGATCATGGGGCTGATCCCTTCTCCTACCCGGTGGCTTTGGTGTTGCAGTACCTTCTCCACCTCTCGCAATCTGGGCTCAAGTCTAACTTTGTCCGAGTGCACCTTAGTGCCCTGGTAGCGCACCACCACCCGATGTATGGTAAGCCTCTCTCTGTCCAACCTTTGGTGACCCGCTTCCTTCGGGGCTTGCTCCTATTAAAACACCCGTTTCACCCTCCGTTGACCGAATGGGACCTCAGTGTAGTGTTAGGGCAGCTCACTCACCCGCCTTTCGAGCCTCTGACTACTGGCCTCCTTCGCTTTCTCTCTTGGAAGGTGGTTTTCCTGGTTATGCTCACCTCCGCTCGCAGAGTTAGCGGCCCTATACCAGGTGATGTAAAACCCTCTCTCACCTAGGAAGTTTCTTCAGGACCATGTGCCAATGAGGGAAGGGTTAGGACAGCCGTTATAGATGGTAATTTGATAATTAGGCATGTAGATAGCTGGGTGGCAGGTGGACGTGAGGATCTCCTGGTAACATGCCTGCTGGTGCGAAGGTAGCGGACCTAACGCGACACCTAGACAAAGTCTTAGATAGTGCTAGGGAGGAGTCTGCTGTCTTGGTACATGTCAATAAAAATGACATAGGAAAATGTGGTAGGGAGGTTCTGGAGGCTAAATGTAGGTTTTTAGGTAGGAAGTTGAAATCCAGAACTTCCAGGGTAGTGTTCTCTGAAATGCTTCCTGTTCCACACGCAGAACCCAAAAGGCAGTCAGAGCTTCGGAGTTTCAATGCGTGAATGAAATGATGGTGAAAGGATGAGGATTTTGGATGTGTTAGGAACTCGGGAACATTCTGGGGAAAGGAGGAGCTTTTCTGAAGGAATGGGCTTTACCTTAACCGGGATGGAACCAGGCTGCTGGCATTAATCTTTAAAAAGGAGATAGAGCAGCTTTTAAACTAGATATTAGGGGAGAGCCGACAGTCGCCTAAGAGCACATGGTTCGGAACAATGTATCCTTAAAGGATTCTACCAAAAAAATGAAGTTAGGGCATATCAGCAGTGAGGTTCCAATAAAGTCAAAAGTAGCCCAAATGCCCTTGAGTACAGAGCAGACAGAGCTTAAAGATTCCAAATTAGCCCTGCATACCGATAGCCAGAGTAATATGAATAAAACACAGTCTCTAAAATGCTTGTATGCAAATGCTAGAAGTCTAAGATGGGAGAGTTAGAATATATAGCACTAAATGAGAAGTTAGATATGATTGGTATCTCAGTGACATGGTGGAAGGAGGACAACCAGTGGGACACTGTGATACCTGAGTACAAACTATATCATAAAAAAAGTTCCTGTTAGTATATACATACTTGTAAACCGCTCTGATGCACAAGTAAAGGGAGGCATATCAAGTGCCTAAACCATAAACTGATCAAATTGGTGGAGGGGTTGTGCCCTATTTTAGAGAGGGCATTGAGTCACAAAGGATTAAAGTTTTGCAGGAAGGAAAATTTGCTGTAGAATCTCTATGGATTGAAATTCCATGTAAAAACGGGAAGCTGATGGCAGTGGGGGTGTACTATTGACCACCTGGCCAGAATGAACAAATGGATGATGAAATGCTCAAAGAAATAAAGGAAGCTAACAAAAGTTACAGCACAGTAATAATAATGGGTGATTTCAATTACCCCGGTATCGACTGGGTCAGTGTCATGGCAGGACATGCTAGGGAGATAAAGTTCCTAGATGAAATAAATGACTGCTTCTTGGAGCAGCTGGTTCATGAGCCGACCAGAGTGGAAGCCATTTTGGATTTAGTCCTTAGTGGAACACCAGATATGGTGCAAGAGATAAGGGTGTTGGGGCCACTTGGCATTAGTGATCATAACATGATCACGTTTGTTTTAATTAATGGAGGAGGGATGGTAAGGAAATCCACAGTGCTACCTTTTAAATTTCGAAAGGGAGACCATGATAAAATGAGGAAAATAGTTAAGAAAAAACTAAAAGGATCAGTTGCAAAGGTTTAAGACTTACATCAAGCTTGGGTGTTGTTTAAAAATGCTATCTTGGAAGCCCAGACCAGCTGTAATCCAGGCTTTAAGAAAAGTGGAAGGAAGTCCAAAAAACTGCCAGCATGGTTTAAAGGTGAGGTCAGAGAGGCTGTTTTTGCCAAAACAGCATCTTTCAGGAAATAGAAAAAAGAGCCAAATGACAAAAACTGGAAACAGCACAAGCATTGGCAAGTTAAGTGCAAGGCATTGATAAGGCAGGCAAAGAGAGAATTTGAGAAGAAGCTTGCTGTGTAAGCAAAAACATGTAATAAAGATGAAGGGATATTACCCATGACTGAGGTAGCATTTAAAGGAGATACTGCGGAAGAATTGAAAGAAATATCGATACACCAGGAAGATGTATTACGGCTATTTGATAAACTGAAGAGTAGCAAATCACCTAGACCAGATGGTATACATCCAAGGGTCTTGAAAGAACTGAAATATGAGATTGCAGACCTGCTATTAGTAATCTGTGAACTATCATTAAAATCATCTGTAATTCCTGAAGATTGGAGGATGGCCAGTGTAACACCAATTTTTAAAAAGGTTTCCAGGGGTGATGGGGGAAAGTACAGACCGGTAAGCCTGACGTCAGTACTGGGAAAAATGGTAGAAAAACCATCATAAAGAACAAAATTACAGAACATATGGCTTTAGACAAGGAAGATCTTGTCTTACTAATCTGATATGTTTTTTTGAAGGTGTGAATAAACAGGTAGACAAAGGTGGGTCGGTTGATATAGTGTATCTGGACTTTCAGAAAGCCTTTGACAAAGTCCCTCATCAGAGGCTTTTGGCAAAACTAAAAAGTCATGGGATAGGAGGCAGTATACTATTGTGGATCAGGAACTGGTTAAAAGATAGAAAGCAGAGTGTAGGGCTCAATAGACAATTTTCCCATTTGAGAAATGTGATTACGGAGTACCTGAGGGATCTGTGCTGGGTCTGCTGCTTTTTGACATATTCATAAATGACCTGAAAAAGGGAATAACGAGTGAGGTTTTCAAATTAACAGATGACAAAAGTATATAAAGGTGTTAAAACCCATGAGGAAGATTACAAGATGATCTTGATAAATTGGAAGACTAGGCATCAAAATAGCAGATGAAATTAGTGTGAACAAGTGCAAAATTATACACCTTGGAAAGAACACATTAGGAACCACCACCCAGGAAAAGGATTGAGGCGTCATCGTGGATAACATGTTAAATCCTTCCGCCCAGTGTGCAGCGGCGGCCAAGAGAGCAAATAGAATGCTAGGTATCAAAAGGAAAGAAATGGAAAAGAAAACAAAGGATATTATAATGCCTCTGTATCGTTCCATGGTGTGACTGCACCATGAATATTGTGTGTAATTCTGGTCGCTGTATCTTAAAAAGGATATAGCGTTTTTAGAAAAGGTATAGAAAAGAGCCACCAAAATGGTAAAGGGGATGGAAGGATGCCCTTATGAAGAGAGGCGAAAACGTTTAGGGCTCTTCAACCTGTAAAAGAGATGGCTGAGGGGAGATATGATAGAGGTCTATAAATTAATAATTAGGTGGAACAGGTAATTGTAGATCGATTGTTTACATCATCAGAATATAGAAAGACAAGGGGACATGCAATGAAGCTAAATGGTAACCTATTTAAGACTAATAAGTGAAAATATTTTTTCACGCATCGTGTAATCAAACTCTGGAATTTGTTACCAGAGTATGTAGTAAAATCTGTTAGTGTAGCTGTAGTGTAGTGTCCAAATTCCTGGAGGAAAGTCCATAAACCATTATTAAAAGAGAGGCTGAATATCACTGCTTGACCCAATACAAGCATTGAGGAGCCTCTGTCTTTTGGGGAGACTGCTAGGTACTTATGACTTAGATTGGCCACTTTTGGAAACAGGATGCTGGACTTGATGGACCTTGCTCTGACCCAGTATGGCATATCGTATGTTCTTATGAAAGCAAAGGTACAAAAATAAGAAATAGCCAATTAATTAAAATTTGGGGATAAGACATTTTTCAGATATGTTAGTGAGAAGAGGAAGGGCAAAAGTGGTATTGTCAGATTCGAGTGTGCAGGGGATAAATATGCAGAAACTGATGAGGATATACCGTATTTTCGCGCATGTAACACGCACCCACATATAACATGCACTCACATATAAAGCGCAATTTTCGGCAGGTCCTGCATTGAATTTCTCACATAATGCACACGCGTGTATAACGCGCATGTGTTGAGTGCGCTGTGAGGTGTTTAAAAGGCCCTCGGTTCCATTATACCTTACATTAAAACTTTGCGATCTCTTCTATTATAATCCAGTCATCATGCCCGGAATTAAACGCATGTCTTATACTGTGGACTTCAAGCTGAAAGTTGTGGCAAAAGCCAAAGAAACAAGCAACAGAGCAGCAGCAAGAGAATTTGATGTTGGTGAGTCATCTGTTCGCGACTGGAGAAAGGAGAAAACGGCGCTAGAGGAGATGAACCCGCGAAAACGTGTGCATCGGGGTCCCAAAGAAAAGTGGCCAGAGCTAGAGAGTGACTTAAAAAAGTGGATTATGTCTAGAAGGGAGCAAAATCAAGCTGTCTCAACTATCGCAATTCAATTCAAAGCAAAACTGCTGGCCAATGAAAGAGGAATTTCACGTTTCCACGCTAGTTTCAACTGGATTTGCAAATTTATGAAGAGGAATGGTCTTTCCGTGCGAATAAGAACAACTGTAGGCCAGAGGATTCCGGATGACTGGGAACAAAAGATGGCGAATTTCGGCACATTTGTCAGCAAAGAAATTTCGGAGTTCGGCATTTCGGCAATGGATGTTATTAACATGGATGAGGTTCCTGTGTCTTTTGACATTCCACCAACCAGGACTGTAGCTGCTTCGGGTTCAAAAACTGTCGCAGTAACAACAACTGGACACGAAAGGGCTTGCTTCACTGTAGTCCTGGGTTGCACAGCGAGTAGGCTTAAATTGAAGCCGATGGTTATTTTCAAGCGAGTAACCATGCCCCGTGAAAAATTTCCACAAGGTATTGTTGTTCACTGTAACAAAAAGGGATGGATGGACTCTGAGGTCATGAAAATATGGATTGATAAATGTTATAGGGCCAGGCCTGGAGGTTTCTTTTCTAAAAGGTCTTTGTTGATCTTCGATTCCATGGCTGCCCATAAAGAAACAAATGTGCAAAATTATATTAATTCGACTGGTGCCCATATCGCAGTGATACCGGGCGGTCTTACTTGCAAGCTGCAGCCACTAGATATAGCTGTTAATCACCCGTTCAAAACGTTCATCAGACGAGAGTGGGATAATTGGATGCAGTGGGGAATTCATGAATTCACACCATCGGGACGATTAAAGAGGGCTACATTAACGGAAATCTGCAATTCGTTGTGTTCTGCTTGGGACAAAATATCCCCGGAAACCATAAGAAATGGATTCCGAAAAGCCGGGATTGTTTATAAGAACGAGGATCGGGTGCGTAGTGAAGACGAAGATGATGATAAAAATGTCGAAAGGATTGACGATGAAAGTGCATATGTTACGGAAGAGCATCTCCAGACGGTTTTAAATTATTTCAATGATGATGATATTGATGAGGGGAGTGATTTCGAAGGTTTTATGGAATTGGATGATGAAAATTAATTAAATATATTTTTAAACCATTATATTCTTGTAAGGCCTCTTTTATGGAATCTGTTCCTTGTAATAAAGTTTCGGTATAATGCGCCCTCGCAAATACCACGCGAGAGGGTTGCGCGGTAGGTAAAAACATGTATAGCGCGCGCGGTTTATGCGCGAAAATACGGTAGCAGAATTGCTTAACAAATATTTCCGTTCTGTGTTCACAGATGAAGGGCCGGGGCAGGACCTCAGGAAACACCCACAAATAGGAACCGAAGTGATGGGGATCTCAAATGATTTTCAGAAGACTGTGATCGTGAGGAACTAGCTAATCTAAAAGTATACAAAGCCATGAGTCTAGATGGGATACTTCCAAGAATACTGAAGGAACTTGGGCTATTTTAGTGGCTCCATTATCTGACCTTTTCAATCCCTCTGTGGAGTTAGGAGTGATCCCTAGGAACAAGCAGGAATGTAGTCTTCACATATGGGTATCATCGGTACCGATGGAGCCTGTGCGGGAATGCTCCCCAGCTTCCAATAGGAACGCTTTTGGGAGCATCCCTCAGCACATGCACGCTGCTTTCCCGCCTTTCCAACTGTCCCACTTCAGTTCTTCATTTTCCGCGGCGCCGACAGGATCCCTGTCACCGCAGAAAATTCCGTCTTTAAATTTCTTTTCTTGTCGCGTTTGCCTACCGCACGACGCTTACCGGTACCGCCGGTTCTTTTCTTTTCATAAAAGAAAAAAACTTAGACTGTTTCTCCAGGACCAAGCAGGAAGTCAGTCCTCACATATGGGTGACGGCGCCGACGGAGCCCTCGCGGAGCAATTTCCCCAGCTTTCGAAGAAAGCCTTTGGGAATTGCAGCGCGCATGCGTGGTCCCCTTCCCGCCCAAGGGTGCCATCTTGCTCAGTCTTCTTTTTTCCGCGGAGCCCTACAGACGTAGTTTGTGATCACCGCTGAAAAAGTTGATTTTTTCTTTCTGGTTTTTCTCGGTTCGACGCCGTGTCCTTTTTCCCGCCCGGCCTCGATACTCCGGTATCGAGTCCGTTCACTATTTTTCGGTTTTTGTCCTTAGTGACTGGCGTTCCCGCCACTTTTTTCTTTTTCTCTGGCAGCACGGTCTTTTGACCTCGCAGGGGCCCTTTTTCCCCCGATGGCTGCCAGCGGGTTTAAAAAGTGTGACCGGTGTACGAGACTTATGTCCCTCACCGACACACATGACTGCTGCCTCCGTTGCATCGGACCCAATCATGACCCGATGATTTGTGGTCCATGTAACAAAATGTCCTCGAAAGCGTTGAGGAGTCGGCAGTCTCAAAAGGAGCGAATCTTCTCTGACTCCGCGTCCGGTCGGGCCCGGACCTCGTCAGCGGTTTCGACGTCTCGTGACTCCGGCCCCGAGCATCGTCGGAGTTCCTCTGAGCGGGGGTCTCCCGCCCAGGAACATCGTCGGAAGAAGAAACCCGCGAGGGTGGCATCGGAGGACACTCCTGGTCCCTCGAGGGCCAGGTCGCATAGCCCCGTCAGCCGCCCCGGGTCCTCGGAGGCGGAGAGGCCTTCAAAGCATCCTCGTCTCGAAGTGGAGTCGCCTGGACACGTGAGTACTGTAGTCCTCGTGGACTCGCCTCCGAAGGAGCCGACGTCGGGCCCGACGCCGTCGGGGCCCGAGTCAGGGGCTGCTGGGTCTCCTGAGTTTGCACTCAGGTTGACGGCCTTGGAGAGCAGTTTCGCTTCCTTCATGGACCAGCAGCGGGCATTGATCGCTGGCCTCGCCGGTGTATCTGCCCCGACCACGGGGTCGTCGACGTCCAAATCGACCCCGGAGTCCGAGCCGATCCTCGGCCAAGGTCTCCCCGTTCGGGACCGAGGTCGTTGACGCCGGCCTCGGCGTCGGGGCGGAGGCCCTCGGCACCCGCCCGCACAGAGCCACTCGATTCCTCCATGGAGGAGTTGGGCTGGGACACGGAGGAGGACGAGTCACCCGGTTCTTTTCAGACTCGGTGCATCCCCTCCGACTCGCCCGAGTCTGAGCCTCGGAGACGCTTCCCCCCGGAGGATACCCGGTTCTCCGCCTTTGTGAGGGATATGGCCAAGGCTTTGGCCTTCCCCGCAGATCCGGAGGAGGAGCCTCGAGCCGAAGAGCTCGAGGCCCTCCAGTATGACTCTCCCCCGAAGGAGGCCTTTACTGTACCGGTTCCTCCGATGCTGGAAAGACTTCTCTTCCACATGTGGGAGAGCCCGGCATCGACGCCGGTGCTAAGCAAGCGGGTCGATTCCATGTATTGAGTCCGCAAGAGCCCCGGGTTCCAGAAGACACAACTACCGCACCATTCCATGGTGGTGGAATCGGCCATGCATCGACTCAAGAGTCAAAAGATGCACTCCTCGATGCCTCCGGGTAAGAAGGCCCGGAACCTGGATGCCCTCGGTAGGAAGTGCTTCCAGGGATCTATGCTTGCTTGTCGAGTCCAGACATACCAGCTCTATATGGGCATGTATCTCCGAGACCTGGCAAAGGAAATGCCGGGTTCTCTGCTGGTCTCTCCGAGGAACCTTTGCAGAGATTCCAGGCCTTGTCTACTGGTATTCGAGAGTGCTCGAAGTTTATTTCTCGAGCAGCCTACGATGACTTCAAAGCATCGGCTCGAGTAGCCGGGGCCGGCATCGGTGCCCGCCGACAGACTTGGCTTCAGTCATCCGACCTCGAACTATGGGTGCAGGACAAGTTGGTCGATGTCCCCTGCAGAGGTGAAAACCTCTTTGGCAAACCCATGGCTGAAAAGGCTGCAGAACTCGAGTCCGAGACTCTAACCAGGACTCGCCTGTCCAGAAAGACCTCTGCCCCTTCACAAAAAAGGAAGGGCTCGGGGAAAAAGCCCTTTTACCCGAGGAAGGTGTCTGCCTATAAACAACACCATCCACCATATCAAGCCTCAGCATCTCCCCATCAGGGTCAGCAGGCTAAGGGACAGGGTAATGGGTCCCGTAGGCAGAAGGCCCCCAAGCCCACTACACCGGCCTCTGCTCAGCAGGGTGGGGGTTTTTGACTCCGTAAGCATAGCCTCTCCACCCCCGCTGGCTTCTCTCAGCACGGGAGGCCGGCTGGCCCACTTTGCCCACAGGTGGTCAGCCATAACATCAGATGCCTGGGTGCTTCAGGTAGTTCAAGAGGGCTACCTTTTGCATTTTCACCAGGTACCTCCCTCCTACTTTCCAGGGGAGCCTCCAAGACCCCCTTTGCACAGGGACTTACTCCTTCAGGAGTTGGCAAGTCTTCTTCAGGAACAGGCTGTGGAACTGGTGCCCCACCACCTGAGAGGTCACGGCTTTTATTCCAGGTACTTTCTGATACCAAAAAGAACAGGAGGCCTCAGATCCATCCTGGACTTGCGCAACCTCAACAAGTTCCTGCAAAGGGAAAAGTTTAAGATGCTTACCCTTGGAATCCTGCTGCCCTATCTCCAGCAGGGAGATTGGCTATGCTCTTTGGATCTAAAGGATGCTTATATTCACATCCTTATCCATCCGGACCACCGGCAATATCTAAGATTTATTGTGGCAGGGAATCATTATCAGTACAGGGTACTGCCCTTTGGCCTATCCTCCGCTCCCAGGGTGTTCACCAAATGCCTAGCAGTGGTGGCAGCCTTCCTGAGACTTCAAGGCCTCTTTGTCTTTCCCTACCTAGACGACTGGCTCATCTGGGCACAGTCTTCCCTAGAAGCCACCCAGGCCACTCAACGCACAGTAGCTCTGCTTCAGCACTTGGGGTTTGTAATAAACTTCGCAAAGTCCACTTTGCTCCCCTCTCAAAATCTCGAATTCATAGGAGCACGGTTGGACACTCTGCAAGCTCGTGCCTTCTTGCCTCTGGAACGCGCAAACCGACTCCGGGCTTTGGCCAACGAGTTTCACAGCGCTTCCCTGGTCTCTGCCAGACAATTCCTGCAACTACTCGGCTATATGGCCTCCACGGTCCATGTCACTCCGAATGCCCGTCTACATATGAGGCCTTCTCAGTGGAGCCTTCGCACTCAATGGCATCAAGCCTCGGGGAGCCTTGCGGACTTAGTACAGATCTCCGACCGCCTGGTCTCCTCTCTACAATGGTGGCTTCATCTGCCCAATCTGGTACTCGGCATGCCTTCTCAGTCTCCTCCGCCTTCCCAGGTGCTTACGACAGATGCCTCTCTTCTGGGATGGGGAGCACATTGCCAAGGGATATGTACTCAAGGCCTTTGGACCCCTTGGGAGGCTGCTCAGCAGATAAACTTCCTGGAGCTCAGGGCGATCCGCCTAGCTCTACGGACCTTCTCTCACCTCACTTCTCATCAGTCTGTACTGGTCCAGACGGACAATCAGGTTGCCATGTTCTATGTGAACAAACAGGGGGGCACCGGCTCCCTCCTTCTATGCCAAGAAGCTCGGAAACTGTGCTCTTGGGCAGTCGACCATGGCATCCTTCTCAAAGCTGTTTACCTGCCAGGTCAGGAATATTGCCTGGCCTACAAACTGAGCAGGATTCTGCAGCCACACGAGTGGAGGTTAGACCCGTTGGTGGTTCAGCGGATCTTCCTCCGGTGGGGCCTTCCCACCATGGATCTTTTTGCCAGTCCTCTGAACCTGCGAGGAGAATGGGGAATAGCTTTCTTCTCGTTTTGTTAAGAGCAGGTACAGGCTCTTAAGGTCAGTTCACAAAGGAATATGTGCATTCCCCTGAAGAAACTTTCATCGTGAAACGCTTGGGTGCCTTAGAGTAATGGCGTTGGGACTTTTGTTACAGCCGCTAATGAAGGGAGCCTCAATTGCCTCAATACGCTCTGTAACTGGAAAGAAGAAAGGGAGCCAATAGCAGCGAAGATAAGTGTGGACATTAATATGAATAACATTGTTTCTGCTGTTTACCTGCATAACAAAAACTTAGAACATTGACTTTTGAAGAGGTTGTGGGGCAACCTTATGCACATGATGTCTAAAATAGGATTCAGTTTTTATTTTTTGAAAACAAAAGAAAAAAATGACATAAAGAAAAATAATTAAAAAATTTCACTATAATAACTGATCACTATATAAATGATACGAAAGAAAAGGTACAATAAGTGGGTCGTTGATGTGAACAGCAGCACAGTTTTGATATTGAGTTTCAAATCTAACTAATAGCTGCCAAGTTTTAAACTGAGACCCAAGTACCTGAAAAAGTTCTCATTTAGATTCCAGTAGTTATAGTCTGAGCATATAATTCGTTGATTTTTGCAGTAGTCCTCTGAACCGGCAACTTCCCAGGTTCTGCTCCAGGCACCCGCATCCTCTCCGAGTAGCGGCGGATGCTTTCCTCATCCCGTGGTCCACGGGCCTGCTGTATGCCTTTCCTCCCACGCCACTTGTGTCCCGGACACTTTTCAAAGTTCTCCAGGACAGGGCCTCGGTAGTCCTGGTAGCGCCCAGGTGGCCGAGACAGCCCTGGTTCCCTCTCCTGCTACAACTGGCGGTGGACACCCCTCTTCCTCTGGGGTTTCAGCCCGATCTCCTGACTCAGGATCAAGGCACTCTCCTCCACCCCAACCTCCTGGCCCTGCATCTGATGGCCTGGCTGCTGAAAGGGTAGTCCTAGCTCCGCTCCTACTACCCCCGGAGGTGGAAGCAGTCGTCCTGGCGTCTAGGCGACCATCCACCCGGAAGTCTTACGCCCTTAAATGGCGTCGCTTCTCCGTCTGGTGTTCTCAGCAGTCTGAGAACCCCTTCTCCTGTTTGGTATCGGTGGTACTACAATACTTGCTTCACCTTTCCAATCTAGGCCTCAAGTCCAACTCTGTCAGGGTCCACCTCAGTGCTCTCTCTGCACATCACTCGCCGATGGACGGCAAACCTCTTTCCGCACACCCCTTGGTGGCGCGTTTTCTCAGAGGCCTCCTTCTGCTTAAGCCTCCTTTGCGCCCTCCAGCCCCTGACTGGGATCTCAATGTGGTCTTACAGCGGCTTACCTGTCCGCCTTTTGAACATATGGCTACCTGCCCTCTTCATTTCCTTTCCTGGAAAACTCTCTTCTTGGTAGTCCTTACCTCCGCTAGGCGCGTTAGTGAACTGCAGGCCCTAGTGTCTGAGCCCCCTTACACTAGGTTCTACTCCAATAGGGTGGTCTTGCGGACTCACCCTAAGTTTCTTCCAAAGGTGGTTTCCCCTTTTCATCTCAACCAAGAGGTGGTTCTTCCAACCTTCTTTCCCAGGCCGCATACCAGCCGGGCTGAAATAGTTCTGCATACCCTGGACTGTAGGAGGGCCTTATCCTTCTACCTTGACCGTACGCGGGAGCATAGAAAGGCTGTCCAGCTTTTCGTTTCTTTTGACCCCAATCGGTTGGGGGGTACCTGTCTCCAAGCGTACTTTGTCCATCTGGGTAGCTGACTGTATCGCCTGGGCTTATGGGGCAGCCGGCCTCTCCTTAGAGAGTCGAGTCACGGCTCACCGTGTCAGGGCGAAGGCTGCGTCAGTGGCTCATCTCCGCTCTGTTCCGTTGGCAGACATCTGCCGGGCCGCTACTTGGTCTTCAAGCCAGACTTTTGCGGCTCATTACTGCCTGGAGAGGGAGTCCCGCAGGGACAGTGCTTTCGGACAGGCAGTCCTCCACAATCTCTTTGAGGTTTAGGCAACTCCTACCCTCCGGCCCTGGTGTTGGGCTACCGGCCGGATTCGTATTCAGAGAAGATTCCTTCCTTCTGTACTGCTGAGCTAGAGGGAGCTCTTTTTTCGGCTTGAGGTCTCCGGTAGCCTTAAGCTTGGGAGTCCCATATGTGAGGACTGACTTCCTGCTTGGTCCTGGAGAAAGAGTAGTTACTCACCTGTAACAGGTGTTCTCCAGGAGCAGCAGGAATCAGTCCTCACAACCCTCCCTCCTCCCCATGGAATTGCAGTCATTCTTATCCATTGTTTTTGCTGTCTTTTCGTTATGTCATCTGACTGAGCAAGATGGCACCCTTGGGCGGGAAGGGGACCGCGCATGCGCGCTGCAATTCCCAAAGGCTTTCTTCGAAAGCTGGGGAAATTGCTCCGCGAGGGCTCCGTCGGCGCCGATGTCACCCATATGTGAGGACTGATTCCTGCTGCTCCTGGAGAACACCTGTTACAGGTGAGTAACTACTCTTTCGCTTCAGAAACTTTTCTCTTTGGTGCTAGGCGCCATTTTGGGCACTAGGCCCCATATTCCTAAAACATGGAAAAGCCAACTAGTGTTTTTAAAAAATGTACTAAGTGTGGCGGTAACATTTCCGTCACTGACACCCATGATTGGTGTCTTAAATGTTTAGGGCCTGAACATTCTCCTACTGAATGTCTCTTCTGTATGGGGATGACTAAAAGAGGAAGACAGAACCGGGCTGCAAAGCTCGGTACCCTCTTTTCTTCGGTTGCCAGATCCATTGCATCAACATCGTCAAGGGCCTCTTCTTCCTCCCATGGATTTCAGGTAACTAAACATAAAAGCCGGTCCTCAAAGGGTAACTCTCCTGATAAGCATCGAGAGGCCATTGGCATTGCCCTTGAGGGAACCACACCGGCAAAACAGCCCCGGCGGGCGGCTTCGGCTTCCAAAGCATCGATGGGGCTTCAGGATGTTCTCGAGGCCTCAACCTCGCAAGAACTACCTGTGCCATGCTCAGGGGTTCTGGCCGTTTTTACTGGTACCGACACCCAGGCATCGGCAGCGTCGATAGACCAGAGGTTCCTCGCTATCGAGCGCAGCATCACAGCTCTTCTTTCAGCTGCGGTACTGGTGGTCCAACGGGCACCGGTACCGACATCAACACCGATGCTGGTAGAGACACCGGTATCGACATCGACGATACTAGTACCAACAGTACCGGCCCCGGTGGGAACACTTCCCATGTCATCTCTGGCTGGAATTGACAGATCGGTATTGGATCAGTTTGGTACCGACTTCGATTGGTACCGGGACAGTGCTTTGCAGGAGCATCGGGGTCAGGATTACTTCGATTCCTCCGATTCCGAAGACTCTGATAATTCTGCTGGCCCTAGAGGTTTTCTCCCAGAAGATCCCTCTTCTCCCCAACGCAGAATGTTACCTCCAGAGGACATGTCCTTTCAGGATTTTATCCGTGATATGGCCAAGGGTCTTTCAATCACAGTAGCTCTTGAAGAGGAACCCAGAGCAAAGGAATTGGAAATTCTCCAATATCCTAAAGCTCCTAATGAGGCAGCCACTCTGCCTATTCATGATCTTCTGCATAACCTGATGCTCAGAATGTGGGAGACACCTCTGACTACTTCTCCTCACTCTAGGAGACTTGATACTATGTATCGAGTTCCGCCATATCCTGGATTTCAGAAAACTCAGCTGCCACACCATTCATTGGTAGTGGAATCAGCCATGCATAGGATGAAAAGTGCAAAGAAGCATGCATCCAATCCTCCAGGTCGTGAATGCAGGACTCTGGATGCTTTTGGGCACCGAACTTTTCAAGCTTCCATGCTTTCAGCTAGGATCAGTTCATATATCCTATATATGGGAATATTCCTCAAGGAAATCACTGGAGACTTGGAACTTATGAGCCCATTTCTTCCAAATGACAAGAGACAAGATTTTCTTGCTCTAGTTAAGCATGCTCAAGATGTCTCCAAGTTTGTTAATTGTGCAGCCTTTGACTGCTTTGAATGCATCAGCAGAACATCTGCTATTGCCATTGGCGCACGACGGATTGCCTGGCTACAGGCATCTGACTTGGAGACTTGGCTACAGGACAAGTTAGGCAACATTCCTTGCAGGGGGAGAATCTCTTCGGCAAGAACTGGAAGGAAAAGGCTAACGAGTTAGATGCTGACAATACTACTTTAGATAGATTGTCTACGTCTACAGCCACTCCAGCCAAAAAGAAGCCTTATAAAAAATCCTCTTTCAGCAAAAAGAGGAAGTTTTATCCTTCCTGTACCCAGCAGAGTCAAACTCCAGGTCAGGTTGCCCTAAAGGGACAACTAGACAGCAAAAGAAGCCAAAAGGCCCAAGAGCCCAACCAGCTCTCCAGGTTCAGCCCCCTCAAGGGCTTTGACTCCTTCCTAGAGAGCTTTGCCTTCCTGCCTCTGAGGGGTCCCCAATCCCCCTATATTTCGGGCAGGTTATGCCATTTTGCCAACAGATGGCATCAGATAACAGCAGAAGATTGGACTTTGTCCATTTTAGGAGAAGGGTACAAGCTTCATTTTCACAGCATGCCCCCTCCTACAATTCTAAAGCAATTCAATTCTCAAACCTCCGCAGATAATCTGCTAGATCACGAGGTCTCAACATTTCTTGCCCAAGGGGCAATAGAGGAGGTACCCATTCTTCAATGGAGTGCAGGGTTCTACTCCCCCTTTTTTTCTTATTTCAAAGAAAACAGGAGGACACAGACCCATTCTGGACCTCAGAGAATTGAACAAATATCTGTTTCGAGAGAAGTTCAAAATGATTTCTCTAGGAACTCTTCTGCCATACCATCAAAGCCAGGTTTGGCTTTGCTCTTTAGACTTAAAGGATGCATACACTCACATTCTCTTCCTTCCAGATCACAGGAAAATCTTACGTTTCCTTTTCATGGGAAAACATTTCCAGTACAGGGTTCTTCCCTTTGGTCTGGCTTCAGCACCAAGGGTATTCACGAAATGCATGGCAGTAGTAGCTGCATTTCTACGAACCCTGGGGATTTTTTTGTCTTCCCTTACTTAGACGAATGGCTCATTCGAGCCCCTTCAGTTGCAGAGGCCAGCACTGCACTGTCCCGTACAATGCAAATCCTCCACTACTTGAGATTGGTAATAAACCTCCCAAAATCTCAACTAGTTCCTTCCCAATGCCTGGAATTCATAGGAGCCTGTCTGGATACCAGACAGGCAAGGGCTTTCCTTCCACAGGCCCGGTGTCTTCGCATAATGCAACTAGCTTCTCAAGCAGCAGGCAAATCCTACTTCACTGCTCGATAGCTACTGCAGTTACTGGGACATATGGCATCCACAGTTCATGTAGTCCCATATGCTCGCCTCCACATGCGAGCATCTCAGTGGACCATTTCCACACAGTGGACACAGGCCACAGGTCATTTGTCGGACAAAATAATAAACTCTCAACGTCTAATTTTGTCCCTCCAATGGTGGCAATCACTAGAAAACCTGACAGTGGGATCTCCCTTTCATCAACCCCTTTTTCAGGCCACCCTCACGACAGATGCATCACAGGTGGGTTGGGGAGCACACCTGAATCATCTCTCTACCCAGGGAACCTGGACTCCACAGGAGGCTGGTTTACACATAAACCTGGAATTAAGAGCAATCTATTTAGCTCTTCAAGTATTCCACGCCCAGCTCAGCTACAAGACAGTCCTAGTTCAGACGGACAATCAAGTAGCTTTGTTCTATGTGAACAAGCAGGGCGGAACAGGCTCTCTGTCGTTATGCAACGAAGCATTACGACTGTGGGCCCTCGCCAGAGAGCATCAAATTCACCTTCTAGTGTTATATCTTCCAGGCATTCAAAACCTTTGGGCGGACAGACTCAGTCGAGTACTGCTGCCTCATGAGTGGTCCCTTCACCTAGACCAGGTGGCAAAGATATTTCATCTCTGGGGCACTCCAGACATAGACCTCTTTGCAAGTCCACTGAATGCCAAACTTCCCCGGTTCTGTTCCAGGATTCCAGCTCACAATTGTCAGGCAAGGGATGCCTTCCTCCTTCACTGGGGCCAGGACTTCCTTTATGCCTTCCCTCCCATTCCCCTCATCCCCAAAACACTCTTCAAGCTTCAGAGAGACGGGGGTCACATGATTCTCATAGCACCACGATGGCCACGCCAAATGTGGTATCCCCTGCTTCTACACCTCTCTCAAGCAGCACCTCTGGAGTTAGGGCATGCTCCAGACCTCCTTTCTCAAGAGAACGGGACGCTATGGCACCCGAATCCCCAGTCCCTGCACCTCACAGCCTGGTTGCTGATGGCTTAAACCTCCAAGATCTCATCCTGTCCCAATAGGTAAAGATATCCTTCAGGCTTCTAGGAAACTTTGCACAAGAAGATCTTATGCCTTCAAGTGGAAACATTTTACTATATGGTGCTGCAAGAAAAGATTAAACCCCCTTGGCATACCCTTGGAATTAATACTAGAGTATCTCCTTCACTTATCTAATTCTGGTCTAAAGACCAATTCAGTAAGAGTCCATCTTAGTGCAATTGCAGCTTCTTATAAGCCTCTGAATGGACAACCAATTTCCTCTCATCCACTCATATCAAGATTTATGAGAGGCCTTCTATTAAGCAAACCTCCCATCAAGCCACCTCCGGTGGCATGGGATCTAAACCTAGTTCTCGGGCAGCTTATGAAGCCGCCTTTTGAGCCTTTAGCCACTACAGCCCTTACGTTTTTGACCTGGAAGGTCATCTTCCTAATTGCAATCACCTCTGCACGTCGCATTAGTGAATTGCAAGCTTTATTGGCTGATCCTCCTTATACTAGGTTTCATCATGATAAGATTGTTCTTAGAACTCATCCACACTTTATGCCAAAGGTGGTTTCGCCTTTTCATTTGAATCAATCAATTTATCTTCCTGTATTTTTTCCGAGGCCTCATGCCTCTAATGCAGAAAGAAACCTTCATACTTTGGATTGTAAAAGGGCCTTAGCCTTTTACATACAAAGAACACAGCAACATAGAAAGTCCTCACAACTTTTTATAGCTTTTGACCCTAGTCTTTTGGGACTTCCATTCTCCAAAAGAACTTTATCTAAATGGATTGCCCAATGCATATCCTTTGCTTATGAGAGTAAGGGTCTTCCTCTTCAGGACCATGTCACAGCTCATAATGGAGAGCCATGGCTACTTCCACACTAATCCACACTTTGTGTCTATCAATGACATTTGTTGAGCAGCCACATGGGCTTCGGTACACACCTTCACAGCTCACTACTGCCTGGATAAGGCCTCCCGTCAGGATGCCTTCTTTGACCAAGCTGTTCTTGGAAATCTCTTTCAGACCTAATTCAACTCCTACCCACCAACCCTGGTGGAATGCCAGAGATCCATGGGAGGAAGGATGCCTGTCTTCTGGGTTGGCTCCTTCCTGGGGCTATCTCCCTGGCATCTTCAGCTAGGGAGTCCCCATATGTGAAGACTACATTCCTGCTTGTTCCTGGAGATAGCGTAGTTACTCACCTGTAACAGGTGATCTCCGGGAACAGCAGGAATTTAGTCTTCACAACCCAGCCACCTCCCCTAGGAGTTGTCTCTCTATCTCTTTTTCTCTTTCCTCTCTCCCTCTATCCTTTCACTCAGCTACAAACTTAACTGAAGAGGGACAGTTGGAAAGGCAGGAAGGCAGCGCGCATGTTCTGAGGGATGCTCTCAAAAGTGTTCCTATTGGATGCTGGGGAGCATTCCCACGCAGGCTCCGTCGGTACTGTGATAGGGCTGAAGCCACTGAAAGCAAAAACTTAGAAAAAAACGCTGTTCCTTACAAAGCAGCTAACGTGCCGAAGATGCAGTTCCCTTGCAAAGCAGCTACAGGGAGCAGGCATGAACCTACAGAGGCTGAGCTAACACACCCGGGTACTGATTGTGCAAGAGCTAATCAGCTCCACCTGAGGGGTAACCCGGGAAACTCAAAAGTAAAAGGCCTTTATAAGCAGAGAGCCAACTCAGAAGAAAGGAGAGAGGAAGGGAGCTCAGAAGGGAGCTCAGAAAGAGAGAGAGAAAGGAGCAGACCCAAAAGAGCCGGAGTGAGAGAGAGACCTGGGAGAGACAGACCGGAAAGAGATCTGCTTGGAAGAAATCCCAAAGGCAGAGAGCTCAGAAGGAGAGAGCCCAGCCGGGAGAGAGGCCTCTGCTCACCAGGAGGGTCTGAAATAGGATTAAAAGGTACTGGGAGAAAAAGTCCTGACAGGAGATTGACTTATACTAAGAAGCCAAGAAGCCTGGATTCTTTACAGGGTCTTCCCAAGCTGCAGAGAGGACAGACAGTATCCAGGAGGCTTCCAGAGGGAGTCTGCGAAGGAGACCGTGGCCAGAGAGCAGTGTCTGAGTGGGCAAGTAAGAGACACCCTGACTTCATGAAGCCAAGGTATGGTGACTATTTTTTCCCAAAGAAAGGCCCAGCTCCTAGAACGTCTTTAAAACCAGATAACCAGTCTGAGAGAAAAGGAAGCGGGCAGGAGTTCTTTAAGCCATCACGTAGGGGCATAGGGACAAACCCTGCTATTTACCTGAAAGCCCTAGAACAGCCTAGCTGGAAGCTAGGGAGAAGAAGTACTGACTTTCAAACCACAGCAGCCAGGGAAAGATGAAGTACAGAGGGAGGCACAAATGAACCAGAGCCCATGCAGGTGGAGCCTGTGGACTCATTTACATTGTCCCAGGAAGAAGTAATGGACTGCTCGGTTGGTGTCGCAGGGAGTTTTGAGTCACTCCCCGAGCTGTAACTTATTTAGACAAGCTCTGATATTGTTTTTGTTCATGTTGAGCAAAAGAGAAAAAGCTCACTAATTTTATTTTGCTCCGAAGTTTGGAAAATCCTGTGGTTTTTTTGCAAGAAGCTGTGAAGTATGTAACAGTTCACTTGTTTACCTATGCTTTGGTAAAAACCCTGACAAAGAAGGAGAACACCTTATTTTCTGTTACCTAGCGAACCTCAGTGCTTGAAAGGGGAAATAAAAGCCTTATTTACCCTCCATTCTGGTCTACTCAACTTATTCCTATAAGGAGGAGGACTACCAAGACCAGGGTGCACGTGGCCTCCAAAAGTCTTTTACCTCCACAAATAATAAATGTGCTCAACCTGCCCTTGCAGCCACTGGCCACCAGGGGGGGTTGATGACAGTACCGACGATACCCATATGTGAGGACTAAATTCCTGCTGTTCCCAGAGATCACCTGTTACAGGTGAGTAACTACGCTATGCCAGAAGACTGGCTCATGTGGTCCCTTTTCACAAAATGGACGTAAGGATGACTTTGAGAACTACAGGCCAATTAGTCTAACATCTGTCGTTAGTAAATTATTGGAAAGGCTACTAAAGGAGAGAATAGTGAGATTTCTGGAGTCCAATAGATTGCAGGATCATGGCAACATGGATTCACCAGAGGCAGGTCTTGTCAGACAAATCTGATTTCTTTGACTGGGTGACCAGGAAGTTGGACCGAGGAAGAGCACTAGATGTGGTATATTAAGATTACAGTAAAGCCTTTGACATTGTTCCGTACAGGTGACTTATAAACAAACTGAGCACCCTAGGAATGGACACTAAGGATATTGATTGGGTTAGAAATTGGTTGAGTGGGAGACGACGAAGGGTACAGGTAAATGGAGCTCACTCTGAGGTGAAGGAGGTTACCAGTGGTGTGCCGCAGGGATCTGTCCTTGGTTCGATTCTGTTTAACATCCTTGGTAATGATATTTCGGAAGGACTGTCAGGTAAGATTTGCCTGTTTACTGGTGATACCAAAATCTGCAATAGAGTAGACACTCAGGAAGGAGTCGATAAGATGAAGCGGGATCTAGCTTAACTTGAAGAATGGGGTTTAGAATTTGGCAACTGAAATTTAATGCTAAAAAATGTAGGGGGTGAGGTACTTCTGTCTACGAAAGAAGAGTGGGACCTTGGCATAATTATGTCTGGTGATCTTAAAGTTAGCTACACATGTTGAAAAGGCAACTGCAAAAGCCAGAATAATGCTTGGGTGTATAGGAGAGGAATGGCCAGTAGAAAAAAGGAGGTGATAATGCCTCTGTATAAGTCTCTAGTATGACCTCATTTGGAGTATTGTGTGCAATTCTGGAGACCGCACCTTCAAAAGGATGTAAGCAAGTTGAATTCAGTGCTGAGGGTGGCTACTAAAATGGTTAGAGGACTTTATTATGAAACATATGAGGACAGCCTTAAAGATCTTAATATGTATACCTTAGAGGAAAGGCGGAATAGGGGCGATATGATATGAACTGTTAAATACCTCCGTGGCAAAAATGCAAAGGAGTGTCTCTTTCAGTTGAAGGCAAGCTCTACTACAAGAGGACATCGCATGAGAGTGAAAGGGGATAGACTCAGGAATAATATGCGAAAATATTTCATAAGAACATAAGACATGCCATACTGGGTCAGACCGAGGTCCATCAAGCCCAGTATCCTGTTTCCAACAGTGGCCAATCTAGGTTATACGTACCTAGCAATATCCCCAAAAGACACAGGTTCCACAATGCTTGTACTGGGTCAAGCATTGATATCCTGGGTCCCTTTCTAATAGTGGTTTATGGACCTTTCCTCCAGGAACTTGTCCAAACCTTTTTTAAACCCAGCTATACTAACAGTCCTTACTACATCCTCCGGTAACAGATTCCAGAGTTTGATTACACGTTGAGTGAAAAAATATTTTCTCTTATTTGTCTTAAATAGTTTACCCTGTAGCTTCATTACATGTCCCCTAGTCTTTCTATACTCTGATAGCGTAAACAATTGATCCACGTTTATCCGTTCCACTCCATTCATTAATTTATAGACCTCTATCATATCTCCCCTCAGCCGTCTCTTCTCCAAGCTAAAGAGCCCTAACCTTCTTAGCCTCTCTTCATAGGAGTAGCCTTCCATCCCCTTCACCAATTTGGTGGCTCTTCTCTGTACTTTTTCTAATAACGCTATGTCCTTTTTAAGATATTGCACACAATATTCAAGGTGCGGTCGTACCATGGAGCGATACAGAGGCATTATAATATCCTTTGTTTTGTTCTCCATCCCTTTCCTTATGATACCTAGCATTCTATTTGCTTTCTTGGCCGCCGCTGCACACTGGGCGGAGGGTTTTAACATGTTATCCACAATGACTCCTAAATCTTTTTCCTGGGTGGTGGTTTCTAATGTGGAGCCTTGCATCGTGTAACTATAGTGTGGGTTGTTCTTTCCTAGGTGCATAACTTTGCACTTGTCCACATTAAATTTCATCTGCCATTTGGATGCCCAGTCTTCCAATTTATCCAGATCCTCCTGCAGTTTTCCACAATCCTCTTGGGTTTTAACAACTTTAAACAGTTTTGTGTCATCTGCAAATTTGATAACCTCACTAGTTATTCCCTTTTCCAGGTCATTTATGAATATGTCAAAAAGCAGCGGACCCAGTACAGATCCCTGGGGTGCTCCACTATTCACCTTTTTCCATTGGGAATATTGGCCATTTAGCCCTACCCTCTGCTTTCTATCTTTTAACCAGTTCCCGATCCACAATAGTACACTGCCTCCTATCCCATGACTTTTTAGCTTCGCCAAAAGTCTCTGATGGGGGACTTTGTCAAAAGCTTTCTGAAAGTCCAGATACACTATATCAACCGACTCACCTTTGTCTACCTGTTTATGCACACCTTCAAAAAAACATATCAGATTAGTAAGACAAGATCTTCCTTGTCTAAAGCCATGTTGGCTGTCTCCCATTAGGCCATGACTATCTACATGCTGTGTAATTTTGTTCTTTATGATGGTTTCTACCATTTTCCCTGGTACTGACGTCAGGCTCACCGGTCTGTAATTTCCTGGGTCACCCCTGGAACCCTTTTTAAAAATTGGTGTTACGTTGGCGACCCTCCAATCTTCAGGTATTACAGATGATTTTAATGAAAGTTCACAGATTACCAATAGCAGGTCTGCAATCTCATATTTCAGTTCTTTCAACACTCTGGGATGTATACCATCCGGTCCAGGTGATTTGCTACTATTCAGTTTATCAAATAGTTGTAATATATCTTCCTGGTGTAGCGATATTTCTCTCAATTCCTCTGCAGTATCACCTTTAAATACCACTTCAGTCTTGGGTAACATCCCTACATCTTCTTCAGTAAAGACCGAAGCAAAGAATTCATTCAGTCTCTCTGCTATAGCCTTGTTTCCTCTTACTGCCCCTTTTACCCCTCTATCATCTAATGGTCCAATTGACTCTCTCACAGGCCTTTTGCTATGAATGTACTTGAAAAAGTCTTTATTTCGTGTTTTTGCTTCCGTAGCAAGTTTCTTCTCAAATTCCCGCTTTGCCTGCCTTATCAATGCTTTGCATTTAACTTGCCAGTGCTTGTGCTGTTTCCAGTTTTCATCATTTGGCTCTTTTTTCCATTTCCTGAAGGTTGCTTTTTTGGCAGCAACAGCCTCTCTGACCTCACCTTTAAACCATGCTGGCAGTTTTTTGGACTTTCTTCCACTTTTCTTAATGCGTGGAATACAGCTGGTCTGGGCTTCGAGGATAGTATTTTTAAATAACACCCAAGCTTGCTGTAAGTCTTTAACCTTTGGAACCGCTCCTTTTAGTTTTTTCCTAACCATATTCCTCATTCTATCATAGTCTCCCTTTTGAAAGTTAAAAGGTAGTACTGTGGATGCCTTTACTATCTGTCCTCCACTAATTAAATCAAACATGATCATACTATGATCACTATTGCCAAGTGGTCCCAACACCCTTATTTCTTGCACCAGATCTGGCGTTCCACTAAGGACTAGGTCCAGTATGGCTTCCCCTCTGGTCGGTTCATGAACCAGCTGCTCCAAGAAGCAGTCATTTATTCCATCTAGAAACTTTATCTCTTTAGCTTGTCCTGCTGTGACACTGACCCAGTCGATACCGTGGTAATTGAAATCACTTATTATTACTACTCTGTTGTGACTTTTGTTAGCTTCCTTGATTTCTTTGAGCATTTCATCATCCATTTGTTCATTCTGGCCAGGTGGTCGATAGTATACTCCCACTGCCATCACATTCCCCTTCATAAATGGAATTTCAATCCATAGAGATTCTACAGCAAATTTTGTTCCCTGCAAAACTTTAATCCTTTCTGACTCAATGCCCTCTCTAACATAGAGCGCAACCCCTCCACCAATTTGATCAGCTCTATCATTACGATATAGTTTGTATCCAGGTATCACAGTGTCCCACTGGTTATCCTCCTTCCACCATGTCTCTGAGAGTGCAATCATATCTAACCTCTCATTTAGTGCTATATATTCTAACTCTCCCATCTTATTGTTTAGACTTCTAGCATTGGCATACAAGCATTTTAGAGACTGTATTTTATTCATATTAATCTGGCTGTTGGTAGGCAGGGGTAATTTGGAATCTTTATGCTCTGTCTGCTCCTTACTCAAGGGCATTTGGGCTACTATACTGCCTTTTGGAACCTCACTGCTTTTGGTAGTATCCTTCAAGGATACCTTCGTCCGAACCATGCACTCCTGGGTGACTGTCGGCTTTCCCCTATTTTCTAGTTTAAAAGCTTCTCTATCTCTTTTTTAAAGGTTAATGCCAGCAGTCTGGTCCCATCCTGATTAAGGTGAAGCCTATCCCTTCGGAAGAGCCCCCCCCCCTTTCCCCAGAATGTTCCCCAGTTCCTAACAAATCCAAAACCCTCATCCTTGCACCATTGTCTCATCCACGCATTGAGACTCCGGAGCTCTGCCTGTCTTTTGGGTCCTGCACGTGGAACAGGAAGCATTTCGGAGAACGCTATCCTGGAAGTTCTGGATTTCAACTTCCTACCTAAAAGCTTAAATGTAGCCTCCAGAACTTCCCTACCACATTTTCCTATGTCATTTGTACCAACATGTACCAAGACAGCAGACTCCTCCCCAGCACTATCTATGATCCTATCTAGGTGGTGCGTGAGGTCCGCTACCTTCGCACCAGGCAGGCATGCTACCAGGCGATCCTCACGTCCACCAGCCACCCAGCTATCTACATTCCTAATGATTGAATCACCAACTATAACAGCTGTCCTGACCCTCCCCTCATGGGGACATGGCCCTGGAGAAACGTCCTCGGTGCAAGAGGGTTTTACATCACCTGGAGGACAGGTCCTAGTTACAGGATCACATCCTGCCACACCAGGGTGATGCTCTCCTGTCACGTGACCTCTCTCCTCCATGGCAACAGGGATGCTGCCAGACTGGAGGTGGGACTTCAGGACTATATCCCTGTAGGTGTCGTCCATGTACTTCTCTCTTTCTTATGTCTTCCAGGTCTGCTACTCTAGCCTCTAGAGAACGGACTCGTTCCCTGAGAGCAAAGAGTTCTTTGCACTTAGTGCATACGTAAGACCTCTCAACAACTGGGAGAAAATCATACATGTGACACTCAATGCAAAAGACCGGAGAACCCCCATCTCGTTGCTGGACTTCTGTCTGCATCTTAGTTTAAAGCTTGTGTTTAGGTCTTTTAAATTCTGTATATAATAAGGATTGGTGTAGATGCTTATACCAATAAAAGTGTATCTAATACCCCTAATACACCTTGTGTACTTGAAGCTTAAGTAATTAATCTCAGGTCCTCTGTGTATGACTGATTTGGATTACGAGCTGCACCTGAGAGCAGCCCCTTTCCTCTAAGATGTGCAAGTACCTATAAAACTACAATTACCCCAGGGGTGGGTGGGTGCCGGGCAGGGAGGGAGGGAGATAAGTCCTATTAAAGAGGGCAGTTACAAGGTACCCTGTCCTGAACCCTCAGCAGGGGGGAGGGGGGTACCACACAAAGCCCAGTTAGTTGAGAGAGGCAAGGTAAGTTATAACTGAGAAGGCTGAACTAGCACACCACTAAGACAAACAATAAATAATTAAATAAACAGACAAACAATAAATAATTAATAAACAGCTAGAACTCACAGCAAGGTGTCACAGGAGGCAATATCCACTTCTCTAGCAGAGCACTGTAAAAAGCACTGCTCTTCTCTGATCAGAGAAAAGCAGACTAAAACAGACTGTGCACACGTGGAGGAAACAGGAAGAAGGCTACACAATACCTCAGCAGGGGGGGGGGGGAGGGGGAGGATTCACTCAGGCAGGCTAGGACAGGAAAAAAGGTTTAACACAGAGCAGGTTTTGGGGAGAGAGATTTAATTTAAAATGAACAGTTAACCTGGCTACCACACAAAGCCCAGTTAGTTGAGAGAGGCAAGGTAAGTTATAACTGAGAAGGCTGAACTAGCACACCACTAAGACAAACATAAATAATACTTAAATAAACAGTTAGACAAACAATAAATAATTAATAAACAGCTAGAACTCACAGCAAGGTGTCACAGGAGGCAATATCCACTTCTCTAGCAGAGCACTGTAAAAAGCACTGCTCTTCTCTGATCAGAGAAAAGCAATTATGGATTATGGAAAGAATGGTAGATGCATGGAACAGTGTCTCATTGGAGGTGGTGGACACGTGGACAGTATCAGAATTCAAAAAAACATGGGACAAACACAGAGGATCTCTAAAGGAAAAAAGGGGATTCCTTTGCGTCCCTCTAGTCCAGTCCCGGAACCATAGAGTTTAGAATCTCCTCCAGCAGCCTTGGAGACTGAAAGACGTCAGAACCTTGCTGGCACTGGTATAAATAGGCAAGGACCGCCCCCTTCTTCCAGTACCTATTGACAAAGCAAACTGAGCAGAGCAACAGATAAGAAAATCAACAGAAAGGGTATATTAAATTTAGCAGTGGTATTCGCTAACCCTTCCCCCTTTACTCTTTCTCTATAAAAAAAATCTTTTTTTTTTTTTATATTTTAAATGTAATAAAAGATAACCAAACAGAACTGCCATGGAAGGGCTCGCCCCGAGGCTCCACCGAAACCCCCCAACACGATGGCAAAAGTGGTTCACTTATTGGAGAGCCTCGGCTGGGTGGTCAATTTTGCAAAGAGCAACTTGGTTCTCTCGCAGTCTCTGGAATACTTAGGGGCGCACGCTGGGGGATTCCGCTAATGGATCTGATGGCGAGCTTCAAGTCGGCCCAGGTGGCGAGGTTCTTCAGCAGGCGGCGAGAACGCATGTCCGAGGGTCTCGACGCGTTGGCTCAGAGGTGGCCAGAAGGAGGTCTTCTCTATGTGTTCCCGCCGTGGGCGCTTGTAGGCCGCGTGTTACAGCGCATCAAAAGGCACCGGGACTGGGTGGTCGTGGTGGCTCCAGATTGGCCCCGAAGGCCTTGGTATGCGGACTTGATACGGTTGCTGGCGGACAGGCCGTGGAAGCTTCCTCAGCGGCAGGATCTGTTAGGTCAGGGCCTGCTGCGGATGCCTCAAGTGAATCGATTCTCGCTTACGGCATGGCTCTTGAAAGGGCTCGGTTGACGGCCAGGGTTTATTCCGCGGCGGTCGTTTCTACTCTGCTGAAGGCGCGCAGGCGGTCCACTTCCCTAGCTTACATCCAAGTGTGGCGCATTTTTGAGGCCTGGTGTGCGGAACGGAGTCTGCGGCCCTTGGGGGCTTCGGTGCCTCAGATTTTGTCCTTTTTGCAAGACGGGGTGGACAAGGGCTTAGCGGCTAGTTCCCTCTGAGTGCAGTTGGTGGCTCTCTCCTGATACCGCGGGAAGGTGCACGGTCAACCTTTAGGAGCGCATGCGGACATTAGGAGATTTTTGCCGGCGGTCTTACTTTTGCAACCGCCGAGGAGACCTTTGGTTCCGTCGTGGGACCTAAATTTGGTTTTAGAGTCCTTGCTAAGGGCTCCATTTGAACCTTTGGCCAAGGCAACGCTGAAGGATCTGACGCTGAAAACGGTTTTTCTGGTAGCCATCTGTTCGGTGAGAAGAGTTTCGGAATTGCAGGCTTTATCTTGTAATGAGCCATATCTATCCTTTTTCAATCACAAGGTGGTCTTGCGCACCGTTCCTGCGTTTTTGCCGAAGGTGGTTTCGGTTTTTCATGTTAATCAGGTGATTTTGCTTCCCATGCTCTCTGATGAACAGAAGGAGGGCAAGTTGCATCGGCTGGATGTTCGACGGGTGCTCATGCAGTATCTTCATAGAACGGAGTCTTTCCGTAGGTCGGAAAGGTTGTTTGTGGCATTTGCCGGTCTGAGAAAAGGGGAAGCGGCGGCTAAGGCGTCTATTTCGCGCTGGCTGAAGGAGGCAATTGAGTCAGCGTACGTCTTAAAGGGTAAGGTGGCTCCGGAGGGTCCCCAGGCTCATTCCACTAGGGCGCAGGCGACGTCTTGGGCTGAAAATAGTTTTGTTCCCGTCGCGGACATTTGTAGGGCGGCAACGTGGTCTTCGTTGCATTCCTTTACGAGGCATTATAGACTCGATGTGCAGCAGGCGGGAGATGGTCTTTTCGGTTCAGCGGTGCTTCAGGCTGGGCTAGCGGGCCCCTCCCGTTGATATTCACTGCTCTGGTACATACTCTATGGTTCCGGGACTGGACTAGAGGGACGCAAAGGAAGATGAAATTAGACTTACCTGCTAATTGTTGTTCCTTAAGGAACTCTAGTCCAGTCCCGGATCCCTCCCTGGATTATGAGGATGCCAAGCCTGAAGTTCGACAGAAGTGGTTGAGATGCGAGGGGAGGGGTCGTGTTGGGGGGTTTCGGTGGAGCCTCGGGGCGAGCCCTTCCATGGCAGTTCTGTTTGGTTATCTTTTATTACATTTAAAATATTTAAAAAAAAAATTATAGAGAAAGAGTAAAGGGGGAAGGGTTAGCGAATACCATTGCTAAATTTAATATACCCTTTCTGTTGATTTTCTTATCTGTTGCTCTGCTCAGTTTGCTTTGTCAATAGGTACTGGAGGAAGGGGGCGGTCCTTGCCTATTTATACCAGTGCCAGCAAGGTTCTGACGTCTTTCAGTCTCCAAGGCTGCTGGAGGAGATTCTAAACTCTATGGTTCCGGGACTGGACTAGAGTTCCTTAAGGAACAACAATTAGCAGGTAAGTCTAATTTCATCTTGCGGTTGATATGGAAGGGCAGACTAGATAGGCCATGTGATCTTTTTCTGCCGCCATGTTTCTATACTCCACATGCCACTCTGTGCTCTTCGCTCCATTCACATAAACAGGCTCACTTAGAATACACCTGTTATTCTGCCTGTTTTTTTTTCTTGATCCCTCTCTATGGAACAACCTCCCTCCGGACGTCAGCTCTGAACTCTCATTTCCCAAATTTAAAGCAGAGCCTTTTCCGCGAAGTCTTTGATCTTCCCCCTTGACTGCTCCTTATTTTTTCCCTCCGTCTCTGCCCCTGCCCACCTCCTACCTCTTGTGCTTCTCCTTCTTAACCCTTCCTCTCCCATTACCCATTGTCTATGTGCACTATTTTACTTTTTTGTATTTTATTGGCATTCCTTTTCCTTTTCTTTGTGTTTATATTATTTTTATCCTCTTTTATTGTAAAGTGCTCTGACATTTTTCCTAGGGTGGTATTTCAAATTTTAATAAATGAAATGCAATTAAAAGAATCTCTATACAAATCCTTTCTCTTTGAAAATGAGGGCATGGTTAAAACTGTAGGTACAAAGTGTCCATAAATTTTGAGTTTACATTTTATCAGTTGCAAAATATATACCGGACAGTATGCAGAGTTTTTCACTACACATACTTTTCCTCCCCTTCTCTTTTTTTCTTGGTTAAAAGTACATGTGTAGAGGGTAATTTTATAACTAGGTGTCTGGTTTAAAGTAACCAAATGTGCCTTTCCTTATCATCCCTTCAGTCCAGTCCAGGTACATGAGTTATGCTCTATCATCCAATGGAGACTGAGAATCACAGGTTTTGATAATGTCACACTATAAGTGTTCTGTGCACATCCTCTCATTCCAGTATTTCTCAGTCTCCATCACATGTGAAAACAAATATATATATATATATATATATATGAGAAAAATGGAAGAGAGGTTGGAGTTTTCTTTGCTCTAGAGAATCTGGGCTGTTGAATCAGCGTTTTGCAATCCAGGTCCCTTCCCTTTACTAATCCTTCTCACTGGTTATCCTTTCAGGTTACTGGCAGTCCACTGTTCCCCCTCTCCAACATTTGAGAGGGGGCTTGGTGAATTATATTTTTGTAGACTGGCCCTTTAATTTTATTAAGAAAAAGAGAGAAGTTTGTTAAGTGGCTGAAGTGAGAGGCAGCACCAAGAGTGTACCGGATCAATTTCCCGATCCCAGTATCGGCTACCAGACTTCTAAAGGTAGAAGGGGTGGAGGTTTTTCTCTCGCTAGTAACTTTTATTTTTAAACTGTGATTTCAACAATGCCGATGGCTCGCTCCATGTACACGGTCTGTGGCAGTTGCAGAGGTCCGTTTTCGGCGGTTGCCTTTTGCCGCATAGGTATTGATTAAGGCCATGGCACGGAGAGGTGAATGGAGGAACAAAATCGGCATGTGTGAACATGCAGCATCGCCAGAAGTTCAGTTAGCTCAACTTTCTCAGCCTCTACAGCCATGGGATCCCACGGTTTTGGTTGGAATGATAGCCATGTTGATTTCACCTGACAGAGATATGGAGAACCCTATTGTGGTACAGGGGCCGTTTTATGCTGCTTTGAGGAGTTACCACATAAGGGGGCTGCAGTCTGGGGAGAGTTCAGCAGGTATGCCGTTTTCTCCGGACTTCTCTTTCTCCAGGACCAAGCAGAATGTCAGTCCTCACATATGGGTTATGTCGGCGCCGACAGAGCCCCCGTGCGGAGCATTTCCCCAGCTTTCAAGGAAAGCGTTTGGAAATTCAGCGCGCATGCATGGTCCCCTTCCTGCCCAAGGGTGCCATATTGCTCAGTCTTTCTTTTTCCTGCGGAGCCCAACAGACGTGAGTTCGTGTCACCTGGGAAAAGTAGTTTTTTTCAGCTATTTTGGCTTTTTCTGATCCGGTTTGACGCCGGTTCCCCTTCCCGCTTGGGCTCGGTACACCGATATCGAGTCCGGAGTTTTGATTTTCGTTTTTTGTCCTTTGTGACTAGTGTTCGCGCTCTTTTTGTGTATTCACTGGCAGCCCGGTCTTTTGACCTGGCAGGGGCCCTTTTTCCCCCGATGGCTGCCAGCGGGTTCAAAAAGTGTGATTGGTGCAAGAAATTTATGCCTCTCACCGACACACATGACTGCTGCCTCAGTTGCCTCGGGCCCGACCATGACCCGCTGGCCTGTGGCCCGTGCGGCAAAATGTCATCAAAGGCACTGCGGAGCCGCCAGCATCAACGTGAGAGAATTTTCTCAGAGTCCGCATCTGGCCAGGCCCGGACTTCGTCAGAGACCTCGACATCTCGGGAGTCTGACCCCGAGCGACGTCGGGGTTCCTCTGAAAGGGAGTCTCCCACCTGGGAGCAGAGAAGGAAGAAGAAGCTTGCGAGGACGGCGTCGGTGGAGGCTCCTGGATCCTCGGCCAGGTCGCGTAGCCCTGACAGGAAGACTTCTGCCCCTTCTCAAAAAAAGAAGGGCTCGGAAAAGAAGCCCTTTTTCAGAGTAAGGGTGCTGCCTACAAATCTTACCCTGAATATCAGGCCTCTTCAGCTCCCCAACAGGGCCAGCAGGCCATGGAGCAGGGGCATGGGCCCCGTAGGCAGAAGACCCCCAAGCTGCCAACTCCGGCTCCTGCAGAGCAGGGAGTGGGGTTTTGACTCCTACAGCATAGTCTCTCCTCCGCTGGTGGCTGCACTCAACACAGGGGGTCGGTTGACCCTGTATGCCTACAGGTGCCAGCCATCATAGGGGATACCTGGGTACTCAGAATATTCCAAAAGGGCTAATGCTCCACTTCCACCAGCTACCCCCCTCCTACTTTCCAGGGGAGCCTCCAAGACTCCCTCTGCACAGAAACCTCCTCCTCCAGGAGTTGGCAAGTCTTCTAAAGGAACAGGCGGTGGAACTGGTGCCTCACCACATGGAAGGGCAAGGCTTCTACTCCAGGTACTTCCTGGTACCAAAAAGGACAGGAGGCCTCCGGCCTATCCTAGACTTGCAAAACCTAAACAAGTTTCTGGAGAGGGAAAAGTTCAAGATGCTTACCCTTGGGATTCTGCTGCCCTACCTCCAGCAGGGAGACTGGCTACGCTCCTTAGACCTAAAGGATGCTTATACTCACATCCTCATTCACCCAGACCACAGACAATATCCCAGGTTTGTGGTAGGAGGAAACCATTTTCAGTACAGGGTACTTCCCTTTGGCCTAACCTCTGCCCCCAGGGTTTTCACCAAATGCCTGGCGGTGGTGGCGGCCTATCTCAGGAATCAGGGAATTTTTGTCTTCCCATACCTGGATGACTGGCTCATCAGGGGCCAGTCTCTCCAGGAGGCCAGACAAGCCACTCTTCGCACTGTCTCCGTTCTTCAGCATCTGGGCTTCATCATAAACTAGGCAAAGTCCACTTTGCTCCCCTCTCAGAACCTAGAGTTTATAGGGGCAAGATTAGACACCCTGCAAGCAAGAGCTTACTTGCCCGAGGACAGGGCCCACAGACTGACAGACTTGGCAAACCAGTTCCAAAGCAATTCTCAGGTCTCCGCCAGGCACTTCCTGTGGCTCCTGGGCCACATGGCATCCACGGTACACGTGACTCCGAATGCCCGTCTGCACATGCAGGCTGCTCAGTGGTGCCTCAGAGCTCAGTGGACGCAGGGCACAGGCGGACTCCGAGACAGAGTAAAGGTGTCCAAACCACTCCTGGACTCCTTGCAGTGGTGTCTACATCTTCCAAACCTTCCCAGGGGGGTACCTTTTCAGGCTCCAGCACAGACAAGGGTGCTGACGACCGATGCTTCCTTAAAGGGCTGGGGTGCACATTGCCAGGGCACGTGCACTCAAGGCCTCTGGTCTCCTCGGGAGGCCACACAGCAGATCAATCTTTTATTTATTTATTTATTTTATTTACATTCTCTTATATACCGCGCTATTCTGCATCAGCGCGGTTTACATTGAACAAACTGAAATTACATTGAACAGGGCATTATAACTTGGAGATAACTATTTTACAGGGAACATGGGCTATGGAGGGTTAAGTGGCTTGCCCAAGACCACAAGGAGCACCTGTGGGACTAGAAACCCCAGTCCTTCCGGCCCAAGGTTGCTGTCCTCTAGTGGGATTTGAACCTCCGACCTTCCGGCCTGAAGTACCTTGCCCCAACCACTAGGCCACTCCTCCACTCCACTTTTGGAGCTGCGAGCGATCCGCTTAGCTCTACAGACTTTTTCTCATGCCCTCTCTCACCAGTCTGTCTTAGTTCAGACAGACAATCAGGTAGCAATGTTCTATGTTAACAAGCAAGGGTGCACAGGGTCCAGGCTCCTATGTCAGGAGGTGCAAGCCCTTTGCTCCTTTGCAGTTAAACAAGGCATGTTTCTCAAAGCAGTTTATCTACCTGGTCAGGAGAATTTTCTAGCAGACATGCTAAGCAGGATTCTCCAGCCTCATGAATGGCAGGTGAATCCATGGGTGGTCCAGCAGATCTTCCTCCGCTAGGGACTTCCGTCCATCGATCTCTTTGCCAGTCCACAAAACCGTAAGCTGCCCAGGTTTTGCTCCAGACAGCCGCATCCCCTGAGAATAGCAGCAGATGCTTTTCTGATCTCTTGGTCTATGGGCCTCCTGTATGCGTTTCCTCCCACGCCCCTGGTGGCCTGAACTCTGTTCAAGATTCTCCGGGACAAGGCCTCGATGATTCTGGTAGCCCCCAGATGACTGGGGCAACCGTGGTTTCCACTTCTGCTACAGTTGGCGGTGGAAACTCCTTTCCCTCTGGGGCTGCAACACGATCTCTTAACTCAAGATCAGGGTTCCCTTCTGCTCCCCAATCTCAGGTCCCTCAATCTGATGACCTGGCTGTTGAAAGGATAGTGCTAGCTCCCTTGCTTCTACCTAAGGAGGTTGAAGAGGTGGTTTTGGCCTCTAGGAGGCAGTCCACCAGAAAGTCCTATGCCCTCAAGTGGCGTAGGTTCACGATATGGTGTGGTCAGCGCAATGAAGATCCTTTCTCTTGCCTTGTGCCAGTAGTACTGCAGTATCTACTTCACCTGTCTGACCTAGGCCTTAAGCCTAACTCTGTTCGGGTCCTCCTCAGTACTCTATCAGCGCACCACTCATCGGTGGAGGGACAGTCTCTGTCGGTTCATCCCTTGGTGTCCCCCTTCCTCAGAGGTCTGCTTCTTCTCAAGCCTCCGGTTTGTCCACCAGCGACTGAGTGGGATTTGAACGTCGTCTTGCAGCAACTTACTTGCCCACCGTTTGAGCCGATGGCTACTTGCCATTTGCACTTTCTTTCTTGGAAAGCACTCTTCCTGATAACTCTTACCTCAGCAAGACGTGTGAGTGAACTGCAAGTTCTGGTTTCTGATAGACCGTACACACGGTTCTATAGGAACAGAGTGGTCTTACAGACCCACCCGAAGTTCCTTCCAAAAGTGGTCTCCTCTTTCCACCTCAACCAGGAGGTGGTTCTTCCGACCTTGTTTCCCAGGCCGCATACCAGCCGGGCTGAAACAGTCTTGCATACCCTAGACTGTAAGAGGGTGTTGTCTTTTTACATAGAATGTACAAGGGAGCAGGGAGGGATAGATCTGCTTAGCATGCCGGCGATTTGCACATCGGGCGCGCCTCTTCTCTCCCGCCCGATGGAGGAGGGGCGCGCCCAATGTGCAAGTCGCACAGGACGCGATCCTCCCTCGGTGTGGCCCTGCTTGGCAGGCATCAAATTCTAGACTCATTAGTCCCTCTCCCTCTGGTATGGTTACAGTAAATATGTTAGGGTACACCCTTCCCCATCGTATCACTTGGCAATAGTGATCATAGCATGATCACCTTTGATTTAATTAGTGGAGGAGGGATAGTAAGGAAATCCACAGTACTACCTTTTAACTTTTGAAAGGGAGACTATGATAAAATGAGGAAAATAGTTAAGAAAAAAACCTAAAAGCAGTTGCAAAGGTTAAAGACTTACATCAAGCTTGGGTGTTGTTGAAAAATACTATCTTGGAAGCCCAGACCAGCTGTATTCCACGCTTTAAGAAAAGTGGAAGGAAGTCCAAAAAACTGCCAGCATGGTTTAAAGGTGAGGTCAGAGAGGCTGTTGTTGCCAAAAAAGCATCTTTCAGGAAATGGAAAAAAGAGCCAAACCATGAAACCTGGAAACAGCACAAGCACTGGCAAGTCAAATGCAAGGCATTGATAAAGCAGGCAAAGGGAGAATTTGAGAAGAAGCTTGCTGCGGAAGCAAAAACGCAAAATAAAGATTTTTTCAAGTACATTCGTAGCAAAAAACCTGTGAGAGAGTCAGTTGGTCCATTAGATGATAGAGGAGTTAAAGGAACACTAAGAGACGACAAGGCGATAGCGGAGAGACTGAATGAATGCTTTGGTCTTTACTGAGGAAGATATATGGATGTTACCCATGATTGAAGTGGTATTTAAAGATGCGGAAGAATTGAAGAAAATATCGATACATCGGGAAGATGTATTACAACTATTAGATAAACTGAAGAGTAGCAATTCACCTGGGCCGGATGGTATACATCCAAGGGTGTTGAAAGAACTGAAATATGAGATTGCAGACCTGCTCTTAGTAATCTGTGAACTATCATTAAAATCATCTCTAATACTTGAAGATTGGAAGATCGCCACTGTAACACCAATTTTTGAAAAGGGTTCCAGGGGTGATCCGGGAAACTACAGACCAGTGAGCCTCACGTCAGTACCGGGAAAAATGGTAGAAACCATCATAAAGAATAAAATTACTCAGCATGTAGATAGTCATGGCCTAATGGGAGACAGCCAACATGGCTTTAGACAAGGAAGATCTTGTCTTACTAATCTGCTATGTTTTTTTGAAAGTGTGAATAAACAGGTGGACAAAGGTGAGTCAGTTGATATAGTGTATCTGGACTTTCAGAAAGCCTTTGATAAGGTCCCTCATCAGAGACTTTTGTCAAAACTAAAGAGTCATGGGATAGGAGGCAGTGTACTACTGTGGATCAGGAACTGGTTAAAAGATAGAAAGCAGAGGGTTGGGCTAAATGGCCAATTTTCCCAATGGAGAAAGGTGAATAGTGGTGTACCCCAGGGATCTGTGCTGGGTCCGCTGCTTTTTGACATATTCATAAATGACCTGGAAAGTGGAATAACGAGTGAGGTTATCAAATTTGCAGATGACACAAAACTATTTAAAGTTGTTAAAACCCAAGAGGACTGTGGAAAATTGCAAGAGGATCTTGATAAATTGGAAGACTGGGCATCAAAATGGCAGATGAAATTTAATGTGGAGAAGTGCAAACTTATGCAACTAGGGAAGAACAACTCAAACTATGGTTACACGATGCAAGGTTCCACATTAGGAACCACCACCCAGGAAAAAGATTTAGGCGTCATTGTGGATAATATGTTAAAACCCTCGGCCCAGTGTGCAGCGGCAGCCAAGAGAGCAAATAGAATGCTAGCTATCATAAGGAAAGGAATGGAAAATAAGACAAAAGATATTATAATGCCTCTATATCGTTCCATGGTGAGACCGCACCTTGAATATTGTGTGCAATTCTGGTCACCGTATCTTAAAAAGGATATAACGTTATTAGAAAAGGTTCAGAGAAGAGCCACCAAAATGGTAAAGGGGATGGAAGGATACTCCTATGAAGAAAGGCTAAAAAGGTTAGGGCTCTTTAACCTGGAAAAGAGACGACTGAGGGGAGATATGATAGAAGTCTATAAATTAATGAACGGAGTGGAACGGGTAAATGTAGATCGATTGTTTGCGTTATCAAAATATAGAAAGACTAGGAGACATGCAATGAAGCTACAAGGTAAACTATTTAAGACTAATAAAAGAAAATATTTTTTCACTCAATGTGTAATCAAACTCTGGAATTTGTTACCGGAGGATGTAGTAAATGCTGTTAGTGTAGCTGGGTTTAAAAAAGGTTTGGACAAGTTCCTGGAGGAAAGGTCCATAAACCATTATTAAGAAGGAACCCAGGATATCAATGCTTAACCCAGTACAAGCATTGTTGAACCTGTGTCTTTTGGGGAAACTGCTAGGTACGTATGACCTAGATTGGCCACTGTTGGAAACAGGATACTGGGCTTGATGGACCTTGGTCTGACCCAGTATGGCATATCTTATGTTCTTATGTGTCTGTGTTCGTATTTGTTCATCCGTCGATCCCTTTCCCCGTCCTAGATCCCATGTTATTCCCCTTAACAGAGAAAGTGATCCCTCTCACCATAGCAACACCATCCACTTTTCTTTGTCCATGTTATATTTTTTATTAGTCCTTTTTAACCAACTCCTCTCCTGTTCTTTTTTTTTCCTTGTTATTTTCAGGCACAGAGGGTCATTAGTTCCCTGGACCTTCCATTGGACGTCTGAAGGAGCTTCGACCGGACCTTTAATTCTTATATAATGAGTCAAACCTTTTTCTGCAGTTCTTACAGCAGTCTCAGCAAAACCTGGAATGGGCTCTCCTAGTCTGTTTGCAATTTGGACTCCTTCCAGGATTTTATCAAGACCCACTTTCCTGGTTTGAGACCGTGAACTGCAAACTCCAACGGGGGTGTTTGTGCCAACAGTCCTTTATTCCTGAGAACAGATAAAGAAGAGGACAGCCCAAGTATATATTCTTTAAGAAACTTATCTTTGGTTTCAAACTGAGGAGGTTCCTTTAATTGTCCCATATAGGGTAATCCAAATAACATTTCGTAGGGGGACAATCCTAAATCTTTCTGAGGAGCTGTTCGGATTCTTAACATTGCTAAGGGCAAACACTTAGTCTAGGGTAATTTTATTTCTAACATCAATTTGGCTGTTGTTGTTGTTAAGTGCCGTCGAGTTGGTGTCGACTCATGGCGACCCTCTGAATAGCTATCCTAAATTGTGTTCGGTCTTCAGTCAGGCGGCTCATTGTTGACAGACTGGTACCCGTAGCTGCTGTTATTGTATCAATCCATCTCATTGCTGTCCTTCCTCTTTTGCGTTGGCCTTCTATCTTGCCAAGCATGATGTCTTTCTCTAATCTCTCTCTTCGCATGATGTGTCCAAAGTATGAAAGTCAAAGTCTTGTCATCTGAGCTTCTAAAGGACGTTTAGGTTTGATCTCCTCTAGTACCGACTGGTTTGTTCTTTGAGCAGTCAATGGTATACACAGTATTTGTCGCCAGCACCATAATTCAAAGGCATCAATTTTCTTCCTGTCTGTCTTTTTCACTGTCCAGCTTTCACATCCATATGATGTTATTGAAAATACCATGGCTTGAACAAGTCGAATCTTTGTATGGCGAGAGACATCTCTACTCTTGAGAATCTTATCTAGGTCTTTCATAGCCATTCTGCCAAGAGCAATGCGTCATCTGATTTCTTGACTGCTTGTTGCTTCTTTATTGATAGTTGATCCAAGTTGGTTAAAGTTGTTCACAATTTCAATTTCTTCTCCTTCAACGATGAACCTGTTGATTATGCCAGTTGTCATGATCGTTGTCTTCTTTACATTAAGGTGCAGGCCCATTTTGAGACTATGTTCTTTGATTGTGAGAAGCAAATGTTTCAGATCATCTTCACTTTCAGCCAATAATGTGGTATCATCAGCATAGCGAAGGTTGTTGATGAGTCTTCCACCAATCTTCACACCTCTGTTGTCTTCATACAATCCTGCTTCTCTGTTGATTTGTTCTGCATATAAATTAAATAGGTAGGGGGAAAGTATGCAGCCTTGTCCTACACCTTTGCTTATTTTAAACCATTCTGTTTCTCCTTGTTCCGTTCGAACTGTTGCTTCTTGATCAATGTACAGATTGTGCAAGCGAACGATCAGGTGTTCTGGTATACCCATGCTTCTTAATGTGGCCCAGAGTTTCTCATGGTTTACACAGTCAAAAGCCTTGCTATAGTCGATAAAGCACAAATAGATATCCTTTTGGTATTCTTTAGTCTTTTCAAGGATCCATCTCACATCCGCAATGATGTCTCTCGTTCCTCGCCCTTTCCTGAACCCTGCTTGCACTTCAAGTAGTTCTTGTTCCAGGTATGGTTGTAGTCTCTTTTGAATAATCTTCAGTAGAATCTTGCTGGCATGTGGAATCAGAGCGATTGTGCGATAATTTCCACAGTCAGTTGGATCACCTTTCTTGGTATAAACACAGATCTTTTCCAGTCAGTTGGCCATAATGTTGTCTTCCATATTTCTTGCCGGAGCCTTGTAAGTACGGTAACAGCTGCATCAGATTGCTGCAGTACTTCTATCGGAATGCTATCAATGCCTGGTGCTTTGTTCTTTGATAAGGCTTTCAATGCTGCTTCAACTTCTTATTTCATCACCAATGGTTCCGGATTATAAGGTACAGGTTGAAACGGCTGTTGGTCCACTTGATCTTTATCATATACAAACTCTGTATATTCCTTCCACCTTTTCTTGATCTTCTCAGCATCATTCAACATAGAACCTTGAGCATCTTGTAACATTCCAATTCGAGGCTGGAACTTTTTCTTTAACTCTCGTAGCTTTAGGAAAGCCGATTTTGTTCTTCTTCTAATAGTTTCTGCTTCTATTTCCTTGCAAGTGTCATTGTAGTACTTATCCTTGTCCTGTCTTGCTGCACGTTGGAAATCTCTGTTGAGTTCTGCGATTGTCTTTCTTTCTCCTCTGGCTTTAGCTTCTCTGTGTTTCTGGGCAATTTTCAGAGTTTCTTCCGTCATCCATTTTGGCCGTTTTTGCTTTTTCACCTTTTGTAGAGACTTCTCGCTTTCTTCCAACACAACCTTCTTGATGTCATTCCATAATTCTTCCGGAGCTCTGTCATTTGTATCTAAAGCAGCAAATCGATTTTGCAGGCAGTCTTTAAATTCCAATTCAAGGTCATATTTTGCTGCATTCATGAGTGGTTTGCTATTTTTCAACTTTAGCTTGAGTTTGCATACTAGTAGTTGATGATCTGTACCACAGTCAGCTCCAGGTTTTGTCTTTGTTGATGTTACAGAGCTTTTCCATCGTTGACTTCCACAGATGTAGTCAATTTGATTTTTATACAATCCATTGGTTGAAGTCCATGTGTACAGTCGCCACTTGTGTTGCTGGAAGAAGGTGTTTGAGATGAATAGATCATTGGTCTTGCAGAATTCTATCAGTCTTTCTCCAGCTTCATTTCTGTTGCCAAGTCCATATTTTCCAACTACTTTGCCTTCTTCTTTGTTGCCAACCTTTGCGTTCCAGTCACCCATGACTATCAGGATATCCTGTTTGCATGTTCTGCCAATTTCAGCTTGTACTTGTTCATAGAACTCTTCAATTTCATTCTCTTCTGCAGCTGTTGTTGGGGCCTATACTTGAATTATAGTTGTGTTGATAGGCAATCCTCATAGATGAATAGAGATTAAGCGTTCGCTGACTGCATTGTATTTCATTACAGTTCTTGCAAGTTTCTTCTTTATTATAAATGCAACACCATTTCTTCTTTGTCTTTCATTTCCAGCATAGTAGACCATGTGATCATCTGATGCAAAGTGCCCGATGCCAGTCCATTTCAGTTCGCTGACACCCAACAGATCAAGTTGTACACGTTCCATTTCATTCTTGACCACCTCCAACTTCCCTTGGTTCATGCTTCGTACGTTCCATGTTCCAATGTATAAGACATCTATCTCCAGGAACAAGCAGGAATAAGTCCTCACATATGGGTACGTCGGTACCGACGGAGCCTGCGCGGGAAAGCTCCCCAGCCTTTCAGATGAAAGGCTTTTGGGGCCTCCCACTGCACATGCGCGCTGCCTTCCCGCCTTCCTGACCAGCTCTCTTCAGCTGCTCAAATGGATGCAGAAAATGCCACTCTAGATAGACTTTCCAAGTCTACTTCTACCCCTGCCAAAAAGAAGTCTTTTGAAAGGCCTTACTATAAAAAGGCCAGATTTCCCACAAATACTGGCCAGCAATCTGCTCAGCCTCGCTTTGCGGCTAAGCGTCAACAATCTAAGCAGGTAAAGTCAAAGCCTGCAGTGTCTGCTACACCCCAGCAGGCTCAACCCCCTCAGGGGTTTTGACTTGCCTCTAGAGAACTTGCCGTTTCTGGCTCTAGAACAACCAGAGCCCCTCACCATTCCTGGAAGGCTAGCTCATTTTGCTCCCAGATGGGAACAAATCACATCAGAGCAATGGACCCTCTCTATTATCCGGGAGGGCTACAAACTTCATTTCTCCAGCCTTCCTCCCCATACCATGGTGAGGCAATTCAGTTCTCCCCCATCTCTTCTGACCCTGTTGGGTCAGGAAGTCTCTTCTCTTCTTGCCCAAGGGGCAATAGAGGAGGTTCCTCCTCCACAACAGGGGTTAGGTTTCTACTCCCCTTACTTTCTCATAACAAAGAAGACAGGGGGCTTCAGACCTATCCTAGATCTGAGAGAATTGAACAGGTTTCTATTCAAGGAGAAATTCAAAATGCTCTCTCTGGGCCTTCTCCTTCCATACCTTCAGAGTCAGGATTGGCTTTGTTCTCTAGATCTCAAGGATGCGTACACTCATATACTCATCCATCCATCCCACAGAAAATATCTAAGATTTCTGTTCCAGGGAAAACATTTCCAGTACAGAGTACTACCCTTCGGTCTGGCCTCTTCTCCAAGAGTCTTCACAAAATGCATGGCAGTCGTAGCTGCATTTCTCAGAGGCATGGGAATCTTTGTCTTCCCATATCTGGACGACTGGCTCATCCGAGCTCCATCTCAGTCAGAAGCCCAGATGTCTCTGGACCGCACAAGGCGTATTCTTCAATATCTGGGACTTGTGGTAAACATTCCCAAATCCCAACTCATCCCTACTCAGTCTCTGGAATTCATAGGGGCCCAATTGGACTCCACCACTGCAAGGGCCTACCTCCCTCTGGTCCGAGGCCAAAGACTAATAAGCTTGGCCTCCCAGGCTCAGTCCAGAAGTCACTTGTCAGCCAGAGAAATGCTGCAGCTTCTGTTTTGGTCTCTCCAGTGGTGGACATCCTCCAAAAATCTGTTGTTGGGGATCCCCTTCCAACCTTCGTTGCCCCAAGCAACCCTCACAACAGATGCCTCCCAAGCAGGGTGGGGAGCTCATCTCCAGCACCTCTCCACTCAGGGCACCTGGTCTCCTCAGGAGACCACCCTTCACATCAACCTTCTGGAACTGCGAGCAATCTTCCTTGCCCTCACAGTCTTACACACCCTCCTTGTCAACCTGACTGTCCTAGTCCAAACAGACAATCAGGTAGCCATGTTCTATGTCAACAAACAAGGAGGGACGGGCTCTCTGTCGCTTTGCAACGAAGCTCTCAGATTAGGAAACCCTCTACTAGGCGTTCCTATGCTTTCAAATGGAAACGTTTTTCCATTTGGTGTGCGCAACAGGGTCTTGACCCTCTAGCACTTCCTTTGAATTCTCTACTGGACTATCTCCTGCATCTTTCCAATGCAGGCCTCAAGACGAATTCAGTACGAGTCCATTTAAGTGCTATTGCAGCATCCTTAAAACCTATAAATGGACAACCTGTCTCCTCTCATCCTCTTATTGCAAGGTTCATGAGAGGCCTGACCCTCACTAAGCCTCCCATCCGACCTCCTCCGGTAGCATGGGACTTGAATCTAGTTCTGGGTCAACTTATGAAGCCACCTTTTGAACCGTTGGTATCTACCTCCCTGAAATTTCTTTCCTGGAAGGTTCTTTTCCTTATTGCAGTCACTTCGGCTCGCCGCATCAGTGAACTGCAGGCTTTGGTGGCTAATCCACCTTATACCAGATTTCATCATGATAAGGTGGTCCTTAGGACGAATCCCCACTTTATGCCTAAAGTGGTCTCGCCTTTTCATCTTAATCAAGAGGTATATCTACCTGTTTTTTCCCGGCTCCTCATGCATCCAGTGCAGAGAGGAACCTTCATACTCTTGACTGTAAAAGAGCTCTCGCCTTTTACCTCAACAGGACTCAGCCACATCGAAAGTCTTCCCAACTTTTCGTGGCTTTTGATCCTTCTCATTTGGGACTTCCAGTCACCAAACGTACACTTTCCAATTGGATTGCTCAGTGTATTTCTTTTGCTTACCAGAGTAAGAACATTTCTCTGGAAGGCCATGTCATAGCTCACAATGTGAGAGCCATGGCTACTTCTATGGCTCATCTTCACTCTGTGTCCATAGATCAGATCTGTCGAGCAGCCACTTGGACCTCGGTTCATACCTTCACAGCCCATTACTGCTTGGACAAGGACTCCCGCCGGGATGCCTTGTTTGGTCAGGCTGTCCTCAAACACCTGTTCCATACTTAAACAACTCCTGCCCACCTTCCCTGGATGGATGCCTGAGATCCATACGAAGATGGTTTACCCTTGGAGGGGGATCTCCCAGGCATCTTAGCTAGGGAGTCCCCATATGTGAGGACTTATTCCTGCTTGTTCCTGGAGATAGCACAGTTACTTACCTGTAACAGGTGATCTCTGGGAACAGCAGGAATTAGTCCTCACAACCCACCCACCTCCCCTAGGAGTTGTATCTCTATCTATCTATCTTCCTTTCCTCTCTCTATTGTCTCAGCTTTAAACTCGAACTGAAGAGAGCTGGTCAGGAAGGCGGGAAGGCAGCGCGCATGTGCAGTGGGAGGCCCCAAAAGCCTTTCATCTGAAAGGCTGGGGAACTTTCCCGCGCAGGCTCCGTCGGTACCGACGTACCCATATGTGAGGACTAATTCCTGCTGTTCCCAGAGATCACCTGTTACAGGTAAGTAACTGTGCTTTATAGCTTCTGACTCTCATTTCATGCGCAGCTACATCAGCAGTCAGACTTCCCGAGGGCTTTGATCCAAGCACATCATAAATTCTGGCTTTACTCTGAAAAGTCTTCAGCTCTTTCCCAGTAGCTAGTTGAGTGTTTTCCGACCTGGGGGTCTCATCTTCTAGCACCACAGCACAATTTGTTTTGTTGTAACTCTCCATTGGGTTTTCATGGCAAGATACAGAAGTAGTTTGCTGGGCCTTTCTTCCGCGCAGTTTAAGTTTGGCGTTGTTGCCGTTGTCACAGAAATGTGATCCTCCGCCGTCAACACTATCCCATTCTGCTGCTGCCCAGATGGGTGGTTTGTCTTGGTCTGGCACCTCAGCTGAGACCTGTCCATCTTGGGAGACCCTGCCAGTAGTTAAACTACTGATAGTTTAGCTCTCAGCATCACTGATGCACACAAGCCCTCACAGCACGACAAGCTGCAAACCAAGTGAGAGTCAATTTGGCTAGCTGCTTCTTTATAGTCTGATTCATGCGTTCCACTCTCCCTGAGGAGGATGGATGCCATGGACTATGGAAATTCCAGGATACTCCCCTGAGCTTCCATTATGTTTTGCAGTACCTTGGCTGTGAAGTGACTTCCCTGGTCCGAGTCAATATGACCTATCATTCCATATCTTGGAATGATTTGTTGCAAGACTATTTTTGCTACTCCTATTGCTGGGGCAGCTACCATGGGATATGCCTCCACCCATCCCGTCAAATGGTCCACTATTGCCAACAGATACTTCACCCACCCAACCAGGGACAACTCAGTGAAATCAACCTATATACTTTAGAATGGACGAAGACTAGAGTCTCTGCCTCCCTGTGGTTGTTTCCTAAGAACTGTTTTGTTTATTTTCTTACCGGTTATACACCTCTCACACGCTTGACTTCTGTGTATATTCCCATACACCCATAGTGCCTTAGAACCAGATCACACATTGCCTGTACACCCCAATGACTCCCTTGATGTAGAATGGCCATAATTTCTCTCATTATTTGTTTGTTTACCATCTGCCTACTATGGGGTAAAACCCATTTTCCCCCTTTCAGTTTCTACTGCCCTTATATCTTCAAGTTTTCATTTTTCCCTTTCAGTAAATATGGGATTTGCTGCCTGACTCACTATTTCTGGGGTTAAATTGTATATAGGGGTTAAGTCTTCCTCTAAGGCAGCTTCCTTAGCAGTTTCATCTGCTAATCTATTCCTCTGGCTTCAAAAGAATTCCCTGCTTAATGACCGTTTACATGCACCACTGCTGTTTCTTGTGGCTGTTGCAAATTCTTTTTCACTTGCTGAATTAATCTTTTCACTCTTTACATATAAGTTAAGAATTTGACATAATCACCCTTCATCCATGCCACATTTCGGCCAGAAGAGTGCAGCTAGCTTTATGTTTTGTTTTGTTTTTGTCCATGTGAAACTGCAATTCTTGTGAAACTGCAATTCTTAAAACAATTCTTTGCTTTATCCTTATTCTTAGTGTGTTCATTACTCTGCCATTTACTTCAGCATCCTTCCTAATAGACTGCTGGAGGAATGTCCCCGGAGTCTGTATTGCCAGCCCCGTTCTTACTCGAGTTTCCTTTAGAATTCCTAATCCCATCGAGACTTCTGTCACGAATGTGCTTTTCACTTCGTCTCTCTCCGGCCGCACTCCTCACGGATATGTCGGAACCGCGGATTGAGACTGCACTCACTTCGTGTCTAGGACATGTCTCATACACACAACAATCTGTCTCGATATCCAACTACCAAGGTAATACTTTACAGTCTTGTTTCTTACCTTGGTCTGTGCACAGGATTACCTGGTTGACGTGTTTGTGCCTGCTTAATACCTGGTCTGCTTCACTGAGTCTGTATTGATTTTTCCTTCATGGTCTCGGAATTTTGCTGTCAGTACGCTGTCGGAGCCCCCCGTCATCGATACACGAGGCCGTTGAACTTAACGGGTGCGTCTCCCCGTCCTCGACGGCAGTGGTCTCCTCCAGCGATGACACAATCTCGGACGAGCGCCCAATCTGTAATAAAACATAACCTTTTACACAATAACAGACTCCTCAGTGAAGCAAAGGGTTACTTAAATTACATTCTTGCAAGAATGGTTGCTCGCTTGACTGAGCAGACACACCTATCCTCTGTTTCACAGTTCTTTTATAGTACACTATGTCCTCTCCCTCTTCCAGCATGTCTATAACTCATTGGTTAATACTGTCTCACTCCACTTCTTTGCACTTCCGCACCTGTGGCAGGCTACGTGTTACTAGCCACTTAGTCTCTCCTTCCAGGATGCAGATATACAACAAAGGGAGTCAGAAAGTCATTACATACAAAATTATATTACAGAGTGGTAGATGAGTGGAATAGAAAAATTATATTACATTGTAAAAATAAGATATCACATTTGTTTATATCCGTATTATTAAAGGATACTAGAAAAAGAGGGAAGTTAGGGCATACAGAAAGAGAGGTTCCAACAAAGATGAAAGTAACTCAGATGTCCTTCATTCTGGGATGAAAGATTCCAAATTACACCTACCAACTGATAATCAGATTAATATTAATCAGATTAATATGAATAAAATACAACCTCCAAAATGCCTATATGCAAATGCTAGAAGTCTAAAAAATAAGATAGGAGAGCTAAAATATATAGCACTGAATGAAAGGTTATGTATGATTGGCATCTCAGAGACCTGGTGGAAGGAGGACAACCAGTGGGACACTGTGATACCTGAGTACAAACTATATCGCAATGATAGAGTAGATCAAATTGGTGGAGGGGTTGCATTCTGTTAGAAAGGGCATTGAGTCACATAGGATTAAAGTTTTGCAAGAATCAATATACACTGTAAAATCTCTATGGATAGAAGTTCCATGTAAAAAGGTGATGGCAGTGTCCAGCTGGAATGAACAGATGGATATTGAAATGCTAAAAGAAATCAGGGAAGTTAACAAAATTTACAGTAATAATGGGTGATTTCTATTACCCTGGTATCGACTAGGTCAATGTCATAGCAGGATGTGCTAGAGAGATAAAGTTTCTAGATGAAATAAATTACTGCTTCTTGGAGAGCAACTGGATAATGAACTGACAAGAGGGGAAGCTATTTTGGACCTAGTCCTTAATGGAATACAGGATCTGGTGCAAGTGATAAGGGTTTTGGGGCCACTTGGCTATAGTGACCATAGCATGATCACATTTGATTTAGTAAATGGAAAAAAGGTGTCAAGGAAATCCACAGTACTACCTTTTAACTTTCAAATGGGAGACTATGTTAAAATGAGTAAAATAGTTAAGAAAGCTAAAAGGAGCAGCTGCAGAGGTTAAAGATTTACATCAAGCAAAGGCGTTGTTTAAAAGTACTATCTTGGAAGCCCAGACCAGATATATTCCACGCTTTAAGAAAAGTGGAAGGAAGGCCAAAAAACTACCAGCATAATTTAAAGGCGAAGTCAGAGAGACTGTTGTTGCCAAAAAAGAATCCCTCAGGAAATGGAAAAAGGAGCCTAATGATGAATACTGGAAACAACATAAGCAATGGAAAATTAGATGCAAGGCAGGCAAAAATAAGGCAGGCAAAAAAGAGAATTTGAAAAGAAGCTTGCCATGGAAACAAAAATGCATAATGAAAACCTTTTTAAGTACATTCATGCAAAAAAACTGTAAGAGAGTCAGTTGGACTGTTGGATGATAGAGGTAAAAAGGCCGCTAAGGGAGAACAAGGCCATAGCAGAGAGACTGAATGAATTCTTTGCTTTGGTCTTTACTGAAGAAGATGTAGGGAAGTTACCAGTGGCTGAAATAATATATAAAGCTGATATAGCAGAAGAATTGAAAGAAGTATTGATAAAGCAGGAGGATATATTACAACTGAAGAGTAGCAAATCACCTGGATAGGATGTTATAAATCCAAGGGTGTTGAAAGAACTGAAATATGAGATTGCAGACCTACTATTAATAACCTGTGAACTATCATTAAAATCATCTGTAGTACCTGAGGATGGGAGAGTGGCCAGTGTAACTCCAATTTTTAAAAGGGGTTCCAGAGATGCTCCGGGAAATTACAGACCGGTGAGCCTGATGTCAGCATCGTACAAAATGGTAGAAACCATTATAAAGAATAAAATTACTGAACATGTAGCATAGTAACATGGTATATGATGGCAAATAAAAACCAGCATGGTCTATCTAGTCTGCCCAGCAAGGTGGCAAGAGTAGGTGTACCCGCCACTCCGTGCAAGTCATCCCTTCCCATGCCTTTGTTTAGGGGTGTACCCACCTCACCGTGCAGCTCACCTCTACGTGTTGAGATATCAGAGACAGTTAAGTTTATTTTGATTTTATACTTTTTCTATAAAGGGATCCACTGTGTCTGTCCCAAGCCATTTTGAATTCTGTCACAGTATTTGCCACCACCACTTCCATTGAGAGGGCTTTCCAAGCATCCACCACCAGTATTTCCTGACATTGCCATGGTTTACTGGGAGAAAGCCAACATGGATTTAGCCAAGGAAAATCTTGTTTTAGTAATTTGTTATATTTTTTTGAAGATGTGAATAAAAAGGTAGACAAAGGTGAGTCAGTTGAAATAGTGTATCTGGATTTTCAGAAAACCTTTGACATGGTCCCTCATGAGAGATTCTTGGTGAAATTAAAAAGTCATGGGATTGGAGGCAGTGTAGAATTGTAGATCAGGAACTGGTTAAAAGATAGAAAGCAGAGAGTAGGGCTAAATGGCCAATTTTCTCAATGGAGAAAGGTGAATAGTGGAGTACTCCAGGGATCTATGCTGGGCCCGTTGCATTTTAACATATTCATAAATGACCTAAATGTGGTGGGGTAACCTAATGGTTAGAGCAACAGCCTAACACCCAGAAGATTGGGATTTGATTCCCACTGGCACTCCTTGGGCAAATCACTTTACCCTCTTCTTGGAAGAAAAGGCCTGGCAATTTACTTCCATTCATACCTTGGCAAGAAAACCCAGGGGATGCTGGGTCAGCATTAACTTGACAGCATTTTTAAAAAATAAATGACCTGGAAATGGGAATAACAAGCGAGGTGATCAAATTTGCAGATGACATAACATTATTCAAAGTTGTTAAAATGTAAGAGGATTGTGAAAAATTGTAAGAGGACCTTGATAAATTGGAAGACTGGACATCCAAATGGCAGATGAAATTTAATGTGGACAAGTGCAAAGTTATGCACCTAGAAAAGAAGAACACAATGTAAGGTACTATCTTAGTAACCACCACCCAGGAAAAAGATTTAGGCATCATCGTCAATAATACGTTGAAACCCTCCGGCCAATGTGCAGTGGCTGCCAAAAAAGTAAATAGAATGCTAGGAATCATAAGGAAAGGAATGGAGGAAAAAACAAAGATATTATAATGCCTCTGTATTGTTCTATGGTGCGATCGCACCTTGAATTTTGTGTGCAATTCCGTTCTCCATATCTTAAAAAGGAGTTGAATTAGAAAAGGTACAAAGAAGAGTGTCAAAGGGAATGGAAGGATGCCCCTATGAGGAGAGGCTTAAAATGTTGGGGCTCTTGTAAAAGAGACAACTGAGGGGGGATATGATAGAGGTCTATAAATTAAGGAGTGGAGTGGAACGGGTAAACGTAAATCGTTTGTTTGTGTCATCAAAAAGTAGAAAGACTGGAGGACCCACAATGAAGCTACAATGCAACCTATTTAAGACTAATAAGAGAAATTATTTTTTTTTTAATGCGTAATCAAAGTCTGGAATTCGTTACCGGAAGATGTAATAAAAGCTGTTAGTATTGCTCAGTTTAATAAAGATTTGGACAAGTTCCTGGAGGAAAGGCCAATAAACCGTTATTAAAGAGGAACCCGAGAAATCCACTGCTTGCCCTGGGACAAGCATTGTGAAATCTGTGTGCCTCTTTGTGGACATGCTAAGTAGTTGTGGCCTGGATTGGCTAATGTTGGAAACAGGATACTGGACTTGATGGACCTTGGTCTGTCTCGGTAAGGCATTTCTTATGTTCTTATAATCACACTTTTGTGTTACATTTTTAAATATGCATTTACCCATATAAAATCTTTGAGGTAAGTTTACTAAACAACGGTAGCAGCTTTCGTGCAATTTGGAGCTGTGGCTCCATTGATTTCAATGGGGCCACAGCTCCGATCTCCAGGAACAAGCAGGAATGTAGTCTTCACATATGGGTATCGTCGGTACCAATGGAGCCTGCACGGGAATGCTCCCCACCATCCAATAGGAAAGCTTTTAGGAGCATCCCACAGCGCCTGCATGCTGCCTTCCCACCTTTCCCAACTGCCCCTCTCCAGTTCTTCATTTTCCGTGGAGCCGACAGGCCGCACATCCTGTCACCGCAGAAAATTTCCCTTCTTATTCTTCTTTTTTGTGGTTGCGTCTGCCTTCCCTCGACGCTATACCGGTACTGCCGGTTCTTCCTTCCTTTTTTTTTTTAAAAAAAAAAAAAAAGAAAAACTTTGTTTCTGGAGTCTTTTCAAGTAATTTTCTTTTCGGGTGCCACGCGCCATTTTGGGCACTAGGCTCAACTTTTTCCCTCAGAATGAAAAAACCCGCTTCGGGTTTTACAAAGTGTTCTAAGTGTGGCGGTACCATCTCCATCACTGTCACCCATGAGTGGTGCCTCAAATGTTTAGGTCCTGACCACTCTATTTCAGAGTGTGTTTCCTGTGGGATGATGTCGAAGAGGGGCCGGCAAAACCGAGCTGCTAAACTTAGCACCCTTTTTTCCTCCAATGCAGCCTCCGTGGCATTGACGTCTTCCAGGGCTTCATCTTCCTCCCATGGATCTCAGGTAACTAAACATAAATCTAGCCGGTCTTCAAAGGGAAGATCTCCTTCTAAACATCGAGATGCCTCTGGCATTGCCCTTGAGGGATTTTCACTGGAAAAATTGCCCCGTCGGGAGGTTTCGGCTTCCAAAGCACTAACGGGGCTCCAGGATGTTCTCGAGCATGCTCTGGGGTTCCATCCGCTTCTTCCGGCACCGATACCCAAGCATCGGCAGTGTCGATAGACCAGAGATTCTTGGCTATTGACCGCAGTCTGGCGGCTCTTCTCACGGCCTCGATGCCCCTGAAACCGCTTCAGACAATTCAACCGGCACCGACTCTGGTACCGGCACCGACTGCATCGACATTGGCAGGTATTTTACCGGGACCGAGTCATGCGTCTCTATCTGGCATCGACAAGTCGGTACCGTACCACTCCGATGCCGACTTCGATCGGTACTGGTACCGTGCCTTGCACAATCACCCGGATCGGAGATACTTCGAATCCTCGGATGAGTCTGAAGACTCTGAAAGCTCTGCTGATACCAGAGTACTTCTTCCTGAGGATTCCTCTTCTCCTCAGTGTAGGTTGTTTCCACCAGAGGATATGTCCTTTCAGGATTTTATCCGAGATGTGGCCCGAGGCCTTTCCATCACAGTGGCTTCTGAAAAAGAGCCTAGGACAAAGTAATTAGAAATCCTACAATACTCTAAAGCTCCCAAGGAGGCAGCTACCTTTACCTATTCATGAGATCTTGCATGATCTTATGTTAAGGATGTGGGAAATACCTCTGACCACATCTCCTCACTCTCTAAGACTCGACACCATGTATCGAGCTCCTCCTTGTCCTGGGTTTCAGAAGATTCAATTACCACACCATTCCATGGTGGTGGAATCAGCCATGAGACTGATAAAGAGTGCAAAAAGGCATTCATCTAATCCTCCAGGATGTGAGTGTAGGACTCTTGACGCCTTTGGACATTGATCCTTCCAGGCTTCCATGCTTTCTGCTATGATCAGTTCCTATATCTTGTATATGGGAATGTTCCTTATCTTTTAGGCGCCAACGTTCCACATGTGGAACATATTTTTGCAATGATATAGCTTTATCAATTTTCAAGCAAATTAGATGAAACTTTGTCAATGAGTTTATAGACATTGACCCTCTTGAGCAATAAAATGTTTTTTTTCCAATTGGCGATATACCCCCTTCTACCATATGCCAAAGTAGACCAAAGTTGGCACTTTATGGTTTATGTAATATATCCCTCTACAATTTTGTTCTCACATGTCAGTCTGTCTTATTAGTGTGAGATTCATACTCTGGAATGTTTTATGAGTGTGTTGGTCAGGTTTTATGCATGTCGGTAACCTATTCATGTTTTTGTGATTACTTCTTTCCGTGTGTTCCACTTGTGGAACGTTGGGTCTTCCGGGTGTCATTTTTTTCAATTTCTGCCATATTTTTTGCAGGATTGTTATTCAACTAATTCTATATAGTTATAATGCCTAAATACCGTTGCCTGATGCTTCAAGAAGCAGTAACACGCATTGCGGAAGATTCAGATGTAGAAGAAGCCGACATTTTGATTTTGCCACCCAATGATGAAATGGCTGCTTCAGACATTGAAGAAATTGATGAAGAAAATTTGGAGTCTATTGAGCCTGGCGAAGTGTGTGGTGAATTAGATCTGGATATTCAAAAAGTTGCTAATGTGGAATCCAAGGGAAGTGATCAGCTGGTAGAAAGTGACAGTGACAGTGAGCTCTTATCTAATTATCAGTCAGCTCAACCAGCAAAAAAGCATAAGTGGATAAAATCAACCCCAAAATGGATGAAGAGGGACGACTTTTTGACTCTAATGCCAGAAGCATCTCCCGAAAATTTAGCCGATCTTCGCACTGATTTGATTGATAAATCTCCCTTTGACCTCTTTATGCAAATGTTTGGTGATGATTACGTTGATCATCTTGCCAGTATGACCAATATTTATGCTCAGCAGAAATTGGCAAATATTGATACAAATGGGGACGAGTTGATTCGGTTTTTTGGCATTTTGCTCCTCAGTCGATACCACCAGTTGCCCAAAGAAAGTCACTATTTGTCGACCGCCGAGGATTTGAGCAATAATATTGTCCCAAAGATAATGAGTTGCAAACGTTTCCGGGATTTGAAAACTTACTTCCACATTGTTGATAATCTCAATTTGCAACCTGGAAAAGTAGCAAAAATTGAGCCATTTTACGATCACCTCACAGCACAGTTTGTGAAAGTCGGTGGAGTGTTCAGTGAAAACTTGAGTATTGATGAATCAATGGTGCCATATTATGGGCAACACAGTTGCAAGATATTTATTCGAGGTAAACCATTTCGATTCGGTTACAAAGTGTGGATGTTGTGCTGCCCTGCTTGGTATCCATTTTCGATGCAAATTTACACTGGTGCCAAGGAAAAAGATGGTCCTCAGTACAATGTTCCACTTGGCACTAGAGTTGTTCTTGATTTGATATCAGTTGTTGAAAATCCAAATCATCACAGCTTGTTTTTTGACAACTATTTCTCTTCATATGATCTCATGATTGATCTGAAAGCAAAAGGCTTTTGTGCTGTTGGAACTGTTCGTGAAAACCGTACTAGCAAGTGCCCCTTGGTTTCTTCAAAGGAGCTTGCCAAAAAGCCTCGTGGCGAATATGATTACCATGGTGATGGTAATGTGGTGTGTGTCCATTGGAATGACAACAGTGTGGTTACAGTCATGTCAAATTGGATGCAGCCAAAACCTCTTCAAAATGCCAATCGATATTCTGTCAAACAAAAGCAAAAAATCATTATCAAGCAGCCAAAATTGATTGGAGCTTATAACCAAAGTATGGGTGGTGTCGACTTGTTAGATTGTTTGCTAGGTAGCTACCGTCCTAAATTACGAAGCAAAAAATGGTGGTGGAATTTGTTTGCCAATGGTCTAAATATGGCCGTTGTTGCTGCCTGGCATTTGCAATGTCATCTTTTGGGCAAACAAGCCCTGAGTCACTTGGATTTCCGTCGCGAGGTTGCTTTGGTGGCTATTAAAGTTGGACTCGAGGGCTATCGTTCTCGAAAAGGTGGCCCAATAGCTTCGATTCCCTCTGCTATTACAGCTTCAGCTAACACCAGTCATTATTTGTCTTCTACAAGCCAAGGTCATTGCATTGTCTGCTCGAAGAATACAAAAAAATGGTGCCAGTTTTGTGGCAAGCGCCTGCACGAGAAGTGTTTTCCGGATTTTCACTCTCGTTGAAATTTTCCCTTCAAGCTTTATTCTGTACAGTCATCTCCGTTTGTGTCTAATTACTTTTAAAAATTGCTTAATTGAAGTATTTGTTTGTTTCCAGTTTACGATATTCAATAAAAAAAGCAATTAAAATTTTTGAAAAAATGACGCTTGGAGGGGCCAACGTTCCACAAATGGAACATGCTTTTTCCTAGGAAGTACTGTCATAAGGTAGCGCCATCAGAACCCATGGAAGTAGGGGATTGTGAGCAAAATGTAAGGGAAACTGACAGCTCAGGTTCACACATGGGGGAAGGTTGCTATGAGCAACAGATGAAAACAAAGCCACGTGGTGTTAGGGAACGCCCGAACAGAAAGGGAGCACAGAATTCATTAGAAAATGAAGAGCACCTGCATGGGGGCGGAGCCCAGGCTAACACCAATTTGAGCGTACTTAAAAATCACTTACCGGGAGGTAGAGAGAGAACTGAAGGAGAAAGTGGAACTGAGAGAGAAGTAGTAGGAACTACAAGGACTGTAGTTGGAACTACGGGAGAAGCGTTAGGAACTGCTGAGCTTGAGAGCAGTGTCCGTGGAGCTGTGAGGACGTTGGGGATTATCCAGAGCACAGGAGGTTGGTGATTCTCAGAGAAGCTGTTGGGAACAGCAGTGCACAGCCTCTCAATATCCCCAGGAACGTTGCTGTGAGGCAAGCAGAGAGGGCAGCCCAACAGCCAAGGCTTTAAGATATAAATTACCTAACACCAGAAATGCAGAAGGGGAAAACTTTTACCCTGAAGCACATTTGAATGAGTCAGAGAAACACCGTGAAAAAGGGGCTTCAAAGCAGAGCTGTGCTTATCCGAGAGAGCAGGAAACAGCAGTGCCTAAAGGTAGGCGTATTTACCCTAATAAGAGAGGTTTGCAATACCCTGACTTTCTATGCACGTACCAAGAGCTCTGTAGTTCTCAGGAACCCAACTACAGGAAATATGGTAGTTACCCACGGGCCACTAGTATAGTGGGGGAGGAGAGTGTTTTAACTCCCCGACAAGAACCTTATAACTTTAACGGCAGTTGGGAGCCAGAGGTTTACTCAGATGAAGAGGAGATGCAGATTGAACCTCTTGGAGAATCTTTAGAGGAAAATGAGATGGACTGCACGTACACATTATCTGATTGTATAGCATCTCTATGTTAAAAGCAGCTAGAACTGTTTATGAGAAGAAGCAGGTGCAAGAGTTCCGTGAGTAAAAGGAACTGTTTTCTGTTACTTTTTGTTTCCTGGTTTAATGCTGAAGAAAGCTAAGTTTTGTTGAAAGTATTTTTCTTTAATTGTGTTATCAGACGAAGGGTCTGACCTGCTTTAAGTTCCACTGTTATGAATCCACCCCAGACGGGGAATAAAGCCTGAGTTTAAACCTTACCCTCTGCTTCAACTACACTTCTTTGGCTAACGGTGAAAACTACAGGATCCAGAAGGCCTTGCTAAAGCCTTCATAGGAGCTCTAAAGCCATAAAAATACTGCCCCATCAAACGACCCAAGCCCTTTCTAGCCTCTGGGTACGTTAGTGGGTGACAGTACATATCCAAATTAACTGAAAATTTACATTTGACATACAACAACCACAAAACCCGCACCTAACCGCACAGCCAACTAAGGAGAACCTTCACCCCACCCTGCACAGTGACTGGATTACCTTCAAAGAAACATCAACAGAAGAGATCTCAGTCACTATCTCCTGCCTCCACACCACCACCTCACCGCTGGACCCATGCCCCACTGACTGGATAAAGAAATTGAAAAACGAACTGAGCACACCACTAACCCGTATCGTCAAAGAATCCTTCTCCAGAGGACACATGCCAGACGCACTTAAAACCACGATCATCCGACCTTCCTTGAAAAAGCAAAACCTGGATCCTCTTGACCCTGCATCCTACAGACCCATAGCAAGTCTACCTTTCACAGCCAAAATAATCGAGAAGATCGTCCAGCAGCACCTTCAGGAACACCTGGATGTTAACAACATACTGGACCCTCAACAACATGGCTTCCGCCCGCTACATGGAGTCGAGACCCTCATGACCACGCTGATGAACACCCTCCTCACAGGAACACAAGGGAGACAATCTGGATACGCCATGATCTTCCTCGATATATCTGCAGCCTTTGACACCATCTCCCACAACATCCTCATACACCGACTACAGACTATTGGGATCAAGGACACCGTGTTGAAGTGGTTCCAATCCTACCTGACAAACAGACAACAACTCATTCGCACCAGCACCTCAACTTCCTCCCCATTCCAACAACACCAAGGAGTACCCCAAGGATCCACACTATCAGCCATGCTCTTCAATATTTAACTCCAGCCACTCTGCACCGTCATACGCACCCACAACGTCAGCGTCCACATCTATGCTGACGATATCATGCTCTACGCTCCCATTACAACCACAAACCCTACAAACAACCACCTATTAGCATGCTTCACTGCAGTCTCTGACTGGTTACAGACAAACAACCTATCCATCAACATAAAGAAAACCAAAGCCCTCATAGTGACAAGGGACCCTGACTTCACACCACCCACACACCTTATCATTGGAACTACAAGCATCCGAATTCAACCACAGATAAGATACCTGGGCATTATCATCGACCAAGCCCTCACCTTAAAGCAACAGATCACTAAAACCTCCGGAACTATATTTCATAAAGCACGAACAGTGCAACGTCTCAGACCCCTCCTGGAACATCAAGACTTCCGAACAGTGATGCAAGCCATGACACTCCCACATCTGGACTACTGCAACATAATCTAGCATGGCCTTCCAGCCACCCACACCAACCCCCTCGGAACTGCATTAAACACCACCGCAAGAATCATTCAGAGGGCAAAGAAAACCGACCATATCACCCCAATTCTGAAAGAACTACACATTCTCCCCCTTGAAGCACGGACAAAATACAAAGCCATCCTACTCACCCACAAAGCTATCCATCAAACACAAGACACCCAGCTTCGCACCCTACTGGCTCGTCCAGCCCACGGCAGATCTACTAGACAAACCTCCAGCATTTTCCTCACCGTCCCTCACAAAAGAACCAAATGCTCACAACGGACCTGCAATCGAGCCTTCGAACTTTATGCTCCGTCCTTATGGAACTCTCTACCAAGCTATCTCAGATGCAATACCGACCTTCTAACTTTCAGAAAACAGCTAAAAACCATCCTCTTTCAGGAATACTTCAACTCGAGACCCACCGTAAAACCCACAAACCCCCGATCTCATCCACAATGAACCTCTAACCCAAAGCTACCCTAACCTGTCTATGTCCAACGTTTGTCCTGTGTCCAAAGTCCTTCCTATGTCAAAATCATCAATGTTGCCTCCCTGGTGATGGCCCCACCCTTGTAGTTAATTCCCCCACCCCCATGTAACACCGCTTTGACCCGGTGAAAGGCGGTATATAAATACAGCTAAATAAATAAATATTTACATGTAGTGTACTAAAATACATAACAATTAAGTATTAGAAGCAATTGCTTCTATGAGCGGCCTCTCAAAGGTTAAGGAGGTCACAGGAGACTTACAGCTTATGAGCCCTGTCCTTCCTGATGATAAAAGGCAGGATTATCTTGTTAAACATGCTCAGGATGTTTCCAAGTTTGTGAATCGTGCAGCCTTTGACTGCTTTGAATGCATAAGCAGAACCTCTGCTATTGCCATAGGTGAACGTAGAATTGCCTGGCTCCAGGCATCTGTCTGGGTACAGGACAAACTGGGGAATATACCTTGCACAGGAGAGAATCTCTTTGGCAAGAATTGGCAGGAAAAAGCTAATGAGATGCTGACAATATCACTTTGGATAGATTGTCTAAATCTACAGCTGATCCTGCAAGGAAAAGATCCTCTAAGAAACCATTCTTCAGCAAGAAGAAAAAGTTTTATCCCTCCTACACCCAGCAGGGTCATCGTTTAGGTCAGTCTGCCCAAAAGGGACAGCAGCAACAACCTAGGCAACAAAGGAAACCAAAAGCAGCTAAGCCTCAACCGGCTCAGCAGACTCATCCTCCACAGGGGCTTTGACTCCTGTCTAGAGAACTTTGCCTTCCTGGCCCTGAACGGCCCAGAACCCTCCACCATCCCAGGAAGGTTTTGTCATTTTGCCCCCAGATGGAGTCAAATAACAGCAGAAAATTGGACTCTGTCTATTGTAAGAGCTTCATTTCCTCAGCATGCCCCCTCCTACAATAGTAAGACAGTTCAATTCTCAGACCTCTCTCAACAACCGGTTAGGTCAAGAAGTCACTATGCTCCTTGCTCAAGGGGCAATAGAAGAAGTACCCATTCCCCAACGGGGTATAGGGTTTTACTTCCCCTATTTCCTTATTCCAAAGAAAACAGGAGGACACAATTGAACAAATTCCTGTTCAGAGAGAAGTTCAAAATGATTTCTCTAGGAACTCTGCTGCCATACCTTCAGAATCAGGATTGGCTTTGTTCTCTAGATCTCAAGGATGCGTACACTCATGTTCTCATCCATCCAACTCACCGAAAGTTCCTTTGATTCCTGTTTCAAGGGAAGCACTACCAATACAGGGTTCTTCCTTTTGGCCTGGCCTCTGCACCAGGGGTGTTCACAAAATGCATGGCTGTGATAGCGGCATATCTCCAGGAACAAGCAGGAATGTAGTCTTCACATATGGGTACGTCAGTACCGACGGAGCCTGCGCGGGAACGCTCCCCAGCGTCCAATTAGGAAGCTTTTGGGAGCATCCCACAGCACCTGCATGCTGCCTTCCCGCCTTTCCCAACTGCCTCTCTCCAGTTCTTCGTTTTCCATGGAGCCAGCAGGTCGTGTTCCTGTCACCGCAGAAAATTTTCCTTCTTTTTTGTGGTCGCGTCTGCCTTCCTCGATGCTTTACCGGTACCGCCGGTTTTTTCTTTAATTCTGTATTCCTTTTCTTTAAAAAAAAAAATCCTTAGTACTTTCCCATTTTTTTCAGGTGCACGCGCCATTTTGGGCCTTAGGCCCAAGATTTTTTCCATAATGGAAAAACCCTCCTCGGGTTTTAAAAAGTGCACAAAGTGTGGCGGTACCATCTCCGTCACCGACACCCATGAGTGGTGTCTGAAATCTTTAGGTCCTGATCATTCCATCTCGGAGTGTATGGTCTGTGCCATGATGTCCAAGAGAGGTCGACAGAACCGAGCCGCCAAGCTCAGTACCCTGTTTCCCTCTGATGCAGCTTTGGTGGCATCGACATCTTCCAGGGCTTCGTCTTCCTCCTGTGGATCTCAGGTAACTAAACATAAGTCTAGCCGGTCCTCAAAGGGTAGATTTCCTTCTAAGCATCGAGATGCCTCTGGCATTGCCCTTGAGGATTCTGCACCGGCAAAATTGCCCCGGCGGGAGGCTTCGGCTTCCAAAGCATTATCGGGGCTCCAGGATGTTCTCGAGGCCTCAACCTCGGCAGAACTACTGGTGCCATGCTCTGGGGTACCGGCGGTCTTTTCCGGTACTGACATCCAGGCATCGGCAGCATCGATAGACCAGAGAGTCCTGGCTATTGAGCGCAGTCTGGTGGCTCTCCTTGTGGCGTTGATGCCCTCGGAACCGCATCAGACTTTTCAACCGGCACCGACTCCGGCACTGGTATCAGTTCCGGTACCGATAGCATCGACATCTGTGTCTGCATTGCCGGCATCCAGTCATCTGATGCCCTCCGGTACCGATACTCCGGTACCGATTACTCCCTGTACCGACTTCGGTCGGTACGGGTATCGGGCTCTTCAAGAGCATCCTGACAGAAGCTTCTTCGAGTCCTCAGAGGAGTCTGAGGATTCTGACAGTTCTGTCGATGTAGGAATACTTCTCCCAGAGGAGCCTTCCTCCCCTAAACGTAGGATGTCTCCTCTAGAATACATTTCCTTTCAGGATTTCATCAGGGAGGTGGCTCGAGGTCTGTCCATTACTGTGGCACCTGAAACAGAGCCCAGAACAAAGGAGTTGGAAATTTTACAATATCCTAAAACTCCTAAGGAGGCAGCTACCTTGCCCATCCATGAGATCTTGCATGATCTCATGTTAAGAATGTGGGAGACACTTCTTACCACCTCTCCTCATTCTCGTAGACTGGATACTCTGTATCGAGCCCCTCCTTGTCCTGGTTTCCAGAAAACTCAGCTTCCTCATCACTCTATTGTAGTAGAATCAGCTATGAGAAGGATCAAGAGTGCAAAGCGGCATGCCTCTAATCCTCCAGGATGTGAGTGCAGAACTTTGGATGTTTTGGACGTCGTGTCTTCCAAGCTTCCATGCTTTCTGCCAGGATCAGTTCCTATAGTCTATATATGGGAATGTTCCTGAAAGAAGTCACAGGAGATTTGGAGGCTCTAGGCCCTCTTCTTCCTGAGGATAGAAGACAGGATTTTCTCACATTGGTCAAACATGCCCAGGATGTTTCAAAATTTGTCAACCGTGCAGCTTTCGACTGTTTTGAGTGCATAAGCAGAACCTCTGCGATTGCTATAGGTGCATGTAGAATTGTTTGGCTCCAGGCATCTGATCTGGAGCTCTGGATACAAGACAAACTCGGAAATATTCCTTGTACTGGTGAGAACCTGTTTGGTAAAGATTGGCAGGAGAAAGCCAATGAGATGGATGCTGAAAACTCCACCTTGGACAGATTGTCCAAGTCTACAGCTGATCCTGCAAGAAAGAAATCTTTTAAGAAACCATTCTTTTCTAAAAAAAAAAAAAAAATTATCCTGCTCTTTCTCAGCAGGCACGTTCTGCAGGTCAACCTGTCCGGAAAAGTCAGCAACCACCCAAACAGAGTAAGGCAAAGACTGCTAAGCCTCAATCCTTTCAACGTGTAATCAAACTCTGGAATTTGTTACCGTAGGATGTAGTAAAGGCTGTTAGTGTAGCTGGATTTAAAAAAGGTTTGGACAAGTTCCTGGAGGAAAGGTCCATAAACCATTATTAAGAAGTGACCGAAGATATCAATGCTTGACCCAGTACAAGCATTGTGGAACTTGTGTCTCTTGGGGAAACTGCTAGGTACATATGACCTAGATTGGCCACTGTTGGAAACAGAATACTGGGCTTGATGGACCTTGGTCTGACCCAGTATGACATATCTTATGTTCTTATGTACTCAGGTTAGTGTTCTTGCTTTTTTTGCCTACCCCTAGGTTCCCCTTGGTGTCCCAGCCCCATCCCTGTGATTCTAGGCCCTTCTTGGATCTTGGTTTTGTGGCACGCATCCCAGTTCACTGGGGATGGCGTCCCTCTCCGGTTTCTCTACCGCCTGCTGGCTCTCTAGGACGCTGTTTTTCTAACCTGATTTTATGTAATCGGCAGAAAGTCCCGTCCCCTCTTTGCTCTCCTATAGCTAGGCCACTTTCTATTGCTTCTACTTTGACACTTAGTCTGGCTTTGCTCAATTGCCGATCTCTCAGAACCAAGGCGCTGTTGGTCCAGGACCTCATTCACCGACACTCCTATGACCTATGTTTCCTTACTGAAACATGGCTCAAAGAAGGCGATGGTCCTGTCCTGTCCAGTTCTCTCCCCTCTGGCTACTCAGCATTCTTGTCTCCCAGGTTGGGTAGAGCTGGAGGTGGTGTGGCCCTTCTCTATCGCTCCTCGGTGGTTATTGAGGAGATTTCAACCCCCTCTATTTCCCTTGCTGAGTCTCTCTTTCTTCGCCTTCAGTCCTCGCCTCCACTTTATTTCCTTCTACTCTACCTTCCCCCCTCCCTTGCTGTCTCACGCTGGGAGGCAACTCTACAGGCTCTTTCAGAGGCGGTCCTTCATTTCCCTAACCTTATTATCCTAGGTGACTTTAATATCCACATAGACACACCCTGTAAGCCAAAAGACCGGGTTTTTCTGAACCTTTTAAATGACCTCTCCCTTCATCAGCATGTCTCTGGCCCTACTCACATAGCAGGTCACATCCTAGACCTAGTTCTCTCACCTCCCACCTTACTCCCTTCGATCTCTACCCCCACTACCCACCATGCTCCTTGGTCAGATCATCTCTGTGTGTCTTTCTCTGTGTCCCACACATCTTCAAATATTGTTGAGTTATCAGTACCCCAGTCCCCACCATGCTTGCGCCACTGCCTTACTCCAGCAACGCTTAGTGCCTTTCCATCTGCCCACTCCCTCTTTCCCTCTGATTTTGCCTCTTGCTCGTCCGATACTCAAGCCATGCTCTGGAACTCCCTTCTTACTGAAGCTCTAGATGACTTAGCTCCTCTTTGCCTTAGTATCAGGTCCCCCCATCAGGCCCATTCTCCCTGGTACCATCCGGGCTTGCGCCTCCAGCGCACCCAACTTTGACAGGCGGAGCGCCATTGGTCCAAACACTCCACGCCCGAGGCGCTCTCTCAGTTTAAACAACTTTATTCTGCATATCGTACAGCTGTGCAGTCTTCCAAGTGCTCTTTCTACACCACAACCATTGCTGAGGCTGCACATTCTTCCAGGCAGCTTTTTACGATCCTACGTCGGCTTTCCTGTACCTCTCCATCTCCCAATGTGTCAAACAAAGCCCCAGCCCCACAAATCCTGGCTACCTTCTTCGCTGATAAAATCCTGAATTTACATTCCTCATTTTCCAGTCCCCCTCCTCCACCTTTGCCGTCTCAACCTGCCTCTCCCTCCTCCTTTGCTCTCATTGACAAGTCATCTTGCTCGGGGCACATCGGGTTACCCCCTTCCCCTCCCAACCGAGCACTCGCCCATGTCTGGTTTTCCTTCTCCCCTGTTACCTCCGCTGAGCTGTTACAAATCCTTTCCAAGTCCAGAAAGACGACCTGGCAATTGGATCCAATCCCATCGCACTGGCTGGCCGAACCATCTTTAGAACTAATTCCTATTATGGTCACAATTATCAATACTAGTCTATCTTCTGGCATCTTCCCTTCTTTATGGAAATCCGCCATGGTCTACCCCCTCTTAAAGCAGCCATCTCTTGATCCCTCCATACCTGCCCATTGGCGACCTGTATCAAACCTTCCTTTCTTGGCTAAGTTACTCGAATGTTTTGCTTTTTTAAAACTCAGTTCGCATGTTGAAGCTACAAACGCTCTTCACCCTCGGCAAGCAGGTTTTCATCCGGGGCATAGCACCGGGACCGTTCTTCTGGCCCTGCTAAATGAAATCCACGTTGCCCATGATCGTGGAGACATCACCCTTATTGTTTCACTCGACTTATCCGCAATTTTTGACCTAATTGATCACCAAACTCTCCTCTCCCGTCTTTATGATTCTGGATTATGCTGCACCGTGTGACAGTGGTTCTGCTCCTTTCTCACAGCTCGCTCCTTTACCGTTCACTTATAATCAGTCCTCCTCCTCTCTGCCTCTCACCTGTGGTGTGCCACAGGGCTCTGTTCTTTCTCCCCTGTTATTTAACATTTTCCTTTCTCCCCTACCTCTTCTGATTCAGCAGTTTCCAGTTTCATCCTATATTTATGCCGACGACATTATCCTCCTGTTTCACACTTCACCAGTCCAGTTGGACATTTCTCAGCTCAACCAATGTCTCTCTCACATCGCCTCTTGGCTCTCTCAAATTTTCTTCACCTGAACCCCTCTAAATCCACAGCGATGTGGGTCTCCCTGAGCGGCTTCTGTCCAACAGTAGCTCCCCAGATTGATCATACTCCAATTCCTCTTGTCACTTCTTTCCGATACTTGGGAATAATCCTAGACTCATCCCTCTCTTTTCATAGTCATATCTCTACCCTCACATGTCGTTCTTTTGCAGCTCTGCGCCAGATCAGAGCCGTCCGTTCCCTTCTCCCCACTAGTTCCCTGATCACTCTAGTATTGGCATTAGTCACCAGCAGACTTGATTATTGCAATGTCTTCTTGGCCAATCTACCAGCCTACCAGCTTCAGCGTCTCCAGCTCATACAAAACACTGCAGCCCGCCTTATTACATTTGCTCGCCGTTATGACCATTTCTCCCCTATTCTTTATCATCTTCATTGGTCGCCTCTTCGTTTCCGATTTCAGTATAAATTTCTCATTCTAACACACAGAGCCATCTATACATCCACCCTGCTGTATTTATGTAACCTCATTTCTCTCCACACACCTTACCGCCAGCTTCGTTCCTTGCACGCCAATCGCCTGTCCTTACCCTCTCCGTCTCAGGCAATCTAGAACAAACCCGTCGCTCGGCTTTCTTCTTTCTCAGCCCCACTCTTTGGAGCGCCCTCCCATCCTCCCTCCATTTGGAATCCTCTTACTCAAAGTTTAAGGAGTTATTGAAAACCCACTTATTCCAACAAGCCTTCGACCTCTCTCCTACCATCCCTCCCTGAGTTTTGTTTTGCTATGTCTGGTGTACTTATTGTGTGTTTTGCACTGTCCTTTCCCCCCTTTCCTATCTTACTATGGTGTTCCTTTTTTCCTATAGTTAGGGAGCGTAGTCTTTTTTTATTATTGTAAACTGCTTTTATGTTTCGGCCAAAGCGGCATATCAAATTAAGAAATAAAGATAAAGAACCATCTCAGCAGTCTCAGCCTCCACAAGGTCTTTGACTTTCATCTAGAGAACTTAACCTTCCTGGCCCTCAATGGACCAGAACCTTCCACCATGCCATTTTGCCCCCAGGTGGGAGCAGATAACAGCAGAGCATTGGGCACTCTCCATTATCAGGGGTACAGGCTGCACTTTCTGTGCATGCTCCCTCCCACAATGGTAAGACAGTTCAATTCTCAGACCTCTCTCATCAACCTGTTAGATCAAGAGGTCTCTACACTTCTTTCCCAAGGGGCAATAGAAGAAGTACCCATTCATCAGCAGGGTACAGGGTTTTACTCCCCCTATTTCCTTATCCCAAAGAAAACAGGGGGATACAGACCTATCTTGGACCTCAGAGAATTGAACAAATTCCTGTTCAAAGAGAAATTCAAAATGATTTCTCTAGGAACTCTGCTGCCATACCTTCAGAGTCAGGATTGGCTTTGTTCTCTAGATCTCAAGGATGCATACACCCATGTTCTCATCCATCCAACTCACAGAAAGTTCCTTCGGTTTCTTTTCCAGGGAAAGCACTACCAATACAGGGTGCTTCCTTTTGGTCGGGCCTCTGCTCCAAGAGTGTTCACGAAATGCATAGCTGTGGTAGCAGCATTTCTCCGCACTCTAGGCATATTCGTCTTCCCCTACTTAGGCGACTAGCTCATTCAAGCCCCATCAGAGTCAGAGGCCAGGACTTCCCTATCTTGCACAATGCGTATCCTTCAGTATTTGGCTCTGGTCATAAACATCCCAAAATCCAGTCTAACTCCCACTCAGTCTCTAGAGTTCATAGGAGCTTTGCTGGATACCAAAAGGGCAAGGGCCTATCTCCCCAAGGCCCGCTGCCTTCGCATGGTGCAGTTAGCTTCTCAAGCAATGCTAAAACCTTCCCTCACTGCCCGAGAAATGCTACAACTACTAGGGAACATGGCATCCACAGTGCATGTGGTTCCTTATGCTCGCCTCCACATTAGAGCAGCCCAGTGGACTTTATCCACCCAATGGACTCAGGCATCAGGATGCCTGTCAGACAAAATAGCAAACACAAATCGTCTTATTATATCTCTCCAATGGTGGCAGTCTTCTCAAAGCCTGTTGTTGGGGTTCCCTTTTCAACAACCCTTACCCCAGGCAACTCTCACAACAGATGCTTCACCAATGGGTTGGGGAGCTCATCTACAAGACCTCTCCACCCAAGGCACCTGGACTCCACAGGAGACTCATCTACATATCAAGCTCTTAGAGCTCAGAGCAATCTTCCTTGCTCTTCGAGTGTTCCACCCCCTGCTCAGCTACAAGACAGTCCTCATTCATACGGACAATCAAGTAGCCATGTTCTGTGTGAACAAGCAGGAGGGGACAGGCTCTCTGTCGCTTTGCAACAAAGCTTTGCGACTATGTGCCCTCGCCAGAGAGCCTCAGATTCATCTCCTGGCAGTGTATCTTCCAGGCATACAAAACTCTTGGGCAGACAGACTCAGTCGAGTTCTGCTTCCACACGAAAGGTCTTTACATGCAGACCAGGTGGCCAAGAGTTTTGAAATTTGGGGAACCCCGGACATAGACCTCTTTGCAAGTCCGTGGAATGCCAAACTTCCCCGGTTCTGTTCCAGAATTCCGGCTCAGGGCTCTCAGGCCAGAGATGTCTTCCTCCTTCACTGGAGTCAGGACATCCTTTATGCCTTTCCACCCATTCCCCTAATTCCCAAAACCCTTTTCAAGCTTCAGAGAGACAGAGGCCATATGATTCTCATAGCACCACATTGGCCACGGCAAGTGTGGTACCCTCTGCTTCTGCAACTCTCTCAAGCTCCCTCCCTGGAGTTAGGGTCTGCTCCAGATCTCCTGTCCCAGGAGGACGGAATGTTATGGCATCCCAATCCCCAATCCCTGCATCTCAGGGCTTGGTTGCTGAACGCCTAGATCTTCATGATCTTAACCTTCCTCAGCCAGTAAGGGATATCCTTTATGCTTCCAGGAAACCTTCCACAAGGCGCTCTTATGCTTTCAAGTGGAAAAGGTTTACCATATGGTGTTCGCAGAAGGGTCTTAACCCTTGTGCGATACTTCTGGAATCATTACTGGAGTATCTCCTTCATTTATCCAATGCAGGACTTAAGACTAACTCAGTAAGAGTCCATTTGAGTGCCATTGCAGCTTCTTTCAAGCCTCTGAATGGACAACCTATTTCCTCCCATCCTCTTGTAGCAAGATTTATGAGAGGCCTTCTTCTAACTAATCTTCCCATTAGGCCACCTCCAGTGGCATGGGATTTAAACCTGGTTCTTGGTCAGCTCATGAAGCCGCCTTTCGAACCCTTGGCTACTACATCATTGAAATTCATTTCTTGGAAAGTTATCTTTCTCATTACAATCACATCAGCACGCCGCATCAGTGAGTTGCAAGCACTAATAGCTGATGCACCTTATACAAGGTTCCATCATGACAAGGTAGTCCTTAGGACTCATCCACACTTCATGCCGAAGGTGGTCTCGCCTTTCCATTTAAACCAAGCGGTTTACCTGCCTGTGTTTTTTCCAAGGCCTCATGCATCTAATGCAGAAAGGAATCTTCATACTTTGGACTGTAAAAGAGCTTTAGCCTTTTACTTGCAAAGAACACAGCAACATAGAAAGTCCTCTCAACTCTTTGTTGCTTTTGATCCTTCTCATTTGGGACTTCCAGTCTCCAAGAGAACACTGTCCAACTGGATTGCACAGTGTATTTCCTTTGCCTATCAGAGTAAGAACCTTCCTCTGGAGGGCCATGTCACAGCTCACAATGTGAGAGCCATGGCAGCTTCAATGGCTCATCTGCACTCTGTGTCTGTCGACGACATCTGTCGAGCAGCCACTTGGGCCTCAGTTCTTACCTTCACAGCACATTACTGCTTGGACAAGGACTCCCGCCGGGATGCCTTGTTTGGTCAGGCTGTTCTTCAATACCTGTTCCATACTTATTCAACTCCTACCCACCATCCCTGGTTGGATGCCAGAGATCCAAGGGAGGAAGTGGAGCCCTTTCACAGGGGCACACAACTTCTGGGGTCTGTCCCTGGCATCTAAAGCTAGGGAGTCCCCATACGTGAAGACTACATTCCTGCTTGTTCCTGGAGATAGCATAGTTACTCACCTGTAACAGGTGATCTTCGGGAACAGCAGGAATTTAGTCTTCACAACCCACCCACCTCCCCTAGGAGTTGTATCTCTTTATCTCTTTCTCTTTCCCTCTCTCTCTCTTTGTCTCAGCTTTAAACTGAACTGGAGAGAGGCAGTTGGGAAAGGCGGGAAGGCAGCACGCAGGCGCTGTGGGATGCTCCCAAAAGCTTCCTAATTGGACGCTGGGGAGCGTTCCCGCGCAGGCTCCGTCGGTGCCGATGTACCCATATGTGAATACTAAATTCCTACTGTTCCCGGAGATCACCTGTTACAGGTGAGTAACTATGCTTTCTCTGCACCCTGGGAATATTCATCTTTCCTTACTCAGTGCCAGAGGCCAGGGTTGCTCTGTCTCGCACAATGCGCATTCTTCAGTATTTGGGACTTGTCATAAACTTCCCAAAGTCCAAACTTGCTCCCACTCATTCCCTAGAGTTTATAGGAGCTCGTCTGGATACCAGACAGGCAAGAGCCTTCTTCCCACAGCCCCTTTGCCCTCGCATTGTGCAGCTAGCTTCCCAAGCAGTGTTAAAACCTCACCTCACTGCTCGGGAAATGCTACAGTTGCTAGGCCACATGGCATCCACCATGCATGTGGTTCCTTATGCTCGCCTCCATATGAGGGCAGCCCTGTGGACCTTATCCACTCAGTGGACTCAGGCCTCTAGTTGCCTGTCAGACAAAATAGCAGATTCGGATCGCCTTATTTTGTCCCTCCAATGGTGGCAGTCACCCAAAAACCTTCTGGTGGGGTCTTCTTTACAGCAACCCCCACCCCAAGCCACTCTAACAACAGATGCTTCACAGGTGGGTTGGGGAGCCCACCTGCATGGCCTCTCTACCCAGGGTACCTGGACTCCACAGGAGGCCTATCTCCATATCAACCTGCTGGAGCTCAGAGCAATCTTCCTTGCTCTTTGAGTATTTCACACTCAGCTCAGCTACAAGACAGTCCTAGTTCAAACAGACAATCAGGTAGCCATGTTCTATGTGAACAAGCAGGGCGGAACAGGCTCTCTGTCACTATGCAACGAAGCTTTGCGACTATGGGCCTTTGCCAGAGAGCATCAGATTCATCTCCTTGCGGTGTATCTTCCAGGCATTCAAAACTCTTGGGCAGACAAACTCAGTCGAGTTCTGCTTCCACACGAATGGTCTCTCCATGCAGACCAGGTGGCCCAATGTTTTCAAATTTGGGGAACCCTGGACATAGACCTCTTTGTAAGTCCGCTGAATGCCAAACTTCCCCGGTTCTGTTCCAGAATTCCGCCTCGGGGTTGTCAGGCCAGGGATGCTTTCCTCCTTCATTGGGATCAGGACTTCCTGTATGCCTTTCCACCCATTCCCCTAATTCCCAAAACCCTGTTCAAGCTTCAGAGAGACAGAGGTCATATGATTCGCATAGCTCCACGTTGGCAACCGTTGTACCCTCTGCTCCTATATCTCTCTCAAGCTCCGCCTCTGGAGTTAAGATCTGCTCCAGATCTTCTTTCTCAAGAGGACAGGATGCTGTGGCATTCCATTCCCCAGTCTCTGCATCTCTGGGCCTGGTTGCTGAAAGCCTAGAACTTCACGGTCTTAACCTCTCCCAGCAGGTAAAGGATATCCTTTATGCTTCCAGGAAGCCTTCCACAAGACGCTCTTATGCATTTAAGTGGAAAAGGTTTATCATATGGTGCTCGCAGAAGGGTCTTAACCCTCTTGCGATATCCCTGGAATCATTACTGGAGTATCTCCTTCATTTATCAAACGCAGGGCTTAAGACCAATTCAGTGAGAGTCCATTTGAGTGCTATTGCAGCTTCTTTCAAGCCTCTAAATGGACAACCTATTTCCTCTCATCCTCTCATAACGAGATTTATGAGAGGCCTTCTTTTAACTAAGCTTCCCATTAAGCCACCACCGGTGGCATGGGACTTAAATCTAGTACTTGGGCAGCTCATGAAACCGCCCTTTGAACCATTAGCCACTACCTCTTTGAAATTCCTTTCCTGGAAGGTTATCTTTCTTATTGCAATCACATCAGCACGTCGCATCAGTGAATTGCAAGCGTTGGTGGCTGATCCTCCTTATACAAGGTTCCATCATGATAAGGTAGTCCTTAGGACTCATCCACACTTTATGCCAAAGGTGGTGTCGCTTTTTCATTTAAACCAAGCGGTTTACTTTCCTGTATTCTTTCCAAGGCCTCACGCCTCAATTGAAGAAAGGAATCTTCATACTTTGGATTGTAAAAGAACTTTGGCCTTTTACTTGCAAAGGACACAGCAACATAGAAAGTCCTCTCAACTCTTTGTTGCTTTTGATCCTAGTCATTTGGGACTTCCAGTCTCCAAAAGGACACTGTCCAGCTGGATTGCAGTGTATATCTTTTGCCTATGAGAGCAAGAACCTTCCTCCTGAAGGCCATGTCACAGCTCACAATGTGAGAGCCATGGCAGCCTCAATGGTTCATCTTCACTCTGTGTCTATCGACGACATTTTTCGAGCAGCTACTTGGGCTTCGGTTCATACCTTCACAGCCTATTACTACTTAGACAAGGACTCCCGCCAGGATGCCTTGTTTGGTCAGGCTGTTCTTCAACACCTGTTCTACACTTAATCAACTCCTACCCACCATCCCTGGTAGGATGCCAGAGATCCATGGGGAGAAGTGGAGCCCTTTCACAAGGGCACACAACTTTCTGGTGCCATCTCCCTGGCATCTGCAGCTAGGGAGTCCCCATATGTGAAGACTACATTCCTGCTTGTTCCTGGAGCTAGCATAGTTACTCACCTGTAACAGGTGATCTCCGGGAACAGCAGGAATTTAGTCTTCACAGCCCACCCACCTCCCATAGAAGTTGTATCTCTCTATCTCTCTCTCTTTCTCTCTTTCCCTCTCTCTTTTGTCTCAGCTTTAAACTCAACTGGAGAGGGACAGATGGGAAAGGCGGGAAGGCAGCACGCAGGCGCTGTGGGATGCTCCCAAAAGCTTTCCTATTGGATGCTGGGGAGTGTTCCTGCGCAGGCTCCGTCAGTACCGACGATACCCATATGTGAAGACTAAATTCCTGCTGTTCCCGGAGATCACCTGTTACAAGTGAGTAACTATGCTATATCGCACGGAAGCCGCTACCATTTTTTAGTAAACATACCCCTTTGGACTAGTTGTTCACAAAAGATTTATACATAATTTTGTAGTCAAATAAGTCATACTATATAGTCATTATTATCCTATTATGTGAAGCTAGTCCTTCAAGGACAAGCAAGGTAGCAAGTCCTTATAGATGACTGATGCCATCTTACAGAGCCTCACCAATATTAAGTTGCAGATAGCAGTCCAGGGACAGATTTAAGATTTTGGTGGCCATGGGCAGGACTGGAGGGTGAGGCCACAGATCCTTTCTTGTAGTTTGTAGAGACGAGGGGGCCTTTTGGAGACTGTGATAAAAATGTTCTCCAAGGCCCTGCTCAGCCGTAAGCAGAAGTTAGATGCCATTTTCCGGAAGGTGGCCCCGGAATCCTCAGGGGCACCCTCGGTCATCACTCTGCTGTTGGGATCCCCCACTTCTGTTCCATGTTCTCGGCGGCACTCCGACCAGGGGACCCCTGAAGTGGAGCAGCGTAAGAAGAAGAAGAAGACCTCAAAGTCACTGTCAGGGGCTCCAGATAAGTACGTGCGCTCCCGCCCTCGGTTGCTCAGCATTCCCGAGAGTCGGACAAGGAGCGGCCTCGAAAGGTACCTCGTACAGATACAGAGGCCTCCAGCGATGGCGCCCTGTCTCCTGAGGGTCATCCCGGTGAGGACCCCCTCTCTTCCTCCATGCCAGATCCAGTGACCCCGGTGTCGGTTTCCCAGGGTCCCATGCCCGCGTGGGAGTCCCGAATGCTGGCACTTGAGCACAGCATTTCTGCCTTCTTAGCTGCCCAGCAGACGCTCATGCCCAGCATGGCTGGCCCACACCTCAAGACCAAGGTTCCCTCAAGAGGGACATCAAACCCGCCCTGGAAACCCCTGAGAGCCGTGGGCCTTGTGAGGGTCCTCGGCGTTGGTCTCATTCACCTTCCTGGTCCTCGGGAGCATGATCCTCCAAGGCCTCTGGCTCCAAGCAGACCTCGGCCTCTGGACGGGGCAACCTGCCTGAGTCGGACGACTCCTCGGACCTCTTGGGCTGGGAGTCAGATGGGGATACTTCCCCAGAGACCCATGCCCACAGGGACCTCGCTTCGGACCCGTCCTCGCCCGTCTATTAAAGGCGTTCACCGCCCGAGGACACATCGTTCTGGCATTCATGTGGGACATCGCATGGGCCTCAGCCTGGCTACGCAGACTGAAGAGGAGCTGCGAGCCGAGGAGCTCAATATTCTACAACCTTGGAAGTCTCTTACTGTCTTGGTTGCCCCCATATTGTCAAGGCTGCTCCTCGCATGTGGGAGACACGTGCTTCGGTCCCCATTGTGAGCAAGCGCCTCAATGCCATGTATAGGGTCCAGCATGGCCCAGGGTTCCAAAAGACCCAGCTTCCGCACACTTCCATGGTTGTGGAGTCAGTGGTGTGGAAGCAAAAAAGCCTGAAGTCTCACTCTTCGATCCCCCCAGGTAGGGAGTCGAGAGCCCTCGACACCCTGGGGCATAAGGCCTATCTGTGTTCCATGCTCACTTGCCATATCCAGGCATACCAAATGTATATGGGCATGTTCCTGTGTGACCTCACCAAGGAGCTTGGCGGTTTCGCCGCAGGCCTCTGGGGTGAACCCCTCCTAAGGTTCCAAACCCTCCGGAAATCCGTTGTGGAGTGTTCGAAGTACCTCTGCCACGTCATATATGATGGGTTTGAGTCCTCCGCCTGGGTCCCCTGAAGAGTTGCTATTTTTGTCCTTCTCTTGCCATCTGCTTAGTAGGGCTCTAGCTAGGCGACATGACCGAGCAAGATGGCACCTTTTGGCGGGAAGAGGACCACACATGCATGGTAGCAATTCCAAAGGCTTTCTTCGAAAGCTGGGGAATTGCTCTGCACGGGCTCCGTCGGTGTCGATGTCACCCATAAGTGAGGACTGATAACTGCTGTCCCTGGAGAACACCTGTTACAGGTGTGTAAGTACACTTTCTAGATGACACCACAGCTGGGATGTGCCAATCAACATCTGGCATGTTGTAATCACCTATCAGTAGCACTTCTCCCAGTGGAGAAAGTTGAATAATTGAGTACCCCAGGAATCTGTGCTGGTCCGCTGCTTTTTAACATATTCATAAATGACCTGGAAAGGGGAATAACAAGTGAGGTAATCAAATTCGCAGATGACACAAAATTATTCAATGTTGTTAAAACCTGAAGTTTGTGAAAAATTGCAAGAGGACCTTGATAAATTGGAAGACTGGGTGTTGGATAAATTGGGTGTTGGGGCCACTTGGCAATAGTGATCATAGCATGATCGCCTTTGATTTAATTAGTGGAGGAGGGATAGTAAGGAAATCCACAGTACTACTACCTCGGGAAGTCTGACTGCTGATGTAGCTGCGCATGAAATGAGAGTCAGAAGCTGTAAAGATGTCTTACACATTGGAACATGGAACGTACGAAGCATGAACCAAGGGAAGTTGGAGGTGGTCAAGAATGAAATGGAACGTGTACAACTTGATCTGTTGGGTGTCAGCGAACTGAAATGGACTGGCATCGGGCACTTTGCATCAGATGATCACATGGTCTACTATGCTGGAAATGAAAGACAAAGAAGAAATGGTGTTGCGTTTATAATAAAGAAGAAACTTGCAAGAACTGTAATGAAATACAATGCAGTCAGCGAACGCTTAATCTCTATTCGTCTACGAGGATTGCCTATCAACACAACTCTAATTCAAGTATATGCCCCAACAACAGCTGCAGAAGAGAATGAAATTGAAGAGTTCTATGAACAAGTACAAGCTGAAATTGACAGAACATGCAAACAGGATATCCTGATAGTCATGGGTGACTGGAACGCAAAAGTTGGCAACAAAGAAGAAGGCAAAGTAGTTGGAAAATATGGACTTGGCAACAGAAATGAAGCTGGAGAAAGATTGATAGAATTCTGCAAGACCAATGATCTATTCATCTCAAACACCTTCTTCCAGCAACACAAGCGGCGACTGTACACATGGACTTCACCCAATGGATTGTATAAAAATCAAATTGACTACATCTGTGGAAGTCAACGATGGAAAAGCTCTGTAACATCAACCAAGACAAAACCTGGAGCTGACTGTGGTACAGATCATCAACTACTAGTATGCAAACTCAAGCTAAAGTTGAAAAAGAGCAAACCACTCATGAATGCAGCAAAATATGACCTTGAGAATATACCACTGGAATTTAAAGACTGCCTGCAAAATCGATTTTGCTGCTTTAGATACAAATGACAGAGCTCCAGAAGAGTTATGGAATGACATCAAGAAGGTTGTGCTAGAAGAAAGCGAGAAGTCTCTACAAAAGGTGAAAAAGCAAAAACGGCCAAAATGGATGACGGAAGAAACTCTGAAAATTGCCCAGAAACGCAGAGAAGCTAAAGCCAAAGGAGAAAGAAAGACAATCGTAGAACTCAACAGAGATTTCCAACGTGCAGCAAGACAGGACAAGGAAAAGTACTACAATGACACTTGCAAGGAAATAGAAGCAGAAACTATTAGAGGAAGAACAAGATCGGCTTTCCTAAAGCTGCGAGAGTTAAAGAAAAAGTTCCAGCCTCGAATTGGAATGTTACAAGATGCTCAAGGTTCTATGTTGAATGATGCTGAGAAGATCAAGAAAAGGTGGAAGGAGTATACAGAGTTTTTATATGATAAAGATCAAGTGGACCAACAGCCGTTTCAACCTATACCTTATGATCAGGAACCATTGGTGATGAAAGAAGAAGTTGAAGCAGCATTGAAAGCCTTATCAAAGAACAAAGCACCAGGCATTGATAGCATTCCCATAGAAGTATTGCAGCAATCTGATGCAGCTGTTACCGTACTTACACGGCTCTGCCAAGAAATATGGAAGACAACATCATGGCCAACTGACTGGAAAAGATCTGTGTTTATACCAATACTAAAGAAAGGTGATCCAACTGACTGTGGAAATTATCGCACAATCGCTCTGATCCCACATGCCAGCAAGATTCTACTGAAGATTATTCAAAGAGACTACAGCCATACCTAGAACAAGAACTACCTGAAGTGCAAGCAGGGTTCAGGAAAGGGCGAGGAACGAGAGACATCATTGCGGATGTGAGATGGATCCTTGAAAAGACTAAAGAATACCAAAAGGATATCTATTTGTGCTTTATCGACTATAGCAAGGCTTTTGACTGTGTAAACCATGAGAAACTCTGGACCACATTAAGAAGAATGGGTATACCAGAACACCTGATCGTTCTCTTGCGCAATCTGTACATTGATCAAGAAGCAACAGTTCGAACGGAACAAGGAGAAACAGAATGGTTTAAAATAAGCAAGGGTGTAAGACAAGGCTGCATACTTTCCCCCTGCCTGTTTAATTTATATGCAGAACAAATCATCAGAGAAGCAGGACTGTATGAAGACAACAGAGGTGTGAAGATTGGTGGAAGACTCATCAACAACCTTCGCTATGCTGATGATACCACATTACTGGCTGAAAGTGAAGATGATCTGAAACATTTGCTTCTCACAATCAAAGAACATAGTCTCAAAATGGGCCTGCACCTTAATGTAAAGAAGACAAAGATCATGACAACTGGCAAAATCAACAGGTTCATCGTTGAAGGAGAAGAAATTGAAATCGTGAACAACTTTAACCTACTTGGATCAACTATCAATAAAGAAGCAACAAGCAGTCAAGAAATCATACGACGCATTGCTCTTGGCAGAATGGCTATGAAAGACCTAGATAAGATTTTCAAGAGCAGAGATGTCTCTCTCCATACAAAGATTCGACTTGTTCAAGCCATGGTATTTTCAATAACATCATATGGATGTGAAAGCTGGACAGTGAAAAAGACAGACAGGAAGAAAATTGATGCCTTTGAATTATGGTGCTGGCGGCGAATACTGTGTATACCATGGACTGCCCGAAGAACAAACCAGTCGGTACTAGAGGAGATCAAACCTAAGCTTTCTTTAGAAGCTCAGATGACAAGACTTCGACTTTCATACTTCGGACACATCATGCGAAGAGAGAGATCATTAGAGAAAGACATCATGCTTGGCAAGATAGAAGGTCAACGCAAAAGAGGAAGGCCAGCAATGAGATGGATCGCTACAATAACAGCAGCTACGGGTACCAGCCTGTCAACAATGAGCCGCCTGACTGAAGACCGAACACAATTTAGGATAGCTATCCAGAGGGTCGCCATGAGTCGACTCCGACTCGACGGCACTTAACAACAACAACCTTTTAACTTTCGAAAGGGAGACTATGATAAAATGAGGAAAACAGTTAAGAAAAAACTAAAAGGAGCAGTTACGAAGGTTAAAGACGTACATCAAGCTTGGGTGTTGTTGAAAAATACTATCTTGGAAGCCCAGACCAGCTGTATTCCATGCTTTAAGAAAAGTGGAAGGAAGTCCAAAAAACTGCCAGCATGGTTTAAAGGTGAGGTCAGAGAGGCTGTTGTTGCCAAAAAAGCATCTTTCAGGAAATGGAAAAAAGAGCCAAACGACGAAACGTGGAAACAGCACAAGCACTGGCAAGTCAAATGCAAGGCATTAATAAGGCAGGCAAAGAGAGAATTTGAGAAGAAGCTTGCTGCGGAAGCAAAAACGCGAAATAAAGACCTTTTCAAGTACATTTGTAGCAAAAAACCTGGGAGAGAGTCAGTTGGTTCATTAGATGATAAAGGGGTTAAAGGAGCACTAAGAGGCGACAAGGCGATAGCGGAGAGACTGAATGAATTCTTTGCTTCGGTCTTTACTGAGGAAGATGTAGGGATGTTACCCATGACTGAAGTGGTATTTAAAGGTGCGGAAGAATTGAAGGAAATATCGATACATCGGGAAGATGTCTTACAACTATTAAATAAACTGAAGAGTAGCAAATTACCTGGGCCGGATGGTATACATCCAAGGGTGTTGAAAGAACTGAAATATGAGATTGCAGACCTGCTATCAGTAATCTGTGAACTATCATTAAAATCATCTCTAATACCTGAAGATTGGAGGATCGCCAATGTAACACCAATTTTTAAAAAGGGTTCCAGGGGTGATCCGGTAAACTACAGACCGGTGAGCCTCACGTCAGTACCGGGAAAAGTGGTAGAAACCATCATAAAGAATAAAATTACTCAGCATGTAGATAGTCACAACCTAATGGGAGACAGCCAACATGGCTTTAGACAAGGAAGATCTTGTCTTATTAATCTGTTATGTTTTTTTGAAGGAGTGAATAATCAGGTGGACAAAGGTGAGTCGGTTGATATTGTGTATCTGGACTTTCAGAAAGCCTTTGACAAGGTCCCTCATCAGAGACTTTTGGCAAAACTAAAGAGTCATGGGATAGGAGGCAGTGTACTATTGTGGATCAGGAACTGGTTAAAAGATAGAAAGCAGAGGGTAGGGCTAAATGGCCAATTTTCCCAATGGAGAAAGGTGAATAGTGGTGTACCCCAGGGATCTGTGCTGGGTCCGCTGCTTTTTGACATATTCATAAATGACCTGGAAAATGGAATAACGAGTGAGGTTATCAAATTTGCAGATGACACAAAACTATTTAAAGTTGTTAAAACCCAAGAGGATTGTGAAAAATTGCAAGAGGATCTTGATAAATTGGAAGACTGGGCATCAAAATGGCAGATGAAATTTAATGTGGACAAGTGCAAGGTTATGCACCTAGGGAAGAACAACCCAAACTATGGTTACACGATGCAAGGTTCCACATTAGGAACCACCACCCAGGAAAAAGATTTAGGCGTCATTGTGGATACCATGTTAAAACCCTCGGCCCAGTGTGCAGCGGCGGCCAAGAGAGCAAATAGAATGCTAGGTATGATAAGGAAAGGAATGGAAAATAAAACAAAAGATATTATAATGCCTCTATATCGTTCCATGGTGAGACCGCACCTTGAATATTGTGTGCAATTCTGGTCGCCGTATCTTAAAAAGGATATAGCGATTTTAGAAAAGGTTCAGAGAAGAGCCACCAAAATGGTAAAGGGGATGGAAGGATACTCCTATGAAGAAAGGTTAAAAAGGTTTGGGCTCTTTAACCAGGAAAAGAGACTGCTGAGGGGAGATATGATAGAAGTCTATAAATTAATGAACGGAGTGGAACGGGTAAACGTAGATCGATTGTTTACCTTATCAGAATATAGAAAGACTAGGGGACATGCAATGAAGCTACAGGGTAAACTATTTAAGACTAATAAAAGAAAATATTTTTCAACGTGTAATCAAACTCTGGAATTTGTTACCGGAGGATGTAGTAAAGGCTGTTAGTGTAGCTGGGTTTAAAAAAGGTTTGGACAAGTACCTGGAGGAAAGGTCCATAAACCATTATTAAGAAGTGACCGAAGATATCAATGCTTGACCCAGTACAAGTATTGTGGAACTTGTGTCTCTTGGGGAAACTGCTAGGTACATATGACCTAGATTGGCCACTGTTCGAAACAGAATACTGGGCTTGATGGACCTCGGTCTGACCCAGTATGGCATATCTTATGTTCTTATGTTCTTATGACTGGGTGTCCAATTTAATGTGGACAAGTGCAATGTTATGCACCTAGGAAACAGCAACCCAAACTATGGTGACATGAAGCAGGGTTCCACATTAGGGACCACCACTCAGGAAAAAGATTTCTCCAGGAACAAGCAGGAATGCAGTCTTCACATATGGGTGATGTCCGTACCTATGGAGCCCGTGTGGGAACGCTCCCCAGCGTCTAATTATAAAGCTTTTGGAAGCACTCCACTGCGCCAGCGTGACTGTTTTCACAATTTCCCAACTCTCTTTCCTGAGTTCTTCATTTTCCTTGGAGTCAGCAGGAAACAAATCCTTTCTCTGCAGAAAATCCGTCTTTTTTTGTGGATAACATCTGCCTTCCCGTCAACACCGGCACTGTCGAAGACATTGCTGGTTCCCCTTTCCTTTCTTTCCTCTTTTTACTTAATTCAAAAAATATATATATTTTCATGCGCCTTGATGCATTCTCAGGCCTTATCATACCCTCTACTGATGGTATGTAGAAACCAACTAGTGGTTTCAAAAAATGTGCTAAATGTGCCAGCACTATCTCAGCGACTGATTTAGACGTTATCGTGGTAACACATTGAAACCCAGTGTGCAGTGGCGGCCAAGAAGGCAAATAGAATGCTAGGAACCATAAGGAAAGGAATGGAGAATAAAATAAAGGATATTACAATGCCTCTGTATTGTTCCATGGTGCGAATGCACTTTGAATATTCTGTGCACTTGTGGTCGCCGTCTCTTAAAAAGGATATAGCAGAATTAGAAAAGGTACATAGCAAAGCCACCAAAACTGTAAAGAGGATGGAAGGATACTCATAGGGGAAGCAGTGTGCATCTGGGAAGGCATTATTAAAGAGGGCCCGGAAACCCACTGCTTGTCCCAGTACAAGCATTGTGAATCCTGTGTCCTTTGGGTTAACTTCTTGGTTCTTGTGACTTAGATTGGCCACTGTTGGAAGCAGGATACTGGACTTGATGGACTTTGGTCTGACCTAATATATCATTTCTTATGTTCTTATGTTCTTCTTTCATGGCAATACTGCATATGTCTTCTATTAAATCTCTGTCCACTTATTCTCTCTGTGAAGGATATCTATATATCACACCAATGCAAATAGATTTCTCATTCCCTCTTTCTAGTTTAAGCGAGAGTGTTTCCTTGCTCCCTTTTAAGTCCTGTAATTCTATAGCTTTAATATTATTTTTTACATATAGGGGTATGTTTACTAAAGTCCGCAAATTTGCGCGCCGCAAAATAGCGCACGGCAACGCGGCATTGAAACGCGCATAAACGCGTTTAAACTCCCCGCACACATGCGTGTCACCCCCGCACAGGTGCGCGGCTCACTAACGGGCCCCGTACAAGTGCGGGCCCGCAAATGTCCGATAGAGGCGTGGAACGGCGAAAGGAGGGCGGAGGAAGGCTCCGGAGGGGCGGAGGGACGGGGTCAATGGGTGGAGAGTGGGAGGGGAGAGGCTCCCCGCACAGTATCGGGCCCGAATTTGCATGTAAAAACTACCGCGAGTGAAACACTCGCGGTAGAAAGCATTTAAAGGGAAGAGAAACCATTTCCGTCAGCAATGTACAGGAAAACCGGGGAAACCAGCAAAACATGAGCAGTGTGATACATGTGCACAGCACAAAAGTGAAAATAAAAATAGAAAATGACCACAACAGAACTATTAAAAATAGTAATTCAGCTGGGGAACAGTTATAGTGATGGGCAAATACAGAAAACACACCCAGCAAAGCTCCAGAAAAAAGAAATGAATTTTGGAAGGGTCTACGGAGAGGAGACTCTTCCAAAAAACATTTCCATGTTTTGGAGCTTTCTTGGGAGTGTTTGCTATGGTTGCCCATTAATATCACTGTTGCCCAGCGTGGTGATATTTTGTCCCCCATTTCCCGTGGTCATTTCCGGGGTTTATGTGCACGTTTGTCACCAGACAGGGTGCATATGCCCACAGTAGAATTGCGTAGAGCAGGGTTTGTGACTCTATCCTGCCAGGCTTACTACCTCCAGGGGGTGCGCTGTCTCTGTGGCCATAGTATGGTGCAGCGGACAGAGTCAGTACCTCTAGAACCAGAGGGTCAGAGGTTCAAAACCCAGCTGGGGCACTTGCCAGCCCAGTCCCTATATTTTACCCACCACTAAACACAGATAGCGCAGACACCCCTGTATTGCAGGGGACATAGGCATGGGGAAAACACCCACATATTACCCAACAACGCACACACACCACAACAATGGGCATTACCCACAGCCAAGTACCCCAAATGCAGTCCCGTACTGCCACATTCCAATCAGGTCATCTGCTTTTTATGGGAGAAGCTCATGCCAGCATGATGGCGGACGAGTACATGTGGTGCAGGGGGCAGTGGCTGCTAGCGACAGAGGACAGCGGCCTCCGTCCACTGCAACAGACTGCAACAGACAGGCCCTGCCGGATCCACAGTCATGGACATTCCATGGAAGCCACCCACTCTGTGGCTACACGGTGGTGCAGTGCACACAGACACTATATACAAGAGCAGAAGGTCACAGGTTCAAAGCCCAATCTTTTTTTCCCCCAATTAAACAGTGATAGTAAGGGCACACCTTTCCTGGCGAGGACATATGCAATGGCAATACGTCTATCTTTACCCCACTGAGCACAGACACCAGGAACAGGGCCAGTACCCAGAGCAGAATCACACAAATGCCGTCCTGGTGGGGCACAAACCAGTCAAGTTCCATGATGGCACTCATACAAATGCCTGTGCTGTATATCTATGCACCACACCCCATGGTATGTAGATGTAGCTCATGCATATCCATGAGGGACAGCAGGTAAGTCAGAACAGTGTGATGCAAACCTGGACTGGAGTTGGGAATCTGTGCCGTAAAGCAGCAGCCATCAAGGGCAGACACACCCACACCCACACCCACACCCACAGGCCTCATTGGCCAATGTCTCCTGGAGAGGCAGACCATTGGACCCTGCATGCATCTCCCAAAACTAGCAATTGCATAACCTACCAATATCACCCTACACCTGAGGTATACGATGCACAGCTCTGAGACGTTTGCTAGTTCCGCACATACTGCTAGTTGACCCCATCCGAACAATCTGTTAGGTGTTTGCGGTGCATGCTCCAGGCCTGGCCTCTGACGGTGTTTACCACCCTGGGGAGTGGCCACCAGCTGTACTGCCTATCATATCCATGCCTTGCCGTGCTCAGGACCGGTTTTGGTGGGCAAGGCTGATTACCTCCTCAATAGTAGTACCATGATGGCATAGGTGTGGAAGTGGGTGTCTGTCTATACAGTGGGTGTTGGCTGCAAGCCCCTTCCACAGCCCACACTGCCAGCACTGTTGCCAGTATTGGCCAATGTGCATAATGAGGTGCAAGGTACCATGGGTATAGCCAGGACAGGGTGGCCTGGCCAGGATGCATCTGCACCGGGCATAGGGCACTGGCAGGGACACTGTAGTGTCCGGCCACCAAATACACAGACAGGGTGGCCAAAGCATGTCCCTCTGGGAGATCACGCTCACCCTGACTGTGTAGTGACCACAGCATGGCTAGGCACCCCTCATAGTGCTATACAGTCTTTCTTTCATGTGATAGATATGGGTATCTATTTGGGGCCCAGTCACTGAGTTATCTGCTTGCTATGTATGCTGGCAGCCCAGTTCTGGGTGCATGTGTCTCCACTGGGAACATGCACTATGGACCAACCAGCAGACTGTTTGTAGCTGGTATGTGTCTTGCTGGAATGGCTTGCAGAGTGCAGTTGGCTTGCTGCAGGGGAATGCCTGGTGGTGGGGTGCAACCTACCATAACCTGGTCATATGTTTGTGTGTTATGGCTGTGTATGGGGGGGTGTTCCTCAGCAGGACTGGGGTTGATGTTGCCGTCTACTGCCACCTTTACAGGGAGGTAGAGTGTGGATCTCTTGATGGAGGACCATGTTTGCCACGGAGGGGGGGGGGGGGCGTGCCTGACTGGGATATCCATGGTGTTTGTGCAGAAACTAGCTATCTTACACATTAACACTGCTTTGGAACTCCCGCTTGGCCTCCATCAGCCATGGAAGGTGTTGTGGACCTGGTCCTGGGCGCCTCATTGCACACTCAGGGTGAGCCCAGAACCCGCACGATGTAACAGTGTGTAGCTACTTTGTGCCAGTAAAACACCCGGTCAGTGCCCCCTACCAGCCTGAGTTACTGTGTGGGTGCACCCGGTCACGCCCCCCAACAGGGCCGAGGTGCTGTGGGTGTGCATTCCCCATCTTGTGTCCATCTGTGGACAGCTAATTTGCATGTGCAGTGCATCATGGGTATGTGTGGCCTAACCCTATCCTGTTTACACTGGCAGACTGTCTGTGAGGTGACGTGCAGGCTATCTGCAGCCAGCCAGGGGCTTCCTTACAGCTATGGAGCTGTAGCCCAATGGTTACGTCACTGCCTGTGCAGCCAGAGGTCATGGGTTCAAACCCACAGTGGGGTTTTGTGAGACAGGTGTTCAAAGCATTTTCTTAATTTACTGTACATATGTTGATGCCAGCAATGACACCCTCAGTGTACTGTACCCATAAGGTGCCTCTGAGGGTGCTTTATGGGGCGCCCTATAGGGCACTGTATGGTTGTCATCCATATAGGGTGCACCATACATTATCCTGTGTCGCAACATACATGCTGCCCTATAGGGGACATTCTAGGGTGCCTTGGCGGACGGTGCACTGTAACATGTGCCTTATGGGCGGCCCTATATTAATATGCTGTGAGTGTGCGTTTGCTAGTAGTTATCACAAAATAAAATTAAACAGCCTCCTACAGCTCTCCCCAACATAAAACATACTGCCTCAGCTAGCCTTTTCCCTGGGCATTGTGAGGGATTGAACCTGTGGCCCCTGCACCATTGCTCTGTGTCTTGACCATTGTGCTGTGGTTCTGTTCTGGTGTTTGTGCAGCAGCGCACAGCCTTGTAGCCATCGGAGCGCCGTCTTGTTGCGCACAAAATTACAATTAACAGCGTGCCGCCTTCTGGCGTGAAACATTACCAGCGCCCAACATGGGCATGCCCCTTAAAATACTGCCTCAGCCAGCTGTCTTCAATGGGCACTGTAGGGAATTGAACCCATGATGCCTGCACGTGTGGGCAGTGTCTTAACCATTGTGCTATGGCTCCATTCTTGTTATTTACACATCAGCGCGCCACTTATCCCTCCTACTATTGGGCTGCCCCCTCACACATCAGCGCGCCGCCTTCTGCCCACCGGCTCGCCGCCTTCTGTTGCCCAATTTTATCAGCGCGCCACCCTCTGCCGCCCAACCTTAACAGCGCGCCGCCATCTGTCACCCACAATAAACAGTGCGCCGCCTCATGCCGTTTAAAAAAATAAGTGCGCAGCCTTCTGCCGCCCATAATCAATATGCCTCCTACAACACTTTTGCCCATAAAAGTTGCTGCCTCAGCTGGTCTTTTTGGTTGGGTGCAATGGGGGTTTGAACCCCTGGCCCCTGCACCATGGGTCAATGTCTTCACCGTTGTACTACGGCTCTGTTGTTTGGTTATGCAGCAGCGCCCCACTTAGCCTTCCCACGCGCTAATGTGGGACCCGCACATTAGCGCGACACACACACGTATGGTCCGTTTTTTTTCCTTTTTTCTGCCTGGCCCGCCCACTCCTTATATGGCACCAGCACACTAACGGGAACCCGCACAGCAACGGTGTTTAGTAAACATGCCCCATAGTGTCACTAACATAAACATAAACTTCTCCTCCGCTTTCTTCCTACCCTGTCCTTCCAGAATAAAGTATAGCCTGGTATAATTACATCTCAGTCATGGTTCTGTGAACCATGTCTCTGTAACCGCTACTAAATCCAAGTCAGTCTCTTCCATTAAGCCTCAACATCTGGGATCTTATTTCTCTTACTACGGGCATTTATGCACACTGTTTCCCAGATGTTGCCCTTTTTACCCATTTTAACTGAGGTAATTAATGTTTTACTTACCTGAGGGCTTTCACTTACTTCGGGTAATCCCATCCCCATTGAACCTAGTTTAAAGCCTTCTTCAGTGTCTGCTGCGAAAGACACTTTCTCTTCTTGGACAGTACTACTACTACATATCATTTGTAAAGCTTCACAAGGCGTATGCAGCACTGTACAAGCACGTGTAAAAGACAATCTCCAGGAACAAGCAGGAATGAGTCTTCACATATGGGTACGTCGGTACCGACGGAGTCCGCGCGGGAACGCTTCCCAGCGTCCAATCAGAAAGCTTTTGGAAGCATCCCAACACGCCTGCACGCTGCCTTCCCGCCTTCCCAACTGCCTCTCCTCAGTTTTCGTTTTTCCGCGGAGCCGGCAGGACGTTCTCCTGTCACCGCAGAAAATTCTTCTTTTATTTTTTAGTTTTCTTGTGGTCGCGGCTGCCTTCCCCGACGCCACCGGTACCGCCGGTGTTTCTTTCTTATTTTCTTGTAAAATTTTTTCCTTAAGGAATATAAAATTTCTTGTTAGTGTTCACGGTTATCAAGCCTTCTAGGCCTCTCCATTTTTCCTCATGGAACCGCCAGTCATTTTCCCCAGGAAATGTACAAACTGTGGCGGTACAACTTTATTTTTAGACACTCACAATTGGTGTCTAACCTGCTTGGGTCCTGACCATTGTCCTCCGGAGCCTTCGGGCACCAGTGCTGTGAGAAGCAGTTTTCAACATCGAGTTCCCCTCGACACGCGGTCCCCTTCCAACTTCAGGGCACTGACTATATCTTCTTCTACACAGGATCAGGTAACCCAAAAACAGTCTGTTAAGACTAGCCAGTCCTCAAGCGGCAGTTCTCATGCACAGCATAGAGATGCCTCCGGCCTTGCCCTCGAGAATCTACTGGTTTCAAAACCCCGGTGGGAGTCTTCGGCCTCCAAAGCCTGTGTGGGGTTTCAGGTTGTTCCTGAGGTTCACCCTTCACAGAACATACCTGAGCCATGTCCGGTGGTGGCATCCGCTTCGAGCGGTACCGATACCCCGGCATCGGCACTGGTGTTGGATGAAATATTCCTCACCGAGGATCGTTGTTTGGCGTCTCTGGTACCTACGGGGCCAGTGGATATGCTTCAGATCAATTTTACAGTATCGGTATCGACACCGATACGAGTTCCGACGTCAGTACCCTCCAGACGTGCATCGATAGACTCGCTTCCTTCGATGCCGAGTCTAGAATCGATCTCCAGTCTGGAGGACTGGGTACCGACTCGCCTTGGTACCGACTCCCGTCGGTACCGAAGGCTCGGTTCCGATACCTCGGATCCGCAACCCTCGGTTCCACCGATACCGTTAGAGTTGCCACCGGCTGGTTTTCTTCCTCCGGCATCAGATTCGGTACCGAGATCGGTACCGACATCCACAGTGCCTTTACAGTCGGTACCTTCCATGCTCCACTCATCAGGATCGCTTCCCTCGATGCCGAGTTTGGAATCGATTCTAAGCATGGACGATATGTTACCGACTGTTGCTGGTTCTGTCCTGCAGTACCAGCGACCACTATCTAAGGATCCCATTCTGCCCCATTCAGGATCTTCTGTTCCTATATACTGGAATAGATCCATTGGTGCCAATGCTAGTTCTTCATCAGATCTAGCCTATCCAGGGGGAATTCCCTCCAGGGATCTTTCTTTCAAGACTTTCCTCCTGGATATGGCAAAATCACTTGCCATTCCTGTCCCTGGACAAGATCCTACACAAGGGAGTACAGAATACCTCTCTGTTCCTAACGAAGCAAAGGAAAATATAATGCTTCCTTTGCATCATTCTTTGCAGGATCTCCTTCTACGAATGTGGGAATCTCCTTTAAAGGTACCCCCACTTTCCAAAGCAACTGATCTTCTATATCAGGTGCCCCCCTCTCCAGGTTTTCAAAGGACTCAACTTCCTCATCATTCCATTGTAGTGGAATCAGCATTGAGGCGAGTGAAGAGTACTAAAAAGCACTCTTCTTGTCCGCCAGGTCGTGAGTCTAAGACACTAGATGCCTTTGGACGTCAAACCTTCCAGACATCCATGCTTTCAGCAAGGATTCTCTCATATATTTTTTATATGGGTCTTTCTCTTGAGGAGATCACAAAGCAATTACATCTTTTGGCTCCTTTGCTTCAGGAGCCCAGACGTACAGACTATTCCTCACTGGTTAGTCATATTCAGAATATCTCTAAGTTCCTTACTCGTGCTACCCTAGACTCCTTTGAGTCTGTTAGCAGAACTTCTGCTATAGCTATAGGGGCACGACGTAGAGCCTGGCTTCAGGCCTCAGACTTGGACAAATGGGCACAGGAAAGACTGGGAAATACTCCTTGTACTGGAGAGAATCTCTTCAACAGGGAGTCTTTACTTCAGGTTACTCAGTTCTCCACTGACTTTCCTTTTTCCAGAGGCTGCTCTGCGCCTTCTTCTTTCCCAGTAGGTAGGAAATGTCCTACCAAACTTTCAACCCCTAAGGGGAGAAGGTTTTAGCCATCATCTGCCCATCATTCAGATGTCCCTAAACAGGGGAAACATCGTTCTAGTCTGAGCAATCCACAACCTCAACAGGGTCAACAAACCCAGCAGTTGCAGGGTTTTAAATAGATCATTGCCCCTTTGTTTGGGGGGTTGGGGTGGCAGTCTGCTTCTTTTCACTTGAAGTATCTGCACTAATTTTATCCTAACCTACTTAGATATCTTTTCATGAGACATCTTTTCTTAAGAATCTTCATGATGATCATGCCCATACTTAACAGATTTTCCTCTTCCTCGTGGAGGAGAGGGAGAGGTAACAACTATCAATAGACAGTTGTTTCCATCTACTGGCATGTATCATCTCACCTGTTGGAGATTTCCTCCATAGTTGGTCTCCTGAAACTCTATCTTACCTCCCTCTTACTACAACATTTGCTTTGTAAGAGTGACTTTCTATACGGGTAAGCCCCTATGGTCCTCTACCTCTTCTACCGGGGGATTCTCCCTTCTGGAGTTCTCTCCCCCTTGTTACCTTAGGGCAGCTCCTCAGACAATAGGAAGTCCTACCATGTCTGCTGGTTTTTCTCTTTCCCAATATACAGAGTAGGGGAAAGAAATTTTCTATGCTGCCCTCATAGTTGCTGCAGATGCGAAAAATTCTAGTGGTTACGCCACAGGTTTTGTTCACTACACAACCAGGGCTTCCTCTCCACTAGCAATCCTCCTAACCTCAGTACTAAGTCCCAAACAGGTTATCAACCTCGCTGGGAATCCCTGTTTCACAGTTTGGTTGGGTTATCTTATATTCTTTGCCCTTTGTCCTTGGCAGAATAGTTGGTTACCTGCTGGTTGTCCACATTCCTCACCAGGGATTGTCCACAGCCAGTTTTTTCTTCTAACCAACCTGCAGCATGCTCTCTGCAACTCTACAGGGTAGCTTTGCACTATAGGCCCTTCCTAGAGAGCATCAATATCTTGCCTAGCAGATAACCCCAGATGGTTACAAGTGTTTCCCCCAGTCATATTCATGCCTGGCAGGTATTCTACCCTTTCCATCTTATCTTAAATCTCTGTTAAGGCATAAGCCTCAGGCTTTTCATTACGTGAAAGCCTAGAAGAGGGGCCAACTCCCTAGCTTGGCCCATATTGCCGGGGATTTTTCCCATCAGGGATAAAGTTTTTTCTGGCAACTAGAGGACATCTAATACCCATCTCGCCCTCATAGGCGAATCACTAGGGTATCTTCCTCTAGTAGCCTTCTCTATCCAATCTCCATACCACAGTTCTGGAGATATCTGGACTTCTGGCCTACAGACTAATGTTATCCTCTGCCATCTTCAGGTAGGCCCTCCTGGTTATTCAACAGCTCAAATTCTACAAAGAATTAAGCCACCCCTTTGTCAAGGACAACCTTCCTCTGACTATAACAGTCATAACCAGGAGGAGAGGAGTTTTTCCTGTTTATCTACTCAAGTAGGTGTCAGCCTTCTTGTTGTCAGATGAATCTCCCTCTCTCCCTCTAGGGTGATGGGGATCTTGGAACATCTCTCCATCCATATACCTGGAGACATGTCTCCGTATGCCGTCCTATTCTTCTGGGTATATATATATATATATATACTATCTATATCTATCTGTGTGTCTTCTGCCCATATATATATATCTCTTATGGATATATGCATATATGCCCTATATGTGTATATATTTCGGTATATATATATATATATATATATGTATTTACATATATATATATATTTATAGGCATATGAGATTTATTTTTAGATAGATCTGTATCCATCTACTTATCTATCTATCTGTTAGGTTCAGATATCCTTACATTTCTATAGGATCCTGACAGATGGGCACTACCCCTATCAATGCTGTTCCGGCATATTTAGGGGGCTACACCTATAACCACTTCCTGTGGTAATTAATAGCCCTTTTCTTTACCTTAACCTTTTCGGTTTAGGTGCTCCTGAAGCTCTCCATGTACCTTCTCTTTCCTAAGTGACCCCATTTAGGAAAGACATTGCGGAGCTTCAGTTGCTCTAAAGCTTAGCGCTTCTGAGTCTGTTCTTACTTTCTTATCAGATACAAGGGTCTCCATACCCTTTCTCCCTATATGGACTGATCCAACCCCAGTCCAGTTAGGGCAGACTCATTTTTTCTCTTAGACCAAAACAGCTTAAACTTTAATTCAATAGTCCCTTCTGCGTCTCTGCTGAAGCTCTACTTTTTATACTACCCCAGTTTTTTCCCCTGGGGCTATTTTTTCTAACCCTGAAGGGTTCTGGCCTCCACTTGTTTTTGGTCTACTTTGTTACCTCTACTTTACAGTGAGGTACCCCTTGAGCATATTCACTGGCTCTTTTATCAGATCCATATGGAGCTCAGTGCACCTGTGCAATACCAAAAAGGGAGGTCCAGATCACAATATTTTACTACTAAATGCCCTCGATACAGGGTCTTCCCTTTTGAAGCCCTGTTCTAGCCAGCTGTTCTACAGCTCCTTTTCTATATTCAACTCCTGCCCTCCATCCCCAGGATGCCTGAGGTCCTGAGGTATAGCATGGCTCGTTCTAGACTTGCAACATGCTAGGACTCTCTCCGGGCATATGATCTGGGGAGCCCCCATATGTGAAGACTCATTCCTGCTTGTTCCTGGAGATAGCACAGTTACTTACCTTTAACAGGTGATCTCTGGGAACAGCAGGAATAAGTCTTCATAATCCACCCACCTCCCCTAGGAGTTGCCTTTCTCTATCTCTATCTTTCCCTCCCTTGCTTCACTCTCTCTCTCTTTGTCTCAGCTGTAAAACTTAACCGAGGAGAGGCAGTTGGGAAGGCGGGAAGGCAGCGCGCAGGCGTGTTGTGATGCTTCCAAAAGCTTTCTGATTGGACGCTGGGAAGCGTTCCCGCGCGGACTCTGTCAGTACCGACGTACCCATCTATGAAGACTTATTCCTGCTGTTCCCAGAGATCACATGTTACAGGTAAGTAACTGTGCTGTCCCTGATTATCAATGTATTCTAGACAAACTACACAGCAGCTGAGGACAAGGATATATCATAGAAACATAGAAAAATGACGACAGAAAAAGACCACATGGCCTGTCTAGTCTGTCCTTTCATATCGACAACTACAACAGTCCCCTTTTTTCCTTTAGATATCCTCTGTGTTTGTCCCATGCTTTTTTGAATTCAGATACTGTCCTCATCTCTACCACCTCCACTGGGAGACTATTTCACGGATCCACCACTCTATCTGTAAAGACATATTTCCGCATATCATTCCTGAATCTATCCCCTTTCATCCTCATCCCATGTCCCCTCGTAGCAGAACTTGCTTTCAATTGAAAGAGGCTCTTCTCCTCTGCATTTATGCCGTGGAGGTATTTAAACGTCTCAATCGTATCAACTCTATCCCGCCTTTCCTCTAAGGTGTACATATAAAGATCCTTAAGTCTGTCCTCATATGCTTTATAATGAAGACCACTAACCATTTTAGTAGCCACCCTCTGTATTGACTCCATCCTGTTTATATCCTTTTGAAGGTGCGGTCTCCAGAATTGCACACAGTACTCCAAATGAGGTCGCACCAAAGACTTATACAGAAGCACTATCATCTCCTTTTTTCTGCTAGTCATTCCTCTCCGTTTGCACCCAAGCATCCTTCTAGCTTTTGCTGTCGCCTTTTCTACCTGTTTATCTACTTTAAGATCATCATACACAACCACGCCTAGGTCCTGCTCTTCTTTAGTGGACAAAAGTACTTCATTCCCTTTACTATATGGCTCCCTTGGATTGCTGCAGCCCAAATGCATGACTTTGCATTTTTTTATATTAATTATATAGGGAAATGGTAGGGAAACACATAGGAGACTAAGCGGATCAGGATCCTAAAGCGGCTTCTAAAAGGTGAGTTTTCAGCATGGATTTGAAAAGGGCGATAGACGAAGCCTGTCACACAAGGTAGTTTGTTCCAGGCATAAGGAGCAGCAAAGTGGAAGGATTGAAGTCTGGAGTTGGCAGTAGAAGAGAAGGGCACTGCCAGAACAGCGGTGTTCCTGAGGAGGGGTGTAGGGAGAGATACTGTAAGAGAGGAAAGGTAGTGAGGAGCAGTAGAATGAGCAGCACAGTAATTATAATGGGTGATTTCAATTACCCCGGTATTGCCTGGGTCAGTGTCACGGCAGGACATACTAGGGAGATAAAGTTTCTAGATGAAATAAATGACTGCTTCTTGGAGCAGCTGGTTCATGAACTGACCAGAGGGGAAGCCATTTTAGACTTAGTCATTAGTGGAACACCAGATCTGGTGCAAAAGATAAGTGTGTTGGGGCCACTTGGCAATAGTGATCATAGCATGATTGCGTTCGTTGTAATTAATGGAGGAGGGATGGTAAGGAAATCCACAGTGCTACCTTTTAACTTTCAAAAGGGAGACTATAATAAAATGAGGAAAATAGTTAAGAAAAAACTAAAAGGAGCAGTTGCAAAGGTCAAAGACTTACATCAAGCTTGGGTGTTGTTTAAAAATACTATCTTGGAAGCCCAGACCAGCTGTATTCCAGGCTTTAAGAAAAGTAGAAGGAAGTCCAAAAAACTGCCAGCATGGTTTATAGGTGAGGTCAGAGAGGCTGTTGTTGCCAAAAAAAGCATCGTTCAGGAAATGGAAAAAAGAGCCAAATGACAAAAACTGGAAACAACACAAGCACTGGCAAGGGATTGATAAGGCAGGCAAAGAGAGAATTTGAGAAGAAACTTGCTGTGGAAGCAAAAACGCATAATAAAGACTTTTTCAAGAACATTCGTAGCAAAAAACCTGTGAGTCAGTTGGACCATTAGATGAGAGAGAGGTAAAAGGGGCAGTAAGAGGGGACAAGGCTATCACGGGGAGACTGAATGAATTCTTTGCTTGGGTCTTTACTGTGGAAGATGTAGGGATGTTACCCATGACTGAAGTGGTATTTAAAGGTGATACTGCGGAAGAGTTGAAAGAAATATCGATACACAGGGAAGATATATTACAACTATTCGATAAACTGAAGAGTAGCAAATCACCTGGACCGGATGGTATACATCCAAGGTTGTTGAAAGAACTGAAATATGAGATTGCAGACCTGCTATTAGTAATCTGTGAACTATCATTAAAATCATCTGTAATACCTGAAGATTGGAGGATGGCCAATGTAACGCCAATTTTTAAAAAGTGTTCCAGGGGTGATCCAGGAAACTACAGACCAGTGAGCCTGACGTCAGTACCAGGAAAAATGGTAGAAACCATCATAAAGAACAAAATTACTATACATGTAGATAATCATGGCTTAATGGGAGACAGCCAACATGGCTTTAGACAACTACTACTACTACTATTCAGCACTTATAGAGCGCCATGCACGCAGCGCTGCACAGCTAGCCTACAAGAGGTAGCCAGCATACAAGAGACAGTCCCTTCCAATCAGAGTCATGCTCATCGGAGCTTACAATCTAGTTAGAACAGTACAGAGCATTAGTCAGTTCAGCGTGGGGTACGGTGTGGTACAGTATGGATTATAATTTGGTCATAAACTTTGACGGGGGTTAGGGTAAGATGAGGATGGAAGTCAGGATCTGAATGCAACGGTGAAGAGGTGGGTCTTCAATCAGGATTTGAAGAGGGCTAGGGAGGATGCCTGGCGCACAGACGCAGGTAGGCTGTTCCAGGCGTATGGTGCAGCAAGGTGAAAGCGCATTCGGGAGTTCGCCGTGCGGGTGAACGGCATTGATAGAAGTAATTTGTCAGCGGAGCGCAAATTTTGAGAGGGGACGTAGGGAAAGATAAGAGGTATTGAGGGGCCATAGAGTGAATGCATTTATAGGTCAGTAGGAGAAGCTTGAATTGGATGCAGAATTGGACAGGAAGCCAGTGAAGTGACTTGAGAAGAGGAGTAATGTGGGCATGGCGAGGCTGGCAGAAGGTTAGTCAAGCAGCGTGATTTTGTATAGATTGAAGGGGAAGGAGGTGGCTCACGAGGAGACCAGTGAGGAGTAGGTTGCAGTAATCGAGGCGAGAGGAAATTAAGGAGTGGATAAGGGTTTTGGTAGTGTATTCAGAGAGGAGGGGCAGATTTTGCTGATGTTTTAGAGAAAGAAACGGCAGGTCTTAGCTACAAGCTGGATATGAGCGGAGAAGAAGAGAGAGGTGTCAAAGATAACCCCTAGACTGCGGGCTGAGGGAACAGGAAGTATAGTAGATCCATCCACATGGACTGAGAGAGGAGGAAGTGGGGGGGGGGGGGGAGAGTTGGGTGGAAAGACAAGGAGTTCAGTCTTGGCCATGTTCAGTATTAATCGTCGATGAGACATCCAGGCAGCGATGTCTGAAAGACAGGCAGAGATCTTGGACTGGATTGCTGGAGAAATATTAGGTGTAGAGAGGTAGATTTGGGAGTCATCGGCATAGAGATGGTACTGAAAGCCATGGGAGGAGATAAGCACGCCAAGGCCTTGGGTATAGAGAGAGAAAAGGAGGGGGCCCAAGACAGACCCCTGGGGTACACCTACATGGAGCGGGGTAGGGGAGGAGGAGAAGCCACCAGAGAATACACTTAATGAGCGATGGGAGAGGTAGGAGGAGAACCAGGATAGTACGCAGTTCTTAAAGCCAAGCGAGGAGAGGGTTGTGAGGAGAATGTTGTGGTCAACGGTGTCAAAGGCAGCAGAAAGGTCAAGAAGGATGAGGATAGAATAGAGGCCCTGAGATTTAGCCAGGAAAAGGTCATTGGTGACTTTTGTGAGTACCGTTTCAGTGGAGTGTAGGGGACGGAAGCCAGATTGTAATGGGTCCAAGAGGGCCTGGGAGGTGAGGAAGTCGAGGCAGCGACGGTGGACTGCTCATTCTAATAGTTTGGATATGAAGGGAAGGAGGGAGATGGGTCAATAGTTAGAAGGGCATGTGGGATCAAGTGAGGGTTTCTTGAGGAGGGGTGTGACAACAGCATGTTTGAAGTCAACGGGGACAGTTGCAGTGGAGAGTGAAAGGTTGAGGATGTGAGTGATGGAGGGGACAATGGTGAGGGAGATGGAATGTAGGAGATGGGTGGGGATAGGGTCTGATGAACAGGTGGTGGGTTTGGAGGAAGAAAGGAGGAGAGTGCGGTTTCTTCTTCGGAGATTGGAGGGAAGGAGGAGAGGGTGGCAGTGGGAGTATGGATGGGGGAGGAGAATTGGGGAGGAGGGGAGGTAGATGAGGGGGTAGGGAATTGGAGGATAATCTTGTGGATTTTGTCATGGAAGTAGTCGAAAGGGAGGGCGGGATCGGGGGCGGGGGGGACGACCTTGAGAGAATTGAGGGTATTAAAGAGACAGCGAGGAGCAGAGGCAAGGGAGTTGGTCAGAAGGATGTAGTAATCTTGTTTGGCAAGTGCTAAGGCTGACTGGAAGGAGCCAAGCATGAATTTGAAGTGTAGAAGGTTTTTCGGGGAGCAGGATTTGGACCAAGCTCGTTCGGCAGAACGGGCGCAGATTCATAGGCGAAAGCCAGGGTTGTGTAGTAGATCGTTTGACAGGACGTGGCGTGGGAGGGGCAAGAGAGTCAAGGGCTGAGGATAGTGTAGCATTGTATGAAGATAATGCCTTGTCAACGGACTTGGAGGATAAAATGGAGGAAACAGATGGAGAAATGGTGGAGGAGAGAGTCAGGGGATCAATATTATGAAGGTTTCTAAATAGGTCGGAGGAGACAGGACGAGGTTGTGACGGTGGAAACTGAACAGTAAATGTTAAGAGGTGATGGACAGATGAGGTAAGGGTTGATTTGCGGAAGTTTGAAGGAAAGGAATTGGAGAAGAGTATTAGGTCCATGCAGTGGCTGTGTAGGTGTGTGGGGGCAGTGGAGCAAAGTTGGAGGTCAAACAAGGAGGTAAGAGTGAGGAACTTTGAGGTATGGGGGTCGGAGGGGTTGTCGATGTGAATGTTGAAATCGCCAAGAATAACAGTAGTGGAGGAAGGATCTATAAAGGCAGAAAGCCAGGAGTCAAAGACGGTAAAGAAGGTTGATTTGGGTTTGTCGGGTGGGCGATACTCGGAGGGGAAGTGGTGTGAGGAGGCGAATAGAGTGGACTTCGAAGAAGAGGGGGGAGTGTGATTGGGGTGGCAGGAGGGGTTGGAATTGGCAGGAGGGAGAGAGTAGGAGGCCAATGCCACCACCGCGACCAGTAGATCGAGATGTATGGGAGAACTGGTAGCCCCCATAGCAGAGAGAGGGAATGGATGCGGTGTCGTCTGGGGGGAGCCAGGTCTCGGTCAGGGCAAGGAGGTGTAGGGCATTAGAGATAAAAAGATCGTGAATAAAAGGGTTTTTTTTAATGACTGAGCATGCGTTCCATAGGGCGCATGAAAACGGGAGAGAGGAGGGGGGAGGAGAGGGATGTGGATAAGGTTGGATAAGATCTTGTCTTACTAATCTGTTATGTTTTTTTGAAGGTGTGAATAAACAGGTAGACAAAGGTGTCTCTGGACTTTCAGAAAGCTTTTGACAATGTTCCTCATCAGAGACTTTTGGCAAAACTAAAAAGTCATGGGATAGGAGGCAGTGTACTATTGTGGATAAGGAACGGGTTAAAAGATAGAAAGCAGAGGATAGGGCTAAATGGCCAATTTTCCCAATGGAAAAGGGTGAATAGTGAAGGACCCCAGGGATCTGTGCTGGGTCCGCTGCTTTTTGACATATTCATAAATGACCTGGAAAAGGGAATAATAAGTGAGGTTATCAAATTTGCAGATGACTCAAAACTATTTAAAGTTGTTAAAACCTAAGAGGATTGTGGAAAATTGCAAGTGGATCTTGATAAATTGGAAGACTGGGCAACCAAATGGCAGATGAAATTTAATGTGTACAAGTGCAAAGTTATGCACCTAGGAAAGAACAACCCAAACTATGGTTACACGATGCAAGGTTCCACATTGGGAACAAAGATTTAGGCATCATCGTGGATAACATGTTAAAACCCTCCGCTCAGTGTGCAGCGGCGGCCAAGAGAGTAAATAGAATGCTAGGTATCGTAAGGAAAGGAATGGAAAATAAAACAAAGGATATTATAAAGCCTCTGTATTGTTCCATGGTGCGATCGCACCTTGAATATTGTGTGCAATTCTGGTCGCCGTATCTTAAAAAGTATATAGTGTCATTACAAAAGGTACAGAGAAGAGCCACCAAAATAGTAAAGGGGATTGAAGGATACTCCTATGAAGAGAGGCTAAAAAGGTTAGGGCTCTTCAACCTGGAAAAGAGACAGCTGAAGGGAGATATGATAGAGGTGTATAAATTAATGAATGGAGTGGAACGGGTAAACATAGCTCGATTGTTTACGTCATCAGAATATAAAAAGACTAGGGGACATGCAATGAAGCTACAGGGTAACCTATTTAAGACTAATAAGAGAAGATATTTTTTCACTTAACGTGTAATCAAACTCTGGAATTTGTTACTGGAGGATGTAGTAAAATCTGTTAGTGTAGCTGGGTTTAAAAAAGGTTTGGACAAGTTCCTGGAGGAAAGGTTCATAAACCATTATTAAAAGGGACCCAGGATATCACTGCTTGACCCAATACAAGCATTGAGGAACATGTGTCTTTTGAGAAGACTGCTAGATACTTTTGACCTATATTGGCCACTGTTGGAAACAGGATACTGGGCTTGATGGACCTTGGTCTGACCCAGTAGGGCAAATCTTATGTTCTTATGCTCTTATGAGTGCACTTATAGGTCAGAAGGAGAAGTTTGAACTGAATACGTAAATGAATAGAGAGCTAGTGAAGCGACTTGAGAAGAGGGGTTATTTATTTATTTATTTACATTCTCTTATATACTGTGCTATTCTGCATCAGTGCGGTTTACATTGAACAAACTGAAATTACATTGAACAGGGCATTATAACTTGGAGATAACTGTTTTACAGGGAACATGGGCTGTGGAGGGTTAAGTGGTTTGCCCAAGACCACAAGGAGCACCTGTGGGACTAGAAAACCCAGTCCTTCCATCCCAAGGTTGCTGTCCTCTAGTGGGATTTGAACCCCTGACCTTCTGGCCTGAAGTACCTTGCCCCAACCACTAGGCCACTCCTCCACTCCAATAGATAGGTTATATGAGCTTATCGAGGCTGGTGAAAGATTAGCTGCGCTGCAGAGTTTTAAACAGATGGAAAGGGAGAGCAATGATTCAGAGTGAGACCAGCAAGGAGGAGGTTGCAATAGTCTAGACAGGAAGTCCCTAAAGAGTGTATAATTTTCTTAGTAGTTTGTGTAGAAAGGAAGGGATGAATTTTGAAAATGTTATAGAGAAAGAAGTGACAGGTTTTAACTATCGGTTGGATGTGTGCAGAGAAAGAGAGAGTAGAGTCAAAGATGACCCCAAGGTTGCGAGCTGAGGAAACAGGGAGGAGTATAGTTTTACCCATAGAAATAGAGAAGGGAAGAAGGGGGAGGTGGAATTAGGGGGAAAATAAGTTGTTCAGTTCTGGCCATGTTCAATTTGAGACTATGGTGAGATGTCCAGGCAGTGATGTTGAATAAGCATGCAGAAGTCTGGGCCTGGATTCCTGGAAAGATTTCAGGTACAGAGAGGTAGATCTGAGAGTCTTCAGAATAAAAATGATACTGAAAGCCATGGGAGGAAATAAGTGAACCAATGGACTGTGTGTAGAGAGAGAAAAGGAGAGGTCTCAAGACAGATCCCTGAAAGCAGGATGGCAGTAGAGGAAGAACCACCAGAACATATAGTAAAAATGTGATGGGAGAGATAAGAAGAAAACCAGGAAGGAATGGAGCCCTTAAATCCAAGCGAGGACAGGGTATCGAGGAGAAGGTTGTGATCAACAGTGCTAAAGGCAGCAGAAAGGTCAAGAAGAATGATTATGAAGTCGAGGCCTTTGAATATGGTGATAAACAAGTCACTGGAGACTTTGGCAAGAGTCATTTCTGTGGAATGTAGAGAACGAAAACCAGATTGCAGTGGGTCTGGAGGGTCTTGAGAGGAAAGAAAGTAGACAGTGGAATTTTTGAAGGAAAGAGGCCAATAGCTGGAAGGACAGATAGGATCTAGTGAAGGCTTTTTATGAAGAGGTGTAACCACAGCATGTTTGAAAGCCAGAGAAACAGTTGCAGTGGAAAGCGATAGGTTGAGGATATTACAGATGGAAGGAATGATGGCGGAAGAGTCAGTGTGGAAGAGAGAAGATTTGCAGTTTCCTACTACTACTACTACTGAACATTTATATAGCGCTACAAATCTACGCAGCGCTGCACAAACAAGTAAGAGACAGTCCCTGCTTATCAGAGCTTACAATCTAGTCAAGACAAACACAGAAGGTGTAGGCAGGGATAAAGCATGGGAAGGAGAAGTAGATCAGGAGAGTCAACATCCGTAAGCAGCAGCAAAGAGGTGAGTTTTCAGCCTGGATTTGAAGAGGGTAAGGGAAGGTACCTGGTGTACAGACACAGATAGTTTGTTCCAGGTGTATGGTGCAGCAAGGTGAAAGGAGCGAAGTCTGGAGTTAGCAGTAAAAAAGAAGGGCGCAGATAGGAGCAGTTTGCTGGAAGAGCGGAGTTTCTGAGGGGGGTTGTAAGGAGAAATAAGAGAAGAAAGGTACTGAGTTGCCGCAGAGTGAATTCATTTATAGGTCAGGAGGAGAAGTTTGAACTGGATGCGGAAACGGATAGGGTGCCAATGAAGTGACTTGAGAAGAGGAGTAATATGGGCATGACGAGGTTGGCGGAAGATTAGTCGCGCAGCAGAGTGTTGAACAGATTGAAGGAGAGAGAGATGATTCAAAGGGAGACAAGCAAGGAGTAGGTTACAATAGTCAAGACAGGAGGTGATCAAGGAGTGGATAAGCATTTTAGTAGTGTGTTCCGAAAGGAAGGGGCGGATTTTGCTAATGCTGTAGAGAAAGAAACGGCAGGTCTTAGCTACGAGCTGGATGTGTGTGGAGAAAGAGAGAGAGGAGTCAAAGACAACCCCCAGATTGCGGGCCGAGGAAACAGGGAGGATTACAGAGTTATCCACAGAGATTGGGAAAGGAGGAAGAGGAGGGGAGGTTTTAGGGGGAAAGATAAGACGTTCAATCTTGGCCATGTTCAATTTCAAGCAGCGGTGAGACATCCAGGCAGCAATGTCAGAAAGTCAGGCAGAGATCCGGTTCTGGATTGCCGGAGAGATTTCAGGCATAGAAAGGTAGATCTGGGAGTCATTGGCATACAGATGGTACTGAAAGCCATGGGAAGAGATAAGCGCACCAAGGGACTGGGTATAGAGAGAGAAAAGGAGCGGACCCAGAACATATCCTTGGGGTACACCAACTGGGAGCGGGGTAGCAGAGGAGGAGGATCCACCAGAACACACACAGAAGGATCGATGGAAGAGATAGGAGGAGAACCAGGATAGTACAGAGCCTGTAAAACCAAGCGAGGACAGAGTATCGAGAAGAAGGTTGTGGTCGACAGTGTCAAAAGCAGCAGAGAGGTAAAGAAGGATGAGGATGGAGTAAAGGCCCTTGGATTTCCTCCTCAGTGATTTCAGAAAAGGAAGAAAGGGTGACCGGAGGTGAGGGAAAGATTTATTTTATTTTATTTATTTATTTTCATTTCTTTTATACCGCGCTATTCAACATCAGTGCGGTTTACATAGAACATAAAACATACACATAGCACATAATGAAACTGTGTTTACAGGTAACAGGAAATAGAACTTGGATAACTTGGCGTAACTATTTACATCAGATTTTCATATTGTACAAGCTAAACTTATAAGTGTCTTATAATGGAGGTTTTGTCATGATATTTATATTAGATTGTAGGTGACGTTACTGTATCTTCGTCTATCTTGTAGTGCTGAAGGAATAGGTAGTGTTTCACTGCCTTCCTAAATTGGGCCAAGTCAGTTATTGCCCGTATGTGGGGTGGGAGAAAATTCCAGCTTCTTGGTGCACATAATTTGGTATTGAAGAGGGGGAAGATGAGGTGCATGTGACCCTGCAGAGAATTCAAGGCTAATCTTCTGAACTTTGTCATGAAAGTAGTCAGCCAAGGTCTGGGCAGATAGTGCAGGAGAGATTGGGGAACGAGGGAGCTTGAGAAGAGAGGTCAGCATAGCAAAAAGGCGGCGAGTGTCAGAGGCAAGAGAGTTAGTCAGATGGACATAGTACTCTTGCTTGACAAGAAGTAGGCCGACTGGAAAGAGGTTAGCATGAATTTGAAATGTAGGTAGTCAGCAAGCGTGCATGATTTAAGCCAAAGGCTTAAATAGATGGATACTATCTCTGCTCTGCAGCCCTTGGAAAATCATCCTATGGTCCAGGAAACCAAAACGCTCTCAATGACACCATCCACACATTCAACTCCAGAATGCAAGCTTTTCTGCCTCGGCCTTTCCCCTCAACAGGGAGGATTGACCAAAGCATCACCTGCACACCTTTCTGCTTCACCCTCTGTCTCAGAGCCATGAAGTCACTTTTGAGATGTTTGGAGGTCTACCTAGCAGTATCATTTGTGCCGACATAGATGAACAACATTGGATGATAGTCAGTAGGCTTAATGAATCTTGGCAAACACTCTGTAACATCTTGTATTTTGGCATCTGGCAGACAGCACACCTCTCTGGACATCAAATCTGATAATGGACGCCTCAGTACCCCTCAGTATAGAGTCACCAATCACCATTACCCTCTGCAACTTCCAAGACTGCATACTGGTTCTTCAGTTTGAGGGCTGGAGGAGTTGGGTTGTTGATTCCGCAGATTAAAGGGTGCTGTTTGCGCTTGGTTTTGAACCAGTGACCTTCTTTTACGTGGGAGGCAAACATGATAACCACTGCACTATAGAAACCTAAATTTTGATGTAGCCCTCAGTCAGTCAAGCGCATGCAAACATTACAGGCCATGTCATATATGTGAAATATATTACTACTACTACTACTTATCATTTGTATAATGCTACAAGAAGTGCACAGCACTGTACATATACAAGTAAGAGACAGACCCTGCTGATCAGAGCTTACATTCTAAATGTACACTTCTTTGGGCTGCAAAGTGAGTCCTCCATATCTTGCTCTAGTGGAGTGCCTAGGGTTTGAGTTGGAGCTCAGCATGTACTTTTACCTGCCTACATCCTCAAAGGAATCCCAGTTGGTGGCATGCAAAGTAATGGATGTTTGGGAGGGGGGATGTTGCATGCTTATATACTGGGCAATATTCATTCATTTATTTATTTGACTTTTTTTCTATACCTCTTTCCTAAAAGTCAAAGCAGTTTACAAAGAACATATAACAAGGAATGATTTACAAATAACGGTCATAAGAACTAGGGAACATGGACAGTACCTGGAACAAGTTGTCTGTCGTGTGGAATAACCTAAATCACAGACTAACATAGTGTTCCTTTTCGTCTCTCCGGGCCAGTCCAGGTACTGATGGGTGGTGAATCCCTTCTAGCAGCTGAGGACTGAATGCTGAAACGTTTGCTGGCAGATGCTATAGCTCCCTCTAGTGCCTGAAAGCCAGTCTTCAGTCCTCAGCAGCTGGAACGGATGTATATCTGGCAGGCTCCTGGAGAGATAAATTGACATCTATAGTGCATTAATTTAGGATCTTTTTGTTTTGCTGACTGAGCTTATTAAAGGGGACAGCTCAGACTTTCAAAGGGGATCCCTGCTCCCTGGTTCTAGCAGAGCTCCATAGCGGGATCTTCCCTTCTCTCTGCACAAAAGTGAGCACGTTCACGCTTCAGCGATCCTCTACTTTATTTGGGTTTTTTTATTTTCTAAATTTACCGGGGGCAGAGCCTGCTTCTGGAGGATCCGCTGATTCTCAGAGGGTAGGTAGGAGCTGGGAGCCCCAGTATCCTCTTCCCGGCGCTGTCCCTGTGCCTCTGTGCCTTGCTAGCAGCAGGTCTTCAGGCAAATCTTCGGCTCCTCGAGGTAAGCGGCGATACTACCTGCCTTAGCCCGGGGTCAGCTGGCTTCGTCTTGCTTCTCTAGGTGTTCTTTCGTGGCGGTTTTTTCTCCGGCGGTTTTGGCGGAAGCGCCATTTTCTTTTCGCTGGGGTTGCTCGTGGCGCTTTTTGGGCAGGATTTGTTTTTGATTTGTGGAAGCATGGAGGCTGCTGGATCGGCAGAGCTGTCGGGGGACCGGCTTCAGGCATCCTTGCCGAAATCGGGGTTGGTGGCCTCGTTGCCTTCAGCGGGTGCAGATTCTCCCGCGCTTTTGAAAACTTCCGGGAAAAGGAAGGCAAAATCTCACAAGTCTTCGGCTAAGGCGGAGACGGATGTCTGCTTGCCCCCTGCAGCCCAGGATTCAGGGAATTCTTTTTTTTCGCCAGATTTTATACTGGCTATGCATAAAGCATATCTTTTAAAGTTGTCTCAGCCAGTTGTCAGTCCGACAGCAGGGCTTCAGGAGACATTATTTCTTGAGCCTGGGCCGTCTGATCCGGGAGAGGGCTCCTCAGCGCAGCAGGGTGCAGTGATCTCCCCAGTAGCAATGGAACCTGGGATATCATGTCCTTCTCTCCCTGAGGAGGGGGAGATTGGCTCTGAGGAAGGTCTGGCCTCTGGAGTTAGAGGACGGGGAACTCGGGCCTGGTGAGGACCCCAATGTCTTCAGGGTTTTCCGTAAGGAGGAGCTCGGAGCGTTGATAGTGCAGTCACTTGCTGCTTTAAATCTTGTGCTGCCGGCTCAGCAGCAGGAGCCCCTAGAAGATCCATTATTGCAAGGGTTTAAACCGGAACAGCGGTGCTTTCCCATGCACCGGGTGATTAAGAAGATGATAGAGTCTGAGTGGGAGTGCCCTGAGGCTAGCTTACGGGGGGGCCGTAGCCTTTCCCGTCTTTACCCGGTTCCTCAGGAGGAGGAAGACTTCTTACGCATGCCAAAGGTGGACGCGCTGGTTTCGGCGGTCACTAAGAAAACGATTCCGGTAGAGGGCGGGGCTGCCCTCAAGGATGTTCAGGATCGAAAGTTGGAAGTCCTGTTGAAACAGGCTTTCGACGCTAATGCCCTGGCGTTGCAAGTGTCAGTTTGCGGGGCCTTTGTGTCCCGGGCTTCTATCCGCTGGATTCAGGGAGAGCAGTCGGATCTCAAGCAGGAGGCTGTCGCTCCGGAGGGAGCTAAGCTGGAGTCTGCGGCGGCGTACCTGGTGGATACCTTCTATGATCTGATCAGAATTTCGGCTAAATCTATGGCGTCGGTCATTGCGGCTCGGCGTTTTCTTTGGCTACGGAACTGGGCAGCGGACACGTCTTCCAAATCGCGCCTCAGTAAGCTTCTTTACAAAGGGAAGCTGCTATTTGGGGAGGCGCTAGAGAAGATTGTTAAGGATTTAGGTGACTCCAAAGGGGGTCGCCTGCCAGAAGATCGACCTAGAGCGCCCAGGTCAGGTCCCATGCAGAGGGGTCACAGCAGGGACGTTCGTAAGTTTCGCGGATCTAGGTTTTCCCCTTATTAGAGGGGTCGTTTTCCTGCCAGGGGACAGTCCTTTCGAGGGGCCTGTGGATTTGGCAGAGGTTTCTTCGGTACACCGCAGTCTTCCTCCAAAAAGCCGCAATGAAGGTTTGCTGGTCCAGTCGGAGATTCCGATAGGAGGCCGTTTGCAGGAGTTTCTCTCCGTCTGGACCACCATAACTACAGATCTCTGGGTGCTGGAGATCATCCGCGAGGGTTATGCTCTGGAATTCGCTACTCCTCTGTCGGATGCCTTCGTGTTTTCTCCCTGCGGTCCGCGCGCGAAGCGCCAGGCGGTCGAGTTGACGCTGCAGCGTCTGTTGCAACTGCGAGCCGTGGAGCCGGTGCCGCTCGACCAATACGGCTTAGGTCGATACTCGATTTACTTTGTAGTACCCAAGAAAGAAGGGTCGTTCCGTCCCATTCTGGATCTCAAACATGTGAACCATTGCTTACGGGTGCCTCACTTCCGGATGGAAACCCTGAGAGCGGTGCTTCGTGCGGTACAGCCTGGAGAGTGGCTGTCCTCCATAGATCTCACGGAAGCTTACCTGCACATTCCGATCCGAGCGGAGCATCACCGTTTTCTTCGTTTCGCGGTGCCATTGGGGCATTTTCAGTTTCGGGCGTTGCCGTTCGGTCTGGCGACCGCGCCGCGCAGTTCATGAAGGTGATGGTAGTGGTGGCGGCTGCCCTTCGCAAAGAGGGCATCCAGGTGCATCCTTATCTGGATGATTGGCTAATCCGTGCAAGTTCACAAACGGAGTCGGTGGCAGCGACAACTCGGGTTGTCCAGTTTCTGGAACGACTTGGTTGGGTCATCAACCAATCCAAGAGTCAGTTGCGTCCCATGCAAGGGTTGCTGTACCTGGGAGCGCTTTTCGATACCAACAGAGGAAAGGTTCATCTGCCGCCGATCCGGGTGCGGAAGCTGTTAGCGCAGGTACAATCCTTCCTCCGCTTCCAAGCGCCGTCCGCTTGGAGGTACTTGCAGTTGTTGGGCTTAACGGCCGCGGCCTTGGATCTGGTCCCGTGGGCCAGGGCTCACATGCGTCCGCTACAGCATGCTCTTCTTTCTCGGTGGTCCCCTCAGCAGCATCCTCTGACTCGACGACTACCTTGTCCGGACGACGTTCGTGTCAGCCTTCGGTGGTGGCAGTCCCCAGCCCACCTGCAGGCGGGTGTTCCACTGGAGGAGCCGGACTGGGTTCTGGTCACGACGGATGCCAGCCTCTCCGGTTGGGGGGCTCATTGTCTTGCTCAGATAGCGCAGGGCAGTTGGTCGGAGGAGGAGAGCACCTGGTCCATCAATAGCTTGGAGCTGCGGGCGGTTCGTCTTGCTCTCTTGCACTTCTCGGTACTCCTCGAGGGGAGAGCGGTGCGCGTGTTTTCCGACAATCTCGTAACGGTGGCCTACATCAACAAGCAGGGTGGCACGGGCAGTGCGTCCCTCTTGCAAGAGAGTCAGTGTCTGTTTCAGTGGGCGGAGTTGCATCTGCACGCTCTGTCGGCCGCCCATGTGGCAGGAAAGGACAATGTGCAGGCCGATTTTCTCAGTCGACATCGCCTGGATCCCGGAGAATGGGAACTCAACTGGGCGGTGTTTCACGAGCTCACATTGCTTTGGGGTCAGCCGGGGATGGACCTCATGGCGACTCTGGACAATACGAAGTCGAGCCGGTTTTTCAGCAGGCGCAGGGAGCGCATGTCAGAGGGCCTGGACGGGCTGGTCCAGCCCTGGCCAACGGACCTGCTTCTGTACATTTTTCCTCCTTGGCCGTTGTTGGCCAGAGTTATCAGGAGGATATCGCGTCACGAGGGCAAGGTGATTCTCATTGCTCCGGACTGGTCTCGGCGTCCCTGGTATGCCGATCTCGTGAGGTTGCTGATCGCACCTCCTTGGAGGTTGCCTTCCCGGATCAATCTCTTGTTCCAGGATCGATTCTTGCTTACGGCTTGGCTGTTGAAGGGCATAGGTTGCGACGCAGAGGATACTCGAGCTCCGTGAACGCTACTATGTTACAATCCCGGCGCCGCTCTACGTCCTTAGCGTATGTTCGCATTTGGCGAGTGTTTGAGGCCTGGGCTGCTGACAGGGGCGTTTCACCTCGTGCCGCAGGGTTGCCGGAGGTTTTGGCATTCCTGCAGGGCGGTCTCGAAAGAGGTCTGGCCTTCAACACTCTCAAGGTGCATCTGGCTGCTCTTGCCTGTTTTCGGGGTCGCGTGCAGGGTTGCTCGCTCTCGTCTCACCCGGATGATCAGAGATTCCTTCGGGCGGCTAAAAACATCCGACCGCCCTACCGGGTTGTGGTTCCTCTGTGGGACTTGAATTTGGTTCTCGAGGCGCTGACGCGGCCGCCCTTTACGGCTGGGTCAGACACCATTCTGCGAGACTTGTCTTGGAAGACGGCCTTCCTCGTGGCCTTGTGTTCGGCTCGGCGGATTTCAGATTTACAAGTTCTATCCTGTAAGGAGCCGTATTTGTGTTTTTCGGAGGAGAAGGTGGTTCTTCGGCCCGTTCCTTCTTTTCTGCCAAAGGTGGTCTCGGACTTTCATATGAACCAGCCAGTCTCGCTGCCGACCTTTCGATCGCAGGACGACACTCCCTTGGGCCGCACCTTGAGGGGCTTGGACATGGGTCGAGTGTTACGGAAGTATCTTCGACGAACTGAGCCGTTTCGCAAGTCGGATCGTTTGTTTGTTCTCTATGGTGGCCCTCGCAAAGGGCATGCGGCAACCAAGGCTTCCATCGCTCGTTGGGTGAAAAGAGCGATAGCAGGCGCTTACGAGGCTGCGGGTAAGCTGCCTCCGCGCGAGCTCCGGGCGCATTCGACTAGAGCGCAAGTGACCTCGTGGGCGGAGATGGCGTTAATTCCGCCTGCGTATATTTGTCAGGCGGCGACCTGGTCTTCTCTACATTCCTTCACTAAGCATTATTGGTTGGATGTCCAGGCACGTTCGGATGCTAAGGTGGGGGCCTCAGCCATTCTGGCGGGGCTCGCGGGACCCTCCCCAGTTTAGGTACTGCTTTGGTACTGCCCATCAGTACCTGGACTGGCCCGGAGAGACGAAAAGGAAGAAGAAATTAGACCTTACCTGCTAATTGTCTTTCCTTGAGTTCTCTCCAGGCCAGTCCAGGTCCCACCTCTTTGGGCCGCAAGCGTCGGTTACGGCCTTCGGGTCGGGGAGAAGTTGAGGCTTAGCACTTGTTTCTCCTTGTTGTCTGTGTACTAGGTACGGCTCATAGCTGTGGAAGAGGATATTGGTAGCTTCTCACTTCCTGGGCTCTTATGCCTGAGTTTCTATATCAGAAGTTCAAACAGAGTAAAAATATTAAAAAAAAAAAAAAAAAAGAGTTTATAAATACATGAACGGAAAGTAATGTCGCCCCCTTAGCGGGTGCAGCCTCCTACCGGAGTCACCGTGCTCTGGGCGTGGACGATTCGGATTGGGTTTTTGAGGGGGGATTCCCTTAGAGGAGATATGCTCCGGAAGCCTTTCTTACAGCTTCTCCCATGTTTCCTTTGTTTGAGAGTTTGTGTTTTGTTCCCATAGTGTTCCTAGGTTTCGAGTTCAGTTTGGTGGTTCGCTGCTTTGTCAATAGGTGACTGGCTTTCAGGCACTAGAGGGAGCTATAGCATCTGCCAGCAAAAGTTTCAGCATTCAGTCCTCAGCTGCTAGAAGGGAGTCACCACCCATCAGTACCTGGACTGGCCCGGAGAGAACTCAAGGAAAGACAATTAGCAGGTAAGGTCTAATTTCTTCATAGTAACTGAATAGTGCTGTGGGATGGGGTGGGTAGTGATAGTTTGGATTATTACAAGTATACAAGTAGTTAGTGTGGGGTATATTTTACATATTTACATTTGAAATTCAGTGATATAAGGCTGGATGGGTATATAGTCATGTTATGATTCAGGGCCGTAGAACTCATGGAAGAGGTAAATCTTAAGTCTTAATATTAGACACACATCAGCATCCAAGGATGGTCCCTGTACAAATGATGGTTATAAGGTCCAGCATGGAAAGGTCTTGAAGCTAGAGGTATGCCTCCAAAGCTAGGCAGTGTCTCTGGTAAATAACTTGTATAAATAAGGTCAACTTTCCTGGCTAGATTTTCACTGTATGCAGAGAAGTGGAGACACACAGCACTCTACCAGTGGGAAAGATGAGATATGCAGAGAGCTTAGGAGACATCTCAAATGCAGGCCAGACTTGAGGAAAGGGATGTCAGCTGTTCTGGAGCAATGCACAAGGCAAAGTCCCTGTGAGTTTTACTTGACAGCAAGATATAGCATCAGAGCCAGGTAGTAGCATGCCTTATAAATCAGAGTCAGGCACTAAGCAGTAAGGGGATCTGAGAGCAATGAATTCTTATAACTATTTACTGGTTGTCTGTAAGGCATGATGTATCCAGTAGATTGATTTCTCATTCCCCCTCATAAGGAGTTCTCAGCCATGGTCTCCAGCACTTGTTGCTACTAGTCTTCTTAGCCAGATTTGCCACTTGCCTTCTTCTTAGTTATGTGCCTAGGACAGACTCAGACACAGAGGATCCCTATATAGCAATAGGATGGAATAAAAACAAACTTAAATATTTCTTAGGCTTCAACAAATTGAGCAGAGCATACAAAGACGTATGGTTTATGGTTTATTTAGCTTACTAAATCGCCTTTTGCCAAGTATACAAAGTGGTTTACAAACATACAAACAAAGGGACGAGTTGAAAGAAAAGAAAAAAGAAACTCGATCAATTTACAGGACAGTGTAGGCAAAGAGAAAAAAGTGAGAGAGAAAACATGCAGCGGAATCAGACACTAAAGTAAAGGACAATCACTCAATATAGTAGGCAAACTCCAGAATTCTTCCAGGTGGGGACAACACATGGCTCTCCCCCATTAAAGTGTTGGTTATTCCTGAAGGTGAAATGCTTGTCTGAAAAGTGAGTTTTCAATGCATCGTGTGCCTTTAAGTCAGTGCTGACTCCTATGACATAGCAGCTCCTGGGTTTTCTTGGCAGTGTGGCCAGAAGTAGATTGTCAGGCCTTTCTTCTGGAGCAATGGAGAATTAGCTGACTTTCCCAAAGCCACAAGGAGTGCAAGTGGGAATAGAACTCTGGGAATACAATAAAGTTTTCAAATTTGCCTTATAGCGGTTGAGGGAGGACTGTAGACGGAGGTCAGCTGGGAGGGCATTCCACAGTGATGGAGCAAAGAAGAAGAAAAAAGTGGAATGCTTTGTGGTCTCATACCTGGCTTGGGTTGGAGAGGGAAGGCATAGCCTGTTGACATGCATAGAATGGAGGGAATAGGCAGAACAGTATGGTATGACAAGAGAAGAGAGATACGTTGGGGCCCTTTGATATAAAGCTTTGTAAGTGAGAACAAGAATTTTATAATAAATGCGAAATTTAACTGGTAGCCAGTGATGCTGAATAAGCAGTGGTGTTGTATGATCGTATTTGCAGGCTTGTGTAAGCATGCAAATGGAAGTAACTCTGCACTGACTGGAGTCTCTTAATTCCTAGGGTGGACAGACCAGCAAGAGCAGAATTGCAGTAATCTAGTCTAGAGATTATTGTAATAAGGATGATAGTGAACTGTGCTGATGTTTCTAGAAAAGGATGGATTCCCGGAAATGGTGCAGAGAATTATACGAGGACTTAACTACTTGATTGATATGGTATTGAAAAGATGGATCAGACTCCAGACCTGATAGAGGAGAAGAGGGCAGTAGGGAAGCATGGATTGCTGGGGCTATGGAGCAGGAGCATCCCCTGTTAACCACTTGTCAGTGGATTTGTCGGGTTTAACTCTAGGCAGTTGGCTTTTAGCTAGTCCAAGATCAGGCTTAGACAATGGTTAATGGTAGTCAAGTTCAGGGTAATACTGTCAATGATTGAGATGAGAAGGATATTGTCCGCATAAACATAAGTTGTGTCTCCTGTGCTCTTTATCAGGGTGAATAATGGACTCAGAAAGACATCAAAGAGTATGGAGGTAAGAATAGAGCCCTGAGGAACCCCACACTGAAGGGGAAGTGTTTGAGAAGAGCTACTAGAGGGGTCTGTACAGAGAGAGAACAATTTGACAGAAAGGACTGAAACCATTGGTGCACTTAGAGGAAGGAACCTGCATAGAGCAGCAGATACAACTACTCTGGTCACCTTATTGGGCCGACTAGATGGACCATACTGGTCTCTATCTGCTGCCATCTACTATATTAATATGTTGCTAGTTCCCTATATTTTCTTGTCAGATCTTCAGAATCTCTGTTGTTCTGGAAGATGGAATTTCCACAATGCTTGTCCTGGGGTAAGCAGTGGATTTCCCAGGTCCTCTTTAATAATGTTTTATGGACCTTTTCTCCGGGAACTTGTCCAAACCTTTTTTAAAACCAGCTACACTAACAGCTTTTACTACATCCTCCAGTAACGAATTCCAGAGTTTGATTACGCGTTGAGTGAAAAAATATTTTCCCCTATTAGTTTTAAATGGGTTACATTGTAGCTTCATTGCGAGTCCTCTGGTCTTTATACTTTTTGATGGCTTAAACAACCGATCTACGTTAGCCCTTTCCACTCCATTCATTAATTTATAGACTTCTATCATATCTGCCCCAGCTTTCACTTTTCCAAGTTGAAGAGCCCTAACCTTTTAAGCCTTTCCTCATAGGTATATCCTTCCATCCCTTTTACCATTTTGGTGGCTCTTCTCTGTCCTTTTCTAATTCCGCTATATTCTTTTTAAGATACGGTGACCAGAATTGCACACAATATTCAAGGTGCAGTCGAACTATGGAACGATAGAGAGGCATTATAATATCCCTGTTTTTTTCTCCATTCCTTTCCTTATGATTCCTAGCATTCTATTTGCTTTCTTAGCTGCCGCTGCACACTGGGCGGGGGGTTTCAACGCATTATCCACAAAGAGGCCTAAATCTTTTTCTTAGTTGGTGGTTTTTAAGGTGGTACCTTGCATTGTGTACCAAAATTTGGGTGGTTCTTTCCTAGGTACATAACTTTGCACTTGTCTATATTAAATTTCATCTACCATATGGACACCCAGTCTTCTAATTTATCAAGGTCCTCTTGCAATTTTTCACAATCCTCTTGGGTTTTAACAACTTTGAATAATTTTGTGTCATCTGCAAATTTGATCACTTCACTCATTATTCCCATTTCCAGGTCATTTATAAATATGTTAAAAAGCAGCGGGCCCAGTACAGATCCCTGGAATACTCCACTATTTACTTTTCTCCATTGAGAAAATTGGCTATTTAGCCCTACGCTCTGCCTTCTATCTTTTAAACAGTTTCTGATCCATAATACTACACTGCCTCCAATCCCATGACTATTTAATTTTGCCAAGAGTCTCTCATGAGGGATCTTGTCAAAGGCTTTCTGAAAATCCAGATTATATCGACTGGCTCATCTTTGTCTACCTGTTTATTCTCACCTTCAAAAAAATATAACAGATTAGTAAGACATGACTTTCCTTGGCTAAATCCATGTTGGCTTTCTCCCCTTAAACCATGACTATATATATGATCAGTAGTTTTATTCTTAATAATGGTAGTAGTTGCAGGATGTCTTTGTAAACCGTGTGTGCATGAGTTTCCATATTTGTACAATTGGCAGGTTAAGAGCACAACTCATCCAGTTGTTACAGTGCTTTCTCATAAATTATCCTGTCAAATTTTAGCCCATCATGACAATTGGAATTCATTGGAGCTCTACTAAACATAATTTGGGTGAAAGCCTTCCAGAGAACTGGCTCACCCTATAGTGCAACTGTAGAAGAGATACGAATGAGTCAGAAGATGTCAGTGAGAAACATGTTGAGATTGTTGGGCCATATGACCTCAGCAGTTCATTTAATACCTTTGGCACGTGGATGTTACACGCTTAAGTGGAAACAGTGCACACACAGGCTCCAAGATATAATATCTGTCTCGGTTCCTCTTCCAGGATTCCCTGTCCTGAACATAAGAAATGCCATACTGGGTCAAACGAAGGTCCATCAAGCCCAGTATCTTGTTTCCAACCATGGATAATCCAAGTACAAGGTTTGGATGGTTGGTCATTCCCAATCTAGCCAAAGGAATTCCTTTGAAAATTCGTCCCTATTAAAAACTATTCAGGACAGATGTGTGCAAACTGGGCTGGGGAGCCCTGTAGATGAGTTTCATTCTAAGAGGCTATGGTTCTCTTAGGGTTGACTCCACCAGATCAATATCCTGGAACTGAGAGACGTCTTGAACGTTCTAAGGGCTTTCAAAGATTGGTTGGCCAACCAAATCATCATGATTCAAACAGACAACAAAATAGCCATGTACTACATCAAGAAATGGAGGAACAGGATTGTACATCTTGTTTGGGAGATAGTGAAGATGTGGAACTACGCCATTTCTCATGGAATGAGTCTCATAGCCACATATCTGGCTGGGTAGGACAATTCCCTGATGGACAATCTGAGTCGTGTCCTATAATCTCACAAATGGACCCTGGACAAGGAAGTTGCATTGAGTATCTTTTAGGAGTAGGACTCCCCCTCATTAGATTTGTTTGCCACTGGGACACTGTGATACCTGGGTACAAACTATATCGTAATGATAGAGCTGATCAAATTGGTGGAGGGGTTGCTCTCTATGTTAGAGAGGGCATTGAGTCAGAAAGGATTAAAGTTTTGCAGGAAACAAAATCTGCTGTAGAATCTATATGGATTGAAATTCCATGTAAAAGGGGGAAGGCAATGGCAGTGGGGGTGTACTATCGAGCGCCTGGCCAGAATGACCAAATGGATGATGAAATGCTCAAAGAAATCAAGGAAGTTAACAAAGGCTACAGCACAGTAATAATAATGGGTGATTTCAACTACCCCGGTATCGACTGGGTCAGTGTCACGTCAGGACATGCTAGGGAGATAAAGTTCCTAAATGAAATAAATGACTGCTTCTTGGAGCAGCTGGTTCATGAACCGACCAGAGGGGAAGCCATATTAGACCTAATCCTTAGTGGAACACCAGATCTAGTGCAAGAGATAAGGTTGTTGGGGCCACTTGGCAATAGTGATCATAGCATGATCGCCTTTGATTTAATTAGTGGAGGAGGGATAGTAAGGAAATCCACAGTACTACCTTTTAACTTTCGAAAGGGAGACTATGATAAAATGAGGAAAACAGTCAAGAAAAAACTAAAAGGAGCAGTTGCAAAGGTTAAAGACGTACATCAGGCTTGGCTGTTGTTGAAAAATACTATCTTGGAAGCCCAGACCAGCTGTATTCCACGCTTTAAGAAAAGTGGAAGGAAGTCCAAAAAACTGCCAGCATGGTTTAAAGGTGAGGTCAGAGAGGCTGTTGTTGCCAAAAAAGCATCTTTCAGGAAATGGAAAAAAGAGCCAAACGACGAAACCTGGAAACAGCACAAGCACTGGCAAGTCAAATGCAAGGCATTGATAAGGCAGGCAAAGGGAGAATTTGAGAAGAAGCTTGCTGCAGAAGCAAAAACGCCAAGTAGAGACCTTTTCAAGTACATTCGTAGCAAAAAACCTGTGAGAGAGTCAGTTGGTCCATTAGATGATAAAGGGGTTAAAGGAGCACTAAGAGGCGACAAGGCGATAGCGGAGAGACTGAACGAATTCTTTGCTTCAGTCTTTACTGAGGAAGATGTAGGGATGTTACCCATGACTGAAGTGGTATTTAAAGGTGCAGAAGAATTGAAGGAAATATCGATACATCGAGAAGATGTATTACAACTATTAGATAAGCTGAAGAGTAGCAAATCACCTGGGCCGGATGGTATACATCCAAGGGTATTGAAAGAACTGAAATATGAGATTGCAGACCTGCTATTAGTAATCTGTGAACTATCATTAAAATCATCTCTAATACCTGAAGATTGGAGGATCGCCAATGTAACACCAATTTTTAAAAAGGGTTCCATGGGTGATCCGGGAAACTACAGACCGGTGAGCCTGACGTCAATACCGGGAAAAATGATAGAAACCATCATAAAGAATAAAATTACTCAGCATGTAGATAGTCATGAACTAATGAGAGACAGCCAACATGGCTTTAGACAAGGAAGATCTTGTCTTACTAATCTGTTATGTTTTTTTGAAGGAGTGAATAATCAGGTGGACAAAGGTGAGTCGGTTGATATTGTGTATCTGGACTTTCAGAAAGCCTTTGACAAGGTCCCTCATGAGAGACTTTTGGCAAAACTAAAGAGTCATGGGATAGGAGGCAGTGTACTATTGTGGATCAGGAACTGGTTAAAAGATAGAAAGCAGAGGGTAGGGCTAAATGGCCAATTTTCCCAATGGAGAAAGGTGAATAGTGGTGTACCCCAGGGATCTGTGCTGGGTCCGCTGCTTTTTGACATATTCATAAATGACCTGGAAAGTGGAATAACGAGTGAGGTTATCAAATTTGCAGATGACACAAAACTATTTAAAGTTGTTAAAACCCAAGAGGATTGTGGAAAATTGCAAGAGGATCTTGATAAATTGGAGGACTGGGCATCAAAATGGCAGATGAAATTTAATGTGGACAAGTGCAAGGTTATGCACCTAGGGAAGAACAACCCAAACTATGGTTACACGATGCAAGGTTCCACATTAGGAACCACCACCCAGGAAAAAGATTTAGGCGTCATTGTGGATACCATGTTAAAACCCTCAGCCCAGTGTGCAGCGGCGGCCAAGAGAGCAAATAGAATGCTAGGTATGATAAGGAAAGGAATGGAAAATAAAACAAAGGATATTATAATGCCTCTGTATCGTTCCATGGTGAGACCGCACCTTGAATATTGTGTGCAATTCTGGTCGCCGTATCTTAAAAAGGATATAGAGTTATTAGAAAAGGTTCAGAGAAGAGCCACCAAAATGGTAAAGGGGATGGAAGGATACTCCTATGAAGAAAGGCTAAAAAGGTTAGGGCTCATTAACCTGGAAAAGAGACGGCTGAGGGGAGATATGATAGAAGTCTATAAATTAATGAGCGGAGTGGAACGGGTAAACGTAGATCGATTGTTTACCTTATCAGAATATAGAAAGACTAGGGGACATGCAATGAAGCTACAGGGTAAACTATTTAAGACTAATAAAAGAAAATATTTTTTCACTCAACGTGTAATCAAACTCTGGAATTTGTTACCGGAGGATGTAGTAAAGGCTGTTAGTGTAGCTGGGGTTTAAAAAAGGTTTGGACAAGTTCCTGGAGGAAAGGTCCATAAGCCATTATTAAGAAGGGACCCAGGATATCAATGCTTGAACCAATACAAGCATTATGGAACCTGTGTCCCTTGGGGAAACTGCTAGGTACATATGACCTAGATTGGCCACTGTTGGAAACAGAATACTCGGCTTGATGGACCTTGGTCTGACCCAGTATGGCATATCTTATGTTCTTATGTTCTTATGTTCCCGGATCCGGACCTCATCAGAAGCCTTGACGTCTCGGGAGCTGTCTGACCCCGAGCACCGTCGGGGGTCTTCTGAATGGGGGTCTCCCTCCCAGGAACACCGGAGGAAGAAGAAGCCTGTGAGGGCGTCGTCGTTGGATGCCTCCAATCGCCCTGGGCCCTTGAAGTCGGAGCAGCCTGCGAAGATACCTCGCACAGAACCGGAGACGCCGAGGTGGGTAAGTGCTGTTGTTCTCATGGATTCCCCCGAGCTGGAGGCTGCGGAGTCTTCTGAGCTCGGTCTCAGGATGACGGCCCTGGAGCGCAGCATTTCTGCCTTCATGGAGCAGCAGCGGGCGCTGATAGCCGGTCTCACCGGTCCATCCGCCCCAACCACCAGGACCTCGATGTCCAAGTCGACCCCGGAGGCTGAGCCGATCCTCGAAATTCTTCGGACTTGAGTCAATCCTTGGCCAAGGTCTCCCTCTACCTCCCGCTCGGGACCGAGGTCATTGATGCCGGTTCTCACGGCGTCAGGGTGGTCGGGGCCAAAACCCTCGCAGCCGGAGCCCCTCGATTCCTCCTCGGAGTGATTGGCATGGGAGACAGAAGATGAGGAGTCCCCGGACACCCATCAAACCCGGTATGTCCCATCGGACTCACCAGGTTCGAAGCCTCGGAGAAGGTCCCCTCCGGAGGATACCCGGTTCTTAGACTTTGTCAGGGACATGGCCAAGGCTTTGGCATTCCCGGCGGATATCGAGGAGGAGCCTCAAGCTAAAGAGCTCGAGGCCCTCCAGTATGACTTTCCCTCGAGGCAAGCCGTTACTGTGCCGGTTCCTCCAATGCTGGAATGGCTGATGAGTCACCGGCCTCGATGCCAGTTCTCAGCAAGCGGGTCGATTCCATCTATCAAGTCCACAAGAGCCCTGGGTTCCAAAAGGTACAGCTGCCGCACAACTCCATGGTTGTAGAATCGGCCATGCACAGGCTCAAGAGCCAGAAAACGCACTCCTTGATGCCTCCTGTCCGGGAGGCCTGGAACCTGGACGCCCTCGGCAGAAAATGTTTCTAGGGCTCGATGCTGTCATGCCGTGTCCAAACCTACCAGCTGTACATGGGCATGTACTTGAGGGACCTGACAAAGGAGATTTCCGGGTTCTCAGCTGGCCTCTCCGAGGCACCCTTGCAGTGCTTTAATGCCTTGTCCACCGGGATTCAGGAGTGCTCGAAGTTCATATCTTGAACGGTCTTTGATGGCTTTGAGGCTTCGGCCCGAGTAGCCACAGCTGGCATCGGTGCATGCCACCAGGCCTGGCTAATGTCATTGGATCTGGAGCCATGGGTTCAAGACAAGTTGGTCGATGTCCCTTGTTGAGGTGACAACCTCTTTTTGCAAAGCCATGATTGAGAAGGCTGCTGAGCTCGAGTCCGAGTACTTGACCCGGACAAGACTCTCAAAGAAGACTTCTGCCCTTTCTAAGAAGAAGGGCTTGGGTAAAAAGCCTTTCTACCAAGAAAGGGTACTGCTTAATGCAAATACCCCACTTACCAGGCCACTCCAGCTCCCCAACAGGGGCAGCAGGCCAAGGGACAGGGGCATGGCCCACGTAAACCGAAGATCCCCAAGCTCCAGGCCCCGGCTCCTACCCAGCCGGGAGGGGGGTTTTGACTCCCAAAGCATGGGGGTATGTTTACTAAACTGAGGTAATGTCATTCGCGGTAGGTTCCGCGGTAAAGGTAGAGATGCCCATATAAAGGCATGGGCGTTGCATCGTTACAGCAAGCTGACAGCTAACGCGCGTTACAAGGCGCCTTGTTAAGCGCCTTGTAAGGTGCCTTAGAAGGTGCCTTGTAAGGTGCCCTGTAAGGTGCCTTGTAAGGTGCCTTGTAAGGTGCCCTGTAAGGTGCCTCATAAGGCGCCCTATAGGGTCTCCTAGGCTAAGCGCCATATTAGGCACCCTTGGACAAGGCACCGCAGAAGGCACCCTGGGCTATGGAAACATAGGTTAAGGTGGCCTAACAAGGGTATGGTGTCCTAGGTTAGTGTGCCCTAGTGACTGTAAGGTGCCTCAGGATGACATGCATGACCTGTGCGGAACAGAGACAGATGTAGCCCTAACACTAGATAGAGCACTCAGGAAAGGCAATGAAGAGGTGAGTGAAGGAGGGAGAAGTGGGAGCCGCTGGACCTGCCATATCTGCGTGCATCCCATGTGCCTGCCAGTACTGATGACAAATATGGTGGGGCAGCTGTACCACAGCACAGGGTGTTGGCAATGTAAAGTACCAGAAAAACAGTTGGTGGCAGACAATGGGAATACATGTCCCCCAGTGGAGGCAGAGGTGGCAGGATAGTTACAATGATGAGTGGACAGAGGAGTGGTGGTGCCATGCAGATCAGCACAGGCGAGGAAAGCATGAAGAGGCACAATGCAGGAAAGGGTATGACATGGGGTGGCAGCCTGCACTGGCAGACAGGACTCCACACAGCTGACAGACGCAGATAGACGGACTGAGGGAATGTTGGCAATTGTGGCGAGGGTATTATGGGCTGGAAGTGCAGATCTGCAAAAGTATGACCTCTACAGGTATGCACACTATTTGAGTAGGACAGGCATGAGAGGAGGGAACAATGAGGAATTGAAACAATGAACACTGCCAAGAATGGCAATGTATTAACCAGTAGGCTATACCTCCATGGTGTATGTCACAGCAATGTCTGGGTACAGAAGGCCTGCAGGTCACTGCACAAATTGTCTGCTCTGCGTGCCAGGATAGGGTAACCCCACCATACCCATGATGCAATGCACATGCTGAATAGCAGTCTACAGCTGATCACCAAATGGGGTCTGCACCTCTCTGGTACCTCAGCTGGGAAAGACAAACTGACAGTGTGTGATACTGGCACAGAGTAGCTACAGACCATGCCATTGTGCAGGTTCTGTGTTCACCCTGAGCGATAGGATGGGTGCCCAGCACTAGGTCTGCAGTGCATGTGGTGCTAGAGATAGCTCCTGCTGTACATCCCCATCACTACCAGTGTGTGACAAGTGTTCCGTGCAGTGCAGCCAAAGGTAATTTTGTGGCCAGCACTATCCTGCAGTCACATGTGGCCCTGTGGGACCAGACACCAACCAGATTAGTGTGTACCCCGTGTGAGGGTCTGGCTGACATGGGCAGCTGTTATCAGGGCAGAGGGGTTCCTAGAATTGCTTGAGGTGTGTGTAGCAGTGGCTGTATAGGTCACAATGGTATACACTAAATATCCCAAATTGCCCACATCACCCTTTTGTAGGTAAAGAACAGTGCCTCCGCCCCAGGGAAGCAATCTCCATCCTGTTTGTACGAGACAGCCCTCCAGGGTTGGTGGGCCAGAGCCATACCTATGACTGGGACAGTGGCAGACCAGCAGCAATGCTGGGGTTAGGTCTGGAAACCCCAAGTGCCTCCCACCACTGTCTTCCAGTCACCAGCAGACAGCACAGTCAGACTGTACCTTAAAGGTGTTCCGACCATGCACAGTCTAACTGCAGACAGTCCACCAGGAACTATGTGCAGCAAGCAGGCATCTCAGTGATTGGAACCCCAGCACTGGGGAACACAAATATATCTCTAGAGACAAATAGTGTAGAGCGCTATGCGTGAACCTAGACCTGCCATGGTCACTGCTCGTTCAGAGTGAGTGCCCTCCCAGCATGCCATGCTGTGGCCACCCTGTCCATGCAGGTGGTGGTCAGGCACTACAGTGTCCTAGCCATTGCCCCACACCCTGTGAAGATGCATCCTGGCCAATCTGCCCTGTCCGGGCCATACCCAGACTACCTTGCTCCTCATTATGCATCTAATCAGGCTAACGCTGGTAATAGTGGGACATTTTGGGCCCAGTAAAGGGTGGGCAGCCACAGAACAATGGATAGACATACACACACGCTCACTCTTTTTGCATCATTATTCAAAGATAGAGGTGTTTGGCAGCCCTGCCCACCACACTAATCCTGAGCACAGTGCCGACATTGCTAAACTGTACAGGGGGTAGTAGTAGTGCTCTGGTGATAACATCATCCCAATGCTGGGGCCAACGGCCTGATCCTCCATGCATCATTGGATTGTGGAGCCTGTGTGAGTGGGTGTTTGCACCCCTGTTCTCCGCTGCTTTGGGCTTTGCACATGTTGCTGTTGTATCTGCATTGTAGGGTAAAATATAGGGACATGCTCTACAGGAATCACAGCTGGGACTTGCACCTGTGACCCTCTGCTCCTGGACACACTGGCCTGGTGTACTGCACCACACTGTTGCCACAGATGCATGGTAGTCCCTGGGGCTACCTGCACTTTTCCTCAGCCAGACCTTTTATGTTGCACTGCACACCACGTATTGATGCAGAGCATGGCCTAGGTCCACTGCAGGGAGGTGGCACTGCCCCCTCCAGTATGGGCACATGCCCCCCTGCCAAGCTGACGTGGCCATTTGCTGTCGGTGCTGGTAGTGCGCAGTCCCAGGCCATCCACTGTGTAGGTAGGTGCCCGCCTAGGGAGCGGGTTCCGGGGTGGGGGGGCATATATGGACATCCTCACATCCCCCCCACCTACCACTATTATGTCCCCTCCACATGGGGGCGGGATGGCTGGGGGGATGTCAGGTCTGTGCCCTAGCGACTATTGGCTAGGGTGGACCAGGTAGATATTGGTGGATTGTGTTTGGCCTTGGTTAACTGCTGTCTTGCTGATCTCCGGTATCTATGTTCCTATGTGCCACCTAGGCACCCGCCTGGTCCACCCTGTGCCCCAGCTGCCCATGCTACATGTCCCGCCTGCGGCCCCCTATGCCCCATTTGCACCATTGCCATAGTGGCCATTCATACATTGGCACTATGGTATTGCTGTACATGGAGCACTACTATCACAGTTTTTGGGCTCCCTGCCTGGGCTGTACATTGCTGACACGTAAATGGTTTCTCTCTCCTGCATATGTGCATCTAACAGCAGGTTTTCAATCGCGTTAGGATTCAGCTCTTCAGATCAGAGCGTTAGTGTGAATGGAGCCTCTCACCGCCCATTGACCCCTTCTCTCCGCCCTCTCTCCACCTTCTGCGGTGTTTACCGCGCCTCGGAACGTCAACGCTCGTTAACTTTACGTAACGCGTGTTCTCCAGGACCAAGCAGGAAGTCAGTCCTCACTTATGGGTGACGTCGGCGCCGACGGAGCCCTCGCGGAGCAATTTTCCCCAGCTTTCAAAGAAAGCCTTTGGGAATTGCAGCGTGCATGCACGGTCGTCTTCCCGCCCGAGGGTGCCATCTTAGCCAGTCTTCTTTTTTCCGCGGAGCCCTACAGACGTCCCCGTCTTGTCCCCGCGAAAAAGTTGATTTTCTTCTTTATTTTATCCTTTTTTCCTTCGGTTCGACGCCGATCCTTTTCCCGCCCGGACTCGCGACGCCGGTCTCGAGTCCTCTTACTTTTTTCGGTTTTTCTGACTTAGTCAGCTTTCGTTTTCGGTTTCCCTGGCAGCCCGGTCCTTTGACCTCGCAGGGGCCCTTTTTCCCCCGATGGCTGCCAGTGGGTTTAAGCGGTGTGGTCGGTGTGACCGAAATATGTCACTAACCGACACACACGACTTTTGCCTCCGCTGCCTGGGCCCGGATCATGAGGAACTGATCTGTGGGCCCTGCAGCAAAATGTCCTCAAAGGCGTTGAGAAGTCGGCGGCATCAGCGTGAGAGAATCTTCGCTGACCCCAGCCGTACCCGGACCTCGTCGGAGGCCTCCGCGTCGAAAGGCTCCAGCTCGGACCGTCGCCGGAGTTCCTCCGACCGGGGTTCTCCCTCCGGGGACCATCATCGGAAGGTGAAACCCGCGAGGGCAGCGTCGGTGGACGCTCCTGGTTCCGCGAGGGCCAGGTCGCATAGCCCCGACAGCCGCCCCGGGTCCTTGGAGAAGGAACACATCCCGAAGCGACCTCGCCTGGAGTCGGAGATGCCTGCCCGGGTAAGTCCTGTGGTCCTTCTGGACTCGCCTCCGCGACAGCCGACGTCGGGCCCGACGCCGTCGGGGCCCGAGTCGGGGGCTGCTGGGTCACCTGAGCTCGGACTCAGGTTGACGGCCTTGGAGAGCAGACTGTCTGCCTTCATGGACCAGCAGAGGGCACTGCTCGCTGGCGCCGCTGCCCCGACCGCCGGGACGTCGACGTCCAAGTCGACCCCGGAGACCGAGCCGATCCTCGAGTCGATGAGAACTCGAGTCGATCCTCGGTCGAGGTCACCCTCGGCCTCCGTTCGGGACCGAGGTCGCCGACGCCGACTCCCTCGGCGTCGGGGCGGCTGGCGCCGCACCCTGCCCGGGCCGACCCCACCGAGTCCTCGTCGGAGTCGGTCTGGGAGTCTGAGAAGGAAGAGTCACCTGATTCTTTCCGGACTCGGTGTGTCCCATCGGACTCACCGGAGTCCGAGCCTCGGAAGCAGTCCCCCCCGGAGGATGCCCGGTTTCTCGGACGTCGTTAGGGATATGGCCAAGGCTTTGTCCTTCCCTGCGGATCCCAAGGAGGAGCCTCGAGCCGAAGAGCTCGACGCCCTCCAGTATGACTCTCCCGCGAGGGAACACTTTACTGTGCCGGTTCCTCCTATGCTGGAATGTGGGAGAGTCCGGCCTCCTCGCCGGTCCTGAGCAAGCGGGTCGATTCTATCTATCGAGTCCGCAAGAGCCCTGGCTTTCAAAAGGCACAGCTGCCACACCATTCCATGGTAGTGGAATCGGCCATGCATCGTCTTAAGAGCCAGAAGATGCACTCCTCGGTGCCTCCTGGAAGGGAGGCCCGTAACCTGGATGGCCTTGGCAAGAAGTGCTTCCAGGGCTCTATGCTCGCATGTCGTGTCCAGACTTACCAGCTATACATGGGCATGTATCTCCGGGATCTGGCTAAAGAGCTAGCCGGATTCTCCGCTGGTCTGTCCGAGGAACCCTTGCGGAGGTTCCTAGCCTTGTCCACTGGCATTCGGGAATGCTCAAAGTTCATGTCCCGAGCAGCCTATGATGGCTTTGAAGCATCGGCTCGAGTGGCCGCAGCCGGCATCGGTGCCCGCCGACAGGCTTGGCTTCAGTCGTCAGACCTTGAGCCCTGGGTGCAGGACAAGTTGGTCGATGTCCCCTGCCGAGGCGAAAACCTCTTTGGCAAGCCCATGGCGGAAAAGGCTGCGCAAATTGAGACTGAGACTCTCACCAGGACCAGGCTTTCTAGGAAGACCTCCGCCCCTTCCCAGAAAAAGAAGGGCTCGGGGAAAAAGTCCTTTTACCCGAGGAAGGCGGCTGCCTACAAACAATACCCCCATTATCAAGCCCCTGCAGCTCCCCAACAGGGCCAGCAGGCCAAGGGACGGGGTAACGGGTCCCGTAGGCAGCAAGCCCCCAAGCCTGCACCACCAGCCCCTGCTCAGCAGGGTGGGGGCTTTTGACTCACTAAGCATAGCCTCTCCCCCCCCCGCTGGTTCCTCCCAGCACCGGAGGCCGGCTGGTTCACTTCGCCCACAGGTGGTCCAGCATCACCGCAGATGCCTGGGTGCTTCAGGTCGTGCGAGAAGGCTATCTTCTCCACTTCCATCAGGTCCCTCCCTCCTATTTTCCGGGAGAACCTCCGCGACCCCCTCTGCACAGGGAGTTGCTCCTTCAGGAGTTAGCAGGTCTTCTGCAGGAACAGGCGGTGGAACCGGTGCCACACCACCTGAGAGGTCAAGGCTTTTATTCAAGGTATTTTCTGATACCAAAGAGAACAGGGGGCCTCAGACCCATCCTGGACTTGCGCAACCTCAACAAGTTCCTTGTGCGAGAGAAGTTCAAAATGCTTACCCTTGGAATCCTTCTGCCCTACCTCCAGCAGGGAGATTGGCTATGCTCCTTGGATCTAAAGGATGCCTACACGCACATCCTCATCCACCCAAGCCACCGCCAATACCTAAGGTTTGTGGTGGCAGGAAACCATTACCAGTACAGGGTTCTGCCCTTTGGCCTGTCCTCCGCACCGCGAGTCTTCACAAAATGTCTCGCGGTCGTGGCGGCCCATCTCCGGCTTCACGGCCTCTATGTCTTTCCGTACCTCGATGACTGGCTCCTCAGGGCAGCGTCCGCTCGGGAGGTCACCAACGCCACGCGCCGCACGGTGACTCTTCTGCAGCACTTGGGCTTTGTTATAAACTTCGCAAAGTCCACTTTGCTCCCCTCACAGGATCTCGAGTTCATCGGCGCAAGGCTGCACACTCCTCAGGCACGAGCGTACCTACCGCTCGACAGGGCTCAACGGCTCATGGACCTAGCCGACCGTTTTCGCAGCCAGCCCCTGGTCTCCGCCAGGCACTTCCTGAGACTACTCGGCCATATGGCTTCCACCGTCCATGTGACCCCCAATGCCCGCCTGAATATGCGGTCTGCTCAATGGTGTCTCCGCCAGCAGTGGCGTCAAGCCACAGGCAGCCTAGCAGACCTAGTGCGCGTCTCCGAGCCGCTGATCTCGTCTCTCCGGTGGTGGCTCCGGCAGCCGAACCTCATGTTCGGAATGCCTTTCCAGTCACCTCAGCCGACCCGGGTGCTGACCACCGATGCATCCCTCCTGGGCTGGGGAGCACATTGCCAAGAGGCACGTACTCAGGGCCTCTGGACCACGTGGGAGTCTGCTCAGCAGATCAACTTCCTGGAGCTCAGGGCGATCCGCCTAGCTCTCAAGGCCTTCTCCCACCTGACTTCCCACCAATCCGTCCTTGTCCAGACGGACAATCAAGTTGCCATGTTCTACGTGAACAAGCAGGGGGGCACGGGCTCCTTCCTCCTCTGCCGGGAGGCGCAGAAGCTCTGCTCTTGGGCCGTCAGTCACGGCATTCTCCTCAAGGCAGTTTATCTCCCGGGCCAAGAAAATTGCCTGGCGGACAAACTCAGCAGGGTCCTCCAGCCGCACGAGTGGCGTCTGGATCCCTTGGTAGTTCAGAAGCTCTTCCTCAAGTGGGGCCTCCCCACGGTGGATCTCTTTGCCAGTCCTCACAACCGGCAGCTTCCTCGCTTCTGCTCTCGTCAGCCACACCCCCTTTGGGTTGCGGCGGACGCTTTTCTGATCTCATGGTCGGGGAGCCTTCTGTACGCTTTCCCTCCCATCCCGCTAGTCTCTCGGACTCTTTTCAAGGTTCTCCGAGACAAAGCCTTCATGATCCTGGTGGCCCCTCGCTGGCCAAGGCAGCCGTGGTTTCCGCTCCTACTGCAACTGGCGGCGGAGGGTCCAATCCCTCTGGGGGTACAACCGGATCTCCTCACTCAGGATCAGGGGTCCCTACTGCACCCCAACCTCAGGTCTCTCAACCTCATGGCCTGGCTGCTGAGAGGGTAGTCCTGGCTCCCCTTCTCCTGCCGGCGGAGGAGGAGGAGGTCGTCTTGGCTTCGCGACGTCCTTCTACCCGCAAATGCTACGCCCTTAAATGGCGTCGCTTTGCGGTCTGGTGTACCCAACAGTCTCACGATCCCTTCTCCTGCCCGGTGTCGGTGATCTTGCAGTACTTGCTGCACCTCTCTAATCTGGGACTTAAGTCCAACTCCGTCAAAGTTCACCTCAGTGCTCTTTCAGCACATCATGTGCCGGTGGACGGCAGACCTCTCTCCAACGACCCTCTCGTAGCGAGGTTTCTCCGAGGTCTCCTTCTACTTAAACCACCTCTGCGCCCGCCAGCGCCTGACTGGGACCTGAATGTGGTTTTGCAGCGGATCATCTGTCCGCCTTTTGAACCTATGGCTACCTGTTCTCTCCGTTTTCTGTCTTGGAAAACACTGTTCTTGATAGCCCTCACTTCCGCTAGACGCGTAAGTGAATTGCAGGCCCTCGTGTCTGATCCCCCTTACACTAGGTTCTACAAGAATAGGGTAGTCCTACGGACTCACCCGAAATTTCTGCCTAAAGTGGTCTCCCCTTTTCACATCAATCAGGAGGTGGTACTTCCAACCTTCTTTCCCAGACCACACTCCAGCCGAGCTGAGACGGTCCTCCATACCCTGGACTGTAGAAGGGCATTGAACTTCTACCTTGACCGTACGCGGGAGCACCGTAAAGCTGCTCAGCTTTTTGTGTCTTTTGACCCCAATAAATTGGGGCTCCCGGTCTCCAAGCGTACTCTGTCCATCTGGGTTGCGGACTGTATATCTTGGGCTTATGGGGCAGCCGGACTCTCCTTAGAAAGTCGAGTCACGGCTCATTGCGTTCGGGCAAAGGCCACGTCAGTGGCTTACCTCCGCTCTGTTCCGCTGGCAGACATCTGCCGGGCCGCTACTTGGTCTTCGAGCCAGACTTTTGCGGTCCATTACTGTCTCGAGAGGGAGTCCCGTAGGGACAGTGCTTTCGGACAGGCAGTCCTCCGTAATCTCTTTGAGGTCTGAGCAACTCCTACCCTCCATCCCGGATGTGGGCTACCGGTGGGTGATAATTCAGCGAAGATTCTATCCTTCTGTGCTGCTGAGCTAGAGGGAGCTCATTTTTGTGCTTAGGGTCTCCGGTAGCCTTGAGCTTGGGAGTCCCATAAGTGAGGACTGACTTCCTGCTTGGTCCTGGAGAAAGCGTAGTTACTCACCTGTAACAGGTGTTCTCCAGGAGCAGCAGGAATCAGTCCTCACTACCCTCCCTCCTCCCCTTGGAGTTGCAATCGTCTGCTTATGTTCTTTTTGCAAATTTTTATGCTGTCTTTTTTAGCTATGTCATCTGACTGGCTAAGATGGCACCCTCGGGCGGGAAGACGACCGCGCATGCGCGCTGCAATTCCCAAAGGCTTTCTTTGAAAGCTGGGGAAAATTGCTCCGCGAGGGCTCCGTCGGCGCCGACGTCACCCATAAGTGAGGACTGATTCCTGCTGCTCCTGGAGAACACCTGTTACAGGTGAGTAACTACGCTTTATGCAATATTAACGATCGTTAATGTTACGTAACGCGCGTTATGTAACGTTAACTATCGTTAACTTTGCATAACGCGTGTTATGTAACGTTACCGCAGTTTAATAAACATACCCCATAGTCTCTCTTCCGCCAGTGGTAAGGTCTTGCACAGGAGGCAGGCTAACCCTGTACGCCCACAGGTGGCCAGCCATCACCTCAGATAACTGGGTCCTGCAAATAGTCCAAAGGGGCTATTTGCTTCACTTCAGCCAGATACCCACCCTCCTCCTTTACAAGGCTAAAAAGGGAGCAAGGAGGCACTGTGGGTTAAACTAGAAAGCGAGAAAGGGAAATCCATTTGCACTGGTGTGATATACAGATCCCCCTCACAGGGAGAAAAAGTGGATGGAGATTTACTACTACTACTAACTACTGGACATTTGTATAATGCTATAAGACATAAGCCGTGCTGCACAGACACATGTAAAAGATGGTCCCTGCTCATCAGAGTTTACAATCTAGTCAAGACAGATAACACACTAGCTGTAAGCATGGGATACATAAGGGGAATGGTAAGGAAACATGAGAGATATCAGATGAATCAAGATCCAAAAGCGGCAGCAAAGAGGTGAGTATTCAGCTTGGATTTGAAAAGAGTCAGTGAAGGTGCCTGACATACAGACTCAGGTAGTTTGTTCCAGGCGTAAGGAGCAGCAAGGTGAAAGGAGCGAAGTCTGGAGTTATCAATAGAAGAGAAGCGCACAGATAGAAGCAATTTGCCAGAAGAGCAGAGTTCCCGAGGTGGGGTGTAAGGAGAGATAAGAGAGGAAAGGTAGTGAGGAGCTGCAGAGTGAATGCACTTATAGGTCAGTAGGAGAAGTTTGAACTGGATGTGGAAACGGATAGGGAGCCAATGAAGTGACTTCAGAAGAGGGCTAATATGAGCATGACAAGGATGGCAGAAGATTATCCGCACAGCAGAATGTTGAACAGATTGAAGGGGGAGAGATGATTCAGAGGGAGACCAGAAAGGAGTAGGTTACAATAGTCTAGACGGGAGGTGACTAAGGAGTAGATAAGTGTCTTAGTAGCATGTTCAGAAAGGAATGGAGGAATTTTGTTGATATTGTAGAGAAAGAAACGGCAGGTTTTAGCTATCAGCATGGAGGAGAGAAAGGAGTCAAACGATCCCAAGGTTGCGAGCTGAGGAGACAGAGAGAAGAGAGTAATCTACAGAGACTGGGAAAGGAGGAAGGGGAGAGGAGGGTTTAGGGGGAAAATAAAAAGCTCAGTTTCAGCCATGTTCAATTTCAAGCAGTGGTGAGACATCCAGTCAGCAATGTCAGAAAGGCAGACAGAGATCCTGACCTGGATTGCTGGAGAGATTTCAGGTATAAAGAGGTAGATCTGGAAGTCATCTGTGTAAATATAGTACTGAAAACCATGGACAGAGATGAGTGCACCAAGGGACTGCGTATATATAGAGAAAAGGCGTGGACCCAAGACAGATCATTGGGGTACACCAACTGAGAGCAGGATAGCAGTAGAGGAGGATCCATCAGAACAAACACTGAAAGAGCGATGGGAAAGGTAAGAAGAGAACCAAGATAGCACAGACCCCTTAAAACCAAGGTAGGACAAGATATCAAGGAGAAGGTTGTAGTCAACAGTGTCAAAAGTAGCAGAAAGGTCAAGAAGGGTAAGGATTGAGTAAAGGCCCTTGCATTTTGCCAGAAACAGGTCAATGGAGACTTTGGCAAGAGCTGTTTCGGTAGAATATAAAGGATGAAAGCCAGATTGTAAAGGATCCAGAAAGACTTGAGAGGAGAGAAAGTCAAGGCAATGGTGGTGAACCACATGTTCAAGTAGTTTAGAAATTAAGGGAAGGAGGGAGATGGGTCAATAGTGAGAAGGACAGGTAGGGCTTAGTGAGGGTTTTTGAGGAGAGCAGTGATCACAGCATGCATGAAGGCTGCAGGGAAGATTGCAGTGGAGAGCGATAGATTGAGAATATGAGAGATGGAAGGGACTACAGTGGAGGAGATGGAACTAAGATGACGGGTGGGAATAGGATCAGAGGAGCAGGTGGTGAGTTTTGATGAGGAAATAAGGTGAGTGGTTTCCTCTTAAAAGATCATAGAAAAGGAAAAAGGATAGCAGAGGTGGGAGGGGGAGGTTGGGAGTGATGAGGGGGAGAAGGAGAAGTAGCTGACCTCATGGTGATTTGGAGTGTGATCTTGTGGATTTTGTCATGGAAGAAGTCAGCCAAGGTCTGAACAGAAAGGGAGGGAGGGGGTCGGAGATGGAGGTACCTTTAGGAAAAACTTGAGTTGTAAAGAGACGGCAAGGGTCAGAGGAAAAAGCATTAGTTAGATGGACATAATAGTCTTGTTTGGCAAGTACTATGGCTGACTGGAACATAAGATATGCCATACTGGGTCAGACCAAGGTCCATCAAGCCCAGTATCCTGTTTCCAACAGTGGCCAATCTAGGTCATACGTACCTAGCAGTTTCCCCAAAAGACACAGGTTCCGCAATGCTTGTACTGGGTCAAGCATTGATATCCTGGGTCCCTTCTTAATAATGGTTTATGGACCTTTCCTCCAGGAACTTGTCCAAACCTTTTTTAAACCCAGCTATACTAACAGCCTTTACTACATCCTCCGGTAACAAATTCCAGAGTTTGATTACACGTTGAGTGAAAAAATATTTTCTTTTATTAGTCTTAAATAGTTTACCCTGTAGCTTCATTGCATGTCCCCTAGTCTTTCTATATTCTGATAACGTAAACAATCGATCTACGTTTACCCGTTCCACTCCGTTCATTAATTTATAGACTTCTATCATATCTCCCCTCAGCTGTCTCTTTTCCAGGTTAAAGAGCCCTAACCTTTTTAGCCTTTCTTCAAAGGAGTATCCTTCCATCCCCTTTACCATTTTGGTGGCTCTTCTCTGAACCTTTTCTAATAACTCTATATCCTTTTTAAGATACGGTGACCAGAATTGCACACAATATTCAAGGTGCGGTCTCACCATGGAACGATATAGAGGCATTATAATATATTTTCCATTCCTTTCCTTATGATACCTAGCATTCTAGTTGCTCTCTTGGCTTCCGCTGCACACTGGACCGAGGGTTTTAACATGTTATCCACAATGACGCCTAAATCTTTTTCCTGGGTGGTGGTTCCTAATGTGGAACCTTGCATTGTATAACCATAGTTTGGGTTGTTCTTCCCTAGGTGCATAACTTTGCACTTGTCCACATTAAATTTCATCTGCCATTTTGATGCCCAGTCTTCTAATTTATCAAGATCCTCTTGCAATTTTCCACAATCCTCTTGGGTTTTAGCAACTTTAAATAGTTTTGTGTCATCTGCAAATTTGATAACCTCACTCGTTATTTCACTTTCCAGGTCATTTATGAATATGTCAAAAAGCAGCGGACCCAGCACAGATCCCTGGGGTACACCACTATTCACCTTTCTCCATTGGGAAAATTGGCCATTTAGCCCTACCCTCTGCTTTCTATCTCTTAACCAGTTCTTGATCCACAGTAGTACACTGCCTCCTATCCCATGACTCTTTAGTTTTGCCAGAAGTCTCTGATGAAGGACCTTGTCAAAGGCTTTCTGAAAGTCCAGATACACTATATCAACCGACTCACCTTTGTCCACCTGTTTATTCACACTTTCAGAAAAACATAACAGATTAGTAAGACAAGATCTTCCTTGTCTAAAGCCATGTTGGCTGTCTCCCATTAGGCCATGACTATCTACATGCTGAGTAATTTTATTCTTTATGATGGTTTCTACCATTTTTCCCGGTACTGACGTGAGGCTCACCGGTCTGTAGTTTCCTGGATCACCCCTGGAAGCCTTTTTAAAAATTGGTGTTACATTGGCGATCCTCCAATCTTCTGGAAAGAGAGAAGCGTGAATTTGAAGTGTAGAAAGTCTGCAATTGTGTAGGATTTGACAAGCACACTCAGCAGAGTGGGTGCAGGAACGAAGATAACGGGTAGTGGAAGACAGCCAGGGTTGAAGTAGAGTATGCCTCAGAGGAGGTGGCATGGGCGGAGCAAGAGCATCCAGAGCAGAGGAGAGTGCAGTGCTGTAGGAAGCTACTGCCTCATCAACAGTCTCAGATGACATAGTGGAGGAAAGAGGTGATGAGACAGTGGAGGAGAGAGCCAATGGGTCAATAGCACTAAGATTTCTAAAGAGGATGGTGGAGACAGGATGAGGCTGAGGCCATGAGTGTTGAAGAGTGAAGCTTAACAGGTGATGGTCTGATAGGGGAAGAAGTGAGGTACAGAAGTTTGAGGGTAAGCAATTAGAGGTTGCAGCTGTGGCCTTGCTGGTGAGTAGGGGCAGCAGAGCAAAACTGGAGGTTGAATGATGAGGTAAGGGAGAGGAGTTTTAAAACATACGGGTCAGAGGGGTTATAAACATGAATGGTAAAATCCACGAGAATAAGTTAGGGGGAAGATGAATCCAGAAAGAAGGAAAGCCATGAGTCAAAGTCAGAGAGAGAGGTAGGACTTTCTCCAGGAACAAGAAGGAAGTCAGTCCTCACTTATGGGTGACGTCAGCACCAACGAAACCCGTGTTGAGCAAGTCCCCATCTTTCAAAGAAAGCCTTTGGATTGCTGCCACGCATGCGTGGTCCTCTTCCCCGTCCAAAGGTGCCATCTTGCTCAGTCTCCCTTTTTCTGCGGAGCCCTTCATATGCACATCCTCATCCCTTGGAAAAAGTTTTCTTGACTTCGACCTTTTGGCCTTTATTCCGGTAGCACCGGTCCTCTCTCGTCCTCCCCTTTTCCCCTGCTCTGGCTGTGGTCTAGGGGATACCTTTTTTGATTCTCTTTAGTGTTTTTACTTTCGGGCCCTTTTCGCGCCCTTTTTTCCTCGACCACTGGCCTCAAGGGTTTTCGACCTCACAGGGGCCCTTTTTGCCCCATGGCCACTGTTTTTTAGAAATGTAACAGATGCTCCAAAAATATGTCGTTCACAGACACCCACAACTGCTGTTTACGGTGTCTGGGGGCTGACCACAACCCGCAGCTCTGATCACTTTGTAAGAAAATGTCCACTAAGTCCTTGCTAATCCGTAAACAGAAGTCCGATGAAATTTTCCGGGCAGCCCCGGGATCCCCGGTGGCACCTTGCCCTATCGATCCACCGCTGGGGGAATCCCCGCAGTGACCCCATTCCCCAGGGGTCACTCCGATTCTCCAGGACCAAGCAGGAAGTCAGTCCTCACATACAGGTGACGTCGATACTGACGGAGCCCTCGTGTGGAGCATTTCCCCAGCTTTCAAAGAAAGCCTTTGGGAATGCAGCACGCATGCACGGTCTCCTTCCCGCCCAAGGGTGCCATCTTTTTCCCGCGGACCCTGACGGACGTGTGTTGTTGTCACCCAGTAAAAAGTTTATTTTTCCTGCGTTGGATTCGTGGTTTTTGCCCTGTTCGATGCCGGTTCCCCTTCCCGCCTGGTCCCAGTACACCGGCATCGAGCCCAGAGCTAGGTTTTCGTTTTTTGTCCTTCGTGACTAGCGCTCGCGCTTTTTTCTCTTTTTCACTGGCAGCACGGTCTTTTGACCTTGCAGGGGCCCTTTTTCCCCCGATGGCTGCCAGCAGGTTAAAGAAGTGTGATCGGTGTAAGAAGCTGATGTCTCTCACTGACACACATGACTGCTGCCTCTGGTGCCACGGGCCCGACCATGACCCGGTGGTCTGTGTCCCATGCGGCAAAATGTCCTCTAAGGTGTTGAGGAGCCGTCAGCATCAGCGTGAACGACTCTTTTCTGACTCCGCGTCCGGCTGGGCCCGGACTTCATCAGAGGCCTCGACATCTCGGGAGTCCGACCCCGAGCACCGTCGAGGCTCCTCTCAAAGGGGGTCTCCTTCTCGGGAACACAGAAGAAAGAAGAAACCCGCGAGGGCGGCGTCGGTGGACACTCTTGGCCCCTCGAGGGCCAGGTCGCATACCCTGAACACCGTCCCGGGTCCTCGGAGTTGGAGAGGCCTGCCAAGTTGCCTCGAGTGGAGCCGGAGTCCCCGAGTCACGTGAGTGCTCTTGTCCTCGTAGACTCCCCTCTGGGGGAGCTGACGTCAGGCCTGACGCCATCGGGGCCCAAGTCGGGGGCTGCTGAGACTCCTGAGCTGAGTCTCAGGTTGATGGCCTTGGAGAGCAGCTTGGCTGCCTTCATGGCGCAGCAGTGGGTACTGATCGCCGGTTTGACTGATGCATCTGCCCCGACCACCGGGACCTCGACGTCCAAGTTGACCCCGGAGGCCGAGCCGATCCTCGAGTTGATGCGGTCTCGAGTTGATCATCGGCCAAGGTTCCCCTCGGCCACCTGCTTGGGGCCGAGGTCGTTGACGCTGGTGCCCTCGGGCGGATGGCATCGGTGCCCACCCAGCCGGAGCCGCTCGATTCCTCCTCGGAGGGGTCGGAGTGGGAGATGGAGGATGAGGAGTCCCCGGACACTTTACGGACCCGGTGCGTCCCATCGGACTCACCGGAGTCCGAGCCTCGGAGACGGTCCCCACCGGAGGATACCCGGTTCTCGGACATCGTGCGGGACATGGCCAAAGCCTTGGCCTTTCCCACGGATCCCGAGGAGGAGCCTCGAGCCGAAGAGCTCAAGGCCCTCCAGTATGACTCTCCGCCTAAGGAGACCTTTACTGTACCGGTTCCTCAGATGCTGGAATGGCTGCTCTTCCGCATGTGGGAGGCACTAGCGCCGGTTCTCAGCAAATGGGTCGATTCCATTTATCGAGTCCGTAAGAGCCCTGGGTTCCAGAAGGCACAGCTACCGCACCACTCCATGGTTGTGGAATCGGCCATGCATCGTCTGAAGAGTCAGAAGATGCACTCCTTGGTGCCCCCCGGCCTGGAGGCCCGGAATCCTGATGCCCTCAGTAGAAAGTGCTTCCAGGGCTCTATGCTGGCTTGCCATTTCCAGACTTACCAGCTGTACATAGGCATGTTGGTAGTATGGGTTGGTGTTCTCTAGCTGGTGAGGTGGGTGGCAGGTAGCTAGTAGACACTTGTTGAATTCCGTGTGATGCTAGGTGATTGATTCTTGAAAGTGTTCTTGGAATAACCATGTGTTTAGGAGCTTGCAGAATATTTAAAGGTCTCTTGTGGATCGTATTTTCTCTGGGAGCGAGTTCCATAGTCCTGGTGCATAGAAAGAGAAGGCTCTGCTGGATGTGGATGCATTACTTTTGGTGAATGCTGCCAGGGTGGTCAGAGAGTTTCTGGCATGGGTTGTGCTTTCTCTATTTGCTGGGGTGGTCTGTAGGAGTGATCTTAAGTAGGTAGGGGGTTCAGAATGCAGGGTTTTGAAGATGATATGTAGGGTTTTATATTTTATTCTGCTGTTCATTGGAAGCTAGTGAAGGTTTTGCATTATTGGTGTTATTTGTTCTCTTATTGGGTTTGGGTGATGGTTCGGGCAGCTCTGTTCTGCACCAACTGGAGGCGCTGTATGGTTCACTTTCGGAGGCCTGTAAGAATGCTATTACAGAAGTCTAGGTGGGCAAGCACCATTGCTTGGAATGTTGTGTGGAAATCGCTAGTGGATAGAAAGGGTCATAGGTGCTGTAAGGTTTTTATATTGGAGTATATTGCTCTTATGGTGTTGTTAATCTGGGTGGTCATGTTTAGTTGTCTATCAGTTGTACTTGACTTCATTTTTTATTTTGAGGTATGCATCTTTTACTTTCAGGATTGTTGGGGGGTTGAATGTTTCATCTCTTGATATGTAAAGGACCTCTGTTTTTTCCTAGTTTATGTTCAGCTTACGTTCAGCTAATCATGAGGCAACTTCGTTGAAGCATTTTACTTTCCTGTTCAGATCGGGATTGGTAGTGTCTAATGGGGTGTATAACATAATATTGTCTGCATCTATGTAGCATACATTGTAACATAGTAGCAAAGTATATGACAGCAGATAAAGTCCAGTATGGTCCAGCTAATCTGCCCAGCAAGGCGGCAAGGGTAGGTGCACCTGCCGCTCTGTGCAGGTCACCCCTCCCCATGCCTTTGTTTAGGGGGTGTACCCACCGCTCCATGTAGATCACCCCTATTTGTTTATTTTGAGCTTATCCTGTTGCTATTAAGGGATCCACTGTGTCTGTCCCATGCCTTTTTGAATTCTGTCACTGTATTTGCCCCCACCACTTCCATTGGGAGAGCATTCCAAGCATCCACTACCCTTTCAGTGAAACTGTATATCTCCAGGAACAAGCAGGAATGTAGTCTTCACATATGGGTATCGACGGTACCGATGGAGCCTGCGCGGGAACGCTTCCCAGCGTCCAATAGGAAAGCTTTAGGGAGCATCCCACTGCACCTGCATCGCTGCCTTCCCGCCTTTCCAACTCTCCCTCTTCGGTTTTTCATTTTCTGCGGAGCCGACAGGCAGCAAACACTGCAGAACATTTTCTTTTTGTGATCGCGTCTGCCTTCACCGTCGACGCCTATACCGGTACCACTGGTCTTTTCTTTATTTTCTTACTTCTTTTCCAAAGAAAAAAAGAATTATTTATGGAGGGTCTGTCCCCTCTAGGTGCCAGGTGCCATTTTGCGCTCTAGGCCCTCTGTTCTTCCAAAATGGAGAAACCAGCTAGTGGTTTCAAAAAATGTTCAAAGTGTAGAGGTACCATTTCTGTTACCGACACCCATGATTGGTGTCTTAAATATTTAGGTCCTCACCATTTACCATCTGAGTGTCTCCTCTGTAGAAAGATGACCAAGAGAGGCCTGCAGAACAGAGCTGCAAAACTCGGCACCCTCTTTGCCGCAATTGCGATGTCTGTTGCATCGACGTCTTCCAGGGCTTCGTCTTCCTCCCATGTATCTCAGGTAACTAAACCCTGGTCTTCCAAGGCCAGCCAGTCCTCAAAGGGTAGATCTTCTTCAAAGCATTGAGATGCTACTAGTGTTGCCCTTGAGGAAAACATACCGGCAAAACAGCCCCGGCGGGAGGCTACGGCCTCCAAAGCATTAACGGGGCTCCAGGATGTTCCCGAAGCTTCCAACTCAGGAGAACTCCTGGTGCCATGTTCTGGTGTCGTGGCCTATTCTACCGGTACCGACATCCAGGCATCGGCAGAGGCTATGGATTAGCGCATCCTAGCCATCGAATGCAGTCTAGCAGCTCTCTTAGCAGCCTCAGTACCGCTAAGACAGCTTCAGACGGTTCCGCAGTCATCGGTATTGACCGCACCTGCTTTGACTGATGTGCTTTCCCCCCCATGCTGGCTCTTGAATCAATATCCGTTATCGAGACAGTCCAATGTTGACTTCGATCGATACCGGCGTCAAGCAATGCAAGAGCACCCGGCGCGGAGATACTTCGAGTCTTACGATTCCGATGACTCTGAGGACTCCATCAGTACCGGGGTGATTCTACCAGAGGATCCCTCTCCTCCTCCTCAGCATAGGATGTCTCCTCCAGAGGACATGTCTTTTCTGGATTTCATACGTGATGTAGCCCGAGGACTTTCAATCACGGTGACCCCTGAGAAGAACCGAGAGCAGAAGAATTAGAAATTCTTCAGTACTCGGCAGCTCCTAAAGAAGCAGCTACTCTTCCCATTCATCGAATCCTGCATGACCTCATGTTAAGGATGTGGAAAGCTCCTTTAACAGTGTCTCCACACTCTCGAAGACTCGATACCATGTACCGAGTTCCGCAATGCCTTGGTTTTCAGAAAACACAATTACAACATCATTCAATGGTAGTGGAATCGTCGATGAGTAGGATCGAGTGCTAAAACGCATTCTTCCAATCCTCCAGGCCATGAAGGGAGGACACTCGATGCCTTTGGGCGTCAATGCTTTCAATCCTCGATGCTATCAGCCAGCTCTTACATTCTTTATATGGGAATGTTTCTTAAGGAGGTTACAAGGAATCTAGAGCTCATGGCTCCACTGCTCCCAGATGATAAAAGAACAGACTTCCTCACTCTGGTCAAACATGCCCAGAATGTGTCTAAGTTCATGAATCGTGCAACCTTTGATTTAGGACCTCTACTATTTCCATCGGTGCACGTCAGATTGCCTGGCTTCAGGCATCAGATTTAGAATAATGGGTGCAAGATAAGCTGGGGAACATTCCTTGCACAGGAGAAAATCTCTTTGGCAAAGATTGGCAAGACAAAGCTAATCAGCTTGAGTCTGAAAATACAACCTTGAACATATTATCAAGGGTTACAGCCAACCCAGCAAAGAAAAAGACAATTAAGAAATCCTTTTTCAACAAGAAAAATAAATTCTATCCATCTTACACCCAGGCCATCCACTGTCCAGTTCATGCTGTCCAGAAGGGGCAACAAAAGCCCAGACAGCAAATGAAGGCACAAGTCCCCAGAGCTCAACCAGCTCAGCAGACTCAGCCTCCTCAGGGGCTTTGACTCCTTCCTAGAGAACTTGGTCATCCTGCCCCTGAAAGGTCCAGAACCTCTCACCATCCCCGGCAGACTTTGTCATTTTGCCAGAAGATGGCAACAAATAACATCAGAAAACTGGACTCTTTCCATTGTACTAGAGGGGTACAAACTCCATTTTCACAGTATGCCCCCTCCCACCATCACAAGACAGTTCAATTCTCAGGGCCCTTTCACCACTCTCTTGGGTCAAGAGGTCACCTCACTACTTGCTCAAGGGGCAATAGAAGAAGTACCCATATCCCAACAGGGCATGGGTTTCTACTCCCCCTACTTCCTCATCCCAAAGAAAACAGGGGGATACAGACTCATACTGGACCTCAGAGAGTTGAACAAGTATCTGTTCCGAGAAAAATTCAAGATGATCTCCCTTGGAACACTTCTCCCTTACATTCAGAGTCAGGATTGGCTATGTTCTTTAGATCTAAAGGATTCATACACGCATATTCTCATCCATACAGATCACAGGAGGTTTCTTCGATTCCTTTTTCAAGGAAGACATTACCAATACAGGGTTCTACCCTTTGGACTGGCTTCTGCCCCAAGAGTCTTCACAAAATGCATGGCAGTGGTAGCAGCATTTCTGAGAACTCTGGGGATATTCGTCTTCCCTTACTTAGACGACTGGCTCATCCGGGCATCAACAGCTCTAGAAGTCAGCTTTGCTCTCTCCCGCATAATGCAAATCCTGTAGTACTTGGGACTGGTCATAAACCTCCCAAAATCTCATCTCACACCTTCAGTCTCTAGAGTTCAAAGGTGCTCGACTAGACACAAGGCAGTCAAGGACTTTCCTGCCACAGCCACACTGTCTTCGAATACTCCAGCTGGCGTCTCAAGCAGCTATGAAAACTCTGCTAACTGCTCGAGAAATACTTCAGCTGCTAGGGCATATGGCATCCACTGTCCATGTGGTTCCCTATGCTCGGCTTCACATGCGGGCAGCCCAGTGGACCCTATCCTCTCAGTGGACACAGGCCTCGGGTTGCCTGAAGGACAAAATCAGAAACTTGACATGTCTCATTTCGTACCTACAGTGGTGGCAATCGCTGGAAAACCTTCTTGTAGGCTTTCCTTTCGAGCAGCCACTACACCAAGCCACCTTGACGACAGATGCATCCAAGTTAGGTTGGGGGGCTTACTTAGACAATCTCTCCAATCAGGGTCTTTGGACCCAACAAGAGGCTTGTCTTCTCATAAACCTCCTAGAACTCAGAGCCATCTTCTATGCTCTTCAAGTATTCCAGGCCCACCTCAGCTACAAGACAGTTCTAGTCCAGACAGACAATCAGGTAGCCACGTTGTATGTGAACAAGCAGGGTGGGACAGGGTCTCAAGCATTGTGCAACAAAGCTCTACGCCTCTGGGCATTTGCCAGGGATCTTCAAATCCACCTTCTAGGGATGTATCTTCCAGGCACACAAAATATCTTGGCAGACAAACTCAGTTGAGTACTACTGCCACACGAGTGGTCTCTTCATCCAGAGCAAGTTGCTCAGATTTTTCATATCTGGGGAACTCCAGATATAGACCTCTTTGCAAGTCCTCAGAATGCCATACTTCCCCGGTTCTGTTCCAGAATTCCAGCTCAGAACTGTCAGGCAAGCGATGCCTTCCACCTCCACTGGGGTCAGAACTTCCTCTATGCCTTCCCACCCATTCCCCTCATTCCCAAAACTCTGTTCGAGCTTCAGAGAGACAGGGGCCATATGATCCTCATAGCCCCACGCTGGCCATGACAAACGTGGTGTCCTCTGCTTCTACGTCTCTCTCAAGCCAGACCTCTGGAGTTGGGATGTGCTCCAGATCTTCTTTCCCAAGGGAACGGGATGCTATTGCACCCGAATCCTCAGTCTCTACACCTAAGGGCTGCTGAGAGCCTAGAATTCCAGGATATCAACCTTTCTCAACAGGTAAAAGATATCCTTTTGGCTTTAAGAAAACCTTCCACAAGGCAGGCCTATGCCTTTAAGTGGAAAAGATTCTCTATCTGGTGTTCTAAAAAGGAAATAAATCCTTTTCAGTGCCAGTGGAGGCGTTACTGGAGTATCGCCTCCATTTATCATCCTCTGGTCTTAAGACCAATTCAATAAGGGTCCAACTTAGTGCCATTGCAGCTTTTCACAGGCCATTAGATGGACAACCTGTCTCCTCTCAACCGCTTGTAGCAAGGTTTATGAGAGGTCTACTCTTGACTAAAACTCCCATTAAGCCGCCACCCGTGGCATGGGATTTGAATCTTGTCCTTGGGCAGCTCATGAAACCACCCTTCGAACCCTTAGCCACTACATCTCTTAAGTTTCTTTCTTGGAAAGTGATCTTCCTGATTGCCCTCACTTCTGCAAGATGCATCAGTGAGCTACAGGCTTTAGTGGCTGATCCTCCTTATACAAGGTTCCACCATTATAAAGTAGTTCTTAGGACTCACCCTCACTTTATGCCAAAGGTGGTTTCGCCTTTTCATTTAAACCAATCGGTTTACTTTCCTGTATTCTTCCCTAGGTCTCATGCCTCCAATGCAGAAAGGAATCTTCACACTCTAGATTGTAAAAGAGCCTTGGCATTTTACCTTCAGAGAACTAAACAACATAGAAAGCCTTCCCAACTTTGTGTTGCCTTTGACTCTAGTCATCTTGGACTACAGGGTTTCCAAGCGTACTTTGTCTAAATGGATTGCAAATTGCATATCTTTTGCATATGAGAGTAAGGGACTTTCTCTCGAAGGTCATGTCACAGCTCACAATGTGACAGCAATGGCAGCCTCGATGGCTAACCTTCGCTCAGTGTCCATTGATGACATTTGTAGAGCAGCCACTTTGGCTTCGGTACACACCTTTGCAGCCCACTACTGCTTAGACAAGAATTCCCATTGGGATGCCGCTTTTGGCCAGGCTGTTCTCCAGCATCTCTTTCACACTTAGAGCAACTCCTACCCACCGTCCCGGGTTTCGATGCCTGAGATCCATGGGAGGAAGCATGACCCATCTCAACCTGGGCTTCACAGCTTTCTGGGGTCATCTCCCTGATATCTCTCAGCTGGGGAGTCCCCATATGTGAAGACTACATTCCTGCTTGTTCCTGGAGATAGCGTAGTTACTCACCTGTAACAGGTGATCTCTGGGAACAGCAGGAATTAAGTCTTCACAACCCACCCACCTCCCTTTGGAGTTGTCTCTCTTTTTATCTCCTTCTCTCCTTTGTCTCAGCTATAAACTCAACTGAAGAGGGAGAGTTGTAAAGGCGGGAAGGCAGTGACGCAGGCGCAGTGGGATGCTCCCAAAAGTTTTCCTATTGGACTCTGGGGAGCGTTCCTGCGCAGGCTCCGTCAGTACCGCCGATACCCATATGTGAAGACTTAATTCCTGCTTGTTCCCGGAGATCTAGTGAGTAGCTATGCTTTCCTGACATTGCCTTTCGGTTTACCCCCTTGCAGCTTCATGTTATGCCCTCTAGTTTTATAGCTTCCCCTTCTTTGGAAGAGGTTTGTTTGTTCATTAATACTCTTTAAGTATTTAAAGGTTTGAATCATATCTCCCCTATTCTTTCTCTCCTCCAGAGTGTGCATATTTAGGTCTTCAAGTCTCTTCTCATAAGTCTTCTGACGCAGGCTACAAATCATTTTGGTCGCCTTCCTCTGAACTGTTTCCAGACTTTTTATATCTTTTGTGAGATATGGTCTTCAAAATTGAACACAATATTCCAAGTGAGGCCTCATCAGCTACTTGTACAGTGTCATTAATACCTATTCCTTTCTGCTGGTAATTCCTCTTTGTATGCAACCGAGCATCCTTCTGGCTTTTGCTACCGCCTTATCATACTGTTTCGCCATTTTGAGATCCTCTGAAACAGTCACTCCGAGGTCCTTCTAGTCCGTGCACACCAACTTCTCACCCCTTATCGCATACAGTTCCCTTGAGTTTCTGCTTCACATTAAATATGAACTGCCAAGCATTAGTCTATCTTTCCATCTTTGTAGATCTTTCCTCATATTATCCACTCCCTCAGGAGAGTCCACTCTGTTGCAAATTTTCGTGTCATCTGTAAAAAGACAGACTTTTCCATTAAGTCCTTCAGCAATATCACTCACAAATACATTAAACAGTACCAATCCCAGGACTGAACCTTCCTTTCATCCGAGTGAGTTCTCTTTACCGTCACCTTCTGTCGTCTGTCAGTCAACCAAGTTCTGATCCAGTTCACCTTCTTGGGACCCATCCCCAATCTGTTGAGTTTATTGATAAGCCTCCTATGAGGAACAGTATCAAAGGCTTTGTTGAAATCTAGGCAGATCAAATCCATCACATGCCCTTGATCTAGTTCTCTGGTCACCCAGTTAAAGAACTCAATCAGATTTCTTTAGCAAGATTGCCCTTTGGTAAAACCATGTTGCTTCGGATCATGCAATCTGTTGGTTTCGAGAAAGTCCACTATTCACTCTTTCAGGAGTGCCTCCATTACTTTTCCTGCCACCGAGGTAAGGTTTACTAGCCTGTAGTTTGTCACTTCTTCCCTATTACCACTTTTGTGAAGAAGAACCACATCAGTTCTTATTCAGTCCTATGGAACTTCTCCTGTCTCCAAGAAACTATTAAAAACATCTTTTAACAGCCCTGCAAGAACCTCTCTAAGCATCCTGGGATGTATCCTATCCGGTCCTATGGCCTTGTCCACTTTCAGTTTTGCAAGCTGTTTTAACACATCATATTCTGTGACTGGTGTGGTATCTACTCCATTCCCATTTGTATATTTGTCAATCACAGGTGGTCCTTCTCCAGGATTTTCTTTAGTAAAAACAGAGCAGAAGTATTTGTTTAGCATTTTCGCTTTTTCAATGTAACTTTCCACAAATCCATTCCCGGCACTTTTGAGTCCTGCAATTCCACCTCTGATTTTCCTTCTCTCCTGAATACAAGGTGTGACAAAAAAGAAACGAGACTGTCCTATAAATGTTTTTTTTTTTTATAAACTTTATTTATATATAAACCATTATATACATAACTTTCGATACAGACAAACAAGATATACAACAACACGTCGCTGCGGAGTGGAATCTTATCTCCGCCGCGACACAAACCACGGACAGTCATGTATGTAGAACAGATGTCAGAGCGCCCGCAAGTATTTTTTACTTTTTTTTGTAAGACTTAGTTTAGGGTACCCCCTTTAACCTCCCCAACCACCCCCCCCAACCTTCCCCCCCCCTTTGTCGTCGCAACCCTTAACTCCGCCTAGCTCAATAGCCTATATTCACTATTTCGTTCCGGCAGCGGGGGCCTAAACTTTGAATGTAAGGTTCCCATATCAACATAAAGGTGGACCAGCGCTTTACGGAGCCCCGGGCCCACCAACGCTCTGCTAGCATCAGCTGATGGAAACCATTGCGCCATTCCAAGAACGTGGGTGGGTGTTGATCTCTCCATCTATGGAGAATCGGACCTTTCCCCACCAGACAGGCCTTACGCACCAATAATCGCTCCCATCTCCCCCCCAGCAGTGTTGGATGCAATTGATCGAGAATGACTAGAATGTTAGTCCACGGGAATCTTTGCTGCAGCAACCCCGTAAGGTATCTGCGAATACGGGACCAGTAGGGAAGGATGCACCTGCACTGACACCACATATGAGTTAGGGTGGCCAAGGGTAGAGAACATCTAGGACAAGACCCGTCTTGTGTAATATGAGTCCTCAACGCTCGCTGAGGCGAAAAGTGCACTCGTATCAGGGCCTTATATTGAATCTCCCTCCACCGCGCTCCCCCCACCAATGTTGGTATCCACCCTATTGCCGCACAGATAGTGCCGGGCTGCACTACCAGCCCCAGTTCATCTGCCCAAGCTATCTCCACCCTCTCATAATCCGGTCGTACCCCAAAGCACTCCAGCCGAGACTTCAGTCCCCTTATTGCTGGTGGTGCCGCGCCGCCAAGGTCAAAAAATTCAAGAAGCTGCGCCGATCTGTCCACCCCCGGTTCCTCCCTGGACAGCTTGACCACGTAGTGAGAGAGTTGGAGGTACGCAAAATATTGTGTGGAGGGCAGTTGAAATTCTTCCCTAAGCTCAGAAAATGACTTACATTTACCGGTAAGGTCCACTACATGCCCTATATACCGTACGCCCTGTCGGTACCATAACTGAAACGCCTTAGAATCGGAGCCCGGCAGGAAATGTAGGTTTCCACGTATGGGGAGCCAGCTAGACACCTGCCAATTCCTTCGCCAAAAGCTATTTAGTTGTCGCCAGGTACGGCGCAGCGCATTAAACATAAAATTTCGCGTAAGATGCCTTGGTAGTTGCGTACTGTCCACATGCAGGATTCCCACCAGCGAAAGGGAGCTACAAAGGCCGCTTCCAAGTCCCGTGGAGTGTATACGTTGGTGTCGCCCAAATAGTCCCCGAGATGACGAGCTTGACACGCCAAAGCATAAAGCCGTATATCTGGGAGCCCAAGGCCCCCTCTGCTCCATTTGCCAACCATACGGGATATTGGGATCCGCGCTCTAGCTCCCTTCCACAGGAAACGTTGAATCTCCTTTTCCAATCTAAGCTGATCTCGCCTCAATAACCACACGGGTAGGGTTTGCAACCAGTATAGTATACAAGGCAACACCACCATTTTAAATGCTGCAATTCTCCCCATCAGCGATAAAGGTAGCGGATTCCACGCCCTCAACTGGCTCCGTACCCCAACTAAAACTCTCTCGAAGTTAATGTGATAGAGGTCCTGCGGTATCCTCGTCAACACAACGCCTAAGTATTTAAACGTCTGTTCTGCCCATTTCAGAGGAAACCCCTCCTCTCCCCAATGCCCTCGTAACTGCCCCGAAACATCCAAGGCCTCTGATTTCTCTTCATTGATTCGGAGACCCGCAAAACTACCAAATAATCGAAATTCCATTAACAGTCTGGGCAAAGATATCCGTGGATCTAGGAGGTGTACCAGCATGTCATCGGCGAAGGCCGACATCTTAAACCCTTGATTGCCGATCTCAACTCCACGAATTTGCGGGTCGAGTTCTATACGCCTTATTAGGGGATCTATGGACAAAACAAATAATAGAGGGGATAATGGACAGCCTTGCCTGGTACCCCTATACAGGGGGAAGGGATCCGATAAAACCCCGTTACAGAGTACTCTAGCCGTCGGTGTATCATAGAGACTCTTAACCATGTCGCAAAAGGCCTGTCCCAGGCCGTACAGCGGTAATAGGTGCTGCAAATATGTCCAGTCGACCCGGTCAAATGCTTTTTCAGCATCAGAACTCACCAGTAGGGATGGAAGCCGATGACCATGCACCCACTCCAACGATGTTAAGATTTTGCGAATGTTACGGACCGCATAACGGCCTCTCACAAACCCCACCTGAGAAGCATGAACAATATCCCCCAATAGTCCCGCTAGTCTTTCCGCCAAAATCTTGGCCATCAGCTTCATATCAAAATTTAGCAGGGAGATCGGCCGGTAGGAAGCCGCCTGCAGCGGGTCTTTGCCCGGCTTGGGTATCAACGTAATATACGCCTGATTTTCTCCCCATCGTCTACCCTTGCCTTCCATTCTTTGCCGGTGCATATCCACTAACAGAGGGCTAACCCAGTTCGACAGTAGTTTATAAATTTCCGCCCCATAGCCATCCGGTCCCGGAGATTTATAGCAGTTAGCCTTCATAATGACAAGTTGCACCTCCTCTAGGGTTATCGGACTCCCCAGCATGGCCCGTTGTTCGTCTGTTACCTTAGGGAGCGCTAGCCCCTGGAGGTAATTTTCCATAGTAGTGGGGTCAGTCCCCCCCGCGGAGTACAATTTCTGAAAGAAGCCCCTAAAAATCTCACTTATCACGTCCCGTTTCTGCTGCAGTATTCCTCTCTCATCCCGTAGTGCCGCTACCCCCCGCCCGCCTCTCTGGCCCTTCAAGCAACGTCCCAATAGTTTCCCCGGTTTATTGCCAAAGCACTGTAAGCGATATTTGTAATACATTATCGATTTCTTGGCTCTCTGATGGAGTAGTTCATTTAAGGCAACCTGTAGTTCCCATAATCATTTTCAATTGGACACGGTAGGGGCATGGCCACTTAGTACCCGCGCTTGCGACACCTGCTGCTCCAACCTGATAATTTGTTCTGCCAATAATCTCCGCTTTCGAGCCGCAAAGCCGATAATATCCCCGCGCAGCACCACTTTGGCAGTCTCCCAAACCAGCTCCGGGTCGTCCTTGTGGACCTGGTGGTTTAATTCAAAATCACGCCAGCGCTGACCCAGAAACTGCCAAAAGTGGTTATCATGATATAGCTCGGTGGGGAACCGCCATATGCGAGATGGTCTGGTCTCGCTCCCCCAGTGCAACTCAGACCAAACCATAGCATGGTCAGAGATTTCCAAGGGTCCTATTTGCGCCTCTTCCACTTGGGCAAAGGTAGTAGTGGAGAGCAAAAGGTAATCTAATCTCGCGCTAGTCCCATGCGCCCGCGAGATATGTGTAAACTCTTTCTCAGAAGGGTGCAGCAGTCTCCAGGGATCAACCAAGTTCAGACGGGCCCGAAAGCGTTGCAGCAATTGGGAGCCAAGCACCCTATCTCTCGTCTCCTTGGCAGCAGAGGTATCTAAACTTACGTCGAGAACACCATTAAAGTCCCCCCCTATAAGCATAGGCACGTCCGGCATTTGTTCAATTTTGGCTGCAATGCAGTTGAGAAAATCCCGATCTAATACATTGGGGCCATATACATCACTCAGTATAATATCCCGATCTTCTAATAATCCAAATAGTAGCAAAAATTTTCCATTGGGATCAGCCCACTGACGGTGCAACGTGAAGCGCACCCGTTTATGAATAAGTATAACCACCCCTCCTTTCTTTCCCAATGCAGGCGCACCCCATGTCTGACCCACCCAGTCCCGACACAATTTAGCATGTTCTTCGGCCGTCTGATGGGTCTCTTGCAATAGCGCAATATCACATCGCTGTCGAGCCAATGCCTTGAGCACTTTGTAGCGCTTAATCGGGTTACCCAGTCCACAAACATTCCAGGTGATTACTCTCAGAGGATTCCTGCCTGGTGACGCCCCCGCTGCCGGCACATCGTGTTTAAGGGCCTCCCCAGATATCTACTAAGATAGATTGTACTAGCTCCTTGCAGAAGTTGTAGGGTGCGACGACCATTCCCCCCTTCCCCCCCCCACCTAACCCCTTACCCCATAACCTAGTGACCCTTCCCCTAACCTCCCCCCCTGCCTAAAACTTACCCCAACCAGTATGCCCAATCCCACCCCGATCCCCTATTCGCTGCCTCCTATCTACAGGGCTCCCTACTCCTACCCCCTACTAGGAAGCCCTCCCGAGACCACTCTGAGCACGACCCCTTTCCCCCTCAGACCCGAGAACAACTATCTACCGCCAGCCACCCCACCTTTAATCTCCCTTAGTTATGGGTAGGAGCCCCGCCCCACCATCTCTGGGCACCTCTCCTCCACCTGTCAGACCTTCGTTCGGGGGAGAAACCGCCTCACCAGGCCTATCCTGCAGGTAGGATCTCGTGCAATAAAATGAAAGTGGGGTCCCCCCCCCTCGGAAGTACACCTCCAGTCTTCTACATCCCTCCCCCACCGCGGCAAACTTCTGAAGGAAGAAAGAGAGAAGAAAAACACTCCGCCCTCACCCCTCAGTATTATAGTGCAAAAACAAAAGACATTTTCTAAACTCAAAATGGCATACTTCTGCTTGTAACAATAATAAACAACTTGCACTTAAAAAAAAAAAATCCCATACACAGAAGCTGTTCACATTAACATGAGATTTAAAGTAACAAGTCAAACTTTATACTGTGAAAGGCCTTGCTAAGGACAGCTAACGGAGAATTCCAGAGGGGATGCTACGGAGTGATTGCATAAACACCAGAATGGTTGACCCAAAAATGTCAATTGCAGGGTTAAGGGAGTACTGAACGTTTGTTAGCCTCATATAAACATCTAACAGGGTGGCCTGAAGGGTGCGCAAGTATCTTGAGACTCTAAAACAAAAATGGCAATAAATTATGCTAGTCATGGGGGTGATGTCGAGAGGGGTGAATGATGCAAAGGAGTAAATGGACAGGGGTGTGCATGGGAGAGGCCCAGTTATAGTTATAAGCAAAAGTGTCTGCTACGTTATCCGGATAGTTAGCCAGGAATTCTGGAACCGTTTGAGAATTTATCTGGTATAATGGTAGCCAGCTAGACCGACCATAAATGAAACAGGAGTGGAGCATCATGACAAAACTTGAATCTTTGGTACGTGTAAAATATTCTCAGCTCTTCACACGTTTCATTACTGGTTGGCAGTGATACTCTTATTTATGAGAGCTAATAGTGCCGGGTTGCTATGCTTGGGATGTTTTGTGTTCCCCTGCTACAGGCCTCCCCTTTTCCCCCCAGTTACCGGGAACAGGCGTGTTGGAAAAGTAGTCTCATCGAAGAATAAGGTCTAGCTGGATTGTGCAGCATGCGTTAAAACTTTTAATACAGCTCCTGCCAGAAGAGAGAGGCTAAGCCCCTCCCACTAAAATCTTGCTGCACCAATGTCCGTGGGAACTTTACAAGTAGTGTTTCCGCCGCTTTAAGCTGTTCCGGTGAGCAGTTTAAGGGGAAGCATGGTTTAGTTCTCAAGACTCCTTCGTCTTCACTGGCCACTTCGCGTCACAGAATGTGCCATGTCTCCCAAACCGCTAACACTTGACTCTGTCCCAGGCACAGATGGGGGGAGCCCCCTCCTTTCCAAGAAAAGGAAGCCCCCCGACCGCTCACGAGGACAAGGACTCCCTTCGGGACGATGGCAACACCTGGCATATCCTGGGGAGACCCTCCCCTTCCGGGGTAGGCCAATTCGCCCCTGCCGAATCTGCAACCTGTCGTTATGCCGTGTTCTCCATGTCAATCCGCAATATTAGCCAAAGAGATCTCCCAGGGCCAGGGTTTGCTATTACAGACGGAGTCTGGGGAGACCAAGGGATAAGGTTCTTGATGGCTAAATACTTTGTTGCCTATAAATGTTTTATTAGAAAATTTACAGAGATATTACACCTTGTCCCCTTCAGTGTAATCCCCCCCAGAGTTAATGCACTTCTGCATTCGCTTCTGCCACGTACGGAAGCACTCGGTAAGGTTCTCCTCCTCGAGATCCCTCAGCTCCCTCGTCACAGTGGTCTTGATCTCTTCTACAGAGGGAAAATGAGTTGCTTTGAACAGAGTCTTCAACCTGGGGAAGAGCCAGAAGTCACACGGTGTGAGATCTGGGGAATAAGGAGGGTGGTCGAGAGCTGTGATCTGTTTGTTGGCGAAGAACTGCCTCACACTGAGCACAGTGTGTGTGGGCATGTTGTCGTAGTGGAGTAGCCATGACTTGTCTCTCCACAGAGCCCGCCTGCTGTGCTGAACCCGATCATGGAGGTGATTGAGGACCTGCTGGTAGAAGTGATGGTTGACTGTCTGACCCTCAGGCACAAACTCCCTTCTGGTCAAAGAATGTGATCAGCATGACCTTGATCCTTGGTTTGGACATGCACTCCTTCTTGGATCTGGATGACAGTTGAGTCTTCCACTGCAGGCTCTGTGTCTTGCTTTCAGAGTCGTACCGGAATTCCTGTGTTGGCTCGGCCAACAAACTCTGGATCTTCTTCGATCTTCTCTAGCAAGTCTCGACAAACATTGACCCGGTGCTCCTTCTGGTCGTCCGATAAAAGCTTGGGCACCATCTTGGCACACACCTTCCACATCCCCAGCTCCTGCACCAAGATGATCCACACCAACTCCCTGTTCAGGCTGAGCTCCTCAGCTATCATCCGCACCGTCAATCTGCGATCACGCCACACCAGCTGGTTCACTCTGTCAATGTTCTGAGCCGTCTTTGTCTTGGAAGGCCGTCCTGACTTGGGGTCATCCTCCACCTTTTCGCGACCAGTCTTAAAGCATTTGTGCCATTTGAAGACTTGCAGCCTTGGCATTGCATCTTCTCCATAAGCCTTTTGGAGAAGTTGGAGACACTCAGTTGTGCCCTTCTCCAACTTAACCAGAAATTTCAAGTTGATTCTTTGCTCCATATTTCTGCCACCTCTAGTTGCGTGACAAAACGATGGAGAAGTGTGCTCCAAAAATACCTGAAAAAAGAAAAACAGAGTGAGAAAGATGAAAAATATTATAGCAGAATAGTGGCAAGATGTTACACAACACAGGGACATAAGTGGTTAGCCAGTTGGCATTGAGTCATGGTCGTGGCTGCCACAGTCTCGTTTCTTTTTTGTCATACCTGAAAAAGTTTTGTTGCCACGCTTCACATCTTTAGCCATCTTTTCTTCTGCCTTTGATTTTGCTATCCCTATTTCTCGTTTTGCCTCTTTTAGTTTGATCCCTGTATTCTTTTCTGTGTTCCTCTGTTTGTGAACTTCTGAATTTTGTGAAAGCTGTGTTTTTTGCCTTTATTTGTTCAGCCACTTCTTTGGAGAACCAAGTGGGTTTCCTTTTCCTCTTGCTTTTATTTACTTTCCTTACATATGTATCTGTTGCCCCTTTTATTGCCTCCTTTAGTTTAGCTCATTGCAATTCCACTTCCCTTATCCCCTTCCACCCTGCCAACTCTCCTTTAGGTACCTGGCCATTTTACTGAAGTCAGTATTTTTGAAGTCTAGGACTTTGAGCTTATGTTTTTGGATAATTGTGCAGATGGACTGTATGTAGAGATTAAAAAGTAGTGCTGATAGAGCAGATCCTGGCGGAATTCTTTGTATTTGAGAGTATGGCTTGGACGAGTTAGGTCCTATTTTTATTTGCTCTTTCCTGTCTGTTAGATAAGATTTGAACCATTGCCGTGGTATTCCTTTAACTCCAATTTCTTGCAGTCTGGTAAATAGTAGAAGATGACATATGGAGTTGAAAGCAGAGGCTGTATCTAGAAATATCAGTATGAAGGGATCTGTCCTTGGTCCAATTCTTTTTAGCATCTTGGTTAGTGATATTGTGAAAGGGCTGTCGGGTAAGGTTTGCCTCTTTGCGGATGATACCAAAATCTGCAACAGAGTTGATACCAGGAAGGTGTAGATAACATGAGGAGGGATCTAGCTAAGCTTAAAGAATGGTCTAGAATTTGGCAGCTGAGATTTAATGCTAAAAAATGTAGGGTCATGCATTTGGGCTGCAACAATCCAAGGGAATGGTACAGTATAGGGAATGACATACTTCTGTCAACGAAAGAAGAACAGGACCTAGGCGTGATTGTGACTGGCAATCTCAAAGTAGCTAAACAGGTAGAAAAGGCAATGGTGAAAGCTAGAAGGAGGCTTGGGTGCATAGGGAGAGGAATGGCCAGCAGAAGAAAGGAGGTGATAGTGCCTCTGTATAAGTCTTTGTTGCGATCTCATTTGGAGTATTGTGTGCAATTCTGAAGACCACGGGGTGGCTACCTAAATGGTTAATGGTCTTCGTTATAAAGCATATGAGGACAGACTTAAGGACCTTAATATGTATACTTTAGAGGAAAAGCGGGACCGAGGTGATATGACTGTGAGGTTTAAATACCTCTAAGGCATAATTGCACAGGAGGAAAGCCTCTTTCGATGGAAATCAAGCTATGCTACGAGGGGACATAGGATGAGTGTGAAAGGTGATAGACTCAGGATTAATATGCAGAAATATTTCTTTTTGGAAAGAGTCGTAGATGTGTGGAATAGTCTCCCAGTGGAGGTGGTAGAGATGAGGACAGTAACTAAATTTTAAAAAACATGGGACAAACACAGAGGCTCTCTAAAGGAAAAAAGGGGACTCTTGCAGTGGGTGATATGGAAGGGCAGACTAGATAGGCCATGTGATCTTTTTCTGCCATCATGTTTCTATGTTTCTAAGGCTGTTTTCTATTTATCAATCCCCGTTATTATCTTGTCCATGAGTGTAATATGTATTGTCTCTATTCCATGATTGTTCCGGAAGCTGTGCTGTTGCAGGTCTAGAGGAGAGTGCGTTCAATGTGTTCCTCAGTTGAATTTGTACTATTTTTTTCTATTATTTTTGCTAGCAGTGGTAGACTAGAGATTGGTCTGTAAGCACGAGGATTGGATTTGTTTAACGTTGAGCTTTTTAAGATAGGGCGTATCAATACCGTTTTTAGTTCTTTAGGCATGTAACCTTTTTCGAGGGATGATTGTACTATTTTGAGTATTGCAAGGAAAGTTCTTCATATGTTCTTTTCACCCAGCTTACTGGGCAAGGATCGATGGCTGATGTAGTTATGTTAGTTGTTATATTTGGTAGTTGACTTGGGTATGTCATTGAGAATGGATGTCCATGTTATGGTTATCATGGAGTCAGTATCTTCATTTAGAACTGTTACAGAGACCTTTCCTGTTTTTCCCATGTAGTACCATGCTATTGTTTCTGGTGTAAGCATGGGCTCCTCTTGTTTCTGGGGTTTGGCTAGGGATTTGACGATAATGAAGAGCTCTCTAGATTTGTTTATGGTTGACATTATGAGATTTGTGTGATATTCTTTCTTATTTCTGTTGATGGCTTCACTATATTTTCTAGTTTTTTCTTGTGATCTATGTGAGTATCATGTTGCTTTGTTTGTCTCCAGGTTCTTTTGATTTTTCTCAGCCACTTTTTTTTGTTTTTGAGGTCTTGGGTATATTATATTGCACACCTCGTGCTTCTTCTGGGTGTTCATGTATTGAATGATTCTGTTGATGCGTTTCTTATGAATGTGTTCCAGTTGCCTATAAGGGTGTCAAGGTCTGTGGAGTTGGTTGTAATGTGTAGCATAACTTCATCCAGGAATTACTTTTTCTTGAATTTGCGAGATCGTCGTGTTGCAGCAGGAGTTGGGTCATTGATGTTTTTAGCTTGCTATTGTTTGGTAAAGTTGATCATGAAATGATCAGACCAGAGGACAGGCTGGATTTGTATGGCTTGTTTGTTCACTGTTTCTCTGGGTAAGAATACAAGATCCAATGTATTTTCTCTTGTATGTGTTGGTTTCTGTATAATTTGTTGATATCTTTGTGCATCCATTGCATCAAGGAATGCTTGTGTTGGTCCTGAGGGAGTTGTGAGGTTGAGAACACACAATAGAGGGATTTGTTTATGAGGTGGAGTATTTGAGCAGAAGGTTTCAAGTATGAATGTTTATTTTTTATTTGATGATGGGGGTCTGTATATTAAGAGGAATGCAATGTGCCTGCCTTCAATTATGAGTAAATCAGTGTCTGTTGTACTTTCTTCTGTCACTATTCAGAATTTCTGTTCTTTTTTAGCTATAATGCATACCACTCCTACTCTCTTTTCCCTTCTCAGGCAGTTGAAGATGTTATAGTCAACCACCCACCCATTGCAATTAGCCCAGAACACTGTTGCCCACTCCATCACAAGGTCAGCTGAACATGATCACATATCGCCCCTCCTGTGTCAGCTACATTAGCCACCAATCACCTCACGAGCCAAATACAAGACAGCCTTGACCATCTTCAAGATCAGAAACGACATTTCAGCCAAATCTCTACAGGACGTGATATGCGCAAGAACAAACAACAGACCTAAGAAACAGAGCACTAGAGACACAATTCCAACTCCTAGCTCACACCAAAATTAACAAGTCCATTGTGAAGAAGGCCCTCTCACTGCCAGAGAAAGTAAGGACCACCTCAGACCTAAAGGACTTCAGGAAGCAACTCAAATCTTCCTATTTTCCGACTACTTCAGAAAAAACATCTAGCCCTCCCCCCTCATAACACATGTCCAGATAGAATTTGACTATGTACATGTGTTTAAACTCAGTTAGAAACGTGGAATGCAAAAAGGACATATGAAATAACTTTTATTTAAATATACCACTTCAGCCGCTGGCCCAACACAGGCCGTGTTTCATAAAACCTTCCTCAGGGGCTTAAATGGCTGAAAACAATCATAAACATATTTAAAAACAAGCAAAGACAAACTATACTAAATAAATAAATGATTAAGAACACATGGAACAAATGGAACAAACAAACACAAGCATGTTGCTTTTGGCCAAATATGGGACATTATGATTCTATTATTCCTTCGCTAATAAGTTTTAAAATGTCCATTGAACCAATGGTTATCATCACGCAGTCACATTGCAGAATGGAAATTTGGTTCTTTACAATCAGGAGCTGGCGTTTTGAACAATCTGAACTGAATGAGGCTTTATTGGTCAAGATAAGCAGCGGTGTTCCTTGACTGAAGACGCATTTTATTTATTTTTTGGATTGACTGATGACGCATTTTATTTTTTGGATTAAAGTAAGTTCTCTCTCTTTGCCTACTTCCCAACATGTTTTTCTGTTCGTATTACATTAGGCACATTGACAATATAATTATTTTTCTACAGAGTTACTGCGGCATTGAGTAATTTATGCATTCTGCCCTTCTTTTCTCATGTTGCTTATGGTTAGGAAATATAGTTTTTAACTAGGCATCTCATATCGTGTTTTGGTTGTGTTTTAAAAATAAAAATGTAGTGATTAGGACAATGGGCTGTCCCCCCTATTACAACTTCAGACCAATGATACCTCCTGTGGCAGTGTTTGCACGTGGCATTCATATTGCTTTTGGCTACACTATGTTTCTATTATTCCTTCGCTAATAAGTTTTTATAATGGTTATCATCACACAGTCACATTGTAGAATGGAAATTTGGTTCTTTACAATCAGCAATAGATTTGTTCTGGTATCCTAACATTTTTTATTACATTTTAAACCATGGTCAATGTCTTCTTAGATCACATTCACATAAAAAACATTTAAAATCATATTTATTGTGGCCAATAGGTTAGTGTTTGTGTGGTTTTTGTTTTTTAATCAATATCTTTTTATATACGTTTTCACAAAATGCTATTGGTCAATACACCTATGCACAGAATCTAGTGAGGTATACTATGCCCAAATTTATTTTAATTCATTTTCGTCTTCATCCTTCCTTATTTTTTTCTCTTCCTCTTTTTACTCCCATGATAATACAGATGAAATTTTAATAGAAGCAACACGTATACAGGTGGGTTTCTCCCTGGCTGTTGCTGTCACGTCCTCTATGAGTTTCCTCGTTGTATGTACATGTTCTTAACATTTTTTAGTAATATGTATGTTATTCATTGGTTCGTATTATACATGTCCACAATTTTACTTATTACTATTTATTTTTTCATTTTTTTAAGTATGCAGTTTATTATTTATTTGGTAACATATACACATGTTGTTGTACGCGCCTGAGGTTACCTTACGTATTTAAGTTTTGCAATGATTTAAAGTTTATGTACTTATTCATTTGAAACACTTGTTTACATATTTATGCATGTATTTAGTTTGATTAAGGTTATATTTGCATTATTTATGCATGGTTGTCATTTTTAGTTCCCTTTGCTGTACGCATTTAAAGCAGTTTATACTTGTTTTAATTATTTATTTATATGCTTGTGTTTGTTTGTTCCATTTGTTCCATGTGTTTTTAATCATTTATTTATTTAGTATAGTTTGTCTTTGCATGTTTTAAATATGTTTTATGATTGTTTTCAGCCATTTAAGCCCCTGAGGAAGGTTTTAAGAAACACGGCTTGTGTTGGGCCAGCGGCTGAAGTGGTATATTTAAATAAAAGTTATTTCATATGTCTTTTTTGCATTCCACGTTTCTTACTGGGTTGTTCTTTTGCACGTGGAATTGTGCTTTTTTTTGTTGGACTCTCATGTGTTTAAACTCTAAATAATTTATGCTCCGGACTAATTATGCTCCTGAGCATCTCCCTCATGTCACCCCTACCCACTTTCGCTTGTTTGAGTTACATTGTAAACCACTTTGATTCTACGATAAGACGGTATAAAAAACTCATAAAATAAAATAAATAAATATAGTCATCAGGCTTTAGCTGGTTTTAAATGACTGTATCATTGTGTGTTAGCCATGATTCTGTTATGAACTTGAGGCCAAGGTTATTGTTGTCAATGTAGTCTGTTAGGATGGGAACTTTGTTTCTAACAGAGCGGGAGTTGATGAGGGTACATTTCAAGTGCTTTATGCTATGGATTGGTTTGTTGGGTATTTGTTCAAGTGGGCATGTTGGAATAGGTATGAATCTGCATTTGGTAGGAGTTTTGCGATACCACGGACTGTCCTTTGATACTATTGTTCTGTTGCAGTGGTAGCTGTGAATAACTAGTATTTGTTGGGTGGGATGTGTATATGAATGTGATAGGGAGGCAAGGGTGAGAAGTCTAGTTATGGTTAAGGTTATTGTGTATAGTTTGAGGTCCATTGTTTAATGCGTGTATGATTTGCAGTGATTAAGGATCAGTTGGTGGATTTTCTGGTGGGACGTATTCTCCCTTCAATTACCTTGCCTGTGTGTAGTACTGATTGTACTGTACTGTTGATCGGTCTTCTATGGATCTTCTTAGGTCTGTTATGTGGCACTGTGAAGCTGTTAATGTTCTCTTGTTGTTGCTAGTAAGCTTAATGTTGTGTGCCTCAGATGGTGCTGTCAGGGGTGTTTTTGTTTCTCAGCATAGAGAGGTTCACAGAGGGGAAGATATTTGTCGTTGAGAATAGCGAGGTTTCAGGAGTCTAATGGATTGCAGAATCTGAGGCAGCATAGGTTTACCAGAGGCATGTCTTGTCAGACAAATCTGATTGATTTCTTTGACTGGGTGACCAGGGAATTGGACTGAGGGAGAGCCCTAGATGTGGTGTACTTAGATTTCAGTAAAGCCCTTTGACACCATTCTGCACAGGCAACTTATAAACAAACTGAGCACTCTAAAGATGGACCCTAAAGTGTCTGACTGGGTTAGAAACTGGTTGAGTGGGAGTCAACAAAGGGTACAGGTAAATGGAGTTCACTGAGGAAAAGGAGGTTACCAGTGGTGTGCCACAAGTATCTGTATTTGGTCCGATTCTTTTTAACATCTTTGTTAGTGATATTCCGGAAAGGCTGTCGGGTAAGGTTTGCCTGTTTGCGGATGACACCAAAATCTGCAATAGAATAGCTAAGCTTGAAGAATGGTCAAGAATTTGACAGCTGAGATTTAATGCTAAAAAATGCAGGGTCATGCATTTGGACTGCAAAAATCCAAGGGAGTGGCGGAGGAAGTGATGTCACCATCCTGAATGGCTGGGTAGATCGCGGGCTCTGGTCCAAACCCCATTAAAAGTGGTAAAAAAAAAAGTCTCCCGGAGCAACGAAAGCGGCAACAAACGAGCACAGAGGCGAAGCCGACTGGTTGGAGATATCGGGGGTATGACAACGAAGCAGAAAGCTGCGGACTTGAAAGGGTTTGCTTACCAGGGAGCAGTGGCGATGGAGGAAGGAGAGAGGAAAATGGCAACGGCAGGAGCGGAGAGTGTATAGAGAAGGACAAGAAAGGCAAGAAGGCAGCGGGAGAGGAGGTAAATGATCTCCAAATCCAGCAAATCACAAGGAGTGAATAGAAAGGATGGTTTGCAGAGCTAAAGTCTGAGATATTAACAGTTAAAATTGAAGTGGGGAGTATGTTTATTTATTTATATTCTCTTATATACCGTGCTATTCTGCATCAATGTGGTTTACATTGAACAAACTGAAATTACATTGAACAGGGCATTATAACTTGGAGATAACTATTTTACAGGGAACATGGGCTATGGAGGGTTAAGTGGCTTGCCCAAGACCACAAGGAGCACCTGTGGGACTAGAAACCCCAGTCCTTCCGGCCCAAGGTTGCTGTCCTCTAGTGGGATTTGAACCACTGACCTTCCGGCCTGAAGTACCTTGCCCCAACCACTAGGCTACTCCTCCACTCCATATGTTGGGTGAGATAAAGGAAGAGTTGAATGATTTAGTACAGCGCGTGGAGGAGCAAGAGCAGACTGTGTCGCAGATGCAAGGCAAGCAAGGGAAACTGGAGGGTCAGATCATGGGAGTGGAGAAGTGGAAAGAGCAATTAGAATAGAAGATAGAAGATCTGGAAGAGAGATCATGGAGGCACAATCTAAGAATAAAAGGCATACCAGAGGACTCTGAGTTAAAGGACTACAGGAAAGTAGCTGAAGCGGTATGCATTAAGCATCACAGCAAGGGGGAGACCCCAATATACCCAAACACATTTCTTTTGACAGAGCTGATCGAGCACTAGGCCCTGTAGTCAAGAACAGGCCGCGGGACATTGTATTCTGTGTCACGGACTATGAAATAAAATAAAATATTGTGGCGAGAATGCGTAGTTTAGAACATTTTGAATGGCAGGGCTATAAGGTTACAATCTTTGCTGATCTTGTGGCTGGAACTTTGCAGAGACGAAGAGAAATGCAACCTATTACTAAAGTGTTGCAGGATAGTGGAATACAATATTGATGGCTGTTCCCATTTGGGCTGTTTTTTTAAAAAAATGCCAAAACCTGGAGTGTAAGGACCCTGGAAGAAGCAAAGGGGGCACTCACTGCAATGGGACTAGCGCGTAGTATGATGACAGAGCCGGATGAACAAGGACAGAATGAGCGTGGCAGTCCCCAGAGGGGCAAGGGTCCAGAAAGATCTGGAATACAGCCAAATGTGGACTATTGTAATAAAAGGGGGGAAGACGCAAAAAGGGTAAACATTTGAGAACAAGTTGGAGACAAGACTTTAGCTCAGAGAACTGTGTTAAAGAAGAGCAGAGGGGTGCAGTGGGTGCTCTAAAAGATATTGTGCATAGAAGTTGATTGTTATGTATACAACAAACTATTAGTCTGAAATTTGTAGAACGGGTATAGAAAACAAACAGCACAAACCCCGTCAACCATTTAAACTTAGCAACATACTAGCTGTTCTATATATTTCACTAGTAACCGGGTCTCAGAAAAAACTAAAAGCACGTAATCTCGGGCACAAAGCCTCTTAACAGTGCCTGTTTTTTACATCATTGACCCTTTAAATTTATATATATTTTTTTTTTTTTTTGGAACAAGTTTTTGATGATTTTTTATGAAAAAGTCCGATAACCAGATGTTCTTAATGATGATACAAATTATCAAAGAAGAAAAAATCCAACTTAGCTGTTTTTAAACTTTAGCCAGGTGATCAAAAATAAGGCAATTCCAACGCCTCCATCCAGGCTGCCCAAGCGTTTCACTATAGACGTTTCCTCAGGGAATTGTCATTACCGGCTAGAAAATAAAAACGTGAAATTAATATCATGAAGCCAGTTGCAACATCTCAATCTTAATAAACATAGGTAAAACCAAACCTTTATTAACCGCATGACCAGCGTAATAAGTGCACACATTCTGAATATGTTTCTCTCAAGCTTCAGTGCACAAAAACGCCGCGCATGCGGGATTGACCCTAATCGCCATTTTTAAAGAGATGATCATGTGACTTGAACTGATTGTCATTGTCCAATGGAAAAAATATATATAGATACCTATGTAGTACAAGCCATAAGCATCAAAGAAACAGTCTGTCATAAACAAAGTGACAAATCCAATCGTACATTCAGACCTGATGGAGATACTGAGCTTAACGTGAAGATCCATTTTTGTTCTTTCCAGAGCAACGTTTCATCAAGAGTTCTACCTCGCATAGGTGTCATCACGTGATCGATGACAAAACAACGTAATTGCTCAAAAATATGACTTTCTTTTAAGCAATGCTGAACTAAAGGTGCTTCCAGTATGCGACATTTAATACAGCTATTGTGCTCCCTCATGCGTATCCTGAATGTGTGGACAGTTTTACCCACATAAAGTAACCCGCAGGGGCATATTATAACATAAACCACATTCGTGGAATTGCACGTTGTATGGTGCCAAAAAACATAAGTGACTTCATGATGACAAAATTCCGTAAGCTCCAATGTGATGTCACAAATGTTACATTGTCCACACTTAAAATGGCCTATACTAAAAATAGAATCAGGAGACACTGTATTAACCGCAGTCGGTAAAATAGCTGGACATAATTGTTCCTTTAGATTGGTGTTACGTCGCCAGACGCATCGCACGTTGTAACCCTGCAGTCCTGGAACTGCCTGCAACACGTTGCTGTGTTTTCTAATAATTTTCTTAATTGCTTTACTATACGGGGAAAACATAGTTATGAAATTTACATTAGAGTCTCCTCCACAACTATTGTTGCCTGAATTAGTAGATCGGCGTTGTAATAATAGGGAGCGATCACTAAATAGAGCTCTTTTGTAAGCGGTCTTCACTGTCCTAAGAGGATAACCCCTATCAAGAAAATCCCCCATCAGATGCTTTGATTTTAACTTGAAATCTTCCCGAGAAGAGCAGTTTCTGCGATACTGCAGAAACTGCGATAATGGAAGACTATCCTTTAAATTACTAGGATGTGCACTAGTATAATACAAAAAAGTATTGCGATCTGTCGCTTTTTTAAAAATCGACGTTTCCCACTCATGGGTGCCTTTGGTGATAAGGATATCTAAATAAGTGATTTGATGGGGATGACATGAATAAGTGAACTGAATGCAAGGATCACAAGAATTCAACCAGAGAGAAAAATCATTCAGCTCAAGTTCTGTGCCCTGCCACAAAAGAAAAATGTCATCTATGTATCTGTGCCACGATTTAATCCGCTGTTGATAAGGTGTACTGCTTAACCATTTTTTCTCAAAATTTGCCATGTAAAGATTGGCGATAGATGGAGCAACTGTGGCTCCCATAGCCACCCCCGATGTCTGCTGGTATAGGGTGCCTTCAAAGGTGAAAAAATTCTCAAAAATGGCTAATTTGGCCACTTGCAGCAAAAAAGACAACTTAGCTTCACTGATATCACCACGTGATTGCAAAGCACTTTCAACCGAAGATAAGGCTGCTGGTTGGGGTATGCTGGTGTATAGGGATACGACGTCAAAAGTGACGAGCAAAATATCTGTGTGGCATACCCAATCAGACAATCCTTGTAATATGGTCAAAAAACTATGTCAAAAAACAATTATGTCCAGCTATTTTACCGACTGCGGTTAATACAGTGTCTCCTGATTCTATTTTTAGTATAGGCCATTTTAAGTGTGGACAATGTAACATTTGTGACATCACATTGGAGCTTACGGAATTTTGTCATCATGAAGTCACCTATGTTTTTCGGCACCATACAACGTGCAATTCCACGAATGTGGTTTATGTTATAATATGCCCCTGCGGGTTACTTTATGTGGGTAAAACTGTCCGCACATTCAGGATACGCATGAGGGAGCACAATAGCCGTATTAAATGTCGCATACTGGAAGCACCTTTAGTTCAGCATTGCTTAAAAGAAAGTCATATTTTTGAGCAATTACGTTGTTTTGTCATCGATCACGTGATGACACCTATGCGAGGTAGAACTCTTGATGAAACGTTGCTCTGGAAAGAACAAAAATGGATCTTCACGTTAAGCTCAGTATCTCCATCAGGTCTGAATGTACGATTGGATTTGTCACTTTGTTTATGACAGACTGTTTCTTTGATGCTTATGGCTTGTACTACATAGGTATCTATATATATTTTTTCCATTGGACAATGACAATCAGTTCAAGTCACATGATCATCTCTTTAAAAATGGCGATTAGGGTCAATCCCGCATGCGCGGCGTTTTTGTGCACTGAAGCTTGAGAGAAACATATTCAGAATATGTGCACTTATTACGCTGGTCATGCGGTTAATAAAGGTTTGGTTTTACCTATGTTTTTTAAGATTGAGACGTTGCAACTGGCTTCATGATATTAATTTCACGTTTTTATTTTCTAGCCGGTAATGACAATTCCCTGAGGAAACGTCTATAGTGAAACGCTTGGGCAGCCTGGATGGAGGCGTTGGAATTGCCTTATTTTTGATCACCTGGCTAAAGTTTAAAAACAGCTAAGTTGGATTTTTTCTTCTTTGATAATTTGTATCATCATTAAGAACATCTGGTTATCGGACTTTTTCATAAAAAATCATCAAAAACTTGTTCCAAAAAAAAAAAAATATATATATAAATTTAAAGGGTCATTGATGTAAAAAACAGGCACTGTTAAGAGGCTTTGTGCCTGAGATTACGTGCTTTTAGTTTTTTCTGAGACCCGGTTACTAGTGAAATATATAGAACAGCTAGTATGTTGCTAAGTTTAAATGGTTGACGGGGATTGTTATGTATAAGCATGGTTGTTGATATCATTGTGAATGGGTACATAATGAGGAGGGGGTGGTCAGGGAGGAAGGGGGAAAAGGATGGAAGTGAACAAGATAAAGGGTAGCAGGGAAATTACTAGCTGGGGAGGGGGGGAGGGAAAGAAGATAAGGGGGGGGACCCGCCGAACATTCTGGATGGGGATCACTACTTCAGGGGAGACCCCAGGTGGAGGGGGAGGTGGGTGGGGAGGGGAAGGATGGAAGGAGGGGGAACGGGGGTGAGGGGATAGATAAGAATGGGGGAGGGAGGGGAGGGGAAGGGGTGAGATAACAGCAGGGGAAGGGAATACAACAACTAAAGTAAGAACAAACCCTAAAAATCACTACCATAAATATGAAGGGCCTCCGCATGTGACAAAAGAGGAGGCTACTGAAAAAGAGGGTTTAAGACAACAGGCTGACATTTTGTGCATACAGGAAACACATTTAAGAGTGGAGCAAGAACAGTTATTGCAAACAAGGAAGTACCCCTATGTCATACTGGCGGGAAACAAAGCTGAACCACGGAAAGGAGGGGTAGGTATTTTGTTGGGAGAGAATGTTAAAGAACAGATGGTGGGAGTATGCAGAGATAAAAAAGGATGATGGGTGGGGTTTACTTGAAGGTGGGGAAGGAAGAGATATGGGTAATAAGCTTGTATGGACCTAATAAGGAACAGAAAGAATTTTATAAGACTTTGATGCTTGAGTTAGAAAAGATGGGCAATGCCCCAATAATATTAGGGAGGGGGGGGATTATGATCTAACAGTCAAACCATGCTTAGATTCCAGTGGAGGGGGAAGACTGGGGGGGAGAGCAGCGAGAAAGAGCCTTCGGCATATGAAGGAAAGGGTAGGATTCATTGATGTCTGGAGGTGTAGAAATCCAGGACGGAGGGACTACACTTTTTTTCCTAAACCCCATGAAACATACAGCAGAATAGATATGGTGTGGGTGAGTGGTGGATGGATTACAAAGGTGAAAGAAATAGAGCATGGGTCCATAACCTGGATAGATCATGCCCCGGTTTTGGTAGTCTTTTGCTTGGGGACTGGGGAGGAGGGTTTAAAATTCTGGCAGCTTAATGATTCTATATTGGAGGACAAAGATAATGTAGAAAATATTAGGAAGAATATAAAGGAGTATATTAATTCTAACAACCAAGGGGAAGTATCTACTCAGACTGTATGGGATGGGTTTAAAGCAGTAGTGAGAGGACATATGCTAGGCTTGGCGGTGAAAGCAAAAAAGGTGAGAGAAAAGGCAGAGCAGGAATTATTAAAGAAAATAAAGGAGTTGGAACTGAGTCACTAGAGTGACTGCAACCCAGCAGTTTTGGAGGCCTTGACAGAGTTAAGAGTGGAGTTGGGGAGGTTGAGAGCCAGTGTTATGGCACATGAATTGAATGTGCTAAAACAGGCATACATAAAAGGAGTGAACATGGCTGGGAAAGTGTTAAAGCATAGAAACAGCAAGGGGTGATAAGCTGTATACGAAATAAAAGAGGTGGCTGGAGTGTGATGCTACAAAGATAAAGGAAATATTTAGAGACTATTATAGGACCCTTTATAGCAGTGAGGTGCATGAAGGAGAGAAAAAGAGTGCACAATATTTGAAGGAGTGTAGTTTGAAGGGAATAAGCAGCGAGGAGGTAGGAAGGTTAGACAAACTCATAAGTGGGGCAGTAATTACAGCAGTCATTAGGGAGCTCAAAGTTGGGAAAGCCCCAGGGCTGGATGGACTGACAGCTAAATTCTATACAGTTTTCCAGACCCAAGTACAACCCTTAATGGTTGAAGTCTTTAACGACATTTTAATTGGGGAAAAAAGTACCGAGTTCTATGGAGGAAGCGGGGGTCACTATATTGGCGAAGCCGGGGAAGGATCCTACAGTGTGTGGATCATATAGGCCTATTTCCTTGATTAATGTTGATGTAAAAATATTGGCAAATAAATTGCATGAGGTGTTGCCAAACTTAATCCATAAGGATCAAACAGGATTTGTCAAGGACAGGTTGGGTGGAGATAACATTAGGAAGATTGTTAATCTCATATGGCATAAACAAAAAGAGGACCAGGCGGCTGTTATGGTCATGGTAGATGCAGAAAAAGCATTTGATAGGGTGGAGTGACCTTTTTTTTATCAAGTCTTAGAGAATATGGGGATAGGCCCAAATTTTCAAGATTGGATTAAAGCACTATATGCACATCCAAAAGCCTGCATTAGAGTGAATGGGAGTTTATTTATTTATTTAACAATTTTTATATACCGTCTTTCTACAAATCAAGACGGTTTACATAGAACATTTCGTGGCAGTTTGTTTCAACTGTTTACATGGAGCAGAGTAACAGGGATACATAGGTAAACAATATGAACTAATTACAAAGAACAATGAACAATGATCAACTATTTACAAAGGTATATACAGGGATACCACATGGTTGCATGATAGATTTTGAGAGGGCAGGGGAGGGGAGGAGGATGTAAAGGGTTAGGTATTAAGGTGGTAGGGAAAAATGTTTGAGGAAGAGATGAGTTTTTAACTTCTTTCGGAACTCGGAGTGGTTTGAACAGTTTCGTAGCTCGTGATGAAGGGTATTCCATAAGGATGGAGCATAGAGGGAGAAGGCCCTGTTACTGGTAGATTGTTTGCAATGTCTTTTAGTTGTTGGGATGGTCAGTAGATTTTTGGTAATGGAGTGGCGTGTTCTTGTGTTATTGGAGAAGGGAAGGAGTGGGGAGAGGCATAGAGCTGACTCATTGGAGATGATTTTATGTGTAAGGGTAAGCACTTTGAATTTAACTCTGTATTGAATGGGGAGCCAGTGGCGATCATAGAGGACTGGTGTGACGTGGGATCGTCTGGGGTTGTTGGTTATAAGCCACGCTATCGTGTTCTGGGCTAGTTGGAGTGGTTGTATGGTTTTCTTGAGAAGGCCATGATAGATATGGTTACAGTAATCAAGAGAAGGGATTGTGAGGGCCTGACAGACAGTACAAAAAGAATCAGGGCTTAAGAGAGGTTTGAGGTTAAGGAGGGTACGTAGCTTTGCGTATATTGTATTGGTGGTTCTCTTTATTTGATCAGTGAAGGAGAGGTTCTGATCAAGGATAATACCAAGATATTTCACTTGGTTTTTTATAGTGAGTGTGAGATCACCAATAGTAAGGGTTGGAGGTGGAGTGTATGAGGCATTGGAAAATACCTGGAGAACCTCAGTTTTGGATTGATTAATTAGGAGGTTGTGTTGGGAGAGCCAAAATTTTAGGCTGGTTAGGCATTCACTTAGTTTAGTAAAGTTAGAGTTAGTAAGGTTAAACGGGGTGAAGCACATCATGTCATCCGCATATAATTGGTACTGAATGCCATAGCTTTGGAAAATCTTGCAGACAGGTTGAAGGAAAATATTGAATAGTAGAGCAGATAGACTAGATCCTTGGGGACACCTTGTTTTAGGATAAATGGAAGGGAGGTATCATTTCCAATACGGACCTGTTGGGTTCTGTCATCTAAGTAGGATCGGAACCAGTTTAGGGTTGTGCCTCTCAGTCCTATTTCATGGAGTCTGTTTAGGAGTTGATGTGAGGAAGGGAGTCAAAAGCAGCGGATAAGTCAAGGAATATGAGTAGGCATCCTTGGGTAGGATTCTGGGTGTGCAGGTACAAGGAATCTAGTAGGGAGGTAAGGAGGGTTTCAACTCCATGGTTCTTTTTGAAACCATGTTAGAATAAATCGAGGGGAGAGTGATCATCAATATAGTTCTGAAGTTGGGTTTGGACTAGCTTCTCGGTTATCTTTGCAAGGAAAGGGATGCTAGAGATGGGTCTGTAGGAGGTAGGGGAAGTGGGGTCAAGTTTTGTTCCTTTTAGGATTGGACGGATAGTGGCACACTTAAGTGGAGGTGGTACAGATCCAGTCTGGAGGGAGATTTGTACAATATACAGGATGTAGGGGCTGAGAGAACATCTGGTAGATTTGATTGAAGGGACAGGGCAAGGGTCAAGGGCAGAGGTTGAGGCATTTAAAACTTTTATAACATTAGATACGTTATCTAATGTAAGGGGATCAAATTCATTCCATGGGTTTGAGGGGGTTGGCTCATGTGGTTGGGTGCTCTGGTCAGCAATGGGCTGGGTGGTGTTGGTTGATGAGGGCGGGAGGAATTTAGAGATCAGGTAGTTAGCTATAGCTTGTGCAGTTATTTTTGGTGGCTGGTCCTGCTGTAAGGGTTCATTTATTAAGGATTTGGCAATGGAGAAAAGCTCTCTTGGTTTATTTAGTGACCGTTGGATCATATTTTCATTATATTCTCTTTTATGGTTGAGGGTTTCAGAGCAGTAGGTTTGGAGTTTAATTGTGTAGGCAATATGTGCATTAGGGTCATGAGAGCGTCTCCATTTATGTTCAAGTTACTCGGAAACTATAGAGTTACAGAGGGGCACAAGACAGGGGTGCCCTTTGTCACCCCTATTGTTTGCTCTAGTCATAGAGCTCTTGGCAGAGGTAATTCGAAAGCAAAGAGACATAAGAGGGATACAGATGGGAGGGACGGAATCAAAGGTGGCGTTATTTGCTGATGATGTCATTTTTACAGTTAAAGATCCCTTTACCTCTTTGCTAGTCCTCATGCAGGAGATTACAGTATAGTGAAGCGTCAGGGTATAAGATAAATATCAGTAAATCTGAAATTATGGGGGGGGGGGGGGACCTCCTGGAGGAGTTGGAAAGGCGGTTACAGGATTCATTCCCCTTTCAGTGGGTCCAGTGTAGCTTTCGGTATCTTGGCATTCAGTTGGGAAGGGAAGTAGAGCGGTTAGTGGAATGGAATTATGTACCTTTAATTCAGGCGATTAGTCAAGACCTACAAAAATGGAAGGGATTGAGCTTAACATGGATGGGGCATATAGCTGCAATTAAGATGAATGTTTTACCTAGGGTGCTGTTTTTATTGGCCATCCTGCCTTGCAGGGTCCCAAGGGGGATGCTAAAAAAGATCCAGAATCAAATCTTTCAATTCTTTTTAACATCTTTGTAGTGAAATAGCAGAAGGGCTGTCGGGTAAGGTTTGCTTCTTTGTGGATGATACCAAAATCTGCAATAGAGTAGACACCTAGGAAGGTGTAGATAACATGAGGAGGGATCTAGCTAAACTTGAAGAATGGTCTAGAATTTGGCAGCTGGGATTTAATGTTAAAAATGCAAGGTCATGCATTTGGGCTGCAGCAATCCAAGGGAGCAATATAGTATAGGGGGTGAAGTACTTTTGTCCACTAAAGAAGAGCGGGACCTAGGCGTGGTTGTGTCTGAAGATCTGAAAGTGGCTAAACAGGTAGAAAAGGTGACAGCAAAAGCTAGAAGGATGCTTGGGTGCATACGGAGAGGAATGGCTAGCAGAAAAAAGGAGGCGATAGTGCCTCTGTATACGTTTTTGGTGCGGCTTCATTTGGAGTATAGTGTGCAGTTCTGGAGACTGCACCTTTAAAAGGATATAAACAGGATGGCATCAGTACAGAGGGTAGCTACTAAAATGGTTAGTGGTCTTCATTATAAAGCATATGTGGACAGACTTAAGGATCTTAATACGAGGTATGTACACATTAGAGGAAAGGCGGGATAGAGGTGATATGATTGAGACGTGCATAAATGCACAGGGGGAGAGCCTCTTTCTAGTTAAAGCAAGTACTGCTACGAAGGGACATGGGATGAGGGTAAAAGGGGATAGATTCAGGAGTGATACACGGAAATATTTCTTTAAGGAAAGAGTGGTGGATCAGTGGAATAGTCTCCCAGTGGAAGTGGTAGAGATGAGGACAGTATCAGAATTCAAAAAAGCATGGGACAAACACAGAGGATCTCTAAAGGAAAAAAAGGGGACTGTTGTAGTTGTTTCTTTGGAAGGACAGACTAGATAGGCCATGTGGTCTTTTTCTGTCATCATTTTTCTCTGTTTCTCTGTTTTTAATTTATTTGGGGAGCGAAAATACCCAAAGTATGCCTCAGAATGGCATTTAAACCGCCGCACTGGAGGCTCTCCAGAAATCGGGGAGAGCGACAGCAGCAGAAAGCAAGAACAAAGGGCTGGGCAGGAGTTCCTGCTCACTTCCCTCGAACTGCCTCAGAACGGCATTTAAACCGCCGCACCGGAGGCTCTCCAGAGATCTGGGAGAGCGGCAGCAGCAGCAGAAAGCAAGAACAAGGGGCTGGGCGGGAGTTCCTGCTCACTTACCTCGAACTGCCTCAGAACAGCATTTAAACCGCCGCACCAGAGGCGCGCCCGCGCCTGAGTGCCTCGCAAGAAGGCCCTTTGGCGTAGGACCTTGCGGGACCGAGTAAACTGCTGCTATATGTTGGTTCTAGCATGTTTTTCGTAGTTAAATGTTATGTAAGGTATGTAATGTGTTTCCTTGTGTTTGTACTCCTAGTGTCTAGTACCTCGATGTACTGATAATTTAATGTATGTGTCCTTTACCTTTGTTTAACCTTGTGCTGTATTGACCGCTTTGATTGAAGGAAAAAGCAGGATACAAAACTTGTTAAATAAATAAATATCTCGGAAAGTGATGTTTATGCCCAGGGAAGAAGGAGGGTTGGGGGTGCTGCATATAATGAATTACTACAAGGCAGCACAATTAAGAGCATTGATGGTGAGTAGAAGTATAAGTGAGGTGCCTCAATGGGTGCAAATGGAGAGGTAGAGAAATGAAAATCAGGAGGCGTGGATGTGGAATCCACATTTAGATAAAGAAAGGGGAGGGGATAGAAATCCCTTTAAAGCAGTGGTGAAGGATATATGGAGGGAGGTAAGAAACAAACTCATGGGGAATAGGAAATATTTTAGGGGAACCTTAATAACGGGATTGTTGGAATTTCCACAAGCGTTGCAGGGAGGAGTATTTCAGGAATGGGAGAAAACAGGGTTGCAAAGACTAGACCAGTTTCTAAAAGAGGACAACACAGTGCTCACTTTCGAAACATTGGGTAGAAGATATAATGTAGAGCACAAAGATTATTATACATATGCACAAGTATAATATTTCCTGTAGAAGCCAGAGATAAGACAGAAGTTGAAGCAGCTGGAGGCAGAAATAGAACAATTAATGTCAGAATGGGAGGTACCCAAATGCTTAATTTCTAGGTTATACAAGGAGACGTTAAGAACAGAGGGGATGGAGATCAGAAGCCACCAAAAATGAGAACAGGAGCTTTTAGGAGAATGGGATAAAAAGCGATGGCAAGTAATAGTGGAAAAGGCTAAGAAATTAGCCCAGGGTGCAGTCTATATTGAAAGTAGCATCAAGGTGCAGCTGCGAATGTACTGGACACCAGTGAAGATGCAGGTCAGGAAATTACAGCAAAGCAATTTATGCTGGAAGGGGTGTGGGAGGCCAGGGGATTTATTACATTTACATTTACGCAAAGGTAAAACAAATGTGGGAGGAGGTAGAGGATTTATATTATGAAATTACCCATGTGGGGGTAAAGTTTAATCAAAATATGGCAATATTAACAGAGATAAGAGAAGAAAGAGATACATATTTAGACCAATTTCTGGGGTACTGTATTAATGCGGGCGAATGGAATTATTGGCGAGATGGAAAGACTATAAAATGCCTACAAAAGCGAGATAAAGGGGAGGCTCGAACGAATGTGGTGTATGTGCGAAATTGAGGCCTATAAAAATCATAATAAGAAGCAATTTGACCAAACTTGGAGGTGGTACAAAGAGTGGCAGGTAAAGAAGGATTGAAAGGAAAGTAGTGGTATAGATAGGAGTAAGGGGAACGAGAGGGAGGAAGAGGGGCTGGAGGAGAAGGGAAGGGGGGACAGTGGGGGGACGGGAGGGGGACTTAGGACTTAGGGGGGATGGCGAAGACAGGGGAGGGGGTAGGGTATAAAGGGATGTATACTGAAAACTGAACAGATGTAAGTGATGTTGGCAGTTTTTTGTGGCGTAGCTAAGAAAAGGGGAATGATATGGAGTTGTGAATTTAAATATTGTATGTGTAATGTTCAAATAAAAATTAAAATTACAAAAAAAAAATCCAAGGGAGCGGTACAGTGTAAGGGGTGAAGTACTTCTGTCCACAAAAGAAGAGCAGGACCTGAGTGACATTGTTTCTAATGATCTTAAAGTGTCTAAACAGGTAGAAAAAGCAACAGTGAAAGCCAGAAGGATGTTTGGGTACATAGGAGAGGATGGGCCAGCAGAAAAATGGAAGTGATAGTGCTTCTGTATACAAATGGTGCAACCTCATTTGGAGTATTGTATGCAACTCTGGAGACCACACCTTCAAAAGTATATAAATAGGATGTAATCAGTGCAGAGGGTGGCTACTGAAATGGTTAGTGTTCTTCTTTATAAAGCACATGAGGACAGACTTAAAGGGCCCAATATTTAGTCGGCACATAGCCCTGCCTTCTGACCTCTAAACCTGGATATTCAATGCCGCAGCAGTGGCATTGAATATCCAGGTTAGGCACCAAGAAGATTCACCCGTAGAGCCTAACTGGGACTCCCCGCCTCCGCTCCATCCCGGAACGCCCCCAACGTGCTCCAATGATAATCGGATAGCATTGGGGAATGTAGAGGACATAGGTGGGAATATTCAATGGCACTAATCATGTAGCGCTGTAAACCATGTAAATGCCCTTTGAATATCGGGCCCAAACATCTTAATATGTATACGTTAGAGGAAAGGTGGGATAGAGGAGATATGATAGAAGCGTTTAAATACCTCCGTGGCATAGATGCACAAGAGGAGAGACTCTTTTGATTGAAAGCAAATTCTGCTATGAGAGGGCATAGGATGAAGGTGAAAGGGATAAACTCAGTAGTTAATGAGGAAATATTTCTTTACAGAAAGAGTGGTAGATGTGTGGAATAGTCTCCCAGTGGAGGTAGTAAAGATGAGGACAGTATCAGAATTCAAAAAAGCATGGGATAAACACACAAGATCTCTAAAGAAAAAAAAGGGGACTATTGTAGTTGATAATGAAGGGCAAACAAGATAGGCCATGTGGTCTTTTTCTGCCATCTTATTTCTCTGTTTCCGTCTATATGTATAGGACTATGTATGCTTTTTAGCACTATAGAAATAAGTAGTTTTAGTAGCAGTGGTAGTCTTAAGGTGGTGTCAAATTTCCACCTTAATCAGTCAGTTGTTCCACCAACACATTTTCCAAGACCTCTTGCTAACAAACAGGAAAATGTATGACACGTGTGGGCCTGCAAGAGGCCCTTGGTCTTCTATTTGGACTGGACTAAATCCTTAGAAAGTGCATCCAATTTTTTGTTTCTTTTGACACCAATGGATTAGTGATTACCATCAACAAATGTACATTTTCAGTTTGGCTAGTGGATTGCATTTCCTTCATTTATACCCAAACTGGCTTAACTCTTGAGTACTGCCGGCTTAAGGGACAAGCCAGTGAAGTCACCAAGTTTAAGGGTGCCAGAAGCCTGCCTCATTGCTCAACCCTTCACAACTGCCAGAGCGTTTTTCTTCGCTCTTCTAGTTGTGCTCTGCTAAAGCTGTCGTCATCATAGTGTTTCTAAAAGTTAAACAGAGGTACTTCCTATCCCTCACAAGAAAGAGGTGTTTGTCTTTTAAAAATCCACATTGCCAATGGTTGCAGACCAGCACAGCCATGGGAGCGAAGGGAAATGCTGTGTAAAAGATTGAAGTTGTGACAGGGCCTGGGGGAGATGGAGTAGAGGAGGTGACAGGCAACACTGATGCTGGAGGGGATCTCAAATGGGCTAAAGATGGGACTAAGACTGAAAAAGAGTTGATGCTGAAAGTGCATGGGGGCTGAGACTGGAAGGGGGCTGATGAGGGGGCAACAGGGATTGGAAAAGGGTTGATAGTGGAGAGACGGGAACCAGAAGGGAGATGATGCTGGGGCTGGAAATGGAAATAAGCTGATGCTGGGCTTGTGGGCTGGGACTGGAAATGGGCTAATTCTGGGTCTGTGGGAGCTGGGAGGGGAAATGAGCTGATGCGGGGGGGGGGGGGGGGCTGGAACTGGAAGGTGGCATGCACATGTGTGCCTGCCTTCACACCTGCCATAACACCATATAGAAACATGATGACAGAAAAAGACCACAAGGCCCATCTAGTCTGTCCTTCCATAACAACTACAACAGTCCACTTTTTACCTTTAGAGATCCTCTGTGTTGGTCCCATGCTTTTTTGAATTCAGTTACTGTCCTCATCTCTACCACCTCCACTGGGAGACTATTCCATGGATCCACTACTCTTTCCGTAAAGAAATATTTCCGCATATCACTCCTGAATCTATCTCCCTTCACCCTCATCCCATGTCCCCTCGTAGCAGAACTTGCTTTCAATTGAAAGAGGCTCTCTCCCTGAACATTTATGCCATGGAGGTATTTAAACATCTCAATCATATCACCTCTATCCCCCCTTTCCTCTAAGGTGTACATATTAAAATCCTTAAGTCTGTCCTCATATGCTTTATAATGAAGCCCATTAATCATTTTAGTAGCAACCCTCTGCACCGACTCCATCCTGTTCACATCCTTTTGAAGGTGCGGTCTCCAGAATTGCACACCATACTCCAAATGAGGTCGCACCAAAGACTTATACAGAGGCATTATCACCTCCTTTTTTCTGCTAGCCATTCCTCTCCGTATGCACCCAAGCATCCTTCTAGCTTTTGCCGTCACCTTTTCTACCTGTTTAGCTACTTTAAGATCATCAGACACAACCACGCCTAGGTCCCGCTCTTCTTTAGTGGACAAAAGTACTTCACCTCCTATACTGTATTGCTCCCTTGGATTGCTGCAGCCCAAATGCATGACCTTACATTTTTTAACATTAAATCCCAGCTGCCAAATTCTAGACCATTCTTCAAGCTTAGCTAGATCCCTCCTCATGTTATCTACACCTTCCTGGGTGTCTACTCTATTGCAGATTTTGGTATCATCCGCAAAGAGGCAAACCTTACCCGACAGCCCTTCCGCTATATCACTAACAAAGATGTTAAAAAGAATCGGACCAAGGACAGATCCCTGGGGCACACCACTGGTAACATCCTTCTCCTCAGAGTGAGCTCCATTTACTTGTACTCTTTGTCGCCTCCCACCCAACCAATTTCTAACCCAAGCAGTAACTTTAGGGTCCATCCCTAGGGTGCTCAGTTTGTTTATAAGTCGCCTGTGAGGAACAGTGTCAAAGGCTTTACTGAAATCTAAATACACCACATCTAGAGCTCTCCCTCGGTCCAACTCCCTGGTCACCCAGTCAAAGAAATCAATCAGATTTGTCTGACAAGACCTGCCTCTGGTGAATCCATGCTGCCTCGGATCCTGTAATCCGCCGGACTCCAGAAACCTCACTATTTTCTCTTTCAGCAGCGTTTCCAATAATTTACTCACCACCGAAGTTAAACTAACCGGCCTGTAGTTTTCAACCACATCCTTACTTCCGCTTTTGTGTAAAGGCACCACATGAGCCTCTCTCCAGTCCTTTGGCACCACTCCCGACTCCAACGAGGCATTGAAAAGGTCAGTCAGTGGAGTTTCTAGAACGTCCCCAAGTTCCCTCAGTATTCTAGGGTGTATCCCATCCAGTCCCATCGTTTTGTCTACTTTAAGTTGAGCTAGTTTCTCACGAACACAGTCTTCTGAAAATTGTTCAAGATGTCCCTCGCTTCTGTTCTTATTTGTGGGTGTTTTCTGAGGTCCTGCTCCTGGTTCGTCATCTGTGAACACAGAACAAAAATATTTGTTAAGCAATTCCGCTTTATCCTTATCAGCTTCTACATATTCCCCCCCTGCACCCTTGAGTCTGACAATACCACTTTTGCCCTTCCTCTTCTCACTAATATTCTCCAGTTCCATATTCTCCAGTTTCCTTTATTCTGCAGAGCCCATAGGACGTGTTCCTATAGTCCAGAAAAAAGTTTGAATTTCTACCCCTCGTGACTTGAGCTTTTGCTTGTTTTTCACCCACCTGTCTTCGGATAGCTTTTTTTTTTTTTTATACTTTATTTATTAGTCACCAATAAACAACAATAACAACAATGCCTCAAACCTAAGAGCGAGGTTGATTCTTATCCATCACTCCCAGGATACAACCATTACAGGTGATTAAGAATTTGAATATAACAAGACATCACCCTCTCTTCATCCCCATCCACCCAACCCTCCCCTTCACCCATTAATAGTAAGATCGCAATCCCCATTTGAATCTCTACTAGCCTTCTAGCTACCTACGTGTAATATCTCGTTACGACTATGAGGCCCCAGCCTTTGAATATAGGGTTCCCAGATCAACAGGCAGACCATCGTCGTACATTGCCCCGAGCTCCCCATCTCTCATCCAGCATCAGCTGGTGGAAACTATTACGCCATTCCCAAAAGGTAGGGGACGCCTGCTCCCTCCATTTCCGAAGTATCGGACCTTTGCCCACCAAGCAAGCTTTCCTTATCAATAGCCATTCCCCTTTCTTCCCAGGTGGAGTGGGACCAAACCAATCCAATGCAATTGCCGAGCCCCCCCATTGCACCCTCCAATGGAGCAACCTGCTTAAAAAGGCACATATCCTCCCCCAATAGGGACGAATATATCTACAATCCCACCACATGTGTGCTAATGTAGCCAATGGCTCAGAGCATCGGGGACATCGCCCATCCAACGTGAGATGACTTCGAAGCGCACGCCTAGGTGAAAAATGCACCCTCGTCACACATTTAAATTGTATCTCCCGCCATCGTGCTCCCTCCACCAACTCCGTAGTCCTTCGCAGGGCCTTTTGAATGGCACCGGATGGCACCCCACATGCCAGCTCGAGCTCCCATGACCTTTCCACACCGCTATAATCTGGGGCAATCCGAAACTTTTCCAATCTTGATTTCAAGACTGCAATCGATGGGGGGCTATCCTCCCCCAGGGCAAAAAACTCCAAAATTTGAGCCGATCTGTCAGCACCAATCGCCGTCTTAGGTAACGATGCCACGTAATGTGCAAGCTGCATATACGCAAAATAGTGTTGAGGTCGGAGATCATATTCACGGCTCAAAGACTCAAAAGATTTGCATCTCCCCGAGATGTTTAAAGTTGTTAAAACCCAAGAGGATTGTGGAAAACTGCAGGAGGATCTGGATAAATTGGAAGACTGGGCATCCAAATGGCAGATGAAATTTAATGTGGACAAATGCAAAGTTATGCACCTAGGAAAGAACAACCCACACTATAGTTACACGATGCAAGGCTCCACATTAGAAACCACCACCCAGGAAAAGGACTTAGGAGTCATCGTGGATAACATGTTAAAACCCTCCGCCCAGTGTGCAGCGGCGGCCAAGAAAGCAAATAGAATGCTAGGTATCATAAAGAAAGGAATGGAGAATAAAACAAAGGATATTATAATGCCTCTGTATCGCTCCATGGTACGACCGCCGCACCTTGAATCTTGTGTGCAATTCTGGTCGCCGTATCTTAAAAAGGACATAGCGTTATTAGAAAAAGTACAGAGAAGAGCCACCAAATTGGTGAAGGGGATGGAAGGCTACTCCTATGAAGAGAGGCTAAAAAGGTTAGGGCTCTTTAGCCTGGAAAAGAGACGGCTGAGGGGAGATATGATAGAGGTCTATAAATTAATGAATGGAGTGGAACGGATAAACGTGGATCAATTGTTTACGCTATCAGAATATAGAAAGACTAGGGGACATGTAATGAAGCTACAGGGTAAACTATTTAAGACAAATAAGAGAAAATATTTTTTCACTCAACGTGTAATCAAACTCTGGAATCTGTTACCGGAGGATGTAGTAAGGGCTGTTAGTATAGCTGGGTTTAAAAAAGGTTTGGACAAGTTCCTGGAGGAAAGGTCCATAAACCACTATTAAAAAGGGACCCAGGATATCAATGCTTGACCCAGTACAAGCATTATGGAACCTGTGTCTTTTGGGGATATTGCTAGGTACGTAGGACCTAGATTGGCCACTGTTGGAAACAGGATTCTCCAGGACCAAGCAGGAAGTCAGTCCTCACATATGGGTGACGTCGGCGCTGACGGAGCCCTCGCGGAGCAATTTTCCCAAGCTTTCAAAGAAAGCCTTTGGGAATTGCAGCGCGCATGCGCGGTCCCCTTCCCGCCCAAGGGTGCCATCTTAGCCAGTCTTCTTTTTTCCGCGGAGCCCTTCAGACGTGCCCGTCTTGTCCCCGCTGAAAAAGTTGATTTTTTCGTGTTTAATCGCGTTTTTCTCTATCGGTTCGACGCCGGTCCTTTTCCTGCCCGGACTCGCGACGCCGTTGCGAGTCCTTCTGTTATTTTTCGGTTTTTCTGATTTTCTGTCAGTTTCGTTTTCGGTTTTTCACTGGCAGCCCGGTCCTTTGACCTTGCAGGGGCCCTTTTTCCCCCGATGGCTGCCAGTGGTTTCAAACGGTGTGTTCAGTGTGACAGAAATATGTCACTCACTGACACACATGATAATTGCCTCCGCTGCCTTGGCCCGGATCACGAGGAACTGATCTGTGGGGCCTGCAGCAAGATGTCCTCCAAAGCGTTAAGGAGTCGGCGGCATCAGCGGGAACGAATCTTCGCTGACCCCGGCCGTACCCGGACCTCGTCGGAGGCCTCGGCGTCCAGAGGTTCCAGCTCTGACCATCGCCGGAGTTCCTCTGACAGGGGTTCTCCCTCCGGGGACCATCGTCGGAAGGTGAAACCCGCGAGGGCGGCGTCGGTGGACGCTCCTGGTTCCGCAAGGGCCAGGTCGCATAGCCCCGATAGCCGTCCCGGGTCTTTGGAGAAGGAGCATCTGCCGAAGCGACCTCGTCTGGAGTCGGAGTTCCCTGCTCGGGTAAGTCCTGTAGTCCTCCTGGACTCGCCTCAGAGGGGTCCGATGTCGTCGGGGCCCGAGTCGGGGGCTGCTGGGTCACCTGAGGTCGGACTCAGGTTGACGGCCTTGGAGAGCAGACTCTCTGCCTTCATGGACCAGCAGCGGGCACTGATCGCTAGCCTCGCTGGCGCCTCTGCCCCGACCGCAGGGACGTCAACGTCTAAGTCGACCCCGGAGACCGAGCCGATCCTAGAGTCCATGCGGGCTCGAGTCGATCCTCGGTCGAGGTCACCCTCGGCCTCCCGTTCGGGACCGAGGTCGTTGACGCCGACTCCCTCGGCGTCGGGGCGGCCGACGCCTCCGCCCGCCCGGACCGACCCCACCGATTCCTCCTCGGAGTCGGCCTGGGAGTCTGAAGAGGAAGAGTCACCTGATTCCTTTCGGACTCGGTGTGTCCCCTCGGACTCCCCTGAGTCCGAACCTCGGAAACAGTCCCCTCCGGAGGACGCCCGGTTCTCGGACTTCGTCAGGGATATGGCCAAGGCTTTGGCCTTCCCTGCGGATCCCGAGGAGGAGCCCCGAGCCGAAGAGCTCGATGCCCTTCAGTACGACTCTCCCGCCAGGGAGCACTTTACTGTACCGGTTCCTCCCATGCTGGAACGACTACTCTTCCGCATGTGGGAGAGTCCGGCATCGTCGCCGGTCTTATGCAAGCGGGTCGATTCCATTTATCGAGTCCGCAAGAGCCCTGGCTTCCAAAAAGCACAGCTACCGCACCATTCCATGGTGGTGGAATCGGCCATGCATAGGCTTAAGAGCCAGAAGATGCACTCCTCGGTGCCTCCTGGCAGGGAGGCCCGCAACCTGGATGGCCTGGGTAAGAAGTGTTTCCAGGGCTCTATGCTTGCTTGTCGGGTCCAGACCTACCAGCTCTACATGGGCATGTATCTCAGAGACCTGGCTAAAGAAATAGCCGGATTCTCCGCTGGGCTGTCCGAGGAACCTTTGCGGAGGTTCCTAGCCTTGACAACTGGTATTCGGGAATGCTCCAAATTTATGTCTCGAGCAGCCTATGATGGCTTTGAAGCATCGGCACGAGTGGCCGCAGCCGGCATCGGTGCCCGCCGACAGGCTTGGCTTCAGTCGTCTGACCTTGAACCCTGGGTACAGGACAAGTTGGTCGACGTCCCCTGCCGAGGTGAGAACCTCTTTGGCAAGCCCATGGCTGAAAAGGCTGCCCAAATCGAGACGGAGACTCTCACCAGAACTAGGCTTTCTAGGAAGACCTCCGCCCCTTCCCAGAAGAAGAAGGGCTCGGGAAAGAAGTCCTTTTACCCGAGAAAGGCGGCTGCCTATAAACACTACCCTCAATATCAGGCCTCCGCAGCTCCCCAACAGGGTCAGCAGGCCAAGGGACGGGGTAACGGGTCCCGTAGGCAGCAAACCCCCAAGCCTGCACCACCGGCCCCTGCTCAGCAGGGTGGGGTTTTTTGACTTCATCAGCATAGCCTCTCCCCTTCAGCAGGTTCCTCCCAGCACAGGAGGCCGGCTGGTTCACTTTGCCCACAGGTGGTCCAACGTCACCTCAGATGCCTGGGTGCTTCAAGTGGTGAGAGAAGGCTATCTTCTCCACTTCCACCAGGTCCCTCCCTCCTATTTCCCGGGAGAACCTCCACGTCTCCCTCTGCACAGGGACTTACTCCTTCAGGAGTTAGCAAGTCTTCTTCAGGAACAGGCGGTGGAACCGGTGCCCCACCACCTGAGGGGTCAAGGCTTCTATTCCAGGTATTTCCTAATACCAAAAAGAACAGGAGGCCTCAGACCCATCCTGGACTTGCGCAACCTCAACAAGTTCCTCGTCAGGGAGAAGTTCAAGATGCTTACCCTTGGAATCCTTCTGCCCTACCTCCAGCAGGGAGATTGGCTATGCTCCTTGGATCTAAAGGATGCCTACACGCACATCCTCATCCACCCAAGCCACCGCCAATACCTAAGGTTTGTGGTGGCAGGAAATCATTACCAGTACAGAGTACTGCCCTTTGGCCTATCCTCCGCACCACGAGTCTTCACAAAATGTCTCGCGGTGGTGGCGGCTTATCTCCGGCTTCACGGCCTCTATGTCTTTCCGTACCTAGACGACTGGCTCATCAGAGCATCGTCCTCTCCAGAAGTCACAAAAGCCACACACCGCACTGTGACTCTTCTGCAGTACTTGGGCTTTGTCATAAACTTCACAAAGTCCACTTTGCTCCCCTCACAAGATCTCGAGTTCATCGGCGCAAGATTGCACACTCTTCAGGCACGAGCTTTCCTGCCTCTCGACAGGGCTCAACGGCTCCTGGACCTAGCCGGCCGCTTTCGCAGCCAGTCCCTGGTCTCCGCCAGGCGCTTCCTGAGACTACTCGGCCATATGGCTTCCACCGTCCACGTGACCCCCAATGCCCGCCTGAATATGCGGCCTGCTCAGTGGTGCCTTCGCAAGCAGTGGCAACAGGCCACGGGCGGCCTAGCCGTCTTAGTGCGCATCTCCGACCCGCTGACCTCTTCTCTACAGTGGTGGCTTCATCGGCCGAACCTGGTGCTCGGAATGCCTTTTCAGTCTCCTCCGCCGGCTCAAGTGCTGATGACCGATGCTTCTCTCCTGGGATGGGGAACGCATTGCCAAGGGGCATGTACTCAAGGTCTCTGGACCACGTGGGAGTCTGCGCAGCAGATCAACTTCCTGGAGCTCAGAGCAATCCGTCTGGCTCTCAAGGCTTTCTCCCACCTGACTTCTCACCAGTCCGTCCTTGTCCAGACGGACAATCAAGTTGCCATGTTCTACGTGAACAAACAGGGAGGCATGGGCTCCTTCCTTCTCTGTCGAGAAGCACAGAGGCTCTGCTCTTGGGCCGTCAGCCACGGCATTCTTCTCAGGGCCGTTTATCTCCCAGGCCAAGAAAATTGCCTGGCGGACAAACTCAGCCGGATCCTCCAGCCGCACGAGTGGCGCCTGGATCCCTTGGTGGTTCAGAAACTTTTTCTGAAGTGGGGCCTCCCCACGATGGATCTCTTTGCCAGTCCTCTCAACCGGCAACTTCCTCGCTTCTGCTCTCAGCAGCCGCATCCCCTTCGAGTAGTGGCGGATGCTTTTCTGCTCTCATGGTCGAAAAGCCTTCTGTATGCTTTTCCTCCCATACCACTAGTCTCCCGAACTCTTTTCAAGGTTCTCCGAGACAAAGCGTCCATGATCCTGATCGCTCCTCGCTGGCCCAGACAGCCGTGGTTTCCACTCCTGCTGCAATTAGCGGTGGAGGATCCGTTCCCTCTGGGGTTTCAACCAGATCTCCTAACACAGGATCACGGGTCCCTGCTACACCCCAACCTCAGATCTCTACATCTGATGGCCTGGCTGCTGAAAGGGTAGTCCTTGCTCCCCTTCTGTTGCCGGCAGAGGTGGAAGAGGTCGTCCTAGCTTCCCGGCGACCTTCTACTCGCAAATGCTACGCCCTTAAATGGCGTCGCTTTTCCGCTTGGTGTGCCCAGCAGTCTCAGGATCCCTTCTCCTGCTCGGTGTCGGTGGTCTTGCAGTACTTGCTCTACCTCTCTAATCTGGGACTTAAGTCCAACTCCGTCAAAGTTCACCTCAGTGCTCTCTCAGCACATCATGTGCCGGTGGACGGCAGACCTCTTTCCGGCGACCCTCTCGTGGCGAGGTTTCTCCGAGGTCTCCTTCTACTTAAACCACCTCTGCGCCCGCCAGCACCTGACTGGGATCTGAATGTGGTTTTACAGCGGATCACCTGTCCGCCTTTTGAACCTATGGCTACCTGTTCTCTACGTTTTCTTTCTTGGAAAACCTTATTCCTGATAGCCCTCACTTCCGCTAGACGCGTAAGTGAATTGCAGGCCCTCGTGTCTGATCCCCCTTACACTCGGTTCTACAAAAATAGGGTAGTCCTACGGACTCACCCAAAATTTCTTCCAAAAGTGGTCTCCCCTTTTCACATCAATCAGGAGGTGGTACTTCCGACCTTCTTTCCCAGGCCACACTCCAGCCGAGCTGAAATGGTCCTGCATACCCTGGACTGTAGAAGGGCATTGAACTTCTACCTTGACCGTACGCGGGAGCACCGTAAAGCTGCTCAGCTTTTTGTATCTTTTGACCCCAATAAATTGGGGCTCCCGGTCTCCAAGCGTACTCTGTCCATCTGGGTTGCTGACTGTATCGCTTGGGCTTATGGGGCGGCCGGACTCTCCTTAGAAAGTCGAGTCACGGCTCATTGTGTTCGGGCGAAGGCTATGTCAGTGGCTTACCTCCGCTCTGTTCCATTGGCAGACATCTGCCGGGCCGCTACTTGGTCTTCGAGCCAAATTTTTGCAGTCCATTACTGCCTCGAGAGGGAGTCCCGCAGGGATAGTGCTTTCGGACAGGCAGTCCTCCGAAATCTCTTCGAGGTTTGAGCAACTCCTACCCTCCATCCCGGATGGGGGCAACCGGTGGGTAATAATTCAGCGAAGATTCCTTCCTTCTGTACTGCTGAGCTAGAGGGAGCTCATTTTTGTGCTTAGGGTCTCCGGTAGCCTTAAGCTTGGGAGTCCCATATGTGAGGACTGACTTCCTGCTTGGTCCTGGAGAAAGCGTAGTTACTCACCTGTAACAGGTGTTCTCCAGGAGCAGCAGGAATCAGTCCTCACAACCCTCCCTCCTCCTCTTGGAGTTGCGATTATCTACTTTAGTTTTTTTGCAAATTTTTACGCTGTCTTTTAGCTATGTCATCTGACTGGCTAAGATGGCACCCTTGGGCGGGAAGGGGACCGCGCATGCGCGCTGCAATTCCCAAAGGCTTTCTTTGAAAGCTGGGGAAAATTGCTCCGCGAGGGCTCCGTCGGCACCGACGTCACCCATATGTGAGGACTGATTCCTGCTGCTCCTGGAGAACACCTGTTACAGGTGAGTAACTACGCTTACTGGGCTTGATGGACCTCGGTCTGACCCAGTATGGCATGTCTTATGTTCTTATATGTTCTTATGTCCACTACATGCCCAACCAATCGAATCCCTTGGTTCCTCCACTTCAGAAACGTCCCTATTTCCGAACCTGGGGTAAAACTAACATTCACCTGCGATGGTAACCAGCTTGATACGTGCCAAGGGGTGTTCCAGAGCCCATTAAGGTGCCGCCAGGTTCGTCTAATGGAACTAAACAGCAAACTTCTTGCAGTTCTGCTGGATAGCTGCACGTTCTCTAGGTGCAACACTGCCATTAATGCCTGCGGGGCTACCATAACTTCTTCAAAGGCCCTTGGTGTGTATACATCAGTCCCCTTCAGCCAATCCGCAATATGCCTTGCCTGGCAGGCCACGGCATATAGCCATAGATCAGGAAGGCCTATCCCCCCCTCCCGCCATCGCCCCTTCAAATGGGAATGCGGGCTCTCTCCCCTCCCCACAGAAACCCCCGAAATTCTTTTTCCAACGGTGCAAGTCGCGTCGCAGCAACCAAACCGGAAGAGTCTGCATCCAGTACAGTATTCGTGGCAACAGTATCCTGCCTGCAGCCTTTAAATTCAGAGCGCCTGCGGCGCTCGTCGCCGCGGCGCGCAACAGGGGCGCGCACCGAAGGAGCATGACGTGCTCCTTGGGTGCGCTCCTTGGGGCTCTCCATCAGCGGAGGCCGTGTTTCTAACACCACTCTGTACTTTTCCTCTTTTTTAGCGTTCTGCCTCCTCACAGCAAGTGGATCGGATTGTCTCTTTTTTCCACCTCGCTTCACCAATTACATAGTACCCCAGCTACCCCAGGTACGGTCTTCCTCTCATACTCTTGCTCTCTCCCTCTCCCCCCCTGCTCACCCCATGGCCCATATACCTATTCACTGGGGTCGCCGCCCAGTCATGACTGTTGCTCCGCGGTCTCGCTGCTACTCTAATCTTCGTCTCTGCCTGCCTCCTACTCACGCTTCCTCTCAAACGCCCGTCACCTCTCCTCCTCTCCATGCTTCTCTCAGAATAGGCCTCCTGAACTGTCGCTCTCTCAGAACTAAGTCTTTCCTTATTCAAGACCTCATCTCACAAGCTTCTTTTGACCTTACCCTCCTCACCGAGACATGGTTAAAGGAAGGGGAGGATGCCCTTCTCGCCCGCTGCCTTCCTGCAGGCTTCTCTGCAGTTTCTGTTCCCCGCATCGGTCGGTCAGGTGATGGTGTAGCAGCCATCCTCTGCCCCACCCTCCCCTTCACTCAGATTTTTTCACCCTCACTTTCTTACCCTGAGGCTCTTCTACTTCATCTTCACACCTCACCCCCAATGCATATTCTTCTTATCTATTCACCCCCTGCCCTCCGTCCCGATCTTTGGGACTCTCTTCTTCAGACTCTCTCTGACCTTTCCTTAACCTTCCCCCACCTCCTCATTGCTGGTGACTTTAACCTTCACCTTGATTCTCCCTCTTCGCCAAGGGACCATGCCTTTCTCGCCTTTTTACAGGACCTGTCCCTCCTACAACATGTTTCCTTTCCCACTCACTCCGCCGACCACACCCTCGACCTCCTCTTGACCCTATCCTCCTCTACACTCACACTTTCTAATCTCTCCTCTCTCCCTCTACCCTGGACAGATCATCTCTGTCTCCTGTTCTCACTCAAAAGCATCCTTCCCACTCCTCCCCCCTGCGTCATTTCCCCCTTCACGCTCATTGCGTGCTATCACTCCACTCACTGTCCAACAGTTTCCCTCAGCAACTGAACTTTTACCCACTAACCTTTCCTCCCTATCCCCTAACTCCCAGGCTTCCATCTGGTCCTCTACCCTTTCTGCTGCGTTTGATCGCATTGCCCCCTGTCGTCCTCACCCAGCAATTCGCCGATTCACCCAGTCCTGGTTTCATGCTGGTCTCCATGTTCTCCGTTCACAGCTTCGTAGAGCTGAGAGGATGTGGCGTAAGACCCCCTCACCAGTTACTTTATCATCTTTCAAAGCCCACCACTCATACTACCGCTCCCAAGTTCATCTTGCTAAACGCACTTACTTCTCTGACACCATCTCTAGCGCTCCTAACCGACTCGTCACCTTTATTCCACTCTTAAGTCTCTTACTTCTCTTCGGCCCCCCACATCCACCATGCCTGCCCATCCCATCCCTGCTCCCTCACTTTTAGCCTCATCTTTCAGCTCCAAAATTTCTACCTTGAGGGCATCCCTGCTTTCCTGCCCCCCTCCCATTCCCTCTCCCCCCCCCCCCCCGTTGCCTCTCCCCCTCCTGTGTCCCGACTCTCGCAGACATGGTCTTCTTTCACCCTGACCACCACTAGTGAGCTCCATCATCTTATTTCTTCCTCCAACAAAACATTCTGTCCTCTCAACCCCATCCCCTCCTCCTGGCTACTCACTCCCTCCCTTTCACTCCTTCTCTATCTCTTTTCTATGCTAAATTCCAGTCTTTCCACGGGGACGTTTCCCCATTCCTGGAAACATGCACTCATTCGCCCAATCCTTAAAAAGCCTTCACTTGACCCTCTGGATCCTGCTAACTACCTCCCAGTCTCTAACCTCCCTTTCCTCTCCAAACTTCTTGAAAAGATCGTCTTCGCACAGCTCTCTCACCATCTTGATTCTATCAACTTTCTTCACCCCCGTCAGTCAGGTTTCCTTCACGGCCACAGTGTTGAAACTGTTCTTCTAGCCTTCACTAATTCCCTGCACGTAGCGCACGACCGTGGTGATATCTTGGTGACGGTAGCTCTTGATCTTTCTGCTGCCTTCGACTTGGTGGATCACTCTCTCCTTCTGCTTCGTTTGCGCGAAGCCGGCCTCTGTAGCACAGTTCATCGATGGTTCCACTCCTTTCTCTCCTCCCGGTCCGGTGCAGGCCTCCCCTCCTCTCCCTCTACTTCTCCCTCAGACCCATTTCCTCTCTCCTGTGGGGTTCCCCATGGTTCTGTCCTGACCCCTCTCCTTTTTAATCTCTTCTTAGCCCCCCTCACCCTGGTGATACAACAATCTGGGATATCGACTTTCTATTATGCAGACGATATCGTTCTTCTCCATCATACCTCCCCTTCCTGCCCCGATCTCAATCCACTTAACTCCTGCCTAACCGCCGTCACTGACTGGTTGACCCTGAACTGTCTTCACCTCAACCTCACAAAAACCACTGCGATTTGGTTTCCGCACGGTCGCCCATCCCCCTATTAGCCCCATCTTTCTCTGGCACTCCCATATCTCTGGTTTCCACCTTCCGCTACCTCGGTGTGCTCTTTGACTCTGACCTTTCCTTCCACGCTCATGTTTCTCATATCACCAAGACCTCCTTTTTCCTTCGTCAAATTCGTGCGATCCGCCCTTTCCTTTCTCCTGCTCTCACAACCTTACTCTTGTCATGTCCCGCGTCAACTTTTCCAACTCTGTTTTCACTGGTCTACCCAAGTCTCAATTAACCCGACTTCAGAGAATTCAAAACACTGCCGCCCGACTTGTCACTCACTCCTCCCCTAGAGACCACATCACCCCCCTTCTCCTTCATCTTCACTGGCTTCCCGTTTCTTATCGCATCCAGTTTAAACAACTTACTCTCGTCCACAAAGCACTTCACACTACCACCCCACAATACCTGGCAGACCTCATCCATTTCCATACCCCTCGACACACCCCTCGGGTCCTTTCACCTCAACCGCCTTACCCTTCCCCCTCCCTCCCTTGCCCACCTCCAGTCCACTTGCTCCTCCGCTTTCTTTTATGTAGGCCCTGCCCTTTGGAACTCTCTTCCCACTTCTCTCCGTCTAGAACCCCATCACCGCACTTTTAGACATGATCTAAAGACCTTCCTCTTCTCCCTGGCCTTCAACTTCCCCACCCCCTTTCCGTAACCTCCTCCCCTATGTTATATTGCTCTTTACTAGGCCTTCTTTCTCTTTCCTATTAAGAATTGTAAACTTCTTTTCAATTTTCTGGCCTTGTTGCCCTACTTTGTTGATTTATGTATTGTAAACTGCTCTGACTATCACTGAAGAGCGGTCAAGCAAATGAAATAAACATAAACATAAACACCACCATCATAATCGCCGCCACTTTTCCCAATAAGGAAAGGGGGAGAGGCCTCCAAGCTGTCAATTGGGCTTGCACCTTCGTCAAAATTCTATCAAAATTCCTATCATATAGGTTCCCGGGTCTACTAGTCAAAAATATTCCTAAGTATACAAAGGAGCTCTCTGCCCATTTAAGCGGGAAATCAGTCCATTGTCCCTTCAGCTGTTCTGAAACATCCAGTGCTTCCGACTTCTCTTTATTAATATGAAATCCAGAAAAACTGTCAAAACAATTAAATTCCTCTATCAATCGGGGCAGAGATTCCCTTGGGGCAAGGAGGTGCACCAGTATATCATCAGCAAACGCGTATAGTTTAAAACCCTGTGTACCAATCTGTATCCCTCGTATATCCCGGGAGCTCTCCACCCTCCTAATCAAAGGGTTTATGCACAAGACAAACAGCGGGGAAAGGGGGCAACCCTGTCTGGTACCGCGTCCTAAGTCAAAGGGCTCCGACAGAACCCCGTTACACAGCACCCCTGCCGTAGGCCTATCATATAAGCTCTCCATCATTCTACAAAAGGAGGCTCCCAACCCATATCGGGGGAGCAAATATTGCAAATATTGCCAATCAACGCGGTCGAATGCCTTTTCCGCATCAAAACTGACCAATAATGACTGTAATTGCCGGTCATGCACCCACTCCAATGACCCCAAAATTTTACGCAGATTACGCACGGCATATCTCCCCCTTACAAATCCCACCTGTGAATCTTGGATCAAATGAGTCAAGACCTCTGCCAGCCGGTCAGCCAGGATCTTTGCCATCAATTTCAAATCAAAATTTATTAACGAAATGGGCCTATACGAGGCCGCCTGTGTTGGGTCTTTCCCTGGTTTAGGGATTAATATGATATGTGCCTGGTTACTGCCCCAGCGAAAGGTGCCCAGTTCAGCCTTTCGGTTATGTACTGCCACCAAGGTCGGGGGTCACAAACTCTTGCAGTAATTTGTAAAATTCAGCCCCTAGGCCATCTGGGCCAGGTGTTTTATAACAGCTCGCCTTGGAAATGACCTGCTGAACCTCTAACGCCGTGATAGGGCGACTAAATTTCTCACATTGCTCCTTATCCAATGACGGCAGGTTTAAATCACGCAGATAATCTTCCATCTTAGAAGGAGAACCTCTCTCCCGCTGTATATAATTTCTGAAAAAACGACCAAAACTCCCAGGCAATATCCACACTATCCTTCTGTAGGACCCCACGTTCGTCGCGGAGCACTGCTACCATTTTAGAGCCCTTCTTCCCCTTCTTCCCCTTGCCAATAGCTTCCCAGGTTTATCCCCATAACAATGCAACTGATATTGGTAATACATTGCAGATTTCTTGGCTCTCTGATGCAACAACTCATTCAAGGCAGTCTGAGTTTCCCATAAATACTTTTTATTTACCATATTAGGGAGACATGCATACCGCTGACGTGCCTTAGTGACCTGCTGTTCTAAGCGAATAATCTGCTCAGCCTGTAACCTACGCCTCCTCGAGCAAAAAACAATTATATCCCCCCTCAATACCACCTTCGCGGTCTCCCAGACCAGCTCAGGGTCATCCTGATGACCATGATGATTAGTCTCAAACTCCTGCCATTTCTGTCAAATAAAATGATGAAACTGTGTATCTTTATACAACTCCAAAGAAAGGCGCCAAATATTTATTTATTTATTTACATTCTCTTATATACCGCGCTATTCTGCATCAATGCGGTTTACATAGAACAAACTGAAATTACATTGAACAGGGCATTATAACTTGGAGATAACTATTTTACAGGGAACATGGGCTATGGAGGGTTAAGTGGCTTGCCCAAGACCACAAGGAGCACCTTCCGGTCCAAGGTTGCTGTCCTCTAGTGGGATTTGAACCCCCGACCTTCCGGCCTGAAGTACCTTGCCCCAACCACTAGGCCACTCCTCCACTCCAATATGTTTAAATATGAGTTTTACGAGAGTCTCCCCCCCCCCCCCCACTGCATCTCTAACCAGATTACAGCATGGTCGGAAATCGCAGTGGGCCCTATTTGCGCATCTCCCGTGCAGGCAAACAAACCCTCCGAGATCAAGATATAATCAATCCGTGCGCACGAGCTGTGAGCCCTGGATTGATGGGTAAAATCCCTCTGCTGAGGATGCAACAGCCTCCATGCATCCACCAGACCCAGCCAAGTCTGAAAGCGCCCCAAAACCCGAGCCGTCTGAGCTCAGTCCCGTGTGCTTTCCCCCCCTTGAAGTGTCCATGTCGACGTCAAACACCCCATTAACATCACCTCCCAAAATCAGCGGGTATTCTGATATTTTTGAAGCCAGTTGAATATAAAGGTTCTGATCTAGGACATTTGGACCATAGAGGTTCCCCAAAATTACTGTTCTCCCGTCTAGGATTCCCTGGAGTAACACATAACGGCCAGCTGTATCTGCTACCGCTTTTTCCAAAACAAACCGTACACGTTTATGGATCAGTTTAGCCACACTCCCTTTTTCCCAAGAGCAGGCACCCCCCACACCTGACCTGCCCATTCTCTGCATAGCTTGGCATGCTCTTCTGTGGTCTGGTGAGTTTCCTGCAGCATTGTGATGTCACAGCGCTGCCTGGCTAATGCCTGTAAAATTTTATATCGCTTGATGGGATTCCCTACTCCACATATATTCCACAAGACAATCTTCAGGGACCCGGGGCAATATCAGGTCTCTTTAGTACGACAACAGCGTCACACTCAGCAGGGACCCCCCCAGCCTGAAGCCCCCGCCCTCCCACCGTAGGATAGCTTACTGATAAAACATACCTAACTAATGGATTGCGATCCTCTATACACCTTAAACCCTCCCCCTTAGCCCATAGTACTCTCTCCCCCGCCCCATTATCCCTCCCTCTCCCAGGTGCTCCTTGTGGTCTTGGGCAAGCCACTTAACCCTCCATAACCCATGTTCCCTGTAAAATAGTTATCTCCAAGTTATAATGCCCTGTTCAATGTAATTTCAGTTTGTTCAATGTAAACCGCACTGATGCAGAATAGCGTGGTATATAAGAGAATGTAATAAATAAATAAACACCATAATAATCTTCTTACTCCCGTCCATCTATCTCTAACTGTGAGATCTCGATAGATGTGGATGATCACCCCCCACCTCTTAGTTAGCAATACAGGAGTACCCCAAAAGGGGTTCCCCATCTCACCTATCTCACCCCTAAAACAGACCTCTAGCTTATTTCAACTTTTGTACTTAGCCACTTAACCCCCCCATTCCACCAGCCCACAACAATGCACAAAAATACAAGAACAACATTTAAATAACAGTTATCATGCATGAATATGTCACACAACCCCTGAATCGCCTCGCATCCCCCTCAACCCGCTTGGGAGGCGAAATTCCAGGTTCTCAGGTCGAACGTCACTCTGTCTCCTGTCCAAGAAGGATGTCTCCGCAAACCATACTTGTGCAGCACATTTGCATCGGTCTACAAGACTTAGTATATTCTCACACAGTCTCGGCATTGCACTCTTCTTTATCATCCCTCCTGGGAGCAAGCAGACTTTCCATTCCGCGCCTTCTCATTGGCGACTCCTCTCAAAATTCAAAGGCACCGCCTCACCAGGCCTTCATTATTTCTCACACAGTCTTTCCGGGTTCTAACCCCCATAGACTTAGTCCAGATTCTTTGCCCAGGACACTAACTCATTGGTTGCTGCGGGGTAGGGCTCTTTGCTTCCCCATGCAGAAGCTTCTCTATGTAGGGGCGTGCCTCCTTGGCTGATTCAAATGTCCTGCGGGACCCTTGGTGAATTACACATAACTTAGCTGGGTATTGCACCAAAAATTTAATTTTCGCTTCAATCAGCATTTGGCAAAGAGATGCGTAGGCCCGTCTCTTCTGGCTCAGCGCAGCCGAGTAATCTTGAGCAACGCGGAGCTTAAAATTGGCATAAGTTATAAGCCCTTTCTGACATGCTGCCCTCAAGATCGCTTCTTTTTGTGGGTATTGGAGGAATTTGGCCAGCACTACTCTCGGCCTCTGGTCGTTATGTTGCTTACTACCCACCCGGTGGGCCTGTTGTATTACCAATTTACCTTGTTCCTCCAGGCCTTCAAAGAGCTGGGTGAGCATCGTTTCCAGACTTTGTCCTCAATTTCCTCTGGAATACCCATGAACCTCAAATTGCTACGCCGTGAGCGATTCTCTAGGTCCTCAATCTTAGCCTCTTGCGCCTGGACCTTCCCCCTTAAGCCCTGCAGCTCCTGGATTGCAGTGTCATGGCTGGCCTCCACTTGACTGATGCACTCCTCTGCCTCCCGAAGCCAAATTCCATAGGAGTCCACCGAAGAGTATAATGCATCCATTTTAGCATGCAGCCCTTCAAATTATGGGGAAAGTGCTCCTGCTACTGCAGCCGAAACTTCTTCTAAGAACATTGGGGACGAGCGCCAGGGAGCGAACATTGGGATGCAGCAAGGAGCCATTCTCCTGCGAGATGAGATCTGGGTTAGAGCCCAGACGGAGAGGTTCCCTCTGAGAGAGCTGCAGCAGTAACGGGAACCACAGCTGCCAAGGCCAGTAGGAAGTGATGAGAATCATGGATCCCCTCTTGACCTGGAGCTTCAGGAGAATCCTCGTTTTTACTGCTGCCGCCATGCTGCCCGTCCTTCCCACTGGCTACAAACTTTCCACAATATTTCGGTGAGGTACTTCTCGTGTTTTGGGGAAGTTTCACTGGTCTTAGCAGTGATTTTATGCAGGTTTGGGCCAAGGGGTGATCGGAGCATGAGCAGCTCACGTCAGCCCGTCCTCACTCCATCATGTGATCCGTCCGCGGTTAGCTTTTTTTCTTGCCCTTTGGAGTGTTTTTCTTGTAGTTTTCATGCTTTTTATGGCTTTTTCCCCCTTCAGGGTGGTTTTCCCACCCACGGCCGTTTTTCAGTTTGATTTTGCCAAGGCAATATTTTTCAGCATGTCTAAACTGGTTAGTGGCTTTAAGAAATGCACCAAATGTGACAAGACCATTTCTACTGCAGACTGCCATAATTGATGCTTGCAATGCCTTGGACCCAACCACCAACTGGCATTCTGCGCTGAGGGCTGACGGGAGGGGAAAAGTAGAAGGAGTTCCTCTTCTGCTCATCTGATCCAGCATCCTCAGCCCTGACTCCCTCATCCTTGCCTGTGGTGGCCAAGGGGAAAGAGCAATGAGCTCAGTCAAAGCAGAATGGTTCGAGCAGCAAAGGGAGACTCTTTGCAGATACCCCACCAGTGTCAAAGGGTGAGCACAAGGAGAAAGTCTGTGTGCAGTACCATCACAGCCCTTCTCAATGCAAGATGTATCCTGATGCTCCTATCACCATACAGTCCTCACCAGAGTGGTCACCGTCGTTGTCCATGCCCGCAGCATCGCCACCCTTATCGGTGGTTGTTTCGGAAGGATGCCTACGAGCCTTAGAAGCTGACTTGGTGGAAGCTCCCTCTCTATTGTGTTGGAGTCTGAGGCTCAGAGGCATCGCCATCAGCCTGCCGGGTGGAATGGGGACTATCAGCATCCACCCTTTCCTAGACCACACAGCCGGCTTATGGATGAGACTTGGCATTACTTTGACTTCCTCTCAGAATCCGAATCAGATTGAGAGACTGAGGTGGATTCGACAGTATCAGACCTCCGTCTGACCTGTCGCCTCCACCCGAAATGTGGAAGTTGCTTCTGGAGGATATTTTCTTCCAAGACTTTGGGACATGGTCAAGGTCATCCACTTTGGAATCGGAGGAACTGAGGGTGAGGAGCTGGAGCTTCTACAGTACCCTTCAACTCCCTGCGATGCAGTGAGAGTCACCATCCACCATGTCCTGCAGAGTCTGCTGCTGCAGCTGTGGGAAGCTCCGCTTACGCTTCCAGTTGTCAGCTGCCGGCTTGATTCTCTATACTGGATCCAGAAGACCCTGGAGTTTGAGAAGCCTCAATTGCTCCACAATTCTATTGTGGTGGGGTCCACTTTGAAGCATGCAAAGAGTGCTAAGATGCACTCTTTGGTTCCGCCCAGTCGTGAGGCGTGGACACTGGATTCCTTCGGGAGGAAGTGCTTCCAGGGATCAATGCTGATTGCCAGGATTCTGGTCTACCAGACTTACATGAGCATGTTTCTCAAAGATGTCTTGCTAGACCTGAAGGACTGCCGCAAGTCCTTTCAGGGCCTCATGGCTCATGGCAAGTATTGCTCAAAGTTCATGGTGCGGGGCACCTAAGATGCTTTTGAATCCACCGGTAGGGTGGTGGCTGTGGGTATTGCCACCTGCCGGATGGCATGGTTGCAGTTTTCGGACCTGGAGCAGTGGGTCCAGGACAAGATCGCTTACATTCCCTGTCGGGGTGAGAACCTCTTTGGCAGCCCATGAGGAAAAGGCCGAGGAGCTGGAGAAGGAGCAGGTGACTCACCAGGCTTTCCAGGAGGACAGTGGATCCCTTGCAGAAGAAACATCAGGCCAAGAAGGCTTTCTATCCATGACTGCAATGGTTCTTTCCTTTCAAGCCACTGGCAGAGCCTAAGGCCCAAGCTCCCTGCTCATAGTGGAGGGCTTAGACCCCGAAAACACAGCCCACCCCCCAGTCCATGCCGGCTATGGGGTTTGGGTGGGTTCCTCAGGTGCATAGTCAGCTGACTGTTGTCTGCCGAGGTCCCCTCTGCAAGTTGGTGGGTGGCTCGTCCACTTTGCCCATTGGTGGCCCCTCTTAACCTCTGATGCCTGGGTGCTGCAGATTGTTCAAAGTGGCTATCAGCTGCACTTCACCCAGTTGCTGCCCCCATATGATCCAGGGGAGTATCCCATGGACCCTGCACACCGGAACCTGCTGCAGACCGAGGTCATGGTCCTGCTGACCAACCTCTCCATCAAGCCGGTTCCCCTGGCCCATATTGGGAAGGGCTTCTATTCCAGGTACTTTCTGATCTCCAAAAAGATAGGCAGGTTCTGCCCCTTTCTGGATCTGTGAAACCTCAACTGGTTCCTAGTAAATGAAAAGTTCAAAATGGTCTCGTTGGGGATGCTTCTCCCGTTCCTCCTACAGGATGACTGGCTATGCTTCTAGAATTTGAAGGATGTGTACACGCATATTCCGATCAACCCGCAGCACAGACAATACCTTCAGTTTGTGCTGAGCGGCCAGCACTACCAATACCTTGTTTCCCTTAGGGTTGACTACAGCCCCTAGGGTCTTCACGAAGTGTCTGACTGTCATGGCCATCTTCCTCAGGACCTCAGGGTCTTTGTCTTCCCATACTTGGACGTCTGGCTCAACCAGTGTATGGCAATCCATTGAACTCACCATTGAGATGTTTGAAGAACTCGACTTCGTGTTCACTACCTGAGGTCCCACCTCCAACTTATGCAGTGGTTGGAGGGCCTGCTGTATGCCTACCCCCGATACCACTCATCATGAGGATTCTCCTGAAGCTCCAGGTCAAGAGGGGATCCATGATTCTCATCACTTCCTACTGGCCTTGGCAGCCATGGTTCCCGTTACTGCTGCAGCTCTCTCAGAGGGAACCTCTCCGCCTGGGCTCTAACCCAGATCTCATCTCGCAGGAGAACGGCTCCTTGCTGCATCCCAGTGTTCGCTCCCTGGCGCTCATGGCGTGGATGCTGAGCGGTAGCCCACTGGAGCTCACCCTCATCGAGGGCGTTACCAAGATCCTGATGGTGTCTCGCAAGGACTCAACAAGCAAGGCTTATGTGCTCAAGTGGCGGCAGTTTACCATCTGGTGCGCTGGTAGGGTGCTGGACCCCTTTGTCTGCCCTGTGGGAATACCTCTTGCACCTCTCCAATTCTGGCCCAAGTCCAATTCAGTGCGTGTTTACCTCAGCTCGAAAGGAGCATATCATCGTGGCTGTGGGGGAAAGCCCATTTTGGCCCAGCCTCTGGTGGGCTGGTTCATGTGGGACCTGCTTCTTTTGAAGCCTTCCATCAAGCCCCCTACAGTCGCTTGGAACCTTAAAGTAGTCCTTGGCCTGCTCATGCAGGCTCCTTTTGAGCCACTGGACATGTGCCCTCTGACTTTCTTGACCTAGACGGTCCTCTTCCTGGTGGCTGTCATGTCAGCTCAAAGTGTTAGTGAGCTCCATGCTTTGATTGCTCATCCTCTGTATACCAGGTTTCACCAGAACCGGGTGGTGCCCTGAATTCGCCCCTGCTTTCTGTCGAAGGAAATCTCAGCTTTCCACGTCAATCAGTCCATTGTCCTTCCGACATTCTTTCCCTAGCCTCACATGAACTATGGTGAGGCACATGCTAGACTGCAAGCATGCGCTGGCATTCTATCTGAACCACATGAATGCACACCGCCAGTCCACTCAGCTTTTCATCTCCTTCTACCCCAATGGACTGGGAGTCATTCTCTTGACGTGTATGCTATCCCTCTGGCCAGCAGACTGCATAACTCATGCGCATTCCTTAGCTGGATTGAGCCTTGAAAGTCATGTCATGGCTCCATTGGTGACCAAATTCTGCTATGTGTCTGCAGATGAGATCTGCATGGCTGTGACGTGTTCTTTGGTACATACCTTCGCAGCCCATTACTATCTAGATGAGGATACACGACGGGACAGCAGTTTTGGCCAGGACATGCTCCGGCATCTCTTTGGGTCTTGAGAGTCAAGTCCTGCCCACCGGCTATCTGTCTGTCCAGGCTACCTGCTCAAAATTCCCTCTAGTCGATGTTGACTGCGGATACTGAATCAAATGAGCCCCTCAGTGGGACTACTTGACTTCTCCAGTTCTCGATGTCCAGTTGGGTTGGTTCTCTCCTCTGGTTCCGATAGCCTGTAGCTTGGGAGTCCCATACTTGAGGACATTTCCTACTTGTTCATAGAGAAATCATAGTTACTCACCTATAGCAGGTGTTCTCCATGAACAGCAGGAATAAGTCCTCACAACCCTCCCACCTCCCCATTCAGTTGCCTTCTGGCTCCTGCTTTGATATTTTACTGGAGAATATGGTGCTGCAGTGGGTGGGAAGGCAGGCACACATACGCGGTGTACCTCCCAAAAGCTTCCTTTGGAAGCTGGGGAGCTTTCCGTGTGGGGTTCCATTGGTGATGTCACCCATACATGAGGACGTTTTGCTGCTGTTCACAGAGAACAGCTGCTACAGGTGAATTAACTACGCTGTACCAAAGGTAGAAGCCAAATTCCATCACAGTGGTTTACAATAGAACAAAAAAGGGAAAGATGAGAGTGAGTAAACAGTGGGGCAACAGAAGGAGAGAGGGCAGAGGTTACATCAAATTGTCCACAGGGAGAGGGGAAGAAAGACAGACACTGTTTGTAGGAGAGGAGGCGATTAATCGGAAGAGGAATGAGGGAAGAAAAGCTGGAAAAGCCAGGTTTAAAGGCCCTTCTAAAACTTGTTAAGGGAGGGTTCTTGTCTAAGGGCAAGGGAGAGAAAGTTCCAGTGGTGCAGAAGGCGACCAAGAAAGGAATATGCACCAGAAGGAATATGAGAAAAGACCTGAAGATCTCAGTATGTATGAGGTGTGATCAAAACGTATCGAGACTTGTTCTGCAGCTATATAACAATACATCATACCATGATGCTATTAAGCATGCAATGACCTAGTTATGTGCTCTGCATGTGCAGAGTGCTGCAGTACATCTGTACTTTTTATAATAATGTGATGTGTGGTATCGTCTAAAAGCAGTTCATCAGAATTACGATGAGTGAAAAAAATTGAACAGCAAATTTGCATTAAATTCTGACAGAAACTTGGAGATTCGTGCAGAGACTTATGACAAGTTACAGCAAGTGTATGGCAATGAATGCATGAGTCATGCTCGAGTTTATGACTGGTACAAATGTTTACAGGAGGACCACCAAAGTGTTGACAGTGACGAACGTTCTGGAAGGCTATCCACAAGCAGGAATGACGACAAAATTGAAGCAGTGCCAGTGCATGCTGCAATATGCTCCAATCATTGATTGACTATCAGGGAGTTTGCTGAGGACATGGACATCAGTTTCAGGTAGGTATATTCCATGCTTACTGTCGATTTGGGATGAGACGTGTGTCTGCAGAATTTGTGCTGAAACTCCAGTCCCCTGACCAAAAAGATCAACTGTCTGCAGCCAGGGAGTTGTTGGAATACATTGAAAATGACACAGATTTCATCAAAAAGGTTGTTATTGGTGATGAATCATGGGTTGATGGTTAAGACCTGGAAACTAAGTCTCAGTTCTCAAAATAGAAGACTCCAGACTCTCCCAGACCCAAGAAAGCCCATCAAGTGAGAAGCAATGTCAAGGTCATGCTCACAATTTTCTTAGATTACCAGGTATTGTTGCTCATGAGAATGCTCCAAAAGACTAAACCATCAATAAGGAGTACTAGGTCCAAGTTCTGACTCGTTTGAGAAAAGCAGTTTGTCATAAGAGGCCAGAGTTGCACAGGAATGATGAATGGTTGCTTCATCACTATAATGCCCCAAGTCACACATCACATCTTGTCCAGCAATTCTTGGCCAAACACCAAATCAAGCAAGTCCATCAGCTTCCGTGCTCACCTGACCTCTCACCCTGTGACTTATTCTGGTTTCCAAAATTGAAATTACCACTGAAAGGAAGGAGATTCAACAACTTGGAGACCATTAAGCAAAATTTGACACAGCAACTTCACAGCATTTCAAAATTGTTTCCAGTAGTGGCAGGAACTCTGGAAGAAGTGTGTGTGATTGAAAGGGGACTACTTTGAAGGAGACTGAATGCAATAACTTTTAGTGTTATATTACTTGTGTTATTGTACAAGTCTCAAAACCTTTTGAGTGCATCTCTTATACCCTAGAGAAGAAAAGAGACAGAGGGGATATGATATAGATATTTAATACTTAAAAGTTATTAATGAACAAACCAAACCTTTTTCAAAGCTGGGGTAGCTGTAGGAGATGAAATGAAGCTGCATAAACTTAAAAGCAATATCAGAAAATACTTTTCAGAGACAGGGTAGCAGATTCCATGGAATGTCTTCCCAAAGGAGATGGTGGGAGCAAAAATAGTGATGGAATTCAAAAAGGCATGGGGAAGACAAAGAGGATCACCACATAGCAAGAGGATGAAATCAAAACAAGCGTAAATAATTTCTGTATAGAGAGGGGAAACCTACCTGGAGCAGCAAATGCAACTCTACAATTTTGGTACCTTACTGGGCAGACTAGATGGACCATACTGGTTTCTATCTGTCGTCATTTACAATGTTACTAGGTTACAAGATGAGAGAAGATTCTCTAGAAACAAACGGGCAAAAATGGGGAAAGAGACAGCTGGGAGTCTTGAGAGGATCATAGGAGGTGGGAGGGGCAATAAGTAGAGATAAGGTTTGCAAGGTAATGGGAGGAAGTAGCACAATAGACTTGGTAAACAAGGGTGAGGATCTTAGGGGGGGCATATTCAGTGGCAGTGGCTAGACAAATAAAGCACTTTGCCACTTCCACTTTAATCTAAATTGGGTATTCAATGCCAGAACATATCTGGTTTCTGCGGCTGACCATCCAGGCTATCCAGTCACCCACGCCACTTTCTTGTTAATGGCGATATTTAGCCACTTAGGGCCCCATTATTCATCTGACCGGATCTTCGAAGGGTTTTGCACCAATGGGCGTATAGCCCTCCCCGCGACCTCCAAAATGGATATTTAATGCCGTGGCGACGGCATTGAATATCTGGTGATTGCCACCAAAGCTAACCAGGCAGTAGTGATATTGGATGCTGCCCGCTTAGCTCTGGTACCTTATCTTTACGGCACAGATTGCTAACAATATCACTCTGTCCGGTTAGCACCATTCTTCATCTCCGTTCTACCCCAGAACACCCCCAGCATGCTCCAATGCTAACCAGATAGCATCGGAACACGTAGGGGACTTAGATGGGGATAGTCAACGGCACTAACTGTGTAAGTGCTAAGTGGTTAAAATTAGGGTAGCCATTTCCCTTTCATAGCTTTAACCGCTTTCGCTATCTGGTTAGTGGCAGAATATTTTGGCTAACAGGAAAATGTCTGTCGCTGCCCCTACTCCATCCATAGACTACCCTGGTCTTAAATCAGGTATTTTTTGGGTAGTCTGAGGGAATTATCAGCTGCACTAATCAATTAGTGCCACTGAATATTGCAGCGATCACTTTTTAGCACCTTAGGAGGTCTGCTAACGGCTAAACGTTTTTGAATATGCCCACCTTAAAATTTTAGATGGGCTAAGATAGGCAATCAGTGAAGAGAGATTAAGAGGGGTGAAATATGATTGAAACAGCAGGGGCCAAGGATGAGTGTGGCGCTGAAAGATTGAGGTGCTGGTGAGAGTTAAGAACATAAGATATACCATACTGGGTCAGACCAAGGTCCATCAAGCCCAGTATCCTGTTTCCAACAGTGGCCAATCTAGGTCACAAGTACCTAGCAGTCTCCCCAAAAGACAGAGGTTCCTCAATGCTTGTATTGGGTCAAGCAGTGATATCCTGGGTTCATTTTAATAATGGTTTATGGACCTTTCCTCCAGGAACTTGTCCAGACCTTTTTTAAATCCAGCTACACTAACAGTTTTTACTACATCCTCCGGTAACAAATTCCAGAGTTTGATTACACGTTGAGTGAAAAAATATTTTCTCTTATTAGTCTTAAATAGGTTACCCTGTAGCTTCATTGCATGTCTCCTAGTCTTTTTATATTCTGTTGAAGTAAACAATCGATCTACGTTTACCCGTTCCACTTCATTCATTAATTTATAGACCTCTATCATATCTCCCTTCAGCCAGCGTCAGGCCTGAGTTCCTCAGGGCTCGTGCCGAAGGCTGCAGAACCTTCTGGCCTGGAATCCAGAATGGCGGCCCTGGAGCATAGTTTGTCTGCCTTTGTTGGCCAGCAGTGGGCGCTGTTGTCTGGCATGTCTGGTTCACCCACCCCAACCACCGGGCATGTGACATCCAAGACGTCCCCAGAGGCTGAGCCGATCCTTTGCCGAGGTCACGCTCGGCGTCCCGCTCGATGGGAGCTCGGTCATCCCTGGCTAGTCTACGGGGTGTCGACCGCAGGGCTTCGGGGGCTTCGAAGCCCACGGAGCAGCCCGCCTACGAGTCATCCTCGGAGAACTCCGAATGGGAGATATAGGATGAGGATTCTCCTGATACCCATCGCCATCACAACATCCCTTCCAATTCCCCATACTCAGAACCTCAAAGGTGGTCCCTGCCGGAGGACATTGGCTTCTTGGACTTTGTCAAGGACATGTCCAAGGCCCTGGCAGTCCGACCGAGTCAGAGGAGGACCCTCGAGCGGACGAACTGGAGATCCTCCAGTACCAGACTCCTCTTTGGGAATCGCTCATGGTGCCCATTCCTCCCATCCTGGAATGGATCATGCTCCATATGTGGGAGACACTGGCATTGGTGCCGGTGGTGAGCAAACAGCTGAACTCGATGTATCGGTTCCACCGGAGCCGGGCTTCCAGAAATCACAACTGCCACACAACTCCATGGTGGTGGAGTCGGCCATGCGTCGGCTGAAAAGCTAGAAGACGCACTCCTCGGTGTCCCCTGACAGGGAGGCCCGCACCTTGGATGCCCTCGGCAGGAAGTGCCACCAGGGCTCGATGCTGATCTGCCTGGTCAAGGCTTACCAGCTGTTCATGGGCATGTACTTGAGAGACTTGGTGAAGGAACTCGCCGTGTTCTCGGCTGGTCTCTCCGAGGAACCTTTGCAGCGGTTCAAGAGCCTGTCCAAGGCAGTCCGTGAGTGCTCCAAATTTATGTCTTGAGCAGCCTATGATGGGTTCGAGTAGGCGGCCGGGGTAGCCACGGTGGGCATTGGTGCACGCCGCCAGGCTTGGTTTCAGTTGTCCGAACTCGAGCAGTGGGTTCAGGACAAATTGGTCGACGCGCCCTGCCAAGGGGAGAACCTCTTTGACAAACACATGACCGACAAGGCTGCTGAGCTGGAGACCAAGTTCATGACGAGGACCAGGCTCTCCAAGAAGACCACTGCCCCTCCCCGACAGAAGGGCTCGGGTAAAAAGTCCTTATACCTGAGGAAGGGGGCTGCTTACTGAAACTACCCACCTTTTTTTTTTTTTTTCAAAAATTTATTTATTAAAATCACACGATACAATACATAACTACAAGAGCTGCATCATTTTTCCATTATACAGTCAAAAAAAATCCAGCATACCCTGGGCAGGGCTTTGTCTTGTCCACCACCCTAGGGTTTTTCAACGATACTAAGAAAGAAGAATTTGTCAGTATACTACCTGAAGCCCCCCTAAACCCTCCCTCTCTCCCCCCACCCTCCCCACCCACCCGGGACCTTAGGGACCTGTCCTATCCTACTAACAGATATCTCCTAGGAACCCGTCAGTACCCCGCCCAGCACTACCCCAAACTCAAAATTTCACTGCGGGCTTTAGGCCCCAGCGTTTGAATATAAGGCATCCAGACCAAGAGAAAGGAAGCCCAGCTCCGGGGGTGACTCTTCGCACTCCTCCATTCCAAAAGCATAAATTGGTGGAACCCATTACGCCACTCCCAAAAAGAAGGGGCCTTCGGCTCTCGCCATCGCCGGAGTACAGGACTCTTCCCCACCAGACATGCCTTTCGTACCAGCGTTCACTGCCATCTACCCTTCGGGTGGAGTGGTCCTAACTGATCCAGCGCCACTAGCCGCCCTGTCCAGCAGAGCTGCTGCTGCAGTAGGCCGCTAAGATAATTCCCTATCCTAAGCCAGTAGCGACGTATAGGGGGGCAACCCCACCACATATGACCCAGGTCCGCCAACGTACAAGTACATTTCGGGCACCCGCCATAGGTAGTGAGACGACTACGCAATGCACGTCTCGGGGAGAAGTGGGCCCGGATAATACATTTGAATTGCATTTCCCGCCATCTGGTCTCTTCCCCTAGGAGTTGTAGAATTGGCTTATTTTGTTCTTTTTCTCTCAGCTACAAACTCATCTGAGGGGAGAAGGTGGGAAGGCAGGCATGCAGGCATAGTGGAGTGCTCCCAAAAGATTTCCTATTGGATGCTAAGGAACGTTCCCTTGCGGGCTCCTTTGGTACCAACGTCACCCATATGTAAAGACTAATTCCTGCTGTTCCTGGAGATCACCTGTTACAGGTGAGTAACTACACTTTACCAACCTGTATAGTCACACCTGTATTTAGGCTGCCTTCTATGGAAGGCTCGGCAGATTCAGCAGGACCTGTGTCTGGTGACCTAAATTGCTTTGGCACTCACAAAATGTGCTAATTGGCAAACAATTTATCCACATCTGTGTCACGCATCTGAGAGGCACAGCTGTTCCCAGAGCTTTGGAGCAGCACATTTTTTGTGGATGCTGTATGTTCATGGTTGGCAAGTGACCCATTTTCAAGTGTGGCTTGGTGAAACAGTCCCAGATTGCTGAGACTTTTCTACACATGGTTCGTGGTACCTGCAGCAGGGATTTCCATGCGTGAGACAGGACAGCAAATGCCACCTGCCATAGCGAGGACACTGACACTAGAGTTCTAGCTGAAAGATCAGATTTCTGCCTTTGTCCAAAGCAGCCACGTTTACAAGTTATTGGACTGATATTTGATTCTTGTCCATGGCTTCAGAGATTCTCAGTCTTTGCCAGTTGACTGTCAAACATTACTACAAGGCATATGCAGTGCTGTACAAACATATAAAGAAGAAAACTGTATGAGAGTACAAGAATTGCCAGCTGATTGATGGCTTCTACCTTATTTCGAGATGTTAAAGCACTTTTCAATAACAGTTTTAATTTCCTATAATCTTCTTTACTGATCTTCTCTCTCAATAGTTTCTGCTCGAGTGTCATTCCTTCCTCTATTCCGAGATACTTATATACACCTTCCTGTTCAAAGTCCTTGATGTCACAGCCCTCAGCAAGGGAAATGTTTTCAGTTTTGCTCAATTTTCTTCTGAAAAAGATTGCCTTAGCACATTTATCAAGGCCAAAAGTCATCCTGATGTCATCAGAAAAGTTTTTCACCAAAGTTGCTCTGCTAATTGTTGATCGCTGGCAATGTAGAGCTTCAGATTATCTATAAATAGCAGATGGGAAGTTGCTTCTGGGGTGGTATCTTCTTTAGGATTCAGGCTAAATCCATATCCCAAAGACTTGATGAGAGCACTCACAGGATTAAGCGCCAAACAAAATCAAAGTGGCAACAGGGAATCTCCCTGAAATATTCCTGGCTGGATCTTAATGTTAAGAATGATGTACTGACCATCATCATTTCTCAAAAAGAGTGTGGACTGCCACAATTTCATAGTGAACTTAATATACTCTATCAAACAAGAAAGCATAGTTACTCACTTGTAACAGGTGATCTCCGGGAACAGGAATTTAGTCTTCACATGAGGGTGACATTGGTACCGACGGAGCTCGCATGAGAATGCTCCCCAGCGTCCAATAGGAATGTTTTTGGGAGCATCCCACTGCGCCTGCGTAGCTGCCTTCCCACCTTTCCAGCTCTCCCTCCTCAGTTGAGTTTGTAGCTGAGATAAAAGGAAAGAAAGAGAAGAAGACCACCTACAACTCCTAGGGGAAGAGGGTGGGGTGTGAAGAATAAATTCCTGCTGTTCTCAGAGATCACCTGTTACAGGACTCCCTACCTAGGAGATGCCAGAGAGATGACCTCAGAGTCGGCTGTGGAATCACAGGTATGCTTAAAGAGGTCATGTATCTTCCATGGATGTCTGGTATCGAAACCCGGGACAGAGGGTAGGAGATGCTGTAAGTCTGAAAGAGATACTGGAGAACAGCTTGGCCAAACAAGGCATCCCGGCGGGAGTCCTTGTCCAGGCAATAGTGAGCAGCAAAAGTGTGGACAGAAGACAAAGATGCTGCTTTGCATATCTCGTCGATAGCTACAGAGCGTAAATTTGCCATAGAGGCAGCCATGGTTCGAACATTATGGGAAGTGACATGACCCTTGAGAAAGTCCTGCCTTTTCATAAGCAAAGGTGATGCTTTCCGCTATCCACTTAGAGAGAATTCATTTGGATACTGGCAAGCCAAGGTGACTCGAGTCAAAGGAAATGAAAAGCTGGGAAGCTTTTGGTGCTCTCGAGTTCTCTGGAGATAAAAAGCCAAGGCACATTTGCAATCTATAGTGGTGTGCAAAAGTCTGGAATCACTTGTGAGTTTTGCGTTTTTCGTACTTTCTCACTTTTTTTTTTTAAAATTTTGCATTAGCCCAGCATATTCATCTTTCTACCACATTAAAAGGGATACATTTGGCTATTAAAGTTGACTTTTTTGCATTCCTTGCTTCCAATTTAAATACTTTACAGACACTGGGAGATAGCTACTGCAATTTTGGTGGATCCTGCGTCAAAACTGGATCAAGATTATCCAATATGCACATGTTATTTCTGACCAATCAGGAGGCTGGTTTCACTAACCAATCACAATGCAGATATCTAGCCAACAGTGCAGCTATAAAAACGCATGGAATTTTTGAATTTCTGGATCGACCATGAAGATGACTTGGACCCTGACGTTGGAGGAGCATGTTCGTGTGTCCTTTATGAGCGAAGGAGGATTTTCAAGCCGTCAGATAGCCAGAAAAGTTGGCTGCAGTCAGAGCACTGTTGTTAAGATTGTACAGAAGAAGAAAGAAATGGGTTCAGTGGTGGACAAGCCTTGTTCAGGTCATCCACGTGCATCAACATCACGCCAGGACCGTGCACTATGACGCATTTCACTGACGAATCGCAAGTTGACATCTCCTCAGCTACTTCGAGGGTGGTCAGACAAGAGTGAGGTCAGTGTCAGCTCATCAACAGTTCGTTGCCGGTGCCTGCAGTTTGGTCTCCGGGGCTGCAAAGCATGGAATAAGCCACTGATGACTGACATACAAAAGCGCAACTGGATCGTGTGGGCAAGAAAGCACTCAACCTGGTCGACTGAAATGTGGGAAAAGGTGCTATTCAGCGATAAAAGCACCTTCTGCCGTTTGGTAACAAGGCCCACACCTATGTGAGGAGATTTCCTGGAGAGGAATTCAAGCCTGAGTGTCTCAACCTCACTGTGAAGCATCCTTTGAAGGTCATGGTCTGAGGCTGCATGGCTGCCAGTGGCGTTGGACGTCTTCACATCATCGATGGAATGGTTAACGGGGCCAAGTACATCACCATACTGCAAAAGTGCATGGTGCCATCAGCATACCAGCTGTTTCCTGGCCAGTTCCTGTTCCAAGATGACAATGCACCCTGCCATCGCTCCAGACAGGTGATCAGCTGGAAGCAGCGGAACAACATCAAGTCAATGGACTGGCCTGCCCAGTCTCCAGATCTGAATTCAATCGAGAACCTGTGGCACTAGGTGGCCTTGGAAATATCCAAGAGGCATCCGACATCAAAGCGTGAGCTGATTGATTCACTCATTGCAGATTGGAACTGCGTTGTCACCAACGATCAGCTTGTCAGACTGGTTCATTCAATGCCGACAAGGTGCAGTCAGGTGATCAAGAACAAAGGGTGGCCCATCAAATACTGAGCCATCACTGACACATAAAAACTGCCTTTTTCAAGGCCACATACATTAATTTGAAGGAAACTTGGCGTGCGTCCATAATATTTTAAAGCATATTTACAATAATATATCATTGGCCAACGATGTACATTACGCAATTTTCACAGAAAATCTATCAACAGGACAACTACGGGGAACAAATTCAGAAAATAAAGGCCAAACCAATACTAAAAGTTGGCCCTAATAGCCAAATCTATCACTTATCATGAGATACAAAGAAAAGGCCACTGGGAGGAAAAAGAAATTAAGATATAAGGTCATGAATACAAACGGCAATACCTAAAACTCCTCATGAAATACAAGAATGAGGTCAACCTTGCAAAAAAGGTTCATCACACTAACCTACTCAATAAAGCTCTTAATAGGCCCAGAGAACTATTTGAGCTTGTTAAATCACTCACCAAAACCTCCCAGGACTCCGTCAATGCCGATGAAATAAAGGCCCAGACGCTTGCAGACTATTATGCCAAGAAACTACACCCGCAAGTACCCACAATCATCAATCAAAGCACGGCTTTAATCCTCACCCCTCGAGAAACCGACACCGTCCCGCAGTCAGAGTCTGCAGCAGAATGGAATACTTTTCAGCAAATAAGCGAACAACAGGTCATAAACATCATAACCAATTTAAACTCCACCACCTCCCCTCTTGACCCATTCCCAGCGGCATGGATAAAAGCAACTAAGAAAGAAATCACAAAACCGATCTCGTACATTGTTAACCAATCACTCCAACAAGGAACAATGCCGACCCATCTCAAGAGATCACTTATAAGACCCATCTTAAAGAACAAAACACTCAACAAAAGTGATCCTTCATCATATCGCCCGATCTCGAGCATAGCATTCTTAGCTAAAACAATCGAAAAAGCGGTCCAGTTGCAGCTACAGGATCACATCGACGACAGGGAAGCATTAGATATGCATCAATATGGGTTTCATCAGCATCACGGAGTAGAAACCCTCCTGTTGGCACTCCTTGACAACCTCCTCAGAAGCCTTGAGAACAAAAATGAGATGCTCATACTTATATTTATTGATATCTCAGCCGCATTTGATACAGTACACCACAGCACCCTCTTAAACCGTCTTGCATCCATAGGTATAACAGGGACCCCTCTAAAATGGTTTGCATCATACATATCCAATAGGATGCAACAAGTCCAATTCAACGACGATAAAGCCGATGCATTCCCCCAAACCCAGGGGATTCCTCAAGGGTCCGCCTTATCATCGCTCCTATTCAATCTGTATATAAAACCGGTCTGCGAGATATTTCGAAAGTGCAACATCAATTACCACATCTATGCCGACGATGTGATGCTGTATACGCAACTCGACATACCTGTTTGAAGGAGTAGAGGAGTGGGGGGAGGAGATCATCTCCTTGTTCTCTGCTGCAGCTGAAGGGAACTCTGACAAGGAAGAAGCTTCAGAAGAAACATGAATGATATGAATCTGGCCTACCAGGGACATGACAACAATAATTGTGGCGTACTGCACAATAACAGCAGGAGAGCCACTAGTGCACAATCTTCCTATTGTGTAAGTTGCCAATGCAGAGTTATAGTATGTCACTTATCAACACAGATTTTTAAAGCTGCTGCCAGGAGGAAGAGAGCAACACATGGGCTGCTTCACATTGCATGCATGTGTGCTATCTCTATAGGTGCTTCTGTGTTGGCCAGTGTATGTCACATCTGCTCCAGTCCTAGAGTGACACAGTGACAGGTTTCATGGAGGGTATGTGGCTCAAAGAGCGGTTTGTCAGGAGCATAGTCAGTGCAATTGGTGCTTGTGCAGTACAGCTCTCACCATTTGCATTATACACCCACCTAGGCCTATGGTGCCAGAATATCTTGATTGTGCTTGTACCCAAGCATGAGACACAAGCTGCCCCCCCCCCCTCCTTGGGATGCTGATACACCAATGAAGCTGGAGCACTGCTGACACGTAGCTGAGCCTGCATGTATGTGTCCCACAACAGTGTAACAGAGCAGACATTTGGCGACTGTGCTTGACAGGTGCATACAGTGCCAAGTTATTGACCTTGCCTATTGTTATGATGGCAACATTTTTGTTACAACTTGCCCTAGGTGCCCTGCCATACTCTGGTGTGGACCAACAAGGGATACAACCCTTATGAGCTCCCTGCAGTCACACAATGTGAATGCATAACAACCTAATCCAAGGCTGGAGGCACCTGCCATTTGCTGGGGAGCTAGTTAAGCACATGCTGACTTGTTCTGTGATGACAGCTATACCAGACTGCATGCATCACAGTTATGTGTCTTCTGAGTTTTGCTGTGTGCTCAGGACATTCACTGTAGATCTCCCTGCAGGACTATATGCCTATGTGTGGGAGTACCCCAAAATGAGACATGTCAGTTTCACACATGCGTTTCTGCACTCAATGAGAGAGGACCTTGCTAATAGCCCCTCATGTGCTTCACAAGTGGCAGGGGATAATGGTTGCTCAGCTGACTCTACCCCTAATTGGAGAACTCTGTCACTCTTGGTCTCAAGTAATGGTATATGGCTGCAAGTGCTACCAGCAATCAATACTTTTTGGCTACACAGTCAGACCTCTGCTATGTAGTGTTTGTCTGCCATCCGAGGCAATGATAGCTCTGGGACCCATTGAACAAAATGACACAGTGGCGCTCTTCACAGCACGCCATGTCTGTGTGGGTCAGTGATTCAGATCCTGTACTTTGCACTCTGTTGTGTACAGATCCATTCCATTTGGGACCAAGTCACCAATTAGGTAAACACAATGGTATTCAGACCTGGGTACATAGATGATATCCTTAATCTACAGTAGTGGCCAGGAAAACTACAGAATGGCAAATCATGGGAATGGTCTTATACGAAATCTCTGGTAGATTCTGTCACACTCCTCTCCTGCTCTGCTGGTATGATTGTTCATGCAGGGAGGCTTCAGAGGTAGACCAGCTGAGCCTGGCCCTAATGAGTTTTGCTACGCATAGTGTTCTGGACATATATAGCAGCCAGACGCCATGGCAATGCAGAGCCATATATGGGCCCATCAGCTGAAATGCTGGCCACCAACATGCTCATATAAGACATTAGAATGGAGCACATGGGTGAGCCAGGGCACTGGTTGTTCTGCTGGACCTGAGAGCACCTGTAGCAATGAGGAATCTGTCATAACCAGACTGACCAAAGGAGGTGCTAAGCTATGTTGTGCCCTCATGCAACTGATGACTATAGTCCTGCAATGCTCTTACTTTGCCTTGGTACTTACAACTCTCACATGCATAGAGCTATGTCTGCTTCTTCCTGGAACCTGCATACTAACATGTGTGACTTTAAAAACAGCCAGCACAGTTCCCCCTATTACACATCAGTTATCATTGTCCTGCTTACTATCCCGCAACCCTTGCTCATCAGACACAGTAGATGCTGGATGCCTTTGTGCCTCAGCATGTGTCTTGTAAAGGTCTACCTGGCTGGTCAGTATGCTGTGTTGCTGTGTGCCTCACACATGCACATGTGTAATGTGATGAGAGCATAGGACATTGGTAAAACATTCCCCTGGATGTCACTGGGGCATAACCAAATCCCGACACAGTGTGTGCAGAGAATATAACGGTCATCTGTCATTCTGCTGAAGACGCTACAAACCTTCAAGGATACCAGTCATAGCACATGCAAGGGGCATTTGGATAGGTGAAACCTGTGCGCACTACCCTGTCACTCATCAGAACTGGGGTATTATGCTGTGGCTTTGCAAACCCACACAGACATCCTAAGTTAATTTGTGAGCTGTATCAGCATGTGCATAGCTGACAGACGGTGATGGCCCCAATGTACACAGTAGACATGACAGGTTGGCTGTTTGTTTTCTAAAGGTAGCACCCACTGTTGATTGGGTAGGATGAGAATGTTTCCCTGCTGCTTTAATGTGGGTTCAAGTCCCCACAATGTGAAGAGGTGCCACATAATGGTTGATGGTAGGTATTGCATGGAACACTGCCTTTAGCAATTTTCATGTACATGCTGCACATTATGTGGTTCCAGAAAATATGAGAGGTATATAATAGCAAGGTGGTGACCATGCCCATTATATCCTCAGCTCCCTCATTGAGACCATGTGGCCCCACAAGATGCACGCTGAGCCTTCTCTGCGTATCTGTACCATAGGGCATATCTGTGTGGGCTACATAGTGTCCATGAAGCCAAAGTGGTTGGGATATCAGCCTGCATGACCACAGATTCACAGTACTGTGATTATGCACACGCCTGACCATGACTAGCAGTTACTTACATTAGACTCAAGATGGGGGTACAAGTAGGGAGCAATAGGAGTGGACTACATCTGTCATCCTCCTGTGGGCCTAACAGACGGACTGTGCTTCATACTGTACATGCACAAGTTGTGAAGCCTGTGAGGTTAGAACATGCATGATCTGCAGCCAGTTTCGTCCATGTGATTGTCAGCATTCTTGGCTGTATCACCTCTGATCTGCACCTTTCTCCCAGATATGGTGCCCTGATGATGTTTTTGCTTGACACGTGGGATACTGTGGGACACTGAACAAATGGCCTCGCTTTTACTATAGACATATGTTAGGTCAACACACTGTGACACAACACATGTGAGGACATGTGGGTTACATCTCAGATGCAGGGAGGGCACTAGGGGACAAAGGGCAGCATTGTAATGTGATGGCAAGCTTACATGGACTGATGTGCTAGAGTCCAATATGCATGACACATCTGCAGTATTCTGGCACACTGTGGAAGTTGTTTACCCTATTCTGTGATGGGAGTATAGCCTTTAATATGTGTCATCTATGTGAGGAGCATGTCACTCATCTCTGCACTCTTTTCTTGGCATCTTGAGGATTTGCGGAAGAAGGGCCAGAAGATACTCAGAAAGCATCCCGAGTTCCTGGAGCAGGTCCTGGAAGAGCAGAGGCAGCAGCAGGAAGGTGAGTCGATATAACTCTCATTGACACACACACACCTAATTCTGCAGCCCATCATATCTTATATGGAACAATTCCCATGTCTTCAACCAGCTGCTGTATATGGCTACCTTGCATAAAGGGATGTATAAAAGAGCCTGCATACAGTCATGTTGTGTTGCACATAGCACATTAGCAGATGCTACCTGTCATGCTTACCACTATGCCAAAGAGGTGCAGTATGGATTCCTGATACAGTACACATAGCCCATATGTGAACCCTCTGCATTATATGTCTCTAGCCTTGGCCACCTGCCTGTATGATGTACCTCGCCTCCACGCCATCTTTCAAAGGACACTGTTGACACACCTAATAAGTAGCAAGCTAAAATTATTTCTGACCATCCACAAAGTGCATCCTCTTCTACTATCACCCTTAGCGCTTTGTACCCGTCACCTATAATCTATAGACTGGAGTGGAGGAGTAGCCTAATGGTTAGAGCACTGCCTTCCTGGAAACGATGGAGGTCCTAGACTTTCACCAAATTGTCGTAGGGCCCAGGCATGAGAAGGGATGGACACTGGACCTCATCTTCACCAACAATCAACACACTCATTCCCTCAAACTCCCCTCACCAACCATTCATAAAGTCCCCTGGTTGGATCACGCAATTCTCAACTTCACTATTCCTTCAAACCGGGCTCAGGCACAATCCCCCAGCCCCCCCCCCCCTGCCCCCACTAAGGAGATTTAAAAGCTGGAACAAGGAAGCATTCCTCAACACTATCCTACTTAGTTGACCACAAACAGCACTGATCTAGATATACTAGTGGAGGATTGGCATGACACATTATCTCATGCTGCAGTAGCCCCTCAATCTACTGGAGCGAAATCACAGCTCCGACCAGCAACGTGGTATACAACAGATCTGAGACACCTAAAACGAAACTCTGGAAGACCGAGAGAATATGGCGGTGTTCCAAGTCACAAATTGACCGTGAAGCATTCATGTATATGCTGCATGAATATCAAGTTGCCATTAACAGGATCAGAAAGGAATATCACACAAAGCTAATTTTCAGAACAATAAACCATCCAAGGGAACTCTTCAGCATAGTGAATATTACAATAAGGAACCCCACAACAGGATCTAACCCTGAATCCCCTACGCCACAAGCATTCTCAAATCACTTCCAGACTGCTCCTCTCAATCAAGAGACATAATACCCACACTACAAGCACTTGTAAATCACTCCTAGTCCAGTATTTCACAAACAAAGAACCCAGCACCCACTGCTCGCTCTACAACTTGCAAGAGCTCTACCTGTCACCTTTGGAGCAAATTCAGCCCTATATCAAAGGACCAGCTCAAACATATCATAGCAGGTCTTAATGCGATAACTTCCCAGCTCGACCCGTGCCCAGTAGAATGGATCAAGTCAACCTGCCTCGAGCTGACTCCAATAATCCTGTATATCATAAACCTATCCCTCTCACAAGGCTACTTGCCAAAGTGACTGAAGCAAGCATCCATACGCCCAATCCTCAAGAATCCAAGACTAGACCCAACGACACCAAGCTCCTACCAACCCATCTCCAGCCTACCATTCCTAGCCAAGATAATTGAGAAAGCAGTCCAATTCATCTGCAGGACCATGTTGACACACATACCTCTCTTGACCAACAACAGGATGAATTCAGAACCAACCATGGTATTGAATCCCTTATCACCATATTTTCTGACAGGCTTACTTTAGGCATCGAGAATCCCAATCAAGGATTCACCCTCCTATTCCTGGATGTAAAAGCAGCTTTTGACTCAGTACCACATAAAGCACTACTACTCCGACTCCAAGCAATTGGCCTATATAACACCACCCTCAAATGGTTCACTTCATATCTAACCTCGAGGCAGAAACAAGTGCGCCACCTCATCCGACAATCCCAAGGGGTACCACAAGGATCAGCATTGTCATTGCGCCTATTCCCAAGGGGTACCACAAGGATCAGCACTGTCATTGCTCCTATTTAATCTGTTCATCCAACCCATCTGAGATATCATCAGCTCCTACAATGTCATGTATCATCTACAGTATATGCTGATGACATAATGTTATATATCCATATCTCCACCCGCAACCCAATATATACTCCCCTAATCGACTGCTTCCATTCAGTCATGCGGTGGCTAAAAGCATATAACCTCACAATAAACTACCAAAAGACAGAGCTACTACACATCACCAAAGATCCCTGCTTCATTCCTCCACCACGCATAGATATGGGCAGAGAAAAGATCCACACTAAAATCTAGTGTGCAATACCTCGGTGTCAGCCTGGATCAATGTCTTACCCTAAAACAACACATAAATGCCGCTGTGAGTCTCTTCTACCAGAAAATGAGAACAGTCAAAGCTCTGCAACCACTCCTTGATCAAACCCACTTCCGGACAGTCTTCCAGGCCTTAACCTTACCACATCTAGACTATTGTAACATACTCCTCCAGGGACATCCAGCCACATCAATCCACTCACTGCGGATGGCTATGAATACAGCTGTGAGAGTGCTAACCGTCACGCCCAAACATGATCATATTACCCCGATACTCATAAATCTTCATTGGCTTCCTATAAGAGCCCATGCTGAATGCCAAGTGCTGTTTACTATATTCAAAGTGCTACATCATATCTCCAGGAACAAGCAGGAATGTAGTCTTCACATATGGGTATTGTCGGTACCGACGGAGCCTGCGCGGGAATGCTCCCCAGTGTCCAATTAGAAAGCTTTTGGGAGCATCCCACAGCGCCTGCGTGCTGCCTTCCCGCCTTTCCCAACTGCCTCTCTCCAGTTCTTCGTTTTCCACAGAGCCAGTAGGTCGTTTTCCTGTCACCGTAGAAATTATCCCATCTTTTTCATTCTTTTTTGTGGTAGCATCTTCCTTCCTCGACGCTATACCGGTACCACCGGTTCTTTCTTTCTTTCTTAAAAAAAAAAAATTTCCAATAATTTTTTCTGGACTTTCCAGTCTTTTTTCTGTTGGGCGCCACGCGCCATTTTGGGCACTAGGCCCAACTTTTCCTTCAGAATGGAAAAACCTGCCTCGGGTTTTAAAAAGTGTTCCAAGTGTGGCGGTACCATCTCTGTCACCGACACCCACGAGTGGTGCCTTAAATGTTTAGGTCCTGACCACTCTATCTCGGAATGTGTGGCCTATGGGATGATGTTGAAGAGGGGTCTGCAAAACTGAACTGCTAAGCTTAGCACCCTTTTTCCCCCCGATGCAGCATCCGTGGCATCGACGTCTTCCAGGGCTTCGTCTTCCTCCCATGGATCTCAGGTAACCAAACATAAATCTGGCTGGTCCTCAAAGGGTAGATCTTCTTCCAAGCATCGAGATGCCTCTGGCGTTGCCCTTGAGGGACTTATACCGGAAAAATTGCCCCGGCGGGAGGCTTCGGCTTCCAAAGCACTATTGGGGCTCCAGGATGTTCTCGAGGCCTCAACTTCAGCAGAACTACTGATGCCATGCTCTGGGGTACCGGCTGCTTCGTCCGGTACCGATACCCAGGCATCAGCAGCGTCAGTAGACCAGAGGTTCTTGACTGTTGAACACAGTCTGGCGGCTCTGCTTGCTGCTTCGGTGCCGCTTCAGACGGTACAACCGGTATCGACACTGGTTCCAGCACCGATACCGGTACCGACAGCATCGACATCGGCGACGGTGTTACTGACACCGAGTCATGCTGTTTCCTCCGGTATCGACAGGCCGGTACCAGACCCCTCCGGTACCGACTTTGATCGGTACCGGTATCGTGCTTTACAAGAGCACCCAGACAGAAGATATTTTGAATCCTCCGATGAGTCTGAGGATTCTGACAGCTCTGTCGGTACCGGAGTACTTCTCTCTGAGGAGCCTTCCTCTCCTAAACGTGGGGTGTCTCCTCCAGAGGATATATACTTTCAGGATTTCATCCGAGAGGTGGCTAGAGGTCTTTCCATCACAGTGGCTCCTGAAGCAGAGCCCAGAGCAAAGGAATTGGAGATTTTACAATATCCTAAAGCTCCCAAAGAGGCAGCTACTTTGCCTATTCATGAGATCTTGCATGATCTCATGTTAAGAATGTGGGAAGCAACTCTTACCACCTCTCCTCATTCTCGTAGGCTTGATACCATGTATCGAGTACCTCCTTGTCCTGGATTTCAAAAGACCCAGTTACCACACCACTCCATGGTAGTGGAATCAGCTATGAGAAGGATCAAGAGTGCAAAAAGACATGCATCTAATCCTCCAGGACGTGAATGTAGGACTCTTGATGCCTTTGGGCGTCAAACCTTCCAGGCCTCTATGCTTTCTGCCAGGATTAGTTCCTATATCTTATATATGGGAATGTTCCTTAAGAAGGTTACAGGAGATCTAGAGTTTATGAGCCCTCTCCTTCCTGATGATAAGAGGCAAGATTATCTTACACTTGTCAGACATGCCCAAGATGTTTCCAAGTTTGTTAATCGTGCAGCTTTTGACTGTTTTGAGTGCATAAGCAGAACCTCTGCCATTGCCATAGTTGCTCGTAGGATTGCTTGGCTCCAGGCATCTGACTTAGAACTCTGGGTACAGGACAAACTGGGGAATATCCCTTGTACAGGCAAAAATCTCTGGCAAAAATTGGCAAGAGAATGCTAATGAGCTGGATGCTGATAACACCACTTTGGATAGACTATCCAAGGCTACAGCTGATCCTACAAGGAGAAAATCCTACAAGAAACCATTCTTCTCTAAAAAGAAGAGGTTTTACCCCTCCTATACCCAGCAGGGGCATTCTGCAGGTCAGTCTGCCCGAAAGGGACAGCAGCCACCAAAACAAAGAAAAACTAAGTCTGCTAAGCCTCAACCGGCCCAGCAGACTCAGCCTCCTCAGGGGCTTTGACTCCCATCTAGAGAACTTGGCCTTCCTGGCCCTCAACGGGCCAAAACCCTCCACCATTCCAGGAAGGTTGTGTCATTTTGCCCCCAGATGGGAGCAGATAACAGCAGAAGAATGGACTCTCTCCATTGTAAAGGAGGGGTACAAGCTTCATTTCCTCAACATGCCCCCTCCTACAGTTGTAAGACTGTTCAATTCTCAGACTTCACTCGAAAATCAGTTGGGTCAAGAGGTCAATTTACTTCTTGCCCAGGGGGCAATAGAAGACGTACCCATTTCCCAGCAGGGTACAGGGTTTTACTCCCCCTATTTCCTTATTCCAAAGAAAACAGGGGGACACAGACGCATTTTAGAACTCATAGAATTGAACAAATTCCTGTTCAAGGAGAAGTTCAAGATGATTTCTCTAGGAACTCTTCTGCAATACCTTCAGAGTCAGGATTGGCTTTGTTCTCTAGATCTCAAGGATGCGTACACCCATGTTCTCATCCATCCAACTCATCAAAGATTCCTTCAGTTTCTATTTCAGGGGAAGCACTACCAGTACAGGGTTCTTCCTTTTGGCCTGGCCTCAGCACTAAGGGTGTTTACGAAATGCATGGCTGTAGTGGCAGCATTTCTTCGCACTCTAGGAATATTCGTCTTCCCCTACTTAGACGACTGGCTCATTCGAGCCCCATCAGAGTCAGAGGCCATTTTTTCCCTGTCTTGCACAATGCGTATACTACAGTATTTGGGCCTGGTCATAAACATCCCAAAATCCAACCTAACTCCCACTCAGTCTCTAGAGTTTATAGGAGCTATGCTGGATACCAGGAAAGCAAGGGCCTATCTTCCAAAGCCCCGCTGCCTGCGCATTGTGCATTTAGCTTCCTGAGCAGTGTTAAAAACTCATCTCACTGCTCGGGAAATGTTACAATTGCTAGGCCACATGGCATCTACTGTGCATGTGGTTCCCTATGCTTACCTCTATATGAGAGCAGCCCAATGGACTCTATCCACTCAGTGGACTCAAGCATCAGGCTGCCTATCAGACAAAATAGCAAACTCAAGTTGCCTTATTTTGTCTCTACAATGGTGGTAGTCAACCCAAAACCTGTTGGTGGGGTCCCCTTTCCAACATCCCCCACCCCAGGTCACTCTAACAACAGACGCCTCACAGGTGGGTTGGGGAGTTCACCTGCAAGATCTCTCTACCCAAGGCATCTGGACTCCACAGGAGACCCATCTACACATCAATCTCTTGGAACTCAGAGCAATCTTCCTTGCTCTTCGAGTGTTCCACACCCAGCTGAGCTACAAGACAGTCCTAATTCAAACGGACAATGTTCTATCTGAACAAGCAGGGAGGAACAGGCTCTCTGTCGCTTTGCAACAAAGCTTTGCGACTATGGGCCCTTGCCAGAGAGCATCAGATTCATCTCCTTGTGGCATTCAAAACTCTTGGGCAGACAGACTCAGCCGAGTTCTGCTTCCACACAAGTGGTCTCTTCGTGCAGACTAGGTTGCAAAAAGTTTTCAAATTTGGGGAACTCCGGACATAGACCTCTTTGCAAGTCCATTGAATGCCACACTTCCCCGATTCTGTTCCAGAATTCTGTCTCAGGGTTCTCAGGCCAGGGATGCTTTCCTTCTCCATTGGGGGCAGGACTTCCTATATGCCTTTCCACCCATTCCCCTAATTCCCAAAACCCTATTCAAGCTTCAGAGAGACAGAGGCCATATGATTCTCTTAGCTCCACATTGGCCACGGCAGGTGTGGTACCCTCTGCCCCTACATCTCTCTCAAGCTCCATCTCTGGAGTAGGATCTGCTCCAGATCTCCTCTCTCAGGAGGATGGGAGGTTGTGGTATTCCGATCCCCCCTCTCTGCATCTCAGGGCCTGGTTGCTGAGGGCCTAGACCTTCATGGTCTTAACCTGTCTCAGCAAGTAAAGGATATCCTTTATGCTTTTAGAAAGCCTTCCACAAGACGCTCTTATGCTTTCAAGTGAAAAAGGTTTTCCATATGGTGTTCGCAGAAGGGTCTTGCCCCCCTGGCGATACCTCTGGAATCATTATTGGAATATCTCCTTCATTTATCTAATGCAGGGCTTAAGACTAACTCAGTACGAATCTATTTAAGTGCTATTTCAGCTTCTTTCAAGCCTTTAAATGGACAACCTATTTCCTCTCATCCTCTCATAGCGAGATTTATGAGGGGCCTCCTTCTAACTAAGCCTCCCATTAAGCCACCACCGGTAGCATGGGACCTAAATCTGGTTCTTGGACAGCTCATGAAGCCACCTTTTGAACCTCTAGCTACTACCTCCTTGAAATTACTTTCCTGGACGGTTATCTTTCTCATTGCAATCACATCAGCACGTCGCATCAGTGAGTTGCAAGCATTAGTGACTGATCCTCCTTATACCAGGTTCCATCATGATAAGGTAGTCCTTAGGACTCATCCCCACTTCATGCCAAAGGTGGTCTCACCTTTTCATTTAAACCAAGCAGTTTACCTGCCTGGACTTTTTCCAAGGCCTCATGCTTCAAATGCAGAAAGGAATCTTCATACTTTGGACTCAGTTCATACCTTCCCAGCCCATTACTGCTTAGACAAGGACTCCTGCCGGGATGTCTTGTTTGGTCAGGCTGTTCTACGACACCTGTTCCATACTTAATCAACTCCTACCCACCATTCCCGATAGGATGCCAGAGATCCATGGGGGGAAGTGGAGCCCTTTCACAGGGGCACACAACTTCTGGGGTCTCTCCCTGGCATCTGTAGCTAGGGAGTCCCCATATGTGAAAACTACATTCCTGCTTGTTCCTGGAGATAACATAGTTACTCACCTGTAACAGGTGACCTCCGGGAGCAGCAGGAATTTAGTCTTCACAACCCACCCACCTCCCCTAGGAGTTGTATCTCTCTTCTTTCCCTCTCTCTCTCTCTCTTTATCTCAGCTTTAAAACTCAACTGGAGAGAGGCAGTTGGGAAAGGTGGGAAGGCAGCACGCAGGTGCTGTGGGATGCTCCCAAAAGCTTTCTAATTGGACGCTGGGGAGCGTTCCCACGCAGGCTCCGTCGGTACCGACGATACCCATATGTGAAGACTAAATTCCTGCTGTTCCCGGAGATCACCTGATCTCCAGGAACAAGCAGGAATGAGGTAACCAAATCACAGGATCAGGTAATCAAACAAAAGTCTGTAAAGACTAGCCAGTCCTCGGGTGGTAGATCTCATGTTCACCATCGAGATGCCTCTGGCCTTGCCCCTGAGGACAAATTGGCTTTAAAACCCCGGCGGGAGTCTTCAGCCTCCAAAGAATTAACGGGGTTTCAGGTTGTTCCCGTGGTTTTTACCTCTGCGAACATACCTGAGCCATGCTCGGTGGTGGTATCCGCTTTGAGTGGTGCCGGTACCCCGGCATCGGCAATGGTGTTGGATGAAACATTCCACACCGATGATCGCAATCTGGCATTCTCGGTATCTTTGCTACCGCTAGAGTCACTACTGACCAATCTTCCAGCATCGGTATCGATCCCAGTACCGATTCTGGTATCCACGTCGGGACCCTCCAGATCTGTTTCAATAGACTCGCTCCTTTCGATGCTGAGTCTAGAATCGATCTCTAGCCTGGATGATTGGGTACCGACTCATCTCGGTATTGACCTCTGACGGTGCCGAAGACATTGTCCTGGAGATCAAAGTCTGCCGCTCTCAGTACCTTTGGTACCGTTAGACTCACCTCAGACTGATCTTCCGGTATCGGTACCGGCTTCGATACCACTGCCGGTACTGCTTTCTACATTTGCATCGGTACCGGTGCCTTCCATGCTTACTTCCACAAGCTCGCTTCCTTCGGTATCGAGTTTGGAATCCATCCCTGGCATGGAAAGTTTTCCACCGATTTGTCGCGGCAACGGCCACGAGCAATACCGACGACTATCTTTTCTGGACAATCCGATTCTCTACCCTTTCGGGTCTTGTTATGATAGAGGATCCCCTTCTGGGGAAATTTCTTTTCAAGCATTCCTGCTTGATATGGCAAGGTTACTTGCCATTTCTATACCTGATCAAGATCCTGCACCAGGGGATTCAGAGCTTCTGCATATCTCTGAGAATCCAAAGGAGGTCATCAAGGTCTTGAAGGACTAGAAAAAGGGACTGTTACTTCTGGAGAGAGATCTGCAACTGTGAGTATATACTTCTGGTAATTTTCTAAAAGGAATTCTTTGTATTAAAGCTAATTAATCTGTGAACCCACTATTTTTGTTAAATCACTCAGGGCCTAGTAGCAGCAGTTTACGTTTAAAACACAGAAGAGTGCTTTCTGGTTACATTTGGAACCCAGCAGAGAGCTTGTAGTTTACATTCAATAGTCACTCAGGGCCTAGCATCACAAAAGTACTTTTAGTTTTAAAACACAGAGGAGAACTTTCTGGTTACATTTCATACCCATCAGAGAGCTTGTAGTCTAAATTTAATAGTCACTCAGGGCCTAGCATCAGCAAAGTACTTTTAGTTTAAATTTAAAACACAGAAGAGAGCTTTCTGGTTAAATTTAGAACCCAGCAGAGAGCTTGTAGTTTAAATTTCATAAGAAGTTAGAGCCTAGCAGCTGCTAAGAGCTATAATTTAAATCAAATCAGAATATAGCTTACCTCAGCAGCACAAGACAGGGTACTGTGTAGCAGCCCTCTTTTAATAAGTGTTATTTCCCTCCCTCCCTCCCCACACCCACCCACCCCTGGGATAATCATAGCTTTATAGGTACTTACACATCTTAAAAGGCAGGAGGTGCTCTCAGGTGCAGCTCATTACCCAAATCAGTCATACACTAAGGACCTGAGATTAGTTAAGCTTCAGGTGAACAAGGTATATTACACGTATTAGGTACAGTTTTATTAGTATAAATATCCATAGCAACCCTTAGTAAGTAAAGAACTTAGATCTAAACATAAACTTAAAACTAACATGCAGACAGCAGTCCAGCAGCAGGATGGGGGCTTTCCAGTCTTTTGCATTGAGTATCATATGTACGATTTTCTCCCAGTTGGTGAGAGGTCTTACGTGTGCACTAGGTGCAAGGAGCTCTTTTCTCACAGGGAACGAGTCCGTTCTCTAGAGGCTAAAGTAGCAGACTTGGAAAGCATAAGACAGACAGAGAGGTACATAGACGAGACCTACAGGGATATAGTCCTGAAGTCCCACCTCCAGTCTGGCAGCATCCCTGTTGCCATGGAGGAGAGAGGTCACGTGACAGGAGAGCATCACCCTGGTGTGGCAGGAAGTGATCCTGTAACTAGGACCTGTCCTCCAGGTGATGTAAAACCCTCTCGCACCGAGGAAGTTTCTCAAGGGCTATGTGCCCATGAGGGAAGGGTTAGGACAGCCGTTATAGTTGGTAATTCGATCATTAGGCATGTAAATAGCTGGGTGGCTGGTTGACGTGAGGATCGCCTGGTAACATGCCTGCCTGGTGCGAAGGTAGCGGACCTCACGCGCCACCTAGATAAGGTCTTAGATAGAACTGGGGAGGAGTCTGCTGTCTTGGTACATGTCGATACCAATGACATAGGAAAATATGGTAGGGAGGTTCTGGAGGCTAAATTTAGGCTTTTAGGTAGGAAGTTGAAATCCAGAACTTCCAGGGTAGCATTCTCCGAAATGCTTCCTGTTCCACGCGCAGGACCCAAAAGGCAGGCAGAGCTCCGGAGTCTCAATGCGTGGATGAGACAATGGTGCAGAGATGAGGGTTTTGGATTTGTTAGGAACTGGGGAACATTCTGGGGAAAGGAGGGGCTCTTCCGAAGGGATGGGCTTCACCTTAACCGGGATGGAACCAGGCTGCTGGCATTAACCTTTAAAAAGGAGATAGAGCAGCTTTTAAACTAGATATTAGGGGATAGCCGACAGTCGCCCAAGAGCGGATGGTTCGGAAGAATGTATCTTTGAAGGATACTACCAAAAGCAGAGAGGTTCCACAAAAGAGTAAAATAGGCCAAATGCCCTCAAGTATGGAGCAGACAGAGCTTAAAGATCCCAAATTACCCATGTCTAACAATAGCCAAATTAATATGAATAAAATACATTCTCTAAAATGCTTGTATGCAAATGCTAGAAGTCTAAAAAATTAGATGGTAGAGTTAGAATATATAGCACTAAATGAAAGGTTAGATATGATTGGAATATCAGAGACATGGTGGAAGGAGGACAACCAGTGGGACACTGTGATACCTGGGTATAAACTATATCGTAATGATAGAGATGATCAAATTGGTGGAGGGGTTGCTCTCTATGTTAAAGAGGGCATTGAGTCAGAAAGGATTAAAGTTTTGCAGGAAACAAAATCTGCTGTAGAATCTATATGGATTGAAATTCCATGTAAAAGGGGGAAGGCAATGGCTGTAGGGGGTGTACTATCGAGCGCCTGGCCAGAATGACCAAATGGATGATGAAATGCTCAAAGAAATCAAGGAAGCTAACAAACGTTACAGCGCAGTAATAATAATGGGTGATTTCAACTACCCCGGTATCGACTGGGTCAGTGTCACATCAGGACATGCTAGGGAGATAAAGTTCCTAGATGAAATAAATGACTGCTTCTTGGAGCAGCTGGTTCATGAACCGACCAGAGGGGAAGCCATATTAGACCTAGTCCTTAGTGGAACACCAGATCTAGTGCAAGAGATAAGGTTGTTGGGGCCACTGGCAAGTCAAATGCAAGGCATTGATAAGGCAGGCAAAGGGAGAATTTGAGAAGAAGCTTGCTGCGGAAGCAAAAACACGAAGTAAAGACCTTTTCAAGTACATTCGTAGCAAAAAACCTGTGAGAGAGTCAGTTGGTCCATTAGATGATAAAGGGGTTAAAGGAGCACTAAGAGGCGACAAGGCGATAGCGGAGAGACTGAATGAATTCTTTGCTTCGGTCTTTACTGAGGAAGATGTAGGGATGTTACCCATGACTGAAGTGGTATTTAAAGGTGTGGAAGAATTGAAGGAAATATCGATACATCGGGAAGATATATTACAACTATTAGATAAACTGAAGAGTAGCAAATCACCTGGGCCGGATGGTATACATCCCAAGGGTGTTGAAAGAACTGTAATATGAGATTGCAGACCTGCTATTAGTAATCTGCGAACTATCATTAAAATCATCTCTAATACCTGAAGATTGGAGGATCGCCAATGTAACACCAATTTTTAAAAAGGGTTCCAGGGGTGATCCGGGAAACTACAGACCGGTGAGCCTGACATCAGTATCAGGAAAAATGGTAGAAACCATCATAAAGAATAAAATTACTCAGCATGTAGATAGTCATGACCTAATGGGAGACAGCCAACATGGCTTTAGATAAGGAAGATCTTGTCTTACTAATCTGTTATGTTTTTTTGAAGGAGTGAATATTCAGGTGGACAAAGGTGAGTCGGTTGATATTGTGTATCTGGACTTTCAGAAAGCCTTTGACAAGGTCCCTCATCAGAGACTTTTGGCAAAGCTAAAGAGTCATGGGATAGGAGGCAGTGTACTATTGTGGATCAGGAACTGGTTAAAAGATAGAAAGCAGAGGTTAGGGCTAAGTGGCCAATTTTCCCAATGGAGAAAGGTGAATAGTGGTGTAAGAACATAAGATATGCCATACTGGGTCAGACCAAGTTCCATCAAGCCCAGTATTCTGTTTCCAACAGTGGCCAATCTAGGTCATATGTACCTAGCAGTTTCCCCAAGAGACACAAGTTCCACAATGCTTGTACTGGGTCAAGCATTGATATCTTCGGTCACTTCTTAATAATGGTTTATGGACCTTTCCTCCATGAACTTGTCCAAACCTTTTTTAAACCCAGCTACACTAACAGCCTTTACTACATCCTCCGGTAACAAATTCCAGAGTTTGATTACACGTTGAGTGAAAAAATATTTTCTTTTATTAGTCTTAAATAGTTTACCCTGTAGCTTCATTGCATGTCCCCTAGTCTTTCTATATTCTGATAACGTAAACACTCGATCTACGTTTACCCGTTCCACTCCGTTCATTAATTTATAGACTTCTATCATATCTCCCCTCATCCGTCTCTTTTCCAGGTTAAAGAGCCCTAACCTTTTTAGCCTTTCCTCATAGGGGTATCTTTCCATACCCTTTACCATTTTGGTGGCTCTTCTCTGAATCTTTTCTAAAATCGCTATATCCTTTTTAAAATACGACGACCAGAATTGCACACAATATAGAGGCATTTTAATATCTTTTGTTTTATTTTCCATTCCTTTCCTTATCATACCTAGCATTCTATTTGCTCTCTTGGCTGCCGCTGCACACTGGGCCGAGGGTTTTAACATGGTATCCACAATGACGCCTAAATCTTTTTCCTGGGTGGTGGTTCCTAATGTGGAACCTTGCATCGTGTAACCATAGTTTGGGTTGTTCTTCCCTAGGTGCATAACCTTGCACTTGTCCACATTAAATTTCATCTGCCATTTTGATGCCCAGTCTTCCAATTTATCAAGATCCTCTTGCAATTTTTCACAATCCTCTTGGGTTTTAACAACTTTAAATAGTTTTGTGTCATCTGCAAATTTGATAACCTCACTCGTTATTCCACTTTCCAGGTCATTTATGAATATGTCAAAAAGCCGCGGACCCAGCACAGATCCCTGGGGTACACCACTATTCACCTTTCTCCATTGGGAAAATTGGCCATTTAGCCCTACCCTCTGCTTTCTATCCTTTAACCAGTTCCTGATCCACAATAGTACACTGCCTCCTATCCCATGACTCTTTAGTTTTGCCAAAAGTCTCTGATGAGGGACCTTGTCAAAGGCTTTCTGAAAGTCCAGATACACCATATCAACCGACTCACCTTTGTCCACCTGTTTATTCACTCCTTCAAAAAAACATAACACATTAATAAGACAAGATCTTCCTTGTCTAAAGCTATGTTGGCTGTCTCCCATTAGGTCGTGACTATCTACATGCTGAGTAATTTTATTCTTTATGATGGTTTCTACCATTTTTCCCGGTACTGACGTCAGGCTCACCGGTCTGTAGTTTCCCGGATCACCCCTGGAACCCTTTTTAAAAATTGGTGTTACATTGGCGATCCTCCAATCTTCAGGTATTAGAGATGATTTTAATGATAGTTCACAGATTACTAATAGCAGGTCTGCAATCTCGTATTTCAGTTCTTTCAACACCCTTGGATGTATACCATCCGGCCCAGGTGATTTGCTACTCTTCAGTTTATCTAATAGTTGTAAGACATCTTCCCGATGTATCGATATTTCTTTCAATTCTTCCGCACCTTTAAATACCACTTCAGTCATGGGTAACATCCCTACATCTTCCTCAGTAAAGACTGAAGCAAAGAATTCATTCAGTCTCTCCGCTATCGCCTTGTCGCCTCTTAGTGCTCCTTTAACCCCTTTATCATCTAATGGACCAACTGACTCTCTCACAGGTTTTTTGCTACGAATGTACTTGAAAAGGTCTTTATTTCGTGTTTTTGCTTCCGCAGCAAGCTTCTTCTCAAATTCTCTCTTTGCCTGCCTTATCAATGCCTTGCATTTGACTTGCCAGTACTTGTGCTGTTTCCAGGTTTCGTCATTTGGCTCTTTTTTCCATTTCCTGAAAGATGCTTTTTTGGCAACAACAGCCTCTCTGACCTCACCTTTAAACCATGCTGGCAGTTTTTTGGACTTCCTTCCACTTTTCTTAAAGCATGGAATGCAGCTGGTCTGGGCTTCCAAGATAGTATTTTTCAACAACATCCAAGCTTGATGTACGTCTTTAACCTTTGCAACTGCTCCTTTTAGTTTTTTCTTAACTGTTTTCCTCATTTTATCATAGTCTCCCTTTCGAAAGTTAAAGGGTAGTACTGTGGATTTCCTTACTATCCCTCCTCCACTAATTAAATCAAAGGCGATCATGCTATGATCACTATTGCCAAGTGGCCCCAACACCCTTATCTCTTGCACTAGATCTGGTGTTCCACTAAGGACTGGGTCTAATATGGCTTCCCCTCTGGTCAGTTCATGAACCAGCTGCTCCAAGAAGCAGTCATTTATTTCATCTAGGAACTTTATCTCCCTAGCATGTCCTGCTGTGACACTGACCCAGTTGATGCCGGGGTAATTGAAATCACCCATTATTATTACTGCACTGTAACGTTTGCTAGCTTCCTTGATTTCTTTGAGCATTTCATCATCCATTTGTTCATTCTGGCCAGGCGGACGATAGTACAACCCCATTGCCATCGCCTTCCCCTTTTTACATGGAATTTCAATCCATAGAGATTCTACAGAAAATTTTGTTTCTTGCAAAACTTTAATCCTTTCTGACTCAATGCCCTCTCTAACATAGAGCGCAACCCCTCCACCAATTTGATCAGCTCTATCATTACGATATAGTTTGTACCCAGGTATCACAGTGTCCCACTGGTTGTCCTCCTTCCACCATGTCTCTGATATTCCAATCATATCTAACCTCTCGTTTAGTGCTATATATTCTAACTCTCCCATCTTGTTTTTTAGACTTCTAGCATTTGCATACAAGCATTTTAGAGACTGTATTTTATTCATATTAATTTGGCTATTGGTAGACATGGGTAATTTGGGATCTTTAAGCTCTGTCTGCTCCATACTCGAGGGCATTTGGGCTACTTTACTCTTTTTTGGAACTCTTTTTTGGAACCTTTTTTGGTGTACCCCAGGGATCTGTGCTGGGTCCGCTGCATTTTGTCATATTCATAAATGACCTGGAAAGTGGAATAACGAGTGAGGTTATCAAATTTGCAGATGACACAAAACTATTTAAAGTTGTTAAAACCCAAGAGGATTGTGGGAAATTGCAAGAGGATCTTGATAAATTGGAAGACTGGGCATCAAAATGGCAGATGAAATTTAATGTGGACAAGTGCAAGGTTATGCACCTAGGGAAGAACAACCCATACTATGGTTACACGATGCAAGGTTCCACATTAGGAACTACCACCCAGAAAAAAGATTTAGGCGTCATTGTGGATACCATGTTAAATCCCTCGGCCCAGTGTGCAGCAGCAGCCAAGAGAGCAAATAGAATGCTAGGTATGTTAAGGAAAGGAATGGAAAATAAAACAAAAGATATTATAATGCCTCTATATCGTTCCATGGTGAGACCGCACCTTGAATATTGTGTGCAATTCTGGTCGCCGTATCTTAAAAAGGATATAGCTATTTTAGAAAAGGTTCAGAGAAGAGCCACCAAAATGGTAAAGGGGATGGAAGGATACCCCTATGAAGAAAGTCTAAAAAGGTTAGGGCTTTTTAACCTGGAAAAGAGACGGCTGAGGGGAGATATGATAGAAGTCTATAAATTAATGAACGGAGTGGAACGGGTAAACGTAGATCGATTGTTTACCTTATCAGAATATAGAAAGACTAGGGGACATGCAATGAAGCTACAGGGTAAAATATTTAAGACTAATAAAATATTTTTTCACTCAACGTGTAATCAAACTCTGGAATTTGTTACCGGAGGATGTAGTAAAAGCTGTTAGTGTAGCTGGGTTTAAAAAAGGTTTGGACAAGTTCCTGGAGGAAAGGTCCATAAACCATTATTAAGAAGGGACCCAGGATATCAATGCTTGAACCAATACAAACATTGTGGAACCTGTGTCCCTTGGGGAAACTGCTAGGTACATATGACCTAGATTGGCCACTGTTGGAAACAGAATACTGGGCTTGATGGACCTTGGTCTGACCCAGTATGGCATATCTTATGTTCTTATGCTTCCTTTGCATCAAACCTTACAGGATCTTTTACTTAGAATGTGGTAAACTCCCTTAAATGTATCCCCACCTTCAAGAGCCACTGACTCTCTGTACAAGGTGCCCCCTTCTCCAGATTTTCAAAAGACTCAACTTCCGCATCATTCTATTGTTGTGGAATCAGCAATGAGGCATGTTAAAAGTGCTAAAAGGCACTCTTCTTATCCGTCAGGTCTTGAGTCTAGAACTTTAGATGCCTTTGGACGTAAAAGCTTCCAGGCATCCATGTTTTCAACAAGAATTCTCTCATATATTTTCTATATGGGACTATCTCTTGAAGAGGTCACAAACAGTTTGCTGTTTTTGACTCCTTTTCTTCAAGATCACAAAAGATCAGACTACTCTTTACTGGTTAGTCATGTTCAAAATATCTCTAGGTTTCTTACTCGTGCTACCCTGGACTGTTTTGAGTCTGTTAGCAGAACTTCTGCTATAGCCATAGGGGCACGATGCATGGCCTGGCTCCAAGCTTCTGACTTGGATAAATGGGTACAAGAAAGGCTGGGAAATACTCCTTGTACTGGGGAGAATCTCTTTAACAAAGAGACTTTACGCCAAGCTGCTCAGTTAACCACTGACACTATTGCTTTCAAAGGATTGTCAACACCTTCCTCTATCCCAGGTGGTAGGAAATCTTCTACCAAACTTTATTCCCTCAAGGGGAAAAAGTTTTATCCTTTCTCTACCCATCATACAGCTGTTTCCAAACAAGGGAAACATCAAACCAGGCTAAAGAAATCACAACCTCAACCGCTTCAGCAAACCCAGCAGTCGCAGGGTTGCTGATAGACTCTTCACTGAATCCTTCTTCCTGTTTTGAGGTTTAGAACCTGTAGTTTGCTTCTTCTCATTACAAGCATCTACATCGGTTGCATCCTAAATTTTACACAGGTCTCTCTTTAAAGAGACATCCTGACTTTTAGCTCATAGAGCTTCTTAGGATGATTATGCTTTATAGGTAGTGAAGTTACTCCTCTTCCTTCTAAGTAGACAGAGGAGTAACAACTATCAATAAGGTTGTCTATGCCTTTACCTTTGACAGTTTCTCCTGTATCAGCATGTCTCATACTACGTTTTCAAAGATTTACTCCATCATAAGTCTTTTTCAACTCTGTCCCTCTTACTAAGACATTTTGGTCTGTAAGAGTGATACCACTTAACTGAAGGCTTATCCCTAAACCCCTGAGTTTCTTTTCAGAGTTGTCTCCCCCTTGCATTCTTGTTTTGTGGCAGCTTCTCAGACAATGATGGTGTCTTACCACTCCTACTTATGTCTGTAGGGCTTTTTCCAATCTTGGGACCTAAGATTTGTTTTGCTGCCCTAACAATAGTTAGAATGCAGGGGCCTCTTAGTGGTTAGACCACTGACTTGCTGACCAAGCAACCAGGGCTTGATCTCCAATATCAATCTTTTCTGGCCTTAGTATTAAGTCCCAGACAGGCTAAGAACCTTTTCTGGCTTTATTGTTGCAGACACATCAGCATACCTTCTATCCTTAGCCTTCCCCAATCCTTGGGTTTTGGCGGAGTAGTTCAGGTTACATACTGGCTCGTAAACAACCAGTTTTTTCTTCTAACCAATCTGCAGCATGCTCTCTGCATCTCTACAGAGCAGCTCTGCACTATGGGCCCTTACTAGAGAGCTAATAATTCCAGATGGTTAGGAAGGGCTTTACCTAGTCATGACTACTGGGTTCTTCCCTACCCTTACCATTTCCATTAAAGTCTCCTTCTTCAATAAAGGACACAGGCCTTTAATTAAGTGAAGACCTAAAGAATTATCCAATCCCCTGGGTTGGTTCACTTCCCCAGTGGACCCCTTCACCAGGGATGGCTTTCTTTTAGTAACATCCAGTCCCTGTCTTGTATTTTCCTTCCACCCTCAATTCTTCATGGGGTAATTCATATTGAGCGCAAGAATGCATCATACTCATTTTGCCCTCATAGAAGGGTAAATATGGTATCTCATTTCATTGCATCTTCTTCTCCAGCTGCCATGCTGGAGTTATGGAAGGATCCAGACTTACTGTCTGCGGATTAAAAACATCCTCTGCACTTTTTTCATGTAGGCCTCCATTCCTGGTTATTCAAGGGCTAGAGTTCTTAGAGGACTCTAGACTTATCCTTGCCAGTGAGAGCACTCCCTTAGCTCTCCTACTCATAACCAGGGAGAATGGATTCTCTAAACATCTCCTCAAGCAGGTATTTCCCTTCTTGTTATTAGGTGAATCTTTCTCTCTCCACATATCCCTATGTGGGGACATGGGTATATATATATATATATGTATACATGTATATAGACATATGCATGTCTGTGCCCATATATATCTATATATTCATATAAATAGATATACCTGTATTTACCTATCTATACATATATATATTAATATATGATAGTAGGTGGATATGTATCTATATACTTTTTTCTATCTGTCTGCCTAGGTTCATATATATATATATATATATATATATATATATTTCCTATACGGCCCCGACAGATAGTCACTATCCCTTTCAATGCTGCTTCAGCATGCTTAGGGTTCTACATAAACAACCACTTCCCTGAGGTAGTTAAAGAGTTTTTTCCACCATGACCTTCAGTTTAGGTACATCTGAAGCCCTCCATGTACCATCTTTTTTCCTAAGTGACTTCAATTAGGAAGGATATTCTGAATCTTCAGAAAATAGGAGGCTACAATGCCTCATACTTCTGTCCTTTGTTATCGGATATAGGGATCTTCAAAGCCCCTCTTCTCCTATAAGAACTATGTCTCTTTCTAGGTCAAAAGGGCTTCAGGCTTATCTAATAGGGACTTCCGCGTTTTCCCGCAAAAGTCCTGCCTCATTGAACTACCCCATTTTCCCCTGGGACTTTTTCTCGCCCTAAGGATTCAGACCTCAACCTGTCTTTTGCACAGTTTATTTACCTCTGCTCTACATTGAGGTACTCCTTGAGAATATTCTGCTGGTTCATATTAGCAGATCCATATGAACCTCCATAAACGTTTTTCAATACCACCAGGTGAGGTCCATATGGGTATATTGCAGTTCAATATTTACTACTAGATACGTATTATCCACACAGGGTCTCCTATCTAGGCGTCCTGTTTGGTCTAGCTGTTCCATAGCACATCTTTTTAGTCCAACTCCTACCCTCCATCCCCAGGATGCCTGAGGTTCTGTCGAATAGCATGGCCTTTTTCATATTTGCAACATGCTGGGACTCCTCCAGGCATCTTAGCTTGGGAGTCCCCATATGTGAAGACTCATTCCTGCTTGTTCCTGGAGATAGCACAGTTACTTACCTGTAACAGGTGATCTCTGGGAACAGCAGGAATAAGTCTTCACAACCCACCCACCTCCCCTAGGAGTTGTATTTCTCTATCTCTATCTTTCCCCTCTCTCTCTCTCTTTATCTCAGCTTTAAAACTTAACTGAGGAGAGGCAGTTGGGAAAGGCGGGAAGGCAGCACGCAGGCGTGGTGGGATGCTCCCAAAAGTATTCTAATTGGACACTGGGGAGCGTTCCCGCGCAGACTCCGTTGGTACCGACGTACCCATATGTGAAGACTTATTCCTGCTGTTCCCAGAGATCACCTGTTACAGGTAAGTAACTGTGCTTTACAGCTGAGTAACTATGCTTTATCCTCGGAGTATTAAAAAGACCATCAGCAATCAAACTACCCTCTCCTTCTCTGCATTCAGCTGGAAATACAACTCTGGAACCTCAAGCAGGGCATTCTCCCTGTTCACTCCAAGACTCTGGAATACCATGCCAGACAACATTCGCACAATATGTGATCTGAATGACCTTTGTAAGAACGTAAAAACGTATCTGTTCCTCGAGCACTTCTCTATAGCTCGGGATTAACCAGGCACGCCCTGCCTGGGTCCCAGTGACTTTCCTATCACTGCCTACCCTATCCCTAATGCCAATTGGCTTATTCTCCCCCTACTCTCCCCCTCACCATTCTTACCCCCTCCCCTGTTGAATGTATTAACTGTTATGTCAGTCAAGCTCCATGGACTGTTATCACCTCATGCATATACTTGTTAGTAATAAACTATGCTCATGTATATAGTTCTTATTTGTTAAACCTTACTGTTCCATGTACCCCACATTAAGTTACTATTCTATGTAAACCGCTTTGACATGTTGAAAGGCGGTATATAAAAACTGTTAAATAAGTAAGAGACCAGAGCACTCTTTGTAACCTCGAGCAAGTCACTTAACCCTCCATTGCCTCAGAAAAATCCAAGTTATCAATGTCCCTGTTTAATGTACATTACCAAGTTTAAGTTACAAAGTAAACTGCTTTGACTGAAATGATAAAGCAGTATTAGAAACCTGTTAAATAAAATAAAAATAAATAAATCAACCACTTCCCTTCAGCATAGGTGCAATCTGTCATAATTTCCACATGACTTCCAACATATACATGTTTTAACAGTCACATCTATACTCATACAAGGTTTCAAACTGTCATCATAGCAGTAGGAAAGGCGGAACCATGTGCCATCATGCTGCTCGTATGCAGCTGTCATTATAGTCTATCTAGAAAACAGGACATGATATGTAGTATGTCATGACCTCTGTTGTGTGACGTTGACCACCTTGACAATGCTGGTCTTCTTTCTCTGCCCTGTTGCATTGTTCCCCTCGCCACATTGTTTCAGCAGAGATTGTCTAGGAGCACACTAGTATGCACAGTCTACAGCAGTTTACCATGATGCCACACCCAGAGTATAGGCAGTCATACAGTATTTTGCTGCCTGTACTCTGACAGGCCAAACAGGGATTGCTGTTTGGGGAGCCCTTACATGATATATGGCCTAGGCAGGACTATCTGGACCGAGGGGAGAGATTCTTCCTCGTTATCCCTGATGGGTGTGTAACTAAGTGTACAATCTTGGTAGATAGTATTGGTGATGAATGACGATGTGAGCCAGTCACAGCACTTTGTGAATGTATGTTCACAAAGAGATTTTGTGTAGCAGCTATTATCCGTGAGCCCCTTAGTGATATGCAGGCTACGTCCATCTTGGCATCATGGCTTGACATCATCAGGCATCATAGCACCCATATAGCTGGTTGATGTTCTCCACACACTGTGACTAATTGGCCAGCCCCCACCCCACCCTTGCAAACATCACACACACTTGGCAGAACACATTATAAGAACATAAGAAATGTCATACTGGGTCAGACCAAGGACTATCAAGCCCAGTGTCCTGTTTCCAACAGTGGCCAATCCAGGTCACAAGTACCTGGCAGGTTCCCAAAAAGGTACACAGGTTCCAGAATGATTGTCCTGGGGCAAGCAGTAAATTTCCTGGATCCTCTTTAAAAATGATTTATGGACCTTTCCTCCATGAACTTTTCCAAACATTTTTTAAACCCAGCTAAACTAACAGCTTTTACTACATCCTCTGGTAACAAAGTTTGTTTATGCATTGAATGAAAAAATATTTTCTCTTATTAGTCATAAATGGATTACATTGTAGCTTCATTGTGTGACCCTTAGTCTTTTTGCTTTTTGATGGCGTGAACAACTGATCTACATTTACCCATTCCACAACATTCATTAATTTATAGACCTCTATCATATCCCCCTCAGCCATCTCTTTTTCAAGTTAAAGAGTCCTAACCTTTTAAGCCTCTCCTCAAAGGCATATCCTTCCATCCCCTTTACCATTTTGGTGGCTCTTCTCTGTACCTTTTCTAATTCGGCCATATCCTTTTTAAGATATGGCAACTAGAATTGCACACAATATTCAAGGTGTAGTCGTACCATGGAATAATACAAAGGCATTATAATATCCTTGGTTTTATTCTCCATTCCTTTCCTTATGATTCCTAGTATTATATTTGCTTTCTTGGTCGCCGCTGCACACCAGGTGGAGGGTTTCAATATATTATCCATGAAGGCACCTAAATTTTTTTTCCTGGATGGTGGTTTCTAATGTGGAACCTTGCACTGTGTAGTTGCAAGCCACTTCGGTCAGAACTTGTCTCAACTTACCTTGCAAACATTGGCATCACTGCATCAAACCTGTTCATTTAGAGGGTGCAGAGACACATGACCTGGAGACTGCCCATTTCAAGGGTGGAACTGGTTGCACATCAATGAGGTTCCTGCATACACGACAACGATAGTGGCAACATGCTTCCTCATAGTCTGGAATTGTTACCGGATGCCTCCTACATTTCATACTCTGGGTAGTTTCTCCAAATGAGTTAGGTTTGCGTATACTATGGCAGTTGTGAACCTCACTTCTTAGCCAGGTTATGAGGACTATGATCTTAGTCTCTCAAATGTACTGCTAAGGCTCGGCGTAATACTTGCATCGTGCCAAAGAGAGCTTCCTTCTGGAGTTTGTAAGATGTAACAGGTGTGGGTGGTTTGTCAAGATGTCCTTGGAAATTCTTTTTTATCAAGTCTGTCGCTATCACTACAATGGGAAAGATTTCTGTATCTTTCTGCCACATTTTCTTCATCTCTGAATACATTTCTTGGTACTTCAGAATCTTCTGCCTCTTCATGCGATTCACAGAATAATCACTCAGTACCAACACTTCTGTTATCAATGCTGTTCTGGTATTCTTCTCCTTTATCATTATGTCAGGTTTCCTGGCATCCAGTTTCTTATCCATCAGAATGGGAATGTCCCAGGTGATCATAACCTCTTCATTCTCTGTTATTCTTTTAGGGTCATGATCCCGGTGTTTTTCAGGGACAGTGATGTTGTAGTGTTTACAGAGTTTCCAGTGCAGGAGGCATGCTACTTTGTTGTGCCTTTCACTATAGAAATGTTCCACCATCAGAACTTCACAGCCTGTTATAAGGTGAGTCACTGTTTCCAGCTCTTTCTTACAGAATTGATACATATATGTTTTGACAGTTTTTTCAATACTCACCGTAAATCATCTCACTGTATAGTGGCTGTGACCATCTGCTGTGTGGCCAGATGCATAATGGGCACACCATGGGAGATGTGCACGTCCCCCTCCCCTCAACACAATACACACATATGGATCTTCCGAGGCATCACTGTGCATTAGCTGTAAGAGGGTGTAAAGCCTATATGTGGAAGGAGAGACTGTGGTGACAGTAATACCTCACAGATCATTCCTTTTGGATAGCAGCAGTCATAGAACAGCTGGGAAACTGACCATGGATGCATGCCCCAGTACATGTGGAATTGCTCTCTCTTGCAGAAGTCAATCTATGATCATCCTTGGCATATGTGGTTAGGGTAAATATTCATACTGTAAACATTATGATGCAGAGGTGGAGCTGTGTTGATTATGAATATTGATTCTATGCATTGCCATGGGCAGCAGGGACAGATGACGGACACAATGGGCACAATTTGTTGGGAGTGCATACTCCTGCACAAGCTGCATGCACAACCACACAAGGACCTATATTCCTGTTATCTATATTCCATGAAGGACAATCATTAGCATTAGCAGGACAGCTTCCCTATTCTTCTTTAGATGTATGCCACATAATGGCTGTAGTACAACATGCCTGACAGACAGAGGAACTGGCAATGGACTCAGAATGTATGTTTTGCTGCTGCCATTACTTGTGTTTACACAGTGGCCCTGAGGGAATTTACAAGCCATTGTGGTACACATGCAGCTACAGGACACATGCTATATGGTTTCTGAGGTCACCAAATATTTTGAAATGCAGCTGAGCGCATTGACAAATAGGAACACAGTTCATATTTCCATGACCAGTTCATGGGTATGGGCTTATCCTGATGATGTGGAGAAATCAAGTGCTCCTGTGATTAGCATATAGGGGGCTACAATACTCCTTCAGAATACAGTCTGAGCTGTTGAGGATCTACATCATCATTCTGTGTAATATTTATTCTTTGCACAGGTGCTGGATCTTCATGTGCACACTAGGGGGCCCCAGCTGCAGCACCAATGTCAGAAGAAGTGGTCGAGCCAGCTGAGCCACCAACTAGTGGCTTGATGGAGGAAGGAGAGGCTGAGCATGACATCGCCCCTGATAGGAGGGAGAAGCAGCGAGCACTGCAAGAGACATAGCACTCACCAGTGATGCTCCATCTTCACCATCTTCTGCTGCCCTCCCCCTGCCCCCTTTCCTCCTCCCCCCCTCCCAGTATCCAGTATCCTTGGCTATTGAGGAGCTTGGGAGGGCAGTGAGCTCCCCCACAGTCTCCTTCAAGCCCCAGAGGCCCCACATCCTCTGGCAGCAATTGCAATAATCCAGGCCCATTCAGATGCTGCCACACAGAACCTCTATTGGTGGCATCTGTGGTTGGGCAGCACTGAATCTGCCTGGGGCACTGCAGTAGTTACCCTGGGACAAATAGTGAGGAATTTGGAAATGACAGTAGAGCAGCTCACTGCCTATGTGGCAAGGCTGGCTGATGCCCAGATGGACAGGCAGGCAGAAATGTTTGCCCCTTCTGGAGATCAGCCGTCCCCACCCAGGAGGGGCGTGCCACCCCTTTGAGGGCATTTGGGGCCTTACACATGTGGACTCCTCAGCAGCCAGGGATCATGTGACCTATGTCAGCACCCTCTTTTCCTCCCAATGGGGTACGTCTGTGCCCCGCAAAGCCAAAGCCTGCTTGGAATCCCGCTGCTGTGGTTCCTCTGAGAGGAAATTCCCAGAGGTGGAACACAAGAAGTCAAAACCCTTGAAGTTTGCCTCAGAGGACGGGTCCGGGAAGAAGGGGAAATCCCACTCCAGGCCCCGCAGTCCTCAGCCTGAGACTGAGGAGTCAGAGTGGGAGCGGCCTCACAAGCTGCCCCTTAAGGAGTTGTCAGCATCTGCCAACTGGTCTCGGACACCTGAGCCCATCCTTGTTGAGGATCCCCCTCAACAGTATTGACGACGGGCCCGGAATCCTCAGTGCCCACGTTGAAGACTGTAGAGCCAACTGGCATGGAGACCAGGATGGTGGCCTTAGAGAACAGTATTTCTGCTCTCGTGGCCATGCAATGGGCGTTTATGTCCGGTTCATCTGACCCGACGAAGGGACCCGCAACACTGAGGGCTTTCCTGGCCATCGAGCTGATCCTCGAGCACCACTCACCTCAAGAGACCCGACGTCTCCGGACAAGGTCCCACTCCTTAGGACACCAGTCCTCTCTAGCGAGTGCCTGCGATTCAGATCGCAGATCCTCCAGAGGTCACAGACCTACGGGCATGGACCTCAACCATGGTGATCATTGAGCCTCGGACTCATGCTCAGACCAAGTCTGAATGGGAGACTGAGGACGAGGAGTCCCCAGACACTCGACAACACTGAGATGTGCCTTTGGACTCATCTCCTCTGGTGTCCTGGCACCGTTCCCCTCCCGAGGATGTCGTCTTCCTCGACTTTGTGCGGGACGTGGCTAAGGCTCTCACGATCGAGACCAAGGCTGAGGAAGACCTGCGCACAGAGGAACTGGAGATACTCCAATACGAGCCCCCCTCAGGAAAACCTTATGATACTGGTGCCTCCGATCCTCAAGCGCCTCCTTCCCAAGATGTGGGAAACACTGGTATCAATACCCATTGTCAGCAGGCGATGATTCCATGTAATGAGTTTGTCGAAGCCCTGGGTTCCAGAAGACCTAACTTCCCCACAACTCGATGGTCATTGAGTCAGCCATGCACAGGCTCAAGAGCCAAAAGACTCATTCCTCGGTGCCACCCAGTAGGGAGGCCTGAACCCTCAACACTGTCAGCTGAAAGGCCTTTCAGGGCTCAAAGCTGACTTGCTGGATCCAGTTCTACTAGCTTTATATTGGTATGAATCTTAAGGAGCTGTCAAGGGAGCTCAGTCGATTCTTGGCAGGCCTTGATGGGGAATCCCTTCAGAAACTTACATTTCTGGCCTCAGTGATCAGAGATTGCTCTAAGTTCTTGTCTCGAGCAGCCTGCGATGGCTTTCAGTCTTCAGCCAGGGTGGCCGCTGCATGCATCGGGGTACGATCCCAAGCATGGCTGCAGTGGTCTGACCTAGAACAATGGGTTCAGGACAAACTTATTGATGTCCCCTGCATCAGAGAGAACCTCTTAGGGAAACTCATGACAGACAAAGCTGCAGAGAAAACATAACATAGTAACCTAGTATATGACGGCAGATAAAGACCAGTATGGTCCTTTTAGTCTACCCAGCAAGGCTGCAAGAGTAGATGCACCTGCTGCTCTGTACAGGTCACCTCTCCCCAAGCCTTTGAGTTTATTGATAAGCCTCCTATGAGGAACAATATCAAAGGCTTTGCTGGAATCTAGTAGATCACATCCATCGCATGCCTTTGATCTAGTTCTCTGGTCATCCAGTCAAAGAACTCAATCAGATTTGTTTGGCAAGATCATCCTCGGATCATACATCCTGTTGGTTTTGAGAAAGTCCACTATTCACTCTTTCAGGAGCACCTCCATTACTTCTTCCTTATTGCCACTTTGTGAAGAGGTACAACATCAGCCCTTCTCCAGTCCTATGGAACGTCTCCTTTCTCCAAGTATCTATTAAAAACATCCTTTAACAGTCCTGCAAGAACCTCTCTGAGTTCTTTAAATATCCTGGGATGTATTCCATCCAGTCCCAAGGCCTTGTCCACTTTCAGTTTTGCAGGCTGTTCTAACACATCATCTTCAGTCACCTCATCTGTAGTTTTGAAGGACTACAAAAGGGGACTGCTACATCTGGAGAGAGATCTGCAATTGTAAGTATTTACTTATGGGAATTTTTCTAGATCTTGGGGAAAAAGACGTTCTTTAGATTAAAACTGATTAATCTGTGAACCCAGTGTAATAGTTAAATCAGTCAGGGCCTAGTAGCAACAAAGAGCTTTCAGTTTAAATTTAAAACACAGAAGAGAGCTCTCTGGTTAAATTTAGACCCCAAGACTCCCTCTATCCAAGCTAGGGCTGTGGGACTTCCCCTGGAAATTGGTCACAGATTACCTTAAAAGCACAGGACAGGGTACTCTGTAGCAGCCAGCTTTTCATAGATCTTCTTACCTTCCCTCCCTCTCTCCCCCCCAAGAGCCATCCACCCATAATCATAGCTTTATAGGTGCTTAAATCTCTTAAAAGGAAAGGAGGTGCCATATTCACTCTCAGATGCAGCTGTTTATCCTTATCAGGCATACATTAAGGACCTGAGATTAATTAAGCTTCAGGTGAACAAAGTACATTAAACGTATTAGGTATAGTTTTATTAGTATAAGTATCCCCAGCAATGCTTAGTAAGTAAAGATAAATATCTAAACCCCTAGTTACTAAAGATAAATATCTAAACACAACCTTAAAACTAAAATGCAGACAGCAGTCCAGCAGCAAGATGTGGGCTTTCCAGTCTTTTGCATTGAGTGTCACATGTATGATTTTCTCCCAGTTGGTGAGAGGGGTCTTACATGTGCAAGGAGCTCTTTGCTCTCAGGGAATGAGTCTGATCTCTGGAAGCTAGAGTAGTAGACTTGGAGGACATAAGGAAGACAGAGAGGTACATAGATGAGACCTACAGGGATATAGTCCTGAAGTTCCACTTCCAGTCTGGCAGCATCCCTGTTCCCATGGAGGAGAGAGGTCACGGGACAGGAGAGCATCACTCTGGTGTGGCAGGAAGTGATCTTGTAGCTAGGATCTGTCCTCCAGGTAATGTTAAACCCTCTAGCACTGAGAATGTTTCTCCTAGCCCATGAAGGAAGGGTTAGGACAGCTGTTATAGTTGGTGTTTCGATCATTAGGCATGTAGATAGCTGGGTGGCTGGTGGATGTGAAGATCGCCTGATAACATGCCTTCCTGGTGCAAAGGTAGCGGACCTCACACGCCACGTAGACAAGGTCTTAGATAGTGCTGGGAAGGAATCTGCTGTCTTGGTGCATGTCGGTACCAATGACATAGGAAAATGTGGTAGGGAGGTTCTAGAGGCTAAATTTAGGCTTTTAGGTAGGAAGTTGAAATCCAGAACTTCCAGGGTAGTGTTCTCCGAAATGCTTCCCATTCCATGCGCAGGACCAAAAAGGCAGGCAGAGCTACACAGTCTTAATGCGTGGATGAGATAATGGTTCAAGGATGAGGGTTTTGGGTTTGTTAGGAACTGAGGAACATTCTGGGGAAAGGAGAGGCTCTTCCGAAGGGATGGGCTTCACCTTAACCTTGATGGAACCAGGCTGCTGGCATTAACCTTTAAAAAGGAGATAGAGCAGCTTTTAAACTAGATAATAGGGGAGCGCCGACAGTCACCCAAGAGCGCATGGTTCGGAACAATGTATCCTTGAAGGATACTACCAAAAGAATGAAGTTAGGGCATATCAGCAGAGAGGTTCCAGTAAAGACAAAAGTAGCCCAAATGCCCTTGAGTTTGGAGCAGACAGAGCTTAAAGATTCAAAATTACCTCTGCCTACCGAATAGCCAGATTAATATGAATAAAATACAGATGCAAATGCTTGAAGTCTAAATAATAAGATGGGAGAGTTAGAATATATAGCACTAAATAAGAGGTTAGATAAGATTGGTATCTCAGAAACATGGTGGAAGAAGGGCAACCAGTGGGACACTGTGATACCTGGGTACAAGCTATATCGCAATGATAGAGCTGATCAAATTGGTGGAGGCGTGCTCTGTATTAGAGAGGGCATTGAGTCACAAAGGATTAAAGTTTTGCAGGAAACAAAATTTGCTGTAGAATCTCTATGGATTGAAATTCATCTCTATGGATTTAAATTCATCTCTATGGATTGTAATAAGGGGAAGGCGATGGCAGTGGTGGTGTACTATCGACCGCCTAGCCAGAATGAACAAATAGATGATGAAATGCTCAAAGAAATCGGGGAAGCTAACAAAAGTTACAGCACAGTAATAGTAATGGGTGATTTCAATTACCCCGGATATTTATTTATTTATTTGAGGTTTTTCTATACCGCGCTTTTTAAAATCAGCTTGGTTTACAGTTAAAAGAAATTTGTACAGTGCAGGCGGCATCCACACTGTACTTACAAGAAACAGGGTTTACAACTTGGCTAACTGGGGGAACTATGTACAGGCTATACAGTAGCAGGCTACTCAGTTAGGTAACTATGTACAGGTGAAGCATTCGGGCCAGCGGAGTGGGCGGCGACATGGCTTCTTGGTGGCTATTTACAAGATTGTTTGCTATATACAACATTGTTTGCTATATACAATTGCATTTCAGGTGTCTGGATGTGTTAATGGACGGGACTGGGACTGCGTGTTGCTGTTGGATCGAGGGTGCTTTATTGGTGGTTGCGTGAGGCTGGATGTTGTGCATCTCCGTTATGGAAGTAATACTGGAGAAAAAGGTGGTGTCTCAGAGCCTTTCTGAATTGGACGAGGTCGGTTATGGAACAGATGTTGGGCGGGAGGGCATTCCAGCATGTGGGTGTGTAGTACACGAAGGCCCTGTTTTTGTGCTCTTGCTGGGAATGTTCAGAGTGTTGGCAGCGGCTGAACTTCTGACTGTTTGGGGGGGTGGTGAGGACAAGGTCAATGATAGAGGTGGAGGTGAGCCCGTCAATGACCTTGAACATCCTTAATAGAATTTATTGGTATTGACTGGGTCATTGTCACAACAGGACATGCTAGGGAGATAAAGTTTCTAGATAAAATAAATGGCTGCTTCTTGGAGCAGCTGGTTCATGAACCGACGAGAGGGGAAGCTATTTTGGACCTAGTCCTTAGTGGAACACCAGATCTGGTGCGAGAGATAAGGATGTTGGGGCCAGTTGGCAATAGTGATCATAGCATGATCACGTTTGATTTAATTATTCGAGGAGTGATGGTAAGGAAGTCCACAATACTACCTTTTAACTTTCGAAAGGGAGACTATGATAAAATGAGGAAAATAGTTAAGAAAAAACTAAAAGAAGCAGTTACAAAGTTTAAAGTTTGGGTGTTGTTTAAAAATACTGTCTTGGAAGCCCAGACCAGCTGTATTCCACACTTTAGGAAAAGTGGAAGAAAGCCCAAAAAACAGTCAGAATGGTTTAAAGTTGAGGTCAGAGAAGCTTGTTGTTGCCAAAAAAGCATCTTTCAGGAAATGGAAAAATGACGAAAGCTGGAAACAGCACAAGTACTGGCAAGTAAATGCAAGGTATTGATAAGGCATGCAAAAAGAGAATTTGAGAAGAAGCTTGCTGTGGAAGCAAAAAGGCATAATAAAGACTTTTTCAAGTACATTTGTAGCAAAATACCTGAGAGAGAGTCAGTTGGACCATTAGATGATAGATGGGGTAAAAGGGGCACTAAGAGGGGACAAGGCTATAGCGGAGAGACTGAATGAATTCTTTGCTTCGGTCTTTACAGAGGAAGATATAGGGATGTTACCCATGAGTGAAGTGGTACTGAAAGGTGATACTGCAGAAGAATTGAAAGAAATATCAATCCACTGGGAAGAGTGGAGGAGTGGCCTAGTGGTTGGGGCAAGGTATTTCAGGCCAGAAGGTTGGGGGTTCAAATCCCACTAGAGGACAACAACCTTGGGCCGGAGGGACTGGGGTTTCTAGTCCCACAGGTGCTCCTTGTGGTCTTGGGCAAGCCACTTAACCCTCCATAGCCCATGTTCCCTGTAAAATAGTTATCTCCAAGTTATAATGCCCTGTTCAATGTAATTGTAGTTTGTTCAATGTAAACCACACTGATGCAGAATAGCGCGGTATATAATAGAATAAAAATAAATAAGATGTATTACAACTATTTGATAAACTGAAGAGTAACAAGTTACCTGTATCGGATGATATACATCCAAGGGTGTTAAAAGAACTGAAACATGAGATTGCAGACCTGCTATTAGTAATCTGGTAACTATCATTAAAATCATCTGTAATACCTAAAGATTGGATGATGGCCAATGTAACGCCAATTTTTAAAAAGGGTTCCAGGGGTGATCCAGGAAACTACAGACCAGTGAGCCTGACTTCAGTACTGGGAAAAATGGTAGAAAGCATCATAAAGAACAAAATTACTGAACATGTAGATAGTAATGGCTTAATTGGAGACAGCAAACATGACTTTAGACAAGGAAGATCTTGTCTTACTAATCTGTCATGTTTTTTTGAAGGTGTGAATAAACAGATAGACAAAGGTGAGTCGGTTGATATAGTGTATTTGGACTTTCAGAAAGCCTTTGACAAGGTCCCTCATCAGAGACTTTTGGCAAAACTAAAAAGTCATGGGATAGGAGGCAGTGTACTATTGTGGATCAGGAACTGGTTAAAAGATAGAAAGCAGAGGGTAGGGCTAAATGGCCAATTTTCCCAATAGAGAAAGGTGAATAGTGGAGTATCCGAGGGATCTGTGCTAGGTCCGCTGCTTTTTGACATATTCATAAATGACCTGAAAAAGTGAATAGCGAGTGAGGTTATCAAATTTGCAGATGACACAATATTATTTAAATTGTTAAAACCCATGAGGATTATGGAAAATTGCAAATGGTTCTTGATAAATTGGAATACTGGGCATCGAAATGGCAGATGATATTTAATGTGGACAAGTGCAAAGTTATGCACCTAGGAAAAAAAACCCCATACTAAGGTTAGACGATGCAAGGTTCCACATTAGGAACAACCACCCAGGAAAAAGATTTAGGCTCATCGTGGATAATGTATTAAAACCCTCGGCCTAGTGTGCAGTGGTGGCCAAGAGAGCAAATAGAAAGCTAGGTATCATAAGGAAAGGAATGGAAAATAAAACAAAGGATATTATAATGCCTCTGTATCATTCCATGGTGCGACTGCACCTTGAATATTGTGTGCATTTCTGATCACCATATCTTAAAAAGGATATAGCGTTATTAGAAAAGGTTCAGAGAAGAGCCACCAAAATGGTAAAGGGGATAGAAGGATACTCCTATGAAGAGAGGCTAAAAAGGTTAGGGCTCTTCAACCTGGAAAAGAGACGGCTGAGGGGGAGATATGATAGAGGTCTATAAATTAATGAATGGAGTGGAACGGCTAAATGTAGATCGATTTTTTACATCATCAGAATATAGAAAGACTAGGGGACTTGCAATGAAGCTACAGGGTAAACTATTTAAGACTAATAAGAGACATTTTTTTTTTTACTCAACATGTAATTAAACTCTGGAATTTTGGGATATCACTGCTTGACCCAATACAGGCATTGTGGAACCTGTATCTTTTGGGGAAACTACTTGGTACTTGTGACCTAGATTGGCCACTGTTGGAGGCAGTATACTTTATCTTTATCTTTATTTAACACTTAAGATACCGCCAGAACCATAGGTATGTGGCGGTTTACAATAAAATAAAGGGATACTGCTGGAGAAAAAGGAACGGAAGAAGAATGCCATTTATTGACAGGAAAGAGACAGCGAGCAGCAATAGTACTGGGCTTGATGGACCTTGGTCTGACCCAGTATGGCATATGTTCTTAGATTAACATAAGATTGTAACAGCCTTTGGATTGAAACAACTGAATACTTACATATATAATAATATGTGATTTTATTATTCTGTGAAGGTTTTCTATTTGGTTCTGCTAATTTCTTCTCTTCATCAAGAAGGATGCTGCCAGTTGTCCCTCTGCGCAGCGTCATTGGAAGCCAACAGGCTCAGAGGAATGCGAAAAAAGCAAAGTTCGAGAGCACTAAATGCTATTATATTTGAGTGCTTTAACAAAAAGAACCCCCTGAAGAAACTCACGGAAGTGAAACGCAAATACGGCGTCAGGGCAAGGCGATGGGGAAAAACAAAGAACGGAACGACTAAGTTAAGCACTTTTTTTCACTTTTGAAAAGCTTTCTAAATACAAGAGTAACGTAATTATGAAGATTTATCAAGAACTATAGAACACGGAGGTCATTGATGCAAAGTGGCACATCAGTTAAAGTCGAAGACTGAGTCTGAAAGGACGTGCATCAAAGAGTCTGAGACCTCTAGTTCTTTAAAGATTAATCATCCTAAATGATTAGGAAGTTACTTGAGATATAATAGAAAGAAAGAATTCCAGGATTGGTTTTTATGAATTGAATGAAGATTTGAATAAGAGATAAATCACAGTCTTAAAGGTAAAAATAGAGTGGCGACCTTTTTTTTAAGTGACATAATTGGCCCTCTGAAAGCAGACCATTAACTGGAGGTGTCCCTCTGAGCATATTAAACATGACTTCATGGCTCTGGGAGAGGGGGTGAAGTAGATAAATATGCAGGAAGTGTTCTCTTTAGTACTCCCTGTTGAAGTTAAAGTCTGAGGCAGAGAAGCTTACATCCTGAAGATAAATGCATGGCTGCGCAGCAGCTCTTGCGTTCGAAGGGCTGCAGAGCAGAAATGGGGTTCATCTGTCGAAGAACGGTCAACTTGTCTTTAGTAGCAGACTGGCTAATGTATTGAAGAGGGCTTTAAACTAGATTCGTTGGGGATGGGTGAAGAAAGTCCCCAGTTAAGTGAAACGTTAAAAAACTCTATAGAAATGTGTAAAAGTGGTAACATCTGGAAAGCAGTGTGTATACATTTCCGTAGCATTGGAAATAAGGTCCCAGATGTTGAGGCTCTTCTCTTCTCTCTCCACAACCACGCTGCCCATGGGATGTCGGGGGAGGAAGCGGGAGCTGCTCGCCCCTCCCGCTCCCCCCACCAAGGCCCAATCGGGGTGCTTCAGGCAGACTTTAAATGGACTCACCCGGCAGGTAACCATCCTCACAGCCTTGCTTTCCGAACTTCACCACTCTCACGATCGTGGTGATATTTCTCTCGTGGTCTCTCTGGATCTGTCCTCTGCGTTTGATGTAGTCGATCACCGCACTCTCCTTTCTCGTCTGTCTGACTTTGGTACCCATGGTACCGTCCTCCAGTGGTTTCACTCTTTTCTGTCTTGCCGTACTTTCTCAGTTCACTCCGGCACCTCAGCGTCCCCCTCTACCCCTGCCACCTGTGGCGTCCCCCAGGGTTCCATTCTCGCTCCCCTGCTTTTCAATGCTTTTCTTGCTCCTCTAGTTCTATTAATCCAACAATCTGCTCTCTCCTTTTACATATACGCCGACGAAATCCTCCTGGTTCATCACACCTCTCCCTCCTCCCCGGACCTTGCTCCACTCAACCTCTGTCTGTCTTCTATCGCCTCCTGGTTTGAGTCCAACTTCATGCATGCTAATCCTGCAAAATCCTCTGCTCTCTGGATTACTTTTGGTCTCCCACCCCCCATGATACTATCTGTCATGGGCTCCCACTCCATCCCCTCTGCCCCTACCCTTCGTTACCTGGGTGTTACCCTAGACCCGTCCCTTTCTTTTCACGAACATATCTCTTCTGTCGTCCGCTCTTCTTTTTTTCACTTACGCCATATCTAGGCCGTCCGTTCCATTCTTCCCTTATCCTCTGTCGTCACTCTTGTCCTGTCTCTGGTTATCTCTCGTCTCGACTATTGTAACGTTATCTATGCCAGTCTTCCATCCTACCAACTCCATCGTCTCCAACTTGTTCAGAATGCTGCTGCCCGTCTTGTCACCTCTTCCTCTATTCGTTCCCATGTATCTCCATGTCTGTTTTCCTTACACTGGCTCCCAATTAAGTTCCGGTTTATGTTCAAACTACTTATCCTTGCTCACAAGGATCTTCACTCCGATACCCCCCAGTACTTAGCCAATATTATTCATCTTCAGCCCTCTCCCCGCCTCCTTCGTTCATCCCACGGCAATCGTCTCTTCCTTCTCTCACCTACACAGGCCCACCTAGAATCCACTCATCACTCCGCCTTCTTTTTCTTAGGTCCCGCTCTTTGGAACTCTCTTGCCCTCCCACTCCGCACCGAACTGTCCTACATTCGTTTCAAGGCCCTTCTTAAGACACACCTTTTCTGCCAGGCTTTCGATCTCCCCCCCCCCCTACTGATGGTGTTCTTCCCCCTAGTCGCGCCTCCCATCCCCCTTAATTTTCCCATGTTCTTCCCCCCTACTGATGGTGTTTTATCCCCCTAGTCGCGCCTCCCATCCCCCTTAATTTTCCTCCCTCTTTTCCCTTTTGCCCTTCTTGCGCTCTTGCTGTCCTCTATCTGCTTTACTGCCTTTCTGTACTGTTATTTTTGGCGTTCCTTTCTCTCTTCTTTTCCAGCGGCTGTCAATTTTATGATTGTACACCGCCCTGATGCTCCGGCCTGGGCGGTCTATCAAGTGTTTTAATAAAGATAAAGATAAAGATAACTGCCTCTTCTCTCTCCACAACCACGCTGCCGATCGGACGTCGGGGGAGGAAGTGAGAGCTGCTCGCCCCTCCCGCTCCCCCCACCAAGGCCCAATCGGGGCACTTCAGGCAGACTTTAAATGGACTCACCCGGCAGGTAACTGCCTCTTCTCTAATCTCTCCACAACCACGCTGCCGATCGGACGTCGGGGGAGGAAGCGGGAGCTGTTCACCCCTCCCGCTCCCCCCACCAAGGCCCAATCGGGGCGCTTCAGGCAACACTTGAAAAGGACTGACATGGCAGGCGGGGCCATACCAAAGGGCCCTTTGGCGTGGCCCTTTGGCGGGGCACGGTGATGGGGCCGGCTTTCGCCCTCTCGCCATTGCAGACGTATTCCAATATAAAATTTAAAAAATTTAAAAAAGGGATCCACTCCAGCCTCCATGACCCCAGTAAAGCATGAGTGCTCATGGTCACTTTGCCTCCACCAACTCAGTCTCCACACCATGTACGCATACTTTACAGCATACTTTTATTTATCCCTGATGTAATGTACGCCATAATGCCCAGCCCATGTAACCCTGTTGTGTTGTAATGTACTCTTGGTGTAATTGTACTCTATGTGTAATTGTAAGGTATGTACTTATTTATATTGTGTGTGTAGTAAATGCGCAGTAGTATTAGTAGTAGTATTGGGAGACAGCCAATCCGAACTAAATTACTACTCTGTGTGTATTATGTTGTCGTGATTAGATTGTAAGCTCTGATGAGCAGGGACTGTCACTCTCTATATATTCATGTCTGTACAGTGCTGCGTGCGTGGCGCTATATAAGTGTTAAATAGTAGTAGTAGTAGTAGTATTAGTAGTAGTGGCTTGAATGGAGGAGGCTGACTTGGATTTAGTGGCAGTTACAGATACCTAGTTCATGAACTACCATGACTGGGATACAATTATACCAGACTATATTTTATTCAGAAAGGACAGGGTAAGAAGAAGGAGAGGAGGTGTGGCACTATATGTTAAAAATAATATTAAAGCTATAGAATTACAGGGCTTAAAAGAGAGAGGAGGCACTGTGGGTTAAACTAGAAAAGGGGAGCGAGAAATTCATTTGCATTGGTGTGAAATGCAGACCTCCCTCACAGGGAGAAGTGGATGGAGATTTAATAGAAGACATACGCAGCATTGCCAGGAAAGGGGAGGTGCTATTGATAGGTGATTTCAATATGCTGCTGCGGTGTCATCTAGAAATAAGGAGAACCTGGATTTTCTACAGAGAGAACTATTCAGGCAACTGGTAACAGAACCCACACATGAAGGGGCCATACTGGACGGTGCTTACCAATGGGGAAAGTGTTTCTGATGATATAGCAGGATATCATCTCGCATCCAGTGATCACCAGATGGTGTGCTTCAGTATTAGGACTAGGGCTGATAGGTGAGTCTTAGACTTTAGCAAAAACTGCCAAGATGGGCCAATACATCAAGGAGTTGTTAGCGGGAGGAGAACAGCTGGGGGATAAAGAAAAACAGTGGGCAAAACTGAAAGGGGATATTTTAAGGGCAACCAACCTTTTAGTTAGAATGGTAAATAAAGGTAAAAGAAAATAGAGGCCGATATGATTCTCAAAAAAAGTTGTTGAAAAAGGTGAAGAAAAAGAGTGAGGCCTTCATGAAATACAAGAGATCACAAAGAGAAGAAGTTAGCAAAGTAGTCAGGAAAGCAAAGATACAAAATGAAGAAGAAATAACCTATGCAAGAAAATGGGGAGATAAGACATTTTTCAGATATGTTAGTGAGAGGAGGAAGGGCAAAAGTAGTATTGTCAGACTCAAGAGTGAAGGGGAGAAATATGTAGAAACTGATGGGGATAAAGTGGACTTGCTTAACAAATATTTCTGTTGTGTTCAAGATGAAGAACCGGGAGCAGGACCTCAGAAAACAGCCAGAAATAGGAAGAGAAGCAACAGGGATCTTGAATGATTTTCAGGAGACTATGTTCGTGAGGAACCATCTAAACTAAAAGTAGACAAAGAGATGGGACCGGATGGGATAATACTGAAGGAATTGGGAGATATTCTATCATCTCCACTAACTGGCCTTTTCAATGCCTCTTTGTAGTTGGGAGTGATGACAGGACTGGAGAGAGGCACATGTAGTTCCTTTACACAAAAGCGGAAGTAAGGATGTAGTTGAAAACTACGGGCTGGTTTCTTTAACCTCTGTGGTGAGTAAATTATTGAAAGTGCTGCTGAAAGAGAAAATAGTGAGGTTTCTCGAGACCAATGGATTACCAGTTCCGAGGCAGCATGGATTCACCGGCGGCAGTTCTTGTCAGACAAATCTGATTGATTACTTTGACTGGGTGAGCAGGGAGTTAGTAGCATAGTAACATAGTAAATGACAGCAGATAAAGACCAGTATGGTACATCTAGTCTGCCCAGTAAGATGGCAAGAGTAGGTTCACCTGACGCTCCTTGCAGGTCACACTTCCCCATGTCTTTGTTTAGGAGTGAACCTACCGCTCCGTGTAGGATACCGCTGTTTGATGTGAAATTAGATAGTTAAGTTTATTTTGATTTTATCCTGTTGCTTGTCATGCCCCAGCCCTCCGCCTAGGGCTTAGAGGGATGGAAATGCCATTTACTTCCCTTGTAAGAGGTTGAACAGACTATTTCTCCAGTGAAGGATGCTGGGAATTGTAGTTCTAGCCTTCAATAGGAAGTGTAATTATGAACCGAGAGTGTAGGCAAAAATGACAAGGTTTATTTCCCCACAACGCAAACAAAGTTCAAGCATGTTGTAATAGGATACTTTTCAGGTATTCGCTCCAGGACATTTACAAACTGAGCTATAAGAGCTTTCACAGTCTTTACTTCTATGCATGTGCTTCAAAATAACAGATAAAGCAAAACAGAGCTTCTTCATTCGGCCAAAGTAAAAATAACTTCTTTTTACCTTTGTCTTGATTCAACAGTCAAATATAGAAGCAATAAGTATTCTCCCTTACCAAGAGCAGGCTCCTACCTTCAGCTTAAGGCTAGGCTTCCTTACTCAGATTTTCAGGAGACTTTTATCATCTCAGATATTCCTTAGCTAATAGACTCGACACTATCAGCTTTACACAGTGTACAGTCCATGAGTTCCTCGGGCTGCAAAGAATCTTGTTCAATGAGGCCCACCTGTATTTCCTCTAGCTCTGGCAATGCAGTACCCTGCTCTGAAGCTTCAACGGACGTTCCAGGGTAAACCCTCTCTGAAGAATCCTGCGTTTCTCTGGAGTACAGCTCTCCCCGGTAAGGATAAGTTATCTCTGAGGCTCTGGTCACTTCCCCTTGGCTGTGCTCACCATTCGCTCTCCAGCTTCTGGGAAACAGTCCCTGTCTCACTTACCTGAGTTCCTCTCTGGAGCTCTGCCCCGGTCTCTTGTTCCAAGCTTGGCTCTGTAAACTCTCGGGCTGAGTCCTCGGCTTCCTCCTCTGAAAATCCCTTCAACAGGAACTGGGGTTTGAAGCTTCTCCTGCTCACTCTCTCTGAGCACTCCTCTCCTGGTCTCTCTCCACCCAGGCTCTCTCCACTGCCTTCTCTTCTCCTCAGCTTTGGCTGTGGGTGTGGTCCTCCTTCCCTCTCTCCTCAGCTCTAGCTGTGGTTTATATCTCTGCGTCTCAGGCTGTGTCTCCCTCTCTCTAAACAGGTGCATGCAATCATCTTCCAAGCCTGCAACTACGTCAGCAGAGCTTGGGTGTGGCAGCCTAAGTTCAGATTCCCTGTGCTTCCTCTCTCTAGGGAAACGTTGAAAGCTGTGCTCTGCAGGGATGTCACTTTTCTTAAAGGTAAAATCTTTAGTTTCCCCTATTTCCATAGGCTCACTATGGGTTTCCTTATCACATATCCCCCCCCCCTTAAGACATTACGGGCTGGCGGCATTTCACCCGCACAGTTCGTAATCCTCGATAGGGCATCAATATCTTGCTGCAATCTTCCTGCCACTTTGGAGAGATTGGCTATTGCTGTTCGTTCATGCCAAGGCCTAAGGACATTTATGTGGTAAACCTGCTGACGGCCCCTATCAGTCTCTACAGTGTAAGATACCAGACCCACCTGTTTGACCACTTTATATGGTCCTTTCCACTGAACCTCGAATTTTGGCGTGGCGCCTGCCACCATTACTATAACTTTCTCCCCTAGGGCTATTTGGTGTGGTTTTGTACCCTGATCATAATATTTCTTTTGGCGAATCTGACTGGCCTGTAAGTTTTCTTCGGCCACTTGGGAGGTCCTGTGCAACCACCCCCTCAAATCACGCAGAAAATGGGGTACTCCCGTTACTTCTATCTCGGGTTCGACCCATTGTTCCCGTAATATGTCTATTCTCCAGGACCAAGCAGGAAGTCAATCCTCACATATGGGTGTCATCGGCGCCGATGAAGCCCCAGCGGAGCATTTCCCCAGCTTTCTATGAAAGCCTTTGGGAATGCAGGCACGCATGTGTGGTTCCCTTCCCGCCTAGAGGTGCCTTCTTACCTCAGTCTCTTTTTTTCCGTGAAGCCCGTCGGACGTGTGTCCCGTTTTCCCGGTTAAAATTAGATTTTTTAGCGATTTTTTTGCTCTTTTTTCTACCGGTTTGACGCCGGTTCCTCTCCTGCCGGGTTCGATACACCAGTATCGAGCCCGATTCTTCTTTTTCAGTTTTTGCCCTTCGTGGCTGGCATTCGCGCCCTTTTTTCTCTTTTTCCCTGGAAGGCCGGTCCTTTGACCTCGCGGGGACTCTTTTTTCCCTGATGGCTTCCAGTGGTTTTAAGAAGTGTGATCGGTGTAAGAAACTAATGTCTCTCACCGACACACACGACTGCTGCCTTCGGTGCCTCGGCCCCGACCACGATTCTAAGTCGTGCGGGGCCTGTGGAAAAATGTCTTCCAAGGCACTACGAAGTTGCCAGCAGCAAAAGGAAAGGCTTTTCTCGGACTCAGCCTCCGGCTGGGCCCAGACCTCGTCTGAGGCCTCGACATCTCGGGATTCCGATCCCGAGCGCCGTCGAAGCTTCTCAGATAGGGGGTCCCCCGACCAGGAATGCAAGAGGAAGAAACGGCTTGCAAGGGCGTCATCGGAAGAGGTCCCTGGCTCCTTGAGGGCCAGGTCTAAGACCCCCGACCGTCGCCCCGGGCCTGTGGAACCGGAGAAGCCTGCCAAAGTTCCTCGTGTGGAGCCGGAGTCTGCTGGACACGTAAGCCCCGTAGTCCTTGTGGACTCTCCTCCCAGGGAGCTGACGTCAGGCCCAGCGCCGCCGGGGCCCGAGTAGGTGGCTGCTGCGTCTACCAAGCTGAGTCTCAGGATGATAGCCTTGGACAGCAGAATGTCTGCCTTCATGGAGCAGCAGCGGGCACTGATGGCCAGCCTGTCTGGCGCATCTGCCCCGTCAAAGTCGACCCCGGAGACCGAGCCGATACTCTAGTCCATTGTGGCTCGGAGTTGACCTTGGTCGCAGTCTCCCTCGACCTCCCGTTCGGGACCGAGAGCATCGACGCTGGTGCTTCCGGCGTCGGGGCGGGTGCTCCAGGGCCCCGTGGGGTCGGACCGCGACTCTTCCTCGGACGAGTCGGCTTGGGAGACGGAGGACGAGGAGTCCCCCGATACCTTTAAGACTCGGTGCGTCCCTTCGGACTCACCGCAGTCTGAGCCCCGTAGTAGGTCCCCTCCGGAGGACACCCGGTTCTCGGAGTTCGTCCGGGATATGGCCACTGCCTTGGCTATTCCGGCGGATCCCGAGGAAGTGTCTCGAGCTGAAGAGCTCGAAGCCCTACAGTATGACTCTCCTCCGAATGAGGCCTTTACTGTCCCGGTTCCTCCGATGCTGGAATGGCTCCTCTTCCGTATGTGGGAGGCACCAGCCTCGGCGCCAGTTCTTAGCAAGCGAGTCGATTCCATCTATCGACTCCCGAAGAGCCCTGGTTTTCAAAAGGCACAGCTACCACACCATTCCATGGTTGTGGAATCGGCCATGCATCGTCTGAAGAGTCAGAAGATGCACTCCGCTGTGCCTCCTGGTAGGGAGGCCCGAAACCTCGATGGCGTCGGTAGAAAGTGTTTTCAGGGCTCGATGCTTGCGGCATCTACTTGGGCATGTACTTGCGGGATCTGGCCAAGGAGTTGGCCGGATTCTCTGCTGGTCTCTCAGGTGAACCCTTGCAGAGATTTAAGTCCTTGTCCTCGGGGATTCGGGACTGCTCAAAGTTCATGTCCTGCGCCGCCTACGATGGCTTCGAGGCTTCGGCCCGAGTTGCGGCAGCCGGCATCGCGGCTCGACGCCAGGCATGGCTGCAGTCATCGGACCTCGAGCCATGGGTTCAGGACAAGTTGGTTGATGTCCCTTGCCGAGGTGAAAACCTTTTTTGGCAAGCCCATGACCGAGAAGGCCGCTCAGCTCGAGACCGAGCACCTCACACGGATGAGGCTGTCGAGGAAGACCTCTGCCCCTTCTCATAAAAAGAAGGGCTCGGGTAAAAGGTGGTTCTTCCAACATTCTTCCCTAGGCCTCATACTAGCCAGGCTGAAGCAGTCCTGCATACCCTGGACTGTAGGAGGGCCTTATCCTTCTACCTTGACCGTACGCAAGGACATAGAAGGGCTACTCAGCTCTTCGTTTCCTTTGACCCCAATAAGTCTTGGGCTTGGCTGTGTCCAAGCGTACCTTGTCCATCTGGGTGGCTGACTGTATCACCTGGGCTTACAAGGCGGCTGACCTTCCTTTGCAGGGTAGGGTCACGGCCCATCGTGTCAGGGCAATGGCTGCCTCAGTGGCTCATCTCTGCTCTGTGCCCTTGGTAGACATCTGCAGGGCTGCAACTTGGTCTTCAAGCCAGACTTTTGCGGCCCATTACTGCCTGGAGAGGGAGTCTCGTAGGGACAGTGCTTTTGGCCAGGCAGTACTCCGGAATCTTTTTGAGGTTTAGGCAACTCCTGCCCTCTGTTGGGCTACCGGTGGAGGTTGTGTCCTTGAAAAGCCTTTCTTTGCTGCTGAGACTAGAGGGAGTTCTCTTGTTCAGCCTGGGTTCCTCGGTAGCCCAGAGCTGGGGAGTCACCCATATGTGAGGACTGACTTCCTGCTTGGTCCTGGAGAAAGAGTAGTTACTCACCTGTAACAGGTGTTCTCCAGGAGCAGCAGGAATCAGTCCTCACAACCCTCCCTCCTCCCCTTGGAGTTGCAGTTGTACATAGTTTATTTTTTCATTTTTGTGTGCTGTTCTTAGCTGTCATTTGACTGAGGTAAGATGGCACCTTTAGGCGGGAAGGGAACCGCGCATGCGTGCTTGCATTCCCAAAGGCTTTCATAGAAAGCTGGGGAAATGCTCCGCTGGGGCTTCATCAGCTCCGATGACACCCATATGTGAGGACTGATTCCTGCTGCTCCTGGAGAACACCTGTTACAGGTGATTAACTACTCTAAATTCCCCGTGGGGCACGTCCATACATTAATTCATATGGGGATGCCCCTAAAGATGCCTGCGTCTGCTCTCGGCAAGCGTATAGCACAAAGGGGAGCATAACATCCCACTCGGACATGTTACCATCCAATCCTCGCCTCAGCATTTGCTTCAACGTTTGGACTGTGGGACTGTGGGTTATAGGCAGATGTCTTTATGTGTTGTCCTCCGAAAGCGTCCCACACTTGGGCCAAATACCTTGACATAAAGTTGGTGCCCAGGTCTGTCAGGACCTCCTGGGGAAATCCCACCTCACAAAATAGCTTTATTACCTCTAAGGCTATCGTTTTTGCAGAAATGTTCCATAAGGGAATGGCCCACGGGAACGTGGTGGCCTGATCCACTATCACTACCGTATACTGGTAGCCTCGGGGTGTCTTCACTAGAGGTCCCACTATATCCATTGCGATTTTTCGGATGGGTTCTGATATTAGTGCGTCAGGATCATGGGCACCCCCGGGTGTTTGGACATTGGTGACCCACTGACACGAAGGGCAGGATTCACAAAATTGGACTGTTTCCTTGAAAACCCCCGGCCAATAGAAACGGGCCAGAATTTGGTCTAAAGTCCCCTGTATTCCTTTATGACCTCCTACAGGGTGGTCATGGGCCAGCCTCAAGACCACCGTCTTAAAAGTAGTGGGTACTAGCTGCCTTCTGACCGTCCCTGCCTGGGGATCAAGACTCTCTCTGTACGGTACTCCCTTATCCAAAAGGAATCTTGGAAGGACATCCCTCCCAACCTGGGCATATTCAAACGCCCGTGTAAGCGCGGGATCCACTTGCTGCTCCTTGGGAAAGGATGGGAATTTTTCCATCAATTCAGCTGGGACCCAAGGTAACCCTTGTCCATTTTCCATCTCCGCTCTCCCTCGGGACCTATGCTGTCTTTCCCGCCGCTTCTCAGCTTTTCCCTTCTTACTCCCATTAGAAGGGGAAGTTATTAGGTCATCATGGGATGGAAGTTCACCCAGGGATTCATCTGGATTCTCATCCTTTTTATCTGGGGCTTCTGACTGGGATTGAGTAGACACTAGACCCACTTTTGGATGTAGGCCCTTCTCCAATCCTCTTTTGAACTGTGGCCAATCCCTACCTAACACTAGGTCATGGGGCAACTCGGGACTACAGCTACCAGGACTTCCCTCTGTATCCCTAACCCCTTTATTAACAGTTTATACATGGAATAAAGGGAGGATGCTCCGTGGATACATCTAATCCGTACCCTTCCCTCTGGTCGGCTCAGTCACAAAAAACTGCCAGCATGGTTTAAAGGTGAGGTCAGAGAGGCTGTTGCCAAAAAAGCATCTTTCATGAAATGGAAAAAAGAGCCAAACGACGAAACCTGGAAACAGCACAAGCACTGGCAAGTCAAATGCAAGGCATTGATAAGGCAGGCAAAGAGAGAATTTGAAAAGAAGTTTGCTGCGGAAGCAAAAACGCAAAATAAAGACCTTTTCAAGTACATTCGTAGCAAAAAACCTGTGAGAGAGTCAGTTGGTCCATTAGATGATAAAGGGGTTAAAGGAGCACTAAGAGGCGACAAGGCGATAGCGGAGAGACTGAATGAATTCTTTGCTTCGGTTTTTACTGAGGAAGATGTAGGGATGTTACCCATGACTGAAGTGGTATTTAAAGGTGCGGAAGAATTGAAGGAAATATCGATACATCGGGAAGATGTCTTACAACTATTACATAAACTGAAGAGTAGCAAATCACCTGGGCCGGATGGTATACATCCAAGGGTGTTGAAAGAACTGAAAGAACTGAAATATGAGATTGCAGAACTGCTATCAGTAATTTGTGAACTATTATTAAAATCATCTCTAATACCTGAAGACTGGAGGATCGCCAATGTAACACCAATTTTTAAAAAGGGTTCCAGGGGTGATCTGGGAAACTACAGACCGGTGAGCCTGACGTCAGTACCGGGAAAAATGGTAGAAACCATCATAAAGAATAAAATTACTCAGCATGTAGATAGTCACAACCTGATGGGAGACAGCCAACATGGCTTTAGACAAGGAAGATCTTGTCTTACTAATCTGTTATGTTTTTTTGAAGGAGTGAATAAACAGGTGGACAAAGGTGAGTCGGTTGATATTGTGTATCTGGACTTTCAGAAAGCCTTTGACAAGGTCCCTCATCAGAGACTTTTGGCAAAACTAAAGAGTCATGGGATAGGAGGCAGTGTACTATTGTGGATCAGGAACTGGTTAAAAGATAGAAAGCAGAGGGTAGGGCTAAATGGCCAATTTTCCCAATGAAGAAAGGTGAATAGTGGTGTACCCCAGGGATCTGTGCTGGGTCCGCTGCTTTTTGACATATTCATAATGACCTGGAAAATGGAATAACGAGTGAGGTTATCAAATTTGCAGATGACACAAAACTATTTAAAGTTGTTAAAACCCAAGAGGATTGTGAAAAATTGCAAGAGGATCTTGATAAATTGGAAGACTGGGCATCAAAATGGCAGATGAAATTTAATGTGGACAAGTGCAAGGTTATGCACCTAGGGAAGAACAACGCAAACTATGGTTACACGATGCAAGGTTCCACATTAGGAACCACCACCCAGGAAAAAGATTTAGGCGTCATTGTGGATACCATGTTAAAACCCTCGGCACAGTGTGCAGCGGCGGCCAAGAGAGCAAATAGAATGCTAGGTATGATAAGGAAAGGAATGGAAAATAAAACAAAAGATATTATAATGCCTCTGTATCATTCCATGGTGAGACCGCACCTTGAATATTGTGTGCAATTCTGGTCGCCGTATCTTAAAAAGGATATAGCGATTTTAGAAAAGGTACAGAGAAGAGCCACCAAAATGGTAAAGGGGATGGAAGGATACTCCTATGAAGAAAGGCTAAAAAGGTTAGGGCTCTTTAACCTGGAAAAGAGAAGGCTGAGGGGAGATATGATAGAAGTCTATAAATTAATGAACGGAGTGGAACGGGTAAACGTAGATCGATTGCTTACCTTTTCAGAATATAGAAAGACTAGGGGACATGCAATGAAGCTACAGGGTAAACTATTTAAGACTAATAAAAGAAAATATTTTTTCACTCAACGTGTAAACAAACTCTGGAATTTGTTACCGGAGGATGTAGTAAAGGCTGTTAGTGTAGCTGGGTTTAAAAAAGGTTTGGACAAGTTCCTGGAGGAAAGGTCCATAAACCATTATTAAGAAGTGACCGAAGATATCAATGCTTGACCCAGTACAAGCATTGTGGAACTTGTGTCTCTTGGGGAAACTGCTAGGTACATATGACCTAGATTGGCCACTTTTGGAAACAGAATACTGGGCTTGATGGACCTTGGTCTGACCCAGTATGGCATATCTTATGTTCTTATGTAATGCTGTTCGTGCTTTACATTCCTTTTGTATGTGTCCTACCTTTCTACATTGAAAACATTTTCTCTTTGCCCACTTGTTCTCTAGCATAGGCAGATAAGTTTTCATACATTTTACACTTTGCCTTGGGCTCCTTTCTGATTGTTCAAAACCAGCCTCTGCTGCCATTTTTAAAGCACCCCCTTTTGCTTGACCAGCCGCTCGGTCAGGAGGGTTGCTTCTCCTGTTGTTCGGCAGTTTTGTAAGATCAGAAAGGATTGAATTGCCTTAGGGATCACAGCCACAAATTGTTCTAACACAATTGTATCCATTACCATCTCGATGGTTTTACCTTCTGGAGCTAACCATTTCCAAGCTAGGCCTTTGACCCTTTGGCGCAGAGCCTTAGGTGTCTCACCGGCTCTTAATCTTGTAGCTCTCAAAATTCGATGGTAGACCATCAGAGTTAAACCTAAGCGATCACGGATAACCCTTTTTAGCTCTACATAGTCCGTAGCCAGTGCTGCAGGCATGACCCTGTAGGCTGCTAACGCCTCTCCTGTGAGAGATGTGGCTAACTGTACAGCCCACTGTTCCATTGGCCACCCTACAGTATGAGCAATTCTTTCAAAAGCTTCTAAGAAATCGTCAGTATCATCTTTTTCTGTAAGTTGTCACAAGGAAAAGGTTCCACATGTCTGTGGCCCTACCATACAGGCATTATGTGTCCTTCCTGGATCCAATAAAGTTGGTAATGCTCCAGCTGTTGCCTTCTGGTTAGCGAGCATCACCTCCATTAAATCCAGTACTGGCTTCTGTTGCGCCTGCAAAGCGGCTGCCGCCTGTTCCTGAACCTGTTGCGCCATTTCTTGCTGCTTTTGGAACTGGGATGCCATCCATTGCAGTATGTCTTTTGGATCCATCTTCTTATTTTCTGCAGGAGGAAAAAAAAAAAAACCACACCAAGTGCGGTACCACCACAAACTCTGCTAGTCCTTTTAATTGACTGCTTGCAGCTTCCACCCCTTTTACTTGTATCCAGGTATTCCCACGCCTAAATACTCGTTACCTGAGGATAGGCATTGACTCTGGCCTTAGAAAGGGTGTGGTTCACTGGCCTTTCGTCATTCTGGCCGACTCTGCCAGCGATTTTCCCTCTGCAGCACACAGTACAGCTCAGCAGTTTGGTGTGGAAATCCTTTGGGCGTATATCCTGAAGTGTTGTAAATCCTTATTCATGCGAAAATCCAAAAACTACGCCACTTGTCATGCCCCAGCCCTCCGCCTAGGGCTTAGAGGGATGGGGATGCCATTTACTTCCCTTGTAAGAGGTTGAACAGACTTTTTCTCCAGTGAAGGATGCTGGGAATTGTAGTTCTAGCCTTCTATGGGAAGTGTAATTATGAACCGAGAGTGTAGGCAAAAATGACAAGGTTTATTTCCCCACAATGCAAACAAAGTTCAAGCATGTTGTAATAGGATACTTTTCAGGTATTTGCTCCAGGACATTTACAAACTGGGCTATATGAACTTTCACAGATAAAGCAAAACAGAGCTTCTTCATTCGGCCAAAGTAAAAATAACTTCTTTTTACCTTTGTCTTGATTCAACAGTCAAATATAGAAGCAATAAGTATTCTTCTCTTACCAAGAGCAGGCTCCTACCTTCAGCTTAAGGCTAGGCTTCCTTACTCAGTTTTTCAGGAGACTTTTATCATCTCAGATATTCCTTAGCTAATAGACTTAACACTATCAGCTTTACACAGTGTACAGTCCATGAGTTCCTCGGGCTGCAAAGAATCTTGCTCAATGAGGTCCACCTGCATTTCCTCTAGCTCCGGCAATGCAGTGCCCTGCTCTGAAGCTTCAACGGACATTCCAGGGTAAACCCTCTCTGAAGAACCTTGCGTTTCTCTGGAGTACAGCTCTCCCCGGTAAGGATAAGTTATCTCTGAGGCTCTGGTCACTTCCCCTTGGCTGTGCTCACCATTCGCCCTCCAGCTTCTGGGAAACAGTCCCTATCTCACTTGCCTGAGTTCCTCTCTGGAGCTCTGCAGCGGTCTCTTGTTCCAGGCGGGGCTCTGTGAACTCTTAAGGTTTAAGGTTTAATTATTTGATAAAAACCGCCTTTCTGGGGTAATCAAAGCGGTGTACAGGTAATAAAATACATAAAAAATTCATAAAATACATAAATTATACAAAGCATAAAAAAACGTAATACATAAAAACTTCGGCCATGGCCAGAAAAGGAAAGGAAGTATACAATTTTGTAAAGGACAGAAGGGTAATATGCAGGGGGTACGGGACAGGATACAACAGGTAGGTAGGTACAATGAGAGCGGGCTCATACAAAAGGAGAGGGGATATTAAATGCCAGTGAAAAAAGATGGGTTTTAAGGTTTTGTTTAAAGACTGCAAATTGTGGTTCCAGGCGGAGGGAGGAGGGGAGAGAATTCCAGTGTGCAGGACCAGCGAACGCAGATAGACATGTGAGCTGGAGGTGAGCACGGGAGGGGGCGGAAAGGGCGAGATGATTGAGACGGAAAGAGCGGGGAGTGTAGCGAGGGGAATGGAAAGATAGAAGGTCAGACAAATAAGATGGGGTACCAGTGTGATAGGCTCTGTGAAGCAAAGTCAACAGTTTAAACTGAGAGTGGAATGGGACCGGCAACCAATGAAGATGGAAAAGTAAGGGAGTGACATGATCTCGAAGAGTGGAGTAAGTGATAAGACGTGCAGCAGTGTTTTGTATTCTTTGGAGCCTAGTCACCTGGGCTGAGTCCTCAGCTTCCTCCTCTGAACTCTCTGAATCCCTTCAACAGGAACTGGGGTTTGAAGCTTCTCCTGCTCACTCTCTCTGAGCACTCCTCTCCTGGTCTTTCTCCACCCAGGCTCTCTCCACTGCCTTCTCTTCTCCTCAGCTCTGGCTGTGGGTGTGGTCCTCCTTCCCTCTCAGCTCTAGCTGTGATTTATATCTCTGCCTCTCAGGCTGTGTCTCCCTCTCTCTAAACAGGTGCATGCAATCATCTTCCAAGCCTGCAACTACGTCAGCAGAGCTTGGGTGTGGCAGCCTAAGTTCAGATTCCCTGTGCTTGCTCTCTCTAGGGAAACGCTGAAACCTGTGCTCTGCAGGGATGTCACTTTTCGTAAAGGTACCCTTTCAGTGAAAATGTATTTCCTGACATTGCCTTTCAATTTACCCCCTTGCAGTTTCATGTTATGCCCTCTAGTTTTACAGCTTCCCAATGTTTGGAAGAGGTTTGTTTGTTCATTAATTCTCTTTATGTATTTAAAGGTCTGAGTCATCTCTCCCCTATCCCTCCTCTCCTCCAGAGTGTACATATTTAGGTCTTCAAGTCTCTTCTCATAAGGCTTCTGACGCAGGCTCCAAATCATTTTGGTCAACTTCCTCTGAACCGCTTCCAGTCTTTTTACATCCTTTATGAGATATGGTCTCCAAAACTTAACACAGTATTCCAAGTGATTACCATTAGATGATAGAGGGGTAAAAGGGGCAGTAAGAGGGGACAAGGCTATAGCGGAGAAACTGAATGAATTCTTTCCTTCGGTCTTTACTGAGGAAGATATAGGGGATGTTACCCATGACTGAAGTGGTGTTTAAAGGTGATACTGTGGAAGAAATGAAAGATGTATTACATCTATTTGATAAACAGAAGAGTAGCAAATCACCTGGACTGGATGGTATACATCCAAGGGTATTGAAAGAACTAAAATATGAGATTGCAGACCTGTTATTAGTAATCTGTGAACTATCATTAAAATCATCTGTAATGCTGAAAATTGGAGGATCGCCAATGTAACACTAATTTTTTTAAAGGGTTCCAGGGGTGATCCGGGAAACTATAGACCGGTGAGCCTGAGGTCATTACCGGGAAAAATGGTAGAAACCATCATAAAGAACAAAATTACTGAACATGTAGATAGTCATGGCTTTATGGGAGACAGCCAACATGGCTTTAGACAAGGAAGATCTTGTCTTACTAATCTGTTATGTTTTTTTGAAAGTGTGAATAAACAGGTAGACAAAGGTGAATCGGTTGATATAGTGTATCTGGACTTTCAGAAAGCCTTTGACAAGGTCCCTCATGAGACACTTTTGGCAAAACTAAAAAGTCATGGGATAGGAGGCAGTGTACCATTGTGGATCAGGAACTGGTTAAAAGATAGAAAGCAGAAGGTAGGGCTAAATGGCCAATTTTCCCAATGGAGACAGGTAAATAGTGGTGTACCCTAGGGATCTTTGCTGGGTCTGCTAATTTTTGACATATTCATAAATGACCCCGAAAAGGGAATAATGAGTGAAGTTATCAAATTTTCAGATGACACGAAACTAAAGTTGTTAAAACCCATGAGGATTGTGGAAAATTGTAAGAGGATCTTGATAAATTGGAAGACTGGGCATCCAAATGGCCGATGAAACTTAATGTGTACAAGTGCAAAGTTATGCACCTAGGAAAGAAAAACCCCAAACTATGGGTACACGATGCAAGGTTGCACATTAGGACCCACCACCCAGGAAAAGGATTTAGGTGTCATCGTGGATAACATGTTAAAATCCTCCGCGCAGTGTTCAGCGGCGGCAAAGAGAGCAAATAGAATGCTAGGTATCATAAGGAAAGGAATGGAAAATAAAACAAAGGATATTATAATTCCTCTGTATCGTTCTATGGTGCACCTTGAGTATTGTGTACAATTCTGGTTGCCGTATCTTAAAAAGGATATAGTGTTAGTAGGAAAGGTACAGAGAAGAGCCACCAAAATGGTAAAAGGGATGGAAGGGATACTCCTATGAAGAGAGGCTAAAAAAGTCGGAGCTCTTCAACCTGGAAAAGAGACGGCTGAGGGGAGATATGATAGAGGTCTATAAATTAATGAATGGAGTATTACGGGTAAACGTAGATGGATTGTTTACATCAGAATATAGAAAGACTAGGGGACATGCAATGAAGCTACAGGGTAAACTATTTAAGACTAATAAGAGAAAATATTTTTTTACTTAACGTGTAATCAAACTCTTAAATTTGTTACCGGAGGATGTAGTAAAAGCTGTTAGTGTAGCTAGGTTTAATAAAGGTTTGGACAAGTTCCTAGAGGAAAGGTCCATAAACCATTATTAAAAGGGACCTGGGATATCACTGCTTGACCCCAGTACAAGCATTGTGGAACCTGTGTCTTTTGGGGAAACTGCTAGGTACTTATGACCTAGATTGACCACTGTTGGAAATAGGATATTGGACTTGATGGACCTTGGTCTGACTCAGAATGGCATATCTTATGTTCTTATGAGGCCTCACCAGTGACTTATACAGTGGCCTCAGTGACTTATAGATTGGACCGAGGGAGAGCCTTAGATGTGGTGTATTTAGATTTCAGTAAAGCCTTTGACACTGTTCCTCACAGGTGACTTAGAAACAAACTGAGCACCCTAGGAATGGACCCTAAAGTTACTGTTTGGGTTAGAAATTGGTTGAGTGGGAGGCAACAAAGGGTGCAGGTAAATGGAGCTCACTCTGAGGAGAAGGACGTTACCAGTGGTGTGCCCCTGGGATCTGTCCTTGGTCCAATTCTTTTTAACATTTTTATTAGTGATATTGCGGAAGGGCTGTTGGGTAAGGTTTGCCTCTTTGCGGATGATATCAAAATTTGCAATGGAGTTGACACCCAGGATGAGTAGATAACATGAGGAGTGACCTTGCTAAGCTTGAATAATGGTCTAGAATTTAGCAGCTGAGATTTAATGCTAAAAAATGCATTGTCATCCATTTGGGCTGCAAAAATCCAGTGTAGGGTGTGAAGTACTTCTGTCCACAAAAGAAGTGCGGGACCTGGGCTTGATTGTGCCTGATGATTTTAAAGTAGCTAAACAGGTAGAAAAGGCAATGGCGAAAGCTAGAAGGATGCTTGGGTGCATATGAATATAGTTCTACAAGTTTTATGTAAATGAACTTACATTTCCATGCATTTCATACCTTGTTCTTTGTACACTGCGCTTGATCTTTGGAAAGCACAGTATAAAAATGTTTATTAAATTAATAAAAATAAATATGGAGAGGAATGGCCAGCAGAAAATGCATTGTTACTCACCTGTTGCAGGTGATTTCTGGGAACAGCAGGAATTTAGTCTTCATATATGGGTGACGTCAATACCGACGGAACCCGCGCGGGAACGCGCCCCAGTGTCCAATAGGTAAGCTTTTGGGAGCATCCAACTGCGCCTGGGTAGCTGCCTTCCCACCTTTCCAGCTCTCCCTCCTCAGTTGTAGTTGTAGCTGAGATAAAAAGAGTGAAAGAGAAAAAAGAGAAACCCTACAACTGCTAGGGGAGGAGAGTGGATTGTGAAGACTAAATTCCTGCTGTTCCCAGAGATCACCTGTTACAGGCGAATAACTACGCTATCTCCAGGAACAAGCAGGAATATAGTCTTCACATATGGGACTCCCTAGCTAGAAGATGCCAGTGAGATTACGTCAGAATCGGCTGTGGTTTGTCACAGGTATGCCTAAAGAGGTCATATATCCTCCATGGATGTCTGGTATCGAAATCTGGGACAGAGGGTAAGAGTTGCTCTAAGTCTGAAAGAGATGCTGGAGAACAGCCTGGCCAAATATGGCAAGCTGGCGGGAGTCCTTGTCCAGACAATAGTGAGCCACAAAGGTATGGACCGAAGACCAAGTTGCTGCTTTGCAGATCTCGTCAGTAGCTACGGATCGTAGATTTGCCATCGAGGTAGCCATGGCTCAAACATTATGGGCAGTGAAATGACCATTGATGGAGAGTCCTGCCTTCTCATAAGCAAAGGTGATGCAGTCTGCTATCCACTTGGAAAGAGTATGTTTGAAGACTGGTAACCTAAGATGACTAGAGTCAAAGGAGATGAACACCTGAGAAGCTTTTCGGTGCTCTCGAGTCATCTGAAGATATAAAGCTAAGGTATGTTTACAATCCATAGTGTGGAGGGTTACTTCTACCCTAGATGAGTGTGATCTAGGGAAAAACACAGGGAGGTAGAGCAACTGGTTCAAATGGAAGGGTGAGACCACCTTCGGCATGAAGGGAGGATGAATCCTAAGGGACTACCTTATCATGGTGGAACCGTGTGTAAGGTGGGTCAGCCACTAAGGCCTGGAGCTCACTAATGCATCTTGCTGAAGTGAGGGCAATGAGGAAGATGACCTTCCATGTGAGAAACTTAAGTGATGTAATGGCTAAAGGTTCAAAGGTTGGCTTGAGAAACTGTCCTAGAACAACATTGAGGTCCCATTCCACTGGTGGTGGCTTAATGGGAGGTTTTGTTAATAGAAGATTCCTCATGAAGCGTGCTACGAGTGGCTGAGAGGAGATGGGTTGGCCATCTAAGGGCACGTGAGAGGCCGCAGTTGCACTTAGGTGTACTCTTACCAAATTGGTTTTGAGTCCAGAAGAAGATAGGTGGAGGAAATACTCAAGCAGTGCCTCCACCGGAGCTGAGAAGGGATTAAGATTCTTCTGAGAACACCAGAAAGAAATCCTATGCCACTTGAAAGCGTAGGACCGCTTGGTGGATGGCTTTCTTGAAGCTAAGAGGATGTCCTTAACCTCCTGGGGAAGGTTAATACCTTGAAAGGCTATGCCTTCTGCACCATGCTGTGAGATGGAGAGACTGTGGATTGGGACTGAACAGCGTCCCCTGAGAGAGGAGATCTGGCGCTGACCCCAGATCTATGGGTTGAGCTTGAGACAGACATAGAAGGAGAGAGTACCATGGTTGATATGGCCAGCATTGGACTATGAGTATTATGAAGCCCCTGTCTATCTGGAGTTTGAAAAGAGTCTTGGGAATTAGGGGAATGGGAGGGAAGGCATATAGGAAACCATGTCCCCAGTGGAGGTGAAAAGCATCCTCCTGTTTCTTTCCGGCGCAGGAGTCCTGGTACAGAAGCAAGGGAACTCGGCATTCTGAGGACTTGCAAACAGGTCTATCTGTGGAGTCCCCCAGATCTGAAAAATGTACATGACTGTGTCTACATGAAGAGACTATTCGTGGGGGAGAAGGATTCAACTTAGTCTGTTCGCTAAAACATTGTGCTTGCCCGGGAGATATACCACTTGGAGGTGTATGCGATGATGTATGGCAAAGGACTAGAGATGTAGAGCCTCGCTGCAGAGGGTTCAAGAACCTGTTCTGCCTTGCTTGTTCATGTAGAACATGGCTACTGGATTGTCAGTTTGGACTAGGACTCTGCGGCAACGTAGATGTTTCTCTTTATTGGAGTGCTTGATATACCTCCCAAGCTGGCGCATTGGAGCAGTGTACAATCATTTATTTATTTTATTTATTTTTATTTTATTTATTTATCTATTTCTTCTATACCGCCCCTTCCAGAGATCAGGGGCGGTTTACATGGAACAAGTAAACAAATTTGTATACTAATGTATACATTACATGGAACAGAGATTTTTTAACTTTATACAGATAATAGTTATTAACAGAGATTTATAACATTGTAACTTTATACAAATAACTGTGCATTAATTGTCAAAACTATTTACATTTTATATACATTAATAAGTTTCTGTAGCGTAGTGTTGATCAGAGTTTTTCTACCTTTTTATAGGTAGTCAGAGTTTTCTACCTTTCATATGTGTGTGTGTGGAGGAATTTATTTCCTTTTTTCATCTCTTGGGAGTGTTTTGGGGTGTATGGTGGGAGTATGTGGTGGGTGTATGTGTGGGTAGTTGAGTGTGGTTTTAGGGCTTTGTGTTTGAGTGTTTGGGGATGGTGTGTGGTTGGACTTGGGGGTATGGGATTTCATAGTGTTCGGAGAAAAGGTATGTCTTAAGTTCCTTTCTAAATTGGGTGAGGTCTTTTATGATCCGAAGGTTTATTGGGAGATTATTCCAGAGCATGGGGGCAGTGAATGAGAAGGCTCTGGTGCTGGTGGATTTTTTAGTTTTTTTGAATGAATTTGGTATTTCAAGTGAGTGTGTTGCGTTTAGTCTGCGAGTTCTTGATTCTGATGGGGCATGTAATAGCATGGATAGATATGATGGGGCGATGTTGTTCAGGAGCTTGAATGTGATTAGGAGGATTTTATATCTGATTCTGCTGTTTATAGGGAGCCAATGCAGTTCCAGCATTATTGGGGTTACATGATCTACTAGGCGGGCTTTTGTGACTACTTTGGCACAGATGTTCTGGGCTCTTTGAAGTAGGTATGTACTTTTTTGTGGTAGGCCAATTAAGTGACTATTACAATAGTCGAAGTGTGGGGTGATGAGTGTGTTAACAACTGATCTAAAGTCATGGGTGTCAAGAAGGGGTCTTAGGTGTTGTATGGTTTTGAGTTTGTAGAATATGGTTTTTACCGTCTGTTTTATATGTGGTAGCATGGTGAGTGTATGGTCTATTATTACCCCTAGGTATTTTACCTCTTTTTTGACGGGTATAGTTGTATTTATGATTGAGATTGATGTTGGATAGGTGTCCTCAGTCACGGGTGATCTTGTTACGAACATTGCCTCAGTTTTTTTGAGGTTGATGCTAAGGTAGTTAGATTCCATCCAGGAGGTGGTCTCCGCCATGCATTTTGATAGGGCATCGTAGGTAGGATTTTTAATGGATATGGGGAGAGCAAGCATGATGTCATCAGCATAGATGAAGTGACTAATTTTGTGTTTTCTGAATATTTTTGTAATGGGTTGGAGGTACAGGTTGAAAAGGAGGGCAGAAAGGGCGGATCCCTGGGGTATTCCTTGTCCTTGGGGGAAGGTTTCTGACACTTCCTGGTCTATTTGAACACGTATTAGTCTGTTTGTGATGTAAGACTTAAACCAATTGAGTACTGTCCCACCTATTCCTAGATTTTCTAATCTATTGATCAAAGTAATGTGGTTGATGTTGTCAAAGGCGGCAGAGATGTCTATGAAGAGGAGTAGGAAGCCTTGACTGCTATCATCTGTGCCTTTGATGAGGAAGTCTATCAGTGTAGTTAGAAGGGTTTCTACACCGTGGTAGGGGCGGAAGCCAAACTGGTGAGAGTCTAAGGGTTTGTGTTCATCGATATGGTCTTGCAATTGTAATTGGATGTTTTTTTCTATTATTTTAGCTATAAATGGAATGCTGGCTATCGGTCGGTAAGAGTTTGGGTCTTTTGGGTCAAGTTTATTGTTTTTTATTATTGGTCGAAGCGTTGTGAGTTTTAGGGCGTTGGGCATGATGCCCTGAACAAGGGATTGGTTCACCATTTGTTGGATGTTTTCAGCGAGTTCTTCTTTTGTGCATTTGATCCATGACACAGGACATGGGTCAAGTGGAGAAGTTGTGGTGTTGATAAGTGTTATGATCCTAAGAAGGTGTTTTTGATCTATCGTGTTGAAGGAGGTCCATGTGTTATTAGATTCAGTGTTTGTAGGTAGTGTCATTGGTATGGTGTTGGATTTGCACTTTAGTTTTTCTGCAAAGTGGGTTGCTAAGGTCTGTATGCTTATAGCCGACTGTTTTGGCTCTTGGTTTTTAGCTTTTGTCAAAGTTTTTACGATTGCGAATAGTTCTCTGGGGCGGTTGATAGCCATGTTTATTACTTTGGAGTGGTAATCCTTTTTTGACTTGTTAATTGCATTTTTGTAATTGTTGAGGGTGGTCATATATTGGGATTTGTTTTCGTCAGATTTAGTTTTCCTCCATTTCTTTTCTTGTTTCCTCAATTGTTTTTTTATATTTGCTAGTTCTCTCGTGAACCATTTTTCTGTCTTTTTTACTTGTTTATGTATGGTATGTGTGGGGGTAGCTGCTTTCTGGACTGTTTGATTCCAGTGGTTTACAGCGGATTCGATGTCTGGGAGGTTTGTGTTGAGTATGGGTAATACTTTGTCAAGGAAATTAGCTTTGTCAAAGTGTGTAAAACGTGATATGTGGGGTGATGAGTTTGTTGTGTTTAGTGTTGCTTGAGCTGGGAGGTGGAGTGTGATAAGGTAGTGATCAGACCATGGTACCTCTGTTATTGTTGGAGGGGTATGTTGGTGTTGGTTATTAAGAAGGGAGGAGGGAAGGAAGATGAGATCTAAGGTGTTGCCTTTTATGTGGGTGGGAGCATGTATTATCTGAGTGTAACCCATTTGGGTCATAGCATCCATGAAATTGTCTGATTGAGAGTTATTCAGGGAAGGGAGATTCAAATCACCTAGGATTATGAGAGGTTTGTTTGGTGATGCTGTGCATGTAAGTTCTAAGATGGAGGAGAGGTTTTTTTGATCAGTTGAAGGGGGTCTATATATGAGAGTAAGTGCAAGGGTTCTATTTAAAACAAAGGAGGAAAGGAACACCATTATTCAGACAGAAAAGCAATAGATTAGAGAAAGGCAGAAAATTAAAGAGATAGATGCAACAAACATATGTGGGGGGAAGGGGAAGAGGGATTAGCCGAAGGGGGGGGGGGGCCTAGGGGTCGGGGAGAGGGGAGAGGGGAGGTCAAATGCATGATGAAAAAGGTGGGTTTTGAGCATTGCCTTGAAACGGGGAAATGATACCTCTGTGCATAGGGCTTGTGGGCATGAATTCCAAAGTGCGGGGCCTAGGAACACTTTGAGAGCACTGAGAATAGCTCTGAGCTCCAGCAGATTTATGTGGAGTTGTGACTCCTGATGAGTCCTTGAGTTGTGAGAGACCCAAGATGGGCTCCCCAGCCCAGCCTGGATTCGTCAGTCGTCAGGGTATATTGATGTGCAGGCATCTGAAAAGGTGACCCTACAAGGAGATTTTCTGGGGATCGCCACCACTGGAGAGACGAGACCAGAAGGGTAGAGACTTTTATCTTGTCCTCAGGTGACCTGATGCCTGAGGCCATTGGGATGCCAGTGTCCATTGGGCTGTGTGCATGTATAAACAGGCATATGGAACTACATGCACCGTTGATGCCATATGACCCAGAAGTTGTAGCATTTCTCGAGCAGTCAGATTTATTTATTTTATTTTATTTATGCTTTTCTTCTATACCGCTTTTTCCCAAGATCAAATGCGGTTTACAGTTAACATATAATGAACAGGGTTTTACATAGAACAGTGTTTTGTTTTGTTTTTCTTTCAAACTATGTACAATTAACTTTTCATGAACAATGAACAATAACATGGAACATATAGTTATACAATTTTACAATTAGCATTGACTAGTAATGCTGTAACTATTTACATTAATCATTATTAAACGTAGTTTTTTAGAGTTGCATTATTCCTAAGTGTGTTGGGGTTTGTGGCTTTTTGATCTGTGGTTAAGGGGGTTTGTTGTGAAGGTGTAGTGTGCGGGTTGGGGGGGATTCATTAAGATTTATAAAGTGTTCTTTATACAGATATGTTTTTAGTTCTTTCCGGAATGTCAGGAGATCTTTTATTTTGCGGAGGCTTAGTGGGAGTTTATTCCATAGGGTGGGGGCTGCATATGAGAAGGCTCTCGAGCTTGTGGTTTTTTTTGTTTTTCGAATGGATTTTTTTATGTCTAGTGAGTGGGTTGCGTTTTGTCTGCGGGTTCTATGTTCTTTTGGAGCATGTATTAGAGTGGTTAGATGTGAGGGTGAGATGCCGTTGATAAGTTTAAATGTGGTTAAGAGTATTTTGTACGATATTCTACTATTTATGGGAAGCCAGTGTAGTTCGGCGAGGATGGGAGTTATGTGGTCAGTGAGGCGGGCTTTTGCTGTTACTCGAGCACAGATATTTTGAGCTCGTTGGAGTAAATTGGTATTTGTGAGAGGGAGGCCGATAAGTAGACTATTACAATAGTCAAAGTGTGGAGTGATGAGTGTGCTGATAACAGATCTGAAGTCATGCGTGTCCAGTATTGGTCGTAGGTGTTGGATGGTCTTAAGTTTATAGAATATGGTTTTCACTGTTTGTTTTATGTGAGGGAGCATACTAAGTGTGTGATCTATTATGATGCCTAGGTATTTTACTTCTTTTTTGATTGGGATTATTGTGTTGTTAATTGTTATAGTTTCAGGGAGAGTAGTATCTGGTTTTCTTGTTACGAACATTGCTTCTGTTTTCTTTAGGTTGATGCTGAGGTTATTATTTTCTAGCCAAGTATTTGCTTCACTGATGCAGTCTAGTAAGTTCTGGTAGGTGGGATTGTTTGTGTTTATTGGTAGAGTGAGCATGATATCATCTGCGTATATGTAGTGGTTGACTTTATATTTTTTAAATATATTTGTGATGGGTTGGAGATACAAGTTGAAAAGGAGGGCTGATAGTGCCGAGCCCTGTGGAATACCTTGTCCTTGTGTGAAGGGTTCTGAAGTGTCTTGGCCTAATTTAACGCGTATCGATCGGTTTGTGATGTATGATATAAACCATTGTAGAATTGTTCCTCCTATTCCTAGGCTTAGGAGTCTGTTAATGAGTGTGTTGTGGTGGACATTGTCAAAGGCGCCAGCTATATCAATGAATATGAGGATGTAACCTTGGTTGTATGTGTCAGTGCCTTTGATGAGGTCATCCATGAGTGTTATTAGCAAGGTTTCGACTCCGTGTGATGGGCGGAAGCCGAATTGGTGTGAGTCAAGTGGTGCATGCGTGTCGATAAAATCTTGTAGTTGAAGCTGTATGATTTTTTCTATTACTTTGGCAATAAACGGTATGCTGGCTATGGGTCTGTATGAGTTTGGGTCTGTGGGATTGAGTTTATTATTTTTTATTATAGGGCGTAAGGATGTAAGTTTTAGGGCATCTGGCATGATGCCCTGAGATAGTGATTGGTTTACTATATTTTGTATATGGATATCCAATTCAGTTTTGGTGTTTTTTATCCATGATACTGGGCATGGATCCAGGGGGGAGGTAGTGGTGTTGATCATTGATATGACATTGAGGAGGTGTTTTTGATCAATGTCTTGAAAGGTTATCCATTTATTGATTAGTTTTAAGTCCGTAGGTATTGTTATGATTGTGCTAGATGATTTATTTTTTAATTTGTTAGCAAAATGAGTTGCAAGAGTTTGTGCGCTTATCGTTGATTGATCAGGTTCTGGAATTTGGGTTCTTGTTAGTGTTTTTATAATTGCAAATAATTCTCTCGGTCGGTTGAGTGCCTTATTTATTACTTTTGTGTGGTATTCTCTTTTCGATCTGTTAATAGTGTCTTTGTATTTGTTGAGAAGACTCAGGTATAGGGCTTTATTATCACTTGTTTTAGATTTCCTCCACCGTTTTTCTTGTTTTCTTAGTTGTTTTTTTATGTTAGAGAGGTCTTTATTAAACCATTTTTCTGACTTTTTTTTTGTGAATTGTTTTTGAGGAACTTGGGTGGGAGTTGCTGCTTCTTTTATTGTTGAGTTCCATTGGTCTATTATGGTGTTGACTTCCGTTGTGTTATTTATAAGGTTGGGTAGTACAGTGTCTAGGAAAGTGTCTTTGTTGAAGTGTGTAAAGCGGGATTTATAAGGTGTTGGAGTAGTTTCAGTGTTGGTGAGTGATAGTGAAAGTAAATTGAAGGTTATTAAGTAGTGATCTGACCATGGCACTTCCGTAATAAGAGGTGAGGATTGTAGTTGGTGTTTATTAAATGGGGTGGGAATGAATACAAGGTCTAGGGCGTTACCTTTTGTGTGTGTAGGTGTCTGTATGATTTGGTTGTAACCCATTTCTTTCATGGAATCTATAAAATTGGTTGTATGTTGTGGGTTGAGTGATGGAAGGTTCAGATCGCCTAGTATGATAAGTGGTTTTCTCTGTGTAGCTGTACATGCAAGTTTTAGGATGGGGGTGAGATTTTTGTGGTCAGCTGAGGGGGGCCTGTAGATGAGGGACAGTGCAAGGGTTTTGTTTTCTATATTTATGATGTCCATACCATCTATATTATTTATATTTGTTAGTGAGTATTTGAGCTCTTTTTTGGTGATGATAAGGGCTCCGCCTCCCCTTTTTGCTTCTCGGTGGCAGTTGAAAAGATCATATTGATGTGTGTTAAGTTGGTTTAGGAGGATTGTGTCTGTGGGTGAGAGCCAAGTCTCTGTGATGAGAAGGATATCGGGTTTTTTATCAGTGATTATGTCATTAATTATTGGTATTTTATTTCGTATGGATCTTGCATTTATGAGGATGAATTTTCTGATGGTGTTTGTTTCGGGGGATCTGTTTGTCTTGTTGAAGATTTATTTGTATTAGTCTTGAATGTCTGGGAGGGTTGGGACGGTGTGTTTGGTTGAGTGTGTATGAGTATGGTTGTGGTATGTTTTTGTATGAGTTGTGAATGATGGGGATGGTGTTATATGCTGTAGGATTTGGTTTGTGAGCATAGATGTTGTGGGTTAGGTGAATGGTTAGTGTGATGATAAGAAGATAGGATTGGTACTTTGTGAGATCCATGTTTTTTCTGGAATGTGTTGCGTTATGTGAAAATAGTAAAAGATCATACAATGGCTATGAATGAAATTACTGAGAGCAGAAAAATAGATGTAAGGCTACTGACAACAGTGATTATAGTGCAATAATTGCTAGATACTGAAAGCAGTTGCCAGCGATGTAGAAATCGCTAGATACTGACTACAGTAAGAAGCTGGGAGGTAACTAGAACCGTAGTGGTTGGGAGATTGTTACTATGAACAGTAATAGAACGTGTTAAGGCTGCTGATATTAACAACTAAATATGTATTGGAGCAGTAAGGCAATTCAAGGGGCGGACCGGTGGGATGGGCTACCTAAGGTGGGCCCATGAGGGCTCACCTTTCGTAGCTCTAGAGAGAGCACTTCCGTATACTCGGCTCCGCCCGGAGGACGTCATGCCTGAGATGCTAACTGATTGAGATGAGCACAGCGGAGTTGGGGCAGAAATGCTCTTGACTGCTGAGTATTTAGGAGGGCCCCCATGAACTCTAGAGTTTGAGAGGGGACGAGTTGGGACTTTGGAAGATTTATGACAAATCCCAAGTGTTGTAACACCTGCATGGTGCGTGAGAAGGACAGACTGTCCTCTTGAGAGGTGCTTGCTCTTATGAGCCAGTCTTCTAAGTAAGGGAAGACAAATATCTCTAGAGTCCTTAGAAATGCGGCTACTACCACCATGCATTTTGTGAAGACTCTTGGGGCAGAGGCGAGGCCAAAAGGCAGGACTCTGTATTGATAGTGTCTTCCCTGAAACATGAAATGCAGGAATGTTCTGTTAAGAATATGAGTATACGTTTCCTTTAGATCTAGAGAACAGAGCCAGTCCTGACTCTGGAGATAGGGAAGAAGGGTTCCCAGGGGAGACCATCTTGAATTTCTCCCATAAGAGATACTTGTTTAGGTCCCTGAGGTCTAGAATGGGCCTGCATCCCCATGTTTTCTTTGGAATAAGAAAGCGGGAAGAATAGAAGCCCATTCCCTGCTGAAATGTTGGAACCTCCTCTATTGCGCCCTGCAGTAGAAGGGAGGTGACCTCTTGTAGTAACAGAGCAGTGAGAGAGGCTGAGAATTGAACTCGCTTGGTGAAGTTGGGGGGTGGGGAGTAGGCTTCGTAGATGAAGTCTGGATCTCTCCTGTACTATTGTTAATGTCCACTGCTCCGAGGTGATAAGATGCCATCTGTGGGCATAATGGCAGAGTCTGTCGGGAATGTGGATGGGGTCAGGATTCTCAAGAGGCAGGACAGCTGTGTTCTCTAGAAAGGTGTCAAAAATCCGGAGTCTGCTGAGTTGGCTGAGATTTGTGAGTCTGAGCCTTCTTTTGCTGCTTTGGAGGTTATTGTCCCTTCTGAGGAGTATGATGCTGACATTGAACAGCAGGAGTATAACAAGGATAATACTTCTTTTTATTGAAGAAGGCTTTCTTTGCTGCTTTCTTCATAGCTGGGTTGGCAGTAGATCTAGAGAGCCTATTTAGGGTAGTGTTCTCAGACTCCAATTGAGAGGCCTTGTCTTGCTAGTCCTTGCCAAAAAGGTTTTCACCAGTGCAAGGGATATTACCCAGCTTATCTTGAACCCATTGTTCAAGATCCAATGCTTGGAGCCAAGCAATCCTGCGTGCACCGATGCAAATGGAAGAAGTTCTGCTGATGCACTCAGAGCAATCAAAAGTTGCTCTATTAACAAATTTTGAGACATTCTGAGCATGCTTTACAAGGGTGAGATAATCTACCCTCATATCATTGGGAAGAAGAGGAGCCATTAACTCCACGTCTTTAGTCATCTCTTTCAGGAACATACCCATATAGAATATGTAGGAACTAATTCTGGCTGATAGCATGGAGGCTTGAATGCAGCATCGACCAAAAGCATTGAGGGTTTTCGATTCTGTACCCAGAGGGTTTGAGGAATGTTTCACGCTCTTGATTCGATGAATTGCCTATTCCACTACCATGGAATGGTGTGGCAATTGTGTCTTTTGAAAACCAGGACACTCTGGAACCTGGTACATGGTATCGAGCCGGCGAGTATGGGGAGAAATAGTCAGAGGTGTCTCCCACATATGAAGCATGAGGTCGTGAAGTATCCAATGGATAGAGAGCATAGCCACCGCTTTTGGTGCTGTCAGGTAATGAAGAATTTCCAATTCTTCGGCCATAGGCTCTTTTTCCGATGTTACTGTTATGGACAGGCCCCTAGCAACATCGCTGTCATTGCCAAAAAAGCATTTTTCAGGAAATAGATAAAAGAGCCAAATGATGAAAATTGGAAACAGCACAAGAACTGGCAAGTTAAATGCAAGGCATTGATAAGGCAGGCAAAGAGACAATTTGAGAAGAACGAAAGAAAGTACCTCTTAATATTATCTAAGACGTGAACCTCAAAAATATGAAAAACAGGAATTTTCTGTGGTGACAGGATTTGCTTCTAGTCGGCTCCGCAGAAAATGAAGAACTGAGGAGGGAGAGCTAGAAAGGTGGGAAGGCAGCTACACAGGTGCAGGGGGATGCTCCCAAAAGCTTTCTTATTGGACACTGGAGAACGTTCCCGTGTGGGTTCTGTCGGTACCGACATCACTCATATGTGAAGACTACATTCTTGCTTGTTCCTAGAGATAAGGAAGTGGTAGTGCCTCTGTATAAGTCTTTGGTGCAACCTTATTTGGAGTATTGTGTGAAATTCTGGAGACCACACCTTCAAAAGGATATAATCTGGTTGGAGTCGGTGCAGAGGGTGGCAAATAAAATAGTTAGTGGACAGACTTAAGGATCTTAATATGTATACTTTAGAGGAAAGTCTGGATAGAGGAGATATGATAGAGACTTTTAAATACCTTCGTGGCATAAATGCATAGGAGAAGAGCCTCTTTCGATTTTCCTAGACATCTCTGCCGCCTTCGACTCGGTGAGTCACGACATACTTCTACAGCGCTTGAAAGAAAAGGGAATCCAAAATACAGCTCTAAAATGGTGTGAATCCTACCTATCCAATAGATGGCAACAAGTCAAGGCTGGCCACTCATCCTCCGAACCTTTTCTGCAAACACAGGGAGTCCCCCAAGGATCGTCCCTATCATCACTGATGTTCAACATTTATATGCAGCCGATATGTGACTTAATCCGATCCTTCAATGTAAAATGCCTTGCATATGCTGATGACATCCTCCTTTACATGCCGTTCTCGATAGACCAACCAGTGCTCTCCCCAATAATTAATTGCTTCAAAGCAGTAACCGATTGGCTATTATCACAAAACTTACGGATCAATCACGGCAAGACAGATGTCCTATTTGTCACAAGGAACCTCAAATTTACACCTCCCTCATCACTACATATCAACAACATAGAATTGAAGTCCAAATCCACAATCCGCTACCTCGGCATCACCTTGGATCAGCACCTGAACATGACAATGCATATAAAAAACATTACAAAGGCAATATACCATAAGATCAGAACTCTACGACACCTCCGACACCTACTGGACTTCTCAGATTACCGAACAACCTTCCAGGCACTAGTCCTTCCTCATGTCGATTTCGCGAACATTATCCTTCATGGCCTCCCTCAATCGACCTTAAACCCGCTCCGCTTAGCCTTGAATGCAGCCGCAAGAGTCCTCTCCGGATCCTCAAGATCCGACCACATAACGCCCATCATGAAGGGTTTGCATTGGCTTCCTCTAAATGCCAGACTGCAATACAAATCACTGGTCCTCACGTTCAAAGCCATAAATAACCACCCCCCTACGCCAATAAGCAAGCTAATCCATGGCACCCCAGAAAATAGAAGCAGAAGATCAACTGCACAGAACACACTAGCAGTCCCCAAGCTCATGACTAAGTGCACAAAGGCTACCTCCAACAGAGCCTTCTCCTTATTTGCCCCTTTAAGCTGGAATGCACTCCCCCATGAAATCCGTGGAATAAAGAGCCTCATCCTATTTAGAAAAGCCTTAAAACTCCACCTGTTCACAAAATGTTACTCTGGAACCTCCAACGATAGAAGCACAACCAGCAACCCACAAACTTTCCCTACACACCAATCACCCCCGCATGTCAACTCCACAGACAACATGTAGTCCCCCTAACCTTACCAACCTTCAAGAAACCAATGCAACACCCTCCCACTTCAGAGTACTGTACATAGTTGTAGTTAATCTGTATTTAGTTTCCCCGGTTTCGCTCCCATGTTCAATTCCCTGTTCTGTGTAAACTCAATGTTGTTTGTATACATTGCAGTATTCTTGTTCGATGTACACCGCGCTGATTTTAATAGCGCGGTATAGAAGAAATGTTAAATAAATAAATAAATAAAAGCAAGTTCTGCTACGAGGGGACAAAAGATAAGGGTGAAAGGGAATAGACTCAGGAGTAATATGCGGAAATATTTCTTTACAGAAAGAGTGGTAGATGTATGGAATAGTCTCCGAATGGAGCTGGTAGAGATGAGGACAGTATCTAAATTCAAAAAAGCATGGTACAAACACAGAGGATCTCAAAAGGAAAAAAGGGGCCTATTGTAATAGTTGATATGGAAGGGCAGACTAGATAGGCCATGTGGTCTTTTTCTGCCATCATGTTTCTATGTAACATGCAAGTCATGTTTATGTATTCTCCTTCCTTGATCATAAGAACATAAGATATGCCATACTGGGTCAGACCAAGGTCCATCAAGCCCAGTATTCTGTTTCCAACAGTGGCCAATCTAGGTCTCCCACCCCATGTAACACCGCTTTGACCCGGTGAATAGCGGTATATAAATATAGCTAAATAAATAAATAAATATGTACCTAGCAGTTTCCCCAAGAGACACAAGTTCCACAATGCTTGTACTGGGTCAAGCATTGATATCTTTGGTTACTTCTTAATAATGGCTTATGGACCTTTCCTCCAGGAACTTGTCCAAACCTTTTTTAAACCCAGCTACACTAACAGCCTTTACTACATCCTCCGGCAACAAATTCCAGAGTTTGATTACACGTTGAGTGAAAAAATATTTTCTTTTATTAGTCTTAAATAGTTTACCCTGTAGCTTCATTGCATGTCCCCTAGTCTTTCTATATTCTGATAACGTAAACAATCGATCTACGTTTACCCGTTCCACTCCATTCATTAATTTATAGACTTCTATCATATCTCCCCTCAGCCATCTCTTTTCCAGGTTAAAGAGCCCTAACCTTTTTAGCCTTTCTTCATAGGAGTATCCTTCCATCCCCTTTACCATTTTGGTGGCTCTTCTCTGAACCTTTTCTAAAATCGCTATATCCTTTTTAAGATACGGCGACCAGAATTGCACACAATATTCAAGGTGCGGTCTCACCATGGAACGATATAGAGGCATATCTTTTGTTTTATTTTCCATTCCTTTCCTTATCATACCTAGCATTCTATTTGCTCTCTTGGCCGCCGCTGCACACTGGGCCGAGGGTTTTAACATGGTATCCACAATGACGCCTAAATCTTTTTCCTGGGTGGTGGTTCCTAATGTGGAACCTTGCATCGTGTAACCATAGTTTGGGTTGTTCTTCCCTAGGTGCATAACCTTGCACTTGTCCACATTAAATTTCATCTGCCATTTTGATGCCCAGTCTTCCAATTTATGGAAACTGCATTTGAAAGGTTGGCAGCAGATGCAGTGTTCCTTATCTTATTCAACAGTACACATAGGGAATAGGTTGTGATTTCAATCAAAAATATCAGGGAGCATTTGTTAACCTTATATACAATCTATATGGCCAATGGCAGGGAGGCTGTTGCCAAAAAAGCATCTTTCAGGAAATGGAAAAAAGAGCCAAATGACGTAAACTGTAAACAGCACAAGCACTGGCAAGTTAAATGCCAGGCATTGATAAGGCAGGCAAAGAGAGAATTTGAGGAAAAGCTTGATGTGGAAGTAAAAACGCATAATAAAGACTTTTTCAAGTACATTTGTAGCAAAAAAACCGTGAGAGAGTCAGTTGGACCATTAGATGATAGAGGGTAAGGGGCACTAAGAGAGGACAAGGTCATAGTGGAGAGAATGAATGAATTCTTTGCTTTGGTCTATACTGAGGAAGATATAGGGATATTACCCGTGACTGAAGTGGTATTTAAAGGTGATACTGCGGAAGAATTGAAAGAAATATTGATACACCGGGAAGATGTATTATAACTGTTTGATAAACTGATCAGTAGCAAATCACCTGGACCGATGGTATACATCCAAGGGTGTTGAAAGAATGAAAAATGAGACTGCAGACTGCATCTGTAATACCTAAATATTGGAGAATGACCAATGTAACGCCAATTTTTAAAAAGGGTTCCAGGGGTGATCCGGGAAACTACAGACCTGTGAGCCTGAAGTCTGTACTGGAAAAAATGGTAGAAACCTTCATAAAGAACAAAATTAGTGAACATGTAGATAGTCATGGCTTAATGGGAGACAGCCAACATGGCTTTAGACAAGGAAGATCTTGTCTTACTAATCTGTTATGTTTTTTTGAAAGTGAGAATAAACAGGTATACAAAGGTGAGTTGGTTGATATAGTGTATATAGACTTTCAGAAAGCCTTTGACAAGGTCCCTCATCAGCGACTTTTGGCAAAACTAAAAAGTCATGGGATAGGAGGCAGTGTACTATTGTGGATCAAGAATTGGTTAAAAGATAGAAAGCAGAGGGTAGGGCTAAATGGCCAACTTTCCTAAAAGAAAAAGGTGAATAGTGGATTACCCTAGGGATCTGTGCTGGGTCCGCTACTTTGACATATTACTAAATGGCCTTGAAAAGGGAGTATGAGTGAGGTTATCAAATTTGCAGATGACACAAAACTATTTAAAGTTGTTAAAACTCATGAGGATTGTGGAAAATTGCAAGAGAATCTTGATAAATTAGAAGACTGGGCATCAAAATGGCAGATGAAATTTAATATGGACGAGTGCAAAGTTATGCACCTAGGAAAGAACAACCCAAACTATGGTTACACGATTCAGGGTTCCACATTGGGGACCACCGCCCAGGAAAAAGATTTAGACGTCATCATGGATAACATGTTGAAACCCTCCACCCAGTGTGCTGTGGCGGCCAAGAGAGCAAATAGAATGCTAGGTATGATAAGGAAAGGAATGGAAAATAAAACAAAGGATATTATAATGCCTCTGTATCGTTCCATTTTGTGACCGCACCTTGAATATTGTGTGCAATTCTGGTTGCTGTATCTTTAAAAGGATATAGCATTATTAGAAAAGGTACAGAAAAGAGCCACCAAAATGGTAAAGGGGATGGAAGGCTACCCCTATGAAGAGAGGCTAAAAAGGTTAGGACTCTTCAATCTGGAAAAGAGATGGCTGAGGGGAGATATGATAGAGATCTATAAATTAATGAATGAAGTGGAACAGGTATACGTAGATCAATTGTTTACGCCATCAAAATATAGAAAGACTAGGGGACATGCAATGATGAAGCTACAGGGTTACTGATTTAAGACTAATAAGAGAAAATATAATCTCCAGGAACAAGCAGGAATGAGTCTTCACATATGGGTACGTCGGTACCGACGGAGCCTGCACGGGAACGCTGCCCAGCTTCCAATCAGAAAGCTTTTGGCAGCATCCCTCGCGCCTGCGCGCTGACTTCCCGTCTTCTCCAGAGCCTCTCTTCAGTTTTCGTTTTTCCGCGGAGCCGGCAGGACGTCCTCCTGTCATTGCAGAAACCTTTCTTGTTAATTTCTTTAATTACTTTAGTTTTTTTGTTTTCTTGTGGTCGCGGCTGTATTTCCCACTGCCACCGGTAATCGCCGGTGGATTTTTGACTAAATTCTGAGAAACTTTTTCTTCAGTTTTTTGCCTTAACTTATTGGGCCTACCAGGCCTCCTCATTATGGAGCCTTCTTTTCCTAAGAAGTGCATTCGATGTAGAAACACCTGTTTCTTTTTGGACACCAATAGTTGGTGTCTCAACTGTGTGGGTCCTGACCCTTTTTCCCCTGACTTGTCAGGGGATAATTTTGTGAAGAAACCCGGTTTCTCTACTTCACAGGATCAGGTAACCCACAAACAGTCTGTTAAGACTAGTCAATGCTTGAGTGGTATGTCCCATGCCTAGCATTGTGACGGCTCCGGTCTTACCCTCAAGAATCCATTGGCATTACCCCTGTGGGAGTCTTCGGGCTCCAAAGCGTTAAAGGGGTTTCAGGTTGTTCCTGGGGCTCACCCCTCACAGAACATACCTGAGCCATGCGCGGGGGTGGTATCCGCTTTGAGCGGTACCGAGCCTCCGGCATCGGCACCGGTGTCGAGTGTTCCACTCTTCACCAGGGATCGTCATCGGGCATCCTCGGTACCTTCGGGACCGATCGATACGCACCGCATTGACGTCTCTCAATCTCAGCCATGCTCCGGGACGGTACCGGCATCGATCGGTTCCGATACCCTGGCATCGGCATCGTGGTGGACCGCCTTACCCTTGGCAAGGGGGGGTTATCGGGTATCCTCGGTACCGTTGGTACCGATCGATGTAACCCAGGCTGCCTTAGTGGTATCGGCATCGCCGATGCCACCACCGGCGTCGGAACCCTCGCGACATGCATCGATAGTCTCGCTTTCTTCGATGCCGAGTCTTGAATCGATATCTAGTCTCGAGGACTGGGTACCGACGCGTCCCGGAACCGACTCCTGTCGTTTCCAGATGGGCAGTTCCGAAGATCCTAGCCATAACTCTCTCATGATCTCGGTACCACTGCAGCAGTCCCCGATGGCAACTTCAACTGCTAATCCTCTATCAGTATCGATGTCTATGCCTGTTCTTGCACCGATGCCTAGTTTGGAACCGCTACCTGGCATTGATGCAGTACCCACTGCCACTAAGTTAACATGCCAGTATCCCTGTCCATCTACTAGGTCTCTTTCTTTAGCCTTACCAGGGATAGTTCCCATAGGAGATCAGTCTTTTCAGGCTTTTCTCCGGGATATGGCAACCTTTCTTAATATATCTATCCCACTCCAAAGCTTCCTGCACGTATAGGGGAGATGTGCGGGGAGCTCTGGATGGGGGCAGGAGAGGGTGGACAGAGGGAGGAGCGAGGTCGGTCCTGTACGTCCAGAGTCAACCATTTAAACGGAAACGTATTCCACCTCGGAGGTGGAATAAGTCCCCCTGGATGTCAGGGGATGCTGGAGCTGGGGCCTGCAATACAGCTGAGGGGGTGCAGGGGCTTCCCCGCAGCCTAACTATGGAAGGCCTGATTGGGGGTCAGGCTGCGGGGAATGAAGGATTCACTGTTGCTGATAGGGATTGCCATGACACTGCGGCTCCATTCAGGAGCCAGGCTGGGCTAGCTGGACAATGGATTGGACGTCTGGGGCGCCTGAATCAGGGCACGTCCCGGACATCCAATCCCTGTGCCGTGATTTTGCTCCCGTGGGCACGTCCAGCCCCCGTGGGAGCAGAATCGGATGCACCTCTGGGCCATCCAGATTTCTGGATGTCCGGACGGTCCAGATATGCACCTTCTGAATAGATATCATTGTATATACCTGTCCGGAGTAAGTTTGTGTGTTACTACTTCTTATTTATCTTGAATTGGATTCTTATGGGCATTTTGATAGCCATTTTTTCTGTAATTGCTATTTCTCCAGGAACAAGCAGGAGTCAGTCCTCACATATGGGTGACATTGACGCCATCTTGGTCAATCACTTTTTCCGTGGAGCTCTACAGACATCTGTCTTGTTCCCCCTAAAAAAAAGTTGATTTCTCGTACATTGTTGTACACCTTTTTGGCTCATGAAAGTCTTTTCCCTGCCTTTGAGGCCTGCTTCCCTTGCATTGGGTCTCAAAACTTAGTTTTATTTTTGTTAGCTTCCTCCGGCGCTTTCGCACCCTTTTCAACCACTGGCCACGCCAAAAGTCTTTGACCTCGTGGGGGTCCTTTTTGCCCCAATGGCCACCAGTTTTAAGAAATGTGAAATGTGCTCCAAAAACATCTCTCACCGACACTCACGACTGTTGTGTTCGGTGTTTGGGTGCCGACTACGGCATGGAGGAATGCCCCCTGTGCAAAAAGATGTCCGCCAAGACCATCCAAAACTTGCCGGCTAAAGCAAGATGACATCTTCCACAGGGCGGACTCGACCCCGGTTTCCCCAGTAGCCTCACACTCAAAGGCCCCACGTAGATCCTTAGAGTAGCGTAAGGACCCCGTGGTTCCAGAGCAGGCTCGCAGACATTCTGAGCAATGGCCTCTGGAGCGAGAGCGTAAGAAGAAAAAGAAGACCACGAGGGCCTCGTCTTGGGAGGCAGACAAGCATGGGAAATCCTGTGCGGGGTCCCCTCAGCCCCCGATGGGCCTCTGAGGAGTTGACCCTGGAAGGTACCCAGGACAGAAGTCTAAGCCTCCCCATCCGGCGACAGACCACAGTCTCCTGAAGGCTGTCCCATCGAGGACCCCCGCTCCTCCTCGACAGCAGACTTGGTAACCCCGGCGTCGGTGTCACTGACAACCACCCCTGAGTAGCAAACCCGTATGCAGCATTTCTGCATTAATCGCATCCCAACAGGTGTCGATGCCCGGCCCTGCTGGTACTCATGCCAAGACCACAGGGACCTTGATGCCGAGGACTCCCCAGGCCACCAATGCGATCCCGAGAGCCAGATGCCTCTGGTAGATCCTCGGCGAGGGTCAGTCTCGCTCCCACTCCTCGGGGGCTAGGTCTTCACAGGTGAATACCTCTAGCACAGGCCTGCCTTGGCCTTGAAACATCGAAGACCAGAGCCAGTAACACTCCTAGAGCCATTGGGCCTCGAGTCTTCCTCGGACTACTCAGCTTGGGAGTCCGATGCCAAGACGTCTCTGGAGTCCCGGGCCCACCAAGACCTCCCTTCGGATCCATCTCTGCTGGTGGCTATGCGCCAATCCCCACCCAAGAACACCTCATTCCTCGAGTTCATCCGGGACATGGCGTGAGCCCTCTCCCTCAATACAGAGTCGGAGGAGGACCCCTGTACAGTGGAGCTTGACATCCTCCAGTATGAAGCACCACCGAAAGAGACCCTGATGGTCCCAGTCCCCTCCATCCTTAACCAGCTCTCTCCAGATGTGGGAAGCCCCAGCTTCGGTGCCGACAGTTAGCCGCTGCCCGGATATCATTACCAGGTCCAGCACAAGCCGGCTTCCGGAAGACCCAACTCCTTCACATCTCCATGGTGGTAAAGTTGGCCATACACCGACAGAGGAGCCCGAAGATGCACTTATCGGTGCCCCCGGGCAGGGAATCCCATGCCCTTGACGCCCTTGGGTGTAAATGCTACCAGGGCTCGATGCTAGCATGCTGCATTCAAACTTAGCAACTTAGCATGTTCCTCCAAGATCTTGCGAAACAACTTGGCGGCTTCAAGGCTGGCCTCGATGGAGACCACCTCTGGTGCCTCCAGACACTTACGAAGTCTATCGGAGAGTGCTCCAAGTATTTATCTCGAGCTGCCTACGACGACTTCGAGCCCAGCGCAACAGTGGCTTCCGCCGGCATTGGCACCCGACACCAGGCTTGGCTCCAGACATCCGACCTTGAGCATTGGGTGCAGGAGAAACACCTTGACGACTCATGCCTCGGGGAGCAGCTCTTCAGCAAGTCCATGGAGGACAAGGCTTCTGAGATTGAGACCATGACTCGGACTCGACTCTCGAGGAAGACTTCGACTCTCCCGAGAAAGAAGCCTCCAGGAAAGAAGCCTCCTTTATATAGGAAGGGCCAGCCCTATCGAGGCTATCTTCCATACCTGGCCACCCAGACTCCTCAGCAGGGTCACCAGGTCAAGGTGGTGGGCCAAGGTCCAGTTCAGTCTGGGTTGGAGTTTTGACGTCCCCAGCATAGTCTCTCTTTCTCTTTAGGATCAGCTGCCAACAGGGGGGTGGGGGGTGTCTGGTCCATTTTGCCCACAGGTGGGCTTCCATCACCATCGACTCATGGACACTTCAGGTGGTCAGGGAGGGTTACCTCCTCCATCTGGACCAGCTGCCCTCCACCCTTCTTTCCTGGGGAGCCTCCTCAGTCTCCCCTGAACCAGGCTCTGCTAATTCAAGAACTCACAGGCCTTTTCAGGGACAGGGCTGTGGAGCCCTTACCACATCACCTGAAGGGAAAGGGATTCTACTTCAGGTACTTTCTGGTCCCAAAAAGAACAGGAGGACTAAGGCCCACCCTGGATCTGAGAAACCTGAACAAATTTCTGGTGCAGGAGAAGTTTAAAAGATGCTCTCCCTTGGAATATTGCTGCCCTATCTTCAGCAAGAAGATCGGCTTTGCTCCTTGGACCTAAAGGATACTTATGTTGTTGTTGTTAAGTGCCGTTGAGTCGGAGTCGACTCATGGCGACCCTCTGGATAGCTATCCTAAATTGTGTTCGGTCTTCAGTCAGGCGGCTCATTGTTGACAGACTGGTACCCGTAGCTGCTGTTATTGTATCGATCCATCTCATTGCTGGCCTTCCTCTTTTGCGTTGACCTTCTATCTTGCCAAGCATGATGTCTTTCTCTAATGATCTCTCTCTCCGCATGATGTGTCCAAAGTATGAAAGTCTTGTCATCTGAGCTTCTAAAGAAAGCTTAGGTTTGATCTCTATTACAGATTGGTTTGTTCTTCAGGCAGTCCATGGTATACACAGTATTCGCCGCCAGCACCATAATTCAAAGGCATCAATTTTCTTCCTGTCTACCTTTTTCACTGTCCAGCTTTCACATCCATATGATATTATTGAAAATACCATGGCTTGAACAAGTCGAATCTTTGTATGGAGAGAGACATCTCTGCTCTTGAGAATCTTATCTAGGTCTTTCATAGCCATTCTGCCAAGAGCAATGCGTCGTCTGATTTCTTGACTGCTTGTTGCTTCTTTATTGATAGTTGATCCAAGTAGGTTAAAGTTATTCACGATTTCAATTTCTTCTCCTTCGACGATGAACCTGTTGATTATGCCAGTTGTCATGATCTTTGTCTTCTTTACATTAAGGTGCAGGCCCATTTTGAGACTAAGTTCTTTGATTGTGAGAAGCAAATGTTTCAGATCATCTTCACTTTCCGCCAGTAATGTGGTATCATCAGCACAATAGTTTAGCTCTCAGCATCACTGATGCACACAAGCCCTCACAGCACGACAAGCTGCAAACCAAGTGAGGGAAGGATACTTATACACACATCTTTATCCATCCCAGTCACAAACAGTGCCTAAGGTTCATGTTGGGGCGACCATTACCTGTACAGTATACTTCCCTTCAGCCTTGCCTCTGCACCAAGGGTCTTCACCAAATGCCTGGCAGTGGTGGCTGCCTATCTCTGTCTCCAAGGGGTCTTCATCTTCCCTAACTTAGATGACTGGCTTGTAAAAGGGGATGTAGCCTCAGAGACGCTGCAGACCACGGGCTGCACCATCAAGGTCTTACAACAACTGGGGTTCATGATAAATCATTCAAAATCCCATCTCACCCCAACTCAGGACTTGGAGTTCATAGGCGCTCGCCTGGACAACCTCCAAGCCATGGCTTTCCTTCCCCTGGGCAGGGCAGATCACCTCATAGCCCTGGCAACCAAAGTGGCACGCCGCTGAACCATGTCAGCGCAGTCCATGCTTTGCTTTCTCGGCTACATGGCCTCCACAATTCATGTGGTCCCCAATGCCTGCCTCTACATGTGGGCAGCTCAGTGGTGTCTCCGCTCTCAGTGGACCCAAGCCACGGGCAGGCTCCAGGACAGAGTCTGTAAATGGGGGTGCTGGTTGTGAAAGTCTACAATCTTGGCAAAGGCAGAATTTTATATGACCTGCAAAGGATTGTGGGTGTTGTAGTTCATTCACACCAAAATCAGCCGTTCAACAAAATAATGAATTCTAGTTGCTCGAGTGTAAGCAGAAAACAGATTTTATTTATGGGGATTATTCCCTCGCACAGATATGCTTGGTAACATCAATAGGATACTTTCTTCAGGAATTGTAATCAGGAAAAACAAAACAACTGTATAAGGCAACTGAAATACTTAGGCAATAACTCAATAAAGACCTTGATGGCACAGAAAAGGTCTTTCTGCTAACCCCTGCTAATAACCTTCTTAGCAGTGCTTAAAATAAAAAAACAAACCCAAAAGGAAAAATGTTTTTTATCCAAACAACTTTCTTCCATTCACGCAATGAAGAAGTTTTCCTTCCAGAGCTCACGTGCACTTGTGCCTGGCTTAATCACAAGTAATTAACCAGCTGCAAACCCTTGCTGGTCCACTATCTCTACGTGGCTCTAACTTACCCTAAAGCTTTCATTTAAAGAAACTTTTCTGGGTAGTTAAAAAAACACATTACAGTTCCTTTTGGTGATTGTTGCTTTACTGAGGATTACTTTAAAACAGCAGCTTAGACAGAGAGCAATCCATGCATTCTACTTGCTCATTTGATATTTCCCCTTGCTCCTGAAATATCATGGAATCATTCTCCAGGACCAAGCAGGAAGTCAGTCCTCACTTATGGGTGACGTCGGCGCCGACGGAGCCCTCGCGGAGCAATTTTCCCCAGCTTTCGAAGAAAGTCTTTGGGAATTGCAGCGCGCATGCGCGGTCCCCTTCCCGCCCAAGGGTGCCATCTTGCTCAGTATTCTTTTTTTCCGCGGAGCCCTACAGACGTAGTTTGTGATCGCCGCAGAAAAAGTTGATTTTTTCATTTTGTTTTTCTCGGTTCGACGCCGTGTCCTTTTCCCGCCCGGCCTCGATACTCTGATATCGAGTCCGTTCGCTATTTTTCGTTTTTTGTTCTTCGTGACTGGCGTTCCCGCCATTTTTTTCTTTTTCTCTGGCAGCACGGTCTTTTGACCTCACCGGGGCCCTTTTTCCCCCGATGGCTGCCAGCGGGTTTTAAAAAGTGTGATCGCTGTACGAGACTTATGTCTCTCACCGACACACATGGCTACTGCCTCCGTTGCCTCGGACACAATCATGACGCGATGATTTGTGGTCCATGCAACAAAATGTCCTCGAAGGCGTTGAGGAGTCGGCAGTCTCAAAAGGAGCGAATCTTCTCTGACTCCGCGTCTGGTCGGGCCCGGACCTCGTCAGAGGCTTCGACGTCTCGTGACTCCGGCCCCGAGCATCGTCGAAGTTCCTCTGAGCGGGGGTCTCCCGCCCGGGAACATCGTCGGAAGAAGAAACCCGCGAGGGCGTCGTCGGAGGACGCTCCTGGTCCCTCGAGGGCTAGGTCGCATAGCCCCATCAGCCGCCCCGGGTCCTTGGAGGCGGAGAGGCCTTCGAAGCATCCTCGTCTCGAAGTGGAGTCTCCTGGACACGTGAGTACTGTAGTCCTCGTGGACTCACCTCCGAAGGAGCCGACGTCGGGCCCGATGCCGTCGGGGCCTGAGTCGGGGGCTGCTGGGTCTTCTGAGTTTGGACTCAGATTGACGGTCTTGGAGAGCAGTTTTACTGCCTTCATGGACCAGCAGCGGGCATTGATGACTGGCCTCACCGGTGCATCTGCCCCGACCACCGGGACGTCGACGTCCAAGTCGACCCCAGGGCCGAGTCGATCCTCGAGTCCATTCGAGCTCGAGTCAATCCTCGGCCAATGTCTCCCTCGGCCTCCCGTTTGGGACTGAGGTCGTCGACGCCGGCCTCGGCGTCGGGGCAGAAGTCCTCGGCACTCGCCCGCACGGACCCACTCGATTCCTCCACGGAGGAGTCAGGCTGGGACACGGAGGAGGACGAGTCACCTGGTTCTTTTCAGACTCGGTGCGTCCACTCCGACTCGCCCGAGTCGGAGCCTTGGAGGCGGTCCCCCCGGAGGATACCCGGTTCTCCGATTTCGTGAGGGATATGGCCAAGGCTTTGGCCTTCCCCGCGGATCCAGAGGAGGAGCCTCGAGCCGAAGAGCTCGAGGCCCTCCAGTAAGCCTCTCCCCCGAAGGAGGCCTTTACTGTACCGGTTCCTCCGATGCTGGACAGGCTTCTCTTCCGCATCTGGGAGAGCCCGGCTTCGACGCCGGTGTTAAGCAAGCGGGTCAATTCCATGTATCGAGTCCGCAAGAGCCCCGGGTTCCAGAAGGCACAACTACCGCACCATTCCATGGTGGTGGAATCGGCCATGCATCGACTCACGAGTCAAAAGATGCACTCCTCGGTGCCTCCGGATAAAGAGGCCCGGAACCTGGATGCCCTCGGTAGGAAGTGCTTCCAGGGCTCTATGCTTGCTTGTCGAGTCCAGACATACCAGCTCTATATGGGCATGTATCTCCGAGACCTGGCGAAGGAAATTTCCGGGTTCTCTGCTTGTCTCTCCGAGGAACCTTTGCAGAGATTCCAGGTCTTGTCCACTGGTATTTGGGAGTGCTCGAAGTTTATTTCTCGAGCAGCCTACGATGGCTTCGAAGCATCGGCTCGAGTGGCCGGAGCCGGCATCGGTGCTCGCCGTCAGGCTTGGCTTCGGTCATCCGACCTCGAGCCATGGGTGCAGGACAAGTTGGTCGATGTTCCCTGCAGAGGTGAAAACCTCTTTGGCAAGCCCATGGCTGAAAAGGCTGCGGGACTCGAGTCCAAGACTCTAACCAGGACTCGCCTGTCCAGAAAGACTTCTGCCCCTTCACGAAAGAGGAAGGGCTCGGGGAAAAAGCCCTTTTACCCGAGGAAGGTGTCTACCTATAAACAACACCACCCACCATATCAAGCCTCAGCAGCTCCCCATCAGGGTCAGCAGGCTAAGGGACAGGGTAATGGGTCCCGTAGGCTGAAGGCCCCCAAGCCCACTGCACACAGGTGGTCAGCCATAACATCTGCTTCCTGGGTGCTTCAGGTAGTTCAAAAGGGCTACCTCTTGCATTTTCACCAGGAACCTCCCTCCTACTTTCCAGGGGAGCCTCCAAGACACCCTCTGCACAGGGACCTACGCCTTCAGGAGTTCGAAAGTCTTCTTCAGGAACAGGCTGTGGAACCAGTGCCCCACCACCTGAGGGGTCACGGCTTTTATTCCAGGTACTTTCTGATACCAAAAAGAACAGGAGGTCTCAGACCCATCCTGGACTTACGAAAGCTCAACAAGTTCCTGCAGAGGGAAAAGTTCAAAATGCTTACCCTTGGAATCCTGCTGCCCTACCTCCAGCAGGGAGATTGGCTATGCTCCTTGGATCTAAAGGATGCTTATACTCACATCCTTATTCATCCGGACCACCGACAATATCTAAGATTTGTGGTGGCAGGGGATCATTATCAGTACAGAGTACTGCCCTTTGGCCTATCCTCCGCTCCCAGGGTGTTCACGAAATGCCGGGCAGTGGTAGCAGCTTTTCTGAGGCTTCAAGGCCTCTTCGTCTTCCCCTACCTGGACGACTGGCTCATCCGAGCACAGTCTTTCATAGAAGCCACTCAGGTCACTCAACGCACAGTGGCTCTGCTTCAGCACTTCGGCTTCGTCATAAACTTCGCAAAGTCCACTTTGCTCCCCTCTCAGGATCTCGAATTCATAGGAGCACGGTTGGACACTCTGCAGGCTCGTGCCTTCTTGCCTCTGGAGCGGGCCAACCGGCTCATAGCTCTGGCCGGCAAGTTCCACGGCACGTCACTGGTCTCGGCCAGACAATTCCTGCAACTGCTCGGTCATATGGCCTCCATGGTCCATGTCACTCCGAATGCCCGTCTACATATGAGGCCTGCTCAGTGGAGCCTTCGCACTCAATGGCATCAAGCCACAGGGAGCCTGGCGGACTCAATACAGATCTTCGACCGCCTGGTCTCCTCTCTGCAATGGTGGCTTCACCTGCCCAATCTGGTTCTCGGCATGGCTTTTCAGTCTCCTCCACCTTCCCAGGTGCTAATGACAGATGCTTCTCTCCTGGGATGGGGAGCGCATTGCCAGGGGTCATGTACTCAGGGTCTGTGGACCCCTTGGGAGGCTGCTCAGCAGATAAACTTCCTGGAGCTCTGGGCGATCCGCCTAGCTCTACGGACCTTCTCTCACCTTACTTCTCGTCAGTCTGTACTGGTCCAGACAGACAATCAGGTTGCCATGTTCTACGTGAACAAACAGGGGGGCACGGGCTCCCTCCTTCTGTGCCAGGAGGCTCGGAGACTTTGCTCTTGGGCAGTCGACCACGACATCCTCCTCAAAGCTGTTTACCTGCCCGGGCAGGAAAATTGCCTGGCCGACAAACTGAGCAGGATTCTGCAGCCACACGAATGGAGGTTAAACCCCGTAGTTGTTCAGCAGATCTTCCGCCGGTGGGGCCTCCCCACCATGGATCTCTTTGCCAGTCCTCTGAACCGGCAGCTTCCCAGGTTCTGCTCACGGCACCCGCATCCTCTCAGAGTAGCGCCGGATGCTTTCCTCATCTCGTGGTCCACGGGCCTACTGTATGCCTTTCCTCCCACGCCACTTGTGTCCCGGACGCTATTCAAAGTTGTCCAAGACAGGGCCTCAGTGGTTCTGGTAGCGCCCAGGTGGCCGAGACAACCCTGGTTCCCGCTACTCCTACAGCTGGCGGTGGACACCCCTCTTCCTCTGGGGTTTTCAGCCCGATCTCCTGACCCAGGATCAGGGGACTCTCCTGCACCCCAGCCTCCGGGCCCTTCATCTGATGGCCTGGCTGCTGAAAGGGTAGTCCTAGCTCCGCTCCTACTACCTCCGGAGGTGGAAGCTGTCGTCCTAGCGTCTCGGCGACCTTCCACACGGAAATCTTACGCCCTTAAATGGCGTCGCTTCTCTGTCTGGTGTTCTCAGCGATCTGAGGACCCCTTCTCCTGCTTAGTATCGGTGGTGATGCAATACTTGCTTCACCTTTCCGATCTAGGCCTCAAATCCAACTCTGTCAGAGTCCACCTCAGTGCTCTCTCTGCACATCATTCACCGGTGGAGGGCCAGCCTCTTTCCTCGCACCCCTTGGTGGCGCGTTTTCTCAGAGGCCTCCTTCTGCTTAAGCCTCCTTTGCGCCCTCCAGCCCCTGACTGGGATCTCAATGTGGTCTTGCAAAGGCTTACCTGTCCGCCTTTTGAACCCATGGCTACCTGCCATCTTTGTTTCCTTTCCTAGAAAACTTTATTCTTGGTAGCCCTTACCTCCGCTAGGCGCATTAGTGAACTACAGGCCCTAGTATCGGAGCCCCCATACACTAGATTCTACAAGAATAGGGTAGTCTTCAGGACTCACACTAAGTTTCTTCCAAAGGTGGTTTCTCCTTTTCATATCAATCAAGAGGTGGTTCTTCTGACCTTCTTTCTCAGGCCGCATACCAGCCGAGCTGAAACTGTCCTGCATACCCTGGACTGTAGAAGGGCCTTATCCTTCTACTTTGACCGTACGCGAGAGCATAGAAAAGCTGTCCAGCTTTTCGTATCTTTTGACCCCAATCGGTTGGGGGTTCCTGTCTCCAAGCGTACTTTGTCCATCTGGGTAGCTGACTGTATCGCCTGGGCTTATGGGGCAGCCGGCCTCTCCTTAGAGAGTCGAGTCACGGCCCACCGTGTCAGGGCGAAGGCTGCATCAGTGGCTCATCTCCGCTCTGTTCCATTGGCAGACATCTGCCGGGCCGCTACTTGGTCTTCAAGCCAGACTTTTGCGGATCATTACTGCCTGGAGAGGGAGTCCCGCAGGGACAGTGCTTTCGGACAGGCAGTCCTCCACAATCTCTTTGAGGTTTAGGCAACTCCTACCCTCCGGCCCTGGTGTTGGGCTACCGGCCGGATTCGTATTCAGAGAAGGTTCCTTCCTTCTGTACTGTTGAGCTAGAGGGAGCTCATTTTTCGGCTTGAGGTCTCCGGTAGCCTTAAGCTCGGGAGTCCCATAAGTGAGGACTGACTTCCTGCTTAGTCCTGGAGAAAGAGTAGTTACTCACCTGTAACAGGTGTTCTCCAGGAGCAGCAGGAATCAGTCCTCACTACCCTCCCTCCTCCCCTTGGAGTTGCAGTCATTCTTATTGCATATTTTTGCTAACTTTTTGCTGTCTTTCTGCTTTGTCATCAGACTGAGCAAGATGGCACCCTTGGGCGGGAAGGGGACCGCGCATGCGCGCTGCAGTTCCCAATGGCTTTCTTTGAAAGCTGGGGAAAATTGCTCCGCGAGGGCTCCGTCGGCGCCGACGTCACCCATAAGTGAGGACTGATTCCTGCTGCTCCTGGAGAACACCTGTTACAGGTGAGTAACTACTCTTTATCATGCATTGGCTCAGAGGAATTCCCAAACTGATCACTCTCAGGATAGCATTTGTTTCCCTGCTGTCTTCCTTGTGAAAAGCTAGGGAACAGATCAGAGTTCATACCTGAGATCACGTTGCTATTAGGTTTCCTCTCTGGGTATCCTGGCCAGTAGGTAGTTCAGCTTCTGTCCCCAGCTCTCCAGTCAGTATCTCTGGACTTTAGGTCTCTTTTCCCATACCTCCTTGAATAGGTATCAGAGCTCCTTCTTTCTCTAGATGCAGCCGTCTCCTTTACCGGTGCTCTCTGGGGGTTCATGGCTCTATATCTCCAAGCCTCTGGTTTCTTCCAGTCCAATGGAGAATGCTTGCCTCTGGAATCACTCCCAACACAGTACTGCTTTGGGCTCCTTCCTTAGACCTCTTGGACGTCTTGCTGTTCCTCCTTCTGTGTTCTCTCTGCTGTTGCCGTTCTCCGTCTTGTTTCTCCTGCTTCCTTAGCTCCTCACCTTTCTTTCGCTTTCTGTGTGAAGAATATCTTTTACTTTTAAAGTGCCTAGATGGACACTCCACCCTAGCACAGTCCAGGTGTGCTGAATCAAGCCCTGCCCTAGGAGATGGGTGATTAGGGATTACCTCATAGCTTCCTTGATTAGGCACACGTCTCCCCAGTTCAGCTCTCCTAGAGGCTTTCTGTAACCTAGTGCATTCTGGGTCTGGTAGTCTTTTATGCAAACACTCTGTTTTAGTGTTTCTACCAGCAAGCACAGGTTGCTTGTTCAGAGCCAATTCACCTCTTGTATTCTTCCTTCCTGAACTATGATAAGCTTCCTTATCACAAGTCTTGGTGTCCTATCAGCTGGCAGAGTCCCTCAGTTGGTGGCAGGATCCGCAAAACCTGCAGAAGGGCATGCCCTTCTAAATTCCCGAGCCCCCAGAGGGTCCTCACGACAAATATTCCCTGCTGGGCTGGAGTGCCCATTGCGAGGAATTGCGCACCCAGGGCGTCTGGTCCTCAAGGCTGTCTTCCTTGCGATCAAGGCTTTCCAGCACCGTCTGCAACATCAATCATTGCTTGTCCAGATAAATAATCAGGTCAAGATGTTCTACCTAAACAAGCAAGGTGGCACGGGCTCCTACTGCCAGGAGGCAGTAGCTCTCTGCTCGTATGCGACCAGACAGGATATGCTCCTCAGGGTGGTATACGTTCTGGGCCAGGACAACCCCCTGGGGGACAGGCTGAGCAGGGTCCTTCAACTATATGAATGGCACCTGGACCCCTGGGTGACTCCACAGCTCTTAAGGTTGTGGGGCACCTCAATCCTCGACCTCTTTGCCAGCCCAACCAATGCTCAGCTACTGCGTTTCTGCTGCCTGCAGCCACACCCAGCCTGGATAGCAGCAGATGCCTTCCTCATCTCGTGGTCGGAGGGTCTGTTGTATGCCTTCCCTACCACACCTCTGATAGCACGGTCCCTCTTCAAGGTCCAGCGAGACAAGGCTTCTCTGATCCTAGTGGCCGCGAGGTGGCCCAGGAAACCTTGGTTTTCTCTACAGCTTCATCTCTCAACGGAGTCCCCAGTCCTTCTCGGGAATTCACCGGGTCTTTTGACCCAGGAGAAGGTTCGATCCTCCACCCCAACCTGGTATCCCTGTCCCTCACAGCATGGCTGCTGAACAGGTCGCTTTAGCACCCCTTATCCTCCTCAAGAAGGTGGAAGAGGTCCTTCTGGCTTCTTGCAAAGACCATCTGGTCTTCGGTCCACACTTTTTCAGCTCACTACTGCCTGGAGAGGGAGTTCTGACAGGACAATGCCTTCAGCCAGACCGTACTCCGTAATCTGTTTGGGGTTTAGGCAACTCCTGCCCTCCATCCCTTCTTGTTCAGGCTACTGGAGTCATGGTTCTCCCTGGACATTGGGGTTCTTAGTCCTCAGATTCCCTTGCAGCTGCTCTTGGCTGGGCCATGCTTTTTCCTACAGCTAGGGAGTCCCATATGTTAGGACTGATATCTTGCTTGTTCCTGGAGAAAGTATAGTTACTCACCTATAACAGGTGTTCTCCAAGGATAGCAGGAATCAGTCCTCGCAACCCTACCTCCTCCCCTTGGAGTTGCTGTAATTTTGGCCATCCTTTTGTCGGCTCTAGCTATGTCATCTGACTGAACAAGATGGCACCCTTAGGTGGGAAGGGGACTACGTATGCGAGGTGGCATCTCCTAAAGGCTTTCTTTGAAAGCTGGGGAGATGCTTCCGTGAGGGTTCCATCAGCATCAACATCACTCATACGTGAGGAGTGATTCCCGCTGTCCCTGGAGAACACCTGTTACAGGTGAGTAACTACACTTTTCCTGCAATTTGAAGAGTGTTCTGATGGTGCCTTCTTTGTTAGATAGCCTCTGTGATTAACCTTTATTGAACCACAGTGCTTTGAGCAGCAGTTATCTGTTGTATGATTGCTATTCTTCTTTTAACTTTCAGTGTGATCATTTAGGGGCATGTTTACTAATGGTTAACATGCATTAAATAAAGTTAATGCATGTTAAGTGGCCTATAGAAATGAATGGGCAGTAGAAACACTTAACGCACATTAACTTTTCTTAATGCACGTTAACCTTTATTAAACAGGTCCCTTAATATGTAGTCCACCAGACAGTTTGAGGATCAGCCATTTGTTTTAATTAAAATCTCTTTATAAAAATATCCCTTTACTGCGTATTGCATGCACAGTATGTCCTCAGTTCATAGGATGTGTCTGCCGCAGGTATTCTCTTGTGTCACAACTCCTTACATATTTCATTTTTTAAAATTTTGTATTTATAGAGATTTCACAATATAAAAGCAAGTCAACAATATTTGATGCAGAAAAAAGGTATGAGCATGTAATATCTACAATGCAATTATCAAGGCAAACAAAAATCAACAAAAACCCATGTCTTACTAGTCCCCACACTGAGAGAGACCCAAAATGATACAGGAAAAACACAAACAAGAGTCACTCAAGAAGATAAACAGATCCAGGGAGGTCCGGAATTACTAATACCTACTAATTAACCCACCCACCTAAGGAACACCAAAGAGTCAAGAGCTAATAAAGGAAACTAAGTTGGAAGGGTCATAAAAAATACATGACACAGACTGTATTTTAACCAAACACCTGCAAGGAAATTTCAGGAAAAATAATCCTCCCAACTGAGTCACAACTGACTTAAGGAAAAAAACTCCCTTCTTCTTTTCTGAGTGTCTCGAGATAAATCAGGAAACATTCAGATAGCCAAACCTTTAAACAAAACAGATCGTTTAAAGTTTTGCAGGAAACAAAATTTGCTGTAGAATCTCTATGGATTGAAATTCCATGTAAAAAGGGGAAGGCGATGGCAGTGGGGGTGTACTATCGACCGCCTGGCCAGAATGAACAAATGGATGATGAAATGCTCAAAGAAAACAAGGAAGCTAACAAACGTTATAGCGCAGTAATAATAATGGGTGATTTCAATTACCCCGGTATCGACTGGGTCAGTGTCACGGCAGGACATGCTAGGGAGATAAAGTTCCTAGATGAAATAAATGACTGCTTCTTGGAGCAGCTGGTTCATGAACCGACCAGAGGGGAAGCCATATTAGACCTAGTCCTTAGTGGAACACCAGATCTAGTGCAAGAGATAAGGGTGTTGGGGCCACTTGGCAAAAGTGATCATAGCATGATCGATCATCTTTGATTTAATTAGTGAAGGAGGGATAGTAAGGAAATCCACAGTACTACCTTTTAACTTTCGAAAGGGAAACTATGATAAAATGAAGAAAATAGTTAAGAAAAAACTAAAAGGAGCAGTTGCAAAGGTTAAAGACTTACATCAAGCTTGGGTGTTGTTGAAAAATACTATCTTGGAAGCCCAGACCAACTATATTCCACGCTTTAAGAAAAGTGGAAGGAAGTCCAAAAAACTGCCAGCATGGTTTAAAGGGGAGGTCAGAGAGGCTGTTGTAGCCAAAAAAGCATCTTTCAGGCAATGGAAAAAAGAGCCAAATGACCAAACCTGGAAACAGCACAAGCACTGGAAAGTCAAATGCAAGGCATTGATAAAGCAGGCAAAGGGAGAATTTGAAAAGAAGCTTGCTGCGGAAGCAAAAACGCGAAATAAAGACCTTTTCAAGTACATTCGTAGCAAAAAACCTGTGAGAGAGTCAGTTGGTCCATTAGATGATAAAAGGGTTAAAGGAGCACTAAGAGGCGACAAGGCGATAGCGGAGAGACTGAATGAATTCTTTGCTTCGGTCTTTACTGAGGAAGATGTAGGGATGTTACCCATGACTGAAGTGGTATTTAAAGCTGCGGAAGAATTGAAGGAAATATCGATACATCAGGAAGATGTATTACAACTATTAGATAAACTGAAGAGTATCAAATCACCTGGGCTGGATGGTATACATCCAAGGGTGTTGAAAGAACTGAAATATGAGATTGCAGACCTGCTTTTAGTAATCTGAGAATTTTCATTGAAATCATCTGTAATGCCTAAAGATTGGAGGATGGCGATCGTAACAGCAATTTTAAAAAAGGGTTCCAGGGGTGATCCGGGAAACTACAGACCGGTGAGCCTGACGTCAGTACCGGGAAAAATGTTAGAAACGATCATAAAGAACAAAATTGCTGAACATGTAGATAGTCATGGCTTAATAGGAGACAGCCAATATGGCTTTAGACAAGGAAGATCTTGTCTTCCTAATCTGTTATGTTTTTTTGAAGGTGTGAATAAACAGGTAGACAAAGGTGAGTCGGTTGGATATAGTGTATTTGGACTTTCAGAAAGCCTTTGACAAGGTCCCTCATCAGAGACTTTTGGCAAAACTAAAGTCATGTGGCAGTGTACTATTGTGGATCAGGAACTTGTTAAAAGATAGAAAACAGAGGGTAGGGCTAAATGGCCAATTTTCCCAATGGAGAAAGGTGAATAGTGGTGTACCCCAGGGGTCTGTGCTAGGTCCGCTGCTTTTTGACATATTCATAAATGACCTGGAAAAGGGAATAATGAGTGAGGTTATCAAATTTGCAGATGATACAAAACTATTTAAAGTTGTTAAAACCCAAGAGGATTGTGGAAAATTGCAAGAGGATCTTGCTAAGGAGGAAGACTGGGCATCCAAATGGCAGATGAAATTGAATGTGGACAAGTGCAAAGTTATGCACCTAGGGAAGAACAACGCAAACTATGGTTACACGATGCAAGGTTCCACATTAGGAACCACCACCCAGGAAAAAGATTTAGGCGTCTTTGTGGATAACATGTTAAAACCCTCCACCCAGTGTGCAGCGGCAGCCAAGAGAGCAAATAGAATGCTAGGTATTATAAGGAAAGGAATGGAAAATAAAGCAAAGGATATTATAATGCCTCTATATCGTTCCATGGTGAGACCGCACCTTGAATATTGTGTGCAATTCTGGTCGCCGTGTCTTAAAAAGAATATAGCATTACCTCGTATTAGAGAAGGTTCAGAGAAGAGCCCCAAAATGGTAAAGGGGATGGAAGGATACCCCTATGAAGAAAGGCTAAAAAGGTTAGGGCTCTTTAACCTGGAAAAGAGACGGCTGAGGGGAGATGTGATAGAAGTCTATAAATTAATGAACAGAGTGGAACGGGTAAACGTAGATCGATTGTTTACGTTATCAGACTATAGAAAGACTAGGGGACATGCAATAAAGCTACAGAGTAAACTATTTAAGACTAATAGAAGAAAATATTTTTTCACTCGACGTGTAAACAAACTCTGGAATTTGTTACCGGAGGATGTAGTAAAGGCTGTTAGTGTAGCTGGGTTTAAAAAAGGTTTGGACAAGTTCCCGGAGGAAAGGTCCATAAACCATTATTAAGAAGGGACCCAGGATATCAATTCTGGACTCAATACAAACATTGTGGAACCTGTGTCTTTTGGGGAAACTGCTAGGTACGTATGACCTAGATTGGCCACTGCTGGAAACAGGATACTGGGCTTGATGGATCTTGGTCTGGTCCAGTATGGCATATCTTATGTTCTTATGAATTATTTATTGGTATTTCTCTTTTTTTGTATGTAATATTTTATGATAATTATTGATAATTCTTGATGAGATAATCCCTCAACTAGATCCTACTTCTAAGGACCTAGGCAACGCAATGCACTCCTGGAACTCTATAGTCAACAAAGCAGCTACAAGGACCAATAATCAAACAAAGGTGAAGCATAGACATACTGAAAAATGGTATACACATGATCTTCACTGACTAAAACATAAAAACATAAGATATGCCATACTGGGTCAGACCAAGGTCCATCAAGCCCAGTATCCTGTTTCCAACAGTGGCCAATCTAGGTCATACGTACCTAGCAGTTTCCCCAAAAGACACAGGTTCTACAATGCTTGTACTGGGTCAAGCATTGATATCCTGGATCCCTTCTTAATAATGGTTTATGGACCTTTCCTCTGGGAACTTGTCCAAACCTTTTTTAAACCCAGCTACACTAACAGCCTTTACTACATTCTCGGTAACAAATTCCAGAGTTTGATTACACGTCGAGTGAAAAAAATATTTTCTTTTATTAGTCTTAAATAGTTTACCCTGTAGCTTCATTGCATGTTTCCTAGTCTTTCTATATTCTGATAATGTAAACAATCGATCTACTTTTCCCCGTTCCACTCCGTTCATTAATTTATAGACTTCTGTCATATCACCCCTCAGCCGTCTCTTTTTTCAGGTTAAAGAGCCCTAACCTTTGTGCCTTTCTTCATAGGGTTATCCTTCCATCCCCTTTACCATTTTGGTGGCTCTTATCTGAACCTTTTCTAATAACGCTATATCCTTTTTAAGATATGGCGACCAGAATTGCATACAATATTCAAGGAGCGGTCTCACCATGGAACGATATAGAGGCATTATAATATCTTTTATTTTATTCCTTTCCATTCCTTTCCTTATGATACCTAGCATTCTATTTGCTCTCTTGGTTTCTGCTGCACACTGGGCCGAGGGTTTTAACATGTTATCCACAATGACGCCTAAATCTTTTTCCTGGGTGGTGGTTCCTAATGTGGAACCTTGCATTGTGTAACCATAGTTTGGGTTGTTTTTCCCTAGGTGCATGACTTTGCACTTGTCCACATTAAATTTCGTCTGCCATGTTGATGCCCAGTCTTCCAATTTATCAAGATCCTCTTGCAATTTTCCACAATCCTCTTGGGTTTTAACAACTTTTAATAGTTTTGTGTCATCTGCAATTTTGATAACTCCACTCGTTATTCCACTTTCAAGGTCATTTATGAATATGTCAAAAAGCAGCGGATCCAGCACAGATCCCTGGGGTACACCACTATTCAGCTTTCTCCATTGGGAAAATTGGCTATTTAGCCCAACCCTCTGCTTTCTATCTTTTTACCAGTTCTTGATCCACAGTAGTACACTGCCTCCTATCCCATGACTCTTTAGTTTTGCCAAAAGTCTCTGATGAGGGACCTTGTCAAAGGCTTTCTGAAAGTCCAGATGCACTATATCAACCGACTCACCTTTGTCCACCTGTTTATTCACACTTTCAAAAAAACATAACAGATTAGTAAGACAAGATCTTCCTTGTTTAAAGCCATATTGGCTGTCTCCCATTAGGCCATGACTATCTACATGCTGAGTAATTTTATTCTTTATGATGGTTTCTAGCATTTTTCCCGGTACTGATGTGAAGCTCACAGGTCTGTAGTTTCTCCAGGACCAAGCAGGAAGTCAGTCCTCACTTATGGCTGACGTCGGCGCCGACGGAGCCCTCGCGGAGCAATTTTCCCCAGCTTTCGCAGAAAGCCTTTGGGAATTGCAGCGCGCATGCACGGTCCCCTTCCCGCCCAAGGATGCCATCTTGCTCAGTCTTCTTTTTTCCGCGGAGCCCTACAGACGTAGTTTGTTACCGCCGCTGAAAAAGTTGATTTCTTTAATTATTTTTCTCGGTTCTTTTGTCCTCTTCCCGCCGGGCCCCGATATCTCCTTTGGGCCCGTTCACGTACTCTTTTTTATTTTGTTGTTTTATTCCAACTGGCGTTCGCGCCACTTTTTTCCTTCATCCCTGGCAGCACGGTCTTTCGACCTTGCAGGGGTCCTTTTTCCCCCGATGGCTGCCAGCGGGTTTAAAAAGTGTGATCGTTGTATCAAACTCATGTCCCTTACGGACACGCATGACTGCTGCCTCCGCTGCCTCGGGGCCAAACATGACCCTACGAGCTGCGGCCCATGCAGCAAGATGTCCTCGAAGGCGCTGAGAAGTCGACAGTCGCAAAAGGATCGAATCTTCTCTGACTCCGCGCGGAACTCGTCAGAGGCCTCGACGTCTTGTGGCTCCGGCTCGGAGCATCGTCGGAGTTCTTCTGAACGGGGCTCCCCCGGCCGGGAACACCGGCGGGAGAAGAGGCCCGCGAGGGTGGAACCGGAGGATGATCCTGGTCCTTCGAGGGCCAGGTCGCTCAGCCCGGTTGGACCCCCCGGGTCCTCGGAGAGGGAGAGGCCTTCGAAGCTTCCTCGTCTCGAGATGGAGTCGCCTGGACACGTGAGTGCTATAGTCCTCCTGGACTCTCCCCCGGGTGAACCGACGTCGGGCCCGACGCCGTCGGAGCCCTAGTCGGAGGCTGCCGGGTCTTCTGAGCTCGGTCTCAGACTGACGACCTTGGAGCGCAGTATCACTGCCTTCATGGACCAGCAGCGGGCATTGATCACCGGTCTCGCCAGTGCATCTGCCCCGACCACCGGGACGTCGACGCCCAAGTCGACCCCGGAGGCCGAGTCGATCCTCGAGTCCATACGAGCTCGAGTCGATCCTCGAGTCCATACGAGCTCGAGTCGATCCTCGACCTAGGTCTCCCTCGGCTTCCCGTTCGGGACCGAGGTCCTTGACGCCGGCCTCGGCGTCGAGTCAGAGGTCCCTGGCCCCCGCCCGCACGGAGCCGCTCGATTCCTCCTCAGAGGAGTCGGGCTGGGACACGGAGGAGGACGAGTCACCCGGTTCTTTTCAGACTCGGTGCGTCCCCTCCGATTCGCCCGAGTCGGAGCTTCGGAGGCGGTCCCCCCCGGAGGATACCCGGTTCTCCGATTTTGTGAGGGATATGGCCACGGCGTTGGCCTTCCCCGCGGATCCGGAGGAGGAACCTCGAGCCGAAGAGCTCGAGGCCCTCCAATATGACTCTCCCCCGAGGGAGGCCTTTACTGTACCGGTTCCCCCGATGCTGGAGCGGCTTCTCTTCCGCATGTGGGAGAGCCCGGCCTCGACCCCGGTGTTGAGCAAGCGGGTCGATTCCATGTATCAAGTCCGCAAGAGCCCCAGGTTCTAGAAGGCGCAACTACCGCACCATTCCATGGTGGTGGAATCGGCTATGCATCGGCTTAAGAGTCAAAAGATGCACTCCTCGGTGCCTCCGGGTAAGGAGGCCCGGAACCTGGATGCCCTCGGTAGGAAGTGCTTCCAGGGCTGTATGCTTGCCTGTCGGGTCCAGACATATCAGTTATATATGGGTATGTACCTTCAAGACCTGGCGAAAGAACTCGCAGGGTTCTCTGCCGGTCTCTCCGAGGAACCCTTGCGACGGTTTGAGACCTTGTCCACAGGGATTCGAGAGTGTTCGAAGTTCATTTCTCGAGCGGCCTAAGATGGCTTCGAAGCATCGGCTCGAGTAGCCGGAGCCGGCATCGGGGCTCGCCGCCAGGCTTGGCTTCAGTCTTCCGACCTCGAGCCATGGGTGCAGGACAAGTTGATCAATGTCCCTTGCAGAGGGGAAAACCTCTTCGGCAAACCCATGGCCGAAAAGGCAGCGGAGCTCGAGTCAGAGACTCTCACCAGGACTCGCCTTTCCAGAAAGACCTCTGCCCCTTCGCACAAGAAGAAGGGCTCGGGGAAAAAGCCTTTTTACCCGAGGAAGGTGTTTGCTTATAAGCAGCACCACCCACAATATCAGGCCTCAGCAACCCCCCACCAGGGGCAGCAGCCTAAGGGGCAGGGTAATGGACCCCGGAGGCAGAAAGCCCCCAAGCCCACCACGCCGGCCCCGGCCCAGCAGGGTGGGGGCTTTTGACTATGCCAGCATAGCCTCTCCCCCTCAGGGGCCTCCGCCCAGCACGGGGAGCCGGCTGACCCACTTTGCCCACAGGTGGTCAGCCATAACATCCGATGCCTGGGTGTTGCAGGTGGTTCAAAAGGGCTACCTCTTACATTTTCACCAGGTGCCTCCCCCCTACTTCCCAGGGGAGCCTCCCAGACCTCCTCTGCAGAAGGACCTACTCCTTCAGGAGCTGCAAAGTCTACTTCAGGAACGGGCTGTGGAGCCAGTGCCCCAACACCTGTGGGGTCACGGGTTCTACTCGAGATACTTCCTGGTTCTGGACTTATGCAACCTCAACAAGTTCCTGCAGCGGGAAAGGTTCAAGATGCTTACCCTTGAAACCCTACTGCCCTACCTCCGGCAGGGAGATTGGCTATGCTCCTTGGATCTAAAGGATGCTTATACCCACATCCTCATCCATCCGGACCACCGGCAATATCTAAGATTTGTGGTGGCAGGGAATCACTATCAGTACCTGGTGCTACCCTTTGGCCTGTCCTCCGCTCCCCGGGTATTCACGAAGTGCCTGGCAGTGGTGGCAGCCTTCCTAAGACTTCAAGGCCTCTTCGTCTTCCCATACCTGGACGACTGGCTCATCCGGGCATCGTCTGCTCCAGAGGTCACTCAGGCCACTCACCGTACAGTGGCCCTGCTTCAGCGCTTGGGCTTTGTCATAAACTTCGAAAAGTCCGCACTGCTCCCCTCTCAGGACCTCGAGTTCATAGGGGCGCGGCTGGACACTCGGCAGGCTCGTGCCTTCTTGCCTCTGGAAAGGGCCAACAGGCTCATAGCTCTGACCGGCAAGTTCAACAGCATGTCGCCGGTCTCTGCCAGACAGTTCCTGCAGCTGCTCGGGTACATGGCCTCCACGGTCCATGTCACTCCGAATGCCCGCCTACATATGAGACCTGCTCAGTGGAGCCTTCGCACCCAATGGCATCGGCTGTCGGACCTGATACAGATTTCCGACCGTCTGGTCTCCTCCCTTCAATGGTGGCTTCACCTGCCCAACCTAGTGCTAGGCATGTCCTTTCAGCCTCCCCCACCGTCCCGGGTGCTCACGACAGATGCCTCCCTCCTGGGATGGGGGGCGCATTGTCGAGGGGCGTGCACTCAAGGCCTTTGGACACCTTGGGAAGCCGCCCAGCAGATAAACTTTCTGGAGCTCCGGGCGATCCGCCTAGCTCTGCGGGCCTTCTCTCACCTAACGGCCTGTCAGTCCATACTGGTGCAGACGGACAATCAGGTTGGAATGTTCTACATAAACAAACAGGGGGGCACGGGCTCCCTCCTTCTATGTCAGGAAGCCCGGAGGCTGTGCTCTTGGGCAGTCGATCACGACATCCTCCTCAAAGCGGTTTACCTGCCAGGGCAGGACAATTGCCTGGCGGACAAGCTGAGCCGGATCCTGCTGCTGCACGAATGGAAGTTGAACCCCGCGGTGGTCCAGCAGATCTTCCGCCGGTGGGGCTCTCCCACCGTGGATCTCTTTGCCAGTCCCCTGAACAAGCAGTTCCCCAGGTTCTGCTCCCGGCACCCTCATCCTCTTCGAGTAGCGCCGGATGCTTTCCTCATCTCGTGGTCCACGGGTCTGCTGTATGCCTTCCCTCCCACGCCACTTGTGTCCCGGACATTGTTCAAAGTCGTCCAGGACAGGGCCTCCGTGATCCTGGTGGCGCCCCGGTGGCCGAGACAACCGTGGTTCCCTCTGCTTCTACAGCTAGCGGTGGACACCCCTCTTCCTCTGGGGTTCCAGCCCGGTCTCCTGACCCAGGATCAGGGTGCTCTTCTGCATCCCAACCTCCGGGCCCTGCACCTGATGGCCTGGCTGATGAAAGGGTAGTCCTGGCTCTGCTTCTGCTACCTCTGGAGGTGGAAGCCATTGTCCTAGCATCTCGGCGGCCTTCCACCCGGAAATCTTACGCCCTCAAATGGCGTCGCTTCTCGGTCTGGTGTTCTCAGCGGTCTGAGGACCCCTTCGCCTGTTTAGTATCGGTGGTACTGCAATATTTGCTTCACCTCTCCGATCTAGGTCTCAAATCCAACTCTGTCAGAGTCCACCTCAGTGCGCTCTCTGCACATCATTCACTGGTTGAAGGCCAGCCTCTTTCTTCGCACCCCTTGGTGGCGCATTTTCTCAGAGGCCTCCTCCTGCTTAAACCTCCGTTGCGTCCCCCAGCCCCTGACTGGGACCTCAACGTGGTTCTGCAAAGGCTTACCTGCCCGCCTTTTGAACCCATGGCTACCTGCCCTCTTCGTTTCCTCTCCTGGAAAACTCTCTTCTTGGTAGCCCTTACTTCCGCGAGGCGCGTAAGTGAGCTACAAACTCTAGTGTCTGAGCCCCCGTACACTAGGTTCTACAGGAATAGGGTAGTCCTGCGGACCCACCCTAAGTTTCTTCCGAAGTTGGTCTCCCACTTTCACATCAACCAAGAGGTGGTTCTTCCGACCTTCTTTCCCAGGCCGCATGCCAGCCAAGCTGAGACTGTCCTGCACACCCTGGACTGTAGAAGAGACTTGTCCTTCTACCTTGACCGCACGCGAGAGCATAGAAAAGCAGTCCAGCTTTTCGTTTCCTTTGACCCCAACCAGTTGGGGGTACCTGTCTCTAAGCGTACTCTGTCCATCTGGGTGGCCGACTGTATCGCCTGGGCTTACGGGGCAGCCAGCCTCCCCTTAGGGAGTCGAGTCACGGCTCACCGTGTCAGGGCGAAGGCTGCGTCAGTGGCTCATCTCCGCTCTGTTCCGTTGGCGGACATCTGCCAGGCCGCTACTTGGTCTTCAAGCCAGACCTTTGCGGCTCATTACTGCCTGGAGAGAGAGTCCGGCAGGGACAGTGCTTTCGGACAGGCAGTCCTCCACAATCTCTTTGAGGTCTAGGCAACTCCTACCCTCCGGCCCTGGTGTTGGGCTACCGGCCGGAGTCGTATTCAGAGAAGATCCTTCCTTCTGTAGTGTTGAGCTTGAGGGAGCTCATTTTAGGCTTGAGGTCTCCGGTAGCCTTAAGCTTGGGAGTCCCATAAGTGAGGACTGACTTCATGCTTGGTCCTGGAGAAAGAGTAGTTACTCACCTGTAACAGGTGTTCTCCAGGAGCAGCAGGAATCAGTCCTCACTACCCTCCCTCCTCCCCTTGGAGTTGCAATCATTCTTATTGCATATGCTTGCTAATTTTTGCTGTCTTTCCGCTATGTCATCAGACTGAGCAAGACGGCATCCTTGGGCGGGAAGGGGACCGCGCATGCGCGCTGCAATTCCCAAAGGCTTTCTGCGAAAGCTGGGGAAAATTGCTCCGCGAGGGCTCCGTCGGCGCCGACGTCACCCATAAGTGAGGACTGATTCCTGCTGCTCCTGGAGAACACCTGTTACAGGTGAGTAACTACTCTTTCCCGGATCACCCCTGGAACCCTTTTTAAAAATTGGTGTTACATTGGCGATCTTCCAATCTTCAAGTATTAGAGATGATTTTAATGATAGTTCACAGATTACTAATAGCAGGTCTGCAATCTCATATTTCAGTTCTTTCAACACCCTTGGATGTATACCATCTGGCCCAGGTGATTTGCTACTCTTCAGTTTATCTAATAGTTGTAATACATCTTCCCGATGTATCGATATTTCTTCAGTTCTTCCGCACCTTTAAATACCACTTCAGTCATGGGGAACATCCCTACATCTTCCTCAGTAAAGACCGAAGCAAAGAATTCATTCAGTCTCTCCACTATCGTCTTGTCGCCTCTTAGTGCCCCTTTAACTCCTCTATCATCTAATGGACCAACTGACTTTCTCACAGGTTTTTTGCTACGAATATACTTGAAACATTTTTGAAAAGAGCTCTGCAAAGCCGAACAAAAATGGAGAGCTAAAAAAACCTCAGAATTGAAAAAACATTTGACATTTGATGTAAAGGCAAAAACCACAGCTTTTTCAAAATTCAAAAGCTTGCAAACAGAAGAACACAGAAATGAATACAGGATCCATCTCAAAGAGTCTAAAAGAGTAATAAGGATAGCAAAATCAAAGGCAGAAGAAAAAATGGCTAAAGATGTTAAGGGTGGCAACAAAACTTTCTTCAGGTATATTCAGGAAAGGAAGAAGATCAGAGTTGGAATTGCAGGACTCAGAAGTGCTGGGAAAGGACTCGTGGAAAGTGACACTGAAAAAGCGAAATTGCTAAACAAATACTTCTGCTCTGTTTTTACTAAAGAAGATCCTGGAGATGGACCAGCTGTGACTCCCAAATATAAAAATAGGACTGAAGTAGATACCACACCATTCACAGAAGATGAGGTGTTAGAACAACTTGCTAAACTGAAAGTGGACAAAGCCATGGGACCGGATGGGATACATCCCAGGATACTGAAAGAGCTCAGAGAGGTTCTTGCAGGACCGTTAAAGGATGTCTTCAACAGATCCTTGGAAGCAGGAGTGGTTCCTCAGGACTGGAGAATGGCTAATGTTGTACCTCTACACAAAAGTGGTGACAGGGAAGAAGTGTCAAATTACAGGCCCGTGAGCCTTACCTCGGTGGCAGGAAAAGTAATGGAGGCGCTCCTGAAAGAGCGAATAGTGAACTTTCTCAAAACCAACAGGTTGCAAGATCCCAGGCAACATGGTTTTACCGAAGGACGGTCTTGCCAAACAAATCTGATTGAGTTCTTTGATTGGGTGACCAAGGAACTAGATCTGGGGCATGCAATGGATGTCATCTATCTGGATTTCAGCAAAGCCTTTGATACTGTTCCTCATAGGAGGCTTGTCAATAAACTCAGTAGCTTGGGGATGGGTCCCAAGATAGTAAACTGGATTAGAAATTGGTTGACTGACAGACAACAGAGGGTGATGGTACATGGAGCTCACTCGGATGAGAGGAAGGTGATTAGCGGGGTGCCTCAGGGTTCGGTCCTGGGCCCGGCACTGTTCAATGTATTTGTGAGTGATATTGCTGAAGGACTGAATGGAAAAGTCTGTCTTTTTGCAGATGACACAAAAATTTGCAACAGAGTGGACTCCCCAGAGGGAGTGGATAACATGAGGAAAGATCTACAAAAGCTGGAAGACTGGTCTAATGCTTGGCAACTACGATTTAATGTGAAAAAGTGCAGTGTCATGCACTTGGGTAGCAGAAATCCAAGGGAAAAGTACACAATAGGGGGTGAGAGGTTGGTATGCACGGTTCAGGAGAAAGACCTTGGTGTGATTATCTCTGATGATCTCAAGGCGGCAAAACAGTGCGACAAGGCGGTGGCAAAAGTCAGGAGGATGTTGTGCTGCATTCAAAGAGGGATTACCAGCAGAAAGGAAGAGGTACTTATGCCACTGTACAAGTCACTGGTGAGGCCTCACTTGGAATACTGTGTTCAGTTTTGGAGGCCATATCTTGCAAAAGATGTAAAAAGACTGGAAACTGTTCAGAGAAAGGCGACCAAAATGATTTGGAGCCTGCGTCAGAAGCCTTATGAGAAGAGACTTGAAGACCTAAATATGTACACTTTGGAGGAGAGGAGGGACAGGGGAGATATGATTCAGACCTTTAAATACTTAAAGAGAAATGATGAACAAACAAACCTCTTCCAAAGACGGGGAAGCTGTAAAACTAGAGGGCATAACATGAAGCTGCAAGGTGGTAAATTGAAAGGCAATGTCAGGAAATATTTCTTCACTGAAAGGGTGGTGGATGCTTGGAATGCCCTCCCGATGGAAGTGGTGAGGGCAAACACGGTGATGGAATTCAAAACGGCATGGGACAAACACAGTGGATCCCTTTACAGCAACAGGATAAAAGCAAAACAAACAGTACCATCTAACTTCTGAACTATCTAGTATCTGAACAAATAAGGGTGTCCTACATGGAGTGGTGGGTTCACCCCTAAACAGAAACAAAAACATGGGGAGGGGTGGCCTGCACAGAGCGACAGGTGCACCTACTCTTGCCATCTTGCTGGGCAGACTAGATGGACCATGCTGGTCTTTATCTGCCGTCACTTACTATGTTACTATGTTACTATGACCATATTGAATGCCTATAAAGAAGCCATAAATACTGCAAAAAAGAACTATCATACAAACATACTAAACAAAGCCATCAACCGACCAAGGGAGGTTTTTGAACTTGTCAAATCCATTAGTAAACCTCCACAAAACGAGAGAAACATGAATAACATCAATTCACAAACATTAGCCAACTATTTCGCTACCAAACTAAAGTCTAATAACCACTCACTCCTCCCCTCCCACCCAATAATCAAACCAACTCCAACAAATGGCAATCCTTTTACCTCATCAAGGAAAAACAACTCCTAGAAGCAATTACTAGGATCAACACCACATCCTCTCACCTAGACCCATGCCCAGTAGCATGGATAAAAGCAACAAAAACAGAACTAGCACCTTACCTACTGAATATAATCAACCAATCTCTCGCACTTGGAAACTTACCTAGCGAACCTAAACGCTCAGCCATCCGACCTATACTGAAAAACAAGTCCCTGAACACAGAAGACCCTACTTCATACAGGCCAATTGCCAGTATACCTTTTCTAGCTAAAATCATAGAATAAACTGTGCAATTACAGCTCCAAAGCTTCATCAAGCAAAACGCGCCCCTAGACGAGCATCAATTTGGGTTCCGCTCCTTTCATGGAGTAGAAACACTGCTGCTTGTACTGTTTGATACCCTCATACGAGGCATGGATAACTCAAACACAGCCTTTGTACTCATATTTATAGATATAACAGTGCATTCAACAATGTAGACCACACTATACTCCTATCAAGGCTTGCTCAACTAGGTCTAGCAGGTACCATCCTCCAATGGTTCAGATCATACTTAACTGATCATTCCCAGTACATAAAACTCGATTCTGAATCCTCATCACCATTCCCGCAGGAGCAAGGTGTCCCACAGGGTTCGGCACTTTCCGCCCTTCTGTTCAACCTCTATATTCAACCACTCTGCTCAATATTCAAAAAGCACAAGATTGGATACCATCTCTATGCAGATGACATCCTACTCTACTCCCAGATCAGTCTACATAACCCTATATGCACAACATAGCTGAATGCATACAGGAAGCAGAAAAATGACTAAATATAAACAACTTCAAAATTAACCTTAAAAAAACAGAAGTACTTGTCACCATGAGGAACCATAGTTTCACCACCACCCCCCCCCCCCAAACAATCCACATTCTCAACACCACTATCCCTGTAAAACAGGACATCAAATACTTGGGCATCATCCTAGACAGAACCCTTAACATGGAGCCACACATAAAACAAACTGCAAGAACCATATTTTTCAAGTTAAGAACCATGCAACACCTTAGACCGCTCCTCGCACCCATGACTTCAGAATGGTAGTCCAAGCATTAATCACACCCCACTTGGACTACCACAGCAGCTTACTACAAGGTCTCCACAAAAAAAGCATAAACCACCTCCAATTAGCCCAGAATGTCACGGCCAGAATCATAACCAAGGCACACTTAACTGACCATATTACACCTATCCTACAAAATCTCCATTGGCTCCCAATAGCAAGTCGCTCAAAATGCAAAATGATAATTACAGCATTCAAACTACACAACAACATTGCACCATCATATCTGTCATCTCTTATAACTGCTCAGCTCAACACCAGAAAAAGAAGGAAAAGTAAACTGAACCACCTCAACATTCCCACCACTATACGTAAAACCAAACAGATAACAAGCAACAGAGCGTTTACCTTCACAGCCCTAGTACTTTGGAACTCGCTACCAGACTCACTACGATCACTCAAAGACATACAAACATTCAGGAAGGAATTAAAGACTCTACTCTTCATTGAACACTACAGCAACCACAACATCACCAGCACCCAATCACACACCCCCTCCCCACAAACACAAGGCATAACCTAATCAGAGGCAAAACTACATACCTCACCAACTCCCCAAAAGCATATTCAGCACCTGATTGGTATAACAATCATTAAAAAAAACTGCTACAATGTTGCTTTATGTCTCAATGTAAATACTTAACAAGATACAATGTACATAGTTCAGTTGTTACAATGTATATAGTTGCTTAGTTCTATGTAACTTGTTGTGTTCTATGTAAACCGCCCCTGATCTCTGGAAGGGGTGGTATAGAAAACTGTCCAAATAAAATAAATAAATAAATAGTTTTATTATTATTATCAATGTTTATGTCCCCTTTATTGATTATATAATTTTTATTGGTATTGTTCTCATACGATGACTGTTATATAATTTAGCATAGTATTTTATAATCTATTTCTGCATTTATATTTCTGCTCTGCCTTGCCACCACATTTTTTATGCATGTATTTTACTAACGGAACAAGTATTATGAATCTATTCTTTTATTATGATATAATTTTGGATATATTCTTTGTATAATGTTTTTTAAATATGTATTTATTTATGTTACATGTTATCATTTATATAATGTACATAGTAATATAGTTTCTCCAGGACCAAGCAGGAAGTCAGTCCTCACATATGGGTGACACTGACGTCGATGGAGCCCCCATGCGGAGCATTTCCCAGCTTTCTAAGAAAGCCTTTGGGAATAAACCCACGCATGTGCGGTCCCCTTCCCGCCCAAAGGTGCCATCTTGCTCAGTCTTTCTTTTTCCGTGGAACCCAGCAGACGTGTGTCCATATCACCTGGAAAAGTGTGATTTTTTTCTGTGATTTTCGCTCTCTTTTGTGCGGTTCGACGTTGGTTCCCCTTCCCGCCTGGGTTCGGTACGCCAGTATCGATCTGATCTCTATTTTTCGTTTTTTTGCCCTTCGTGGCATTCGTTCGCGCTCTTTTTCTTTTCCCTGGAGGGCCGGTCCTTTGACCTCATGGGCGCCCTTTTTTCCCCAATGGCCTCCAGTGGTTTTAAAAAGTGTGATCGTTGTAAGAAGCTCATGTCTCTTACCGATACACACGACTGCTGCCTGCGTTGCCTCGGAACAGACCATGATCCCAAGGTCTGTGTCCCTTGTGGAAAGATGTCCACCAAGAAGCCGGCAGCATCAGAAAGAGAGGATTTTTTCTGACTCTGCCTCCGGCTGAGCCCGGACCTCGTCTGAGGCCTCGACGTCTCGGGAGTCTGACCCCGAGCTTCGTCGGGGTTCCTATGAAAGGGGGTCCCCCAGTCGGGAGCATAAGAGGAAGAGGAAGCTCATGAAGGCTGCATCAGAGGTTACCCCTGGTTCCTCGATGGACAGGTCCCGGACCCCTGACCGCCACTCCGGGCCTTTGGAGCTGGAGAAGCCACCTAAGGTGCCTCATATAGAGCTGGAGTCCATCGAGCATGTAAGTCCTGTTGTCCTCGAGGACTCTCCTCCCAGGGAGCCGACGTCGGGCTCGGCGCCGACGGGGCCCGAGTCGGTGGCTGCTGAGTCTCCTGAGCTTGGACTGAGGCTGACAGCCTTGGAGTGCAGACTGTCTGCCTTCATGGATCAGCAGCGGGTGCTGAGGGCCAGCTTTACTGGTGCATCTGCCCCGATCACCGGGACGTCGACGTCTAAGTCGACCCCGGAGACCGAGCCGGTTCTCGAAGCCATGACGGCCCGAGTCCAGACTCGGTCACGGTCCCCCTCGACCTCCTGTTCGGGACCGAGGGCATCGACGCCGATGGCCCCGCGTTGGGAAGGGTGCTACCGGAGCCCGAATGGTTGGAGCCCCTCGAATCGTCCTCGGATGAGTCTGCATGGGAGATGGATAACGCGGAGTCCCCCGATACCTTTCAGACTCGGTGTGTCCCTTCAGACTCACCGCAGTCCGAGCCCCGGAGTAGGTCACCACCGGAGGACACCCAGTTCTCGGAGTTTGTAAGGGACATGGCCAATGCTTTGGCTGTTCCTGCGGATCACGAGGAGGAGCCGAAGAGCTCGATGCCCTGCAGTATGACTCTCCCTCGAGGGAGGCCTTTACTTTGCCGGTTCCTCCGATGCTGGAACGGCTCCTCTTCTGAATGTGGGAGGCACCGGCCTCGGCGCCGGTTTTGAGCAAGCGGATCGATTCCATGTATCGATTCTGAAAGAGCCCTGGGTTCCAGAAGGCGCAGGTGCCGCACCATTCTATGGTTGTTGAATCAGCCATGTATCGTCTGAAGAGCCAGAAGATGCACTCTGTGGTGCCCCCCGGAAGGGAGGCCCGAAGGCTGGATCCCATCAACAGAAAGTGCTTCCAGGGCTTGATGCTTGCTTGCCATGTCCAGTCCTACCAGCTGTACATGGGCATATACTTGCGGGACCTGGCTAAGGGAAGTAGCAGGGTTCTCGGCTGGCCTCTCCGGGGAACCTTTGCAGAGGTTCAAGACCTTGTCCTCGGGGATCCGTGAATACTCCAAATTCATCTCCCAGGCAGCCTACGATGGCTTCGAGGCTTCGGCCCGAGTAGCGGCGGCCAGCATCGGTGCTCGACGCCAGTCATGGCTACAGTCATCGGACCTCGAGCCATGGGTACAGGACAAGTTGGTCAATGTCCCATGCCGGGGTGAAAACCTCTTCGGCAAGCCCATGGCCGAAAAGGCCGCTGAGCTCGAGACTGAGACTCTGACAAGGACAAGGTTCGAGTCAGGGCTTAGTAGCAGCAGTTTAAGTTTAAATTTAAAACACAGAAGAGAACTTTCTGGTTACATTTCATACCCAGCAGAGAGTTTGTAGTTTTAATTTAATAGTCACTCAGGGCCTAGTATCAGCAAAGTACTTTTAGTTTAAATTTAAAACACAGAAGAGAGCTTTCTGGTTAAATTTAGAACCCAGCAGAGAGCTTGTAGTTTAAATTTCATTCTCCAGGACCAAGCAGGAAGTCAGTCCTCACATATGGGTGACGTCGGCGCCGACTGAGCCCTCGCGGAGCAATTTCCCCAGCTTTCAAAGAAAGCCTTTGGGAATTGCAGCGCGCATGCGCGGTCCCCTTCCCACCCAAGGGTGCCATCTTGCTCAGTCTTTTTCTTTCCGCGGAGCCCTACAGACGCTGTTTGTATTCACCGCTGAAAAAGTTGATTTTCTTTCTTATTATTTATTCTTTTTCGTTTTTTTTGTCCTTCGTGACAAGCGTTCGCGCCATTTTTTTCCTTTTCACTGGCAGCCCTGTCTTTTGACCTCGCAGGGGCCCTTTTTCCCTCGATGGCTGCCAGCGGGTTTAAAAAGTGTGATCGCTGTAAGAAACTCATGTCTCTTACCGACACACACGACTGCTGCCTCCGCTGCCTCGGACCCGAGCATGACCCGATGATCTGTGGTCCATGTGGCAAGATGTCCTCAAAAGCGTTGAGGAGTCGGCAGCATTAGCGAGAACGAATCTTCTCTGACTCCGCGTCCGGCCAGGCTCGGACCTCGTCAGAGGCTTCGACGTCCCGGGACTCCGGTCCTGAGCATCGTCGGAGTTCCTCTGAGCGGGGCTCTCCTACCCGGGAACATCATAGGAAGAAAAAACCCACGAGGGCGGCGTCGGCGGACGCTCCTGGTTCCTCGAGGGCCAGGTCGCATAGCCCCGACAGCCGTCCCGGGTCCTCGGAGTCGGAAAGGCCTTCGAAACATCCTCGTCTCGAGATGGAGTCGCCTGGACAAGTGAGTACTGTGGTCCTCGTGGACTCGCCTCCGAAGGAGCTGATGTCGGGCCCGACGCCGTCGGGGCCCGAGTCAGGGGCTGCTGGGTCTCCTGAGCTTGGACTCAGGTTGACGGCCTTGGAGAGCAGTTTAGCTGCCTTCATGGACCAGCAGCGGGCATTGATCGCTGGCCTTGCCAATGCATCTGCCCCGGCCACCGGGACATCGACGTCCAAGTCGACCCCGGAGACCGAGCCGATCCTCGAGTCCATCCGAACTCGAGTCGATCCTCGGTTGCGGTCTCCCTCGGCCTCGCGTTCGGGACCGAGGTCGTTGACGCCGTCTCCTTCGGCGTCGGAGCAGAGGGCATCGGTGCCCGCCCGACCGGAGCCACTCGAATCCTCCTCCGCGGAGTCCGACTGGGAATCGGAGGATGAAGAGTCCCCTGGTAGATTTCGGACTCGGTGTGTCCCCTCGGACTCGCCCGAGTTCGAACCTCGGAGACGGTCCCCCCCGGAGGACACACGGTTCTCGGATTTCGTGCGGGATATGGCCAAAGCCTTGGCATTCCCCGCGGATCCCAAGGAGGAGCTTGATGTCCTCCAGTATGATTCTCCCCCGAAGGAGGCCTTTACTGTACCGGTTCCTCCGATGCTGGAATGACTTCTCTTCCGCATGTGGGAGAACCCGGTGTCGGCGCCGGTGTTAAGCAAGCGGGTCGATTCCATTTATCGAGTCCGCAAGAGCCCCGGCTTCCAAAAGAATGTCCCCTGCAGAGGTGAAAACCTCTTTGGCAAACCCATGGCTGAAAAGGCTGCACAAATCGAGACCGAGACTCTGACCAGAACTAGGCTGTCCAGAAAAACCTCTGCCCCTTCTCAGAAGAAGAAGGGCTCGGGGAAAAAGCCCTTTTACCCGAGGAAGGCGGCTGCCTATAAATACTACCCTCAGTATCAGGCCTCAGCAGCTCCCCAAAAGGGCCAGCAGGCCAAGGGACGGGGTAATGGGTCCCGTAGGCAGCAAGCCCCCAAGCCCACTACACCGGCCCCTGCTCAGCAGGGTGGGGGTTTTTGACTCCATCAGCTTAGCCTCTTCCCCTCAGCTGGTTTCCCTAAGCACAGGAGGCCGGCTGGTCCACTTTGCCCACAGGTGGTCAGCCATCACATCAGATACCTGGGTACTTCATATAGTTCAGAAGGGCTATCTTCTACACTTTCACCAGGTACCTCCCTCCTACTTTCCAGGGGAGCCTCCAAGACTCCCTCTGCACAGGGACTTACTCCTTCAGGAGTTGGCAAGTCTTCTTCAGGAACAGGCTGTGGATCCGGTGCCCCACCACCTGAGAGGTCACGGCTTTTATTCCAGGTACTTTCTGATACCAAAAAGAACAGGAGGCCTCAGACCCATCCTGGACTTGCGAAACCTCAACAAGTTCCTGGCAAGGGAAAAATTCAAGATGCTTTCTCTTGGAATCCTGCTGCCCTACCTCCAGCGGGGAGACTGGCTATGCTCCTTAGATCTAAAGGATGCCTATACTCACATCCTTATTCATCCAGACCACCGACAATATCTCAGATTTGTTGTGGGAGGAAATCATTACCAGTACAGAGTCCTGCCCTTTGGCCTATCCTCCGCCCCACGGGTTTTCACCAAATGCCTGGCAGTGGTGGCGGCCTATCTCAGACTTCAAGGCCTTTTTGTGTTTCCATACCTGGACGACTGGCTCATCCGGGCCCAGTCTTCCCAAGAGGCCACTCATCGCACTGTGTCTCTGCTCCAGCACTTGGGCTTTGTCATAAACTTCGCAAAGTCCACTTTGCTCCCCTCTCAGGATCTCAAATTCATCGGCGCAAGGTTAAGCACACTTCAGGCGTGGGCCTTCCTGCCTCTGGACAGGGCCCACAGGCTCATGACTCTCGCCAGCCACTTTCGAAGCAATTCCCTGGTCTCTGCCAGGCAATTTCTGAGACTGCTTGGCCATATGGCTTCCACGGTCCATGTGACCCCCAATGCCCGCCTGAACATGCGACCTGCTCAGTGGTGCCTTCGCATTCAATGGCATCAGGCCACGGGGAGCCTGACGGACTCAGTACAAGTCTCGGACCTGCTGGTCTCTTCTCTGCGGTGGTGGCTTCATCTGCCAAACCTAGTACTGGGAGTGGATTTTCAATCTCCTCCTCCTTCTCAGGTACTAACAACCGATGCTTCTCTCCTGGGATGGGGAGCACATTGCCAAGGGACATGTACTCAAGGCCTCTGGACTCCTTGGGAGTCTGCGCAGCAGATAAACTTCCTGGAGCTCAGAGCCTTCTCCCACCTCACTTCTCACCAGTCTGTACTGGTCCAGACGGACAATCAAGTAGCAATGTTCTACGTGAACAAACAGGGAGGCACAGGCTCCTTCCTTCTCTGTCAGGAGGCACGCTGGCTGTGCTCTTGGGCAGTCGGCCACGGCATACTCCTCAAAGCGGTCTATCTCCCAGGTCAAGAAAATTACCTGGCAGACAAGCTAAGCAGGATCCTCCAACCACACGAGTGGAGATTGGATCCATTCGTGGTTCAGCAGATCTTTCTCAAGTGGGGACTCCCTACCTTGGATCTGTTTGCCAGTCCTCTGAACCGGCAACTACCCAGATTCTGCTCTCGACAACCGCATCTTCTCAGAGTAGCGCCGAATGCTTTTCTGATTCCATGGTACACAGGCCTCTTGTATGCCTTTCCTCCCATGCCGTTAGTGTCACGGACGCTCTTCAAGGTTCTCAGAGACAAAGCCTCTGTGATCCTAGTGGCTCCCCGGTGGCCGAGACAACCTTGGTTCCTGCTTCTAATGCAGCTGGCGGTGGACACTCCTCTTCCTCTGGGGTTTCAACCCGATCGTCTGACACAGGACCACGGGTCTCTCCTACACCCCAACCTCCGGTCCCTTCATCTGATGGCCTGGCTGCTGAATGGGTAGTCCTTGCTCCCCTCCTACTGCCTCTGGAGGTGGAAGAGGTCGTCTTGGCCTCCAGGCGGCCCTCCACCCGGAAGTCCTACGCTCTTAAGTGGCGTCGCTTCTCCGTGTGGTGTGCTCAGCAGTCTGAGAATCCCTTCTCCTGCTTGGTGGCGGTGGTCTTGCAATATTTGCTTTACCTCTCCAATCTGGGCCTTAAGTCCAACTCTGTCAGAGTCCACCTAAGTGCTCTCTCTGCACATCACGCACCGGTAGATGGCAGGCCTCTGTCCAACCACCCTTTGGTGGATCGTTTTCTTCGGGGCCTTCTTCTGCTTAAGCCTCCTTTGCATCCACCAGCCCCTGAATGGGATCTAAATGTGGTCTTGCATCGGATTACCTGTCCACCCTTTGAACCTATGGCTACCTGCCCTCTTCGTTTTCTTCCTTGGAAAACCTTGTTCTTGGTAGCCCTTACCTCTGCTAGGCGTGTTAGTGAACTGCAGGCCCTAGTGTCTGATCCTCCTTACACTAGGTTCTACAGGAATAGGGTAGTCTTACGGACTCACCCTAAGTTTCTTCCAAAAGTGGTTTCTCCTTTTCATCTCAACCAGGAGGTGGTTCTTTCGACCTTCTTTCCCAGGCCGCACTCCAGCCGGGCTGATACGGTCCTGCATACCCTGGACTGCAGAAGGGCCTTATCCTTCTACCTTGACCGTACGCGGGAGCATCGAAGGGCTGCTCAGGTCTTCGTTTCGTTTGACCCCAATAACTTGGGGCTCCCTGTCTCCAAGCGTACCTTGTCCATCTGGGTGGCTGACTGTATCGCCTGGGCTTATGGGGCAGCCGGCCTCTCGTTGGAGGGTCGAGTCACGGCTCATCGTGTTAGGGTGAAGGCTGCGTCAGTGGCACACCTCCGCTCTGTTCCGTTGGCAGACATCTGCCGGGCCGCTACTTGGTCTTCAAGCCAGACTTTTGCGGCACATTACTGCCTGGAGAGGGAGTCCCGCAAGGACAGTGCTTTCGGTCAGGCGGTCCTCCATAATCTCTTTGAGGTTTAAGCAACTCCTGCCCTCCGGCCCTGGTGTTGGGCTACCGGTCGGGGGCGTTTTCAGAGAAGATTCCTTCCTTCTGTTCTGCTGAGCTAGAGGGAGCTCATTTTGTTCTTGAGGTCTCCGGTAGCCTTAAGCTTGGGAGTCCCATATGTGAGGGCTGACTTCCTGCTTGGTCCTGGAGAAAGAGCAGTTACTCACCTGTAACAGGTGTTCTCCAGGAGCAGCAGGAATCAGTCCTCACAACCCTCCCTCCTCCCCTTGGAGTTGCAGTCCTATCATTTCGTTTTTGCTATTTGTTTTGCTGTCTTTTAGCTATGTCATCTGACTGAGCAAGATGGCACCCTTGGGCGGGAAGGGGACCACGCATGAGCGCTGCAATTCCCAAAGGCTTTCTTTGAAAGCTGGGGAAATTGCTCCGCGAGGGCTCCGTCGGCGCCGACGTCACCCATATGTGAGGACTGATTCCGGCTGCTCCTGGAGAACACCTGTTACAGGTGAGTAACTACTCTTAATAAGTTACAGCCTAGCAGCAGCAAAGAGCTATAATTTAAATCAAATAAGAATATACATTAGCACAAAAGGCAAAACAGGGTCAGTACTCTTTGAGCAGCAAATAAAGTCTTCTAGAGACTTTTACAAAGAGGCCTTTTACCTAGGGGGCAAGAGACCTGTGAAACTTTTTCAATAGGTGTTAACACCAGGTGGCAGTTCAAAAGGCCATTTTGAAAGACTCCTTCTATCCAAGCAAGGACTGTTAATCATCCAGGAAGTTGGTCACAGCTTACCTCAGCAGCACAGGCATTAATAGCTCAACCAGAGCTCTGTGATCCTCAGTCTTGAAAGAATAGAAAAGGGGACTGTTACTTCTGGAGAGAGATCTGCAATTGTGAGTATATACTTCTGGGAATTTTCTGAAAGGAATTCTTTCTATTAAAGCTATTTAATCTGTGAACCCACTATTTTTTTGTTAAATCAGTCAGAGCCTAGTAGCAGCAGTTTAAGTTTAAATTTAAAACACAGAAGAGAACTTTCTGGTTATATTTCATACCCAGCAGAGAGCTTGTAGTTTTAATTTAATAGTCATGCAGGGCCTAGTATCAGCAAAGTACTTTTAGTTTAAATTTAAAACACAGAAGAGAGCTTTCTGGTTAAATTTAGAACCCAGCAGAGAGCTTGTAGTTTAAATTTCATAATAAGTTAGAGCCTACTAGCAGCAAAGAGCTATAATTTAAATCAAATAAGAATATAGCTTACCTCAGCAGCACAGGACAGTGTACTGTGTAGCAGCCCTCTTTTAATAAGTGTTATTTCCCTCCCTCCCCACACCAACCCACCTGGGATAATCGTAGCTTTATAGGTACTTACACATCTTAAAAGACAGGAGGTGCTCTCAGGTGAAGCTCATTACCCAAATCAGTCATAAACTAAGGACCTGAGATCATTTAAGCTTCAGGTGAACAAGGTATATTAAACGTATTAGGTACAGTTTTATTGATATAAATATGCATAGCAACCCTTAGTAAGTAAAGAAATTAAAGATCTAAACAAAAACTAAAAACTAAGATGCAGACAGCAGTCCAGCAGCGAGATGGGGGCTTTCCAGTCTTTTGCATTGAGTGTCACATGTATGATTTTCTCCCAGTTGGTGAGAGATCTTACGTGTGCACTAGGTGCAAGGAGCTCTTTGCTCTCAGGGAACAAGTCCGTTCTCTAGAGGCTAGAGCAGCAGACTTGGAAAACATAAGAAAGACAGAGAGGTACATAGACGAGACCTACAGGGATATAGTTCTGAAGTCCCAACTCCAGTCTGGCAGCATCCCTGTTGCCATGGGGGAGAGAGGTCACGTGACAGGAGAGCATCACCCTGGTGTGGCAGGAAGTGATCCTGAAACTAGGACCTGTCCTCTAAGTGATGTAAAACCCTCTCGCACTGAGGACGTTTCTCTAGGGCCATGTGCCCATGAGGGAAGGGTTAGGACAGCCGTCATAGTTGGTGATTCGATCATTAGGCATGTAGATAGCTGGGTGGCTGGTGGACATGTGGATCGCCTGGTAACAGGCCTGCTTGGTGCAAAGGTAGCGGACCTCACGCGCCACCTAGATAAGGTCTTAGATAGTGCTGGGTAGGAGTCTGCTGTCTTGGTACATGTCGGTACCAATGACATAGGAAAATGTGGTAGGGATGTTCTGGAGACTAAATTTAGGCTTTTAAGTAGGAAGTTGAAATCCAGAACTTCCAGGGTAGCGTTCTCCGAAATGCGTCCCATTCCACGTGCAGGACCCAAAAGGCAGGCAGAGCTCCGGAGTCTCAATGCATGGTTGAGACAATGGTGCAGAGATGAGGGATTTGGATTTGTTAGGAACTGGGGAACATTCTGGGGAAAGGAGGGGCTCTTCCAAAGGGATGGGCTTCACCTTAACCAGGATGGAACCAGGCTGCTGGCATTAACCTTTAAAAAGGAGATAGAGCAACTTTCAAACTAGATAATAGGGGAAAGCCGACAGTTGCCCAAGAGCGGATGGTTCGGAAGAATGTATCCTTGAAGGATACTACCAAAAGCAGAGAGGTTCCAAAAAAGAGTAAAGTAGCCCAAATGCTCTCGAGTATGAAGCAGACAGAGCTTAAAGATCCCAAATTACCCATTTCTACCAATAGCCAAATTAATATGAATAAAATACAGTCTCTAAAATGCTTGTATGCAAATGCTAGAAGTCTAAAAAATAAGATGGGAGAGTTAGAATATATAGCACTAAATGAGAGGTTAGATATGATTGGAATATCAGAGACATGGTGGAAGGAGGACAACCAGTGGGACACTGTGATACCTGGGTACAAACTATATCGTAATGATAGAGCTGATCAAATTGGTGGAGGGGTTGCGCTCTATGTTAGAGAGGGCATTGAGTCAGAAAGAATTAAAGTTTTGCAGGAAACAAAATTTGCTGTAGAATCTCTATGGATTGAAATTCCTTGTAAAAAGGGGGAAGCAATGGCAGTGGGGGTGTTCTATCGACCGCCTGGCCAGAATGAACAAATGAATGATGAAATGCTCAAAGAAATCAAGGAAGCTAACAAAAGTTACAGTGCGGTAATAATAATGGGTGATTTCAATTACCCCGGTATCGACTGGGTCAGTGTCACGTCAGGACATGCTAGAGAGATAAAGTTCCTAATGAAATAAATGACTGCTTCTTGGAGCAGCTGGTTCATGAACCGACCAAAGGTGAAGCCATTTTAGACGTAGTCCTTAGTGGAACACAAGATCTAGTGCAAGAGATAAGGGTGTTGGGGCCACTTGGCAATAGTGATCATAGCATGATCGCCTTTGATTTAATTAGTGGAGGAGGGATATTAAGGAAATCTACAGTACTACCTTTTAACTTTTGAAAGGGAGTCTATGATAAAATGAGGAAAATAGTTAAGAAAAAACTAAAAGGAGCAGTTGCAAAGGTTAAAGACTTACATCAAGCTTGGGTGTTGTTGAAAAATACTATCTTAGAAGCCCAGACCAGCTGTATTCCACGCTTTAAGAAAAGTGGAAGGAAGTCCAAAAAACTGCCAGCATGGTTTAAAGGTGAGGTCAGAGAGGCTGTTGTTGCCAAAAAAGCATCTTTCGGGAAATGGAAAAAAGAGCCAAACGACGAAACCTGGAAACAGCACAAGCACTGGCAGGTCAAATGCAAGGCACTGATAAAGCAGGCAAAGGGAGGATTTGAGAAGAAGCTTGCTACGGAAACAAAAACATGAAATAAAGATTTTTCTCCAGGACCAAAAAGGAAGTCAGTCCTCACATATGGGTATCATCGACGCCGATGAAGCCCCAGCGGAGCATTTCCCCAGCTTTCTATGAAAGCCTTTGGGAATGCAGGCACGCATGCGCAGTTCCCTTCCTGCCTAAAGGTGCCATCTTACTTGTTGAGATTTCTCAATTCCAGAATGGGCCAGAGACCCTCAGTCCTCTTTGGCACAAGAAAGTACCTGGAGTAGAAGCCCTGCCCCAGCAGGTGGGGAGGTATAGGTTCCACCGTCCTCTTTTGAAGAAGACCTTGCAGTTCCTGGAGAAGGAGTTCCTGATGCAGAGTAGGCCTTGGAGGTTCCCCTGGAAAGTAGGAGGGGGTACCTGATTGAAATTGAGCAGATAGCCCTTCTGGACTATGCTCAGTACCCAAGCATCTCCTGTGACGAGTGGCCACTGGTGGGCAAACAGGGCCAACCGACCCCCCGTGCTGAGATGGGCCAGCAGAGGTGGAGAGGCTATGCAGTGGGAGTCAAAAATCCCCTCCCTGCTGAGTAGGAGCAGGAGCTGGAGGCTTGGGGGCCCATATCCTGCCCCTTGGCCTGCTGATGCTGTTGGGGAGCTGGGGAGGCCTGATAGTGAGGGAAAGGTTTGTAGGCAGATGACTTCCTCGTGTAAAAGGTCTTTTTCCCCGAGCCCTTCTTCTTATGAGAAGAGGCAGAGGCTTTTCTGGACAACCTTACATAAGAACATAAGATATGCCATACTGGGTCAGACCAAGGTCCATCAAGCCCAGTATCCTGTTTCCAACAGTGGCCAATCTAGGTCATATGTACCTAGCAGTATCCCCAAAAGACACAGGTTCCACAATGCTTGTACTGGGTCAAGCATTGATATCCTGGGTCCCTTCTTAATAATGGTTTATGGACCTTTCCTCCAGGAACTTGTCCAAACCTTTTTTTAAACCCAGCTACACTAACAGCCTTTACTACATCCTCCGGTAACAAATTCCAGAGTTTGATTACACGTTGAGTGAAAAAAATATTTTCTTTTATTAGTCTTAAATAGTTTACCCTGTAGCTTCATTATGTCCCCTAGTCTTTCTATATTCTGATAACGTAAACAATCGATCTACGTTTACCCGTTCTACTTCGTTCATTAATTTATAGACTTCTATCATATCTCCCCTCAGCCGTCTCTTTTCCAGGTTAAAGAGCCCTAACCTTTTTAGCCTTTCTTCATAGGAGTATCCTTCCATCCCCTTAACCATTTTGGTGGCTCTTCTCTGAACCTTTTCTAAAATCGCTATATCCTTTTTAAGATACGGCGACCAGAATTGCAGACAATATTCAAGGTGCGGTCTCACCATGGAAAGGTATAGAGGCATTATAATATCTTTTGTTTTATTTTCCATTCCTTTCCTTATGATACCTAGCATTCTATTTGCTCTCTTGGCCGCCGCTGCACACTGGGCCGAGGGTTTTAACATATTATCCACAATGATGCCTAAATCTTTTTCCTGGGTGGAGGTTCCTAATGTGGAACCTTGCATTGTGTAACCATAGTTTGGGTTGTTTTTCTCTAGGTGCATAACTTTGCACTTGTCCACATTAAATTTCATCTGCCATTTTGATGCCCAGTCTTCCAATTTATCAAGATCCTCTTGCAATTTTCCACAATCCTCTTGGGTTTTAACAACTTTAAATAGTTTTGTGTCATCTGTAAATTTGATAACCTCACTAGTTATTCCACTTTCCAGGTCATTTATGAATATGTCAAAAAGCAGCGGACCCAGCACAGATCCCTGGGGTACACCATTATTCACCTTTCTCCACTGGGAAAATTGGCCATTTAGCCCAACCCTCTGCTTTCTATCTTTTAACCAGTTCCTGATCCACAGTAGTACACTGCCTCCTATCCCATGACTCTTTAGTTTTGCCAAAAGTCTCTGATAAGGGACCTTGTCAAAGGCTTTCTGAAAGTCTAGATACACTATATCAACCGACTCACCTTTGTCCACCTGTTTAGTTACACTTTCAAAAAAACATGACAGATTAGTAAGACAAGATCTTCCTTGTCTAAAGCCATGTTGGCTGTCTCCCATTAGGCCATGACTATCTACATGCTGAGTAATTTTATTCTTTATGATGGTTTCTACCATTTTCCCGGTACTGATGTGAGGCTCACCGGTCTGTAGTTTCCCGGATCAGCCCTGGAACCCTTTTTAAAAATTGGTGTTACATTGGCGATCCTCCAATCTTCAGGTATTAGAGATGATTTTAATGATAGTTCACAGATTACTAATAGCAGGTCTGCAATCTCATATTTCAGTTCTTTCAACACCCTTGGATGTATACCATCCAGCCCAGGTGATTTGATACTCTTCAGTTTATCTAATAGTTGTAATACATCTTCCCGATGTATCGGTACTTCCTTCAATTCTTCTGCACCTTTAAATACCACTTCAGTCATGGGTAACATCCCAACATCTTCCTCAATAAAGACCGAAGCAAAGAATTCATTCAGTCTCTCCGCTATCGCCTTGTCACCTCTTAGTGCCCCTTTAACTCCTCTATCATCTAATGGACCACTGACTCTCTCACAGGTTTTTTGCTACGAATGTACTTGAAAAAGAGTAGTTACTCACCTGTAACAGGTGTTCTCCAGGAGCAGCAGGAATGAGTCCTCACATATGGGTGTCATCGATGCCGATGAAGCCCCTGCGGAGCATTTCCCCAGCTTTCTATGAAAGCCTTTGGGAATGCAGGCACGCATGCGTGGTTCCCTTCCCGCCTAAAGGTGCCATCTTACCTCAGTCTCACTTTTTCCGAGAAGCCCACCGGACGTGTGTCCTGTCATCCTGGATAAAAGTTTGATTTTTTTGGCAATTCTCGCTATTTTTTCTTCCCGGTTCGACGCCGTTTCCTCTCCCGCTGGTTCGGTACACCGGTATCGAGCCTGATTCTTCTTTTTTGTTTTTTGCCCTTCGTGTCTGGCGTTCGTGCCCTTTTTTGCTTTTTCCCTGGAAGGCCGGTCCTTTGACCTCGCCGGGGCTCTTTTTTCCCCGATGGCTTCCAGTGGTTTTAAAAAGTGTGATCGGTGTAAGACGTTGATGTCTCTCACCGACACACACGACTGCTGCCTTAGGTGCCTCAGTCCTGATAACGACCCTAAGGCGTGTGGACCATGTGGGAAGATGTCTTCCAAGGTACTGCGAAGTCACCAGCAGCAGAAAGAAAGGTTTTCTCTGACTCAGCCTCTGGCCGAGGCCCGGACCTCTTCTGAGTCCTCGACATCTCGGGATTCGGATCCCGAGCGCCGTTGTGGCTCCTCGTACAGGGGGTCCCCCGACCGGGAACGCAAGAGGAAGAAGCGGATCGTGAGGGCGTCGTCGGAGGAGGTCCCTGGCTCTTCGAGGGCCAGGTCTAAGACCCCCGACCGTCGCCTCTGACCCGTGGAACAAGAGAAGCCTGCCAAAGTTCCTCACGTGGAGCCTGAGTCTGCTGGACACGTAAGCCCTGTGGTCCTCGAGGACTCTCCTCCCAGAGAGCCGACGTTGGGCCTGGCGCCGCCGGGGCCCGAGTAGGTGGCTGCTGCGTCTCCCGAGCTGAGTCTCAGAATGACAGCTTTGGAGTGCAGACTGTCTGCCTTCATGGAACAGCAGCGGTTACTGTTGGCCAGCCTGTCTGGCGCTTCTGCCCCGACCACTGGGACATCGACATCGAAGTCGACCCCGGAGACCGAGCCGATAGTCGATTCCATGATGGTTCAAGGTCAACCTCGGTTGCGGTCTCCCTCGACCTCCCATTCGGGACCGAGGGCGTCGACGCCGGTGCCCCTGGCGTCGGGGCTGGTGCTCCAGGGCCCCGCGGGATCGGATCCTGACTCCTCGTCGGACGAGTCTGCCTGGGAGACGGAGGATGAGGCGTCCCCCGACACATTCAGGACTCGGTGTGTCCCGTTGGACTCACTGCAGTCTGAGCCCCGGAGTCGATCCCCTCCGGAGGACACCCGGTTTTCGGAGTTTGTCTGGGATATGGCCACCGCGTTGGCTATCACAGCGGACCCCGAGGAAGAGCCTCGAGCCGAAGAGCTCGAGGCCCTGCAGTACGACTCTCCTCCGAAGGAGGCCTTTACTGTCCCGGTTCCTCCGATGCTGGAACGTCTCCTCTTCCGGATGTGGGAGGCACCGGCCTTGGCGCCGGTTCTAAGCAAGCGGGTCAATTCGATTTACCGACTCCGGAAGAGCCCTGGCTGTCAGAAGGTGCAGTCACCACACCATTCCATGGTGGTGGAATCGGCCATGCATCGCCTGAAAAGTCAGAAGATGCAGTCCTCAGTGCCCCCCGGCAGGGAGGCCCGGAACCTCGATGGTGTTGGTAGAAAGTGCTTCCAGGGCTGGATGCTTGCTTGCCGTGTCCAGTCTTACCAGCTGTACATGGGCATGTACTTGCGAGACCTGGCCAAGGAGTTGGGCGGGTTCTCCGCTGATATCTCCAGGGAGCCCTTGCAGAGGTTCAAGTCCTTGTCCTCGGGGATTCGGGACTGCTCGAAGTTTATGTCCCGCGCCGCCTACGATGGCTTTGAGGCTTCGGCCCGAGTTGTGGCAGCCGGCATCACAGCTCGACGCCAGGCATGGCTGCAATCATCGAACCTCGAGCCATGGGTTCAGGACAAGTTGGTCGATGTCCCTTGCCAAGGTGAGAACCTTTTTGGCAAGCCCGTGGCCGAGAAGGCCGCACAGCTCGAGACTGAGCACCTTACAAGGACAAGGCTGTCTAGGAAGACCTCTGCCCCTTCTCACAAGAAGAAGGCCTCGGGTAAGAAGCCCTTTTACCCGAGGAAGGGCACTGCCTACAAACAGTACCCTCAGTATCAGGCTGCCCAAGCTGCACCCCAGGGTCAGCAAGCCAAGGGGCAGGGTAATGGGCCCCGTAGGCAGAGGACCCCCAAGCCTCCGGCCCCTGCTCCCATTCAGCAGGGTTGGGGTTTTTGACTCCTTGAGCGTAGCCTCTCAGTCCCTGCTCTCCCAACTCTGCACAGGAGGTCGCCTCGCCCTCTTTGCCCACCAGTGGCCCCACATCACTGTGGACAGTTGGGTGTTGAACATAGTCCACAGGGGTTATGCACTACATTTTCACCAAGTGCCTCCGCCATACATTCCAGAGGAGCCTTCAAGGCCTCCCCTGCACACAGATCTTCTCCTCCAAGAGCTTCAAGGTCTGTTGATGGACAGGGCTGTGGAACCTGTGCCTCCCCACTTGCAAGGTCACGGGTTCTACTCCACGTATTTCGTGGTGCCCAAAAGAACCGGTGGCCTTCAACCTATTCTGGACCTCAGGAACCTCAACAAGTTCGTAGAGAAAGAAAAGTTCAAGATGCTTACTCTTGGAACACTTCTGCCCTACCTCCAGCAGGGAGATTGGCTATGCTCTTTAGATGTAAAAGATGCGTACACTCACATCCTCATTCATTCAGACCACAGAAAGTACCTCAGTTTTATTGTGGGAGGAAACCATTATCAGTACAGAGTACTGCCTTTTGGCCTCACTTCCGCTCCCAGGGTCTTTACCAAATGCCTGGCAGTGGTGGCGGCCTACCTGAGAAATCAGGGAATCTTTGTCTTCCCCTATCTTGACGACTGGCTCATCAGGGGTCAGACATGCCAGCAGGCCAGACAAATACATTCTCTAAAATGCTTGTATGCAAATGCTAGAAGTCTAAAGAATAAAATGAGAGAGTTAGAATATATAGCACTAAATGAAAGGTTAGATATGATTGGAATATCAGAGACATGGTGGAAGGAGGACAACCAGTGGGACACTGTGATACCTGGATACAAACTATATCGTAATGATAGAGCTGATCAAATTGGTGGAGGGGTTGCGCTCTATGTTAGAGAGGGCATTGACTCAGAAAGGATTAAAGTTTTGCAGGAAACAGAATCTGCTGTAGAATCTATATGGATTGAAATTCCATATAAAAGGGGGAAGGCGATGGCAAGTGGGGTGTACTATTGAGCACCTGGCCAGAATGACCAAATGGATGATGAAATGCTCAAAGAAATCAGGGAAGCTAACAAAAGTTACAGCGCAGTAATAATAATGGGTGATTTCAATTACCCCGGTATCGACTGGGTCAGTGTCACGTCAGGACATGCTAGGGAGATAAAGTTCTTAGATGAAATAAATGACTGCTTCTTGGAGCAGCTGGTTCATGAACCAACCAGAGGGGAAGCCATATTAGACCTAGTCCTTAGTGGAACACCAGATCTAGTGCAAGAGATAAGGGTGTTGGGGCCACTTGGCAATAGTGATCATAGCATGATCGCCTTTGATTTAATTAGTGGAGGAGGGATAGTAAGGAAATCCACAGTACTACCTTTTAACTTTCGAAAGGGAGACTATGATAAAATGAGGAAAACAGTTAAGAAAAAACTAAAAGGAGCAGTTGCAAAGGTTAAAGACGTACATCAAGCTTGGGTGTTGTTGAAAAATACTATCTTGGAAACCCAGACCAGCTGTATTCCACGCTTTAAGAAAAGTGGAAGGAAGTCAAAAAAACTGCCAGCATGGTTTATAGGTGAGGTCAGAGAGGCTGTTGTTGCCAAAAATGCATCTTTCAAGAAATGGAAAAAAGAGCCAAACGACGAAACCTGGAAACAGCACAAGCACTGGCAAGTCAAATGCAAGGCATTGATAAGGCAGGCAAAGAGAGAATTTGAGAAGAAGCTTGCTGCGGAAGCAAAAACGCGAAATAAAGAACTTTTCAAGTACATTCGTAGCAAAAAACCTGTGAGAGAGTAAGTTGGTCCATTAGATGATAAAGGGGTTAAAGGAGCACTAAGAGGCGACAATGCGATAGCGGAGATACTGAATGAATTCTTTGCTTCGGTCTTTACTGAGGAAGATGTAGGGATGTTACCCATGACTGAAATGGTATTTAAAGGTGCGGAAGAATTGAAGGAAATATCGATACATCGGGAAGATGTCTTACAACTATTACATAAACTGAAGAGTAGCAAATCACCTGGGCCGGATGGTATACATCCAAGGGTGTTGAAAGAACTGAAATATGAGATTGCAGAACTGCTATCAGTAATCTGTAAACTATCATTAAAATCATCTCTAATACCTGAAGATTGGAGGATCGCCAATGTAACACCAATTTTTAAAAAGTGTTCCAGGGGTGATCCGGGAAACTAAAGACCGGTGAGCCTCACATCAGTACCGGGAAAATGGTAGAAACCATCATAAAGAATAAAATTACTCAGCATGTAGATAGTCATGGCCTAATGGGAGACAGCCAATATGGCTTTAGACAAGGAAGATCTTGTCTTACTAATCTGTTATGTTTTTTGAAAGTGTGACTAAACAGGTGGACAAAGGTGAGTCGGTTGATATAGAGTATCTAGACTTTCAGAAAGCCTTTGACAAGGTCCCTCATCAGAGACTTTTGGCAAAACTAAAGAGTCATGGGATAGGAGGCAGTGTACTACTGTGGATCAGGAACTGGTTAAAAGATAGAAAGCAGAGGGTTGGTCTAAATGGCCAATTTTCCCAGTGGAGAAAGGTGAATAGTGGTGTACCCCAGGGATCTGTGCTGGGTCCGCTGCTTTTTGACATATTCATAAATGACTTGGAAAGTGAAATAACTAGTGAGGTTAACAGATTTGCAGATAACACAAAACTATTTAAAGTTGTTAAAACCCAAGAGGATTGTGGAAAATTGCAAGAGGATCTTGATAAATTGGCAGACTGGGCCTCAAAATGGCAGATGAAATTTAATGTGGACAAGTGCAAAGTTATGCACCTAGGGAAGAATAACCCAAACTATGGTTACACAATGCAAGGTTCCACATTAGGAACCACCACCCAGGAAAAAGATTTAGGCGTCATTGTGGATAATATGTTAAAACCCTCGGCCCAGTGTGCAGCGGCGGCCAAGAGAGCAAATAGAATGCTAGGTATCATAAGGAAAGGAATGGAAAATAAAACAAAAGATAATATAATGCCTCTATACTGTTCCATGGTGAGACCGCACCTTGAATATTGTGTGCAGTTCTGGTCGCCGTATCTTAAAAAGGATATAGCGTTATTAGAAAAGGTTCAGAGAAGAGCCACCAAAATGGTTAAGGGGATGGAAGGATACTCCTATGAAGAAAGGCTAAAAAGGTTAGGGCTCATTAACCTGGAAAAGAGACGGCTGAGGGGAGATATGATAGAAGTCTATAAATTAATAAACAAAGTGGAACGGGTAAACGTAGATCGATTGTTTACGTTATTAGAATATAGAAAGACTAGGGGACATAATGAAGCTACAGGGTAAACTATTTAAGACTAATAAAAGAAAATATTTTTTTCACTCAACGTGTAATCAAACTCTGGAATTTGTTGCCGGAGGATGTAGTAAAGGCTGTTAGTGTAGCTGGGTTTAAAAAAGGTTTGGACAAGTTCCTGGAGGAAAGGTCCATAAACCATTATTAAGAAGGGACCCAGGATATCAATGCTTGACCCAGTACAAACATTGCGGAACCTTTGTCTTTTGGGGATACTGCTAGGTACGTATGACCTAGAGTGGCCACTGTTGGAAACAGGATACTGGGCTTGATGGTCTGACCCAGTATGGCATATCCTTTGTTCTTATGTAAGGTTGTCCAGAAAAACATCTGCCCCTTCTCATAAGAAGAAGGGCTCAGGGAAAAAGACTTTTTACCCGAGGAAGTCATCTGCCTACAAACCTTTCCCTCACTTTCAGGCCTCCCCAGCTTCCCAGGCCTCCAGCTCCTGCTCCTACTCATCAGGGAGGGGGTTTTTGACTCCCACTGCATAGCCTCTTCACCTCTGCTGGTCCATCTCAGCACGGGGGGTCGGTTGGCCCTGTTTGCCTACCAGTGGCCGCTCGTCACAGGAGATACTTGGGTACTGAGCATAGTTTAGAAGGGCTGTCTGCTCAATTTCAATCAGGTACCCCCTCCTACTTTCCAGGGGAACCTCCAAGGCCTACTCTGCATCAGGAACTCCTTCTCCAGGAACTGCAAGGTCTTCTTCAAGACAGGGCAGTGGAGCCTATACCTCCCCACCTGCTGGGGCAGGGCTTCTACTCCAGGTACTTTCTTGTGCCAAAGAGGACTGAGGGTCTCTGGCCCATTCTGGAATTGAGAAATCTCAACAAGTTCTTGTAAAAGGAAAAGTTCAAGATGCTTACTCTTGGAACACTGCTGCCCTACCTCCAGCAGGGAGATTGGCTATGCTCCTTAGATTTGAAGGATGCGTACACTCACATCCTCATTCATCCAAACCACAGAAAATTCTTATGGTTCGTGGTAGCAGGAGCCCATTTTCAATACAGGGTACTGCCCTTTGCCCTAACTTCCACCCACGCGTCTTCACAAAGTGCCTGGCAGTGGTGGTGGCCTACTTGAGAAACCAGGGTATTTTTGTCTTCCCCTACCTAGACGACTGGTTCATCAGGGGTCAGACTCTCCAGGAGGCCAGGCAAGCCACCCTCCGTACTGTGTCTGTCCTTCAGCAACTAGGCTTTGTCATAAATTTCGCAAAGTCCACTTTGCTCCCTTCCCAGAACCTGGAGTTCATAGGAGCATGGTTGGACTCCCTGCAAGCAAAAGCTTACTTGCCAGAAGACAGGGCGGAAAGGCTGATGGGCTTGGCCAGACGGTTTCTAGACAACCCACTGGTTTCCGCCAGACTCTGTTTAAGGCTTCTGGGCCACATGGCTTCAATAGTGCATGTGACCCCCAATGCCCGCCTGCATATGGGGCCTGCACAGTGGTGTCTCAGGACTCAGTGGAGGCAGGCTACAGGAAGCCTAAGAGACAAAGTAAGGGTGTCCAAACCCTTCCTGAACTCCCTGCAGTGGTGGCTACACCCCCCCAACCTTCTACAGGGAATTCCTTTTCAGGTACCTGTTTCCACTGTGGTACTCACAACCGATGCCTCCTTGCAGGGCTGGGGTGCACATTGTCTGGACAAGTGCACACAGGGCCTGTGGTCTCCATGGGAGGCCATGCAACAAATCAACCTGCTGGAACTCTGGGCGATACGCTTAGCCCTCGAAGCCTTCTCTCACACCCTGGCCCACCAGTCTCTCTTGGTGCAGACAGACAACCAGGTGGCGATGTTCTATGTGAACAAACAAGGGGGCACGGGTTCCAGGCTCCTGTGTCGGGAGGCACAGGCCCTCTGCTCTTTTGCACTTTGACACAATATGCTGCTCAGGGCAGTCTATCTGCCTGGCCATGAAAATTTCCTGGCAGACAAATTGTGCAGGGTTCTACAACCTCACGAATGGCAGCTGCACCGTTTGGTGGTTCAGAACATTTTCCTAAAATGGGGACTTCCATCCATAGACCTCTTTGCCAGTCCCCTGAACTGGCAACTGCATCCCACGAGATTCGCAGCGGATGCCTTCCTGATCTCATGGTCCAGGGGCCTTCTGTATGCATTTCCTCCCACGCCCTTGGTAGCCCGAACCTTGTTCAAGATTCTGAGGGACAGGGCCTTGGTCATATTGGTAGCCCCCAGATGGCCAAGGCAGCCCTGGTTCCCACTTCTGTTACAGCTGGCGGTGGACACCCCACTCCCTTTGGGGTTGCAACCCGATCTTCTTTCTCAGGATCAGGGTTCCCTTCTGCACCCCAATCTCAAAGCTCTCGATTTGATGGCCTGGAGGCTGCAAGGGTAGTGCTGGCTCCCTGGGGCCTGCCTCAGGAAGTTGAAGAGGTGGTCTTGGCCTGTAGGAAGCAATCCACCAGAAAGACCTATGCCCTGATCTGGAAACGGTTCTCCTTGTGGTGTGACCAACGTCAGGAGAACCCTTTCTCCTGTCCTGTGCCAGTAGTGCTTCAGTACCTGCTGCACTTGTTTAATCAGGGTCTTAAGTCCAATTCTGTTCGGGTACACCTTTCTGCTCTGGCAACCCACCACTCCCTGGTGGAAGGGCACTCTTTATCGGTTCACCCCCTGGTGTCCCGCTTCTTCAGGGGCTTGCTCTTGCTAAAGCCTCCTCTCCGTCCACCAGCCCCTGAGTGGGAGTTGAATGTGGTCTTGCAGCAGCTTACTCGCCCTCCCTTTGAGCCGATGGCTACGTGTCCTCTCCGCTTCCTTTCTTGGAAGGCTCTTTTCCTAGTGGCATTGACCTCGGCCAGACGAGTGAGTGAACCTCAAGCCCTGGTCTGTGACAGGCCATACACTCGTTTCTATAGGAACAGGGTTGTCCTTAGGACTCATCCTAAGTTCCTCTCGAAAGTAGTCTCCTCTTTCCACCTCAATCAGGAGGTGGTTCTTCCAACATTCTTCCCTAGGCCCCATGCCAGCCGGACTGATGAATTCCTGCATACCCTGGACTGTAGAAGGGCCCTGTCTTTCTACATTGAGCTAACTAAGGAGCATAGAAGGGCTACTCAACTCTTCGTCTCATTTGACCCAAACAACTTGGGGTTGCCTGTCTCCAAGAGTACCTTGTCCATGTGGGTGGCAGACTGTATCACCTGGGCTTACAAGGCAGCAGACCTTCCCTTGCAGGGTCAAGTCACAGCTCACCGTGTCCGGGCATTGGCTGTATCAGTAGCTCATCTCCATTCTGTACCGTTGGCAGATATCTGTAGGGCTGCAACTTGGTCCTCAAGCCAGACTTTTTCAGCCCATTACTGCCTGGAGAGGGAGTCCCGTAGGGACAGTGCTTTTGGTCAGGCAATACTCCGGAATCTCTTTGAGGTTTAGGCAACTCCTGCCCTCCAGCCCTCTTGTTGGGCTACCAGTGGAATCTGTTCTCAGTAAAATTCTTTCCCTGATGCTGAGGCTTCACAGAGGGAGCTCTATTTTTCAGCCTGGGTTCCTGGTAGCCCAGAGCTAGGGAGTCACCCATATGTGAGTACTGACTTCCTGCTTGGTCCTGGAGAAAGAGTAGTTACTCACCTGTAACAGGTGTTCTCCAGGAGCAGCAGGAATCAGTCCTCACAACCCTCCCTCCTCCCCTGGGAGTTGCAGTTGTACATAGTTCATTTTGTTTTTTGTGCTGTCTTTTAGCTATGTCATCTGACTGAGCAAGATGGCACCTTTGGGCGGGAAGGGGACCGCGCATGCGTGGGTGTATTCCGAAATTCTTTCTTAGAAAGCTGGGGAAATGCTCCGCATGGGGGCTCCATCGACGTCAATGTCACCCATATGTGAGGACTGATTCCTGCTGCTCCTGGAGAACACCTGTTATAGGTGAGTAACTACTCTAACATAGTAAATGGTAGCAGATAAAGACCAGCATGGTCTATCTAGTCTGCCCAGAACGATGGCAAGAGTAGGTGCACCTGCCGCTCCATGCAGGCCACCCCTCCCCATGTCCCTGTTTAGTGGTGAACCCACCACTCCATGCAGGACACCCTTATTTGTTGAGAAATTAGATGTTTTTTACTTTTTTATTGTTGTTTCTCTTATCATCAAACTTTTATTATTTATTATTTACTATTTATATTTAATCTGTTAAGTGTGTGTTTGCCCATTTCATACACACATTTTTAAATGCTGTCAATATATTTTCTTCATATTAATTAGCATGTCCTCTAAATATATTTTTCTGCTTTCGTTGGAGTGCTTGGTGCCTTTGGCATCTTGTGTTTGATTACTATTATTGACAGATTTATCATACTTGAAGTCTGATATGGTGTCATTATGAATGTGTTTTCTTTTTTTAATACATCTTTGTATTCTTGTTTGTTTTTTTATAAAGAATGCAACAAGAAAAGTTGGTTCACTTTTTTTCTTTTCCAGTGTCTGAACTGTGATTGCCAGCACTTAATTGAAGACATATGCAGTATTACTAGGAAAGGGGAAGTGCTACTGATAGGGGATTTCAATATGCCAGATGCTAATTGACAAATTCCTGTTGCAGTATCATCTAGAACTAAGATCATCATGGATTCTCTACAGGGATAACTATTCAGGCAATTGGTAACAGACCCCACACGTGAAGGGGCCATACTGGACTTGGTGCTTACCAATGGTGAAAGTGTTTCTGATGTTGTAGTGGGAGATCATTTTGCATCCAGTGATCACCAGATGGTGTGGTTCAGTATTAGGACTAGGACTGTTAGAATCCATTCAACAGCGCGAGGGTCTTAGACTTTAGGAAAACAAACTTTGTCAAGATGGGCCAATACCTCAGGGAGTCATTAGCGGGATGGGAACAGATGGGGGAATGTAGAAAAACAGTGGGCAAAACTGAAAGGGGATATTTTAAGGGCAACCAACGTTTTTGTTAAAATGGTAAATAAAAGGAAAAGGAGACCGCTATAGCTTTCGAAAGAAGTAGCTGAAAACGTGAAGAAAAAGAGAGAGGTCTTCATGAAATACAAGAGATCACAGAGAGAGGAAGACAGGCATCTATATTTGGAAAAACTTAGAGAAGCTAGCAAAGTAGTCAAGGAAAGCAAAGATTCAAAAAGAGGAGGAAATAGCCAATGCGATAAAATGGGGGGATAAGACTTTTTTCAGATATGTTAGTGAGAAGAGGAAGGGCAAAAGTGGTTTTGTCATACTCAAGGGTGAAGGGGAGGAATATGTAGAAGCTGATGAGGATTAAGAGGAATTGCTTAACAAATATTTTTGTTCTGTGTTCACACATGAAGAACCAGGAACTGGACCTCAGAAAACACCCACAAACAGGAACAGAAGCGAGGGGCATCTTGAACAATTTTCAGAAGACTGTGTTCGTGAGAAGCTAGCTAAACTTAAAGTAGACAAAGCGATTGGCTCGGATGGGATACACGCTAGAATACTGAGGTAACTTGGGGACGTTCTAGCAGCTCCACTGACTGACCTTTTCAATGCCTCGTTGGAGTCAGGACTGGAGAGAGGCTCATGTGGTGCCTTTACACAAAAGCGGAAGTAAGGATGTGGCTGAAAACTATAGGCTGGTTAGTTTAACTTCGGTGGTGTATAAATTATTGGAAACACTGCTGAAAGAGAAAATAGTGAGGTTTCTGTAGTCCAGCGGATTACAGGATCTGAGGCAGCATGTATTCACCAGAGGCAGGTCTTGTCAGACAAATCTGATTGATTTTCTTGACTGGGTGACCAGGGAGTTGGACCGAGGGAGAGCCCTAGATGTGGTGTATTTAGATTTCTTTAAAGCTTTTGACACTGTTCCTCACAGGCAACTTATAAACAAATTGAGCACCCTAGGGATGGACCCTAATGTTACTGCTTGGGTTAGAAATTGGTTGAGTGGGAGGCGACAAAGGGTACAGGTAAATGGAGCTCACTCTGAGGAGAAGGATGTTACCAGTGGTGTGCCCCAGGGATCTGTCCTTGGTCCGATTCTTTTTAACATCTTTGTTAGTGATATAGCGGAAGGGCTGTTGGGTAAGGTTTGCCTCTTTGCGGATGATACCAAAATATGCAATAGAGTAGACACCCAGGAAGGTGTAGATAAATGAGGAGGGATCTAGCTAAGCTTGAAGAATGGTCTAGAATTTGGCAGTTGAGATTTAATGTTAAAAAAAGCAAGGTCATGGATTTGGGTTGCAGCAATCCAAGGGAGCGATATAGTATAGGGGGTGAAGTACTTTTGTCCACTAAAGAAGAGCGGGACGTAGGCGTGGTTGTGTCTGATGATCTTTATGAAGCTAAACAGGTAGAAAAGGCGACAGCAAAAGCTAGAAGGATGGTTGGGTGCATACGGAGAGGAATGGCTAGCAGAAAAAGGAGGTGATAGTGCCTCTGTATAAGTCTTTGGTGCGACCTCATTTGGAATATTGTGCAATTCTGGAGACTGCACCTTCAAAATGATATAAAGAGGATGGAGTCAGTATAGAGGGTGGCTACTAAAATGGTTAGTAGTCTTCATTATAAAGCATATGAGGACAGGCTTAAGGATCTTAATATGTACACCTTAGAGGGAAGGCGGGATAGAGGTGATATGATTGAGACATTTTAATACCTCTGTGGCATAAATGCACAGGAGCAGAGCCTCTTTCGACTGAAAGCAAGTTCTGCTATGAGGAGACTTGGGTTGAGGGTGAAAGGGGATAGATTCAGGAGTGATATGTGGAAATATTTCTTTATGGAGATAGTGAAAGCATGGGACAAACACAGAGGATCTTTAAAGGAAAAAAGGGGACTGTCTTCATTGTTGATATGGAAGAACAGACTCGATAGGCCTTGTGGTCTTTTTCTGTCATCATTTTTCTATGTTTCTATGTTCCAAAGTTTGCAGTGCTTTATAATGGTATTGCATCTTAGATAGGTGATCTGGCATGAATATCCTGCAGCTAGTTGTTTACTAAACTGAGCTCTCTTTTTAGTTCTTCTCATGAATCTTTTGAGGAGATATTCAGAGGAGGTGGCTAACCGCTGTAATGTGGCTAGCCAATGCCACTGAACTTTAAACCCAGATATTCAATGCCAGGGCCATATCTGCTAACCATGTTAATCCCTGTGAATATCTCCCTTTGTTTTCTCTGAGCATTTCTTTAACTTGTAGAATCTTTGCCATGACAGTTTGAGGCATCACCGCTGCAGTAGGCCCTGATGCCACTTTCTGAAGGGATAGTGTATTAGCTTTTGAATGTTTCACCCCTTAATTTTGTGAAATCCAATTTGGTCTGCTTGCCACTAGTCATGATGTAGCAGCGAAGTGCATGCAATAAATAATACCAGGAGTCAGTTGCAGGGTCCAAGCCAATTTATTGTGCACAGGCTCAGACAGGAGTGTGTCCAAAAGAGACTGAGCAGTGGAGTACAGGAGCAGATTTCTTATATACAATTTTTACAATTTGATAGAGGCAACCTTTCTATTGGTCCCAATGCCCCTCGTACCTATCCAATCGGTGACCCTCTCTGGGCCCCCTTCCTTGTTCCTCCTTCTCAAATTGTCCTAACAAAGGCATAGTCTCTAACATGGTTACATTTCTACTTCAAGGCCATTTCTAGCTCAGAGAATGCAAGAACATTTCTATCATCAGCATAAAGGAATTATACAACCTTTTCAGAAGCAGTTTAAAAACAGTTTAAGGCAGATTCTCAACCTCTGGTTCCTCTCAACACTAATCCCAGGTGGGGGTTGGGATCTATGCCTAGTTTACAGGCCATAGCCTACCACATTCCCCCCTTATGATTATTCTCACCCCACCTAAAAAGGGGTGAGGAAAAAATCACATATCATGTCCATCTTAAACTGATGCTTCCTCCTGGGGCAAGGCCTGATACTTCCACATAGCTAGTACCCTTGCCGCTGTCTTTCGCTCGACTGTACTGTCAATGATTGAGGTAAACATACTTAGGCATAAGGGCAAGAAAGAAGGGAGGAGCAGGCACATAGCTATCATCAGTAAAACAGCAAACACAATAGTCTTCAAACCTCCTAGCCCTGAGAACAGAGAACCGAACCATCCGCTAAGCTCTAGCCCATGCCAGGTCTGAACAGGTACATGTGCTAGCCTGCGCATATGGTCGGCTATTTCTTCAATGACTTGACCCTGATCATCTGTTTGCAGACAGCAGTTCGTCAAATTGAACTTTCCACATACTCCTCCTTCCGATGCTAATAAGTAATCAAGCCGAGTCATTCTAAGGGGCCCCAGGACAACCGCAAGTACAACATTAATGCATAGATATATCATGATTACAAGATCTTAGTAAATTTCTCTTAAAAATTGCAAATCTTTCACTTGAGTTCTCTTCCTTTACAGCTTCCACCGTACGTTGACCTGTCAGCTTTCTGTAGGTTGTGTACCAACACTATACCGTAGGTCAAATATCTGAGGGTAATAGGGGAATCACACTAGCAGTTTGCAGATAAGCATAATCTTTAATTTACAAAACCTGCTTCAAGAAATGGTTAAAAATTAGAGAACAATCTGATGAATTAAAAAAGCACAACAGTTTCAAGAAATAGTTTCAAACCAATTGTGAATATTTGTTGTCGTTGATGCGATAAGGCATATTGCTTTTGAAAGTTCTAAGCATTGCCAATGTGAGTCTGAGACCATCATTCACTTTACTCTATCGTGGAAACCATTTTAAAGCGATTGAAATTGAGTGCAGAATTCATCAGGATATTCTCAATATTTTTTGAGGGTGTTCATTATTTGTTTATCAGCTTCCAGTAGGTGGCAGGAGTAGGGCTGTAGAGTCTTATGGTGGCTGTCTTCGTCGCAGCGTGAGTCGCAATGGGGATCCGGGGTGGTCAGTTGAAGTCCAGAGACAGGATTCGGTAGTTGCTGCTGACTTCACCCGACTGTGGTGGATCCAAGGTTTAAGCTCTGCAACTTTAACTGCTGTAGGGGTTGACAGTATGACGATGTAGGGTCCTCTCCAATGAGGCATTAGTGGTTCCTTTCTCCACTCTTTGATCCACACCGCACTTCCAGGCTTGAAGGGATGCAGTGGCTCAGTCAGGCTGATGTGCAGTTGGTCTTGTACCCAAGCATGGAGACTCTGCAAGACAGAACCTAGAGCCAACAGCTCTTGTCTAGTGATTTCGGACCCAATCTGGTTCATATCCCCATTTATTCCCTGGACAATGGGCGGAGGTCGCCCATACCAAATCTCGAATGGCGAAACTCCTAATGACTTGGTGGGGGCTGAACGTATCCTGAGGAGGGCCATAGGAAGAACCTGGGGCCACTTCAGGTGAGCTTCCTGGCAGAGTTTAGACAGCTGGGACTTTAGGGTGTGATTCATACGCTCTACCTTTCCTAAGCTTTGGGGTCTGTAAGCTGTATGTAATTTCCACTGCACTTGCAGAGCTTGGGCTAACTGCTGAGTTACTTGAGATACAAATGAGGGTCCATTATCTGACCCTATAACTAATGGTATTCCAAACCGGGGAATGATGTCATGGAGCAGAATTTTGGTAACTTCTCTGGCTTTTTCAGTCCTGGTGGGGAAAGCTTCCACCACCCAGAGAATGTACAAACCAAGACCAACAGATAATGATATCCATTAGCACGTGGCATTTCTGTGAAGTCCACCTGGATATTTCCCATGGGGGTAACTCCTACTGTTTTTGCACAGATTACACATCTACGGGCTACTGAAGCCGATGTGGGTCCTAATAATGAAATACAGAAATGGGGTTTGAGAGCTTTTTCCATTGCCATTTTCCCATAATGTGTGGCCTAGTGAAAAGCATGGACAAAGGCAGGACCTAATGCTTCAGGGATTACAGTTGTACGGAAGGTAAGCCACCTACCGGCGGTGGTAGCACTATCCATTCGGTCTCTGTTAACACTCCCCCTTCCTCCTGACAGAAATAGTCTAACTCTCTGGAGGTATATCGGGGAGCCCATGCACTGAGAGGTACTGGAAATAAGGCTGCTTGGACTGGGGTATTGGGTGCAGGAACTTGTCCAATTTGATAGAGGCAACCTTTCTATTGGTCCCAACGCCCCTCGTACCTATCCAATCGGTGACCCTCTCTGGGCCCCCTTCCTTGTTCCCCCTTCTCAAACTGTCCTAACAAAGGCATAGTCTCCAACATGGTTACATTTCTACTTCAAGGCCATTTCTAGCTCAGAGAATGCAAGAACATTTCTATCATCAGCATAAAGGAATTATACAACCTTTTCAAAAGCAGTTTAAGGCAGATTCTCAACCTCTGGTTCCTCTCAACACTAATCCCAGGTGGGGGTTGGGATCTAGGCCTAGTTTACAGGCAATAGCCTACCACAATGATAGCCCACAACTGTATTAACTTGAGGGAAGAAAATATTGCCTATACGCTATGAAAACATTTCAATATGGCTGGGTTTGCAGGAGCTCAGACTTTAGATAGCCATTCTGGGCTGGGCCCACCAGCGCTCCAACATTCAGTATATTGAAATCGCCCATCAGTAGCACTTCTTTCTCCAGGACCAAGCAGGAAGTCAGTCCTCACTTATGGGTGACGTCGGCGCCGACGGAGCCCTCGCGGAGCAATTTTCCCCAGCTTTCAAAGAAAGCCTTTGGGAATTGCAGCGCGCATGCGCGGTCGTCTTCCCGCCCGAGGGTGCCATCTTAGCCAGTCTTCTTTTTTCCGCGGAGCCCTGCAGACGTCCCCGTCTTGTCCCCGCGAAAAAGTTGATTTTCCTCTTTATTTTATACTTTTTTCTTTCGGTTCGACGCCGATCGTTTTCCCGCCCGGACTCGCGACGCCGGTCTCGAGTCCTCTAGCGTTTTTTCGGTTTTTCTGACTTAGTCAGCTTTCATTTTCGTTTTCCCTGGCAGCCCGGTCCTTTGACCTCGCAGGGGCCCTTTTTCCCCCGATGGCTGCCAGTGGCTTCAAGCGGTGTGGTCGGTGTGACCGAAATATGTCACTAACCGACACACACGACTTTTGCCTCCGCTGCTTGGGCCCGGATCATGAGGAACTGATCTGTGGGCCCTGCAGCAAACTGTCCTCGAAGGCGTTGAGAAGTCGGCGGCATCAGCGCGAGAGAATCTTCGCTGACCCCAGCCGTACCCGGACCTCGTCGGAGGCCTCCGTGTCAAAGGGCTCCAGCTCGGACCGTCGCCGGAGCTCCTCCGACCGGGGTTCTCCCTCCGGGGACCATCGTCGGAAGGAAAAACCCGCGAGGGCGGCGTCGGTGGACGCTCCTGGCTCCGCGAGGGCCAGGTCGCATAGCCCCGACAGCCGCCCCGGGTCCTTGGAGAAGGAACATCTCCCGAAGCGACCTCGCCTGGAGTCGGAGATGCCTGCCCGGGTAAGTCCTGTAGTCCTTCTGGACTCGCCTCCGCGACAGCCGACGTCGGGCCCGACGCCGTCGGGGCCCGAGTCGGGGGCTGCTGGGTCACCTGAGCTCGGACTCAGGTTGACGGCCTTGGAGAGCAGACTGTCTGCCTTCATGGACCAGCAGCGGGCACTGCTCGCTGGCCTCGCTGGCGCCGCTGCCCCGACCGCCGGGACGTCGACGTCCAAGTCGACCCCGGAGACCGAGCCGATCCTCGAGTCAATGAGAACTCGAGTCGATCCTCGGTCGAGGTCACCCTCGGCCTCCCGTTCGGGACCGAGGTCGCCGACGCCGACTCCCTCGACGTCGGGGCGGCTGGCGCCGCACCCTGCCCGGGCCGACCCCACCGAGTCCTCGTCGGAGTCGGTCTGGGAGTCTGAGGAGGAAGAGTCACCTGATTCTTTCCGGACTCGGTGTGTCCCATCGGACTCACCGGGGTCCGAGCCTCGGAAGCAGTCCCCCCCGGAGGATGCCCGGTTCTCGGACTTCGTTAGGGATATGGCCAAGGCTTTGGCCTTCCCTGCGGATCCCGAGGAGGAGCCTCGAGCCGAAGAGCTCGACGCCCTCCAGTATGACTCTCCCGCGAGGGAGCACTTTACTGTGCCGGTTCCTCCTATGCTGGAACGACTACTCTTCCGCATGTGGGAGAGTCCGGCCTCCTCGCCGGTCCTGAGCAAGCGGGTCGATTCTATCTATCGGGTCCGCAAGAGCCCTGGCTTTCAGAAGGCACAGCTGCCACACCATTCCATGGTAGTGGAATCGGCCATGCATCGTCTTAAGAGCCAGAAGATGCACTCCTCGGTGCCTCCTGGACGGGAGGCCCGTAACCTGGATGGCCTTGGCAAGAAGTGCTTCCAGGGCTCTATGCTCGCATGTCGTGTCCAGACTTACCAGCTCTACATGGGCATGTATCTCCGGGATCTGGCTAAAGAGCTAGCCGGATTCTCCGCTGGTCTCTCCGAGGAGCCCTTGCGGAGGTTCCTAGCCTTGTCCACGGGCATTCGGGAATGCTCAAAGTTCATGTCCCGAGCAGCCTATGATGGCTTTGAGGCCTCGGCTAGAGTGGCCGCAGCCGGCATCGGTGCCCGCCGACAGGCTTGGCTTCAGTCGTCGGATCTTGAGCCCTGGGTACAGGACAAGTTGGTCGATGTCCCCTGCCGAGGCGAAAACCTCTTTGGCAAGCCCATGGCGGAAAAGGCTGCACAAATTGAGACTGAGACTCTCACCAGGACCAGGCTTTCTAGGAAGACCTCCGCCCCTTCCCAGAAAAAGAAGGGCTCGGGAAAAAAGTCCTTTTACCCGAGGAAGGCGGCTGCCTACAAACAGTACCCCCATTATCAGGCCCCTGCAGCTCCCCAACAGGGCCAGCAGGCCAAGGGACGGGGTAACGGGTCCCGTAGGCAGCAAGCCCCCAAGCCTGCACCACCAGCCCCTGCTCAGCAGGGTGTGGGTTTTTGACTCGCTCAGCATAGCCTCTCCCCCCCCGCTGGTTCCTCCCAGCACCGGAGGCCGGCTGGTTCACTTCGGCCACAGGTGGTCCAGCATCACCGCAGATGCCTGGGTACTTCAGGTCGTGCGAGAAGGCTACCTTCTCCACTTCCATCAGGTCCCTCCCTCCTATTTTCCGGGAGAACCTTCGCGCCCCCCTCTGCACAGGGAGTTGCTCCTTCAGGAGTTAGCAGGTCTTCTGCAGGAACAGGCGGTGGAACCGGTGCCCCACCACCTGAGAGGTCAAGGCTTTTATTCAAGGTATTTTCTGATACCAAAGAGAACAGGGGGCCTCAGACCCATCCTGGACTTGCGCAACCTCAACAAGTTCCTTGTGCGGGAGAAGTTCAAAATGCTTACCCTTGGAATCCTTCTGCCCTACCTCCAGCAGGGAGATTGGCTATGCTCCTTGGATCTAAAGGATGCCTACACGCACATCCTCATCCACCCAAGCCACCGCCAATACCTAAGGTTTGTGGTGGCAGGAAATCATTACCAGTACAGAGTACTGCCCTTTGGCCTATCCTCCGCACCGCGAGTCTTCACAAAATGTCTCGCGGTCGTGGCGGCCCATCTCCGGCTTCACGGCCTCTATGTCTTTCCGTACCTCGACGACTGGCTCATCAGAGCAGCGTCCGCTCAGGAGGTCGCCAACGCCACGCGCCGCACGGTGACTCTGCTGCAGCACTTGGGCTTTGTCATAAACTTCGCAAAGTCCACTTTGCTCCCCTCACAGGATCTCGAGTTCATCGGCGCAAGGCTGCACACTCCTCGGGCACGAGCGTACCTACCGCTCGACAGGGCGCAACGGCTCATGGACCTAGCCGACCGCTTTCGCAGCCAGCCCCTGGTCTCCGCCAGGCGCTTCCTGAGACTGCTCGGCCATATGGCTTCCACCGTCCATGTGACCCCCAATGCCCGCCTGAACATGCGGTCTGCTCAATGGTGTCTCCGCCAGCAGTGGCGACAAGCCACAGGCGGCCTGGCGGACCTGGTGCGCGTCTCCGAGCCGCTGCTCTCGTCTCTCCGGTGGTGGCTCCGGCAGCCGAACCTGATATTCGGAATGCCTTTCCAGTCACCTCAGCCGACCCGGGTGCTGACCACCGATGCATCCCTCCTGGGCTGGGGAGCGCATTGCCAAGAGGCACGTACTCAGGGCCTCTGGACCATGTGGGAGTCTGCTCAGCAGATCAACTTCCTGGAGCTCAGGGCGATCCGCCTAGCTCTCAAGGCCTTCTCCCACCTGACTTCCCAACAGTCCGTCCTTGTCCAGACGGACAATCAAGTTGCCATGTTCTACGTGAACAAGCAGGGTGGCACGGGCTCCTTCCTCCTCTGCCGGGAGGCACAGAAGCTCTGCTCTTGGGCCGTCAGTCACGGCATTCTCCTCAAGGCAGTTTATCTCCCGGGCCAAGAAAATTGCCTTGCAGACAAACTCAGCAGGGTCCTCCAGCCGCACGAGTGGCGTCTGGATCCCTTGGTAGTTCAGAAGCTCTTCCTCAAGTGGGGTCTCCCCACGGTGGATCTCTTTGCCAGTCCTCACAACCGGCAGCTTCCTCGCTTCTGCTCTCGTCAGCCACACCCCCTTCGGGTGGCGGCGGACGCCTTTCTGATCTCGTGGTCGGGGAGCCTTCTGTACGCTTTCCCTCCCATCCCGCTGGTCTCTCGGACTCTTTTCAAGGTTCTCCGAGACAAAGCCTTCATGATCCTGGTGGCCCCTCGCTGGCCCAGGCAGCCGTGGTTTCCGCTCCTGCTGCAACTGGCGGTGGAGGATCCAATCCCTCTGGGGGTACAACCGGATCTCCTCACTCAGGATCAGGGGTCCCTTCTGCACCCCAACCTCAGGTCTCTCAACCTCATGGCCTGGCTGCTGAGAGGGTAGTCCTTGCTCCCCTTCTCCTGCCGGCGGAGGTGGAGGAGGTCGTCTTAGCTTCGCGACGGCCTTCTACCCGCAAATGCTACGCCCTTAAATGGCATCGCTTTGCAGTCTGGTGTACCCAACAGTCTCAGGATCCCTTCTCCTGCCCGGTGTCGGTGATCTTGCAGTACTTGCTGCACCTCTCTAATCTGGGACTTAAGTCCAACTCCGTCAAAGTTCACCTCAGTGCTCTTTCAGCACATCATGTGCCAGTGGACGGCAGACCTCTCTCCAATGACCCTCTCGTAGCGAGGTTTCTCCGAGGTCTCCTTCTACTTAAACCACCTCTGCGCCCGCCAGCGCCTGACTGGGACCTGAATGTGGTTTTGCAGCGGATCACCTGTCCGCCTTTTGAACCTATGGCTACCTGTTCTCTCCGTTTTCTGTCTTGGAAAACACTGTTCTTGATAGCCCTCACTTCCGCTAGGCGCGTAAGTGAATTGCAGGCCCTCGTGTCTGATCCCCCTTACACTAGGTTCTACAAGAATAGGGTAGTCCTTCGGACTCACCCGAAATTTCTGCCTAAAGTGATCTCCCCTTTTCACATCAATCAGGAGGTGGTACTTCCAACCTTCTTTCCCAGACCACACTCCAGCCGAGCTGAAACGGTCCTCCATACCCTGGACTGTAGAAGGGCATTGAACTTCTACCTTGACCGTACGCGGGAGCACCGTAAAGCTGCTCAGCTTTTTGTGTCTTTTGACCCCAATAAATTGGGGCTCCCGGTCTCCAAGCGTACTCTGTCCATCTGGGTTGCGGACTGTATCTCTTGGGCTTATGGAGCAGCCGGACTCTCCTTAGAAAGTCGAGTCACGGCTCATTGCGTTCGGGCAAAGGCCACGTCAGTGGCTTACCTCCGCTCTGTTCCGCTGGCAGACATCTGCCGGGCCGCTACTTGGTCTTCGAGCCAGACTTTTGCGGTCCATTACTGTCTCGAGAGGGAGTCCCATAGGGACAGTGCTTTCGGACAGGCAGTCCTCCGTAATCTCTTTGAGGTCTGAGCAACTCCTACCCTCCATCCCGGATGTGGGCTACCGGTGGGTGATAATTCAGCGAAGATTCTATCCTTCTGTGCTGCTGAGCTAGAGGGAGCTCATTTTTGTGCTTAGGGTCTCCGGTAGCCTTGAGCTTGGGAGTCCCATAAGTGAGGACTGACTTCCTGCTTGGTCCTGGAGAAAGCGTAGTTACTCACCTGTAACAGGTGTTCTCCAGGAGCAGCAGGAATCAGTCCTCACTACCCTCCCTCCTCCCCTTGGAGTTGCAATCGTCTGCTTATGTTCTTTTTTTTTGCAAATTTTTATGCTGTCTTTTTTAGCTATGTCATCTGACTGGCTAAGATGGCACCCTCGGGCGGGAAGACGACCGCGCATGCGCGCTGCAATTCCCAAAGGCTTTCTTTGAAAGCTGGGGAAAATTGCTCCGCGAGGGCTCCGTCGGCGCCGACGTCACCCATAAGTGAGGACTGATTCCTGCTGCTCCTGGAGAACACCTGTTACAGGTGAGTAACTACGCTTTCATAGCAATCAAATCTGTGTCCACTTCTGTCTATGAAGAAGGTCTGTATACCACACAATGCAAATAGATGTTCCTTTCTGTCTTTCTAGATTAACTCACATTGCCTCCTCTTCTCTCATAAGCCTGCAATTCAGTTTCTTTAATATTGTTTTTTCACATGTGGAACCACTCTTGATGGGTATATTAGAGCCTGATATAATTATATCCCAGTCATGATTCTCTGTGAACCATGTCTTCGTGACCACTACTAAATACATGTCAGCTTCTTCCATTATAGCTTCTAGATCCAAAATTTTATTTCCCATAATATAAACATTAGTACACACAGCTTTTCAGATGATATCCTTTTTTCCCATTTTTATACAGGTATTTAGGGAGACATTTTCATCATTGGTGACCAGCCCGAGTAAAGCGGATGGCTGTGTCTGCTTTAATTTAGACCTGGATATTCAATGCTAAGGCCTGGATCAATGGCTGAGCTTGGATTCTGTCCCTGGCTGGTAGTGTAGCGGCAGAGCGCAAACGATCCAATAATACCAGGAGTCTGTTCAGAAGGTCCAAATCATTTATTGTGCACAAGACTCAAGCAGAATCACATTCAAAATGGCTGAGCAATGGCTGTTAGTAAAACAACAACTTTTATACTGTTCTTTTCCAGTCTAGACATAGGCAAACTTTCCATTGGTCCCGGTAACTCCTTTCGCCCCATCTATTGGTCCCGGTGCCTTTACGTAGTTATCCAATGAGGACTTCTGTCTGGGCTCAGCACCTGTTTCCCCCACTTACAGCCCTCATTACAATGGTCAGTTCTTAGGCTCTTGATGCATCTCTCCTCCAAGGTCACTAGCTGGCTGGAATATGTGTGAAAGCAGGGCACTGTAACCTTTCTTTCAACAGAGTTAATTAATTCCATAGAAGCTTCTCACATTCTTATCAGTACCAATTAAAGCAGTTTTTCTATTTCTCCTAAGTTTCGATTCTGCTTAGCTATGCTTGATTCTGCTTAGTTAAGTTTCGATTCTATGGTGGCAGTATTCAAAGGGTTTTTCATTCCTCCGGGCCTAGCCACAGGCTTCATTTACAGGTCAAGCTGCTTAGGCCTGCCTGCTTAGTTCAAGCAGCATGGATCATAGGCCTTCGCCTACCACAGTAGTGTCTTTATAACAGAAACATAAGGCCTGGATTCTGTCTGCAGTTGCTGGTGGGCCTGTACCAGTGTCTGAGCCTGGATTATATCCCTGGCTGGTAGTGTCTTTGTAACAGTAACAGAAGGCTGTGTATTATCCAGTTCACATTCTTACAGACACTGTTTCCCTGAGCCGTAGACTGATAGTCTGATCACACCAGCAGCCTGGTAGGAGTAGTTGTAATGGATAGAAAACTAAGACTATTCACTGCTGCCGCGCTCAATATGTGCTGGCGCTGTTTTACTGTTTGTGTTCAAGATGGATCCTGCTGACTGTTTCATTTTCTTCATTGTGCCTGCATTTGCTTCATTGTGCCTACATTTGGTTCTGAAGCCTATCGACAGCTTTCTATGTGGCAGCCAGGCGCATAGAAGGCGTTCCACTGTGGCAGGCTAAGGCCTGTAAACTAGGCCTAGGCCCCAACCCCCACTTGAGAATAGTGCTGAGAAGAACCAGAGTCTGAGAAACTGCTTTAAACTGCTTTAGACTGCTTTTTACTGCTCTTTGAAAAGTCTGTATAATTCCTTTATTAATTCCTCTTTGCTGATGATAGAAATGTCCCTGCATTCTCTGAGCTAGAAAAGACCTTGAAGTAGAAATGTATCTATATCTAGGGTTGCCAACTTTTTCACCGAGAAAAACCCGACACCTGTGGCTCGCCATGCTCCACCCATTCTCCGCCCCTAGTCCCACCCCTGCCCCGCCCCCAGCCCCACCCACAAAAATTACCGAGGATACGTGTAGGCTAACTTCCTTGGTCAGATAATAATTAAACTGGGAACCCCAAAATCCAAACATGAAATGTACAACACTGGAGAAATAAAACTATAAAGTAATTTCCTCTTGCACTAAACAAAAACGCAAAGATGTTAGCAATACACACTTCCCAGACCAGACATATTCCAGTTAATAAATTCAAAATAAAAAGTATTTTTCTACCTTCTGTTTGGGCGTTTTATTTTTCAGTTGCAATTGCTCCAGTCACTTTCTTCTGGTTTCTTCGTGTCTTCTGTGAGCTATCCATTTGTCCTTTCTTCTCTTTCAGATGTTTTCCATTCTCTCTCTATTTCTGCTTTAACATACTGATTGTTTCCCTTTTGCTCTTTCCCCCAATTCTTTCCTTATTCCTTTATCATCCGTTTAAATTTCACCCTTCCATTCTCAAGCCCCTCTTACTCTCCCAATACCGGCCCATCATAGACTTTTCTTCCACACAAAATATTTTTTCCCCTCTCTATTCTCATTCCCCATCCATTCTAGTCCTCCCCCCAAATCAGTTCCCTTATAGTTCTAGACCCACCCAGCATCCACTCCCTTCTAGTCCCATTCTCCCATGCCCCACATCAGCCCATTTCCAGTCCTATTCCAGCTCTTCATCAGCCCATTTCCACTGCTAGCCCTCACATCACAGGCCATTTCCAGTCCTAGCTCCCCCCCCCCAATCACAGCCCATTTCCAGTCCAAGTCCCCCATCACAGCCTATTTCCAGTCCTAGGCCCCCCCACCATCACATCCCATTTGCAGTCCGAGTCCCCCCGCACCATCACAGCCCATTTGCAGTCCTAGCCCCCCTAATCACAGCCTATTTCCAGTCCAAGATCCCCCTTCCTCCACCATAGCCCATTTCCAGTCCAAGTTCCCCCCCCCCATAGCCCTTTTCCAGTCCAGGTCCCCTCCACCCCCATCACAACCCATTTCCAGTCCATGTCCCCCCCCCATAACCCTTTTACAGTCCAGGTCCCCCCCCCCCCCAACCAACCCTTTTTACCTTCCAATTTTCCCCCCCCCCCCCCCATAGCCCTTTTCTGGTCCAGGTCCCCTCCACCCCCATCACAACCCATTTCCAGTCCATGCCTCCCCCCCTTAGCCCTTTTACAGTCCAGGTCCCCCCCTTTAGCCCTTTTCCAGTCCAAGTCCCCCCCCCCCTTAGCCCTTTTCCAGTCCAAGTCCCCCCTTTAGCCCTTTTCCAGTCCAACCCCCCCCCCCCCTTAGCCCTTTTCCAGTCCAAGTCCCCCCCTTTAGCCCTTTTCCAGTCCAAGTCCCCCCCCCTTAGCCCTTTTCCAGTCCAAGTCCCCACCCCCTTAGCCCTTTTGAAGTCCAAGTCCCCCCCTTTAGCCCTTTTCCAGTCCAAGTCCCCCCCTTAGCCCTTTTCCAGTCCAAGTCCCCCCCTTTAGCCCTTTTCCAGTCCAAGTACCCCCCCCCTTAGCCTTTTTCCAGTCCAAGTCCCCCCCCCCCCCCTTAGCCCTTCTCCAGTACAACTCCCCCCCCCCCTTAGCCCTTTTCCAGTCCAGGTCCCCCCATCACAGCCCATGCAGTCCTTGCCCCCCCCCCCCCGGACCAGCATCGCGGCTGTCTGAGGCTTCAGAGGGAGCCGGGGAAGCCCGCGCGAGGCCCCGGCTCCCTCTGAACAGCCACCAGCGTGAAGAGCCTTTACCTTCACGCTGGCGTCTGTTCCTGTGAAGCCGCGAATGCTGGGAAAGGTTAAAGGGCAACCTTTAACCTTTCCCAGCATTCGCGGCTTCACAGGAACAGCCGCCAGCGTGAAGGTAAAGGCTCTTCACGCTGGTGGCTGTTCAGAGGGAGCCGGGGCCTCGCGCGGGCTTCCCCGGCTCCCTCTGAAGCGGAGAAAAGCCGGTTATTTTGCTCAGGCCGCTCCCGATCTTGCGGCCAGAGCAAAAAAACCGGCTTTTAAAGGGCCGGTTTTGCCTCTGCGCCGGCAGCCGGCCTGGCCGTGGAAAAACCGGCCAGGCCGGCTGAAAACCGGCCAGTTGGCAACCCTATCTATATCTAAGACTGTGCCTTTGTTAGAATGGTCTGAGAAGGGGGAACCAGAAGCTAGGCCCAGAGAGGGTCCTCGATTGGACACGTGCAAGGGGCATTGGGACCAATAGAAAGTTTGCCTGTATCAAACTGTAAAAATTGTATATAAGGAATTTGCTCCTGTATTCCATTGCTCAGTCCTTTTTGGATGCTTTCTTGTCTGAGCCTGTGCACAATAAATTGGCTTGGATCCTGCAGCTGACTCCTGGTTTTATTCATTGCGTGCACTTCGCTGCTACACCACGTGGTCTGGCACCTGAGACTGGTGGAATTATCTTGACAGTTATAATGCTCAGAGAAAAAGGACTAAAGGCTGCTAGCTGGTGCATAAACTTGCTTACTGAGGCACGGTTGTATTTTATACAACCTTACCCACCATTTATATGTATCAGGCAACTATTTGTCTCATGAACATAACGGACAGCCCATAAATAGTACAGAATTTTATTTACTTAATCTCATTATCTTATCAACTAAGTATTTTCAACTGTTTTGATTTAGATACTCATTGTTTTTACATATTATCTGAATTTGTTTCCTTCATCCCTCTCCTCTCACTCATCCCCATCATGACCCCCCCATCTTAGGTTGGATTTTCACCTCCATTTCTTATGGCTTCATACCACTTTTTCTGACATTCCCTAACCTTCTCCCCTCTCACCTTCAACTCAAATTCCCCCCCCCCTCCTTATCACCCTCTCTCTACCTTTCCCTTTTCCTCTTCTATCTTGTCTTCCTCCCTTTTCTCAGCTCTTGAACTTCACCTTTTCTTCCTCTCATTTATATTTCTCCCATCTCTCTTAAACAACTTCATCCTTGTTTCTGAAGTTCTGTCTCCTCTCTGCCTAGCATTCTTCTCCTTCTTTCACCTGGTGACATTAATCCTAACCCTGGCCTCCCAAGACTTTTCTCACACTCCTGCTCCTCACTCAATCGCTCTAACATCATTCATATTCCTCTCCTTTCTCCCTCCTCTCTCCCCTTTTCTTGTGCCTTATGGAATGCTCATTCCCTAGCTAATAAACTCACATTTATCTATGATCTCTTCATTTCTAACTCTCTTCAACTTTAGCTCTTACTGAAACCTGGCTCCTCCCTGATGACACTGCTTTGGACGCTGTCCTGTCTCACAGTGATTAACAATTCTTGCACACTTTTTATGCCACTGGCCGCGGTGGTGGTGTGGGGTTTCTGCTTTCTTCTTCTTGCCAATTTCAACCTCTCCCTCTATCTTAATTTCACTCCTTTTCCTCCTTCAAAGTCCACTCCATCTGCCTTTTTAATACTTTACCTCTCTGGATAGCTGATCTCCAGGAACAAGCAGGAATAAGTCCTCACATATGGGTACGTCGGTACCGACGGAGCCCGTGCGGGAAAGCTCCCCAGCTTCTTAGAATAGAAGCTTTTGGGACCTCCCACTGCACATGCGCACTGCCTTCCCGCCTTCCTGAACAGCTCTCCTCAGTTTCTCTTTTTCCGCGGAGCCAGCAGGTCGTGTTCCTGTCACCGCTGAAGAAATTGTTATTTTATTTGTTTCTTTAGACCGCGTACCTGCCTTCCCCATACCGATACCGGTATCGCCGGTCTTTTCTTTCTTTCTTTAAAAAATTATAATTCTTTTTTCTTATTTTTTAGCTTTTTGGTCACTTCAGAGAGGCCTCTCGGCCTACTCAATTTCTCCTCATGGAGAAGCCAGCCCCTGGATTTAAGAAGTGTACCAAATGTAATGCTGTTATTTCAGTCACAGACACCCATGACTGGTGTCTGAAATGTTTGGGGCCTGACCATTCCATACCGGACTGCCCATCTTGCTCCCACATGTCTAAACGTGGGCTGCAGAACCGGGCCAACAAATTCCATGTGCTGTTTGCTTCAGAGAATACAGCATCACAGTCATCCAGGTCTTCTTCTCCGGATGGATCTCAGGTAACCAAACCTTCTGTGGGCAAGTCCTCAAAGAGCAAATCTCCTTCAAAGCATCGAGAGGCTCTTAGCTTAGAACTTGAGGACCCTGCCCCAGCCAAACAACCCCGGCGGGAAGTCCAACTTCCAAAAACGCCAATTCAGGGGTCTCAGGTTGATATCGATGCTACGGCCTCGACAGATCACCTGTTAGCCTGCTCTGGGGTACCGGGTCACTCCGGTACCGACATCCAGGCAGCTATGGCGTCCATGGGCGATACTGTACAGTCCATGCAGCAGGCCGTCATGGCTTTCATTAAAGCTGCAACGCCATCGGTTCCGCTTTCAGCGGTTCCGGGCCCGATACCGGTATCGTCCGCCATGCCGGTATCGAGGCCGTCCACCTCTAAACGCAAGTCGGTACCGTATGGGCTTTCGCTCCATACCGGTTCCATACCCGATACGCCCGATATCGATACCGATCGGTACGCGTATCGTGCGTTAGAGGAAAGCACCGATTCCTCTGAGGATTTTCACTCCTCTGATGATTCTGCTGAGTTTTCACTCAACTTACCTGAGGAGCCCTCTTCTCCTAAAAGGAGAATGTCCCCTCCAGAGGATTTGTCCTTCCAGGACTTTGTTTTAGATATGGCTACAGCCCTTTCTATTACCACATCCTCTGAAAAGGAACCCAGATCCAAAAAACTGGATATTTTGGGATACTCAAAGGCCCCTAAGGAGGCAGTTACCCTGCCTATCCATGAAATCCTTCAAGAACAACTGATGGATTTCTGGGAAAATCCTTTGACTTTGTCTCCTTATTCCCGTAGGTTGGACACCATGTATAGGGTCCCTCCTTCTCCTGGTTTCCAAAAGACTCAATTGCCCCACCACTCTATTGTGGTGAAGTCTGCAATGAAGAAGATTAGGAGTACCAAAAGGCACTCTTCCACCCCTCCAGGACGGGAATGTAAGACTTTGGACTCTTTTGGTAGGAAAATTTTCCAGGCTAGTATGCTTATAGCCAGGATTAATTCCTACAGTCTCTATATGGGCATGTTCCTGGAGGAACTTGCCAAAAAGGTGCGGCATTTTGCCCCCTTTATCCCTGAGGATAAAAAGCAGGGATTCCTTTCCCTAGTGAAACAACTCTTAGAGGTTTCTAAGTTCTCTAATAGGGCAGCATATGATTCCTTTGAGGGAGCCAGTAGGGCTTCGGGCATTGCTATTGCAGCCCGACGTCTTGCTTGGCTCCAGGCCTCTGATCTGGAACCTTGGGTTCTAGATGGCTTACGGAATCTGCCCTGTACAGGTGAGAACTTATTTGGGGAAGAGTGGCAAATCAAAGCCACCCAGATGGATGCTGAAAATGCCACCTTGGAAAGACTTTCAAAGTCCACTTCAATTCCTACTAAGAAAAAGTCTTTTAAAAGGCCTTACTATAAGAAGGCCAGAGTTGCTTCAAATACTGGCCAGCAGTCTTCTCAACCTCGCTATACTGCTAAGCGTCAGCAATCCAAACAAGCACGAGCTAAGCCTGCAGCAGCTACTGTAGCTCAGCAGGCTCCAACCCCTCAGGGGTTTTGACTTGCTCCTAGGGAACTTGCCACTTCTGGTTCTAACACAACCAGAACCTCTCACCATACCCGGAAGGTTGGTTCACTTTGCTCCCAGATGGGAACAAATCACAACAGAACAATGGACCCTCTCTATCATTCGAGAGGGTTACAAACTTCATTTCTCCAGCCTTCCTCCCCATCATATGGTGAGACCATTCAATTCTCCCCCATCTCTCCTAACCCTGTTGGGTCAAGAGGTTTCCTCTCTTCTTGCCCAAGGGGCCATAGAAGAGGTTCCTCTTCCTCAACAAGGGTCCGGTTTCTACTCCCCTTATTTTCTCATTCCAAAGAAGACAGGGGGATTCAGACCAATCCTAGATCTGAGAGAATTGAACAAATTTCTCTTCAAGGAGAAATTCAAAATGCTGTCTCTCGGCATTCTCCTTCCTTACCTCCAGGGTCAGGACTGGCTTTGTTCTCTAGACCTACAGGATGCGTATACACATATACTCATCCATCCATCCCACAGAAAGTATCTTCGCTTTCTGTTTCAGGGAAAACATTTCCAATACAGAGTACTCCCCTTCGGTCTAGCCTCTGCTCCAAGAGTATTCACAAAATGCATGGCAGTCGTAGCCGCATTTCTAAGAGGCAGGGGAATCTTTGTCTTCCCATATCTGGACGACTGGCTCATCCGAGCTCCAACTCAGTCACAGGCCCAGATTTCCCTGGACCACACAAGGAGCCTTTTGCAGTATCTGGGACTGGTAGTAAACCTTCCCAAGTCCCAACTCATCCCTACTCAATCTCTAGAATTCATAGGGGCCCAGTTGGACACCATCACTGCAAGGGCCTACCTTCCACATGTTCGAGGCCAGCGCCTCCTGAGTTTGGCCTCCCAAGCTCAGTCCAGCACTCACTTGACAGCCAGGGAAATGCTACGCCTACTGGGTCATAGGGCCTCCACAGTGCATGTGGTGCCCTATGCTCGTCTTCATATGAGAGCAGCTCAATGGACCCTGGCCACTCAGTGGACTCAGGCGTCAGGAGCGCTCTCAGACCAAATACAAACCTCCGATCGTCTGTTTTGGTCCCTCCACTGGTGGACTTCCACCAAGAATCTGTTGTTGGGGGCTCCATTTCAACCATTGCTACCCCAAGCAACCCTCACAACAGATGCCTCCCAAACAGGGTGGGGAGCCCATCTGCAAACTCTCTCCACTCAGGGCACTTGGTCTCTACAGGAGACCACCCTTCATATCAATCTTCTGGAACTGCGAGCAATTTACCTTGCCCTCAAGGTCTTCCACTCCCTCCTAGCCAACCTCACTGTCCTAGTTCAGACGGACAATCAGGTGGCCATGTTTTACATAAACAAACAAGGAGGGACGGGCTCTCTGTCGCTTTGCAACGAAGCTCTAAGACTATGGGCCTTCGCCAGAGAGCATCAGATTCACCTGCTAGCAGTGTATCTCCCAGGAGTTCAAAACTCTCGGGCAGACAGGCTCAGTCGAGTTCTGCTGCCACACGAATGGTCCCTACATTTGGACCAAATAAACCGAATCTTTCAGGAATGGGGGACCCCGGACATAGACCTCTTTGCAAGTCCGTGGAATGCCAAACTTCCCCGGTTCTGTTCCAGAACTCCGTGTCAGGGAGCTCAGGCTACGGACGCCTTTCTCCTGAATTGGAATCAGGCATTCCTATATGCCTTTCCACCCATTCCTTTGATTCCCAAGACTCTGTTCAAACTCCAGAGGGATCATGGAACTATGATCCTCATAGCTCCACGCTGGCCACGCCAAGTGTGGTTCCCTCTACTTCTACAGCTCTCCCAGGGATCCTACTTGGATCTGGGAGCTGCGCCAGACCTCCTGTCTCAGGAGGAGGGGACTTTGTGGCACCCAAACCCCAAATCCCTTCACCTCAGTGCTTGGTTACTGAAGGCTTAAGCCTTCAAGACTTTCATCTTTCCCAACCAGTGAAAGATATTCTTTCTGCCTCTAGGAAACCCTCTACCAGGCGTTCCTATGCTTTCAAATGGAAACGTTTTTCCATTTGGTGTGCTCAGCAGGGTCTTGACCCTCTGGCACTTCCTTTGAATTCTCTTCTTGATTATCTCCTGCATCTATCCAATGCAGGCCTCAAGACGAATTCGGTAAGAGTCCATTTAAGTGCTATTGCAGCATCCTTGAAACATATAAATGGACAACCTATCTCCTCTCATCCTCTTGTTGCAAGATTCATGAGAGGCCTGACTCTCACTAAACCTCCCATCAGACCACCCCCGGTCGCATGGGATTTGAATCTAGTGCTCGGTCAACTTATGAAGCCACCTTTTGAGCCAATGTTTTCCACCTCCTTGAAATTTCTTTCCTGGAAGGTCATCTTCCTCATTGCAGTCACTTCGGCTCGCCGCATCAGTGAGCTGCAGGCTTTAGTGGCTAATCCTCCTTACACAAGATTTCATCATGATAAGGTGGTCCTTAGGACGAATCCCCACTTTATGCCTAAAGTGGTCTCGCCTTTTCATCTTAATCAAGAGGTATATCTACCTGTCTTTTTTCCAGCTCCTCATGCATCCAATGCAGAGAGGAACCTTCATACTCTGGATTGTAAAAGAGCTCTCGCTTTTTACCTTAATAGGACTCAGCCACATCGAAAGTCTTCTCAACTTTTTGTGGCCTTTGATCCTTCCCATTTGGGACTTCCAGTCTCCAAGCGTACACTTTCCAATTGGATTGCTCAGTGTATTTCTTTTGCTTACCAGAGCAAAAACATTTCTCTGGAAGGCCATGTCACTGCTCACAATGTGAGGGCCATGGCAACTTCTATGGCTCATCTGCACTCTGTTTCCATAGATCAGATCTGTCGAGCCGCTACCTGGGCCTCGGTTCATACCTTCACAGCCCATTACTGTTTGGACAAGGACTCCCGCCGGGATGCCTTGTTTGGCCAGGCTGTCCTCAAGCACCTGTTCCATTCCTAAACAACTCCTGCCCACCTTCCCAGAATGGATGCCTGAGATCCATACGAAGATGGCGAACCTTTACAGGGGATCCCATGCATCTAAGCTAGGGAGTCCCCATATGTGAGGACTTATTCCTGCTTGTTCCTGGAGATAGCACAGTTACTTACCTGTAACAGGTGATCTCTGGGAACAGCAGGAATTAGTCCTCACAACCCACCCACCTCCCCTAGGAGTTGTATCTTTTATCTATCTATCTTCCTGTCCTCTCTCTGTTGACTCAGCTATAAACTCGAAACTGAGGAGAGCTGTTCAGGAAGGCGGGAAGGCAGTGCGCATGTGCAGTGGGAGGTCCCAAAAGCTTCTATTCTAAGAAGCTGGGGAGCTTTCCCGCACGGGCTCCGTCGGTACCGACGTACCCATATGTGAGGACTAATTCCTGCTGTTCCCAGAGATCACCTGTTACAGGTAAGTAACTGTGCTCTATCTATAGATCACCTGACAAGTCCACCTCTATCTTTCTCTCTGACTGTGACTAATGGCTTTCCTTATTTCTCAATTCTTCTTCCCCTTCCCTTATTCTTGGTGACTTTAACATTCATGTTGATAACCCTTCTGACCCCTATGCTTCCAATCTCCTTTCCCTTACCTCCTCATTTAACCTTCAGCTTTGCTCTTCTGCCCCCACTCATCAGCACAGCCATTGCCTTGACCTTGTTTTCTTCTTTAATTGTTTGCCCTCTAATTTCCGTATCTCAGCTCTTCCCTTATCTGACCATTACCCGGTTAGCTTCACTCTTCATCACTCTTCATCTCAATCTTGCCCAATCTCCTCCTACCTTTTTAGGAATCTTCATGCTATCGAACCATTAGCTCTCTCCACTATTGTCTCACGACTTCTCTCGTACACTTTGTCTTCTAACTCGGTTGATGAGGCTATAGTTTCCTATAATACTGCTCTCTCCTCTGCTCTAGATTCTCTTTATCCCCATATCCTACATCCTGTGAGGGGCACTATACTTCAGCCCTGGTTGTCTTCAACTACCCGCTACCTTTGCTCCTGTTTCTGTTCAGCTGAGCACATTTGGCTCAAATTCGGCTCCCTTTCTTCATTTCAAATTCATGCTTACATCCCTTCAATCTGCCATAGCACTCACCAAGCAAAACTGTTATGTTCATTTAACTAATTCTCTTGCCTCTGACCCTGTTGTTTTTTTCTCAATACTCAACTCTCTCCTCAAGGCACCTCCGCCCCCGACCCCCCTTCTTTCTCTGCCCAAACTCTTGCTGACTATTTCCAAGACAAAGTCCACAAGATTACACTACAGTTCCCCTTGAGATCAGCTTCATCCCCTCTTCCTCCTCTTCAATACCAACTTTTTCCCTCAATCTCTGCTACCCTTTCTTCCTTTGCTAAGATCTCCGATCACACACATTCTCAACATAACATGCTCTATTGCAACTTTCCCTACAGCTTTCAAGCATGCTTTGGTCACACCTCAAGAAACCTTCACGACCCTACTTGTCCTTCTAATTATTGACCCATCTCCCTAATTCCCTTCATTTCCAAAATTCTTGAACGTGCAGTTCTCCGCCGTTGCTTTGATTTTCTCTCCTCTCAAGCCCTCCTCGATCCATTGCAGTCTGGTTTTCATCCTTACACTCTACTGAAATGGCTCTTGCTAAAGTCTCCAGTGACTTGTTTCTGGCTAAATCCAAAGGCCTTTACTCAGTCTTCATTCTTCTTGACCTTTCTGCTGCTTTTGACACTGTTGACCACCACCTTCCCCTTGATACATTATCCTCATTTGGTTTTAGGGGTTATGTACTGTCCTGGTTCTCTTCTTATCTCTCCCATCGCTCCTTCAGTGTCTGTTCTGGCAGTTCCTCCACTATTGCTATCCCTCTCTCAGTTGGTGTACCCCAAGAATCTGTTCTAGGCCCTCTCCTTTTCTCTTTCTATACCCAGTTCCTTGGTGCTCTCATCTCCTCCCATAACTTTCAATGCCATTTTTATGCTGATGACTCTCAGATTTATCTATCTACACCTGGAAGAAGAAGCACTCTGGATTGCGTTGGAAAGAGGAGATGGCACTGTCATCCATATTGCTGTAGTCTACAGACCTCCGACTCAAATTGAAGAGAGAGATAACAAATTGATTATAGATATTGCCAAGATAGCAACAAAGGGGGAAGCGATCATATTAGGTGACTTTAATCTACCTGATGTGGATTGGATTACTCCTTCTGCACATCTGGAAAGAAGCAAAAAAATTGTGGATGCTCTCCAAGATGCATTACTTAGACAAATGGTGATGGAACCAACCAGGGAAAGCTCAATGCTGGATGTAGTGCTTACCAACAGTGATAATGTGTCGAATGTCTGCGTGAGTGCCCTTGTGAGCAACAGCGACCATCACACGGTGTGTTTTGAGATAAAAGCCATGGTACAGGCCAATCATAGCAAGCTCAAAGTCCTAAACTTCAAAAACACTGACTTCAATAAAATGGCCAAGTACTTAAAGGAGGAGATGACGGGGTGGAAGGAGATAAGGGAAGTGGAATTGCAATGGACTAAACTAAAGGCAGCAATAAAAGGGGCAACAGATAAATATGTAAGAAAATAAATAAAAACAAGAGGAGAAGGAAACCTATTTGGTTTTCCAAAGAGGTGGCTGCGCAAATAAAGGCAAAAAACACAGTTTTCGCGAAATTCAAAAGCTTGCAAACAGAAGAACACAGAAATGAATACAGGATCCAACTCAAAGAGTCTAAAAGAGTAATAAGGATAGCAAAATCAAAGGCAGAAGAAAAGATGGCTAAAGATGTTAAGGGTGGCAACAAAACTTTCTTCAGGTATATTCAGGAAAGGAAGAAGATTAGAGTTGGAATTGCAGGACTCAGAAGTGATGGGAAAGGACTCGTGGAAAGTGACACTGAAAAAGCGAAATTGCTAAACAAATACTTCTGCTCTGTTTTCACTAAAGAAGATCCTGGAGATGGACCAGCTGTGACTCCCAAATATAAAAATAGGACTGAAGTAGATACCACACCATTCACAGAAGATGAGGTGTTAGAACAACTTGCTAAACTGAAAGTGGACAAAGCCATGGGACCAGATGGGATACATCCCAGGATACTGAAAGAGCTCAGAGAGGTTCTTGCAGGACCATTAAAGGATGTCTTCAACAGATCCTTGCAAACAGGAGTGGTTCCTCAGGACTGGAGAATGGCTAATGTTGTACCTCTACACAAAAGTGGTGACAGGGAAGAAGTGTCAAATTACAGGCCCGTGAGCCTTACCTCGGTGGCAGGAAAAGTAATGGAGGCGCTCCTGAAAGAGCAAATAGTGAACTTTCTCAAAACCAACAGGTTGCAAGATCCAAGGCAACATGGTTTTACCGAAGGACGGTCTTGTCAAACAAATCTGATTGAGTTCTTTGATTGGGTGACCAAGGAACTAGATCTGGGGCATGCAATGGATGTCATCTATCTGGATTTCAGCAAAGCCTTTGATACTGATCCTCATAGGAGGCTTGTCAATAAACAGTAGCTTGGGGATGGGTCCCAAGATAGTAAACTGGATTAGAAATTGGTTGACTGACAGACAACAGAGGGTGATGGTACATGGAGCTCACTCGGATGAGAGGAAGGTGATTATCTGGGTGCCTCAGGGTTCGATCCTGGGCCCGGCACTGTTCAATATATTTGTGAGTGATATTGCTGAAGGACTGAATGGAAAAGTCTGTCTTTTTGCAGATGACACAAAAATTTGCAACAGAGTGGACTCCCCCGAGGGAGTGGATAACATGAGGAAAGATCTACAAAAGCTGGAAGACTGGTCTAATGCTTGGCAACTATGATTTAATGTGAAAAAGTGCAGTGTCATGCACTTGGGTAGCAGAAATCCAAGGGAAAAGTACACAATAGGGGGTGAGAGGTTGGTATGCACGGTTCAGGAGAAAGACCTTGGTGTGATTATCTCTGCGACAAGGCGGTGGCAAAAGCCAGGAGGATGTTGGACTGCATACAAAGAGGGATTACCAGCAGAAAGGAAGAGGTACTTATGCCACTGTACAAGTCACTGGTAAGGCCTCACTTGGAAGACTGTGTTCAGTTTTGGAGGCCATATCTTGCAAAATATGTAAAAAGACTGGAAACGGTTCAGAGGAAAGCGACCAAAATGATTTGGAGCCTGCGTCAGAAGCCTTATGAGAAGAGACTTGAAGACCTAAATATGTACACTTTGGAGGAGAGGAGGGACAGGGGAGGTATGATTCATACCTTTAAATACTTAAAGAGAAATGATGAACAAACCTCTTCCAAAGACGGGGAAGCTGTAAAACTAGAGGGCATAACATGAAGCTGCAAGGTGGTAAATTGAAAGGCAATGTCAGGAAATATTTCTTCACTGAAAGGGTGGTGGATGCTTGGAATGCCCTCCCGATGGAAGTGGTGAGGGCAAACACGGTGATGGAATTCAAAACGGCATGGGACAAACACAGTTTATTTATTTATTTAAAGGGTATTTCTATCCCGCCTTATCCTTCAATCAAGGCGGTGAGCACAGCAAACGATCATTCGAAGAGTTGTGTGTGTCAGTTGAGCATATGTACAGTGTGGGTGCGTGTGTGCGAGTGTGTTGATTAGAGTGGGCTATTTACAGTGTGCGCTATGTTCAGTGGATCCCTTTACAGCAACAGGATAAAAGCAAAATAAACGGTACCATCTAACTTCTGAACTATCTAGCGTCTGAACAAATAAGGATGTCCTACATGGAGTGGTGGGTTCACCCCTAAACAGAAACAAAAACATGGGGATGGGTGGCCTGCACAGAGCGACAGGTGCACCTACTCTTGCCATCTTGCTGGGCAGACTAGATGGACCATGCTGGTCTTTATCTGCCATCACTTACTATGTTACTATGTTACCTGATACGTCTTTTACACTCCAAGCCCATATATCTGCCTGCCTGGATGTCTCACTGCTATTTGAAACTGAACATGGCCACAACCGAACTTCTTATTTTCCCCTAAACCACCTTCTTCCTTTCTTCCCTTCTCTATCTCTGTTGATAACACTCTTCTGCTTCCTGTTTCCTCAGCCCGCAAACTTGGAGTCATCTTCAACTCCTCCCTCTCCTTCTCCTGTCTGTCTTGATTAGATTGTAAGCTCTGATGAGCAAGGACCATCTAGAAATTGGTTGGGTGGGAGGTGACAAAGAGTACAAGTAAATGGAGCTCACTCTGAGGAGAAGGATGCTACCAGTGGTGTGCCCCAGGGATCTGTCCTTGGTCCGATTCTTTTTAACATCTTTGTTAGTGATATAGCGGAAGGGCTGTCGGGTAAGGTTTGCCTCTTTGCAGATGATACCAAAATCTGCAATAAAGTAGACACCCAGGAAGGTGTAGATAACATGAGGAGGGATCTAGCTAAGCTTGAAGAATGGTCTAGCATTTGGCAGCTGGGATTTAATGTTAAAAAATGTAAGGTCATGCATTTGGGCTGCAGCAATCCAAGGGAGCAATACAGCATAGGAGGTGAAGTACTTTTGTCCACTAAAGAAGAGCGGGACCTAGGCGTAGTTGTGTCCGATGATCTTAAAGTAGCTAAACAGGTAGAAAAGGCGACGGCAAAAGCTAGAAGGATGCTTGGGTGCATATGGAGAGGAATGGCTAGCAGAAAAAAGGAGGTGATAATGCCTCTGTATAAGTCTTTGGTGCGACCTCATTTGGAGTATGGTGTGCAATTCTGGAGACCGCACCTTCAAAAGGATGTGAACAGGATGGAGTCTGTGCAGAGGATTGCTACTAAGATGATTAGTGGTCTTCATTATAAAGCATATGAGGACAGACTTAAGGATCTTAATATGTACACCTTAGAGGAAAGGCGGGATAGAGGTGATATGATTGAGATGTTTAAATACCTCCGTGGCATAAATGTTCAGGGAGAGAGCCTCTTTCAATTGAAAGCAAGTTCTGCGACGAGGGGACATGGGATGAGGGTGAAGGGAGATAGATTCAGGAGTGATATGCGGAAATATTTCTTTACGGAAAGAGTAGTGAATCCGTGGAATAGTCTCCCAGTGGAGGTGGTAGAGATGAGGACAGTAACTGAATTCAAAAAAGCATGGGACCAACACAGAGGATCTCTAAAGGTAAAAAGTGGGCTGTTGTAGTTGTTGTTATGGAAGGACAGACTAGACAGGCCTTGTGGTCTTTTTCTGTCATCATGTTTCTATGTTTTATATGTGTCTGTACAGCGCTGCATATGCCTAGTAGCGCTATCTAAATGATTAACAATAGTAATTCGGTTGGATAGAGGATTTGCTATCTGGACAGTGGAAAATGTGGTAGGGAGGCTCTGGAAGCCAAATTTAGGCTTTTAGGTAGGAAGTTGAAATCCAGAACTTCCAGGGTAGCATTCTCCAAAGGGCTTCCCGTTCCACACGCAGGACCCAAAAGGCAGGCAGAGCTCCGGAGTCTCAATGCATGGATGAGACGATGGTGCAAGGCTGAGGGTTTTAGATTTGTTATGAACTGGGGAACATTCTGGGGAAAGGAGGGGCTCTTCCAAAGGGATGGGCTTTACCTTAACCGGGATGGAACCAGGCTGCTGGCATGAACCTTTCAAAAGGAGGTAGAGCAGCTTTTAAACTAGATAATAGGGGAGAGCCGACAGTCGCCCAAGAGTGCATGGTTCAGAACAATGTATCCTTGAAGGATACTACCAAAAAAATGAAGTTAGGGCACATCAGCAGAGAGGTTCTAATAAAGACAAAGGTAGCCCAAATGCCCTTGAGTATGGAGTAGACAGAGCTTAAAGATTCCAAATTACCCCTGCATACCGATAACCAGATTAATATGAATAAAATACAGTCTCTAAAATGCTTGTATGTAAATGCTAGAAGTCTGAAAAATAAGATGGGAGAGTTAGAATATATATCACTAAATGAAAAGTTAGATATGATTGGTATCTCAGAGGCATGGTAGGACAACCAGTGGGACACTGTGGTACCTGGGTACAAACTATATCGTAATGATAGAGCTGACCAAATTGGTGGAGGGGCTGCGCACTATGGAAGAGAGGGCATTGAGTCACAAAGGATTAAAGTTTTGCAGGAAACAAAATTTGCTGTAGAAACTCTATGTATTGAAATTCCATGTAAAAAGAAGAAGGCAATGGCAGTGGGGTTGTACTATCGACCACCTTGCCAGAATGAACAAATGGATGATGAAATGCTCAAAGAAATCAGGGAAGCTAACAAAAGTTACAGCACAGTAATAATAATGGGTGATTTCAATTACCCAATATTGACTGGGTCAGTGTCATGGCAGGACATGCTAGAGAGATAAAGTTCCTAGATGAAATAAATGACTGCTTCTTGGAGCAGCTGTTTCATGAACCGACCAGAGGGGAAGCCATTTTGGACTTAGTCCTTAGTGGAACACCAGATCTGGTGCAAGAGATAAGGGTGTTAGGGCCACTTGGCAATAGTGATCATAGCATGATCGCGTTTGATTTAATTAATGGAGGAGGGATGATAAGGAAATCCACAGTACTACCTTTTAACTTTCGAGAGGGAGAATATGATAAAATGAGGAAAATAGTTAAGAAAAAACTAAAAGGAGCAGTTGCAAAGGTCAAAGACTTACATCAAGCTTAGGTGTTTAAAAATACTATCTTGGAAGCCAAGACCAGCTGTATTCCACGCTTTAAGAAAAGTGGAAGGAAGTCCAATAAACTGCCAGCATGGTTTAAAGGTGAGGTCAGAGAGGCTGTTGTTGCCAAAAAAAGCATCTTTCAGGAAATGGAAAACAGAGCCAAGTGACGAAAACTGGAAGCAGCATAAGCACTGGCAATTTAACTGCAAGGCACTGGTAGGGCAGGCAAAGCGAGAATTTGAGAAGAAACTTACTGTGGAAGCAAAAGCACGTATTAAAGACTTTTTCAAGTACATTCGTAGAAAAAACCTGTGAGAGAGTCAGTTGAACCATTAGATGATAGAGGGGTTAAAGGGGCAGTAAGAGGAAACAAGGCTTAGGCGGTGGTCTTTACTGAGGAAGATGTAGGGATGTTACCCATGACTGAAGTGGTATTTAAAGGTGATACTGCAGAAGAATTGAAAGAAATATTGATACACCGTGGAGATGTATTACAGCTGTTTGATAAAGTGAAGAGTAGCAAATCACCTGGACCGGATGACATACATTCAAGGGTGTTGAAAGAACTGAAATATGAGATTGCAGACCTGCTATTAGTAATCTGTGAACTATAATTAAAATCATCTGTAATACCTGAAGATTGGAGGATCGCTAATGTAACGCCAATTTTTAAAAAGGGTTCCAGGGATGATCCTGGAAACTACAGACCGATGAGCCTTACGTCAGTACCGGGAAAATGGTAGAAACCATCATAAAGAACAAAATTACTCAATATGCAGATAGTCATGGCTTAATGGGAGACAGTCAACATGGCTTTAGACAATGAAGATCTTGTCTTACTAATCTGTTATGTTTTTGAAGGTGTGAATAAACAGGTAGACAAAGGTGAGTCGGTTGATATAGCATATCTGGACTTTCAGAAAGCCTTTGACAAGGTCCCTCATCAGAGACTTTTGGCAAAACTAAAAAGTCATGAGATAGGAGGCAGTGTACTATTGTGGATCAGGAACTGGAAAGTAGAAGGTATGGCTAAATGGCCAATTTTTCCAATGGAGAAAGGTGAATAGTGGAGTACCCCAGGTATCTGTGCTGGGTCCGCTACTTTTTAGCATATTCATAAATGACCTGGAAAGTGGAATAACAAGTGAGCTTATCAAATTTGCAGATGACACAAAACTATTTAAAGTTGTTAAAACCCAGGAGGATTGTGGAAAATTGCAAGAGGATCTTGATAAATTGGAAGACTGGGCATCAAAATGGCAGATGAAATTTAATGTGGAGAAGTACAAGGTTATGCACCTAGGGAAGAACAACCCAAACTATGGTTACACGATGCAAGGTTCCACATTAGGAACCACCACCCAGGAAAAAGATTTAGGCGTCATTGTGGATACCTTGTTAAAACCCTCGGCCCAGTGTGCAGCGGCGGCCAAGAGAGCAAATAGAATGCTAGGTATGATAAGGAAAGGAATGGAAAATAAAACAAAAGATTATAATGCCTCTATATCGTTCCATGGTGAGACCGCACCTTGAATATTGTGTGCAATTCTGGTCGCCGTATCTTAAAAAGGATATAGCGATTTTAGAAAAGGTTCAGAGAAGAGCCACCAAAATGGTAAAGGGGATGGAAGGCTACTCCTATGAAGAAAGGCTAAAAAGGTTGGGGCTCTTTAGCCTGGAGAAGAGACGGCTGAGGGGAGATATGATAGAAGTCTATAAATTAATGAACGGAGTGGAACGGGTAAACGTAGATCGATTGTTTACCTTATCAGAATATGGAAAGACTAGGGGACATGCAATGAAGCTACAGGGTAAACTATTTAAGACTAATAAAAGAAAATATTTTTTCACTCAACGTGTAATCAAACTCTGGAATTTGTTACCGGAGGATGTAGTAAAGGCTGTTAGTGTAGCTGGGTTTAAAAAAGGTTTGGACAAGTTCCTGGAGGAAAGGTCCATAAACCATTATTAAGAAGGGACCCAGGATATCAATGCTTGAACCAGTACAAGCATTGTGGAACCTGTGTCCCTTGGGGAAACTGCTAGGTACGTATGACCTAGATTGGCCACTGTTGGAAACAGAATGCTGGGCTTGATGGACCTTGGTCTGACCCAGTATGGCATATCTTATGTTCTTATGACAGGGCCCAAAGACTGATGGACTTAGCAAAACAGTTTCTCAGCGGGTCAGTGGTCTCCGCCGGACTCTGCCTGAGGCTGCTTGGCCACATGGCTTCGACAGTTCATGTAACCCCCAATGCCAGGCTCCATATGCGGCCTGCACAGTGGTGCCTTCGGAGTCAGTGGTCACAGGCCACAGGCAGCCTCAGAGACAGGATAAGGGTGTCCAGACCTTTTCTGGACTCCCTCAACTGGTGGCTGCTCCCACCCAATCTACTGAAAGAAATGCCCTTTCAAATTCCTGGGTACACAGTGGTACTGACCACAGACGCCTCCCTGCAGGGTTGGGGGGCTCATTGTCTGAACAAGTGCACCCAGGGCCTGTGGTCTCCCTGGGAAGCCGCACAGCAAATCAATCTCCTAGAACTCAGGGCTATTCGATTAGCACTCAAAGCTTTCTCTCCTGCCCTGGCTCATCAATCTGTCCTGGTTCAGAAGACAACCAGGTAGCCATGTTTTATGTGAACAAGCAAGGCGGGACTGGGTCCAGGCTCCTTTGTCAGGAGGCACAGGATCTTTGCTCATTTGCCCTCAAGCACAACTGCTCCTCAAGGCTGTGTACCTTCCAGGCCAGGAAAACTACCTGGCCGACAGGTTGAGCAGAATTCTGCAGCCCCACGAGTGGTAGCTGTATCCTTCGGTAGTTCAGAAGATCTTCCTGAAATGGGGTCTTCCTTTAATAGATCTGTTTGCCAGTCCACTGAACAAACAGCTGCCTCGGTTCTGTTCCAGACAGCCGCATCCTCTGTGAGTAGCAGAAGATGCTTTTCTGATACCATGGTCTCAGGGCCTCCTGTAGGCGTTTTCTCCCATGCCTTTGGTGGCTCGAACTCTGTTCAAAATTCTTCAGGACAAGGCCTCAGTCCTGCTGGTGGCTCCCAGGTGGCCGAGACAGCCTTGGTTTCCACTTCTCCTTCAACTGGCGGTGGATCCCCCCTGCCTCTGGGGTTGCAACCCGACCTTCTCTCCCAGGATCAGGGTTCCCTTCTGCACCCCAATCTCAAAGCTCTCAATTTGATGGCCTAGAGGCTGCAAGGGTAGTATTTGCTCCGTGGGGCCTACCTCAGGAAGTTGAGGAGGTTGTCCTAGCCTCTAGGAAACTGTCCACTAGGAAAACCTATGCTCGGTTTTCTGTGCGGTGTCGGCTACGTGTCCTCTGTAGAGGATCCTTTCTCCTGTACTGTACCAGTAGTGCTTCAGTACTTACTGCACTTATCCAATCAGGGACTTAAGTCCAATTCTGTTCGGGTCCACCTCTCAGCTCTAGCAGCTCACCACTCACTGGTGGAAGGACATTCTCTCTCGGTTCACCCCTTGGTGTTCCGCTTTCTCAGAGGTTTGCTTTTCCTCAAGCCTCCAATCCGTCCTCCTGCTCCTGAGTGGGAGTTGAATGTGGTCTTGCAGCAACTGACTCGCCCACCTTTTGAGCCGTTGGCTACTTGCCCTCTGCGCTTCCTGTCCTGGAAGACCCTCTTCTTGGTAGCCCTAACCTCGGCCAGGCGAGTGAGCGAGCTTCAGGCCTTGGTCTGGAGGATCCTCTCATTCAGGTGGTACGAAAGTCCCAGGCAGTTTTTCCTGTTCAACTTGTGGTTACTTCTAATTCAATCTAATGATTGCTCCAGAATAACATTCACGTGATAATGGAAACAACAATGTGAGCGGATTCTATAATACCCCACTAGAAAGTCTCAAAATCTGTAGCGTGCAAGTCAAGCAGTATATAAAATACCATCCATAGCGCTCATCGCATCAACGACTTTTCTGGATTTTAATTGTTTGTTTTATACCCTCCACCATTTTTTGCCATCCTCACACACTATTAAAACACAAGTGTTTATCTTTTAAAACGTTCCCCAACGCCAACTTCAGGCGCCCTCTCAAACGTTTCACTCCAAACAGAGCTTCTTCAGGGGGTCTGTAAATAAAAACAGCATACCTATATGTATTTTGTAGATACTACAGTCTGACAATTGCTGCCGGGCTTCCTTGAGATAGTCCTCTCGACTTAGAATGACCACTGTTCCTCCCTTGTCCGCCCTGTGGATAGCAATATCAATTCGAGCTCGCAGTTCTCTTAATGCTACACGTTCTTGAGCTGACAAAACACTCTTTGAATGGAGTTTTTGCTGCTCTAGGATTTCAATATCCTTAAGTACTAATTCTTTAAAAACAGTAATAGCAGAATGCGTTTGTCCTGGCAGTAACCATGTTAACTTTAGCGGCAACGGCACTCTGCGATTGTCCGATTGGGTGGTCTGTGTCTGCTGATCTATTGGGTACAGAAACAAAATATGCTTTCAAACTTAACTTCCTCATCAAACCCTCAAGGTCCACGCGAAATTGGAAAGGGTCATGAGTCATTGTCAGTACGAAAGATAACCCTTTCTCTAATAATCTATTTTGATCCGATGACAACACCAATCCAGACACATTGTTATCAAACTCTTATTTTGTTTCTCAGACATCCGTAAATAATGTGTTCTTTTTAATTGTTCTGTTCCTGATGTCTGCCCTTTCTTTTTACTTCATCGTACTCCTTTTTCTTTTTCTTTTCTTGTCAGACTCTAGTATCTACAAAATACTGGAGGAGGACCCTACAAAAAATCTTCAGACACGGATTAATGATATTACATCAGTAGCTTTAAAAGAAAAAATTATTTCTAAAAAGGGGTGGACATTTTTGAACGTGAATATTCCTTCTTTGACACGGTTTTATTTGGTTCCCAAAAACCACAAAAATTTGAATAAACCGCCTGGGAGACCTATCGTCTCCACAAGGGGCATAGTGCTTGAACTGTTGTCAATTTTCCTTGACTCTTACCTTCGTCCATTACTAACCAATATACATCTTACATACGGGACACTTCCTATTTTTTAGAGAAACTGGATCAACATGCTTGTTGGGTTGCTGATCCTCAAATAATTTTGGTTACATTAGATATAAAAGCCTTATATAGAAGCATACCTCAAAAAGCAGCTTATGATACAGTTCTGTTTGAGCTACAGCATCGAGGTGATTTATCAGCAGAATCGTTGACTTTTTTGTCCAAGCTAGTTAGCTTGGTGATCTTTCATAACTATTTACTTTTTGAAAAAATACTTTATCATCAAGTATCAGGAATAGCAATGGGCGCTAGTTGCGCCCTGTCAATTGCTAACTTTTTTATGAGACAGTATGAACAGCATTGGATTCTCTCTTCTAAATATATGATCCACATAAAAATGTGGTATCGTTTTATAGACGATATTTTTCTGTTGTGGAAGGGATCTATGGAATCAGTAACCTCTTTTGTGCAGTGGTTGAACACTTTAGATGAAGCCATTCAATTTACTCACACCATGCATAGTAATACCATAACATTTTTGGATGTGTCAATTGTGGTGATGAGAGTGAACAGGAGAAAATGGAAATAGAAGAGAAAGACACTTGCACCTTTAAAACTACTGATAGCTCGGCTCAACACAGAGGTAGGAAAGCTACTATGAAAAAAAGCCAAGCCAAGCCACGCCCTAGCCGTAATGAGGAGGCAGGCTTAGCTGCTGATTATGAGCACACATGCTCAGAGGAAGCTCTGATAGGAAGGAAACAGGTTTTTAAACCCGTCTTCAAACAGAAGAAGGGAGTTCACAGCTCTCGTTTGAGTTCAGCTTGGAGGAACAGGAGTGCTAGTTCCAGGAGTTCATCTGGTTCAAAGAGTTCCAGCCATGGGAGATAAGGTGTCAGTTTGAGTCCAGGTCCTAGGAGCTCATGGATACCTGAGAGACGTGAGTGTGCTGATTTCCAGCTGCTGAAAGCTAAGAGCAGAGAAGGAAACACTCCATGTCTGGGAAAGGTTCCTAAACCAAAAGCCAGCCAACGTTCTGGGAGAAAGGCTGCAAACCTGTGGGAACAGGTTCCTTTATCCTGTATTCAGAATCCTAAGCTGAAAACTTCAACTGACAAAAGGTGGGTGGATTCGTTTCACTGGGGAAAGAACCAGGACCCAACTGTTAGCAGGGAAGTTAATTTGAACTCAGTAAAAGCTTTGAAGCAAGCATTTCAGGGAGGAGAAGCTGGCGCTCCTTATGTAAATGTTTATGACCAAAAGGAGAAATTATGGAATGAATTTTGGGAATTCTTACAAGCCAGAAAGCCTGAAGAAAGTGCTGAGGCTAGGAGTAAAGATAAACCAGCCACAGTACCGGAGCCCATGCAGATAGAATTACCTGAGTCACAATCTTCCCCAGAAGATTGCCAGATGGATTGCTCTCTTTGTCTTAGGGAAGCATAAGTTCCTGGGTGCAAGACTAAGGAAGCTTTTGTAGAAGAAAGAAGGTATTTCTGCTAGAAGGAGCTCATAAGGCTGTGTTATGTTTATTGTCATGAAGACAGCTGCTTGTGTTTGAAGAGACTTGTGCTGCATTTACTTCAAGTACAATTTCCTTTTGTTTACTCTTCTGTTGCTGGAGAAGTTATCCATTTTTGTGTTCGTGTACAGAACTTTAATGCGTGTGGAAATCTACAATAATAAAAATATTCTTGTTTGCCTCAACCTTCGGTTGCACAACTACAGTTTGTCTTTTTTAATACAATTTTCTCAACTACAAGTCCCAGAGTGCATTGCTGGTGGCAAAGGGAAAATACAGTTCATTTAAGGACAAACAAGGCAGCCCATAGCTGTAAGCCTCTGGCCCAGGCTTGGGTACCACACAATACAAAGGGGGCAAACACAATGGAATACTTCGGTATACAGAAAGACAATAGATCGGAATACATTTTTGCAATATAACAGTGCACATCCTGTGAGATTAAAAAACAGTCTCCTATTTTCTCAATTCTTACGGTTTCGGAGAAATTGTTCGGACATAACAGATTTTAAAAAACATTCGGTGGCCCTTTCAAAAGATTTCACAGATAGAGGATACCCTGTTAAAATCACACGGCGAGCGTATCAAAGAGCTCTTTTCAATGATCGATCTTGGTTGATCGGCTCTACCAAAACAAAAGATAAAGGGGATACTGATAAGTATGTCAATTTGATAACTAAATTTTCACCGTTGAGTTATAATATCCAAAAAATCTTTCAAAAGTATACTAATATCTTGAAAAATGTAGTGGGTCTGGAGGATAAATTCATACGTTGTGTATGGAAAAGAGACAGAAACCTAAAAGAACAGCCAAGTCCGGCGGCATTAAGGCCAGTGGAAAATGCAGAAAATGTTTCAACAGAGAAGGGGCACTATAAATTCGGCCAATGTAGTATATGTGCTATATCAGAAGAGATAAAAGAATTCGTTTATCATGATAAAACATACATTTTGAAAAATCACACAACGTGCTCTTCAAGTTCGGTGATATATGCAATTCGATGCCCCTGCAATTTATTGTACATAAGGAAGACATCTTGATCCTTTAAAGTGCGGATAATGGAGCATAAGAGCCATTTATAATGCAATGTTTTAACAGCATCTTTGGTGCAACACTGTAAAGATTTTTCTCATGAGTTCTGTGATTTGCACTGCTTCTGCATAGAACAGGTAAACTATGCATTGTATGGTAGGACACAGGAGCAAACATTATTAATACATGAACAAAGATGGATCTTCAACATAAAGACTCTGGTGCCGGCAGGCTTAAATTCCAGCATAGATTGGGGAATATGTATATGAGGGCTAATAATACGCAGCTGGAAGAGGTAGTTCTTAATGGTCTTAATAAGTAGTTGACGTCATCGCTGGAGAGTTTAAATATCTAGAGGGATAACTTAGCCTGCATGTGCGGCGTTTCTGATACTATCTGCTCAGCAGGGTGGGGGGTTTTGACTCCTTGAGCGTAGCCTCTTAGTCCCTGCTCTCCCAACCCTGCACAGGAGGTCGCCTCGCCCTCTTTGCCCACCAGTGGCCCCGCATCACTGAGGACAGTTGGTTGTTAAACATAGTCCACAGGGGCTATGCACTACACTTTCACCAACTGCCTCCTCCATATTTTCCAGGGGAGCCTCCAAGGCCTCCCCTGCACACACATCTTCTCCTCCAGGAGCTCCAAGGTCTGTTGGTGGACAGGGCGGTGGAGCCTGTGCCTCCCCACTTGCAAGGTCAAGGGTTCTACTCCAGGTATTTCCTGGTACCCAAAAGAACCGGTGGCCTTCGACCTATCCTGGACTTCAGGAACCTCAACAAGTTCCTAGAGAAAGAAAAGTTCAAGATGCTTACTCTTGGAACACTTCTGCCCTACCTCCAGCAGGGAGATTGGCTATGCTCCTTAGATCTAAAGGATGCATACACTCACATCCTCATTCATCCAGACCACAGAGAGTACCTCAGGTTCATTGTGGGAGGAAACCATTATCAGTACAGAGTACTGCCTTTTGGCCTAACCTCCGCCCCCAGAGTCTTTACCAAATGCCTGGCAGTGGTGGCGGCCTACCTGAGAAATCAAGGCATCTTTGTCTTTCCCTATCTGGACGACTGGCTCATAAGAGGTCAGACGTGCCAGGAGGCCCAACAGGCCACTCTCAGAACTATTGCTCTTCTTCAAAGCTTGGAGTTTGTAATAAACTTCACAAAGTCCACTTTGCTCCCCTCCCATAACTTGGAGTTCATGGGGGGAGGTTGGACTCTATCCTGGCAAAGGCATTCTTGCCAGAAGCCAGAGCCAAAAGACTGATGGACTTAGCAAAACAGTTTCTCAGCGGGTCAGTGGTCTCCACCAGACTCTGCCTGAGGCTGCTGAGCCACATGGCTTCGACATTTCATGTAACCCCCAATGCCAGGCTCCATAAGCGTCCTGCACAGTGGTGCCTTCGGAGTCAGTGGTCACAGGCCACAGGCAGCCTCAAAGAAAAGATAAGGGTGTCCAGACCTTTTCTGAACTCCCTCAACTTGTGACTGCAGACATCCAATCTACTGAAAGGGGTGCCTTTTCAGATTCCTGGGTACACAGTGGTACTGACCACAGATGCCTCCCTGCAGGGCTGGGGGGCTCATTGTCTGAACAAGTGCACCCAAGGCCTGTGGTCTCCCTGGGAAGCCGCACAGCAGATCAATCTCCTAGAACTCAGGGCTATTCGATTGGCACTCAAAGCTTTCTCTCCTGCCCTGGCTCATCAATCTGTCCTGGTTCAGACAAACAACCAGGTAGCCATGTTTTATGTGAACAAGCAAGGCGGGACTGGGTCCAGGCTCCTTTGTCAGGAGGCACAGGAGCTTTGCTCATTTGCCCTCAAGTACAACATGCTCCTCAAGGCTGTGTACCTTCCAGGCCAGGAAAACTACCTGGCCGACAGGTTGAGCAGGATTCTGCAGCCCCACGAGTGGCAGCTGCATCCTTTGGTAGTTCAGAAGATCTTCCTGAAATGGGGTCTTCCTTTGATCTATCTGTTTGCCAGTCCACTGAACAAACAGCTGCCTCGGTTTTGCTCCAGACAGCCGCATCCTCTGCGGGTAGCAGCAGATCCTTTTCTGATACCATGGTCTCAAGGCCTCCTGTATGCGTTTCCTCCCATGCCTTTGGTGGCCCGAACTCTGTTCAAAATTCTTCAGGACAAGGCCTCAGTCCTGCTGGTGGCTCCCAGGTGGCCGAGACAGCCTTGGTTTCCACTTCTCCTTCAACTGGCGGTGGATCCCCCCCTGCCTCTGTGTTTGCAACCCGACCTTCTCTCCCAGGATCAGGGTTCCCTTCTGCACCCCAATCTCAAAGCTCTCAATTTGATGGCCTGGAGGCTGCAAGGGTAGTTTTGGCTCCGTGGGGCCTACCTCAGGAAGTGGAGGAGGTTGTCCTAGCCTCTAGGAAACAGTCCACTAGGAAAACCTATGCTCTCAAATGGAAAAGGTTTTCTGTGTGGTGTCAGCTACGTACAGAGGATCCCTTCTCCTGTACTGTACCAGTAGTGCTTCAGTACTTACTGCACTTATCCCATCACGGACTTAAGTCCAATTCTGTTCGGGTCCACCTCTCAGCTCTAGCAGCTCACCACTCACTGGTGGAAGGACATTCTCTCTCGGTTCACCCCTTGGTGTCCCGCTTTCTCAGCGGCTTGCTTTTGCTCAAGCCTCCACTCCGTCCTCCTGCTCCTGAGTGGGAGTTGAATGTGGTCTTTCAGCAACTGACTTGCTCACCTTTTGAGCCAATGGCTACTTGCCCTCTACACTTTCTGTCCTGGAAGACCCTCTTCTTGGTAGCCCTAACCTCGGCCAGGCAAGTGAGTGAGCTTTAAGCCCTGGTCTGTGACAGGCCTTATACTCGCTTCTATGGGAACAGGGTAGTCCTTAGGACTCATCCAAAGTTCCTTCCAAAGGTTGTCTCCTCCTTCCACCTTAACCAGGAAGTGGTTCTTCCAACATTCTTCCCTAGGCCTCATGCAAGCCAGGCTGAAGCAGTTCTGCATACCCTGGACTGTAGGAGGGCCTTATCCTTCTACCTTGACCGTACGCAGGGGCATAGAAGGGCTACTCAGCTCTTCGTATCTTTTGACCCTAATAATTTGGGGTTGGCTGTGTCCAAGCGTACCTCTGGGTGGCTGACTGTATCACCTGGGCTTACAAGGCGGCTGACCTTCCTTTGCAGGGTCGGGTCACGGCCCACCATGTCAGGGCAATGGCTTCCTCAGTGGCTCATCTCCGCTCTGTGCCCTTGGTAGACATCTGCAGGGCTGCAACGTGGTCTTCAAGCCATACCTTTGCGGCCCATTACTGCCTGGAGAGGGAGTCCCGTAGGGACAGTGATTTTGGCCAGGCAGTACTCCGGAATCTCTTTGAGGTTTAGGCAACTCCTGCCCTCTGTTGGGCTACCGGTGGAGGTTGTGTCAGTGAAAAGCCTTTCTTTGATGCTGGGACTAGAGGGAGTTCTCTTGTTCAGCCTGGGTTCCTCGGTAGCCCAGAGCTAGGGAGTCACCCGTATGTGAGGACTGACTTCCTGCTTGGTCCTGGAGAAAGAGTACCTGTAACAGGTGTTCTCCAGGAGCAGCAGGAATCAGTCCTCACAACCCTCTCTACTCCCCTGGGAGTTGCAGTTGTACCTAGTTTGTTTTTTCTTTTTTGTGTGCTGTTCTTAGCTATGTCATTTGACTGAGGTAAGATGGCACCTTTAGGCGGGAAGGGAACCGCGCATGCTTGCCTGCATTCCCAAAAGCTTTCATGGAAAGCTGGGGAAATGCTCCGCTGGGGCTTCATCGGCGTCAATGACACCCATATGTGAGGACTGATTCCTGCTGCTCCTGGAGAACACCTGTTACAGGTGAGTAACTACTCTTTTAAGGGGAAGCTGTTGTTTGGAGAAGATCTTGATAAGCTGGTCAAGGATTTGTGGGATTGTAAAGGAGGTCGCTTGCTGGAGGATAAAATGAAGCAGGGCCGAGCCCTGTTACCTTCCCGTGGGCAGCCTTAGGATTTCAGGTGTTTTTGTACCTCCCGTTTGGGAGGTTTTCAAAGAGGACAGTTTTCCTATTGAGGTCAAAGTTTTAGAGGATTCCGGGAAGCGGGCAGAGGATTTGCTAGTCCCTCTTCCTCGGCTTTTCGGAAAGCACAATAAAGCGAGGTGGACCTAGGCAGGAATTCAGCCGGTAGGGGGTCAACTTTGGGAGTTTATTCCTGCCTGGGTTCAGATAACATCCGATCAGTGGGTGTTGGAGGTCGTTCGCGAAGGTTATTCTCTCAAGTTTTCCTGTCCGGTGGTCAACTCTTTTGTCATGTCGCCGTGCAGGGGGCGAGAAAGGACGATTGTGGTACGGGAGACTCTGTCTTGTCTTTTGCAGCTGGGAGTAGTGGTTCCAGTTCCGAGAGAGCACTACGGTATCGCTTGATTCTCAATTTATTGCCAAAGAAAGATGGGGCCTACCGCCCGATTGTGGATCTCAAGGGAGTAAACCGCTGTTTGTGTGTACCTCATTTCCGAATGGAGACCTTACGTTCGGTTATAGTGGCGGTTTGTCAAGGGGAGTTCTTGATGTCTCTCGATCTCACTGAAGCATATTTACACAGTCCGATCAGGCCAGATCATCAGAGGATTCTAAGATTTGCGCTACCATGGGGGCATTTTCAGTTTTAGGCGGTTTCCCTTCGCTGTTTTTTGTTGGATCAGTTAGGGCCTAGTAGCAGCAATTAAAGTTTGAATTTAAAACACAGAGGAGAGCTTTCTGGTTACATTTCATACCCAGCAGAGAGCTTGTAGTTTAAATTTAATAGTCACTCAGGGCCAAGTAACAGCAAAGTACTTTTAGTTTAAATTTAACACACAGAAGAGAGCTTTCTGGTTAAATTTAGTACCCAGCAGAGAGCTTGTAGTTTAAATTTCATAAGACGTTAGAGCCTAGCAGCAGCTAAGAGCTATAATTTAAATCAATTCAGAATTTAGCTTACCTCAGCAGCACAAGACAGGGTACTGTGTAGCTGCCCTCTTTTAATAAGTGTTATTTCCCTCCCTCCCTCCCCACACCCACCCTCCCCTGGGATAATCATAGCTTTATAGGTACTTACACATCTTAAAAGACAGGAGGTGCTTTCAGGTGAAGCTTATTACCCAAATCAGTCATACACTAAGGACCTGAGATTAATTAAGCTTCAGGTGAACAAGGTATATTAAACATATTAGGTACAGTTTTATTGGTATAAATACCCATAGCAACCCCTAGTAAGTAAAAACTTAAAGATCTAGACACAAACTTAAACTAAGATGCAGACAGCAGTCCAGCAGTGGGATGGGGGCTTTCCAGTCTTTTGCATTGAGTGTCACATGTATGATTTTCTCCCAGTTGGTGAGAGGTCTTACATGTGCACTAGGTGCAAGGAGCTCTTTTCTCTCAGGGAACGAGTCCGTTCTCTAGAGGCTAAAGTAGCAGACTTGGAAAACATAAGACAGACAGAGAGGTACATAGACGAGACCTACAGGGATATAGTCCTGAAGTCCCACCTCCAGTCTGGCAGCACCCCTGTTGCCATGGAGGAGAGAGGTCACGTGACAGGAGAGCATCACCCTGGTGTGGCAGGAAGTGATCCTGTAACTAGGACCTGTCCTCCAGGTGATGTTAAACCCTCTCGCACCGAGGAAGTTTCTCCAGGGCCATGTGCCCATGAGGGAAGGGTTGGGACAGCCGTTATAGTTGGTGATTCGATCATTAGGCATGTAGATAGCTGGGTGGCTGGTGGACGTGAGGATCGCCTGGTAACATGCCTGCCTGGTGCGAAGGTTGCGGACCTCACGCGCCACCTAGATAAGGTCTTAGATTTGTTAGGAACTGGGGAACATTCTGGGGAAAGGAGGGGCTCTTCCGAAGGGATGGGCTTCACCTTAACCGGGATGGAACCAGGCTGCTGGCATTAACCTTTAAAAAGAAGATAGAGCAGCTTTTAAACTAGATATTAGGGGAAAGCCAACAGTCACCCAAGAGCGGATGGTTCGGAAGAATGTATCCTTGAAGGATACTACCAAAAGCAGAGAGGTTCCACAAAAGAGTAAAGTAGCCCAAATGCCCTCAAGTATGGCGCAGACAGAGCTTAAAGATCCCAATTTACCCATGTCTAACAATAGCCAAATTAACATGAATAAAATACATTCTCTAAAATGCTTGTATGCAAATGCTAGAAGTCTAAAGAATAAGATGGGAGAGTTAGAATATATAGCACTAAATGAAAGGTTAGATATGATTGGAATATCAGAGACATGGTGGAAGGAGGACAACCAGTGGGACACTGTGATACCTGGGTACAAACTATATCGTAATGATAGAGCTGATCAAATTGGTGGAGGGGTTGCGCTCTATGTTAGAGAGGGCATTGACTCAGAAAGGATTAAAGTTTTGCAGGAAACAAAATCTGCTGTAGAATCTATATGGATTGAAATTCCATATAAAAGGGGGAAGGCGATGGCAGGTGGGGTGTACTATCGAGCACCTTGCCAGAATGACCAAATGGATGATGAAATGCTCAAAGAAATCAAGGAAGCTAACAAAAGTTACAGCGCAGTAATAATAATGGGTGATTTCAATTACCCCGGTATTGACTGGGTCAGTGTCACGTCAGGACATGCTAGGGAGATAAAGTTCCTAGATGAAATAAATGACTGCTTCTTGGAGCAGCTGGTTCATGAACCGACCAGAGGGGAAACCATATTAGACCTAGTCCTTAGTGGAATACCAGATCTACTGCAAGAGATAAGGGTGTTGGGGCCACTTGGCAATAGTGATCATAGCATGATCACCTTTGATTTAATTAGTGGAGGAAGGATAGTAAAGAAATCCACAGTACTACCTTTTAACTTTCGAAAGGGAGACTATGATAAAATGAGGAAAACAGTTAAGAAAAAACTAAAAGGAGCAGTTGCGAAGGTTTAAGACGTACATCAAGCTTGGGTGTTGTTGAAAAATACTATCTTGGAAGCCCAGACCAGCTGTATTCCACGCTTTAAGAAAAGTGGAAGGAAGTCCAAAAAACTGCCAGCATGGTTTAAAGGTGAGGTCAGAGAGGCTGTTGTTGCCAAAAAAGCATCTTTCAGGAAATGGAAAAAAGAGCCAAACGACGAAACCTGGAAACAGCACAAGCACTGGCAAGTCAAATGCAAGGCATTGATAAGGCAGGCAAAGAGAGAATTTGAGAAGAAGCTTGCTGCGGAAGCAAAAACGCGAAATAAAGACCTTTTCAAGTACATTCGTAGCAAAAAACCTGTGAGAGAGTCAGTTGGTCCATTAGATGATAAAGGGGTTAAAGGAGCACTAAGAGGCGACAAGGCAATAGCGGAGAGACTGAATGAATTCTTTGCTTCGGTCTTTACTGAGGAAGATGTAGGGATGTTACCTATGACTGAAGTGGTATTTAAAGGTGCGGAAGAATTGAAGGAAATATCGATACATCGGGAAGATGTCTTACAACTATTAGATAAACTGAAGAGTAGCAAATCACCTGGGCCGGATGGTATACATCCAAGGGTGTTGAAAGAACTGAAATATGAGATTGCAGAACTGCTATCAGTAATCTGTGAAGATTGGAGGATTGCCAATGTAACACCAATTTTTAAAAAGGGTTCGAGGGGTGATCCGGGAAACTACAGACCGGTGAGCCTGACGTCAGTACCGGGAAAAATGGTGGAAATCATCATAAAGAATAAAATTACTCAGCATGTAGATAGTCACAACCTAATGGGAGACAGCTAAAATGGCTTTAGACAAGGAAGATCTTGTCTTACTAATCTGTTATGTTTTTATGAAGGAGTGAATAAACAGGTGGATAAAGGTGAGTCGGTTGATATTGTGTATCTGGACTTTCAGAAAACCTTTGACAAGGTCCCTCATCAGAGACGTTTGGCAAAACTAAAGAGTCATGGGATAGGAGGCAATGTACTATTGTGGATCAGGAACTGGTTAAAAGATAGAAAGCAGAGGGTAGGGCTAAATGGCCAATTTTCCCAATGGAGAAAGGTGAATAGTGGTGTACCCCAGGGATCTGTGCTGGGTCCGCTGCTTTTTGACATATTCATAAATGACCTGGAAAGTGGAATAACGAGTGAGGTTATCAAATTTGCAGATGACACAAAACTATTTAAAGTTCTTAAAACCCAAGAGGATTGTGAAAAATTGCAAGAGGATCTTGATAAATTGGAAGACTGGGCATCAAAATGGCAGATGAAATTTAATGTGGACAAGTGCAAGGTTATGCACCTAGGGAAGAACAACCCAAACTATGGTTACAGGATGCAAGGTTCCACATTAGGAAAAAGATTTAGGCGTCATTGTGGATACCATGTTAAAACCCTCGGCCCAGTGTGCAGCGGCGGCCAAGAGAGCAAATAGAATGCTAGGTATGATAAGGAAAGGAATGGAAAATAAAACAAAAGATATTATAATGCCTCTATATTGTTTCATGTTGAGACCGAACCTTGAATATTGTGTGCAATTCTGGTCGCCGTATCTTAAAAAGGATATAGCGATTTTAGAAAAGGTACAGAGAAGAGCCACCAAAATGGTGAAGGGGATGGAAGGATACTCCTATGAAGAAAGGCTAAAAAGGTTAGGGCTCTTTAACCTGGAAAAGAGACGGCTGAGGGGAGATATGATAGAAGTCTATAAATTAATGAACGGAGTGGAACGGGTAAACGTAGATCGATTGTTTACCTTATCAGAATATAGAAAGACTAGGGGACATGCAATGAAGCTACAGGGTAAACTATTTAAGACTAATAAAAGAAAATATTTTTTCACTCAACGTGTAATCAAACTCTGGAATTTGTTACCGGAGGATGTAGTAAAGGCTGTTAGTGTAGCTGGGTTTAAAAAAGGTTTGGACAAGTTCCTGGAGGAAAGGTCCATAAACCATTATTAAGAAGTGACCGAAGATATCAATGCTTGACCCAGTACAAGCATTGTGGAACTTGTGTCTCTTGGGGAAACTGCTAGGTATATATGACCTAGATTGGCCACTGTTGGAAACAGAATACTGGGCTTGATGGACCTTGGTCTGACCCAGTATGGCATATCTTATGTTCTTATGTTCTCTGACGACAGCTGCGCATACCTTCACCAACATTATGGTGGTGGTGGTGGTGGCGGCGGCTCTTCGAAAAAGAAGGGAATATTAGTTCATCCCTATCTCAACAACTTGTTGATTCGGGCAAAGTCCAGAGCCGAGAGTCTGCGAATGGCAGACAGAGTGGTAGAGCTTCTGCAGAGTCTCAGTTGGGTGGTCAATACAACCAAGAGCCGATTGATTTTGACGCAAGTTCTAGAGTATTTGGGAGTTTGCTTCAACTCTTGTGTGGGATCGTTTTTCCTGCTAAATCTCCGAGCCCAGGGCCTGCGGCTTCTGGTGCTTGATTTTTTGAGGACTCCTGCACCATCGGCCTGGCACTATTTCCGCGTGTTAGGGACAATGGCGGCAACTCTGGAAGTTGTGCCTTGGGCCAGAGCTCACATGCGTCCCTTATAGAGGTCGCTGCTCTGTCGATGGTCTCACCAGAATGACTCTCTGTCCAAGCACCTCCCCTGTCCATTGCGGGTCAAAAAGTCTCTTCAATGGTGGCTTCATCCGCAGAATCTCGCAGTGGGCATGCCCCTCGAACTACCGCAGTGGATGCCAGTCTTAATGGACGCCAGTCTTGCAGGTTGGGGAGCTGATTGCGGAGAGCTCTTCACACAAGGCTGCTGGACTGAGCAGGAAGCCATATGGTCCCTCAATAAGCTGGAGTTGCGAGTGGTAGCTCTAGCGCTTTGGGCCTTCGAATCCACCTTACGGGGTCGAGCAGTTTGAGTGCTCTCGGACAATGCCGCGACGGTTGCATACCTCAGTCGTCAAGGGGGCATGGGAAGTGTGGCTCTGGAAATGGAGCGGAAAGTCTCTTCAATTGGGTAGAGCTTTGGCTTCAGGTTCTGTCGGTGGCGCACATTGCGGGAATGGACAATGTGACAGTGGACTTTCTCAGCCAGGTTCCAGTGGATCCCGGAGAATGGGAGCTTCATCCAGAGGTGTTTGCTCAGATTGTCCTCAAGTGTATATCCTCAAGGCCATCAAGGGTATATCCTCAAACTCACTTTCTGAGCTCATCCAACTAGTCCCATCAAACAGAACTAGAAGACAGGCAGCACTAAACTCCTTAGCAGTACCAAAGGCCATAATAACATGCAATCTATCTACAGCGAACAGAGCGTTCTTATTTTGCGCACCAAAATGCTGGAACTCCCTCCCTTCCGACATCCGTGCCATAACCAACCTAACCCAATTCAGAAAGGCCATTAAATTCATCCTATTCACCAAATACTACCCCACATAAAACATAGCTTAACAGTCCCACCACTTATCCTTCCATTTTTTCTTTCTCTCTTATTCTCTTCATTCTCACCCAACAACCATGCTAAATCATGTACATAGTTCGATTATGTTATCTATTTAACAGACTACATATTCCATGTATATAGTTCTCCCAGTTTGATCCAAGTTCTTACCCCTGTTATATGTAATACAGAACAGCCTGTTGTTCTGGTTTTGTTATTGTTCCCTGTGAACCGCGCTGATCCTAAAAAGTGCGGTATATAAGAAACTAAAATAAATAAATAAATAAGTGGGGATCTCCAGTTATGGATCTCATGGCGACCTTTCGGTCAGCCAAAGCCAGTTGCTTTTACAGCAGACGACGAGAACGAATGTCAGAAGGTCTAGATGCCTTACTCCAACAATGGCCCTCTACATTTTTCCCCCTTGGGCGCTTATGGGATGAGTGGTGCAGTGCATCAAGGCTCATGAGGGAAGAGTGGTTCTAGTAGCTCCAGATTGGCCTCTTCATCCGTGGTATGCCGATCTGGTGCATCTGTTCGATGGGGAACCGTGGTGGATGCCACTAAGGGATGACCTGCTGCTTCAGGGTCCTCTACAAATGCCTCAGGTACATCGGTTCTTGCTTACGGCTTGGCCACTGAAAGGGCTCGGTTAAGGAAGAAGAGTTATTTCAATGATTGACACCTTGCTTCTGGCCAGAAGGAGGTCCACTTCCTTAGCATATGTGCGCGTCTGGCGTGTTTTTGCGGACTAGTGTGCTCAATGTCAGTTTTGTCCGGCCTCAGTATCTGTACCGACAGTGTTGAGTTTCTTGCAAGATGGGTTTGAAAAGGGATTGGCTGCCAGTTCGTTAAGGGTGCAGTTGGCAGCTATTTATTGTTATAGAGGAAAGATGCAAGGAGTTCCTTTGGGGGTCCATGCCGATGTTGTCCGGTTCTTGAGAGCGGTATCCCGTCTTCGTCCTTTGCGCAGGGTGTTTTCTCCTCCATGGGATCTCAACCTCGTTTTAGGAGCCTTGACAAGGAAGCCTATTGAGCCTTTGCATCAGGCTTCCCTAAAGGATTTAACTTTGAAGACAGTATTTTTGATAGCCATTTGCTCTGCACGTCGAATCTCTGAGTTGCAGGCTTTGTCCTGCCGGGAATCTTTTCTGACTTTTTCTAGGGAAAAAGCGGTGTTGCGTCCTGTAACGGTCTTTCCTACCAAAGGTAGTTTCGCCATTTCATGTGAATCAGTCGGTCCCTTTGCCCATTTTGGGCGTTTTGGGGGCATTTGTTAGACATTAAGAGGGTACTTTGGCGATACTTGAAGGTCTCTGAGTCCTTCTGCAAGTCTGACTGTTTGTTCGTTCTCTTTGGTGGGCCGCGTAAAGGTAAAGCAGTTGCCAAAGCTTCAATTTGCAGATGGGTTCGTGAAGCAATAGCGTCAGCTTATATCTTGCAAGATTGTCAGGTGCCCTTGGGGCTGCGGGCTCATTCTACTAGAACACAAGCGGCTTTGTGGGCAGAGCATAGTTTAGTTCCGCTGGTTGAGATTTGCAGAGCAGCCACTTGGTCTTCCTTGCATACTTTTAGTAAACATTACTGCCTGGATATTCAAGTGGCAGGAGATGCCGGTTTCGGATCGGCAGTTATACGGTCCGGTTGGACAGGTCCCTCCCAATAGTTTACTGCTCTGTTACATCCCAGAGGTGAGGGACTGAACTGGAGGGACGATAAGGAAAGAGAAATTAGACTTACCTGCTAATTGTTGTTCCTTGAGGAATTAAAATGGATGATGAAATGCTCAAAGAAATCAAGGAAGCTAACAAAAGTTACAGCACAGTAATAATAATGGGTGATTTCTATTATCCCGGTATCGACTGAGTCAGTGTCATGGCAGGACATGCTAGGGAGATAAAGTTCCTAGATGAAATAAATGACTGCTTCTTGGAGCAGCTGGTTCATGAACCGACCAGAGGGGAAGCCATATTAGACCTAGTCCTTAGTGGAACACCAGATCTTGTGCAAGAGATAAGGGTGTTGAGGCCACTTGGCAATAGTGATCATAGCATGATCGCGTTTGATTTAACTAGTGGAGGAGGGATGGTAAGGAAATCCACAGTACTACCTTTTAACTTTTGAAAGGGAGACTATGATAAAATGAGGAAAATAGTTAAGAAAAAACTAAAAGAAGCAGTTGCAAAGGTTAAAGACTTACATCAAGCTTGGGTGTTGTTGAAGCCCAGACCAGCTGTATTCCACGCTTTAAGAAAAGTGGAAGGAAGTCAAAAAACTGCCAGCATGGTTTAAAGATGAGGTCAGAGAGGCTGTTGTTGCCAAAAAAGTATCTTTCAGGAAATGGAAAAAAGAGCCAAATGGCGAAACTTGGAAACAGCACAAAACTGGCAAGTCAAATGCAAGGCATTGATAAGGCAGGCAAAGGGAGAATTTGAGAAGAAGCTTGCTGCAGAAGCAAAAACGCAAAATAAAGATTTTTTCAAGTACATTCGTAGCAAAAAACCTGTGAGAGAGTCATTTGATCCATTAGATGATAGAGGGGTTAAAGGGGCACTAAGAGGCGACAAGGCGATAGCGGAGAGACTGAATGAATTCTTTGCTTTTGTCTTTACTGAGGAAGATGTAGGGATGTTACCCATGACTGAAGTGGTATTTAAAGGTGCGGAAGAATTGAAGGAAATATCGATACATCAGGAAGATGTATTACAACTATTAGATAAACTGAAAAGTAGCAAATCACCTGGGCCGGATGGTATACATCCAAGGGTGTTAAAAGAACTGAAATATTAGATTGCAGACCTGCTATTAGTAATCTGTGAATTTTCATTAAAATCATCTGTAATGCCTGAAGATTGGAGGATCGCCAATGTAACGCCAATTTTTAAAAAGGGTTACAGGGGTGATCCGGGAAACTACAGACCGGTGAGCCTGATGTCTGTACCAGGAAAAATGGTAGAAACCATCATAAAGAACAAAATTACTCAGCATGTAGATAGTCATGGCCTAATGGGAGACAGCCAAAATGGCTTTAGAAAAGGAAGATCTTGTCTTACTAATCTGTTATGTTTTTTTGAAGGTGTGATCTAAGCACGTATATTCAAAAAACAGTAAGCACCTCTCTCAACCAGGGCTACATGCCCAAAGCACTCAAACAATCTACTATATGCCCTATTTGTAAAACCACATCAACTAGCAACACTGACCCTAACACGGACCCAGCAAACTACCGCCCAATATCAAGCCTTCCATTACTAGCAAAAATAATTTTTAAAAAACCCATACAGAGACAGCTTCAAGATCATATTGATCAACACGCCTCACTGGACCCTCACTAGCATGGATTCTGTCCAAACCACGGTGTAGAAACATTTCTCATTCATCTATTTGATAACATACTAAATGGAATAGACAAGATAAAGAAAGGCTTCCTACTTATCTTTATCGACATATCATCCACATTCGACACAGTTTCTCATCACATCCTTCTGAAGCGCCTAATGGAAATTGGCCTCCAGGACACCACCATAAAATGGTTTCAATCATACCTTGAAGACAGACAAAAAAAGTAACATCCGATGACCTCACCTCAACACCCTTCCACATGACACAAGAAGTTCCCGAAGGATCCTCATTATCTGCACTCCTCTTCAACATATATATCCAACCTATTGGCAAAATATTTAACAAATACAAGATTCAGTATGCCATATATGCCAAAGATATCATGGCATATACTCCAATCCACCTGGATGCCCCAGACTACACAGACATATCAACATGCATTCACAAAACAACGACATGGCTGAACAACAACAATTTAAAAATCAACATAAAAAAACTGAAGCAGTCATCATCACAAGGGACTCCACATTCACTCCTCCTACCACCATCAACATTTTAAATACATCAATCACTGTAAAAGAGGAAGTTTGGTACCTCGGAGTGATACTAGACAAACAATTTACTCTTCAGGCACACATTAACAAAACGTCCAAAATAGCCTTCTTCAAACTAGCAATGCTCCGAAGACTAAAACCTCTACTCAGCAAGGAACACTTCCGTACGGTATGCCAGGCAGTTATCACACCTGTGCTGGACTATTGCAACCTCCTCTTCCAAGGCCTACCCAAACAATCCACCCGTCCCCTTCAAATAGTCCAAAACACCGCTGCCCGCATCATTGCTGGCGTGTCACTACAAGACCATATAACTCCCATACTACAAGATCTGCATTAGCTACCAATCTCCTCAAGAGCAAATTATAAATTAGCGCTCACAATTTTCAAGATCAAAAACAACATGTCAGCAGATACACTTCAAGAGCTCATCAGAACCAAAACAAAAGAAAGACAGGACAGAAACAGCACTAAAAACACAATACCAACTCCCAGATTATTTACAAATACCAAAAAATCCACATCTATACGAGCTTTCTCCCTAGCGGCCCCTGCTATTTAGAATGCACTCCCAGAGAAGCTATGATCCACAACTGATTTAAAGGACTTCGGGAATTTGGGGTGTGGCTAATTCTAAGATGGCGGCGGAGCGTTTGCGAGCTGATCATGCCTAAGCGTAAAGGCAAGCAAAAGGTTCCTCCCGCGGAGCCTATACCTGCTGTTCCTGTTGAAGGTCCTATGGATCATTTTGTTCAGCTGACGGAGCTGCAAAAGAGAGAGATTCGAGCGGGCGCTACACCATCGGTGGAGGTGGATCTGGCGCTGTCTGCCCTAGAGGCCTCTCTCTCCCTGGATAAGCGTTTGCCGTCTTCATGTTTGACCTGCCCGGTGACTCCTCCTGTGAGAGGAGACGCAGGATTGTCTGGAGTGGGCGGTGCAGCATCTTGTGAACGGGCCTTGCCTGAGGAGCATCCCGGAGACCAGCCCAAGGTATCGGGGGCTGTGGATAAGGTCTCTTTTCAAGCCTTGAAGTCGGACATACCTCCTCGTTGAGTGGATGGAGCTGACGGAAGGGTACTCCCCCAGTTAACTGAATTATCTAAAGGTACCTTTTTGAAACGCCCAAAAGAGATATCTCTTGAGACTATCTGGGAGGCGATTCTACAATCTTCTGTTGTCAGCCAGCAAGTGGAGCTAACTACTCTCTGGTTGGAAAATTTGGAAAGCACATTTTCTGAATTTAAGGGGGAGTTGGTTGATCTTAAATCGAAGATTGACGCTGGGGAACAGAGAGTGACTCAGTTTTCAGTGGTAACTGATTCTATAATAGAAGATAATGTTGCAATTAGAATGAAAATGGAAAATTTGGAAAATGTTGTGAGGGCTTTTAATATTTATTTGTTAAATTTTCCAGTTGTGTCAGAGATATCCCCGGTTGAGTTGTTTAAAAAATATATACATGAAACTTTAATGGTACCGGCTGATTTAACCCCTCCTGTTAAAGCTTATTTTTTACCTAGTGGTAAGAAGGAAGGGAAGATGACTGTGGGTTCGTTGGATATGGATATTTTAGATGTATCTGCTCTTTTGCAATCACCTAAAGAATCGGATCTAGTAGTTTCTACTATGTTAGTAACCTTTGCAATTCCATCTGATAGGGACTGGATATTAAAGCTATACTTTAAAAAGCGTACTGCTGAGGGGGCGCTAGTGAGCCCGCTACAGAATGGCTGCATCCTAGTGTAGCTCCGTCCCGGGCTTACCCATTCCTTCTGCAAACTTCAGCATTTCCATCGCGTTGGCCCCCAGAGTCCCTGAATTGGCACGCGGAGAGTTGGGCGAATTTAATTGTGCCCTCCGGTGAAGTTTGGATTGCCGCGACGTGATCTACAGCCGGGTGCCGGCCCCTTCACTAACCGGCCTTGACGCTCTGCTCCTACCTGCCGCTGTTGCTTAGGTGAGCTCCCTGCCCGCTAGAACTTGAGTGCCGGGTTCTGTACCCACCGCATAGTGGAACATTGATGCCTTCTTGTACTGCACCTTGGAGCAGCGTTTCCTGGAGGCCGCGAGTGACTCCCGTGGCTGGGAGCTGAATCGGAGAGGTGATTGGTGCCCCGGTGCTGCTGCTGCTTTGTGAGCTGGTGCTTCCCCCTTGCGACTGCGCTGCCTTGGTGCTGAAGAGGAGCTGAGGGTGCCTGAGACCTGGCCCGGAAGAGCTTGACGGGAGTCTACGGTGAGGTTGACTTTAGCGGCAGCCATAACCGCGTGGTCTTGGAACGCACGGGGTTCTCTGCGTTCCAACCAGTGCATCAGGTCACATCGATCACGTGGGCGCTCTCCAGCTAATCGCCTGCTTCCCTCATGAGTGGCAATCAACCCCGGATTTTGACACTGCAATTTGAGTTTCCCGCATCAACCTGGTGTTTATTTCTGGTCCGGAGACCCCTGTACCTAACCAAATTGCTTTTGGGACACTCGCATTGTCTACATTCTGTCTTTGCTATTGCCTGCCTCGTCACTGCTGCAAAAATTGCATCGGGCTCCCTTCCTCTCCACACTTTCTGTGCTTTGCTATCTTGTGTGAGGCTGGAGCTCCCTCTGCTGTCCAAAAGGGGGGGGGATCAATTAGCATTTTCACCTTGCTTATAGCAGCTGCCTGCTTTTACTGTAGCTGCACTCTGCCTATCCTTGGATTGCTGGACTGTTCTCTAACTCATGGCTGCTAAGGCTAAAAATTCAGAGGCCCGGGAGGGCATACGCGCATCCCAACGGTTGCTCCGGCTAGTCCCACCAACAAACATCTCTCGGAGGGTTCCGATGATGAGACTGTGAGAGAAAATGACTTGGAACCCAACAGGCTGTCCTCTCATGCCCTACTTCAGCAAGAACTTCGTAGAGGTTTTGCGGAGTTGGCCGGCGAAGTTCACTCCATGCGCGAGGAGGTGATGAGCACCATTGCAGAGCTCCGGGGTGACATGAAAGACCTGGGGGCGCTTGTGGAGGAGGTTGAGACAAAAGTTGAAGATCATGATGGTGCTGTGGTGGATTTACAATGTGCTCTCGATAGACAACGTGCGCAAGTAATGGAGCTGACTTATAAAATTGATGACATTGAAAACCGCTCCCGTCGCAACACTGTGCGTTTCCGGGGAATCCCGGAAGCTGCGGGGGGCAGTGAAGACCTGCAGGTGGTGCTCAAAAACTTGATTGCTGAATTGCTCCCGGTGGAGGAGCTGGCTGCTCATGGGTCTGGCATGGAAATTGAGCAAGTGCACCGGGCTTTGGGCAAGCCTCCTAATAACCAGCCCCAGGATGTCATTGCGTGATTTTTGCGCTATACTGATGCTGAGCTTCTCATACGCCGGGGCCGGGAGAAAAAAGCGATCCGATTTCAGGACACAACGGTAACCATATATCAGGACCTTTCGGCGTTTACATTGGCCCGCCAGAGGGAGATGAAACCAGTCACAATGGTTCTGAATAACAAAGGGACTCGCTATTCCTGGGCCTTTCCATTCCGGATTAACTTCCTCTTGGGTAATAAAAGGATCTCAGCAAAAGATCATACAGAGGCCTGGAGAGCTCTGCGCCAGGCGGGTCTGGTCGAAGATAATGCACTGCCTCAACTCCCGACCCCTAAGCCTCAACACTCGAAGTGGACTCGGGTGGGAAAGCCTACTTGATGTTCCCTGGAGCAGGAGTGTTTACTTTCCTATCTAAGGGGCCATGCTCAGGGGTTCTTTGCTTTCACGACCTGACTTGAATGGCTAGTTTTGAGAGTTTTGCTGCTCTCCGTGCCCACTCTTGCTGAGCTACCGACTCTTGGTCTGAGAGGGAACTGGGTATATGCCCAATGTCACATGGGGGTGGTGGGGGGGTATATTGACGCTGTGCAAGGAAGAAAAGAAAAGAGGGGGAGGGACGGGGGGAGGAAAAAAAGAGAGAGAGAAAAAAAAGCAAAAGATCTTCTCTTTTTCTGTTAAAGGGGCATACATGGCATGATATTGTATTGATAGAATGTGTACAGGGGAAATGATTTTACATGCTATGCTTGTTGTTTGGCTATGTGGGGGCCCGGACGGAGTTTAGTTTGGGGTCAGTTTACCGTGTCCTGTTTTTTCCTTAACAGGCGGGTGGTACTGACGGGATGGGGGGTGGGTTTGGGTGGGAGGTTTCTACCGCTAGGAGTGGGGGGGAATTTGGGTGTGGGGGGGGGGGGGCTCTAGCAGTTTTGTCCAGGATAAGGAGCATGTGGGTGGGGGAGGTGAATCTCTACAGTCAACCTGGGGCTCTCAAGGTGATGGCTTTACGTGCTGGTTGGCAGTGCATCTGTTCCAAGAGTGGCGGGGGAAGCATGTTGTGGGCCAGAGGGGAGGTAAAAGGCGGGGGGGGGGGGGGGTATGGTGGCTGAATATCAATGGTGCGCTTGATTTCTTTGAATGTTAAGGGTCTTAATTCCCCTCAAAAGCGATCTTTGCTGTTCTCGGAGCTGCGGACCCTGAAAGGGGACATTGTCTTTTTGCAGGAGACTCATCTCCGAGCTAGCAAACAGGGATGGTTAAAGCATAACCCTTATACTGAGGTGTGGGTGGCTTCGGATGTGAATGGGCGAAAGAAACGCGGGATGGCCTTTTTATTTCATCAAAGCTTATCTCTCCGGGTGGAAGAGGTTAAAAGGGATACCCTGGGAAGGTGGCTTTTTGCGAATATACGCTTGGAGGGTCACATGTTAACCTTAGCTAACATTTACACGCCAAATGAGGGACAGGGATCCTTCTTTACACGGTTGAAGGCCTTGCTAGCTGACTTTGCGAAAGGCCCTATCATACTTGGCGGGGATTGTAATGCCCATCTGGTGCCCCATTTGGACTCCACGGGTAGTGGTGGGAGGGTGGCGGGCGGGCCCGGTAAGGCTTTGCAGAACCTTCTGATGGAGTTGGGCTTGCGCGATGTGTGAGGGATACCCATGAGGGGGAGAGAAGCTACACATATTATTCTCCCGTCCATCAGGTGCATACCCGCATAGATTATTTTTTGTTGAACCAGCGCCTGATGGATGGGAGTGTGAAGGCTGGTCACGGGGCATTGACCTGGTCGGATCATGCCCCGTGCTGGCTCACCCTTCCGGTGGACGTGTATAGTGACCGCCAGTGGATTTGGAGACTTGATGTGCGATTTCTTCGGCGGCAGTGTGCTGTGCAGGACCATGGCCGTTTCATAACTGATTTTTTTGAGTTAAACGATACTGGGGAAGTTCCGCTTCCTATGGTTTGGGACGCTTTCAAGGCCGCGGCTCGGGGCCAGCTTATGGCAGAAGCGGCTCGTACGCAGAGGGCCTGGAGACGGGAATATTGTCAATTAGTGGGAGACTCTTCCCGGTTGCGCTTGGAGCATGCCCGGACTGGATCAAAGTGGGTCTTACGTCAATGGCGGGCCGTCCGGGCTAACCTGCATGCCTGTTTACAAAGAGAATTAGACAATAAGCGTCGGAAACTGCGCCAAACATTTTATGAGCAGGGGAATAAGACTGGTCGCTACCTCGCCTTACAGCTCCGGCAACAGCAATCTGGGCGGGTGGTCCGCGAGCTTCACGATTCTGGGGGGCAGAAGAAGGTGATCTCTTGAGAGATACGCGATGTTTTTGCTACTTTTTTGGAGCGGTTATATAAAGCCGAACCTTTTGATTTGACCCGTGTGCAGAGCTTCTTGCGGAAGATCACCTTGCCCCAGTTGACTGATTCTGATCGGGAGCACTTAGACTCTGAACTTACAGTGGAGGAGGTGGAACTCGCAATCCGACGGCTGAAAACCGGGGGAGCGCTGGGTAATGATGGCTTCCCTGCGGAGTACTATAAAAAGTTCCGTGTGCAACTCACGCCGACGTTGGTAGTACTCTTCAGTGAGGTCCTGAGGGGGGTGCATCTGCCTCCATCTCAGCGAGAGGCTTTGATAGTTATGATCCCTAAGCCCGGCAAGCCCCTTCAGGACGCGGCCTCCTATCGCCCCATTTCCCTATTAAATACGGATGTCAAAATACTTGCTTCTGTGCTGGCTGCGCGATTGAACCGGGTTCTCCCATCTTTGGTACATCCCGACCAGGTTGGGTTTGTGCCGGGTCGCCAGGCTGCAGATAATATTCGGCGAATGCTACAGGTTATGTACGTAGCGCAGCAAGATTCGCAGCCGACGCTAGTGGTGGGGGTAGATGCTGAAAAGGCCTTTGACCATGTTAGCTGGGGTTATCTCTGGTGTGAGCTGGATAAGTTGGGCTTTGGTCCTAACTTCATACGCTGGGTTCATAGCTTATATCAAGACCCTAAGGCATGTATTCGGGCTAATGGAGGTCAATCCAGAACTTTTTCACTGGAACGGGGCACTCGCCAGGGTTGTCCTCTGTCGCCGCTGTTGTTCGCGCTGGTGATGGAACCCTTGGCGCAGAGTTTCCGTGAACATTCGGGCATATGGGGCGTCCGCGTGGGCTCCGCGGATTACCGGATTGCGCTCTTTGCGGATGATATCATTTTATCTCTGGTGAATCCCACTGCGTCTCTTTCTGTCGCTATGCAGCTTTTTGATACCTTCTCCCAGGTGTTGGGATTCAAAATCAATTATACTAAATCTGAAGTTCTAAATGTGGGGGTATCGGATGCGGTCTGTGAGGAGCTTCGTGCTGCCTACCCCTTCCGATGGGTGTCGGGTGCTTTGCGATATTTAGGGGTGACTGACAGTGGAACAGGCGGCCCTTTTTAAGGCTAATTATGAGCCCTTACTTCGGCAGGTTCGGCGCGATTTGGAGGCCTGGAATAGGTTAATATTATCTTGGTTTGGGCGTATTGCGGTGGTTAAGATGGTTGTCGTTCCCCGTTTTTTGTACCTCTTTCAGGTTCTCCCTATCTCGTTGACCCGGAGAATATTGGCCACCTGGCAAACCCTGCTTATGAAATTTATCTGGCAGTACCGTCGGCCGCGTTTGGCGCACCAACTTCTTTATGCTCGTTCGCGTACTGGGGGTATGGGGGCTCCAAATCTTCACTGGTATTATGCGGCGGCGCAGTGCCGCGCCGGGGTGGAGTGGATGATCGCGGATAGCTCCAAGCGATGGGTGCAACTGGAAATGACTATTGCGGGGGGGCGGGATTGGGGGACCGGCTGTGGCTTGGTTCCAAACTACGAAGTGGTATGCGTTTATGTAATCCCTATATCCTGCATACCCTCCGCTGTTGGGACCAATTCTTTCGGCCTCGTGGGATGGACCTGACCCCTTTGGCACCTATAGTGGATAATGCCTCCTTTCCCTCGGGTCTGGTTGATCCGGCGTTCCGGATGTGGGGCCATCAAGGCCTTAGCCGTGCAGGACAAATGTTCGATGAGGGTAAGTTGCAAATGTTTCGAATGCTGCAGGAGGAATTTGGTCTTCCCGATAGCCACCTCTTCCAATATACGCAGGTGGCTCACTCGGTTCAAGCTAGAACCGTTCAGCCTCATGTGGCCCAAGAGTTGACGGATTTGGAGCATTTCTGTGAGGGGTGCACTACCACAAAAGGTCTTATAGCTGCCTTGTACGCCCAGCTGCAGGGGCAGCAACCGCACTATGTCAAGCACAGAGAAATTTGGAATACTGATTTGAATCTTCTTTATTCTGAGCAACAGTGGGAACAGGTGGAGGGTAGGTTGTGGAAGAGCTCGGTGGCAGTTAATGTCCGTGAAACTAACTACAAATTATTATACAGGTGGTACATGACTCCTGTGCGGATTGCCCGCATTTATCCGGGGGTTCCAGATCTGTGTTGGCGGCAATGTGGACAGAAAGGGGTGTTGGAGCACATCTGGTGGTCTTGCCCTCGCGTTCAAACCTTTTGGAGGGGGATTCAAGCTCGCTTACAGCAGCTTATTGGGTTGAGCATACCCTGGGACCCGGGTATCTTTCTATTCGGGGTTGCTGTGCCTGGGGCACGTAGCCCCCAACTGGAATTGCTTTGCCATGGTCTGAATGTGGCTCGCTTGTCGCTAGCTTCTATTTGGAAGCAGACCCTTCCGCCGTCCTTTTCTACTTGGTTGGACCGAATGTGGGACACGTATACATGGAGCGTGGGGTGGCTGCTGGGAGGATGCATTTGACGTGCTTTGAGCAGGTGTGGGAGCCCTTTGTCCTTTGTTATGGCTCCTGATTGCTTAAGGCTGTGGGCTGTCCTAGAAGGTGGTGGGTTGTATGCTGTGCAGTGAGATGCTTGTTGGCGGTACCACCATTTGCTCTCTGTGTGCAGATTGGTTGGCGTACTTTCCTTTTTCTGGGCTGGTGTTGAGATTCGCAGGGGGGGTGTGGGAGATAGGATAGGGGGGCTTAGGGGTGGGTGGGAGGGTGGGGGGTGGATGTTTTCTTTTGGGGTGTGTTATTTGTGGCCTGATGCAGGGTGGGGGGGGGTTGCGGGATACAGGAAGGGGGAAGAATACATAGGGGGAACCCCCCCATAAAAGTTTACTATAAAAACAAAAGAAGGCGTATCGTTAGCCAGCCTTGTGTTCCTTGTTAGTGACTTTGGCTCTGTTCTCTTTTGATATTGTATTATGCTTACGATTTCTGTTCCTGTGTATTTAATGGCTGCCTTTCAATAATAAAAAAAAAAGCGTACTGCTTTATTTATGGGGAAAAAAATTGTGATGTTCCCAGGCGTCTCTAGAGAGACTCAGAGAAGACGTAGAGCTTTTCTGTTATTAAGGCCTGGTGTTAGTCAGATTGGTGCTTCATTCCTATTATGTTTTCCTTGTAAATGTATAATTTTCTTTAGAGCGAATAAGTATGTTTTCTTTCAACCGAAGGATTTATCCTCGTTTGTCAGTTCCCATTTAGTGACATCTTCCCCTCTGTGAGTAAGTTCTCATTCATAATTATTATTGCTCTGTCCTCCGCCTCTGTTTTGGATTCTCTTGTTTCCTTTTTCCTGTATAGATGATTACCAAGGATCCACCTATCCTTGGTTGTTTTTTTCTCTATGCTGCCCCCCCTGTAATTGTGGGCTACCTATACTCTTGTTTGCTGAGTTTCTGTGTATATATTCTTTGTACTTTTGCTGTACAAGTAGCTGTTTTCTGTACAAGCGTTGCTTGATTATTTGTTGTAAAATTGCATAAATAATAAAAAAAGGACTTCCGCAAGTTACTCAAGACTTCCTTATTCATTGAACATTATAACGAAGACCAACAATCACACCAATCTCAATATTAATATGGGATGCTACAAGCCTGTCTACATTTGAATTGCATTGTCACAATTTACAATTGAACACTCCTAGTAAAAGGAGCATGAAGTCACAAGTATACTTAAATTGTTTACAATTTATTTATTTGCTTTTATATACCATGCTCTTTGAAATCAGTGCGGTTTACATAGAACAAGAACAGTAAAAATTGAAAGTTCTTTCTAGAAGCTATTGTTATTGTTTAAAATTGATGTCCTTATATAGGATAATATTAAGTTATTGTTTGAAAGACCCCCTATGTATAAGTTAATATTAAGGACCCCAATGTATAAGTTAATATTAAGTCATTGTTCGAAAGACCCCCAATGTACCCCCCTATCATCACTGTATATAACCCCTTGTACATAGCTCATCCTGTAAATAGCACACCAAGAAATCATCACCTCAACTCCATGTTAACACTGCATGCCTACCCCTACTGACACTGCTGACGTTTGATTGTTTGAACTGTAAACCGCTTTGATTTCAGGACAAAGCGGTATATAAATCCTTTTAAATAAATAAAATAAAAATATTGATGTACCAGGGAGGTGTATTATAACTATTTGATAAACTGAAGAGTAGCAAATCACCCGGACCGGATGGTATACATCCAAGGGTATTGAAAGAACTTAAATATGAGATTGCAGACCTACTATTAGTAATCTGTGAACTATCATTAAAACCATCTGTAATAACTGAAGACTGGAGGATGGCCAATGTAACACCAATTTTTAAAAAGGGTTCCAGGGGTGATCCAGGAAACTACAGATCGGTGAGCTTGACATCAGTACCGGGAGAAATGGTGGAAACCATCATAAAGAAGAAAATTACTGAACATGTATATAATCATAGCTTAAAGAGAGACAGCCAACATGGCTTTAGCCAAGAAAGGTCTTGTCTTAGTAATCTGTTATGTTTTTTTTTTGTGTGAATAAACAGGCAGAAAAAGGTGATTCAGTTGATATAGTGTATCTGGACTTTCAGAAAGCCTTTGAAAAGGTCCCTCATGAGAGACTTTTAGCAAAATAAAAAAGTCATGGGAGTGAGTGTACTAATGTGAATCAAGAACTGGTTAAAAGATAGAAAGCAGAGGGTAGGGCTAAATGGCCAATTTTCCCAATGGAGAAAGGTGAATAGTGGAGTACCCTGTGGATCTGTGCTGGGTCCGCTGCTTTTTAACATATTCATAAGTGACCTGGAAATGGGAATAACGAATGAGGTTATGAAATTTGCAGATGACACAAAACTATTCAAAGTTGTTAAAACCCATGAGGATTGTGGAAAATTGCAAGAGGATCTTGATAAACTGGAAGATGGGCATCCAAATGAGAGATGAAATTTAATGTGGACAAGTGCAAACTATGGTTACATGATGCAAGGTTCCACATTAGGAACCACCACCCAGGAAAAAGATTTAGGCGTCATCGTAGATAATGTATTAAAACCCTCCGTCCAGTGTGCAGCAGCATCCAAGAGAGCAAATAGAATGCTAGGTATCATAAGGAAAGGAATGGAGAATAAAACAAACAATATTATAATACCTCTGTATCATTCCATGGTGCGACTGCACCTTGAATATTGTGTGCAATTCTGGTCGCCGTATTTTAAAAAGGATATTGCGTTATTAGAAAAGCTACAGAGAACAGCCTCTAAAATGGTAAAGGGGATGGAAGGATACTCCTATAAAGAGAAGCTAAAAAGGTTAAGGCTCTTCAACCTGGAATAGAGACGGCTGAGGAGAGATATGATAGAGTTTGTAAAAGGGGGTGCTTTTTATGAAGGTACCACCATCTTGGCAAGTATGTAAATTAACTGTCTTGCAAAGGATTGTGGTTATTGAAGTCCATTCACACAAAGCTTGCCTTTTAAATAAATGAAAACTCTTGTAGTTGGTCGAGTGTAAGGCAAATTTAGAGTTTGTTTATGGGGTGAATATTCCACATACAGATATGCTTGGTAACACCATCCAGATAACTTCTCCAGGGTTTATTCAACACAAATAAGGCAACTGAAAAACTTATGCAAATAAGTATCAAAGTCCTTTATGGAACAGAGAGGCTTTCTTACAGCTACTGCTAATAAACTCCTTAGCAGTGCTGAGGTGAAAACAAATCAAAGAAGAAAACTTCTTTATACAAAAACATAGCTCACTTTCTCCATATGGAAAAGAACTTTTAAATCCCACGTGTGCAGGGCTTGTGCTGGGCTCTCCTCCACCAACAGGTGACAATTAACTGCAATTAGTAGCTTGATTTCAGCACACATGCAAACTTTCCCAAAAGCTTTTTCTTTTCAACAAAACTTTATGGGAAGCTAATATTTAGAATGTTTCCTTTGATGTTTGGTCTTATATTTAGGATTTTACTAAAATAACAACCTACTCAAAGAACAGTCCATATAAATATCCTCTGCATCAGATATTAAACCTTACTCCTGATATTGCATAGACTCAGTTTCTTCGTCTAGTTCAGAGGGCTTTAGGAACTGACCTCTATACGGGGAGAAACTGTTTCCCTGCTGTTTTCATTGCTCAAAGCTAGAGAAACGTTCACAGTTCATACCTCAATCCAGGCAAGCGTCAGACTGCTTCTTCTGGTATTCTGGCCATTATGTAATAGAGCTTCTGTGTCCTGTCCTTCAGGTGGTATCTCTGGACCTCAGGATCTTTTCTCCAGATGTCCTCCAAGAGGTATTTGGGCTCCTTTTCTCCTTAGCTGCAACAGACCTCTTCCTAGGTGCTGCTTGAGGGTCCCTGGCTGTGGATCTCCAGACCTCTGGCTTTCTCCAGTCCTCTGAAGGTTCTTTCCCCCAGGTATCTCTCCAGGCATATGTACTTCTCTGAGCTCCTCTCTTGGACCGTCTGCTTCCTTGTCCTTGTTCCTTCAGGTTCAGGTTGTTCTTCCTTCTGTTCTGGTTCTCGCCCCCTCTGTTCTCTGTCTCCTTCTGTCTTCCTGAAGATTCCCTGCTAGTTTTAAAGGGCTTAAATTGCAACTCCTCCCTTGCACTCTTCAGGTGTTTTGGATTAAGCTTTCTCCTAGAGGCTGTTTGATTAGGGATGACATAATGCTTTCTCTGATTAGACTCATGCTTTTCCACTCTAGCTCCCCTAGGGACTTTCTACCAACTGGTGTATTCTGGAACATGTAGTCTTTTAGGGAAACAAGCTATCTTATTTCTATAACCTGCCAGCACAGGTCCCTTGATCAGAGTAAATTCTCCTCTTTTGTCATTACTCCCTGAGCTTTGATAAGCTTCCTTATCACAAGTTCTATAAATTAATGAATGGAGTGGAACGGATTAACGTCGTAGATCGATTGTTTACGCCATCAAAATATAGAAAGGAGGCATGCAATGAAGCTACAGGGTAACCTATTTAAGACTAAGGGGTATGTTTACTAAACCGCGCAATTGTGTGGGGCGCCCTTGAGCGTGCGCTAAGGTACCTTAGCGCACGCTAATAGTGCGTTTTTGGGCCCCGCACACGTGCACGCTGCACTAACGGGCCCGCACAAGTGCGTGGCGCGTTGAAGTGCGATAGAGGCGTGGAAAGGCATTCCGAGGGGCGGAAGAAGGCTCCCGAGGGGCGGGGGGACGGGGTCAATGGGTGGAGAGTGGGAGGGGAGAGGCTCCCTGCACAGGAGTGGGGCTGAAATTCGATCAAAAAAATACCGCGAGTGAAAACCTCACGTTAGAGCCGATTTAAAGGGAAGAGAAACCATTTCCATCAGCAATGTACAGCAAAACCGGGGAAACCTACAAAACGTGAGCAGTGTGATACATGTGCACAGAACAAAATAGCAAATAAAAAGTGAAAATGACCACAACAAAATTCTAAAAATTTATAATCCAGCTGTGCAACATTGATATCAATGAGCAACAATAAAAAACACTCCCAGGAAAGCTCCAAAAAAAAAGAAATGATTTTTAGAAGGGTCTACGCTCCGTAGACCCTTCCAAAAATCATTTCTTTTTTTTGGAGCTTTCCTGGGAGTGTTTTTAATGTTGCCCATTGATATCACTGTTGCCCAGCTTGGTTATGTGTTTTTTCCCCTTTTTTCGAGGTCATTTTTGAGGTTTATTTGCCCTTTTTTCTCCATACAAGGTGAATGAGTCCACAGTAAAATTGTGCAGAGCAGGGTTTCTGACCCGTTCGGTCAGGTTTCCTATCTCCAGGGACTGCACTGTCTCTGTGGCCACAGTGTGGTGCAGCGGACACAGCCAGTGCCTGCAGGACCAGAGGGTCAGAGGTTCAAATCCCAGTTGGGGCTCCTGCCAACCCAGTCCCCATATTTTACGCAACACTAAACAGAGATAGTAAAGACACTCCTTTATTGCAGAGAACATAAGCATGGTTCAAGCACCTATATTTTACCCTACACCGCACACACACCATAACAATGGGCATTAACTACAGCTGAGTCACCCAAATGCAGTCCTGGAGTGCCACAACACAATCAGGTCATATGCTTTTTCCAAGATGAGGACATGTCAGCATGTTGGCGGAAGGGTACAGGTGGTGGAGGGGGCAGTGGCTGCTAGCCACAGCAGACAGTGGCCTAGCACTGTGCAGGCTGGCACCGTCCACTGCAACAGACAGGCTCTGTCAGATGTACAGTCATGGACTCCCCAGGGAATACAGCATATCTGTGGCAACACGGTGGTGCAGTGCACACAGTGTGTGCAAGAACAGAAGGTCACAGGTTCAAAGCTCAGCTGGGGCTACTGCCAATCCAGTCCACATATTTTTCCCACAACTAAACCGTGATAGTAAGGATAAACCTTTATTGCTGAGAACATACGCATGGTTAATACACCTATATTTTACCCCACCGAGCACAGACACCATAAACAGGCGCATTACCTAGAGCAGAGTCTCCCAAATGCAGTCCTGGAGGGCCACACACCATTCAGGTTCCATGCTGCCTCTAATAAAGATGCCTGTGCTGCATATCTATGCACCACCCCCATGGTATGCAGATGTAGCTCATGCATATTCATGAGGGACAGCATGAAAACCCGAACAGTGTTTGGCACACCAGGACTGGAGTTGGGAACCTCTGCCGTAAAGCAGCAGCCAACAGGGGCAGACACACACACACCCACACCCACAGGCCCCATTGGCCAATGCCTCCTGGAGAGGCAGGACATTGGGCCCTGCGTGCATCTCCCAATACTAGCACTTGCATACCTTAACAATGCAACCCTACACCTGGGTATACGGTACACAGCTCTCAAACATTTGCTATGAGTACTGGCAGATAGAAATTCCTACATTAAGCACAGTTTGCTGATTGAGCTCCATCATAACAATCATTCTGATGTCTGCGGTGTGTGCTTCAGGTCTGGTCTCTGACAGTGTTTACCACCCTGGGGAGTGACCCCCAACAGTATTGCGTACCATATCCATGCCTGTACTGTGCTCAGGACTGGTGTGGTGGGCATGGCTGCTGAATTCCTCTATAGTAGCACAATGCTGGCATAGGTGTCGGAGTGTGTGTCTGTCTATACAGTGTGTGGTGGCTGCAAACACCTTCCACAGCCCACACTGCCAGCACTGTTGCCAGTATTGGCCTGCCAATGTGCATAATGAGGAGCAAGGTACCATGGGTATAGCCGGACAGGGTGGCCTGGCCAGGGTGCATCTGCACAGGGCATAGGGCACTGACTGGGACATTTTAGTGCCCGGCCACCACCTACACAGACAGGGTGACCTCAGTATATACTGCTGGGAGATCACTCTCACCCTGACTGTGCAGTGACGACAGCATGGCTAGGCACCCCCATAGTGCTATATAGTATTTCTCTCATGTGATATTTATGGGTTTCCTTTTGGGGCCCAGTCACTGACTTATCTGCTTGGTGTGTGTGCTGCCATCCCAGTTCTGGGTGCATGCAGTTCCACCAGGAACATGCACTATGGACTAACTAGCAGACTATTTGCAGCTGGTATGTGTCTTGATGGAGCGCCTTGCAGGGTGCAGTGGCTGAAGGGTTGCTGCAGGAGAATATCAGATAGTGGTGGGGTGCAGCTTAGCATATAAAGGCCTAATGTCTGTCTGCTATTGATCATGACAACTGGCATAATCAACAGGTTCATCGTTGAAGGAGAAGAAATTGAAATTGTGAACAACTTTAACCTACTTGGATCAACTATCAATAAAGAAGCAACAAGCAGTCAAGAAATCAGACGACGCATTGCTCTTGGCAGAATGGCTATGAAAGACCTAGATAAGATTCTCAAGAGCAGAGATGTCTCTCTCCATACAAAGATTCGACTTGTTTAAGCCATGGTATTTTCAATAACATCATATGGATGTGAAAGCTGGACAGTGAGAAAGACAGACAGGAAGAAAATTGATGCCTTTGAATTATGGTGCTGGCGGCGAATACTGTGTATACCATGGACTGCCTGAAGAACAAACCAGTCGGTACTAGAGGAGATCAAACCTAAGCTTTCTTTAGAAGCTCAGATGACAAGACTTCGACTTTCATTCTTTGGAAGAGAGAGATCATTAGAGAAAGACATTATGCTTGGCAAGATAGAAGGTCAACGCAAAAGAGGAAGGCCAGCAATGAGATGGATCGATACAAGAACAGCAGCTACAGGTACCAGTCTGTCAACAATGAGCCGCCTGACTGGAGACCGAACACAATTTAGGATAGCTATCCAGAGGGTCGCCATGAGTCGACTCCGACTCGACGGCACTTAACAACAACAACATTGTGTTATGGTTATGTACAGAGCTGCATTGACTGCCCTGAAGGGTGTCTTTTCCCCAGCAGGACTGGAGTTGATTGTCCCCTCTACTGCCACCATTGCAGGGAGGTAGAATGTGGATCTTTTGATGGGAGACCCTGTTTGCCACCCTCAGCCCTGGATGAGGAGGGTGGTGGTACATAATCCTCCTAGGGGTCCATAGGGGATACACCTGACTGAGACAGACAGAGATATCCAAGGTGTTTCTGCAGAAACTACCTATCTCACACATTAACACTGCTTTGGACCTCCAGCATGGCCTCTTTCAGCCATGGAAGGTGCTGTTGACCTGGTGCTGGGCGCCTCACCGCACCCTCAGGGTGAGCACAGTACCCGCACAATGTGACGGTGTGTAGCTACTCTGTGCCAATAAAAGACACGGTCTGTACCCCCTACCAGGCCGAGTTGCTGTGGGGGTGCACATGGTCACTTCCCCCTACCAGGCCGAGGTGCTGTGGGGGTGCATACCCCATCTTGTGTTTATCTGTGGACAGCTGATTTGCATGTGCAGTGCCTTATGGGTACGGGTGGGCTAACCCTATCCTGGTGACCACAGCAGACTGTCTGTGTGGTGACATGCAGGCTCTCTGCAGCCAGCCAGGGGATTGCTAGCAGCTATAGAGCTGTAGCCCAATGGTTACTTCACTGCCTTTGAAGTCAGAGGTCATGGGTTCACACCCACAGTGGGGTTATTTGATAGGGCTGTCCAAAGCATTATATTTTTTTTAATGTACATTATTGCTGCCAGCAAAAACACCCTCAGCGTACTGTACCCATAAGGTGCCTCTGAGGGCGCTTTATAGGGTGCCCTATAGGGCACCTTATGGTTCCCGTCCATATAAGGTGCACTATACATTATGCTGTGATGTAACTTATAGGGTGCCCTATAGGGGACATTTTAGGGTGCCATGGCGGACAGTGCACTTTATAATGTGCCCTATGGAGTGCCTTATAGGGTGCCTTCTACGGCATTTTCAATTACGGTACGTGAGGGCGTGTTTGCTGGCAGCAATTAATAAAATAAAAATAAAGTGCTGCAGGAAAGAAAACATACATTGCAAAGCTGATGCCTCAGCCAGCCTTATGTATTAGGCACCCTGGGGAGCAAACTCATGACCCCTGTATCAGCAGTCAGTGCCTTAACCATTGTGCTCCACTGCTGCTCCTCCTTGCATGTCAGCGCACCTACGTATGCTTTTCATTCCTTACACTGCACAGTGCTGCCATCAAAAACAGTACTCTGACCTTGCGGTACCTCATACGGCACCCTATAAAGCGCCCTATAAGCAACATTCTAGGGTGCCTTGGCAGACAGTGCACTTTAAAATGTGCCTTATGTTAACACGCTTTGAGAGTGTGTTTGCTAGTAGCGCTAATTAAAATTAAAATAAAATGCCTCCTAAAGCAATCTTCCCCATAATACATAATGCCTCTGCCAGCCTTGTTCATTGGGCACTGTGGGGATTGAACCCCTGATCCCTGCACCATTGGTCAGTGTCTTAACCATTGTGCTGTAGTTCTGCTTCTGTGCTTGCACATCAGCGCGCCGCCTTATGCCTCCCAATATTAAAATGCCTCCTAAAGCAATAGCACGCTGCCTTATGCCCATCAGCGCGCCGCCTTATGCCGTCCAATATTAAACTGGCTCCTAAAGTAATGCCTCAGCCAGCCGTCTTCATTGGGAACTGTGGGGAATTGAACCCCCTGATTCCTGCACCATTGATCAGTGTCTTAACCATTGTGCTGTGGCTCTGCTTTTCTGCTTGCACATCAGCGCGCCACTTATGCCTCCCGCGCAGCTTTCTCATGCGCTAATGTGCGGGGCACACATGGGCACCGCGCACCTTAGCTCATATTTAAATCACGTTTTTTCTTTTTCAGGAAGAAACGCCCACTCCTTATATGGCACCCGCACACTACCGCGGCCCGCACATTAGCGGGGTTTTAGTAAACATGCCCCTAAGAGAAAATATTTTTTCACTCAACGTGTAATCACACTCTGGAATTTGCTACCAGAGGATGTAGGAAAAGCTGTTAGTGTAGCGGGGTTTAAAAAAGCTTTTCATTTCCATTAACTCCAGTTACCTTGGTTTGCCAGTATCAAAACGAACTCTCTCCAAGTGGATAGCTGACTGCATCACTTTCGCCTATAAAAAGGCAGGACTTTCAAGACGTCACTGCCCAGAATGTTCGAGCCATGGCTGCCTCTATGGCAAATCTACATCTGTAGCTATTGACGAGATATGCAAGGCAGCAACTTGGTCTTCGGTCCACATCTTTTCTGCTCACTGCTTTCTAGACAAGGACTCCAGCTGGGATGCCTTGTTTGGCCAAGCTGTTCTCCAGCATCTCTTTCAGACTTAGAGCAACTCGTACCCTCCGTCTCGGGTTTCGATACCAGACATCCTTGGAGGACACATGACCTTTCTAGGCATCCCTGTGCGATCCATAGCCGACCCTGAGATCATCTCTGGCATCTCCTAGTTAGGGATTCCCAAAAGTGAAGACTACATTCTTGCTTGTTCCTGGAGATAGCATAGTTACTCACCTGTAACAGGTGATTTACGGGAACAGCAGGAATTTAGTCTTCACAATCCACCCACCTACTCTAGGAGTTGTAGTTCTCTTCTCTTTCCTTTTATTCTCAGCTACAAATTCAACCGAGGAGGGAGAGCTGGAAAGGCGGGAAGGCAGCTATGCAGGCGCAGTGGGATGTTCCCAAAAGCTTTCCCATTGGACGCGGGCTCCGTCAGTACCGACATCACCTATATGTGAAGACTAAATTCCTGCTGTTCCCGGAGATCACCTGTTACAGGTGAGTAATTATGTTTTCTCTCTCAAGCCCTTCTGGATCCACTACAATGTGGCTTTCGTCTCTTGCATTCTACTGAGACGGTTCTTGCCAAAGTCTCCAGCAACTTGTTCCTGGCTAAATCCAAGGGTCTTTACTTTGTCCTCATTTTTCTTGATCTTTCTGCTGCTTTTGACACTGTTGACCAGCACCTTCTCCTTGACACATTGTCTTCACTTGGTTTTAGGGGCTCTCTGCCTTCCTGGTTCTCCTCTTATTTCTCCAGTTCTCTTTCAGTGTTTGTTCTGGTTGTTTCTCATCTACTGCTACCCCACTCTCGGTGTACCCCAGGGGTCTATTCTGGGTCCTCTTCTTTTCTCTCTCTGTACGCAGTCCCTTTGTGCTCTCATCTCCTCCCATGGATTCCAGTACCATTTTTACGCTGATGACTCTCAAATCAATCTCTCTGCACCTGATATTTCTCCAACACTCCAGACTCAAAATTTCTGCCTGCCTATCTGACATCACTGCCTGGATGTCTCACTGCCATTTGAAATTGTTTCTCTGTTGGGCCTGGATTCCACTCTCTCTCCCGATGTGAGATCTCCACCGCTGTCCCCAGAGTGCTCTACACTTCCTTTGGCGGCTTTCCCTGCGTGTTCGTCGGAAGGTGGCGAGCTAGCAGATATGCGGCTTGAAGCCACTGTAATGGAAGGTGAGGGCTTTGAAATCGTCATTGGTGCAGAGTGTACGGTGGATCGATCTTCTCAGTTTGAGCAGCAAACTCCAGGTGAGGATAATTTCAGTGTATCTTTACCTGCACCGGATGTTTCTTTAGCTGCTTTAAGGCTGTCTCGCCCCAAGACCATTACGTGGACTGTATATGGGACACTATTACTCGTCTATCTGAAGTAGTAATCTCTCAAACTACTGGGACTTTGGCAAGGGTGACCCAAGTTGAAAGAAGTTTGCAGACGTGTAATATTGTAGTGGAGACTTCCATCAAAAATTGAACTCTGTTTCTGATTCAAATGTTGCTCTCACGAAGGACAATATTATGTTGAGGGCCAAATTGGAAGGTTTAGAAAATTCTGCTTGAGCTTCAAATTTGAGGGTATTAAACTTTCCTATGATTTCGGGTATTGCACCACTTGACTTGTACAAGAAGTATTTGGTGGACATTTTGCTGGTGCCTCAAGATTTGATACCACCGATCTCGAAGGCCTTCTACTTACCTTTGGCAAAAAGAGAGCCTAGGTCTACCAGTGAGGACCTTATTACAGAAGTTTGAATGTTTCTGATCTTTTTTTCTTCTCCATCTTTAGGTTCTGTTAAAGTATCAACTTTGATAGTCTCTCTTGCTTTGGTCTCAGATAGGAAGTGGTTGCTTAAACTATATTATAAAAAACGTCTCTCTTTGTTCTATGGGGTTAAGATATCCATGTTTCCTGATATTTCTAGAGATCCTAAAAAAGAGATGTAGGCAATTTCTTTTACTAAAAACCGGTGTTTTGCAGATTGGGGGCACCTATTATAAGCGTTTTCCTTGTAAGTGTGTGGTAGTGTTTAATTCACAAAGATTTATTTTTTATCAGCCAGATGCCTTATCTGCATTCATTAGTTCTAGGTTGCCCCTTGTTACATCCCCTACTGAGGTTTGAGATCTTGCTGTAAAGTTTTATCTACCTCATAACTTCACTGCCATCTATTTTCTATTGTTATTTCTGTATTTTACTCAGTTGGTTTCCTCTGCCACGTGATTTATCCTTGCCAATCCCCTCAACATGTGGGATGTAGCTAACTCAGTGTTATAATTATTTCTTGGTTTCTTCTCTTGGTGGATTCATTTCTGGATGAGCTATCTTTACTGTATAAGCTGTTTTTGCTTGATTGTATTTGTAAAACTTATAAATAATAATAAAAAAAGAACATAAGATATGACATACTGGATCAGACCAAGGTCCATCAAGCACAATATCCTGTTTCCAACAGTGGCCAATCTAGATCATAAGTACCTAGCAGTTTCCCCAAAAGACATAGGTTCCACAATGCTTGTATTGGTTCAAGCAGTGATATCCTGGGTCCCTTTTTTAAACCCAGCTACACTAACAGCTTTTACTACATCTTCCGGCAACAAATTCCAGAATTTGATTACATGTTGAGTGAAAAAATATATTCTCTTATTAGTCTTAAATAGTTTACTCTGTAGCTTCATTGCATGTCCCCTAGTCTTTCTATATTCTGATAATGTAAACAATCGATCTACGTTTACCCGTTCCACTCCATTCATTAATTTATAGACCGCTATCATATCTCCCTTCAGCTGTCTCTTTTCCAGGTTGAAGAGCCCTAACCTTTTCAGCCTCTCTTTATAGGAGTATCCTTCCATCCCCTTTACCATTTTGGTGACTCTTCTCTGTACCTATTCAAATAATGCTATATCCTATTTAAGATATGGCACCCAGAATTGCACACAGTATTCAAGGTGCAGTCGCACCACGGTACGATACAGAGGCATTATAAAACACTTTGTTTTATTTTACATTTTTTTCCTTATGATACCTAGCATTCTTTCGGCTCTCTTGGCCACCACTACACACTGAGCAGAGGGTTTTAACATATTATCCACGATGACACCTAAATCTTTATCGTGGGTGGTGGTTCCTAATGTGGAACCTTGCATCATGTAATCGTAGTTTGGGTTTTTCTTTCCTAGGTGCAAAGCTTTGCACTTGTCCTCATTAAATATCATTTGCTATTTGGATGCCCAGTCTTCCAATTTATCAAGATCCTCTTGCAATTTTCCACAATCCTCATGGGTTTTAACAACTTTAAATAGTTTTGTGTCATCTGCAAATTTGATAACCTCACTTGTTGTTCCTTTTTCCAGGTCATTTATGTATATGTCAGAAAGCAGCAGACCCAACACAGATCCCTGGGGTACTCTACTATTCACCTTTCTCCATTTAGCCCTATCTTCTGCTTTCTATCTTTTAACCAGTTCCTGATCCATTGCCTCTTATCCCATGAGTTTATCAAATAGTTGTAATACATCTTATCGGTGTATCGATATTTCTTTCAATTCTTCTGCAGTATCACCTTTAAATACCACTTCAGTCATGGGTAACATCCCTACATCTTCCTCAGTAAAGACTGAAGCAAAGAATTCATTCAATCTCTCCGCCTTGGCCTTGTCCCCTCTTAGTGCCCCTTTTGCCCCTCTATCATCTAATGGTCCAACTGACACTCTCACAGGTTTTTTGCTACGAATGTACTTGAAAAAGTCTTTATTATGTGTTTTTGCTTCCACAGCAAGCTTCTTCTCAAATTCTCTCTTTGCCTGCCTTATCAATGCCTTGCATCTAACTTGCCAGTGTTTGTGCAGTTTCCAGTTTTCATCATTTTGCTCTTTTTTCTATTTCCTGAAAGATGCTTTTTTGCCAACAACAGCCTCTGACCTCAACCTTTAAAACATGCTGGCAGTTTTTTGGACTTCCTTCCACTTTTATTGCAGTCTTCTTTGGCCTTTCACTTTTGTCTTTGGTCTCTAGTTTTTAATTCCAAGCTGTTACTTCCCTCTGTAGTTGTTTTCTCGCTCTGCCCTTGCTGTTACTGATAGGTTTCACTCTCCTCCATTCACCATTTTGTTCTCTGCACGCTTCTATTTGTCGGCATTTGTTTGCTGCCACACCCCACAAAGATTTCCTTCTCTCTTCTATTGTTCCCAGGGCTCTCCGCCACCCGTTCTGCTTTCTTCCGCTCTCTCTGGAGGGTTTTTTAATAGATTTCGGCAGGTTTGTTGCCTGAGCGCTCTCTTCACACCGCTATCGGGCCGGTGACATCACTTCCTCCTCCTGTCATTTCTTTCTCTACAATATTAGCAAAATTCACCCCTTCCTTTGTGAACACACTACTAAGACCCTTATCCACTCTCTAGTCACCTTCCATCTAGACTATTGCAACCTCCTCCTTGCTGGTCTCCCTTTAAGCCATCTCTTTCCCCTTCAATCTGTTCAGAACTCAGCTGCATGTCTAATGTTCCGCCAACCCCAATATATTTATTTTATTTATTTATTTATTTATTTAGCTGGTTTTATATACTGCCTTTCAAAGTGTCAAGGCGGTTTACATTGAACAATTGAACATAAAGTACATAGAACAAATTGAATATAAAGTATATTGAACAGGTAAGTAAGAGTTAAAGAGTCAAACAATTAGACTTAAGGTGCATAGAATAAGATGTAGTGATTTGCACAATAATTGAACAAAAGCATCACTAGCAGAACTATATACATGAATCATTATAAGTAGGTATATAGTTGTACTGGGTACTAACATGGGAGGGAAGAGGGGAGGAGAAGAAGGAAGGGGAAATCTATTCAGTAATAGATTCTAGTTGTGAGATAATTTAGTCAAATAACTCCCTTATTAAGTCATTTCATAGGCTCCCCTTCCGTTTCCATATTGAATTCAAACTTCTCCTTCTGACCTATAAATACATTCATTCTATTGCTCCTCACTACCTTTCCTCTCTCTTCTCTCCATGCATTCTTCCTCATGAACTCCGCTCTTCTACTGGTTTGCTTCTCTCTATGCCATTTTCTTCCACTGCCAACTCCAGACTTCGATCCTTTCACCTTTCTGCTCCTTATGCCTGAAACAAACTACCTGAGTCTATACGTCAGACTTCATCTCTGCCCCTTTTCAAATCCATGTTAAAAGCTCACCTCTTTGAGGCTGCTTTTGGATTCTGATCCCTTGTTCTCCTGTGTCTTCTTACCTTTCCCTTGTTGTACCCTTGTTTTCAGCTATTGTATTATCTGTCTTGATTAGATTGTACATTCCAATGATTAAGAACTGTCTTTTTTACATGTATCTGTGCAGTGCTGCATATGCCTCGTAGTGCTATATAAATGATTAATAGTAGTAGTAATAAAGATAAAGTTTTTCTTTTCTTTGAGCCTAAGTAGCTCCTGGAGTTTTGGTGGCTAAGGAAGAGGTTATAGTTACAATGTTGTCCCATCCGGCTGAAGTATAAGTCTCCCTGCTGTGTATAAATCTTTTTTATTTTGTAGCTTAGGGCACCATTGGTGGTGTTCTATTTCTATTGTATCATTTCCTGAAGCCTCCCTTTTTTTCTTATATTTTCTAGACTAATTTGGTAAGGGCTTTTTTTCTTTGTAAATTTTCCTTGATACATTTGTGAGACCATTTTTTTTCCATTCCTGTGTATATGTGGATGTATGTTATGCAAATGCTAATAAATAAAAAAAAAAGAAGTTTCATTAAGTCATATGATATAAAGCACAGGATCATATTTGTGAGTCCATTGTTATAAGAAATGAACATTGCAAATGTGTAATTTCCTTTTACTGTCTGAACTTATATACTAATTTATTTGCTGCTTACAGGTACTGTGATTGCTTTGCCAATGGTGACTTTTGCAGTAACTGCAATTGTAATAACTGTTACAATAATATTCTGCATGAAATTGAACGATTTCAAGCTATTAAGGTAATCCAATAGTATAATTTCTGATCTAGTTATAATATGCATAAAATCTAGGCAGTTTTTATTATTGTACAAGAAACTTCAGGCCTGATATTCGGCAGTGGCAGCTAGCCAATCTAATGTGGCTAGCCACCACCGCCAAACTTTAAACCTGGACAGTCAATGCTGGGGTCATATCCGGCCCTGGCACTGGTCATATCCGGCCCTGGCATCTGGCTTGGCCGGATTTGCAGGAAGCTAACCAGGCAGTGGCGATATTCAGCCACTGCCTAGTTAGCTTCTGTGGTGCAAGTTAGGCTGGCCTTTGCTGCATCTTATTTTGCCATGTAGCCATAACTGGGCAGTGGGTTAGTATCACCGCTGCCTGGTTATAGCCAGGTGTCGCCCCCAGACCACCCTGGAATGCCCCGATGCTAACCAATTATCATCAGGGCATGCAGCAGTGGCACCTATGGATATTCAGGACTACTGAATAAAGCTGCTCTTTCTGGGAAGGAATCTGCACTTGTAAGTATTTATCTGCTGGGAGATTTTTCAGACTCTTGGGTTAAAAGAATTATTTGGGTTTCAGATGATAAAATCTGTGTCTGTTTTAAAGTTCTGTGTTTTATAAAGTCAGTAAAAGCACTGTGTAACCTGCAAGCTTTTACTTAAACAAACTATAAAAGTCAGGGTACTATGCAGCAAACCAGCTTTCACTTAGGGGGTCATTATAGAACACGAATAAGGGATGTCCACATGCAGTGAGGATGTGTAAGTGGTGAAAATGTCCCCCACCATATTCCGCAGCATCGCAGATGTGTATGTCCAGGGCGGTAGCACGGGGAGTTAAGAACATGGGCGGGAGAGGGCATACTACTAAAACCCTTATCCACTCCTTAGTCACCTCTCGTCTTGACTACTGCAACCTCCTCCTTGCTAGTCTCCCTCTGAGTCATCTCTTTCCCCTTCAATCCATTCAACATTCTGCTGCGCGACTAATCTTCCGCCAGCTTCACTATACCCAAATTACTCCTCTTCTCAAGTCACTTCACTGGCTCCCTGCCCGCTTCCGCATCCAGTTCAAACTTCTCCTCCTGACCTTTAAGTGCATTCACTCTGCGTCTCCTCAGTACCTTTCATCTCTTATCTCTCCTTACAACCCCTCTCGGGAACTCCGCTCTTCTAACAAACTACTTCTGTCTATGCCCTCCACTCCTACTGCTAATTCCAGACTTCGCTCCTTTCACCTTGCTGCACCTTATGCCTGGAACAAGCTACCGGTATCTGTACGCCAGGCACCCTCTCTAGCCCTCTTTAAATCCAGGTTGAAATCTCACCTCTTCACTGTTGCTTTCAGATCTTGACTTCTGTGTTTGTCATGACTAGATTGTAAGTGCCATGTTTTTTGTCTTGTCTAGATTGTCAGTTCTGTGTTTGTCTTAACTTGATTGTAAGCTCTGATGAGCAGGGACTGTCTCTTACATGTCTGTACAGTGCTGCGTACAACTGGTAGCGCTATATAAATGCTCAATAGTAGTAGTAGTAGAACAGGGGCGTGGTCAGCTGCAGAGACGTAGAAAACTTATTCCCGAAAGGGCTGTGTACGTATGAGGTGTAATTCAGAAATGTCCACGTTATACCTGATGAAACCAGGTATAAGGCTCAGACACAGAAAAAAATCCAGTTCTGCTCTGCAATGCCTCCTATATAGATGAATGGATGTAATATGTAGGGTCTGACGTGGCGTCATTGCAGTCAGGACAAATACAAGATGCAGTCATAAGGTACAAGGAGCAGAACTGAGGGAATATTGTAGGGTAAAGAAACATATTTAAACACCCCTGCTGCAATATTAACAGGAGCAACAGTGTCCAATCAGGCTATGCACCTATGTGCTGTATGTGCCAAAGGAGACAATGTATGGGACCCCAACCAAACTAGGCACATATAAATGGGACTGCTGGTTCAGGGAGAGTATGGGATATGAGCAGGGAAAGGTCACCTTGTGGGGTGCAGACGGGAGATTAAATATGTAGTCCCGGTACCCCATGTGTGTATGTTATGTCATAGTCGATATGTACAAGTGCAGGGCAGCCCTCTGGCTGAATCATGTTGCTGTCGCAGAAAGTGAGAGAGTGTATGTGCGTGTGTGCATGTGTGTGTGTGTGTGTGGTTTGAGGGGTGCATGTGGCTGAGATGTTGTGGGCAGCAGCAGTGCAGGGAGGAGATGATTGCCTGATCAGTACCTGGACCATATGGATGACCACAGTGTTACCAGGTACGAGTGTAATGAGGCAGGCAAAAACAGAGAGGGCCCACTATAGCTAAATGTGCAAACATATGGCCAACAAAGATAAGAGACCCCCATACTAGGGGCACCCAACAGTGCAAACAGCACTAATGCATGTCCATGAGGCACAGTGTATTGTTGATCATGTAGTAGTGCTGTATGCACACCTGAATGAACTGAATGCCCTTAATCTGAGGGACACTAGTAATGATGGTGATATTTCTGTACATGTAGCCACATGGGAATCTATGCTGATACCATCTGGAGTATTACACACGGGGTACCCTATGTACAGCAGATAATGTTGGCATTGTGAAAGAGCAGCCACACATCTGCGGTGTCTGCCACTGGGAGACACGACTGATGTAGTGCCAACATTCCCTGGAGTATCCCATGCGGCACACCTCCCTATCCAGGCCAGGATGCATTAGATCTGAGAGAGTGGTGACATACCTGGTGTCTGGCTACCTGGTGTGATAGCACAGGGCCCCTCCCCCTCATGTCCACACAGCCCTGACCGAGAGAGCAGTGCCACAAAGTTGGCTGTGGGAGGGCAGACAGGGTTGCCCCACAGATAGTGGATGTAGACAGATCGACACACCCCAGATGGGACAGATGTAACTGCTATAAAGAATGCGACTACCCAGATAGATATGCCTCAGATGCCATAGCCAGAAGGCCCCACGACAGCCATAGAAACCACCACTGATCACTTCAATAGCACCACAAGGTATATGCGGCGCTGCACAGACACATGTAACAGATGGCACCTGCCCAGTGGGGCGTACAATGTATCTGGCATAGACAGCACAGCAGCTGTGAGCAGGATATGTGCAGGGGGAATGGACTGGAAACATAAGGGAGCCTGGGTGGATCAGACTCCCAAAGTGCAGTAGGTGTCCAGCCAGGACCTGAGAGTGTCCAGGGACAAAGCATGCCTGACAGACTTAGGCACTGTGTCCCAGAAATATGGGACAGCAGGGTGAGGTCAGCGATGTCTGGATATGGCTGTAGAAGAGAATGGCACAGATAGAGGCAAACTGGCAGAAGAGCAGTGTTCACGGGAAGGGGTGTAGGTAGAGATCTGATGGGTATGGGAGCTCAGAGCAGCAGAATGTATGTGCATATAGGCCAGAGACACAGTAGGGGCAGACAGGTGATGCCCAGCAATGGGCAGTCATCATGGACCTGCATTCCTTGGGATGTGTGCACCTGGTGAGGGACCATGACAAGCCATCTAAGGCGTATCTGTAGAGATAACCAGGGTGGGAATCCCTGGAGCTGCCTCTGTATACGACATACCATATGATTCAAGGTATGTCCTGACATCCATGTTGACATCTACAACCTGGAACTCCATAGTGCCCCACAGGTCATAAGGGGGACTGAGATATGGTTCATGCTGCTGCAGCTGCAATATCATATTATTAGTAATGTCCACTGTCTATGAACACATTGCTTTCTGTGACGGGCAGCCTAGGAGAAGCACGTTCTATACAAGGGGTGTGGCATGAGCTGGTACAGCATGGGGATGGGCAGGAACAGACATGTCTAATGTCCCAGAATATAGTGTGCATGGGGACATCCAAAACCATTCCCCATGTCTGAAGTAGGGGGGGGCAGCTGAATAGCGCCTGCACGAGCCCTGCAAAACACGGTCTTCAGTCCCGCAGGCGCATGCAGACCTGTGCATTTGGAATCAGGTGCAAACGATGCCCATGTCCGATATAGACATGTCCGTGAGCCAGACATGATTGTAATGCAATCACAGCATGATATGTGACTATGTGTACTCATGTCTACCCCATGGTCATGCCCAAGAACCACCCTTGGGCTGCCCACACCACCCTTCTGGGGAATGTTAAGGTAATATGCCTCCTGACAGCAATGTGACACCTAAGAGGGCATTTCCATGTGAAAGACGGTCTACACATGTTAGTACTGCTGTCATGTTGTGGGAATACCTCTGAAACAACCCCCCAAATCTGTCAGCGAGGATGTGTGCTATCAACCATATATGGCTATGTAACATATACATGGATAGAGAGGATGCACAGAGATTGAAGTGTGCCCCATAACCGTGAATGTTGCCATCATAATCATTGTACCAAGTAAAGTATTCCCTGGGGGTAGGCCACTGAATTATGTGTGCCAATGGCAGAGACAGATATATGGGGGATAGGTCACCTGAAAGAATCATCTGCCCCCAGATAAGATATGTTATTATCTAAGGCAAATGTGTCCCCCAGATGTAAAGTCACCCAGTTTTATAATGAGGCTGAGTAAGGCAGTCGCCTTGGTGGCAACTTTTGGGGGCGGCAAAAAATGCCCCCCAAAAGGCTGCTTCACTCGGTCTTCAAAATTAAAAAAAAAAAGGGCTGGACAAGCTGCTGCCACTGCTTCTTGACAGCGGCAGAATCAATCACTCTGCCCCCCCCCCCACCCCCCGCTGCCCCGGAAGAGCCCTGCAGTTGCCTGGCCAGTGCCCAGTTCACCTTTGCAGAGCAGCAAGAGGGAACAGTGTTTCTCAGGACCAAGCAGGAAGTCAGTCCTCACATATGGGTGTCATCGACGCCGATGAAGCCCCAGCGGAGCATTTCCCCAGCTTTCCATGAAAGCCGTTGGGAATGCAGGCACGCATGCGCGGATCCCTTCCCGCCTAAAGGTGCCATCTTACCTCAGTCTCTCTTTTTCCGAGAAGCCCACCGGACATGTGTCCTGTCATCCCGGATAAAAGTTTGATTTTTTCGGCGATTCTTGCTATTTTTTCTTCTCCGGTTCGGCCCGGTTCCCCTCCCGCCGGGTTCGGTACACCGGTATCGAGCCCGTTTGTTCTTTTTTGTTTTTTGCCCTTTGTGGCTGGCGTTCGCGCTCTTTTTTGCTTTTTTCCTGGAAGGGCGGTCCTTTGACCTTGCGGGGACTCTTTTTTCCCCGATGGCTTCCAGCGGTTTTAAAAAGTGTGATCGGTGTAAGAAGTTGATGTCTCTCACCGACACACACGACTGCTGCCTTCGGTGCCTCGGTCCTGATCACGACCCTAAGACGTGTGGACCATGTGGGAAGATGTCTTCCACGGCACTGCGAAGTCGCCAGCAGCAGAAAGAAAGGCTTTTCTCTGACTCAGCCTCCGGCTGGGCCCGGACCTTGTCTGAGGCCTCGACATCTCGGGATTCGGATCCCGAGCACCATCGTGGCTCCTCAGACAGGGGGTCCCCCGACCGGGAACGCAAGAGGAAGAAGCGGCTCGTGAGGGCATCATCGGAAGAGGTCCCTGGCTCCTCGAGGGCCAGGTCTAAGACCCCCGACCGTCGCCCCGGGCCCGTGGAACAAGAGAAGCCTGCCAAAGTTCCTCGCGTGGAGCCGGAGTCTGCTGGACACGTAAGCCCTGTATTCCTCGAGGACTCTCCTCCCAGGGAGCCGACGTCAGGCCCGGCGCCGCTGGGGCCCGAGTAGGTGGCTGCTGCGTCTCCTGAGCTGAGTCTCAGGATGACAGACTGTCTGCTTTCATGGAGCAGCAGCGGGCACTGATGGCCAGCCTGTCTGGTGCATCTGCCCCGACCACCGGGACATCGACATCGAAGTCGACCCCGGAGACCGAGCCGATACTCGAGACCATGATGGCTCGAGGTCGACCTCAGTCGCGGTCTCCCTCGACCTCACATTCGGAACCGAGGGCGTCGACGCCGGTGCCGAGGGCGTCGATGCCGGTGCCGAGGGCGTCGACGCCGGTGCCGAGGGCGTCGACGCCGGTGCCGAGGGCGTCGACGCCGGTGCCGAGGGCGTCGACGCCGGTGCCGAGGGCGTCGACGCCGGTGCCGAGGACGTCAGGGCGGGTGCTCCCGGGCCCCTCGGGGTCGGATCCTGACTCCTCGTCGGACGAGTCCGCCTGGGAGATGGAGGATGAGGAGTCCCCCGACACATTCAAGACGGTGCGTCCCGTCGGACTCACCGCAGTCTGAACCCCGGAGGATACCCGATTCTTGGAGTTTGTCCGGGATATGGCCACCGCGTTGGCTATCCCGGTGGACCCCAAGGAAGAGCCTCGAGCCGAGGAGCTCGAGGCCCTGCAGTACGACTCTCCTCCGAAGGAGGCCTTTACTGTCCCGGTTCCTCCGATGCTGGAACGGCTCGTCTTTCGGATGTGGGATGCACCGTCCTCGGCGCCGGTTTTAAGCAAGCGGGTCGACTCGATCTATCGACTCCGGAAGAGCCCTGGCTTTCAGAAAGCGCAGCTACCACGCCATTCCATGGTTGTGGAATTGGCCATGCATCGCCTGAAGAGTCAGAAGATGCACTCCGCGGTGCCCCCCGGCAGGGAGGCCCGAAACCTCGATGGTGTTGGTAGAAAGTGCTTCCAGGGCTGGATGCTTGCCGTGTCCAGTCTTACCAGCTGTACATGGGCATGTACCTGCGAGACCTGGCCAAGGAGTTGGACGGGTTCTCTGCTGGTCTCTCCAGGGAGCCCTTGCAGAGATTCAAGTCCTTGTCCTCGGGGATTTGGGACTGCTCCAAGTTTATGTCCCATGCCGCCTACGATGGCTTCGAGGCTTCGGCCCGAGTTGCAGCAGCCGGCATCGCGGCTCGACGCCAGGCATGGCTGCAGTCATTGGACCTCGAGCCATGGGTTCAGGACAAGTTGGTCGATGTCCCTTGCTGAGGTGAGAACCTTTTTGGTAAGCCCATGGCCGAGAAGGCCGCACAGCTCGAGACTGAGCACCTTACAAGGACAAGGCTGTCTAGGAAGACCTCTGCCCCTTCTCAGAAGAAGAAGGGCTCGGGTAAAAAGCCCTTTTACCCGAGGAAGGGAACTGCCTACAAACAGTACCCACAATATCAGGCTGCCCAAGCTGCCCCTCAGGGTCAGCAGGCCAAGGGGTAGGGTAATGGGCCCCGTAGGCAGAGGACCCCCAAGCCTCCGGCCCCTGCTCCCACTCAGCAGGGTAGGGGTTTTTGACTCCTTAAGCATAGCCTCTCCGTCCCTGCTCTCCCAACCCTGCACAGGAGGTCGCCTCGCTCTATTTGCCCACAAGTGACCACTCATCACTGGAGACAGTTGGGTGTTAAGCATAGTCCAGAAGGGCTATGCACTACACTTCCTGCAACTGCCTCCTCCATACTTTCCAGGGGAGCCTCCAAGGCCTCCCCTGCACACAGATCTTCTCCTTCAGGAGCTACAAGGTCTGTTGGTAGACAGAGCGGTGGAGCCTGTGCCTCCCCCCTTACAAGGTCAAGGGTTCTACTCCAGGTATTTCCTGGTACCCAAAAGAACCGGTGGTCTTCGACCTATTCTGGATCTCAGGAACCTCAACCAATTCTTGGAGAAGGAAAAGTTCAAGATGCTTACTCTTGGAACACTCCTGCCCTACCTCCAGCAGGGAAATTGGCTATGCTCCTTAGATGTAAAGGATGCATATACCCACATCCTCATTCATCCAGACCACAGAAAGTACCTCAGATTCATTGTGGGAGGAAACCATTACCAGTACAGAGTACTGCCTTTTGGCCTTACCTCCGCTCCCAGGGTCTTTACCAAATGCCTGGCAGTGGTGGCGGCCTACCTGAGAAATCAGGGAATCTTGTCTTCCCCTATCTGGACGACTGGCTCATCAGGGGTCTGACATGCCAGGAGGCCAGACAAGCCACCCTCAGAACTATTGCTCTTCTGCAAAGCTTAGGGTTTGTAATAAACTTCGCAAAGTCCACTTTGCTCCCTCCCAGAACTTGGAGTTCATAGGGGTGAGGTTGGACTCTCTGCTGGCAAAGGCATTCTTGCCAGAAGACAGAGCCCAAAGACTGATAAACTTAGCAAACCAGTTTCTCAGCAGGTCACTGGTCTCTGCCAGACTCTGCCTCAGGCTTCTTGGCCACATGGCTTCGACAGTACATGTGACCCCCAATGCCAGGCTCCACATGAGGCCTGCTCAGTGGTGCCTGCGGACTCAGTGGTCACAGGCCACAGGCAACCTTAAAGACAGGATAAGGGTGTCCAGACACTTTCTGCACTCCCTCACATGGTGGCTACACCCACCCAATCTGTTGGAAGGGGTACCTTTTCAGAGTCCTGCGTTCACAGTAGTCTTGACAATGGACGCCTCCCTGCAAGGCTGGGGAGCTCATTGTCTAGGCAAGTGCACCCAGGGCCTGTGGTCTCCCTGGGAATCTGCACAGCAAATCAATCTTCTGGAACTCAGAGCTATTCGGTTAGCCCTCAAGGCTTTTTCTCACACTCTGGCTCATCAGTCTGTCCTAGTTCAAACAGACAACCAGGTAGCCATGTTCTATGTGAACAAGCAGGGCGGAACTGGATCCAGGCTCCTCTGTCAGGAGGCACAGGACCTTTGCTTGTTTGCTCTCAGACACAACATGCTCCTCAAAGCAATATATCTACCCGGCCAGGAGAACTACTTGGCGGACAGGTTGAGTAGGATTCTGCAACCCCACGAGTGGCAGCTCCATCCTTTGGTAGTTCAAAAGATTTTCATAAAATGGGGACTTCCATCCATAGACCTGTTTGCCAGTCCTCTGAACAGACAGCTTCCAAACCTCTGCTCCAGGCAACCGCATCCTCTGCGGGTAGCAGTAGATGCTTTTCTGATTCCCTGGTCTCAGGGCCTCCTGTATGCGTTTCCTCCCACGCCCTTGGTGGCCCGAACTCTGTTCAAGATTCTTCAGGACAAGGCCTCAGTCCTGCTGGTGGCGCCCAGGTGGCCCAGACAGCCCTGGTTTCCGCTTCTACTTCAATTGGCAATGGATCCCCCTCTGCCTCTGGGGTTGCAACCCGACCTTCTCTCTCAGGGTCAGGGTACCCTTCTGCACCCCAATCTCAAAGCTCTAAATTTGATGGCCTGGAGGATGCAAGGGTAGTTTTGGCTCCCTGGGGCCTACCTCAGGAGGTAGAGGAAGTTCTTCTAGCCTCTAGGAAACAATCCACTAGGAAAACCTATGCTCTTAAATGGAAAAGGTTTTCGGTGTGGTGTCAGTTACGTACAGAGGATCCTTTCTCCTGTACTGTACCAGTAGTACTTCAGTACTTACTGCACTTATCCAATCAAGGTCTTAAGTCCAATTCTGTTTGGGTCCACCTCTCAGCTCTAGCAGCTCACCATTCTCTGGTGGAAGGACACTCTCTGTCGGTTCACCCTTTGGTGTCCCGGTTCCTCAGAGGCTTGCTCTTGCTCAAGCCTCCAATCCGTCGTCCTGCCCCTGAGTGGGAGTTGAATGTGATCTTGCAACAACTGACTCGCCCACCTTTTGAGCCGATGGCTACTTGTCCACTACGCTTCCTGTCCTGGAAGACACTCTTCCTGATAGCCCTTACCTCGGCTAGGTCTTACACCAGAATTTATAGGAACAGGGTAGTCCTCAGGACTCATCCAAAGTTCCTTCCAAAGGTTGTCTCCTCTTTCCACCTCAACCAGGAGGTGGCTCTTCCAACATTCTTCCCTAGGCCTCATGCAAGCCAGGCTGAAGCAGTTCTGCATACTCTGGACTGTAGGAGGGCCTTATTCTTCTACCTTGACCGTACGCAAGGGCACAGAAGGGCTACTCAGCTCTTCATATCTTTTGATCCTAATAATTTAGGGTTAGCTGTATCCAAGCGTGCCGTGTCCATCTGGGTGGCTGACTGTATCACCTGGGCTTACAAGGCGGCTGACCTTCCTTTGCAGGGTCGGGTCATGGTCCACCGTGTCAGGGCAATGGCTGCCTCAGTGGCTTATCTCCGCTCTGTACCATTGGTAGACATCTGCAGGGCTGCAACTTGGTCTTCAAGCCAGACCTTTGCGGCCCATTACTGTCTGGAGAGGGAGTCCCGTAGGGACAGTGCTTCTGGCCAGGCAGTACTCCGGAATCTCTTTGAGGTTTAGGCAACTGCTGCCCTCTGTTGGGCTACCGGTGGAGGTTGTGTCAGTGAAAAGCCTTTCTTTGATGCTGGGACTAGAGGGAGTTCTCTTGTTCAGCCTGGGTTCCTCGGTAGCCCAGAGCTAGGGAGTCACCCATATGTGAGGACTGACTTCCTGCTTGGTCCTGGAGAAAGAGTAGTTACTCACCTGTAACAGGTGTTCTCCAGGAGCAACATGAATCAGTCCTCACAACCCTCCCTCCTCCCCTGGGAGTTGTAGTTGTACATAGTTTATTTTTCATTTTTGTGTGCTGTTCTTAGCTATGTCATTTGACTGAGGTAAGATGGCACCTTTAGGCGGGAAGGGAACGGCGCATGCGTGCCTGCATTCCCAAAGGCTTTCATGGAAAGCTGGGATAATGCTCCGCTGGGGCTTCATTGGCGTCGATGACACCCATATGTGAGGACTGATTCCTGCAGCTCCTGGAGAACACCTGTTACAGGTGAGTAACTACTCTTTCCCTTCTTTCCTGCGGCTCTGTTAAAGTTGAGGCCACTGAAGCTGAGAATCAATGAGGCATTTGCCTGTCTTGCTTGAGACAGGAAATGCCTCGTTTACCCTCAACACCAGCAGGCTCAACTTTAACAGAGCCGTGGGAAAGAAGGGCAACACTGTTCCTTCTCTCGGCTCTGTAAAGATGAGCCGGGCGCCGACCAGGCAGCTGTAGGGCTGTTCCCTGGGGTGAGGCTTAGACTAGAAATGGGCTGAGCTGGGCTGGGAGTGGTAGCGCTGGAAATAATCTGAATGGGAGGGCTTTGATTGGAAATCCTCTGATGGGGGGGGGTTAGAACTGGTAATGGGCTGATTGGGGGTGGTTAGGACTGGTAGTGGTCCGATGGAAGGGCTAGCACTGAAAATGGGCTGATGGGGTGGCTAGAACTGGAAATAAGCGATTCAGGGAGGCTAGGACTGGAAATGGGCTGATCGGGTGAGTTAGGACTGGAAATGGGCTGATTAGGGGGGCTAGGACTGGTAATGGGCTCATCACGTGGGGTTAGGACTGGAAATAGGCTATGACTGGAAATAGGCTGATCGGGGGGGCTAGGACTAGTAAAGGGCTGATCGGGGGAGTTAGGACTGGAAGTGTGCTACAACTCAAAATAGGCTGATCAGGGAGGGTTAGGACTGGTAATGGGATGATCAGGGGAGTTTGGACTGGAAATGGGCTATGACTGGAAATAGGTTGATCGGCGGTGGGTGGGCAAGGACTGGTAATGGGGTGATCAGGGGAGTTAGGACTGGAAATGGGCTATGTCTGGAAATAGACTGATCAGGGGGTGCTAGGACTAGTATTGGGCTGATTAGGGGGCTAGGGCTGATAATGGGCTTATCAGGGGGTTAGAACTGGTAATGGGCTGATGGGCTAGCACTGGAAACGAGCTGATCAGGGGGCTAACACTGGAAATGAGCTAGGACTGGTAATAGGCTGATGGGGGGGCTAAGACTGGAAATGGACTGATGGGGGGCTAGGACTGGAGTGGGCTGATAAGGGGGATAGGACTAGAAGTAGGCTAGAACTGGAAACGGGCTGATGGGGGGGGGGGGTGGAGGAGAGAGCTGCTGACCCTGGAAGAAAACTAGGGGCTAGGGCTGCAAATGGGATGATGCAGGGGGATGGGAGAATGGGACTGGAAGGGAGCGGATGCTGAGAGGGTCTGCCAGAGGAAGGAGAGGGCAGGAAAGGAGCTGACATAGGGGGAGAGATGGGGGCAGGAAGGGAGCTGACATGGGGGGAGGTGGGGGCAGGAAAGGAGCTGACATGGAGGAGAGGTGGGGGTAGGAAGGGAGCTAACATGGGGTGAAGGAGGGGACTGGAAGGGAGCTGATATGGGGGGGGGGGACCTGGGGATGGTACTGAAGAGGGACTGGAAGGGAACTGATACTTGAGAATGGGACTGGTAGGTGGCTGGGTAATGGGGAGAAGGCTGGAAGGGAGGGGGTACTGGGGCTGGAAGGGAGCTGATGTGGGGATGGCACTGGAAGGGGGATGGACAGAGAGTAGGGTGTCTGGAAGGGAGCTGATGGGGGGAAGGGGTGGCACTGGGAGTGGAAGTGAGCTGATACCTGTGATGGTATGTGGACTAGAAGGGGCTGGATAGTGGGGAAGGAGGGGGACTGAAAGGGAATGGACACCACAGGAGGTCCTGGGAATGCAAGGCGGTTGACATTGGAAGGTACTAGGAAGGGAGGCTCTCACTTGGTTTGCAGCTTGTCATGCTGTGAGGGCTTGCGTGCATCAGTGATGCTGAGAGCTAAACTATCGGTAGTTTAACTACTGGCAGGGTCTCCCAAGATGGACAGGTCTCAGCTCAGGTGCCAGACCAAGACAAACCACCCATCTGGGCAGAAGCAGAATGGGACAGTGTTGACGGCGGAGGATCACATTTTTGTGACAACGGCAACAACACCAAACTTAAACTGCATGGAAGAAAGGCCCGGCAATCTACTTCTGTATCTTGCCATGAACCCCAATGGATAGTTACAACAAAACAAATTGTGCTATGGTGCTGGAAGATGAGACCCCCAGGTCAGAAGGCACTCAACTAGCTACTGGGGAAGAGCTGAAGACCTTTCAGAGTAAAGCCAGCATTTATGATGTGGTTGGATCAAAGCCCTCGGGAAGTCTGACTGCTGATGTAGCTGCGCATGAAATGAGAGTCAGAAGCTGTAAAGATGTCTTACACATTGGAACATGGAACGTACGAAGCATGAACCAAGGGAAGTTGGAGGAAGTCAAGAACGAAATGGAACGTGTACAACTTGATCTGTTGGGTGTCAGCGAACTGAAATGGACTGGCATGGGGCACTTTGCATCAGATGATCACATGGTCTACTATGCTGGAAATGAAAGACAAAGAAGAAATGGTGTTGTATTTATAATAAAGAAGAAACTTGCAAGAACTGTAATGAAATACAATGCAGTCAGTGAACGCTTAATCTCTATTCGTCTACGAGGATTGCCTATCAACACAACTATAATTCAAGTATATGCCCCAACAACAGCTGCTGAAGAGAATGAAATTGAAGAGTTCTATGAACAAGTACAAGCTGAAATTGACAGAACATGCAAAAAGGATATCCTGATAGTCATGGGTGACTGGAACGCAAAAGTTGGCAACAAAGAAGAAGGCAAAGTAGTTGGAAAATATGGACTTGGCAACAGAAATGAAGCTGGAGAAAGACTGATAGAATTCTGCAAGACCAATGATCTATTCATCTCAAACACCTTCTTCCAGCAACACAAGCGGCGACTGTACACATGGACTTCACCGAATGGATTATATAAAAATCAAATTGACTACATCTGTGGAAGTCAACGATGGAAAAGCTCTGTAACATCAACAAAGACAAAACCTGGAGCTGACTGTGGTACAGATCATCAACTACTAGTATGCAAACTCAAGCTAAAGTTGAAAAAGAGCAAACTACTCATGAATGCAGCAAAATATGACCTTGAGAATATACCACTGGAATTTAAAGACTGCCTGCAAAATCGATTTGCTGCTTTAGATACAAATGACAGAGCTCCGGAAGAGTTATGGAATGATATCAAGAAGATTGTGTTGGAAGAAAGCGAGAAGTCTCTACAAAAGGTGAAAAAGCAAAAACCTATTTAAGATAAAACAGCACACATCAGCCAACAGCCTGCACACCCTCATACAACCAGACACCAGCACTCGTCCTAGAAGGAAACAAACACACAACCGAGTCAGCACCCCAAGTGAATACAAAAACACACGCAAAGACACAACGGACAGAGCACTCTCCATGGCTGCTCCAACAATATGGAACAAACTACCAGACGATTTGAGGGCAACCACAGACCTCAAGGACTTTAGAAAACAGTTGAAAACCATGCTGTTCATAGAACACTATGGACACATCACATAACCCCAGAGAATGTATAACAGCACATAACCCCGCCTAAACAATGTATGTATAGAAAATGTATTTAGAACCACTGTATATAGCCCACGTTGTACATAGCTCATACTAATCTAGCACACAATACAACACTCACCCAACTAAATTTCACCCTCACTGCATGTATAACACACTCACCTTACCCGATTGTTTGCTGTGATACCACCTTGATTATTAAGATAAGGCGGTTTAGAAATACTGTTAAATAAAATAAATAAATAAATAAATAAAAACGGCCAAAATGGATGACTGAAGAAACTCTGAAAATTGCTGAGAAACGCAGAGAAGCTAAAGCCAGAGGAGAAAGAAAGACAATCGCAGAACTCAACAGAGATTTCCAACGTGCAGCAAGACAGGACAAGGAAAAGTACTACAATGACACTTGCAAGGAAATAGAAGCAGAAACTATTAGAGGAAGAACAAGATCGGCTTTCCTAAAGCTACGAGAGTTAAAGAAAAAGTTCCAGCCTCGAATTGGAATGTTACAAGATGCTCAAGGTTCTATGTTGAATGATGCTGAGAAGATCAAGAAAAGGTGGAAGGAATATACAGAGTTTTTATATGATAAAGATCGGGTGGACCAACAGCCGTTTCAACCTGTACCTTATGATCGAGAACCATTGATGATGAAAGAAGAAGTTGAAGCAGCATTGAAAGCCTTATCAAAGATCAAAGCACCAGGCATTGATAGCATTCCTATAGAAGTATTGCAGCAATCTGATGCAGCTGTTACCATACTTACAAGGCTCTGCCAAGAAATATGGAAGACAACATCATGGCCAACTGACTGGAAAAGATCTGTGTTTATACCAATACTAAAGAAAGGTGATCCAACTGACTGTGAAAATTATCGAAAAATCACTCTGATCCCACATGCCAGCAAGATTCTACTGAAGATTATTCAAAAAGGTTTACAACCATACCTGGAACAAGAACTACCTGAAGTGCAAGCAGGGTTCAGGAAAGGGCGAGGAATGAGAGACATCATTGCGGATGTGAGATGGATCCTTGAAAAGACTAAAGAATACCAAAAGGATATCTATTTGTGCTTTATCGACTATAGCAAAGCTTTTGACTGTGTAAACCATGAGAAACTCTGGGCCACATTAAGAAGCATGGGTATACCAGAACACCTGATCGTTCTCTTGCACAATCTGTACATTGATCAAGAAGCAACAGTTTGAACGGAACAAGGAGAAACAGAATGGTTTAAATAAGCAAAGGTGTAAGACAAGGCTGCATACTTTCCCCCTACCTGTTTAATTTATATGCAGAACAAATCATCAGAGAAACAGGATTGTATGAAGACAACAGAGGTGTGAAGATTGGTGGAAGACTCATCAACAACCTTCGCTATGCTGATGATACTACATTACTGGCTGAAAGTGAAGATGATCTGAAACATTTGTTTCTCACAATCAAAGAACGTAGTCTCAAAATGGGCCTGCACCTTAATGTAAAGAAGACAAAGATCATGACAACTGTCATAATCAACAGGTCCATCGTTGAAGGAGAAGAAATTGAAATTGTGAACAACTTTAACCTACTTGGATCAACTATCAATAAAGAAGCAACAAGCAGTCAATAAATCAAATGACGCATTGCTCTTGGCAGAATGGCCATGAAGGACCTAGATAAGATTCTCAAGAACAGAAATGTCTCTCTCCATACAAAGATTCAACTTGTTCAAGCCATGGTATTTTCAATAACATCATATGGATGTGAAAGCTGGACAGTGAAAAAGATAGACAGGAAGAAAATTGATGCCTTTGAATTATGGTGCTGGCGGCGAATACTGTGTATACCATGGACTGCCCGAAGAACAAACCAGTCGGTACTAGAGGAGATCAAACCTAAGCTTTCTTTAGAAGCTCAGATGACAAGACTTTGACTTTCATACTTTGGACACATCATGCGAAGAGAGAGATCATTAGAGAAAGACATCATGCTTGGCAAGATAGAAGGTCAATGCAAAAGAGGAAGGCCAGCAATGAGATGGATCGATACAATAACAGCAGCTACGGGTACCAGTCTGTCAACAATGAGCCGCCTGACTGAAGACCGAACACAATTTAGGATAGCTATCCAGAGTGTCGCCATGAGTCGACTCCGACTTGACGGCACTTAACAACAACTGTTCTAACTAGATTGTAAGCTCCGATGAGCATGACTCTGATGGGCAGGGACCGTCTCTTGTATGTTGGCTACCTCTTGTAGTTTAGCTGTGCAGCGCTGTGTTCATGGCGCTTTAGAAGTGCTGAATAGTAGTAGTAGTAGTAGACGGAAACAGGAATGTTAGCGGCAATTGAGATGGAACATCAAAACTGAAAAGGACCAGGAAATGATCCGTCCATGGCAAGGGGTTGGGAGGGTTGACCAGAATAGCAGTGGGAGAGGAGGAAGTGCAGATAAGATCCAAGATATGGCCTGCCGTATGGGTTGTGTACAAGTTATGATGTCGAAGAGAAAGATCTGAAAGTAAAGACATAAATTGGTGATCCCGGGTCTGTTGGGATTGTCGATATAGAAATTGAAATCACGAAGGATAAGAACATCAGGGAAGGTAGTAGAGATCTCAATGAGAGTGGTTTGTAAAGACTCCTAGAGATCAGCTGACAGGGAGGGAGGAACATAGAATAGAAGAGCAGTGAAATTAAAAGGTGAGTGAAAGTGGGTTAAAAGGACCTCCGAATAATGGAGGGAGAAGGAGGGGACCTCAGTGATGATCAGGCTGTCACAAAATAACAAAGTAACTCCCCCACCCAACCGGGAGGAGTGAGACAGAGAGTAAGGTATAGCCAGCATGGAGACAGTTATAGAGGAAGGGTTCCTCGCCTTCCCTTATCCCTGTCTCTGTTAAGAACAGCAAGTCAAAAGAGAATGCCCCAAAGAAACCAGCGCAGATTTTGAGTGAATCAAGCGACAGTTCACCAAAGCACACGAAAGGGTGGAAAAAGAGGGGAATGGAGGGCAGAGATCAGCAGAGCTCGCTAAATATGAGGAGAGGGGGCAAGGATTGAGCGTGGTGGGGTTAGTAAAGAGAGTGCTTATCCCATGTGTAGAGGCCGATGACCTCAAACCACGGGGATAGGATATAACATAGACAGCATGGCCATTAGGCACACCAGAGCTGGGAAAGATGTGAGTCTTAGGCCTCCCAGGATAATCACCATAGAGCCAAGGAGGTTCTGATAGAGTAGTCGAATACAGCTGATAGAGTGGAAAACACTGGAGTTGCGCCAAGGAGCATGCTCCTTGGGCGCGACACGCGGTGTACTGGGATGGCGCCTTTATACGGTGGATGCAGGATCACCTGTTGGGTCACTTGACCCGATGTGGTCTTCGGGTCCAGAAGCAGTAACTGGTGAGAATCAGGCATAGAGCAGGAAACTAGAAGCTGTGAGCTGTGGGTAAAACATAGGAGTATGCAGACAGGTTACAGAGGGTGCGGTCAAAACAAGCAGGTACAAGCACAAACACACATATTGTGATGCTGGTGCAGAGCGCTGGGATTGCGCCTTTATACAATGAGTCACGTGACTCAATGTGGTCATCGGGTCCGGAAGCGGTAACTGGTGAGAATCATTCACAGAGCAAGAAACTGGGCTGTGAGCTATTGGATCACGTGATACGATGCGGTCATCAGGTCTGGAAGCAGTAACCAGTAAGAATCAGGCACAGAGCAGGAAACTGGAAGCTGTGAGCTGTTAGCTAAAGCGGGCATCAGTGCCCGCTGCCTGGCATGGCTGCAGTCCTCATACCTGACAGATGGCTTCAGGGAAAAAGTCCTTCTACCCAAAAAAGAAGAAAGCCTATGGAACTTACCCACAACATCAGGCCTATCAGTCCTATCAAGCTCCCCTGCAGGGGCAGTCGGCCAAGGGCCAGGGGCAGGGCCCTCATTGGCCTAAAGCACCCAAACCCCAAACAGCGCTTGTGCCGCAGCCTAGGGAGGGTTTGACTCCCGGGGCATAGACCCTCTTCCCACAGGAGGTCAGGCACTGCAGCACGCAGTCTCACATTCCTTGCCCATCAGTGGCTCAGCATTACCACCGACACCTGGGCACTTCAGGTGGTAAAAGAGGGCTATCTCCTTCACTTCCACTAGTTGCCACCCTCGTTCTTCCCAGGGAAACTCCTTCTGAACCTCCTTCAAAGGGAGTTCATGGCTCTTCTCACCGACAGAGCGGTGGAGTTTGTCCCGTTGCTTCAAAGGGGCACGGGGTTCTACTCCCGCTACATCCTGGTTCCCAAGAAGATGGGCGGACTGTGACCTATTCTGGACCTAAGGGATCTCAATCGCTTCTTAGTGAAGGAGAAGTTCAATATGGTATCCCTTGGAATGTTGCTGCCTTACCTCCACCGGGAAGACTTGCTATGTTCCTTGGATCTTAAAGATGCCTATCCCCACATCCTGATCCACCCCTTGCACTGGCAGTACCTTTGCTTTGTGATCAGAGGGTGTCACTATCAGTAGCAGGTCCTCCCGTTCGGTCTGGTGTCTGCTCATAAGATATTCACAGAGTGCCTGGTGATGGTTACCACCTTCCTACTGCTGCAGGGCGTGTTCGTCTTCCTCACCTGGATGACTGGGTGAAAGGGGAGGGTCCCCGGACGGGTCCGACAGGTCCTAAGTTGCACCATCCAGCTCCTGGAGACCTTAGATTTCATGGTAAACTATCCCAAATCCCACCTACAGCCCGCCCAGCGCCTGGAGTTCATTGGAGCTCTCCTCGAAACCACTCAGGTCCGGTCTTTCTTCTGCCTGATAGGGCTCAGCGCCTCTCCGTCTCGGTGGAGGAGCTCCAATCCTCTCTGGCTGTCTCGGCTCAGTGGATGCTCCGCCTTGGACGCATGGCCTCAGCGGTCTGTGTCACTCCCTCAGCCCATCTCCATACATGTTGGGCCCAGTGGACTCTACACTCATTGGAAGCAGGTGATGGGGCGCCTGCCTGTCGGACAAGGTATGGGCCACCCTGCTGTTCTGCTGCTCCCTCACCTGGTGGCGACAGTCATGCAATCTTCTGTCGGGTCTTCCCTTTCAGGATCCCCCATATCAGCAGTTCCTCACCATGGATGCCTCCAAACTTGGCTGGGGAGCCCATTGGAACAGTTTTCAGTCCCAAGGTTTCTGGTCACAGGAGGAGAGCAAGCTCCAAATCAACTTCCTCGAGCGCCGAGTGGTTGTGAATGCCTTGCAAGTCTTCCAGCACTACCTGGCAAATCAGGTTGCTCTGGTTTGAATGGACAATCAGGTGGCGATGTTCTATATTAATAAACAGGGTGGCATAGGGTCTACCTCCTCTGCTTGATGGCCAGCAGACTCTGGAATTTTGTAAACCGGTGAGGTATGCTCCTCTGGGCCATCTATATTCTGGGCAAGAAAATATCCTGGCAGACCAGCTCAGCAGGGTGCTGCAGCCTTATGAGTGGACCATCAGCTCCCCGGTGGCATGGGATATCTTCCAGATGTGGGGCACCCCAGTGGTGGACCTCTTTGCCAGCCCACACAATGTACAGCTGCTGAGGTTCTGCTCTAGAATTCCTTGCCAGAACTGCCTCACAGCCAATGCGTTTCTCCTCTACTGGGGCAAGGGTCTGCTGTATGCTTACCAACCCACACCCCTGGTGGCCAAGACCCTCTTCAAGGTCCAGACGGACAGGGCCGCAATGATCCTTATCGCTTCATGCTGGCCCTGGCAGTCATGGTATCTGCTGCTGCTCTGTCTTTCTCAGATGCCGCCCATTCCTCCGGGTTTCGCCCCAGATCTCAGACGACGGGACACTCCTGCATCCCAATCTCAAGTCGTTGACTCTGACAACGTGGATACTGAAAGGATAGCCCTTGCTTATTATCACTTGCCTAGCGACATTGAGGACATCCTTCTCGCATCCCGTAAGGATTCCACCAGGCGAGCCTATGCCTACAAATGACTCAAGTTCTCGGTCTGGTGTGCGAATATAGGCTTTAATCCATTTTCCTGATCTGTTCAGATGATCCTGCAGTACGTTCTGCTCCTCTCCAGGGCTGGATTGAAGTCCAACTCCATCATTTGAATGCCCTGATGACCTACCATCTTGTGGTGGATGGGCATTTCCTGTCAGTTCATCCTCTCATTTGCAACTTCATGCAGGGCCTCTTGCTCTCATGGCCTCCCATTCGCCTGCCGCTGGCAACTTAGGACCTTAATGTGGTTCTGGGTAAGCTCATTGACCCTCCTTTCGAACCACTGCATTCCTGCCATCTCAAGTACCTTTCATGGAATGTCATCTTCCTGGTGGTGCTTATGTCAGCATGCAGGGCTAGCAAACTGCAAGCCCTGGTGGCTCACACACTTTACACAAAATTTCATAGGAACAGGGTGGTTCTCTGCACGCATCCCTAGTTTCTTCTACCTCAACCAGAAGGTGGTTCTTCCCACCTTCTTTTCATGGCCGCACTCAAGAAAGGTGGAAGCCTCTCTGCATAGCTTGGATTGTAAGTGGGCTTTGGCTTTCTACCTGGAGTGGACGAAGGCTTATCGCTGCTCCTTTCAAATGTTTGTTTCTTTTGACCCCAACAGGCTTGGCGTGGTGGTCTCTAAGCATACCTTTTCCACCTGGGTGGCTAACTGCATTTCCTTCGCCTATGGTCAGGCTGGCCTTTCCCTGGAGATATAATGTGACGGCCCATAATATTCGGGCTATGGCGGCCTCCGTGGCTAACCTACGCTCTGTCTCCCTGCTGGAGATTTGTTGGGTGGCCACTTGGCCCTCAGTCAAATACCTTTGTAGCTCACTACTGCCTCTTTGGGGACTAATGCAACTGCTTCCCTCCGGCCCTTCTGAATGTCCAGGGTACTGGAGAGTCGATGCCTTTGCAGATGCTAGGGTTGCACCCCAATGCTTGGGGCTCATTAGCATCTTTCAGCTGCCATTCACAGTTTGCTTTCTGAATGACCTGTTACTTTTTACAGATATTTTAGTAGCCTATAGCAGGTATTCTCTGGGAACAGCAGGAATCAGTCCTCACTATTCTCCCTTCTCCCCCTGGAGTTGGTTTTTCTTTTTGGGCATTATAAGAACATAAGATATGCCATACTGGGTCAGACCAAGGTCAATCAAGCCCAGTATCCTGTTTCCAACAGTGGCCAATCTAGGTCATACGTACTGTAATGGGGAAAAGATATCCTGTGAGAGAAAAACAGAGGAACCTATGAGCAATAGGGCTGTTTCTAGCAGGAAGGAAGATATCAGGACACCCAGTTGCCAAGAGCAACACAAACATTCCCAGCCACGAGGGAAAGAACCCCGCACAGCTGATAAGCAATCCCCAGCTCATAGCTCTAATAGCTTTCACCTGGGAGGGGGAAGGGCTGGATTAGAGCCTCAGCAAACGTATAAGGGACGTTCACTAGAGTTAGTGAGCAGCAGTGGCAGTAGGAGGAGCGGTAACAGGAGCTCTAGCTTTGGCTTCGGTATCTCCAGAGAAAGCATCTCAGAGAATTCAGAGAAGCCAGCAACAGGAAGCAGGAAAAACGTGGTGAATCAGAACCAGCTGGAGTCTGTGTGCAAGCTGAGGTCTGAATCTGGAAAGCAACGTCTGCCCTGGGCTGGTAGGAAAACTTACGTGTGTGACTCTGATTCTGAATGGGAAAGAGAAAGGCAGCTAACAGTTGATAGAGTTAATTGGAGGAGAAAGGCACAGAAACCTTTCAACCAAACCTCAAAACCTATTCCTTATGGTGAAGGCATTCACAAGGAGAAAGTACCAGTCAGGATAACTGGAAAGTATTTGCAAGCTTCAAGAAAGAGAGAATATACGGTGCCAGACATTTGTATGTTGGAAGAGGGTGCTGAGCAGCCTGAACGTAGAGAAAAGCCTCTAAGGTTTAAACCCCTTCTAAAAGGAGCAGTGCACAGACTTTCTCTTGCCTCCAACCCTGAAGGTAGCCTAATTAGCCAATGTAAAGCTGGATACAAGACTTTCTCACGTAGGAGTTATAAGGGACATAACTCTCATTACAATTATATGCCAAGATATGGTGATACAGACCCTTACCTGCTAGAGGAGATAGTAAGGAGGTCACGGGAGCTGGCAGAGGAGAATAATCTGCCAACACTCTATAGGCAGCAGCAGAGTGGTACAGATGATAGTCAGATTGAATCAATGATAATTGATCCACCAGAAACAGAATTATCTGACAATCAGATGGACTGTTCATTGGCTGTATTAAGTGATGTGGTTTCACTGTGCTGAAGAGATACAGTCGTGGAAATAATTTAACTGCCTGTTTAAAAGTACAAGACTTTACTTTATCCTATCCTTTTTGCCAGAGTGTATGGCTTATGTTTCTTTATTACCTGTGTGTTGGAATCCGTCCCGGGAGGGGAAATAAACCCTGTCTTGACCTTAACCATTCGTGCCTCAACTACCTTATTGAAAAGGAGCCCAACTACAACCTTTCAATAAAAGGTCCCCCTGCAGCCCAACCAGTACGCTAACGCTACAGGCGGCCCAGGGTGTGACAGCAAGATGGCATAGTATTTCGGATTTAAAAAAAAAAAGAAAAAGAAAAAAACACAGTAAAAAGGACAGTACCAAGGATAAGGATTACCTGAAAATCAGGAGAAGTTCGGCTATCCTGTGGAAAGGAGAGAAACCGGACCGGACTACAGATCCAGACCTGACTTGGAGCCACCCAGGAGATCTTTCTCAAGGCGAGATCCTGCTCTGTGCTCAGGTATAAGTGAGGGGGCACGGGTGTAAAAGGATCTGTGAGGAAGTATCCATTTCTGTGCTATAGTGGGAGGCATAGAATTTCTGTTGGTACCGTACTTGGTGGCCTTTTGTTGTTTTTGTCTTTGCAGATACAGCAAACCTGATGGATCCCCAGGACGTAAAAAGCTGGATGGAGGCCCAGTGGAGGACCCAGAGTGAGCTGGCCCAAGGGATCCAGGAGAGAACTGTAGCAGCCATGAATGCTCAGCAGCAGCCATTGTTGGAACTACTGGGAGCTCTGCTGAAGAAAAATATGGATAAAGAAGAGACTAGTCCCTCAGTACAAGTGGGGGTAGGACTCAATAATTGTGGTGCCTTAGCACTGGGACAATTTAAAGATAATGAGAATTTTGATGATTTTGCTGATGCGTTTGAGAAAATAGCAGAATCAGCTAAATGGCCAGTGACCAGTGGGCTGTCCGCTTTGCTATGACTCTATCAGAGGAGGCATTAGCAGCGTACAAAGCATTGCCCGCTGATCAGGCGTCCAATTACCTGAATGTAAGAAATGCCGTAAGAGACAGGCTAGGTTTAACGCCCAGGTACTACAAGCGTTTATTCAGGGAGGCTAGGCTTAGGCCTATGGAAACACCGAAGGCACTGTTTCAGCGACTAAAGGGTCTAGCGCTGAAATGGCTCACTCCTGAGAGGAGAACAATAGAGTCGGTGATAGATACTATAAGTCTGGAGCAGGTCATTGAGGCTGTACCGCCTGAGGTAAAAGCATTTATAGTGCTCCAAAAATGCAGTTCCACTGAGGAAGCGGCTGAACTCTCAGAAAGATACTTTGAGGCAGAGTTAGCCGGAACCTCAAAGGAAAAGGTATTAAAAGCAGCTGGCATTGGTAAGCTATGGGGCTTAGAAAAAACCTCTAAGAGAGAAATGTGTGACCAAAATGCAAACAAATTTCTTAAGAGAAAATGTTATAATTGTGGTCAGCTAGGACACATACGTAAGGATTGTACCATAGGCACTGCCTTAATATCAGGGAAGAAGAAACCCCTAGAGGAGGGATTTCTCCTTAAGGTCTGTATAGAAGGGGTAGAAACTCTGGCCCTGCTGGACTCCGGCGCAGACCAGAGTATGGTCTCCCAGAAGTTATGGAAGACCATCTCTGACCATGACCAATCCGCCTGGAGCCAAGCAGAGGGAAGAGTACAAGTGAGTTGTGTTCACGGATCAGCGCCATACTATCCTGTGCATAAAGTATCCATAACAGGCTTAGGGATTGATGGGGAAGTACGCGTGGCAGTCATACCACGACTTCCTCGCGACCTTGTTTTAGGCAGAGATTGGCCTCCCTTTCAAAAAGAGCTAAGGAAAGGTTTAGCTGAAAGAATAGGCCTAGTTGCAACCAGGTCCCAAGCAAAAGTTCCTGTAACAGAGGTTATGCCAGTAGAGGGGGAAACTGAAGCTCCTGAGGGTGAGGAAGAACCCCAAGGAGGTGAGAATGAAGAAAGAGAGGAGGTACCCGATATAGGACCCCCAGAAGGTGAGAATGAAGAAAGAGAGGAGGTACAAGGTATACTTCCCTCTCATGAGGATTTGGTAAACATACCCTCTAAAAAGAAGAAAGGAAAGGCTGAAAAGCGACATGAGCAAAGGCATAGGTCGCAGGCAAGGGCAGAACTGGAGGCCGGGGAGGGGTTGCCCTGGGTCCCAGCAGAACTTGTCCGCAAATTTCCTTCCTTCCCTAGAGAGCAGAGGGATGACCCAGCACTAAAGAGAGCCTTTGAGTATGCCCGAGAGAGTAGGACTATTTTGCCTAGGTTCTTTTTAGAAGATGGAATATTGTACAGGGAAAGTACAGACCCGCGGATAGGCACCATAAGAAAACAGTTGGTCGTGCCTACTACCTTTAAGGCGGTAGTCCTGAGATTGGCACATGACCATCCTGTTGGTTGCCACAAAGATACACAGGGGACATTGGACCAGATATTGGCCCGATTTTATTGGCCTGGCATCTTCAAAGAGACAGCCCGCTATTGCGAGTCCTGTCCCGCTTGCCAGCGAGTCACGGCTAGTAAGCCAAAACCTGTACCCATGATACCTACGCCCACCATTTCAACCCCAGTCCGTAGGCTAGCGATGGATATTGTAGGACCCATCGTTAAAACGCCGAGAGGTTTCCAGTACATACTGGTAATCATAGACCAAGCAACTCGTTTTCCATGGGCCATTCCATTACGCAACATCTCGGCCAAGAACATAGCCCTCGAGCTGATAAAACTGTTTTGTGAAATCAGGTTTCCCCAGGAAATCCTGACAGATCAGGGGAGTAATTTCACCTCAAGACACTTAGCCAGGGTATGGGACGCTTTTGGGGTGCGGCATATTTGAACTTCCGCCTATCATCCTCAAGCTAACGGGTTAGTGGAGAGGATGAATCAATCCATTAAACAGATGTTGCGAAGGAGCCTGGAAGGGAAAATGCGCGAATGGGATAATGTACTTCCATTTGTCTTGTACGCGTGCCGAGAGCGCGTACAAGCGTCCTTAGGGGCATTGCCCTACGAGCTTTTATTTGGCCGGGTTCCAAGGGGGATATTGGATATCCTAAGGGAACAATGGGTCGAACCTGATGAAGCAGAGATAGGGGTACCCCAATTTCTTAGGAATCTGAGGAGCCGCCTAGAGAGGACCTCCCGAGTGTCAATAGATAATCTGCAGGCTAGCCAGCGCAGGCAGAAACACTATTATGATCGGGGAACCAAGACACGACAATTAGAAGTCGGGGATAAGGTTTTAGTCCTGGTAGCAGAGGTTGGTCCCAAATTTGAATCCAGATGGAAAGGACCCTACACAGTGGTGGAAAAGGTCGGGCCCGTCTCCTATAAGGTGGAGAATGACCAAGGGCGACGACAAGTATATCACGTAAATCTGTTAAAACCTTGGCAAGACAGAACGGCCACCATACGGTTGGTCAAAGTGGTAGGTGGTTCACCTCACCGAAGTAAGATTACATGCTGGCAGACTCAGGGAGCCGCAGCCTGTAATATCTTAAGAGGGGGGATATGTAATGGGGAAAAGATATCCTGTGAGAGAAAAACAGAGGAACCTATGAGCAATAGGGCTGTTTCTAGCAGGAAGGAAGATATCAGGACACCCAGTTGCCAAGAGCAACACAAACATTCCCAGCCACGAGGGAAAGAACCCCGCACAGCTGATAAGCAATCCCCAGCTCATAGCTCTAATAGCTTTCACCTGGGAGGGGGAAGGGCTGGATTAGCGCCTCAGCAAACATATAAGGGACGTTCACTAGAGTTAGTGAGCAGCAGTGGCAGTAGGAGGAGCGGTAACAGGAGCTCTAGCTTTGGCTTCGGTAGCTCCAGAGAAAGCATCTCAGAGAATTCAGAGAAGCCAGCAACAGGAAGCAGGAAAGACGTGGTGAATCAGAACCAGCTGGAGTCTGTGTGCAAGCTGAGGTCTGAATCTGGAAAGCAACGTCTGCCCTGGGCTGGTAGGAAAACTTACGTGTGTGACTCGATTCTGAATGGGAAAGAGAAAGGCAGCTAACAGCTGATAGAGTTAATTGGAGGAGAAAGGCACAGAAACCTTTCAACCAAACCTCAAAACCTATTCCTTATGGTGAAGGCATTCACAAGGAGAAAGTACCAGTCAGGATAACTGGAAAGTATTTGCAAGCTTCAAGAGAGAATATACGGTGCCAGACATTTGTATATTGGAAGAGGGTGCTGAGCAGCCTGAACATAGAGAAAAGCCTCTAAGGTTTAAACCCCTTCTAAAAGGAGCAGTGCATAGACTTTCTCTTGCCTCCAACCCTGAAGGTAGCCTAATTAGCCAATGTAAAGCTGGATACAAGACTTTCTCACGTAGGAGTTATAAGGGACATAACTCTCATTACAATTATATGCCAAGATATGGTGATACAGACCCTTACCTGCTAGAGGAGATAGTAGGGAGGTCACGGGAGCTGGCAGAGGAGAATAATCTGCCAACACTCTATAGGCAGCAGCAGAGTGGTACAGATGATAGTCAGATTGAATCAATGATAATTGATTCACCAGAAACAGAATTATCTGACAATCAGATGGACTGTTCATTGGCTGTATTAAGTGATGTGGTTTCACTGTGCTGAAGAGATACAGTCGTGGAAATAATTTAACTGCCTGTTTAAAAGTACAAGACTTTACTTTATCCTATCCCTTTTGCCAGAGTGTATGGCTTATGTTTCTTTATTACCTGTGTTTGGAATCCGTCCCCGGGAGGGGAAATAAAACCCTGTCTTGACCTTAACCATTCGTGCCTCAACTACCTTATTGAAAAGGAGCCCAACTACAACCTTTCAATATAAGGTCCCCCTGCAGCCCAACCAGTATGCTAACGCTACAGGCGGCCCAGGGTGTGACAGTACTTAGCAGTTTCCCCAAAAGACACAGGTTCCACAGTGCTTGTATTGGGTCAAGCATTGATATACTGGGTCCCTTTTTAATAATGGTTTATGGACCATTCTTCCAGGAACTTTTCCAAACCTTTTTTAAACCCAGCTACACTAAAAGCCTTTACTACATCCTCCGGTAACACATTCCAGAGTTTGATTACATGTTGAGTGAAGAAATATTTTTTCTTATTAGTCTTAAATAGTTTACCCTGTACCTTCATTGCATGTCCCCTAATCTTTCTATATTCTGATAACGTAAACAATCGATCTACGTTTACCCGTTCCACTCCGTTCATTAATTTATAGACTTCTATCATATCTCCCCTCAGCCGTCTCTTTTCCAGGTTAAAGAGCCCTAACATTTTTAGCCTTTCTTCATAGGGGTATCCTTCCATCCCCTTTACCATTTTGGTGGCTCTTCTCGGAACCTTTTCAAATAACGCTATATCCTTTTTAAGTTACGGCGACCAGAATTGCACACAATATTCAAGATGCGGTCGTACAATGGAACGATACAGAGGCATTATAATATCCTTTGTTTTATTTTCCATTCCTTTCCTTATGATACCTAGCATTCTATTTGCTCTCTTGGCCGCTGCTGCACACTGGGCCGAAGGTTTTAATATGTTATCCACAATGACACCTAAATCTTTTTCCTGGGTGGTGGTTCCTAATGTGGAACTTGTGATAAGGAAGCTTATCATAGCTCAGGAAGGAGCTATAGAAAAGGTGAAGTGACTATGAACAAGCAACCTGTCAGTCCTGGTAGAAATAAGAAAACAGAATTTTTCCATAAAAGACTACCAGTCCCAGAAAGCACCAGGTTTCCAACAGCCATTAGAGGAGCTGAAGTGGGGAAACGTGTGTTCAATCAGGAGGGCTATGAGGTAATCCCCAAGCACTCATCTCAAAGGGCAGGGCCTGATTCAGCACAGCTGCGCTGTGCTAGGGTGGAACACTCATCTAAGCAGAATAAAGGTAGAGTTTATTCTACAGAGAATTATCCTCAGAATCAGCTTGGACATCTTCATGATCTTGGACAGCTTCATCATCTGGAGGATCATCAGAAGCAGAAGCCACAGCGGACGAACAGAGAGGGCAAGAAACCCTTTGGAAGAAAGAAGAGAAAAGCATTTGGGAGGTCTAAAGGAGTCCAGAGCAGTACGTATACTGGGAGACATTCAAAAGGCCAGCATACACCATTGGACTGGGGAAAACCAGAGGAGTGGTGCTGCAGAACTAGGAATCTCCAGACGGTACCTGTGAGGGAGACGGCTGCACTTGGAAGGGACCCTAAGACCCGTGCCAGAAGGTATGTGAAGAGAGACCCAGTGTCCAGGGATCTGGATTGGAAGGCTGGACATAAGAACTGGACTACATACTGGCCAGGCTATTTAGAGAGGAACTCTAACAGCAATGGAAGCTCAGGTATGAACACTGATCTATGCCCTAGCTGTACCCTTGAAAGACAGCAGGGAAACAAGTATTCTCCTGAGAATGCTCCATTGAGAAATTCCTCTGTGCCAATCCATGATATTGAACCCATGATTGTTGAAGAAGGGGGAGGGGTTGTAGATACAGGCTGTGAATACATGGATTGCTCTCTGTCTAAACTCCTTTGGTAATTTCTGTTACAAAATACAACAACCATCACAAAGAAATACAAACTTGTTCTTTAATCTACTCAGAAAAGCTCCTGAGTAGAATTTGAGCCACGCAGTAGAAAGTAAGCCAGCTAAGGGGTTTCAGCTGGGTAACTGCTAGCAATTGAGCCTTACCTAATTGCTTGTGAGCTCTGAGGGAATCACTTCTGAGTCTATGTGTGAAGATATAAGAAGTTAACCTGAAAAGAACAGTTTTCCCTACTTTGTGGGTTTTGCTTGTTGATTAAAGCACTGCTAAGAAAATATTAGCTAAAGCCTACAGAAAAGACCAGTTTGTTACCAACCAGGTCTTTATTCTTTTGCTTTGATTGCCTGACAAGTTCAGCTGTTGTTTTCCTGATTTTGTTTTTCTAAGTTTAACACTGAAAGCAAGTACAGTCAAACCTCGGTTTTCATGATTAATCCGTTCGAAAAAGTCTGACTAAAACCGAAACGTATGAAAACTGAAGCAATATTTCCCATAAGAAATAATGTAAATCCAATTAATCCGTTCCAGACACCCAAAAATATTCACAAAAAATACATTTTATAGAGAATAACTATATTTTTACATACAGAAAACAATGAGAAATAAATATAAATGACTAATGAAATGGATAAATGAACATTTAACATCACTGAAAGCAAGCTAAGTACAGTACTGTACAGTACAGTATGTTAACATCTGGCCTTAGCCACCCCTGACAAGCTGCTGTGCCCAGCTCTCTTCGGAATCACATTGAATTCAGTCCATTAAAATACCTTTACATTATCTGCTCAATGCTTCAGAATGGCAGAAAATCTTAATGATATAGCTTCAGACGTACCCTGCAAGAGAAAGAACTGCCTCCCACATTCATGCAACATCTCCTGCTTACGTTGACAGCTTTTTTTCCCTGCTACCGGGACAAAATCTCAGTCAAAAGACGTTGAAAACCGAAGCAATGCATGAAAACCGGGACAAAATCTCAGTCAGAAAAGACGTTGAAAACCGAAGCGTATGAAAACCGGGGCAAATGAAAACCGAGGTTTGACTGTATCCTGTTTTATGTGCTACCAAGCATATCTGTGTTGGGAGAAATAACCCCATAAATAAATATCTTATTGGCTTTACACTCAAGCACAACTAATTATTGTGAGCGGCTGTGTCTGGTGTAAATGGACTGCATTTCCCACAATCCCTTGCAAATCATGTTGATATATGCCTTTGCCAAGACTCTGAACATTCTCACCCAGGCACCCGTCTGACAAACCTTGCATCGTGTAACCATAGTTTGGGTTGTTCTTCCCTAGTTGCATAACTTTGCACTTATCCACATTAAATTTCATCTGCCATTTTGATGGCCAGTCTTCCATTTTAACAAGATCCTCTTGCAATTTTCCACAATCCTCTTGGGTTTTAACAACTTTAAATAGTTTTGTGTCATCTGCAAATTTGATAACCTCACTTGTTATTCCGTTTTTCAGGTCATTTATGAATATGTCAAAAAGCAGCGGACCCAGCACAGATCCCTGGGGTACACCACTATTCACCTTTCTCCATTGGGAAAATTGGCCATTTAGCCCTACCCTCTGCTTTCCATCTTTTAACCAGTTCCTGATCCACAATAGTACACACTGCCTCCTATCCCATGACTCTTTAGTTTTGCCAAAAGTCTCTGATGAGGGACCTTGTCAAAGGCTTTCTGAAAGTCCAAATACACTATATCAACCGACTCACCTTTGTCTACCTGTTTATTCACACCTTCAAAAAAACATAACAAATTAGTAAGACAAGATCTTCCTTGTCTAAAGCCATGTTGGCTGTCTCCCATTAAGCCATGACTATCTACATGTTCAGCAATTTTGTTCTTTATGATAGTTTCTACCATTTTTCCCGGTACTGACATCAGGCTCACCGGTCTGTAGTTTCCCGGTTCACCCCTGGAACCCTTTTTAAAAATTGGTGTTACGTTCGCCATCCTCCAATATTCAGGTATTACAGATGATTTTAATGAGAGTTCACAGATTACTAATAGTAGGTCTGCAATCTCATATTTCAGTTCTTTCAACACCCTTGGATGTATACCATCCGGTCCAGGTGATTTGCTACTCTTTAGTTTATCAAATAATTGTAATACATTTTCCCGGTGTATCAATATTTCTTTTAATTCTTCTGCGTCATCACCTTTAAATACCACTTCAGTCATGGGTAACATCCCTACATCTTCCTCAGTAAAGACCAAAGCAAAGAATTCATTCAATCCACGCACATTTTCTTCTCTCGAGCTCCCCTCAGAGGCTGCGGCTTAGTCAGCATTCCCCGCTGAGGTTTTTCTTTCCCAGTGGGTGATCAATGCTGCCTGCATTATTTAAGTTGAAGGGCTTCACTTCCTATTCCTATTCATTTTCATTTTCTTTAGTTTAGTTTCCCTTTATTAAGTCCTTGAAGATGCAGGGCTCAGGTCGGGTGCATATCAAGCAATCTACGGCCAAACCCCGTAGTGTTTGCTATGCTCAACCCAGCGGGGGGAGGGGGATGGTCTCGGTGACAGGTATTTGCCAGGGGCTGCCCGCATGAAACTGCAGCTGTGGAGCCAGGCCTGGAAAGTCCCTCACTGTTGTGGGAGGCATGGGCCGCAGAACGCAGAAGGCTGCCAGGCCTTTATCCATCCTAGGACCCCCCCACTTCTCCCCCCCCCCCCCCACACTCACGGGCACAGGGGGGTCAGGTGGTTCAGGAGAGGTAAGTGACAGTTGGTGGAAATACTGTAGCCTTTTCCTGAGAAGGATTTAAAAAAGTGCTGAGTAACGGCAGTTTGGTTCCGTGAAGCAGGAAGCACTTGCATACAAGAAATATATTTGACTAGAGAGACAGTGACAGTGAGTGGTTACGAGACAAATGAAATCCTTCCATCTGTCTATGGTCAGGGAGTAACCCGACATGATAATACTTTGTCTTTTGCACAGACTCTAAAGTTGTGATAGGGCTTATGGCCATAGGTTTACGTTTTTATTATAAGAAATACCTTTCTTGGAGAAGGAATCAGTCTGATTGGATCAGTGCAGGGTCTATTGCATATCAGGAATCTAGAAATCCACAGGATTTACAGGACCCGATGCGGAGCAATCTTGGAGACAGGTGTCGGCCTAGACTGCACGCAAGAGGCTAGGTAATTATAGCAGGACTGGCAGGACACCACGAGGCAGGAGACTCCCTTCCTGTCACAAGAGACCCTGGAGGCTGGTAGGGCATCAGGTATCTTTAGCGGATCCGGACCCCGGTCCCTGCATGAGGCCCGGACCATCCACCCCTCAAGCCAGGGAGCCAGGTTCCCAGGGGAGTTCTCTCTGGAGTTTATCTTACCTTTGCATAAGGCATTTGGCTAAGTCAGCAGGGGACAAGCGGCTCTTCAGCCCCGGAACGTGGGGCTAGGAGGGCGTCAGATACAAAAGAGCCCGAGTCAGGCGCAGTGGCGACCAAGCGGGCTAGAGGGCCAGAGGAGTGGCAACAATCTCCATTGTCGGAGGGGCTGGATGGGGGAGGACCTCGACATGGGGCCAGGTCTGCAGGAGGAGTTGAAAGAGAGATGCAGAAGGGTGGCTCATCTACAAGTTGCCTGCCTTCTTCCAAGCTAAAGGACAATGGTTTGTGAGCAGCATCTGTCTAGAAAAAAAAAAGCCAGCAGAGTTTTAGATCAGACTGGGATTGTTCGGGTGCTCGCTGGAAGGAGCTGCTGGCATTCATTATAGCGTCCTTCAAGGCTCTGAATACGCCCACTAATCTCCTGGCAGAGGAACTGGCTTGGAGGGATCCGCTGCTTCAGGCGGTGTGGAAATCGCGGAGTCTCTTCCTGGTACATGGCATAATATGGCTGGTGATCCAGGATGAGGACTGTCTTAAAGGAGTGCGATCCAGAATGTGCCTGTACCTGCTACTGGAGCAAGAATGGGAGCTCCTACAATCGCCCGGAGTGGACGTGGCGTTGTCGGTGGCAGTAGAGGGGGATCTGTCTCGTATCATGCAGCTATGAGCCGTGGTTCCGGTTCCACGAGACCAGTATGACTTTGGTCGGTACTCCATTTGTTGGTGATGCCCAAAAAGGGGAAGGTTCCTTTCGCCCGATTCTTGACCTCGAGAGGGTGCACCGTTGCTGCTGGAAATGCTGACATCATTAATAGTGGCGGTAAGGAGCGGAGAGTTCTTGTCGTCTCTCGACCATCACGGGGGTGTATTTGCACATTCCCATCCATCCAGAACATCAGCAGTTTCTCCGTTTTGGCGGGACCAAAGGTCCTTTTCCATTTTCATTTTTGAATGTTGTCCTTTGGTCTGGTGACCATCCCCTGTACCTTCCTAAGGGCTTGGTGGGGGTTGTGGCGGCAGCCCTCTGCAAGGAAAGGGTTTTCGCCCACCCGTACCTAAATGATTGGCTGATCCAGGCAAAGTCGAGGGATGATGTCGAAAGAGCAACAGCACAGGAGCTGGAGTTCCTTCTCAGTCTCGGTCGGGTGGTCATCCTGGCCAAGAGTTAGTTATACAAGTATCGCAATGGCCTTCTTGGAGTAGTAAAGCTAATATTGAATTCCTGAAATTACTCCACTTTAACATGCAGCTATTATTAGGGTATGCATGGTGCTTATCATTCATTAAGCTCTCTTTTACCCAATGTGTAGTCTCAGACCAATGCAGCGCTTATGATCACTATGTTTAGTAGAAAACAAGGCACAGCTCAAGAGCATCAATGACTACTGGGTAAAATGTCTTTTTTTTGTGTAGAAAGTATTTTGGTTATAATTCTCACCACCTATGTTGCATTCCCTTTAGAAGTGTTTAAACATATTGAACAGGCTTATCTTTTGCTCCACTAAGGCTTAGTGGTTCTCCCTTTCGCCGAAGCTTGTTCTCTTCGCCGAAGCTTGTTCTCAACGCCTCACTCGGCACCTTAGCATTTCACTCTCACAAGAGAGTTTCTTCAGGAGATCTATATATGAACAAAAGCAATGTTGGTAATACCTGTTGATAAACTCCAGTGCTGCTTTAACGCTATTGAATTATATCACTAACACTAAAAGTCTTTAAAACAACCAGTCAACAATTCTATCTATATATCTTTTACTCACTGTTGACTGCTGCCCACGTCTCTCTGTTTTTTTCTTTGAAGAAAAACGCCGCGCATGCGGGTCCACTACCAATAGTAGTGCAAAAAAGATGGAAGACAATGTAAATTTAATTACTAAGTTCTCTCCTCTTAGTTACAAAATTCAGAGGCTCATTACAAGAAATCTGCACATAATACGAACGATCCCGGGGCTTGCAGAGAAGACCATAAGATGCGTGTGGCAACGAAATAATAATTTGAAAGAACAGTTGAATTCAACTAAGATGGGCTCTGTTCAGACACAGGAAGGAGAACCGCAAGTCGGAGGCCATACCGCATGTGGACATTGCACTATCTGTCAGATCACAGAAGAGATTAGCGAATTCACACACTCCGGGAATAAGTATTTCCTTAAAAGGACAACATCATGCATTACGACGTTCGTGATATATGCTGTTTGATGCCCGTGCCAGAAACTCTACATAGGAAAGACCAGTAGAATGTTTAAAGTTCGCATGCAAGAACATAAGAGCCGGCTGTTGAATAAAATAATGACGGCACCGTTAGTACAACATTGTATAGATAATAATCATGATTTCTTTCAACTGTGCTGTTTTTGTATAGATCGAATTGATAAACCCAAAAGAGGCAAAACCCTGGATGAAACATTACTATTTTATGAACAGAGGTGGATCTTCTTATTAAATACGGTCAAACCATTTGGTTTAAATGCCTCAGTGGAATGGCAAGTATGTAAATGACTGCATCCTGGTTCAATCAGCTGTTAGTTTATAAGGGAGGAGAAAGACACAGACCCGCATGCGCGGCATTTTTCTTCAAAGAAAAAAACAGAGAGACGTGGGCAGCAGTCAACAGTGAGTAAAAGATATATAGATAGAATTGTTGACTGGTTGTTTTAAAGACTTTTAGTGTTAGTGATATAATTCAATAGCGTTAAAGCAGCACTGGAGTTTATCAACAGGTATTACCAACATTGCTTTCGTTCATATATAGATCTCCTGAAGAAACTCTCTTGTGAGAGTGAAACGCTAAGGTGCCGAGTGAGGCGTTGAGAACAAGCTTCGGCGAAGAGAACAAGCTTCGGCGAAAGGGAGAACCACTAAGCCCTAGTGGAGCAAAAGATAAGCCTGTTCAATATGTTTAAACACTTTTAAAGGGAATGCAACATAGGTGGTGAGAATTATAACCAAAATACTTTCTACACAAAAAAAAGACATTTTACCCAGTAGTCATTGATGCTCTTGAGCTGCGCCTTGTTTTCTACTAAACATAGTGATCATAAGCGCTGCATTGGTCTGAGACTACACATTGGGTAAAAGAGAGCTTAATGAATGATAAGCACCACGCATACCCTAATAATAGCTGCATGTTAAAGTGGAGTAATTTCAGGAATTCAGTATTAGCTTTACTACTCCAAGAAGGCCATTGCGATACTTGTATATTTACACATGGAAGGTCAAGTAGGATGGAAGAACGTGTTAAGCTTTTCTTCAGATTTTATTACGTCACTCTGCCAAGAGAAAACACCGTTTTCAATGGACAATGTTGCAGAAACAGTTGACGAGAATGTGTGGGAAGCCCTCTTAAAGAAACAGAAGCAGATAGTTAGATCAGAGCTTCATAGGCTCTCGATGATAGAATACGTGAATAGATGTCAGATCCCGAGAGGGTTGCGAATCTATAAAGAACCTCACTTGTTTGCCACGGATTCTGATTTCATAACTAAATGGAATTGCATTTTGAACAAATGTTCATTAGACCTTATGGTTCTCATAGCTGAAAATACGAAGAAAATACTGGAGCAATATACCATAGAGGCTGAACAATTAATGACTAAATTGAAGAAAGATGAGTCTGAGGACATTTTCAAACAAAAATGGGAAAATATTAATAAACAGTTGACAACTTTGCGACAAGAGGTGACACTCATTAAAAATAAGAAATTCAAGAGAGATCATGAGGATTACACCAAGGGTTATGTCTATCCCTGGATGGATCGGAATCGTAGACAAAAGTCACGCAAAAAGGTCACTTTTTTGGCGTCATCAGAGGATATTACTAGTACAGAATCCAATCGATCATCTTCGGAGGATTTTTCGGAGGAAGCCTCAGACAAAAAGAAAAAGAAAAAGATTCCTATACGCAACAAAGCACGCGATCAACGCGATTAAAGATCACTACAACTACAGCCGATCAGTCAGCAGATATCCAAGATTTGGTGATTAATATATCGAATAAATCTCTACCAAATGATCAACTTCAAGTACTAAGTAAAGGTCTGTCCTTTGTGCCTGTTCTGACTCATGACCCATTTCAATTTAGAATTGATTTCGAGGCATTCATTAGGAAACTTAACCTTAAAGGTTACATTCATCAAAATCCAATCCTAGAGACAGTTCCTCAGGCACGTAGGATACCCCTCCCATTAAAATCTACATGGGTACCTCCAGGCCCACTACCTCCGGCTATACAAATCTTTAAGGAGGTCATTTTAAAGGAGGTTATGGAGTTAGAACAACAACAGAGGTTTTCACGTAACGTATTAACAAAAACAGAGAGGAGTTCATGGAGAGCATTAAAGAAACGATCCGATATAGTCATCTCCAGAGCTGACAAGGGAGGAGCTATAATAATTCAGAACAAACAGGATTATGTAGAAGAGGCAATACGTCAACTGTCAGACGCTCATGTATATCAAATACTGTTTCAAGATCCGACTAGAGATCTACAAGATATCATCAAAAAAGAAACAATGGCAGCATTACAACAAAAATTAATCTCTAAAAAAGAGATGAATTTTCTGAATGCGAAAGCACCAGCCATAGCTAGTCTTTATCTAGTCCCAAAAATTCATAAATGCCTCCGTAAACCACCGGGAAGACCGATTGTGTCCACGAGAGGATCACTCCTAGAACCACTCTCAGTATACTCCTATGAAGAGAGGCTAAAAAGGTTAGGGCTCTTTAACCTGGAAAAGAGACGGCTGAGGGGAGATATGATAGAGGTGTATAAATTAATGAATGGAGTGGAACGGATAAACGTGGATCAATTGTTTACGCTATCAGAATATAGAAGGACTAGGGGACATGTAATGAAGCTACAGGGTAAACTATTTAAGACAAATAAGAGAAAATATTTCTTCACTCAACGTGTAATCAAACTCTGGAATCTGTTACCGGAGGATGTAGTAAGGGCTGTTAGTATAGCTGGGTTTAAAAAAGGTTTGGACAAGTTCCTGGAGGAAAGGTCCATAAACCACTATTAAAAAGGGACCCAGGATATCAATGCTTGACCTAGTACAATCACTGCAGAACCTGTGTCTTTTGGGGAAACTGCTAGGTACGTATGACCTAGATTGGCCACTGTTGGAAACAGGATACTGGGCTTGATGGACCTCGGTCTGACCCAGTATGGCATTTCTTATGTTCTTATGTTCTTATATTTAGATTCCTTTTTGAGGCCACTATTAAAGGACATCCCCTCATACTTGCGAGACACTTCCCATTTCCTTGAGAAACTGGACCAGCAGACCCATTGGGCGTTGGATGAGGAAATAATACTTATGACTCTGGACATTACAGCCCTCTACACAAGTATACCTCAACGAGAAGCACTTCTCACGATAGAAAAATCGTTACACAGTAGAGAAGATCTTTCAGATAGTCACATCTCATTTTTGATGAATTTGTCTCATTTAGTCATAGAAAATTTTTTTTTTCATTTTGAAAACAATTTATATTTGCAAAAATCAGGGATAGCGATGGGAGCGTCCTGTGCTCCATCGATTGCAAACTTATTTATGGGCGGATTTGAGCATGATTGATTGAATACATCTCCGTGGTTCCATCAAATAAAATTATGGACCCACTTTATAGATGATATTTTTGTACTTTGGAAAGGATCACAAACATCAGCGCAGGAGTTTGTTTCATGGCTCAATGGCTGTAACACAGCCATAGAGTTCACTCATAATATAGCTTCCAAAGCAATAGTATTTTTAGACTTGTCAGTGAAAAAAGGTCCCGAGGGATGGATAACCACGATTTATAAAAAACCCATAACCCGGAACACATTTCTTCACTATACCAGCGCCCATCCAGTTAAGCTAAAAAATAGCCTTCCATTTTCGTAATTCTTGCGATTTCGACGCAATTGTTCGGAGGCGTCAGATTTTAAAAGAAAATCTAAACAGCTGATTAAAGATTTTAGAGGCAGAGGGTACCCTGAGCGTATTACAAACAGGGCTTATAAAAGAGCTCTAAACAATGATAGAACTTGGTTAATACGCTCCACTACCAATAGTAGTGCAAAAAAGATGGAAGACAGTGTAAATTTAATTACTAAGTTCTCTCCTCTTAGTTACAAAATTCAGAGACTCATTACAAGAAATCTGCACATAATACGAACGATCCCGGGGCTTGCAGAGAAGACCATAAGATGCGTGTGGCAACGAAATAATAATTTGAAAGAACAGTTGAATTCAACTAAGATGGGCTCTGTTCAGACACAGGAAGGAGAACCGCAAGTCGGAGGCCATACCGCATGTGGACATTGCACTATCTGTCAGATCACAGAAGAGATTAGCGAATTCACACACTCCGGGAATAAGTATTTCCTTAAAAGGACAACATCATGCATTACGACGTTCGTGATATATGCTGTTCGATGCCTGTGCCAGAAACTCTACATAGGAAAGACCAGTAGAATGCTTAAAGTTCGCATGCAAGAACATAAGAGCCGGCTGTTGAATAAAATAATGACGGCACCATTAGTACAACATTGTATAGATAATAATCATGATTTCTTTCAACTGCGCTGTTTTTGTATAGATCGAATTGATAAACCCAAAAGAGGCAAAACCCTGGATGAAACATTACTATTTTATGAACAGAGGTGGATCTTCTTATTAAATACGGTCAAACCATTTGGTTTAAATGCCTCAGTGGAATGGCAAGTATGTAAATGACTGCATCCTGGTTCAATCAGCTGTTAGTTTATAAGGGAGGAGAAAGACACAGACCCGCATGCGCGGCGTTTTTCTTCAAAGAAAAAAACAGAGAGACGTGGGCAGCAGTCAACAGTGAGTAAAAGATATATAGATAGAATTGTTGACTGGTTGTTTTAAAGACTTTTAGTGTTAGTGATATAATTCAATAGCGTTGTAAGGATTGTACAAATCCGTTTTTCGTTAATCAAACCGCTACTGATCGCTGGAAGTAGCGGTATACAAATGTATGCTAAATAAATAAATAAAGCAGCACTGGAGTTTATCAACAGGTATTACCAACATTGCTTTCGTTCATATATAGATCTCCTGAAGAAACTCTCTTGTGAGAGTGAAACGCTAAGGTGCCGAGTGAGGCGTTGAGAACAAGCTTCGGCGAAGAGAACAAGCTTCGGCGAAAGGGAGAACCACTAAGCCCTAGTGGAGCAAAAGATAAGCCTGTTCAATATGTTTAAACACTTTTAAAGGGAATGCAACATAGGTGGTGAGAATTATAACCAAAATACTTTCTACACAAAAAAAAGACATTTTACCCAGTAGTCATTGATGCTCTTGAGCTGCGCCTTGTTTTCTACTAAACATAGTGATCATAAGCGCTGCATTGGTCTGAGACTACACATTGGGTAAAAGAGAGCTTAATGAATGATAAGCACCACGCATACCCTAATAATAGCTGCATGTTAAAGTGGAGTAATTTCAGGAATTCAATACAAGAGTTAGTTATGGCAGGCCCCGGAGCTGCAGTAGTTGGGACTGTGCTTCGAGGTCCGCCGAATATTACCCCCCCTGCAGCTCAGGGGAGGTGTTTGGTGGTGGCAGCGTCCTGGGGTCTGCGTGGGCAGGGTTTTCCTGTCAGATCACCGGGTGCAGGAGCTACAACAGTTGATATGGCAGTCCCTGAAGTTGACAAGACCATCGGCATGGCATTAGCTGCAGGTTCGGTGGACTATGGTGGCCACTCTCGAACTAGTCCCTTGGGCATGGCACACATGCGACTGCTGCAGACGGCTCTGCACCGGCAGTGGTCCCATCAGGGTCAACGCCTGTCCCACGGGAGCCCTCTGGTTGTTGCTGCATCTGGGGAGCCTGGAAGAGGGGCGTGCTGCTCGAGTCCCTCAGCATGGGCTCCATGAATGACTGGTGCCAGTCTGTCAAGTTTGTGATGGTTGCTTGGCTCAGGGACTCTGGAATCTACAGCAAGTCCTCGGGTCGATCAACAGGCTTGAGAGGCGATTGCTGTCCTTGGCGCTAAGAAGTTCCGAGCCTTGTTTGCAGGGCAAGGTGGTCTGAGTCCTCTCGGACAATGCAACCATGGTGGCTTATAGCAAACAGCAAGGAGGCATGGGCAGTGCAGTCCTGGAGAAGGAGGCTGAAAGGCTGGCCGGAGTCTCCTATCGGGGTGTTATCGGCGGCACTCGTAGCGGGAATCGAATATGTGACAGTAGTCTAACTCTGCCGACTGCCCATGGGCCCTGGAGAGTGGCAGCTCAACCAGGGGATGTTCGAGCAGGCTGTTCACTGATGGAGCACTCCGGGCATGGAACTAATAGCAACATTCGAGTTCTGCCAAGGCTTGCCGGGCTTTTCCGTAAATGTGGAGAAAGGATTATTTATTTATTTAGACAGTTTTGTATACCGCCTTATCCTTCAATCAAAGCGGTCACAACACAAGTGGGGGATACATTTAACAGGATGACCGAGGGCCTAGATGCTCTATTCAGGAGTGCGTTCAAGGGGGTCTCCTCTATGATTTTCCCCATGTGCACTCATAGGCCGGGTAGAACAATGCATAGAGGCACACCGGAGATTACTACTTCTGATGGCAACAGACTGGCCAAGATGCCCGTGCTAAGCCGACCGGACTTGGTTGCTGGTGGATCGACCATGGTGCTTTCCGGTTCGGAAGGGCCTCTGGATGCAGCGGCCGCTTTGCATTCCCCAGGGGTCCTACTTGTGACAATGGCATGGCTGGGAAAAGAGCGAGATTGAAGTAGAAAAGATTTTCGGGCTCGGTGAGGGAGATGTTGCTACAGGCCCAGAGGAAGTCTACGAGCCTGATGTGGCACATCTTTGGAGCGCGATGCAGAGAAAGGCGGGCGAGCCCTTCCACTGCCTCAGTCCCGGACATCTTGATGGTCTTGCAATCCATAAGAACATAAGATATGCCATACTGGGTCAGACCAAGGTCCATCAAGCCCAGTATTCTGTTTCCAACAGTGGCTAATCTAGGTCATATGTACCTAGCAGTTTCCCCAAGAGACACAAGTTCCACAATGCTTGTACTGGGTCAAGCATTGATATCTTTGGTCACTTCTTAATAATGGTTTATGGACCTTTCCTCCAGGAACTTGTCCAAACCTTTTTTAAACCCAGCTACACTAACAGCCTTTACTACATCCTCCGGTAACAAATTCCAGAGTATGATTACACGTTGAGTGAAAAAATATTTTCTTTTATTAGTCTTAAATAGTTTACCCTGTAGCTTCATTGCATGTCCCCTAGTCTTTCTATATTCTGATAACGTAAACAATCGATCTACGTTTACCCGTTCCACTCCGTTCATTAATTTATAGACTTCTATCATATCTCCCTTCAGCCGTCTCTTTTCCAGGTTAAAGAGCCCTAACCTTTTTAGCCTTTCTTCATAGGAGTATCCTTCCATCCCCTTTACGACCCAATTTAACTGTAAATTTCCAGAGGTAATATATCTTTCTGTATATAGCTTGTATATAGTTTACCATGTTGTCTCCAAGTTACTGACCCTGTTATAATGTAAGCAAAAGACCCTGTTATAATGTAAGCAAAGGACTGTTCTAATGCGAAATTTGTTATCTGTAAACCGCGCTGATACCAAAGAGCGCGGTATATAAAAACTGTAAAATAAAATAAATAAAATAAAATTACCATTTTGGTGGCTCTTCTCTGAACCTTTTCTAAAATCGCTATATCCTTTTTAAGAGACGGCAGCCAGAATTGCACACAATATTCAAGGTGCGGTCTCACCATGGAACGATATAGAGGCATTATAATATCTTTTGTTTTATTTTCCATTCCTTTCCTTATCATACCTAGCATTCTATTTGCTCTCTTGGCTGCCGCTGCACACTGGGCCAAGGGTTTTAACATGGTATCCACAATGACGCCTAAATCTTTTCCTGGGTGGTGGTTCCTAATATGGAACCTTGCATCGTGTAACCATAGTTTGGGTTGTTTTTCCCTAGGTGCATAACCTTGCACTTGTCCACATTAAATTTCATCTGCCATTTTGATGCCCAGTCTTCCAATTTATCAAGATCCTCTTGCAATTTTTCACAATCCTCTTGGGTTTTAACAACTTTAAATAGTTTTGTGTCATCTGCAAATTTGATAACCTCACTCGTTATTCCACTTTCCAGGTCATTTATGAATATGTCAAAAAGCAGCGGACCCAGCACAGATCCCTGGGGTACACCACTATTCACCTTTCTCCATTGGGAAAATTGGCCATTTAGCCCTACCCTCTGCTTTCTATCTTTTAACCAGTTCCTGATCCACAATAGTACACTGCCTCCTATCCCATGAATCTTTAGTTTTGCCAAAAGTCTCTGATGAGGGACCTTGTCAAAGGCTTTCTGAAAGTCCAGATACACAATATCAACCGACTCACCTTTGTCCACCTGTTTATTCACTCCTTCAAAAAAACATAACAGATTAGTAAGACAAGATCTTCCTTGTCTAAAGCCATGTTGGCTCTCTCCCATTAGGTTGTGACTATCTACTTGCTGAGTAATTTTATTCTTTATGATGGTTTCTACCATTTTTCCTGGTACTGACGTCAGGCTCACCGGTCTGTAGTTTCCCGGATCACCCCTGGAACCCTTTTTAAAAATTGGTGTTACATTGGCAATCCTCCAATCTTCAGGTATTAGAGATGATTTTTATGATAGTTCACAGATTACTGATAGCAGGTCTGCAATCTCATATTTCAGTTCTTTCAACACCCTTGGATGTATACCGTCCGGCCCAGGTGATTTGCTACTCTTCAGTTTATCTAATAGTTTTAAGACATCTTCCCGATGTATCGATATTTCCTTCAATTCTTCCGCACCTTTAAATACCACTTCAGTCATGGGTAACATCCCTACATCTTCCTCAGTAAAGACCAAAGCAAAGAATTCATTCAGTCTCTCCGCTATATCGCCTTGTCGCCTCTTAGTGCTCCTTTAACCCCTTTATCATCTAATGGACCAACTGACTCTCTCACAGGTTTTTTGCTACGAATGTACTTGAAAAGGTCTTTATTACACATTTTTGCTTCCGCAGCAAGCTTCTTCTCAAATTCTCTCTTTGCCTGCCTTATCAATGCCTTGCATTTGACTTGCCAGTGCTTGTGCTGTTTCCAGGTTTCGTCATTTGGCTCGTTTTTCCATTTCCTGAAAGATGCTTTTTTGGCAACAACAGCCTCTCTGACCTCACCTTTAAACCATGCTGGCAGTTTTTTGGACTTCCTTCCACTTTTCTTAAAGCGTGGAATACAGCTGGTCTGGGCTTCCAAAATAGTATTTTTCAACAACACCCAAGCTTGATGTACGTCTTTAACCTTTGCAACTTCTCCTTTTAGTTTTTTCTTAACTGTTTTCCTCATTTTATCATAGTCTCCGTTTCGAAAGTTAAAAGGTAGAACTGTGGATTTCCTTACTATCCCTCCTCCACTAATTAAATCAAAGGCGATCATGCTATGATCACTATTGCGAAGTGGCCCCAACACCCTTATCTCTTGCACTAGATCTGGTGTTCCACTAAGGACTAGGTCTAATATGGCTTCCCCTCTGGTCGGTTCATGAACCAGCTGCTCCAAGAAGCAGTCATTTATTTCATCTAGGAACTTTATCTCCCTAGCATGTCCTGACCCAATCGATACCGGGATAATTGAAATCACCCATTATTATTACTGCACTGTAACTTTTGTTAGCTTCCTTGATTTCTTTGAGCATTTCATCATCCATTTGGTCATTCTGGCCAGGTGCTCGATAGTACACCCCCACTGCCATTGCCTTCCCCCTTTTATATGGAATTTCAATCCATATAGATTCTCCAGCATTTTTTGTTTCCTGCAAAACTTTAATCCTTTCTGAGTCAATGCCCTCTCTAACATAGAGCGCAACCCCTCCACCAATTTGATCAGCTCTATCATTACGATATAGTTTGTACCCAGGTATCACAGTGTCCCACTGGTTGTCCTCCTTCCACCATGTCTCTGATATTCCAATCATATCTAACCTTTCATTTAGTGCTATATATTCTAACTCTCCCATCTTATTCTTTATCCGGTTTTGATAAGGGCCTACTTGCCAGTTCCTGGAGGGTACAACTGGCGTCATTTTCCATTTATCACCGGGAAGGCATTGGGTGCAAACCCGGACATAAGAATATAAGATATGCCATACTGGGTCAGACCAAGGTCCATCAAGCCCAGTATCCTGTTTCCAACAGTGGCCAAGCTAGGTCATAAGCACCTAACAGTCTCTCCAAAAGACACAGGTTCCTCAATGCTTGTATTGGATCAAGCAGTGATATTCTGGATCTCTTTTAATAATGGTTTATGGAACTTTCCTCCAGGAACTTGTCTAAACCTTTTTTAAACCCAGCTACACCAAAAGCCCTTACTACATCCTCCGGTAACAAATTCCAGAGTTTGATTACACGTTGAGTGAAAAAATATTTTCTCTTATTAGTCTTAAATAGGTTACCCTGTAGCTTCATTGCATGTCCCCTAGTCTTTTTATATTCTGATTATGTAAACAATCAATTTATGGTTACCCGTGCTGAAATTTCTAAGGGCGGTGTCCCACTACTGTTCGACAAGCAGGGCGGTTGTACCGCCTTGGGATCTCAATCTGCGGCTGACAGTGTTGTCTGGGATATTCTTGGAGCCGATGAGTTGAGCTTCCTGGAAGGATGGAGCTCTGAGAACGATGTTCCTGGTGCCTTTTTTGCTTGGCGAGCAGGTTTTCGGAGTTTCAGGCCCTGTTGTGCCAGGAGCGATTTCTTTCCTTTTCCAAGGAGGGTCCGGTGTCCAGTGCCTTCATTTTTTGCTCAAGTTGGTGGCGGCATTTCATGTGCTTCAGGCCGTTTCCTTTTTAGCTTTAGCGCGTGCATATGCGGGCCTTCTTCTCCGCAGCTGCGCCACCTGGATGTTATGAGAGCCCTGTGAAGGTAGGTGAGTTAGGCATCATCCTTTACTAGGTCGGACCATCTGTATATTCTGTTCTGTTTGGCGGGCTGCGCAGAAGTGATGCGGCAGCTAAGACCTCCCTTTACAGATGGATCAGGGAGGTTAATGGTGTTGGTATACATCTGGAAAGGTAAAGCAGTGCCAGCGGAGTTGCCAACGCATTTCATGAGGGCTCAGGCAGCCTCGGGGACAGAGTATAGTTTGGTTCCACCAGGCAACATCGGTAGGGTAGTGATGTGCTCATTGCTGCGTACTGGCTCTAAGGTTTATTGCCTGAATGCCTAGGTGGCGGGGATGCTCGTTTCAGATCGGCGGGGCTTCAGGCCGGTTGTGCGAATCCCTCCCATTAGGTTAACTGCTCTGATACATCCCAGAGGTGCGGGACTGGACTGGAGGGACGATAAGGAAAGAGAAATTAGACTTACCTGCTACATGTTGTTTCTTGAGGAACTCCAGTCCAGTCCCAGAACCCTCCCTGAGTTTTTTCTTTGATAATCTGTGCACATCCCGGTCCTGAAGCTGGTTCCTTCGAAGGAGGAAGTGCCCAGGAGGAGCTGAGGAGTAGGATGTACTCGGCATTTGGGGTGCGGACTGGAAGAGCTGTCGGTTGTTTGCTCCCCACCAGTTGCAGTCGCTTGGATGCTCAACAAGTAGGTCTCCTCATCCTGGAGGGGGGGTCGGGGTATCCTTCCCAGAGGATGGATGGGGTACTAGTTTATTTGGGCGTAGAGCTGTTTGTGGCATGTTTATCTACTGACTTCTTGTTCCTGTGAATCTGCTTTGTCAATAGGTACTGGGGCTGGTAGGTGGTGCCAGCTGCATAAGTACACTGATATCATCAAAAGGATGACGTGCTCAGTCTCCAGGCTGCTGGAGGAGGTACACTACCCAGAGGTGCAGGACTGAACTGGAGTTCCTCAAGGAACAACAATTAGCAGGTAAGTCTAATATCTCTTTCTGTTTGTTTTATGTATTTGTCCAGGAATGCATTCTTCTGCTGAATACTATATTCTTTCTTTTTCTCATTAATGGAAGAGCATATAACACAGATTGGTGGGGCCGGGGAGAGGGAGGGAGGGACTGATGCAATAAAGTGCACTAGGCTCTGTGCACAGATTAGCTTGATTTTTGTGCATAATTTTGTGTGCTACCAAGGGCATTCTATGTAAAAACAAGTTTTGCCCAGGAACTGTGTGAAAAGCCTTGGGTAGACAGGGCACATGTCATTTAAACTCCATAGTAACAAAGATATTAGCTGTTCAATGCAGGTGCAGAGGTGCATGCAGAAGACCAGAAAGCTAAGCACTGAGTTTTCTAACTCTGGGGGCTTTAATGGAAGATGTGAGCAGCAGTAAGATTAGCTTGTTCTGTAGTCAGCACTAGTGAGGATTTTATACCTGTTTCTTCTCTTTACTGTACGCATACAGGACCTGCAATTTTTTCTGGCTTCGTTGAAGAGGAAGACTGACGGGGAGGTGTGCTGAAACAAGGAAATGTTGGAGTTTGAAAAATATTTGAGAATGAAAAAATTGTGTACTGGCATTTGAAATTACATGTACAGACATCTGTTTATCCTGCATATAAACAATTTGCATGCATAGAATAGCATTCCTGCAGATGTATGTACATGCAACTCCAATTTGCTGATAGAATTTTTTAATGTGAGCACAGACCCATGTGCACATGTGTTTGGCGTGTTTTTCCAAGTTAGTGCACATTTTTTGCTGAAAGCCTATTTGCATAATATTTGCTTACTGCGTTGGGGAATAGATTTTTTTTACGCGTGTGTTAGGAAACCTTGTGCAGAGCTTTAGCACAGAGCTCTAATGCGTGACTTTTTGCATTGGCTGAAGGATTGAGTTGGCTGCACGTTTGGTATTTTCTTTAATGGTTGGTTTTGTTGAGTTACATTCTCAGTACTTGCAGAGGTTACTGAGAAGATTGTTATTAAGAACAACATTGGTTCAGACTGGTGTTTTAGGGTCTTTGGTGAAGCAACATACTTGGGGTTGATGCATGCATACTTCAGTTTTTATCCTTTTTTTCTTTATTTCTGTTTATTTTAATAAACACTAATATCTGTGTTTTTTGTCTTTGAATGTCAAAGGGCTTCATCATCCTGTAAAATGAAAGAAAATGTTCAATTATCTTAAGAAATTCCAATTCCAGATGATGGTTTTGTAATAAGCCTTTCACCCACTCAGCTAAGTAGAGAAGGGAGTGGGATAAGGAAGTATTATACTCTGCAGCCCTTGGAAAGGAAAATAGGGCTACCTTATTTCTTGATAAAACTGTAGATTATAAAGTAAGGGGGGGATTCCATAGTGTCCCTCCAGTCCAGTCAAGACTCCTGGGTTCTGTCCCTCTTCCAGCATATGGAGACTGAGCATTCTAGGCTTTGGTGATGTCACAGTATAGAGATTGAGCTCCTCACTCCAAGCCAGTATCCTCAGTCTCCAGCAGATGGGGAAAAACTCTATGTAGTCTGGGCTACACTGAGGGAAAATTTTTAATTGCTTAAAAAAAGAGGCTTGATTTCAATTGAAATAAGATAATATCCCTTTGTGAAAGAGCTCAGTAGCGCAAGAGAGAGAGCTGCCTGTGGTGAATTGGTAGGTCAGCTCTGAGGGTACCAATGTCGTTTAGTTGGTTGGAGGGCCCTGGGGGGGGGGGGGGAATATAGATCTGATACTCCGGGCTCCTATTAACCTCTGGAACGTCTCTGCAGCCTTCAGTGGCCTAATTTTCACTGCTGAAGGATAACCAACTAGCAGTTGAATATCGCCGCTAGCCTGATATCCCTGGTTGCTGCCTCCGATCTGCTCCCGGAACGCCCCGATGCTAATATAATCAAGGGATATTCAGCAACACTAACATGTTAGTGCTGCTGAATATCATGCTTGCTGATATTAATGTGGTTAGTAAGTCTGCTAACCACATTAATTGCTTTGAAAATGTCCCCCAAATATTTCATTGTGCTGAATGTGGAGCAGATGGATAATGATTTGGCTGAAATTGCTGTAAATGTGTATCCATTGGCTAACATGTGTGCTGCCAGTATTGATTGCCCTCATTTCATCCACAATTTACAGAACCCGATTATGTTGGCAGGGAGCTACCTACTCATGCCTTTTCTTCTAGATGCTGTGCTAAACAGAAAGTCTGCATTTTTCTTTAAAGTAGCTAGAGATCAGGAGCAGTTTACAGATAATGAACATGTTACATATAACAGATATGTGAACTTTTTACATGATAATTTTTAACAGGAGAACAGCTTAAAGATCTATATACATAGTAACTATAAACAAGGGTTATACGAGCTTATATGAGTAGGATTCTGTAGAGTGTGAGGTTTGTGTGTCTGGGTATAGTCATTGTGTATGATGTTGAGTTGCTTGTGAGTTTGAGATAATATTATCATTTCTGTAGTGTGCAATGAAGAGGTGTGTTCATAGAGAACTTCTCAAGTAGTTCACTATGTTGAAAAGTCACAAATTGATTGACTCATGGAGAATACGTCAACCTACCAACTTGGAGTTTGTATTCTCTGGGAACAAGCAGGAAGTCAGTCCTCACATATGGGTGATGTCGGCACCAACGGAGCCCTCATGTGGAGCAAATCCCCAGCTTTCAGAGTAAGCTGTTGGGAATTGCATCACGCATGTGCAGTCCTCTTCCTGCCCAAGGGTGCCATCTTGCTCAGTCTCCTTTTTTCCGCAGAGCTCTCTGGATGTTGTCCTAGTGTCCCCGTGGAAAAAGTTTAAAAATTCTTTCCCTTATTAGATCGACACCGGTTCCTCTTCCTGCCTTCAGCTTGGTACACTGGTATCAAGTCCGGCTTGATTTTTCGTTTTTTGTCCTTCGTGACTGGCGTTCGCGCCCTTTTTCTTTTTCACTGGCAGCCCGGGTCTTCGACCTCGCAGGAGCCCTTTTTCCCCCAATGGCTGCCAGCGGGTTTAAGAAATGCAATCGGTGTGCAAAACTAATATCCCTCACCGATACGCATGACTGCTGTCTCTGGTGCCTTGGGCCCAGCCACGGCTCGACGGTCTGTGGCCCGTTTAGGAAGATGTCCTTTAAGGCCCTGAGAAGCTGCTCCCCTCTGGAGGACATGAGGTTCTTTGACTTCATGAGGGATATGTCCAAGGCTTTGGCATTCCCCACGGAGTCCGAATAGGATCCTCAAGTCGATGAGCTCGAGATCCTGCAGTATGAGGCTCCCCCTTGGGAGGCCCTTACTATATCCGTGTGTCCGATCCTGGAATGACTGATGCTCGGCATGTGGGAGACACCGGCGTCAGCGCCAGTGATCAGCAAACGGATTGACTCCATGTATCGAGTCCGCCGGAGCCCTGGTTTTCAAAAGTCACAATTGCCACACAACTCCATGGTTGTGGAATCGGCCATGCGCAGGCTGAAGAGCCAGAAGACTCACTCCTCAGTGCCTCCTGGCAGGGAGGCCCGCAACTTGGACGCCCTCGGCAAAAAGTGCTTCCAGGGTTCAATGCTGACCTGTTGAATCCAGGCCTATCAGCTGTACATGGGCATGTACCTGAGAGACCTGGTGAAGGAACTCGCTGGGTTCTCGGCTGGTCTCTCTGAGGGGCCTTTGCAGCGCTTTAAGAGCCTGTCCACCGGCATCCGTGAGTGCTCGAAGTTCATGACTCGAGCGGCCTATGACGGGTTTGAGTAGGGCGGCCTGGGTAGCTGCGGCGGACATTGGTGCACGCCGCCAAGCATGTCTACAGTCGTCGGACCTCGAGCAATGGGTTCAGGACAAGTTGGCCGATGTCCCATGCCAAGGGGAGAACCTCTTTGGCAAACCCATGACCGACAAGACTGTGGAAATAGAGTCCGAGTACATGACGAGGACACGGCTTTCAAAGAAGACCTCTGCCCCTTCTCGCAAGAAGGGCTCGGGTAAGAAACCCTTTTACCCGAGGAAGGGTGCTGCTTACCGAAGCTACCCCCATTTTCAGGCCTCCCCGGCTCCCCAACAGGGGCAGCAGGCCAAGAGACAGGGGCATGACCTGCGTAAGCAGAAAGCCCCCATATCCCAGGCACCGGCTCCAGCCCAGCCTGGTAGTGGCTTTTGACTCTCACAGCATGGCCCCTCTCCCCACAGGGGACAGGCAATGCACAGAAGGAAGGCTTGCCCTTTATGCCCACAGATGGACAGCCATTACCACCGATGCCTGGGTCCTGCAGATAGTCCATCAGGGCTATCTCCTTCATCTGGCCCAGGTACCACCTTCTTATTTCCCAGGAGAGCCCCTCAGGTCTCCCCTTCACCGGAACCTTCTTCTGAAGGTCTTATCGAGGATCAGGCGGTAGAACCGGTGCCCCTGGGCTTCTATTCCAGGCACTTTCTGGTACCAAAAAGAACAGGAGGCCTCAGACTCATCCTCGACCTGCGCTACTTAAACAAATTCCTTGTGAGGGAGAAGTTCAAGATGCTCTCTCTTGGAATATTGCTGCCTTACCTCCACCAGGGAGACTGGCTATGCTCCTTAGACCTAAAGGATGCGTATACACACATCCTAATACACCCAGACCACAGGCAATATCTACGTTTTGTGGTGGGAGGCAATCACTACCAGAACAAAGTACTCCCCTTTGGCCTGGCCTCCGCCCCCAGGGTATTCACAAAATGCCTAGTGGTGGTGGCCACCTTTCTCAGACTTCAAGGAGTCTTTGTCTTCCCCTCCCTAGAAGACTGGCTCATCAGAGGCTCTTCAGCCGGAGAGGTCCATCAGGCCACATCTCGCACCATCCAGGTGCTCCAGCATCTGGGGTTTGTAATCAATTACCTCAAGTTCAGCCTTGTTCCCACTCAACAACTAGAGTTCATTGGGGCCAGACTCGATACTCTTCAGGCAAGGGCCTACCTGCCGGCAGACAGAGCAAAACGACTTCTGGCTTTGACACGTCAGGTGAGTCGCAGATCCATAGTGTCAGCAAGACAGTTTCTGCGCCTTCTCGGACACATGGCATCCACAGTCCATGTGACACAAGATGTCTGCCTTCACATGCGAACTGCTCAGTGGTGCCTCAGAGACCAGTGGACACAGGCCACAGGCTGCCCCAGAGACAGAGTCACAGTGGTGGCTTCAACCACTCCACTTGGAGGTGGGAATGCCTTTCCAGACTCCTCACTATACTTCAAAGGTGCATCCAATCTCAACAATACACATGATCTTTACTTGATATTATTATGTGGACTTTACATTATAAACCAACTGCAACTGCTGATTTCTTTAGGTCTCAGACTTCTTCTTCGCATCCCAGCAGGCAAGCCTGACTAGAGATTGCTGATATTGCATCAACGACCTTTACATAAAGAAATCTGTAGTGCAGTGTTCTCTTCTTTACAAAGTCTGTAATACAATGTTCTCAATACAGAACCAAAAAATTAAGTGCTCAATGAATCCAGCGCGAAGAACAATAACTTGTCCAAGTACTTAGCTTTCAAAAAATTCACGCTCCATCTTCAAAGCACTCATTGTCACAATCCCGACGTTCATGCAGGGCACCACTGAGACGTTTCACCGTTACCGGTTTCCTCAGGGGATCACAATACTAATGCTGCTCAAATGTTCTGTAATAAAAAATACATCATAAAAAATGTGTCAAGTCTCCACCACTCTTCATACCATGTGAAAATCACCAATTGCCCCATTTCTGTTGCAGGCAGCCGCACCCGCGTAGGGTTGCTGCTGATGCTTTTCTGATATGGTCTATAGGCCTCCTGTATGCGTTTCCTCCAACACCTCTGGTGGCCAAGACTCTATTCAAGATCCTCCAGGGCAAAGCCTCGGTCATCCTGATAGCCCCAAGGTGGCCGAAACAACCCTGGTTTCCGTTTCTACTTCAGCTAGCGGTGGAGGGCCCCGTTCCCCTGGGGTCCTCTCCAAACCTCCTGTCGTAGGAGGGGGACACTCTCCTGCACCCCAATCTCAGCTCCGCCAACCTAATGGCATGGCTGCTGAAAGGGTAATACTCGCACCACTCCTCCTTCCAAAAAATGTTGAAGAGGACTTGCTGGCCTCGAGGAGGCCGTCGACTAGATGGACCTATGCCTTGAAGTGGCATAAGTTTGTGACTTGGTGCGAGGAGCAGGGTATAGATCCTTTTTCCTGCCAGGTTGCGGTGGTTTTACAGTACCTTCTCCACCTTTGGAATTTGGGCCTTAAGTCCAACTCCGTCAGAGTTCATCTCAGTGCCCTTGCAGCAAACCACTTTCCGGTGGAGGGACAACATCTCTCCGCCCATCCCTTGGTCTCTCGTTTCTTGAGAGGCCTGCTTCTGCTGAAATCTCCGGTTCGCCCTCCAGCGACCAAGTGGGATCTGAATGTGGTTTTGGGGCAGCTTACTCGGCCGCCCTTTCAGCCGATGGCAACCTGCCATCTACACTACCTTTCTTGGAAGGTGGTTTTCTTGGTGGTACTCACGTTGGTTTGGCAGGTGAGTGAGCTTCAGCCCTTGTGTCAGACAGGCTTATACAAGGTTCTATAGGAACCGGGTGGTGCTTTGCATGCACCCCAAGTTCCTTCCGAAAGTGGTCTCCTTGTTCCACCTCAACCAGGAGGTGGTACTGCCCACCTTTTTTCCCAGGCCACATGCCAGTTGGGCAGAGAAAGTACTGCATACCCTGGACTGTAAGAGAGCGTTGGCCTTCTATATTCAGCGTACGCAGGGCCATAGAAGGGCTTCTCAGCTCTTCGTATTCTACGACCCCAGTAAGCTGGGGATGGCTGTTTCTAAGCGTACGCTGTCCACCTGGGTGGCGGACTGTATCACCTGGGCATACAGGGCAGCCAAGCTTCCGCTGGGGGGGTCATGTCACAGTCCATCGGGTCAGGGCCATGGCAGCATCAGTGGCTCATTTCCGCTCTGTTCTGCTGGCAGACATCTGCCGGGCTGCCACCTGGTCTTCGAGTCAGACTTTCGCAACCCATTACTGCCTGGATAGGGAGTCCCGACGGGACAGCGCTTTCGGCCAGGCTGTACTCCGTAACCTTTTTGAGGTTTAGACAACTCCTACCCTCTGATCCTTCTGTGTCAGGCTACCGGAGTGCTACTCTCTCAGTTAGATTCCTATTGTGGCTGCTTGTGGCTCTTGTAGAGGGAGCCTATTTTTCAGCTGTGGGTTCTCGGTAGCCTATAACTGGGGAGTCCCATATGTGAGGACTGACTTCCTGCTTGTTCCCAGAGAAAGCGTAGTTACTCACCTGTAACAGGTGTTCTCTGGGGACAGCAGGAATCAGTCCTCATGACCCTCCCTCCTCCCCTTGGAGTTGCAGTCCTATTATTATTGTTTTCTAATTTTTGCCATCTTTTAGCTATGTCATTTGACTGAGCAAGATGGCACCCTTGGGCAGGAAGAGGACCGCGCATGCGTGATGCAATTCCCAAAGGCTTTCTCTGAAAGCTGTGGATTTGCTCCGCACGAGGGCACCGTCGGCACTGACATCACCCATATGTGAGGACTGATTCCACCTGTCCCCGGAGAACACCTGTTACAGGTGAGTAATTACGCTTTCTGTTCTCAATCACATGATTTATAGTCATGCGCTGAATACTTTCTCAACTACTACTACTACTTATCATTTATATAGTGCTATTAGGCATACATAGCACTGTACAAGTACACAAAAAGATAGCCCCTGTTCCACAGAGCTTCTGTCAAAATTACTCTTTCATATGGTCTCAGTTGCAGATATCAAACCAATAATGGTTCTAGTTCATGCCAGTATCAATATAACGTTTTCTCTAGATGTTGTTAAGTGCCAATGCGTGGGTGCTGACTCATGGCAACCTTCTGGATAGTTGTCCTAAACTGTGTTCGGTCGTCAGTCAGACAGCTAATTGTTGATAGAGTGGCATCTATAGCTACTGTTATTGTACTGATCAATTGCATTGTCTTCCTCTTTTGCGTTGATCTTCACACTTACTAAACATGATGTCTTTCTCTAGCAATCTCTCTTTTTGCATGATGTGTCCAAAGTATGAAAGTTGAAGTCTTCTCATCTGAGCTTCTACAGAAAGCTTAGGTTTGATCTCTAGTACCGACCGGTTTATTCTTTGGGCAATCTATGGTGTCACAGTATTCTGTGGTATCCACAGTATTCTTTGTACCTGATTGTAATTAACCTTAATCTACTACTAGAAAGGCATGAACTAAAAACTATTAAATAAATAAGTAAATTGAAGCCATCAATCTTCTTCCTGTCTATCTTTTTACTGTCCAGCTTTCACATCCATACAATGTTAGTCAAGTCACATCTTTGAAAATCTTGTCTAGATCCTTTATAGCTATTCTGCGAAGTGCTTTAGATGTGTGGCCTAAATCCTTGCAGCTTTGACTTTGGAGTTTCAATATAGGTTTCTTCAGGAACAAGCAGGAAGTCAGTCCTCACTTATGGGTGACGTCGGCACCAACGGAACCTGTGCGGATTAATTCCCCAGATTTCAAAGAAAGCCTTTGGGATTGCTGCCACACATGCGTGGCTCTCTTTCCGCCCAAAGGTGCCATCTTGCTCAGTCTCCCTTTTTCTGCGGGGCCCTTTGGATCCACGTCCTCGTCCCTCCGAAAAAGTGTTTTGTTTTCGGCCTCTGGCTGCAGTTTTTCTGGTAACACCGGTCCTCTACCCGTCCTCCCCTGATTTGTTTTTTCCTTGAGTTAAGGGACATCCTTTTCTGTAAAAGCTTTTTCCTTCTGCGGGCTTCGTACTCTTTTTTCCCCAACCGCTGGTCGCAAAGGTCTTCGACCTAGCGGGGACCCTTTTTGTCCCAATGGCTACCAGATTTAAGAAATGTGACAGATGCTCCAAAAACATGTCGCTCACAGACACTCATGACTGCTGTCTTCTGTGTCTTGGGGCCGACCATAACCCAGAGCTCTGTTTTCTTTGCAAGAAAATGTCCTCCGAGGTCCTGCTAAGTCGTAAGCAGAGGTCCGATGACATTTTCCGGAAGGTAGCCCTGGAATCCCCGGCGGCACCCTCAGTCGTCCCTCCGCTGGTGGGATCTCCCACCTCGGCCCCGTGCTCTCGGCGGCACTCCGACCAGGTGTTTCCTGAAGTGGAGAGGTGTAAGAAGAAGAAGACCTCAGAGTCGCTGTCAGGGGCCCCAGACAAGCATGAGTGCTCCCGCACTTGGTCGCTCAGCCCCTCTTGGTGTTCCCAAGAGTTGGACAAGGAGCGGCCTCGTAAGGTACCTTGTACAGATACAGAGGCCTCCGGTGATGGCGCCCGGTCTCCTTAGGGCTGTCCCGGTGAGGACTCCTTCTCCATGCCAGATCCGGTAACCCCAGTGTTGATGTTGCAGGGACCCACATCCACGTGGGAGTCCCATATGCTGGAACTAGAGCGCAGCATTTCTGCCTTCTTAGCTGCCCAGCAGGTGCTCTTGCCTAGCATGGCTGGCCCACGCCTTGAGTCTGAGGTTCCCTTGAGAGTGACACCGAAACCCGCCCTAGAAACTCCAGAGAGCCATGGGCCTTGTGAGGGTCCTCGGAGTCAGTCTTGCTCGCCTTCCCGTTCCTCAGGAGCGAGATCCTCCAAGGCAGGCTCCAACCGGGCCTTGACCTCTGGACGGGATGTCCAGCCCAAGTCGGATTCCTTCTCAGACCTCTCATGCAGGGAGTCGGATGGGGATACCTCCCCGGAGACCCATGCCCACAGGGACCTGCCCTCAGACCCGTCCCCGCCCGCCTCTCGGAGGCGTTCACCAGCTGAGCACACATCATTTCTGGTGATCGTGCAGGACATGGCACAGGTCCTCAGCCTGGCTACGCAGGCTAACGAGGAGCCGCAAGTTCAAGAGCTCGATATTCTACAGTATGAGTCCCCGCCTCGGAAGCCTCTTACTGTTCCAGTTCCTCCCATTTTGTTGAATCTGCTCCTCCACGTCGTGGTGAACGATCCTCCTCCTCGAATGCCTCGGCTTCTTGGTCAACTACTCCAAGTCCCACCTCGAGCTGGTGTGGACCCTGGACTTCATCAGTGCCCGCCTCGACACGGAGCGAGCAACCACCTTCCTGCCCGCAGACTGGGCGGACTGCCTCCAGGCCATGGCGGCCCAGGTCCAGAGCAGGGCTTGGGTTACAGCACAGGTCATGCTGTGCCTCCTAGGGCACATGGCCTCCACCATCCATGTGGTTCCCCATGCCCACATGCACATGCAGACAGCCCAGACACAATGGAGCCAGGCCTTCGGCCATCTCAGAGACCCTATCTGGGTCTCCAGCAATCTCCATGACTCCCTGGATTGGTGGCAGGACCCCCGAAGCCTCCTTCGGGGAATGCCCTTCCAGATCCCACAGCATGAACTTGTCCTAACGACAGATGCTTGCCTGCTGGGGTGGGGAGCCCATTACGGCACATTGTGCACCCAGGGGTGTGGTCGCCCAAGGAGTCTTTGGGCAGTCTGATGGGCCCTGAGGGCCTTCGAGGGCGATCTGAGGGGGAAGTCGGTGCTTGTGCAGACCGACAACAGGGTAGCCGTGTTTTACATCAACAAGGAGGGTGGAACAGGATCACGCCTCCTCTGCCGAGAGGTGATCCTCCTTTGCGTCTCGCCGGGGGATGACCCTGCGAGCGGTCTACCTCCCAGGCCAGGAGAATGTCCTCACAGACAAATTCAGCACGATCCTCCACCCACACGAGTGGCGCCTGGATCCGGAGGTCGCCGGCATCTCGTTTCATTGGTGAGGGACCCCATCCATGGACCTGTTTGGCAGTACGGTGAACGCGCAGCTTCCCCGATTCTGCGGCCGGTTCCACACCTGAGCAGGGTGGCTCCAGATGCGTTCCTCTTGAACTGGACCTCTGGCCTTCTTTACACGTTCCCTCCCACTCCTCTCATTTCAAGCCCCTCCACAAGGTTCAGAGGGACCGAGCTTCGGTGATCCTCGTGGCCTCGACAGCCTTGGTTTCTGCTTCTGCTCCAGCTCTCGTCCGAGACCCAGTCCCCCTGGGCTGTGCCCCGAGCCTGTTGACACAGGAAGAGGATCCTCCGTTCTGTCCACTCCTTCCACAACCCCCGTCTCCCCCCTCAACGCACCTGATTCCGATTGTCTTGCCTCTTTTTTTTCTCTAGAAAAATTGAATCTCTTCGCGCTACCTTCCCAACCTGCCCTCCACCTCTGTCCCCCCTCTCCCCTATCGCCCTCCACTCATTCATCTCCCTCTCTCTCTCCCCCCCCCTTCTAACAGGATTTTCCCCCACACCTGGCATACGTTCCGCCCAATCACTGCAACCGAGCTTTCCAAGTCTATTGCCACTTCTCACAAAACCACCTGTCCACTTGATCCTTTACCTTCCTCCTGGTTGTTAGACCTTTCCCTCACCTTGTTTCCCTACATACTTCACATTTTCAACAACAGTCTCTCCTCTGGTGTTTTTCCAAATTAGCTGCACTTTGGATTTCCTTTAGTACACCTCCTCCTACCTGTTCCCCTCGCCTCCTTTCTACCCCTATTCCTCTGTTCTCCTCCCTCCGCTACCTTGGGGTCACTCTTGATTCCTCCCTCTCCTTTCACCACCATATCTCTTTGCTCATCCGCCGTTCCTTCTTTTTCCTACGCCAGATTCGCGCTGTTCGCCCCTTCCTCCCCTTCTCTCTCACTTCACTAGTTATTTCACTTGTTCTCTCAAGGTTGGACTATTGTAACACTGTCTTAGCAGGTCTCCCACAATATCAACTCTGGCGCCTCCAATTGGTTCAAAACACAGCTGCATGTCTGCTCACCCACTCCTCCACCCAAGATCACATCACCCCTCTCCTTTTCCGTTTGCACTGGCTTCCACTCAACTTCCGTTTCCTCTACAAAATTCTCATTCTTACCCATAAAGCATTACACACCGGCTCCCCCCAATATTTAGCTGACTCCATCCACTTGCAGCCTTCTCCCCGTCTCCTCCGCTCAGCATGCGGTAAACACCTCTTCCTTCCCTCCCCCTCCTCAGCTCACCTGGAATCTACACGTCACTCCGCTTTCTTCTTCTTGGCCCCTGCCCTCTGGAACTCCCTCCCCCTTACCCTCCGTACGGAACTGTCCTATCAATGCTTCAAGAGCTCACTCAAAACTCGCCTTTCTCAGCAGGCATTCGACCTCCCCAATCCCTAAGGTTACCTTACTCCACTAGTACCCCCCGTCAGACCTCTCTTCCCCCCCTCCCCCGCCTTGTCCAGCTGTCCTTTTCTGACTCTTCCTGTCCCTCTCTTTTCTATCTAAACAATGGCGTTCCTTTCTTTTCTACTTTCTAATTGATTTTATTGTACATCGCTCTGACACATACGCTTGGGCAATATATCAAGCAATGAATAAAGATAAAGAATAAAGAAGGGTCGGGTATTCCACCCAAACATGGCCTCGCTGTCCCTTACAGCCTGGCTGCTGAAGGGTCACCCTAGCTCCGTTACACCTCCCAGAGGACGTCAAGGAGATTCTCTTTGTTTCGAGGAAGGACTTAACGAGACGGGCATATGCCTTTAAGTGGCGACGCTTATCGACCTAGTGCTCCGAGCTTCAGATCGACCCGTTCTCCTGCTCTACCCAGTGGATCCTCCAGTATCTCCTCCACCTCTCGAAGGCAGAGTTGAAATCCAATTCGGTCAGGGTACACCTGAGCGCCATTTCAGCGAACCACCTCCCCGTTGAGGGGAACCCTTCTCGGGGCAGCCCTTGGTTTCTCGCTTCATGCAAGGTCTCTTGCTTTTCAAGCTTCCCATCCTGCCTCCGCTGGCGGAGTGGGACCTCAACGTGGTACTGATGCAGCTCACGTGAGCACCCTTTGAGCAGATGGCAATATGCTCGCTTTGGCATGTCTCCTGGAAGGTAGTCTTCCTTGTGGCTTTGACTTCGGCTCGCCGAGTCAGCGAACTTCAGGCCCTCATGGCTGAGGCTCCATACACAAGGTTCTACGGGAACAGGGTGGTCCTCCGCACACATCCCAATTTCCTACCGAAAGTGGTCTCGGACTTTCATCTTAACCAGGAGATAGTCGTACCGACCTTCTTCCCGAGACCACATACCGACCGGGCATCGGTGGTATTGCATACACTTGACTGCAAGAGGGCTCTTGCCTTCTACCTGCAACATACCCAGGTTCATCTCAAGTCCGACCGACTGTTTGTCACCTACGAACCAAATCGCCTGGGGCAGGCAGTCACCAAACCCACCATCTCGGTCTGGGTGGCGGACTGCATTGCCTTTGCCCAAGCAAAAGCAGGTGCCCCACTGGATCGGTGGGTCACCGCGCACAGCTTCTGAGCCAAGGTGGCTTCGGTGACTTCACTGCACTCAGTGCCTCTAACGGACATCTGCTGGGCTGTAACCTGGTCTTCAGTGAACACTTTCGCTGTCACTACTGCCTGAAGAGGGAGGCTGGACCAGGCTGTACTTCATAATCTGTTCAGGGTATAAACAACTCCTGCCCTCTGATCCTTCTTCAACGGCTACTGAGAGCTTCGCCCTGGGGACCTGAAGACTCGGGCTCCGACTTCTGCTCACGGCCTCGCAGAGGCGTTTTGGGTTACAGGCTCGGTAGCTTGTAGCTGGGGAGTCCCATAAGTGAGGATTGACTTCCTGCTTGTTCCTGGAGAAAGCATAGTTATAAACCTGTAACAGGTGTTCTCTAAGGACAGCAGGAATCAGTTCTCACTACCCTCCCACCTCCCCTGAAGAGTTGCTATTTTTGTCCTCCCCTTGCTATCTGCTTAGTAGAGCTGTAGCTAGGGGACCTGACTGAGCAAGATGGCACCTGTGGGCGGGAAGAGGACCATGCATGCATGGCAGCAATCCCAAAGGCTTTCTTTGAAAGCTGGGGAATTGCTCCGCGCGGGCTCCATTGGTGCCGACGTCACCCATAAGTGAGGACTGATCTTTGTTAGTGATATAGCAGAAGGGCTGTCGGGTAAGGTTTGCCTCTTTGCGGATGATACCAAAATCTGCAATAGAGTAGACACCCAGAAAGGTGTAGATAACATGAGGAGGAATCTAGCTAAGCTTGAAGAATGGTCTAGAATTTTGCAGCTGGGATTTAATGTTAAAAAATGTAAGGTCATACATTTGGGCTGCAGCAATCCAAGGGAGCAATATAGTATAGGGGATGAAGTACTTTTGTCCTCTAAAGAAGAGCGGGACCTAGGCGTGATTGTTTCTGATGATCTTAAAGTAGCTAAACAGGTAGAAAAGGCGACTGCAAAAGCTAGAAGGATGCTTGGGTGCATACAGAGAGGAATGGCTAGCAGAAAAAGGAGGTGATAGTGCCTCTGTTTAAGTCTTTGATGTGACCTCATTTGGAGTATATTGTGCAATTCTGGAGACCGCACCTTCAAAAGGATATAAACAGGATGGAGTCAGTACAGAGGGTGGCTACTAAAATGGTTAGTGGTCTTCATTATAAAGCATATGAGGACAGACTTAAGGATCTTAATATGTACACCTTAGAGGAATGGCAGGATAGAGGTGATATAATTGAGATGTTTAAATACCTCCATGGCCTAAATGTACAAAGGGAGAGCCTCTTTCAATTACGAGGGGACATGGAATAAGGGTGAAGGGGGATAGATTCAGGAGTGATATGCGGAAATATTTATTTACGGAAAGAGTGGTGGATACGTGGAATAGTCTCCCAGTGGAGGTGGTAGAGAAAGGACAGTATCTGAATTCAAAAAAGCATGGGACAAACACAGAGGATCTCTAAAGGAAAAAAGGGGACTATTGTAGTTGTTGATATGGAAGGACAAACTAGATAGACCATGTGGTCTTTTGCTGTCGTCATATTTCTTTGTTTCTGTGTTTCTATTCCTGCTGTCCCTGGAGAACACCTGTTACAGTTGAGTAACTACGCTTTACTGCAAGGCAGTCATGTACAGTTGTGGTCAACATTATTGGTACCCTTGCAGTTCAACCCCTTAATATCCAGTATCTACTTAAAAAAGTGGCCAGTGTGTGCATATACTATCTTTGGACTATACAGTATATGCACACATATTTATTTATTTAGCTTGATTTCTATACTGCCTTTCGCTGGGTCAAAGCGGTTTACTTGAAAAATCAGTGTTACATTGAACAGTAGAACTATATACAGCATGCATTACTTAGGTTTAATCTATGTACATATTTACAGAGGTGTGTGGATTGGCGAGCTGTCAGTGCTATGCTTTTGGGCTGAAATGTTCAGTGAATAGGTGAATTTTTAGATGTCTTGTGAAGGTCTTGATGTCCGTGATGCTTCTCTAAGTGTTTGGTAAGGCGTCCCATATGGATGGAGAGCTAAGTTAGAATGCACTTGCGCAGGCTTGCTGGTTGTATTTGGTTCTTGCATGCAGGATGGTAAGGGAGGTTTGGGGGCGGTTTGTCTTGGTCTGTTATTCTGTGGGATTTGAAATAATGTGTGTAGGTGCATTGGTGGGTCAGAGTGTAAGAATATATGAGCGAGGAGGATTATTTTATATTTTATGTGGCTGGGTATTTTATTTTATTTATTTACATTCTCTTATATACTATGCTATTCTGCATCAGTGCGGTTTATATTGAACAAACTGAAATTACATTGAACAGGGCTTTATAACTTGGAGATAACTATTATACAGGGAACATGGGCTATGGAGGGTTAATTGGCTTGCCCAAGACCACAAGGAGCACCTGTGGGACTAGAAACCCCAGTCCTTCCGGCCCAAGGTTGCTGTCCTCTAGTGGGATTTGAACCCCTGACCTTCTGGCCTGAAGTACCTTGCCCCAACCACTAGGCCACTCCTCCACTGGGTAGTGGTAACCAGTGGAGTTACTTTAGGATGGGTATGATATGATCATGCTTGGAGTGCAGAGCGGACGTCTGGTGGTTTGGGGAGCGTCAGGAGGTGTTGGAGGGTTCTTATTTTGGTGTATATTGTTCTGGCAACATTACTTAATGTGTGCTTGGAAGCTCAGGGTCTGATCCAGTGTGACCCTGTGGTATTTTCCTTCGGTCTTGGCCTTCATTTGGATGTTGCTGAGTGTCAGGATGTCTGGCGAGGAAAATGTATTGTCCATTGTTATGATAAGAGCCTCAGTTTTATTGTAGTTCACTTCCAGATTGTTTTCTTGTAGCCAGGTTGAGACGTCTGTGAAGCATTGTTGATGGGTTGAGTAGGAAGGTTGTTTTATGTTGATAGTGCCGTAGATCATGAAGTCATCAGTGTATATGTGAAAATTGAGGTTGTGACGCTTGATGATAGAACAGAGTGGCTGCAGATAGATGTTGAATAGCGTTGCTGACCATTGTACGAGAGGGGTACAAGCTTCATTTTCACAGCATGCCCCCTCCTACAATCGTAAGACAGTTAAATTCTCAGACCCCCTGTCAACAATCTCTTAGATCAGGAGGTTACAACACTCCTTGCTCAAGGAGCAATAGAACAAGTACCCATTCTACAACAGGGTACAGGGTTCTATTCCCCCTATTTTCTTATCCCAAAGAAAACAGGAGGACATAGACCCATTTTAGACCTCAGAGAATTGAACAAATATCTGTTCCGAGAGAAATTCAAAATGATCTCTCTAGGAACTCTTCTTCCATACCTTCAAAGTCAGGATTGGCTTTGTTCTCTAGATCTAAAGGATGCATATACTCATATTCTCATCCATCCAGATCACAGGAAATTCTTAAGGTTCCTGTTTCAGGGAAAACATTTCCGTTACAAAATTATTCCCTTTGGTCTGGCTTCGGCACCAAGAGTATTCACGAAATGCATGGTGGTAGTAGCTGCATTCCTGTGAACTCTAGGAATATTCGTCTTCCCTTACTTAGGCGACTGGCTCATTCGAGCCCCCATGGCTCCAAAAGCCAGTTCTGCTCTGTCTCGCACAGTGCGAATCCTTCAGTATTTGGGATTGGTCATAAACCTACCAAAATCCCATCTTGCTTCCACTCAGTCCCTAGAATTCATAGGAGCTTGCCTAGATACCAGACAGTCAAGGGCTTTCCTTCCAGAGCCCCGCTGTCTGCGCATAGTGCAGCTAGCTTCCCAAGCAACAGGGAAGACTTACCTGACTGCTCGAGAAATACTCCAACTATTGGGACATATAGCATCCACTGTACATGTAGTTCCCTAAGCTCACCTCCACATGCGAGCAGCCAATGGACCCTATCCACTCAGTGGACACAAGCTACAGGTCGCCTGTTGGACAAAATAACAAACTCACAACGTCTTGTTTCGTCCCTCCAATGGTGGCAATCACTGGAGAATCTTCTGGTGGGGTCTCCTTTCCAGTAATCCCTATTCCAGATCACTCTAACAGATGCATCACAGGTGGGATGGGGGGCCCACCTGTACGATCTCTCTACCCAGGGTACCTGGACTCCACAGGAGGCTTGTCTTCACGTAAACCTCCTGGAACTCAGAGCAATCTTCCTTGCTCTTTGAGTATTCCAAGCCTAGCTCAGCTACAAGACAGTCCTAGTACAGACAGACAATCAAGTAGCCATGTTCTATGTGAACAAGCAGGGCGGAACCGGCTCTCTGTCGTTATGCAACGAAGCTTTATGACTATGGGCCCTCGCCAGAGAGCATCAAATTCACTTCCTCGTGGTATCCAGGCATTCAAAACCTTTGGGCAGACAAACTCAGCTGAGTATTGCTGCCACACGAATGGTCTCTCCACTCCGACCAGGTTGCACAAATATTTCAAATCTGGGGAATCCCAGACATAGACCTCTTTGCAAGTCCACTGAATGCCAAACTTCCCCGGTTCTGTTCCAGAATTCCGGCTCGAGATTGTCAGGCAAGGGACGCCTTCCTCCTTCACTGGGGTCAAGACTTCCTCTATGCCTTCCCACCCATTCCCCTCATCCCCAAAACACTATTCAAGCTTCAGAGAGACAGAGGTTGTATGATTCTCATAGCTCCACATTGGCCTTGGCAAACGTGGTATCCTCTGCTTCTATATCTCTCTCAAACTGCACCTCGGGAGTTGGGGTGTGCTCCAGATCTTCTCTCCCAAGAGAACGGGATGCTATGGCACCCAAATCCCCAGTCCCTGCATCTCAGAGCCTGGTTGCTGAAAGCCTAGACCTTCAGGATCTCAACCGTTCTCAACTGGTAAAGGATATCCTACAGGCTTCTAAAAACCTTCCACAAGACGATCATACACCTTTAAGTGGAAACGGTTTACCATATGGTGTTCTCAAAAGGGACTTAACCTCCTTGTGATACCTCTGGAATCGGTACTAGAATATGTCCTTCATTTATCAAATGCTGGTCTTAAGACCAATTCAGTAAGAGTCCATCTTAGTGCTATTGCAGCTTCCTACAAGCCTCTAAATGGACAACCTATTTCCTTTCATCCACTTATAACAAGATTTATGAGAGGTCTTCTATTAAGAAAACCTCCCATTAGACCACCACCGGTGGCATGGGATTTGAATCTTGTTCTCGGGCAGCTCATGAAACCGCCCTTCGAGCCTTTAGCCACTACATCTCTGAAATTCCTTTCCTGGAAGGTCATCTTCCTAATTGCAATCACCTCCGCACGCCGCATTAGTGAGTTGCAAGCTCTAGTGGCTGATCCTCCCTATACCAGATTTCACCATGATAAAGTCGTTCTTAGGACTCATCCACACTTTATGCCAAAGGTGGTTTCCCCTTTCCATTTAAACCAAGCGGTCTACCTTCCTGTATTCTTTCCGAGGCCTCATGCCTCCAATGCAGAAAGGAACCTTCATACCTTGGACTGTAAAAGAGCTTTAGCTTTTTACCTACAAAGAACACAGCAACATCGAAAGTCTTCTCAACTCTTTGTTGCTTTTGATTCTAGTCATATGGGACTTCCATTTTCCAAAAGAATTCTGTCTAACTGGATTGCACAATGCATATCCTTTACCTATGAGAGTAAGAGTCTTCCTCTTGAAGGCCATGTCACAGCTCACAATGTGAGAGCCATGGCAGCCTCTGTGGCTAACCTTCACTCTGTATCTATCAATGACATCTGACGAGCAGCCACTTGGGACTCGGTACATACCCTTACAGCCCACTACTGCTTGGACAAGGACTCCCGCTGGGATGCCTTGTTTGGCCAGGCTGTTCTTCAACATCTCTTTCAGACTTAATTCAACTCCTACCCACCATCCCTGGTGGGATGCCAGAGATCCATGGGAGGACGCCTGGCCCATCTCACAATGGGTTGCTGCTTCCTGGGGCCATCTCCCTGGCATTTTCAGCTAGGGAGTCCCCATATGTGAAGACTACATTCCTGCTTGTTCCTGTAGATAGCATAGTTACTCACCTGTAACAGGTGATCTCCGGGAACAGCAGGAATTTAGTCTTCACAACCCACCCACCTCTCCTAGGAGTTGTCTCTCTATCTCTCTCTCTTTCTCTCCCTCTCTCCTTTGTCTCAGCTATAAACTCAACTGAAGAGGGACAGTGGGAAAGGCGGGAAGGCAGCATGCAGGCGCTGTGGGATGCTCCCAAAAGCTTTCCTATTGGACGCTGGGGAGCGTTCCCGTGCAGGCTCCGTCGGTACCGACGATACACATATGTGAAGACTAAATTCCTGCTGTTCCCGGAGATCACCTGTTACAGGTGAGTAACTACGCTTGCTGGGCTCTATAGACCCTTGTTCTGACCCAGTATAGCATATCTTATGTTCTTATGTTCTGTATTTGATGAAGGTCTGCTTTTGTTGTTTGTGTAACTGAAGTGAGGTATAATGCTACATTGTCCTACAGGTGCTCCTTGTGGTCTTGGGCAAGCCACTTAACCCTCCATTGCCCATGTTCCCTGTAAGTATTAGTGTATGTGTCTCATATCCCCTTGTGTTAAATGTATCCCCCAATTGTGTTGTGACCACTTTGATTGAAGGATAAGGTGGTATACAAAACTGTCTAAATAAAATAAATAATGCAAGTGCAGCATTTGGGAGTCTCCAGCCCTGCATTCTACCTGCTTACAGCAGCTCATGGGCATTCTCGCTGCTGCACTCATCCACCTGCTCTCACCAGGATTATACAGTTTTCTGTCCATTCTTTTGTGGGACCTTTTGGCTTTTTCTAAGTACATCTCTGAATTTGGATTCTGTACAGTAAAGTGACAGATATCTTTTTCCCGTGGCTTACTTCTGATCAGGCCACCAAAATAACTGACCTTGGTTCTCTGGCTTCAGTTCTCTAAATTCAAATGCAAATAAGGTGAGGAATCAAATTAAAACAAAAAACACATAGGGGGTTATTCTGAGGCACGAATAGCGGGGATGGACATCCATCCCTGCTATTCGTGCCGGCAGCAGCCCCGGACTAATTTCCCTTCCGATTGTGCGGGGAAGTTAGTCGGGGGTGGGGAAGAGGCCGCCCGGGGCGGAGAGTGGGTGGGCAGTGGGCGGTCACCATCCCTGGACATACAGGGGCGATTCTAATGTTGGTCCTATATGTCTAGGGCTGGCAAAATTGCCAGGGAAGTTATTCCACCACCAAGGTGGAATAACGTCCCTGGTTGTGTTCTTTTCAGCAGCCCTGAGCTCAGAAGGGGCTGGGGGGGCCAGGGTTGGGCTGTGGGGCCAGATCTGGGGTTGGACTGTGGGGAATAAATTTTAGTTTTCGGTGCCGGCATTGCGGCATTTAAATGGAGCCGCGGCTCCATTTAAATGCCTGACTGAGCTATCTGGGCAGTGCCTGTACGTACAGTTCAGGACTGAATCGCGGTCCTGGCCTGCACATACAAGCCTGTTCGCGATTCTGATCCCACGGGGCTAGACGTGACCCGCAGGATCAGAATCGCAATTCCCTTTGTACGTCTGGCTCACACCGGACATATAAAGGGGATGTGGGTGCGGGACAGAATTGGGCCCATAGAGAATTATGTTAAAAACAGTACTACTTAAGGGAGGGGCCCACAGTCCTGCAAACTTGCGCAGGTCCTGATATCCCCTCACCTTTGCTAGGCTACAGCACCTCATTTTATTAAGAAAAAAAATATTAAATGGTGCAAATTCAGCTCTACATCAAGCTTTGTTTATCTACACAGACATACTGCTTATTTTAATTAAAACTAAAGTTCCGTGTCTTGCTAGATGTAACCTTGAGTGTCTCTCTTATTAAGAAACACTTCCTTGTAATACTGACAGAAATATTCAGAGCTATTTTTCACACTTTATATTAACTCTTTTAGAGGGCCCTTCTACTCCACTTCAAGTCCCTCTCAAGTCCCCCCTCTGATTCTGTAAAGAATCGCTATTAAACATGTCCAAGTCCTAAATAAATAGATAAATAAACAAGCAAATAAATAAATACATAAATAAATTGATAAATAAATAAAATCAATCTTCTCTCACAGTGGGGAACGCCTTCCACTTCACTTTGCTTCAGAGTCCCAGGCACATCTGGTCCATGGGTGAAATTCATTTTACTGGTTAGAACAAGTCTTTATACATATGGTCCACTTGACAATATAGAAAAAAGATTATAATCATTCTGAAAATTCATCAAAACTATGTGACACTGTTTGCCCTTGCTAGGGCTCAATAAGAATATGTACAGAGAGAAAAGCTCTACCAATTATTCTTGCAAGCACTATTTCTAGCACCAGCCATCTTTTCTACATAGATCTTTCAGAAGTTTGCACCCACATCATCTGCCATTGGTGATAACTCCAAGTTTTTCAGCAGCATCTCCTTTCACTCAGGGTTGCACTATGCACATCTTGGACAGAGAGTGTCAGTAACTGTTTACTCAGGCTTCATGGCTGCATATACATCTTTCTGTAGCATCGCTGGAATCTCTGACTTTTACTCCCATTCTGCTTTCAGTAGCAATGCAGACTTCCTTTCACTCACAGCAGTCGTCACCTTTGACATATATGGCTCAGTGAGTATAATATTTTGCAGAACCATAGCCCACCACTACAATCATCCCTCTGATTCCTCACAATGGCAGACATTCACAGTTACTAATAGCAATATAGAAGTATTGAACAAAATTATCTAATTTAATCTAATGCTAATTAATTACAAAACATCTACTGCTAACACTAAATTATTACACTATATGGAGACCAAGCTAGTTTGCAGCATACTTCTATTTTACATCTACATTCCTTAATTCATTCCCTTTTCTACCAAAGTTAAGCTACACACTGTGTGCTTTTGAGTTAGTCCTGACTCCTGGTGACCCAGAAACCCCTGGGTTTTCTTGGCCGTGTCACTGGAAGTAGATTGGCAGGCTTTTCTTCTGAGGCAATGGAGGGTTAAGTGACTTGCCCAAGGCCACAAGGAGTGTTAGTGGGAATTAAACCCTGGTTGCTTGGTTATTAAGCCAGTGTTCTAACCACTAGGCTACTCCTCCACTCCATGCTACACACTAAGTACAAATTAACTATACCGTGTACACAGTTATTTATTTATTTATTTATTTATTTTATTATTTATTACAGTTTCTTATATACCGCGCTATTTAGAATCAGCGCGGTTTACATCATAACAAAACGACCATTACGACAAACTGTCAGGTTTTACATTGAACAGGAGTACAAACTTGGATAACTGGGTTAACTATATACATAATCTATCTACACTGCAGTGTGCGGGCATTTCTAGATTGGGTTATTTCTTGGAGGGGATATCTGGTTTAGTTGCTGTCTGGGAAATATTGGCGGAAAAGGTATGTTTTGAGAGCCTTTCTGAACTGATATAGATTGGTAATGGCTCTAATGTCGGGGGGTAGGGTGTTCCAGCATTTTGATACATAAAAACTGAATGCCCTGTTTGTGGTGTTCGTGTTGGACTTTGTTGAAGCCTTTGGTATTGCTAGTAAGTTTACAGCTGATGTTCTTCTTGCTCTGTTGGGGGGGACCATGTGGATTAGATTCGTGAGTGAGAGGGATGAGGTGCCTTTGATTGCCTTAAATGCTAATACAAGGGATTTGAAGGTGATTCTCCCGTGAATTGGTAGCCAGTGTAGCTGTTTGAGAATAGGAGTCACGTGGTCGTTTCTGGATGCACCGTAGAGGACCCTAGCTGCGGCATTCATGGCCAACTGTAAGGGGGTTAGTGTGGATTGGGGGAGACCTTGTAGGATGGCATTTGCAAAGTCAAAATGCGGCAGGATCAGCGCTTGATATATGGTACGGAAATCGTCTGGGTCCAGCAGGGAGCGTAGGTGTTTGAGGGAACGGATTTTGAAGTAGATGGCTTTGACTACGCTGCTTATGTGGCGTCTCATGTCTAGATGTTGGTCCAGTGTAACCCCCAAATATTTTATTGCATCTTTAGTTTGCAAATCAGCTTCCTTGACACTGACGTGGGATGGGGGCGTAAAGTTGGAGTCTCTGGAGATGAAAAGGACCTCTGTTTTTTTATGCTGGATACGTAGGTTCTGTGTCTGGAGCCATGTTGAAACTGCATTGAAACAATCTGTGAGTGGGGTCAGGTCCATGTGGGTTGTGGAGAAAGGCATGTATAAAAGAATGTCATCTGCATATATCATGCAGTTTACGTTGAATGATCTTATGATATTGCATATGGGCTGCATGTAGATATTGAAGAGTAAGGAGGATAATGAGGATCCTTGAGGTACCCCTTGTTTTTGATGGAAGTGGCTAGACTCTTCTGATCCAGACTTCACATATTGCCATCTATCGTCCAGATAAGACTTGCACCATTTTAGTGCCTTGTTGCATACACCCTTTTCTTTTAGTCTTCCCAGGAGGATTTCGTGACTCACGGAGTCAAAAGCCGCGGCGATGTCTAGGAAAATGAGGACAAAACCTTGATGGATGTTGTCAATTCCTGTGATGATATTGTTGATTAGACCAGTGAGTAGTGTCTCAACCCCATGATGTTCTCTGAACCCATGTTGGCAGTTATCTAAGGGAGCAACAGAGTCTATGTGATCTTGAATTTGCCGTTGTGCTTCCTTCTCAATTATTTTGGCTAAGATGGGGATGCTAGCTATTGGTCGATAGGAGTCCACCCTTTGGGGGTCCAGTTTGGGGTTTTTCAGTAATGGTCTAATGGAAGTCTGTTTGAGTGAAGTGGGAAAATAACCTGTTGTAAAGGAGAGTTTCATTATATTTGCGATGACAGGACTGAGCACATCACGTAGTTCCTTGATCCAAAAAGCTGGACATGGGTCGGTCTGTGCAGTGGAGGTGTTGAGTGATGCTATGGTGTTCTCAATACATTTATTGGATGGTGTGGAAAAAAAGTTAAGTGGAGAGAGGTCCGCCGGTTCTTGATATTGGACTGCTGTGACCTTGTTAGTTTGTACAATCTTGGATTGCAGATAATCAGCGAATTCTTGTGGGTGTATGTTGATGTGTTGCTCGGGTGATGGTTCCTTTGAGAGGGATTTGACCAAATTGAAGAGGTCACGAGGTTTATTCAATGACCTCTTTAGGGTGTCAGTGTGATATTGTCTCATTCTGATAGAGATTGTTCCTCGATGTATTGCAAGGTGGGTTAGGTATGCGGTCTGATCTTCCGGTGAGCGTGATCGGCGCCATCGGCGTTCGAGTCTACGTAGTTGCATGAGGGAAGCGCGTAGGTCAGGAGAGAACCATGGGGCGGATTTTCTTTTCGCTCTTGCTGTATTTTTAGGGTTTGGGTGTTGTGAGATGGCAAGCAGGCTGGAATTCCAGTGAGAGATTAGTTCATCAAGGTCAGGTGTTGTTTTGTTGATGAGTGATGGGGTCTCCGAAAGGATGAGTTCCCTATCGAAGGGGCGGAAGTATCTAGTGGAAGTTCGAGAGGTGATGTTCGTGGGTTGGCTTCTGTTCAGCTGGTCATTGTTGCTGGGAATCTGGATAATGATCAATTTGTGGTCGGACCAGGGTACATCCACGACTGATGTTGGCAGATTGTGGCTTTTGTCCTTGACTGGATGTGGCATAAAAACCAAGTCCAGAATGTTCCCTTTTATATGTGTGGGTTCATTTATGATTTGTTTGAGACCCAGGTCTTTCATTGCATCAAGGAACGCATTTGCATGGTTTTGGTGTAGCGATGGGAGATTGAAATCACCCATTATCCAATTTGGTTTGTTGGGAGTGCGGGTGTTAGCTGCAAGGTCAATGATGGTTGGAAGGTCAACTGGGGAAGTAGATGGTGTTCTATATAACAGGGTAAGGGAGAATTGTTGGTTAGCAACAGAGAGAGTGTCCAGGCTGTTTGTGCTAGAAGAGTCCACAATCTGGAAGTTGAGGTCTGATTTGGAGATTATGAGCACCACTCCTCCTTTTTTGTTTTCCCTATGTTTCGTGTGTATGGAAAAATTGGGGGGAAGTAGTTGATTGAGGAGGACGTTGTCTTCTGGTGATAGCCATGTTTCTGTGATCATGAGGATCTCAAGGTCATAGAAGGAGATTGTGTCAAGGACCACAGGCCATTTTTTGCGGATGGAACGTGCGTTAATGATGGCACATTTTAGGGGTCGGCATCTACAAGGTTTTTCCTGGTTGGGTGTATTGGATAGCTGGAGTGCTACATGTATCAGGTGGGAGTGGCGTGGGTAGGTGTTACTTTCTGTGTTGAAGTAAGGGGGACTATTCCATCTTTTGCCATGGCTATTCAGGATTGGAATCCTGCCATGTGGTATGTAGAGAGATTGGGAGGTTCCAAGCCAGTGGGTGAGGAGGTAGAGGCTAAGAATGACAGCGACCTGGAGGGCCATTCTGAGGGTTTGGATTGTGTGTGAGACACTGTGGAGGAGTAATTATATGAGAGCGCACAATAGAGCAGGTACAGTTTACATGCAAGATATTGACTAATTTTACAGTTTACATGCAAGATAATGGCTAACTTTACAGAGAGAATGCAGTATTGCAGTAATGTGAACACTGTAAGAAGTGCAACGCTAGCAGTTTAAATAGACTTCCAACTGGCAAGATTGTATTGCTAAGATAGTATCTAATACGTTATGATGCTATCAGGTTACTTTGTAAGTTAATGTGGCTTACAATAGATGGAGATATTCAATAAAAACACATTCTCACAGTTCAGATGTTGGTAGACGCTGGAATCATGGTCAGGTGTCAGGTGTCCGGCAGTTAGGTCACTGGTGAGGCATCTAGTGTGCCGCCTCTCGTGCTCCGCCTAAGGGCCACGCCAAAGGGCCCTCTGGCGAGGCCCTCAGGCGCGGGCCCGCCAGTCGCGGGCGCGCCTGAAGGCGCGTGTTTTTTCTGTCCCTTGCTGGGCCCGGATTGGGCGTCGGGAGTCAGCAGGCCCCTGCTGCTGCCGGTGGCTCGATCCCCGGGAAGGGGAGAGCTGCTGGTGGTGGTGGGGGCTGCCGGATGTTGGCGCCTGAAGGCGCGTGTTTTTTCTGTCCCTTGCTGGGCCCGGATTGGGCGTCGGGAGTCAGCAGGCCCCTGCTGCTGTCGGTGGCTCGATCCCCGGGAAGGGGAGAGCTGCTGGTGGTGGTGGGGGCTGCCGGATGTTGGCGCCTGAAGGCGCGTGTTTTTTCTGTCCCTTGCTGGGCCCGGATTGGGCATCGGGAGTCAGCAGGCCCCTGCTGCTGCCGGTGGCTCGATCCCCGGGAAGGGGAGAGCTGCTGGTGGTGGTGGGGGCTGCCGGATGTTGGCGCCTGAAGGCGCGTGTTTTTTCTGTCCCTTGCTGGGCCCGGATTGGGCGTCGGGAGTCAGCAGGCCCCTGCTGCTGTCGGTGGCTCGATCCCCGGGAAGGAGAGAGCTGCTGGTGGTGGTGGGGGCTGCCGGATGTTGGCGCCTGAAGGCGCGTGTTTTTTCTGTCCCTTGCTGGGCCCGGATTGGGCGTCGGGAGTCAGCAGGCCCCTGCTGCTGCCGGTGGCTCGATCCCCGGGAAGGGGAGAGCTGCTGGTGGTGGTGGGGGCTGCCGGATGTTGGCGCCTGAAGGCGCGTGTTTTTTCTGTCCCTTGCTGGGCCCGGATTGGGCATCGGGAGTCAGCAGGCCCCTGCTGCTGCCGGTGGCTCGATCCCCGGGAAGGGGAGAGCTGCTGGTGGTGGTGGGGGCTGCCGGATGTTGGCGCCTGAAGGCGCGTGTTTTTTCTGTCCCTTGCTGGGCCCGGATTGGGCGTCGGGAGTCAGCAGGCCCCTGCTGCTGCCGGTGGCTCGATCCCCGGGAAGGGGAGAGCTGCTGGTGGTGGTGGGGGCTGCCGGATGTTGGCGCCTGAAGGCGCGTGTTTTTTCTGTCCCTTGCTGGGCCCGGATTGGGCGTCGGGAGTCAGCAGGCCCCTGCTGCTGCCGGTGGCTCGATCCCCGGGAAGGGGAGAGGTGCTGGTGGTGGTTATATTTATGATTTCTCAATAATTTTCTGAAATCTGATTTCTCAAACTATATTTAATTTCCAGTATATGTTATAATCAAAGGTCCCTAATTCTCAGAAAGTTCATAAGATTTTGCTGAAGCATGCAAGCCTTAGTTTGATCTGTACAGTAACAATTTGCAGTGACACTTTTACAGTTAGTTCTATTTTGGTACAATGCTTACGGTTACAATTTCAACATAACTCATGATCAGCAGCACGGACTTATGCTCAGTAGTAGTAGTAGTAGTAGTAGCTGTTAGCCTTGCTAACATGGTTTCAAGCATAAACCAGTTTTTACAAACCGGTCTCTTCTGCCTCTTCCTCAACTTCAATAGTGCCATAGGTTGAATCAGTAGTGGCATATGCTATATCAAGGGTAGGATCAGCTGTCTCAGCTATCTCATCTACCTGGGGATGGGTGTCCTCGCCTGTACCTCCATTCCTACAGTCCCCCCTATGATTCTATAAAAAATCATTACAAAAGGGCGGTAGCTGAAACATGTCCAATTCCAGAATAAATCTTCTACAGTGGGCTTTATTTTGCAGATGTTCCTTCAGAGTCCTAGGCACATCTGGTCCATAGGTGAGCTCTGTCTTGTTCGTTGGAAGAAGTCGTTATACATAACATATGCTTCATACAATATAGAAAAGGATTACAGTTATTCAGTAAATATAACTCAAAATCATGTGACATTGTTTGCCTTTGCTTAGCCTCTAAGAATGTGTACAGAGAGCAAGACTTTAATAGTTATTCATGTAAGCACTACCTCTTCTAGCAGTGGCCAACTGCTTCTCATAGATCTATCAATAATCCAGAGATTAGTCCCTCACATCATGACACCAGTCATCACTCCAGATTCTTACCATGGGCTGTGCCATGCACATCTTAGATAGAGCTTTTTCAGTGACTGTCCACCCAGGCATCACTGCTGTGCATCATGAGTAGTCCCTCTGGATTCGCTGATCTTTACCAGGAGTCTCCATATTCAGTAGCATTATAGACTTCTCTTCATTCACAGTAATTTTCTTCTTCGGCCCAAAGATTTAGTGCATAAAATATATAATTTGTAAAAACCCAATTCTCCACTACAGCAGCTCTCTTGATTCCATACAATTGCAAACAAGCTCAATTATTCATCCCTAATGTCAGTCTTAAATTGTTGAACAGAATTATCTTATCTACTGTTAATTACAATACATCTATTGCTAGCACTAAATTATTACATAGCTAGTTTGTAACATACTTCTATTTTTGCATCTACATTCCTAAATTTATTCTGTTTACTTGCCAAATCAAATGTTAGCATGTGGCCTAATAGACACATTTATTTTTCCTGTCAGGAACACAATTGTACATATTCATATCACCAATTATATTTGTAATGTACTCTCCAGTTATAGCAATATAAGGTATAGTCAATCTGGTTACACAAGGGGTAAGAAACATTAAAACATAACTAGCAGTTTATGGCAAATAAATTAAACTCATTTCAATGTAGACTCATTTCAATATTTCTTTTGTCAAAAATGATTAGGAAGGCTGCCTTTATCTTTGGTGAAGGTTCAACTCACATTACTTTAAACATTAATACACCCTTTTTTATGTATCTAACAGGTTTTTAAAAAAAAAATCAATACCGCTTTCTCCACCAGTCACAGCAGTTCATATTGCAACTAAAACTTTTTTTTAAAATTTATTTATAACTTTTTAACAAAATACAGCAAGAAAGAAAATACATTCCTTACAGTGAATACAGTGTAAGATGAAAAAACGATTAACATCATAAAACAAAAAATAAAAAATTGATGAATATACAATAATCAAACACTGTTGTAGTCCACAATTATGAGAAGGAGGAGAAATAACTATCATACCAAAGCAGAGATTTGGAAGATACGTTAAATAGAAAACAAAATAATAAGAAATCCAAGATGGCAGCAGGCCCCCAAAATACACACATGGAGAATACAGATGAACCAATAACCACAATTTACGCAGTTGATAACACAACAGGAAGTCTAGCATTAATAAAGTTATTCAACTCACTAGGATCAGAGAAAATATATTTAACCCCTCGATAAGTACAAGGCATCTACAGGGAAACTGAAGAAAAAAGGTACCCCCAATACTTAACACCCCAGGTTTATACTGCAGGAACTGTTTTCTCCTCCTTTGGGTTTCTTTGACTAGGTCTGGGAACATTGATAACCTAAACCCTAAAAAGGTATTCAATCTTTTCTTGAAAAACATTTTCAACAACCAGTCCTTGTCAGTAACCAAGGCACACTGCACCAAAAGAGTGGAAGGAATAGGAGTTACAACTTCACCCCCGGTATCCTCAAGAAGGCCGGTCACATCCAGGATATCAAATTTCACAGTGGATACAGCCACAGAAGTCTCAGCTTTTTTCCGACTAGGCAGATAATAAACCTTATTAAAAGGTGGAATTAAGTCAGAAGGAACTTTCAAAATCTCCATGATATATCTTTTAAACATGTCCAAGGCCGTCACCTCTGGGAGTCGCGGAAAATTCAAAACCCGAAGGTTAACTGCTCTGAAAGTGTTTTCCAACATTTCCACTTTGTATTTAAGCAAACCGTTCTCCTTTGCCAAGGCCGAGGACATGTCTGAAACACTGTCCAGCTGAGAACTAAGAGTACTATTTTTCATCTTAAGTTGCTCACAAGTAGACAAAACTGATTGAATATTTTCAACATTCTTCTGGATGTTAGCAGCATTTTCCTGAATCCGGGAGGTCAGAACAACAGTCTGGGAGTTAACGGAGGAAGAAAGATTAGCGATTGCATCCCAGATGACCTCCAGAGTAAATACCTTAGGACGAATCAGGGGAGGTAATCCCGATAGGGGTGGAGAGCCCAATTGCGAAGGTAGTCTTCCTTCTGGAGTATCCAGCTCCAAACTGCAGCCCGAAGTCTCACCAAGACTATCGGGAGTCAGAGACCAAACGCACAGCCTGTGCCCTCTCCTCAGCCGATGCCCCCACCTCGGGAGACGTTGGCGTCACACAAGCTGAGGAGGACTCCAAAGCAGTGGGGCGTGGTGGTGGACTCCTCACCGCAGGAGAGAGAGAGATGTCTTCATCCGACGGAGGCGTCTGATCCTCTGCAACCGACGCGACCAAGCCAGCTCGAATCTCCTGAATCTTCTCCGGAGGTACTTTAACAAAACGGTCCATGGGACCAGAACTGGGCGGCTGAGGTACTGAGGGAACAACCCTCAGCTTTCCCTTTCTCTTAGGCATGAAGCTCAAAGAAACACTACCGCGGCCATCTTGGTAGGCTCCTCCCCCTGCAACTAAAACTTGATACAACACATTAAACAGGAACATTGATAACTTGGAATTTCTTCCTTGTAAGGCAATGAGGGGTTGAGTGACTTGTCCAAGGTCACAAGGAGTGCTAGTACTCTAATCATTAGAATACTTCTCTATTACATTCTAATTAGCATAGACATCTAAGCTCACAAAAGAAGGAACATTTACATAAGGGTGTATACATTCATAACTATACAACTTTTTTTAACACCAAATTTGAACCAATTAGAAATTCAAATACCACTTCTTAATGGCTTAACAGTTGTATCTTTGTTACACTGTTTTCAGAACAAAACAGCATAGTAGTAAAGGATCAGCACATAGAGCTTCCCATACAAATCATGTTTGTTGTTCAGAAAAGTCTGCAGCAGTATAATGCTGATGTAGAAGGTCCAATGAGAAAGCAGGGGATAATGCCCAGAAGCGTGAGACAAAGTCAGTAACTGATGAGCAGGAACCATGGGATCAGAAGCTGCACAACGGGCAACTTGATCTATGAACTGATTGCCTTCTGACACAAATGAAAGTGACCTCTCATGTCCTTTACATTTCAAAACAGCAACTTAAACAGGTTTCAGTACAGCTTTGAGTAATCTTTCAATGTAACATACATGTTTTATGGGTTTATGTGCAACAGTGAGAAACCCACACTGAGCCCAAATATTCCCAAAATCCCAGGAGGGAGGAGTAGCCTAGTGGTTGGGGCAAGGTACTTCAGGCCGGAAGGTCGGGGGTTCAAATCCCACTAGAGGACAGCAACCTTGGGCCGGAAGGACTGGGGTTTCTAGTCCCACAGATGCTCCTTGTGGTCTTGGGCAAGCCACTTAACCCTCCACTGCCCATGTTCCCTGTAAGTATTAGTGTATGTGTCTCGTATCCCTGCGTGTTAAATGTATCCCCCAATTGTGTTGTGACCGCTTTGATTGAAGGATAAGGCGGTATACAAAACTGTCTAAATAAATAAATAAAAATAAACAAGGCATTTGCTTCACACTTGCAATTAACAACATCAGTTCTGCAGAGGTCTTTCCATAATAACTAAAACATACACAACATGAGAATTTAAGATCACTCCTCTAATCGACTCTTGCAGGCTAGTTTAAAACAGACTGGGAGAAGTATCAGCATTTTTTTTCTGCAGACATTCTTACTCATACACTGTCATAGATGTGGTTTTCAACTAGTCTACTATCACAAAGGTCATCACTGGATGCGAGATGATCTTCCACTATAACATTAGAAACACTTTCCCCATTGGTAAAGATTAAGTCTAGTATATCCCCTTCACGTGTGGGTTCTGTTACCAGTTGCCGGAATAGTTATCCCTGTAGAGAATCCAGAATCTCCTTATTCTCCGGGAACAAGCAGGAAGTCAGTCCTCACTTATTGGTGACGTCGACATCAACGGAGCCCACCGCAGAGCAATTCCCCAGCTTTCGAAGAAAGCCTTTGGGATTGCTGCCACGCATGTGTGGTCCTCTTCCCGCCCAAAGGTGTCATCTTGCTCTGTCTCCCTTTTTCCGCGGAGCCCTTCGGACACACGTCCTCGTCCCTCAGAAAAAGTGTTTCGTTTTCGGCCTCTGGGCCGTGTTTTTTTCCAGTAGCACCGGTCCTCTTCCATCCTCCCCTGCTCTCCTTTTTTCCTCGAGCGAGGGGATATCCTTCCTTAAAAGCTTTTTTTCTCCCTATTGCGGGCTTCGTGTCCTTTTTTCTCTCCCAACCACTGGCTGTGAAGGTCTTCAACCTAGCGGGGGTCCTTTTTGTCCCTATGGCTACTGGTTTTAAAAAATGCGACCGATGCTCCAAAAACATGTCGCTCTCAGACACCCATGACTGTTGTCTTCGGTGTCTTGGGGCCCACCATAACCCAGAACTTTGCTCTCTTTGCAGCTGTCCCAGGAGCTAGAGTATTTAAGAGCATGCTTTGATACCTGCATGGGCAGGAATTTCCTTCCGGTTCGCTGGGTGCAGGAGCTACGACAGTTGATAAGCAGGTCCTGAAGAGGTCAAGACCATCAGTGTGGCATTATCTGCAGGTTCTGGGGACCATGGCGGCCACTCTCGAGCTAGTCCCATGGGCAAGGGCGCATATGCAATTGTTGTAGAGGGCTCTGCTCCTTCGATTGTCCCATCAGAGTCAGCCCCTGTCCCAAGTACTCCCCTGCCCACAGGGTGCCAGGAGAGCCCTCAGTTGGTGGCTGCATGTGGAAGGAGTCCCTGGTGTGGGTTCCTCGGATGACCAGCATGTCAGGTTGGAAAGACCATTGCGAAGGATGCTTTGTTCAGGGACAATAGTCTGCAGGAGGCCCTGTGGTCGATCGACAGGCTAGAGATGTGAGCGGTGACCTTGGCGCTAGAAAGTTTCAAGCCATGGTTGCAGGGGAAGGTGGTCCAAGTCCTCTTGGACAATGTGACCACAGTGGCTTACATCAACTGGCAAGGAAACATGTAGTGCAGTCCTGGAGGAGGAGGCTGAAGGTCTGTTCACATGGGTAGCGATTCGTCTCCAGGCATTATCAGCGGCGCATGTAGCAGGAGTTGGCAGCATGATGGCAGACTACCTCAGCCAAGTGCGCATGGATCCCGGAGCGTGGCAGCTCAATCAGGAGGTGTTCGAGCAGGTGGTCCACCGATGGGTCACACTGGTCATGAACCTAATGGCAATGTTTGAGTCGGCCATGGCCTGCTGGTTTTTCAGTAGAAGAGAAGTCCAAGGGCCTGGATGCTCTAATTCAGCAGTGGCTCGAAGAGGGTCTTCTCTATTTTTCCCCGTGGACGCTCATAGGCCGGTTAGTGCAATGGCTAGAGGCGCACTGGGGATTTGTGATTCTGGTGGCACCAGACTGGCTGAGGTGCCCGTGGTATGCTGACCTGATTCAGATACTGGCGGATTGACTGTGATGGCTTCCGGTTTGGAAGGACCTCTTGATGCAGGAGCTGCTTTGCATGCCCCAGGTGGATCAATTCTCACTTACGGCATGGCTCGTGAAAGGGCGAGGTTGAAGAAAAAAGGATAATCAGGCTCGGGGATAGCAACCTTGCTACAGGCCCAGAGGTAGTCTATGAACCTGTCGTGCATCTGTGTAGGACGCATCTTTGAATCATGGTGCGAAGAGAGGCAGCCGCGCCCTTCCACTGCCTCCGTCCCGGACATCTTGGTGTTCTTGCAATCCGGTTTTGATAAGGGTCTAGCTGCCAGTTCCTTGAGGATGCAACTGGTGGTGATTTTCCGGTTATCATGGGAAAGTCCACGGGGTGCCGTTGGGTACACACCAGACGTGCTGAGCTTTCTAGGGGTGGTGACCCACCTCCGTCTGCCAAAGAGGGCAGTGGTACCGCCTTGTAATCTCAATCTGGTGCTGTCTGGGGAACCCGTTGAGCCATTGAGTTGAGTTTTCTTGCAGGATTTGGCTCTGAACATGGTATTCCTGTTGGCGATTTGCTCGGCACGCAGGATTTCGGAGCTTCGGACCCTGTCATGCCAGGAGCCATTACTTTCCTTCTCCAAGTAGAAAGTGGGCCAGCACCCAGTACCTTCATATTTGCCAAGGTGATGTCAGCATTTCATGTAGATCAGGCCGTTTCCTTACCGGCTCTTGCGAGCGCGGGTGTGGACGAGAGTGGGTATGGGCTGTGCCACTCCACAGTTGTGCCACCTGGATGGTAAGAGAGTCCTGCGAAGGTATGTGAAAAGGGCATTGTCCTTTTGGAGATCGGACCATCTGTTGGTTCTATTTGGCAGGTCGCGCAAAAGTGAGGCGGCAGCTAAGCCTCCATTTCCAGATGGATCAGTGAGGCAATCACGTCAGCATACATCTTGAAGGGTAGAACAGTGCCGGCGGGGTTGCTGATGCATTCCATGAGGGCTCAAGCAGCCTCATGGGCAGAGTATACTTTAGTTCCGCCGGTGGAGAACTGTAGGGTGGCATGCTTCTCTGAACATTTTCGTCTGGATGTCCAGGCAGCAGGGGATGCTCGTTTTGGCTCGGCAGTGCTTCAGGCTGGTTGTGCGGGTCCCTCCCGTTAGTTTAACTGCTCTGATACATCCCAGAGGTGCGGAACTGGACTGGAGGGACGATAAGGAAAGAGAAATTAGACTTACCTGCTAATTGTTGTTCCTTGAGGAACTCCAGTCCAGTCCCGGAATCCTCCCTGAGTGCTTCTTGTAATGATCTGTGCACACCCTGGTCCTGAAGCTGGTTCCCTTGGTGGAGGAAGTGGCCAGGACGAGCCGGGGAGGGGTGTGTAATCAGTGTTTGGGGAAGGGGCGGACCAGAAGAGCTTCGGTTGCTCGCTTCCTGCTGGTTGGAGTTGCTCAGGTGCTCAACGGGTAGGCCTCTTCATCCTGGAGTGGGGGACGGGGTATCTTCCCAGGGGATGGAGGGGGTACTAGTTTATTTAGACATAGAAGTGTTTGTTGCATGTTTAACTACTTATTTGTTGCTCCTCTGAGTCTGCTTTGTCAATAGGTACTGGGGCTGGTGGGCGGTGCCAGCTGCATATGTACACTAGTGTCATCAAAAAAGATGACAGGCTCAGCCTCTAAGCTGCTGGAAGAGGTACACTACCCCAGAGGTGCGGGACTGGACTGGAACAACAATTAGCAGGTAAGTCTAATTTCTCTTTATTCTCCATACCTCCTCATTCCAGAGAAAACAGTAGGGTACAGGCCCTTTCTGGACTTCAGAGAACTGAACAAGTACCTATTATGGGAGAAGTTCAAAATGATCTCCCTAGGGACCCTTCTCCCCTATCTCCAGAGTCAGGATTGGCTCTGTTCTCTAGATCTAAAGGAAGCGTATACTCACATACTTATTCATTTGCAGCACAGAAAGTTCCTGCTCTTCATGTTCCAAGGAAGACATTATCATTACAGAGTCCTGCCTTTAGGCCTTGCCTCTGCACAAGAGTCTTCACAAAATGCATGGTGCTAGCGGCCACATTCCTAAGGACTCTAGGGATATTTGTCTTCCCTTACTTAGACGACTGGCTCATTCGGGCAAGCACCTCTCTAGAGGCCAGCCTATCCCCTCTCACTTAGCATCCAGGTGCTACAATATTTGGGATTTGTAATAAATCTTCCAAAGTCCCAACTCATCCCCTCTCAAACTCTGGAGTTTATAGGGGCTCTCCTAGACATTCAGCGATTAAGGGCATTTCTGCTACAACTCCGCTGCACTTGACTCAATCAGTTAGCATCTCAGGCATACCTCAAAATCTTTCTCACTGCTCGAGAAATGCTACAGCTTCTGGGCCATATGGCATCAACGGTGCGTGTTGTACCATATGCTCGTCTACATATGCATACAGCTCAATGGACACTGACATCCCAGTGGTCTCAGGCATCAAGTCGCCTGGGAGACAAGATAACGGTCTCTACCCTCCTAATCTCATCTCTCAAGTGGTGGCAATCCCCAGAAAACCTCCTTGTAGGGTCACCTTTTCAGATGACAGCACATCAATGTACCCTGATGACAGGTGCGTCCAGATTGGGACTCTGGTCTCATCAGTGTCACAGCTCCATATAAATCTGCTGGAACTCAGAACCATTCACAATGCTCTCAAAGTGTTCTAGGACCATCTTCGATGCTGCACAGTTCTAATCCAGACAGACAATCAAGTAACCATGTTCTACCAAACAAGCATGGTGGAACAGGCTCTTGGATCCTCTGTAGTGAGATTCTACATCTCTGGTCCTTTGCCATACATCATCGCATTCACCTACATGTGGTGTATCTTTCGGGCAAACACAATGTCTTAGCGGACAAACTGAGTCAAGTCCTTCTCCCCCATGAGTGGTCTCTTCATATGGACAAAGTCTCTCACATTTTTCAAATCTGGGGGACTCCAGAAATAGATCTGTTCGCAAGTCCTCAGAATGCCAAGCTCCCTCGCTTCTGCACCAAGACTCCTGCACCGGACAGCCAGTAAGTGGATGCTTTTCACCTCCACTGGGGTCAAGGCTTCCTATATGCCTACCCTCCCATTCCCCTAATTCCCAAGACTCTTTTAAAACTCCAGATAGACAAGTGCATCATGATACTCATAGCCCCACGCTGGCCACATCAACCGTGGTATCCTCTCCTTCTACATCTGCCTCGGGCTCAACCCATAGATTTGGGGTCTGCTCCAGATTCTCTCTCAAGAGGAAGGGACGCTGCTCCATCCCAATCCGCAGTCTCTCCATCTCGCAGCATAGCTCCTGAAGGCATAGCCTTCCAGGACATTAACCTTTCCCAGGAGGTTAAGGACATTCTCTTAGCTTCTAGGAAGCCATCCATCAGGCACTTCTCTGCCTTTAAGTGGTGTAGGTTTTCCCTCTGGTGTTCTCAGAGGGATCTTAACTTCTTCTCAGCTCTGGTGGTGGCATTACTTGAGTATCTCCTCCACCTATCTTCTTATGGACTCAATTTGGTAAGAGTACATCTAAGTGTAATTGCGGCCTCTCACATGCCCTTAGATTGCCAGCCCATCTCTTCTCAGCCGCTTGTAGCATGCTTCATGAGGTGCCTTCTATTAACCAAACCTCCCATTAAACCGCCTCCAGTGGCATGGTATCTTAATGTTCTGGGACAGCTTCTCAAACTGCCCTTTGAACCTCTAGCCACTACTTCTCTGAAGTTTCTCACATGGAAGGTCATCTTCCTTATTTCCCTCACTTCAGCAAGGCGCATTAGTGAGCTCCAGGCTTTGGTGGCCGACCCTCCTTATACAAGATTCCACCATGATAAGGTTGTCCTTAGGACTTATCCTCACTTTATGCCGAAGGTGGTCTCGCCCTTCCATTTAAACCAGTCAGTCTACCTGCCTGTCTTTTTCCCTAGACCTCATTCCTCTAGGGCAGAAGCAACCCTTCACACTCTGGATTGCAAACGTGCCTTGGCTTTTTATCTCCAGAGAATTCGAGAGCACTGAAAAGCTTCCCAGCTTTTCATCTTCTTGCCAGTATTCAAATGAACTCTCTCCAAGTGGATAGCAGACTGCATCACCTTTGCTTATGAAAAGGCAGGACTCTTTCTCGAGGGTCATGTCACTGCCCATAATGTTCGAGCCTTGGCTGCCTCTATGGCAAATCTACACTCAGTAGCTATTGACGAGATATGCAAAGCAGCAACTTGGTCTTCTGTCCACACTTTTGTTGCTCACTATGGCTTGGACAAGGACTCCTGCCGGATGCCTTGTTTGGCCAAGCTATTCTCCAGCATCTCTTTCAGACTTAGAGCAACTCCTATCCTCTGTCCTGGTTTCGATACCAGACATCCTTGAAGGATACATGACCTCTTTATTCATACCTGTGATTCCACAGCCGACTCTGAGGTCATCTCTTTGGCATCTCCTAGCTAGGGAGTCCCATATGTGAAGAATACATTCCTGCTTGTTCCTGGAGATGGCATAGTTACTCACCTGTTACAGGTGATCTACGGGAACAGCAGGAATTTAGTCCACAACCCACCCTCCAACCCTAGGAGTTGTAGGTCTTCTTCTCCTTTTCTTCTTTTATCTCAGCTACAAACACAACTGAGGAGGGAGAGCTGGAAAGGTGGGAAGGCAGCTATGCAGGCGCAGTGGGATGCTCCCTAAAGCTTTCCTATAGGACGCTGGGGAGCGTTCCCGCGCGGGCTCCGTCAGTACTGATGTCACCCATATGTGAAGACTAAATTCCTGCTGTTCCCAGTGATCACCTGTTACAAGTGAGTAACTACACTTTTCCTGGTAGCACTCACTTCTGCGCACGGGGCTAGTAAACTGCACGTGCTGGTGGCGCGTCCACCTTATACTAGATTACATAAGGAGAGTTCATTCTTAAGGTAGTTTCTGCTTTTCATCTCAATCAGTGGTGCTGCTTGCCTTTTTTTCCCAAGCCTCACACCAACAGGGCTGAGGCATCTTTGCATACCTTGGATTGTAAGCGAACACTCGCTTTCTACCTGGAGAGGATGAAAGTCCACCGCTAGTCTCCCCAGTTATTCGTCTCCTTCGACCCCGACAAACTGGGCATGTTGGTGAAAAACACATCCTCTTATCTGGGTGGCAAACTGCATCTCCCTTGTTTATGTTCAAGCTGGCCTGTCCTTAGAATGCCATGTCACGGCACACAACATATGAGTTATGGCTACTTTGGTAACCAACCTTCGTTCAATCTCCACAGTGGAGATCTATAGGGCTGCAATGTGGTCTTCTGTTCACACCCTTAGAGCTGATTAATGTCTGGATGGAGATTCCCGATGTGACAGCAACTTTGGCCAGGCTGTACTCCCACACCTTTTCGGGAATTAGAGCAATTCCTTCCCATTGGCCCTTCTGTCCATCCAGGATACCATACATAAGAACATAAGATATACCATACTGGGTCAGACCAAGGTCCATCAAGCCCAGAATCCTTTTTCTAACAGTGACCAATCTACATCACAAGTACCTAGCAGTTTCCCCAAAAGACATAAGATCCACAGTACTTGTATTGGAGCAAACGGTGGATTTCCCGGGTTCCCTTTAATAATGGTTTATGGACCTTTCCTCCAGGAACTTGTTAAACCTTTTTTAAATCCAGATAGAAACACAGAAACATAGAAACATAGAAATATGATGACAGAAAAAGACCACATGGCCTATCTAGTCTGTCCTTCTATATCTTAATGTTTTAGGTCTATTTTGTTTTATAGAGGAGACAATTCCTTGTTAAAGATATAAACGTTCCTCAAAACTATCGCCTTAGATTCAATATCATATCTGATGTAAATTCTTCAACAAATTTGTTTCATCTTATATTCTTAACTTAGAACCAGGTCTCAGACTGTTTTCAATACTTATAATGGGATTCAACCCCGTAGTACTATTTGCATCAATGACCACGGTCCTTTGATTTGTTCCTTTCCTTTTATCAATCTCTTAACATTGTAAATACGAGCATAAAGCTTCTACTTCTTATAAGAGTATAACTAGAGGAATGGAACTTAACTTATAGATGATTTTATAGAAGTGAATTATGCTCTTGATTAGACTTTCCCCGACGCCGTCTGTTGGCACCGCTTCCGCGTTTCACAGAATGTTTCTTCAGGGGTTGAGCTTCACCAATAGCTAAAAAACAACACATTCTAAGTATAATTCCAAGGCCTACTAACATGATTAATAACAAACTGTCCAGTTTCCTCACTCCTACCTTTATGTAATGCCAACTTTCCTTTCTTTTATTTTCTCATTTTCAATTTCAAGCGCGTAACCTGCTTCTTTCACAACGAGCTCTTCGGCCCTAGAACGCCGCGCATGCGAGCTAATGTGTCTCGGGGCCATTTAAAACAGTATGAGCATGTGACGTAATGAATTGACCATTCACAGGCAGGCACCCCATTCAATATTGTTGTTCAAACCTCCAGGGGACACTGTGCCTAGGCGGTAAATCCATCGCTGCTCTTTAATGATTAACGCTTGTTCTCTAGTTTTACCACTCTTGCCTACTAACACTCTATCCAGACAAAAACAGCGTAAATCTTCAAAGCGGTGTTGAAATTGCATACAGTGGGCAACCAGAGGAGCCTCTTGTGTTTTGCAGCGTAAACGACTGCGATGTTCATTTATACGTGTTTTAAATGGACGGATCGTTTTTCCGATGTAAAGTAATTGGCACGGACACCTTATGCCATAGACCACATAATCCGTTGTGCAGGAAGTTTGGTGCCGCAAGTGATAAATCTTGTTTTTATATTCAAATTGGACAATATCTTCAGAAATATTGCAAATAGTACAATTACCACAAGGATGGTGACCTGGGTTAGATGATGTTGTTTCATTGAACTCGGATCGAAGAACAGCAGGACTGATTTTCTCTTTAAGGTTCTGATGACGGGTCCAGACACACCGGACCTTTTTAGTCTCCAGACCAGGTAACATACTGACAACATTATAATGCCGCTTAATGATCTTCTGTATATGCTTATCATATGGGGAATGTTTAGTGATTAAATTGATGTGGCCTTCTTCTAATTGCTGCACCTTTCTTGTCTCTAGCAAGAGCGCTCGATTATTATACAGAGCTCGTTTATACGCTGAGTGAATCACATGTTCTGGATATCCACATTGTCGAAAATCCTGCATCAATTGTTTGGCTTGTCTTTTGTATTCTTGTGTATCTGAGCAGTTACGTCTGTACCGTAAAAATTGTGACAGGGGGAGACTGTTCCGTAACTGCTGTGGATGTCCACTACCATAATGCAGGAAAGTATTCCTATCTATCGATTTTCTGTGTAATGAAGTGGACCAACCAGTGGTCCCTTTAGTAACGGTGACATCAAGAAAACTAAGACATTCTTTATCATAAACATGTGTAAATTGAATGGCTGGGTCCAAGCTGTTTAACCAAATGAAAAACTGCTGTAAATGACTCTCTGACCCTCGCCACAACATGAATATGTCCTTCTATATCAACAACTACAACAGTCCCCTTTTTACCTTTAGAGATCCTCTGTGTTTGTCCCATGCTTTTTTGAATTCAGTTACTGTCCTCATCTCTACCACCTCCACTGGGAGACTATTCCACGGATCCACTACTCTTTCCGTAAAGAAATATTTCCGCATATCACTCCTGAATCTATCTCCCTTCACCCTCATCCCATGTTCCCTCGTAGCAGAACTTGCTTTCAATTGAAAGAGGCTCTCTCCCTGAACATTTATGCCACGGAGGTATTTAAACATCTCAATCATATCACCTCTATCCCGCCTTTCCTCTAATGTGTACTTATTAAGATCCTTCAGTCTGTCCTCATATGCTTTATAATGAAGACCACTAATCATTTTAGTAGCCACCCTCTGCACCGACTCCATCCTGTTCACATCCTTTTGAAGGTGCGTTCTCCAGAATTGCACACTATACTCCAAATGAGGTCGCACCAAAGACTTATAGAGAGGCATTATCACCTCCTTTTTTCTGCTAGCCATTCCTCTCCATATGCACCCAAGCATCCTTCTAGCTTTTGCCGTCGCCTTTTCTACCTGTTTAGCTACTTTAAGATCATCAGACACAACCACGCCTAGGTCCCGCTCTTCTTTAGTGGACAAAAGTGCTTCACCTCTTATACTATATTGCTCCCTTGGATTGCTGCAGCCCAAATGCATGACCTTACATTTTTTAACATTAAATCCCAGCTGCCAAATTCTAGACCATTCTTCAAGCTTAGCTAGATCCCTCCTCATGTTATCTACACCTTCCTGGGTGTCTACTCTATTGCAGATTTTGGTATCATCCGCAAAGAGGCAAACCTTACCCGACAGCCCTTCCACTATATCACTAACAAAGATGTTAAAAAGAATTGGACCAAGGACCCTGGGGCACACCACTGGTAACATCCTTCTCCTCAGAGTGGGCTCCATTTACTTGTACTCATTGTAGTATTAGTGATATTTATCAAAGGTGTGGAAGAATTATGAATCAAAGGCAGCCAGGGAGGCAAAAGAGTTCCTGCTCGGACTATATACTTACGTTCTATCGGAAAGTAAGTAAGATTACAATGACTAGAGAGGGGGGAGGGGTTAGAAGACTCAATATCATAACATAGTAAAAACGTCAAAGATTCTGGAACGGACACTGGCAAGGGGGCAGGATCATTCATATTATTAGTCTTCCAAGTATCAGAGCAATCTGTAGGAACATAGCAGGAAGCATTATAAGTGGGGTTATTCATACAAGGACTAACCATTGCATGCAGAGTAAGGGGACGCACTGTTACTAGGGTCGTGCGAACACTAGCAGGAAGCAGAGTACATATGATGCAATCAGTAATGTTCATTAGACGCACAATCTCCAACACCGTAATTTTCCATAAATTGATTGAAGGAAGATCCCGCTTGCTGTGGAGTACAGTCAGGTCAATCTGATTCGAAAGGTTCAAAAGGGTGGCTTTAGACGTATAGTTCTTTAAACCAGGATCGGTGGGATCAGACGTACTGTTTTTCAAACCAGAATCAGTCTCCAGACTCGAAGGCCACTCCCCTGTAGCAGCGAAGACTGTAAACACAACAACAACAGAGATAGTCATCAAACAACAGAGGGGGGGCCATGGTCTTTCAACCACCATAATTTATTTATTTATATTCTCTTATATACCGTGCTATTCTGCATCAGTGCGGTTTACATTGAACAAACTGAACTTACATTGAACAGGGCATTATAACTTGGAAATGACTATTTACAGGGAACATGGGCTATGGAGGGTTAAGTGGCTTGCCCAAGACCACAAGGAGCACCTGTGGGACTTAGAAACCCCAGTCCTTCTGGCCCAAGGTTGCTGTCCTCTAGTGGGATTTGAACCCCCGACCTTCCGGCCTGAAGTTCCTTGCCCCAACCACTAGGCCACTCCTCCACTCCATAATGCACCGCCAGTAGGTATTCCTCCAATCTCCTCAGGAGCCTTCTTTACTCGTGAAGCATGTACCCAGGTAGGGCGACCGTCTGTCAGTACGGCAGTCCGAGTGATCGCGAGCACCTCTTCCGGATCTCCAAATGGTGAATCCCACTGGCCCTTCTTATGGAACAGCTTCACCAGGACCCGATCTCCGGGGCGAAAAGGATGCGTTCCTTATCGTTCCTCCAGTGCAGTCCTCTACGTCTGGGTTGTCAATCTCCTCCTGCAGCTTGGAGACTGGTATGTCAAAACTGATGACATCACTGGATATAGCCTGCTGTACTCCGCCTTCCATCCCAGTGTTACCAGTCTCCACGCAGCAGGAGGACTTGACGAGCCTTGTAGCAGGGCTCTCTGGAAGAATGGATAAGGAGCTGTTGGTATAGTGTAGCTAGGGTTAACATCATTATTAACATCATTATTACCATCATTATTTTTATTTGGGTACTATCTTTTTAAAAAAAAAAAAAAAAAAGTCAAACAGGAAAAGCACCTCTGATCAGGCCGGCTCTTTTGCTCCTTGCCTTGGTATAAGGAGTCTTTTGGGGGTGCGGACTCAGGAATTTCGAGCCCCCCCCCCCTTGGAGCACGGAGGTCTCTCCCCCAGGACTGTCGGGGGAGCGCCTCTTTTGACCTCAGCAGCATTTCCTGTTGGTCGGCATTGCCGCAGCTCCCCTATCAGCGCTGCAGCCATCGGGGAGCCTTCAGGCCGGTGCGGTAAGTTCCCAGCAGGTCCATTTTTGTCCGGGCAGCTGCGGAGAGAGCCGGTAAGCCTTTTGTCGGCTTCAGCCTGTTTGGCTGCGGGGGAAAGTCTTCTATTCAGGGAGGCTTCACGCGGGGTGTTTGGCGCCCTTTTTCTTGCCGGCGCGGCGTCTCTCGGCGGCCATTTTCTGAGCTGCGGGAGAGACCGCGTGTAGGAGAGCCGCCGGCCGTGCAGCTGCGGGTAGCAGGACAGTCAGCTTCGGGGGCTCATTTTTCCTTTGTTTTCCTTTACTTACTTTACTTACTTTTTGTTGCCTTTATTTTGGGTTTGCTTAATTTTCGTTTTAGGGGTCTCCTTCATCGTTGTCTCCTCTTCCTTCAGTTTTCCCACAAGAAGGGGGGGGGGGGCAGCTGGCTGGCAGGAATTTTTTCTCCTGGTGCTGATAGTCTGTTAAAAAAAAATAAATAATAATATATCATCATATATATATATAAGGTACATATAAAAAAAAAGAAAAAAAAAAAAAAGAAGGCAGTTGGGCTCTGTGACCTTGGCTAGTTGCCCTTATGGCGGCCAGACCCCAGTGTCTTGTGTGTGGCACCAGAAGAGGGACGGTGGCGGATACTGGCGTTTGTCGGGGTTGTACAACGCTATCATCCGCCGTGGAACAGCAGATGGATCTGCAGGAGTCCCCTGAGACGCAGGGAGCGCCTGCTGATGGCCGGGCTGTGTCCCCACACTCTGTGCAACAGGGGACCCCGGTAGAGGAGTTGCCAGGGCCTTCTGGAATCTCCCTACCCATACCGTCGCCAGCCCTCGGTGAATTTAGTCCGGAGTTTGTGCTGCTCATGCATCAGGCTTTTTGCCTAAAGCGACAAGAGGCAGCAGTGGGCTCTGCGTCGATAGCGTCGCCCCTTCCGCAGCTGGAGGCCGCAGAAGATTTGGGTGAGGGTCCTTCGGTGACTAAGCGGGCGAGAACCAGGGACCCTGCGCTGCCTGAGGCGTCTTGGCCTGAGGTTTCCGTCCCGGACTGGGATCCGGAAGAGGGTACCCAAGATCTCGAAGAGGGGGAGATTCCTGAACCTGAAGATCAAGCTACGATAGTTAGGGTCTTTCGTAGAGAGGAGTTGGCTGCCTTGATCTCGGAAACATTGCAGATGTTGCATCTCGCACCGCAGGTATCGGTGGAGGAGGAGCTGGAGGACCCGGTTATCCAGGCAGTCCGACAGACTCAGGTGGTGTTTCCAGTACATAAAGTGGTGGACAAAATGATTCAAGATGAGTGGGACAAGCCGGAAGCAGGCCTGCGGGGCTTGCGGACCTTAAAGAGATTATATCCCATTGCCGATAAGGATAAGGAGCGGTTCCGGTCTCCGCGGGTGGATGCGGTGGTTTCGGCAGTTACAAAGAAAACCACCATTCCGGTGGAAGGCAGTGCGGCCTTGAAGGATAATCAGGACCGTAAGGTGGACGGTTTACTCAAGCAGGTTTTTGAGGCGGATTCTATGTCACTGCAGGCGTCCATCTATGGGGCCTGGGTGGCCAGAGCTGCTCTACGTTGGGCTCAGCGGTTACGTCAGTCTCCTCATTTAGATATCGAGGAGCTGAAAGAATTGGATCGCCTGGAGTCAGGGACAGCTTACTTGGCTGATGTTCATTACGATTTGATCAGGGCACTGGCTAATAGTACCGCGTCCGCAGTAGCTGCCCGGCGTTTACTGTGGTTGAGGAATTGGGCGGCGGATGGCCCTTCGAAGTCCCGTCTTAGCAAGCTACCCTTTAGGGGAGGTTTGCTCTTTGGTGACGACTTGGATAAGTTGGTGAAAGATCTGGGAGAGTCCAAGGCGGGTCATCTTCCGGAGGATAGACCGAAGCAGGCCAAGTCTGGCCAAGGCTTTCGTGGTCAGTTTCGCGATTTCCGGAGATTTCGTTCCCCTCGTTTCGGAAGTTTCCAGAGGGGCAGGTTTCCATCTCAGGCCCAGGGCTTTCGCGGGTTTCGCGGAGCGAACAGAGGTTTTGCTTCCGTCCCTTCGACCGCTGCCCGTAAGTCTCAATGAAACGAGGCGGGTCCCGGCGGTGGACACTCCAATAGGCGGATGCCTTCGGGAGTTTCTTCCCGCTTGGACCCACATCACTTCCGACCAGTGGGTACTAGAGATCGTGCAGCACGGCTATGCCCTGGAATTTTCGAAACCCGTGCTGGATTCGTTTGTCCTGTCGCCGTGCCGAGGTCCACAGAAAACGGCAGCGATTCGCGAAACCCTGCAGCGTCTACTTCAACTGGGGGCCGTGGTAGACGTACCCATAGCCGAGTACGGTTCGGGTCGGTACTCGATTTATTTCGTCGTGCCAAAGAAAGGCGGCACTTGGCGTCCTATCCTAGATCTGAAGGCCGTGAATCGTTGCTTGCACGTCCCACATTTCCGGATGGAGACTCTCCGGTCGGTCATTGTGGCGGTGCGTCAAGGAGAGTTCTTGACGTCTCTGGACCTTACGGAGGCGTATTTGCACGTTCCCATCCGTTTCGAACATCAGATGTTTCTGTGGTTCGCCTTTCCTTGGGGGCACCATCAGTTCCAGGCATTGCCTTTCGGGTTGGCCACTGCGCCGCGGACCTTCACCAAGATCATGGTGGTGGTGGCGGCGGCGTTGCGCAAGGAAGGCATTCTCGTTCACCCGTATCTCGACGATTGGTTGATCAGGGCCAAGTCCGAGGAAGAGAGTCTTCGGGTTACCGACAGGGTAGTGACCTTTTTGCAGAGCCTCGGTTGGGTGGTCAACACGGCAAAAAGTCAGTTGAAACCAACCCAGGTCCTCGAATACCTCGGGGTTCGCTTCGACACCGAGAGAGGGCAAGTGTTTCTGCCGCACAAACGGGCCGAAGGGTTGCGACACTTAGTTCGACAGTTTCGGACGGTGGATGCGCCGTCAGCGTGGAACTATCTCCGAGTCCTAGGCACAATGGCGGCCACGTTGGAGGCGGTACCCTGGGCCAAGGTCCATATGCGGCCTCTGCAACGAGCTCTGCTTCGTCGGTGGTCACATCAGTCCGATTCCTTGAGCAAGCGGCTCCCTTGTCCGCTCGCAGCCCGGCGTTCCCTTCGGTGGTGGTTGCTCAGGTCATCCCTAGCAGCGGGCATGCCACTGGAGCAGCCGGTATGGGTACCGTTGTTGACGGATGCCAGTCTAGCGGGCTGGGGAGCTCATTGCGAAGGTCAGTTTGCGCAGGGGCTTTGGTCTCCGCTGGAAGTATCATGGTCGATCAACCGTCTGGAGCTGAGAGCGGTGTTCCTGGCACTGCAGATGTTCGAAGTCCTACTCCGCGGCAGGCCCGTACGGGTACTATCCGACAACTCAGCGACAGTGGCGTACATCAACAGACAGGGCGGCACGGGAAGTGCCGTCCTGGAGGCGGAGGCAGACGAGTTGTTCGCTTGGGTCGAACTTCGGTTGCCAGCGATCTCGGCAGCGCACATAGCCGGAAAGGACAATGTCACCGCGGACTTCCTCAGCAGGGTGCACGTGGATGCAGGGGAATGGGAGCTGCATCCCGACGTCTTCGTGCAAATAGTCGAGCGTTGGGGTCCACCGGTGATGGATCTCATGGCAACCTTTCGCTCAGCAAAAGTCGCCCGGTTCTTCAGCAGAAGGCGCGAGCGGATGTCCGAGGGCATAGACGCGTTGTTGCGCCCGTGGCCTCCGGGCCTTCTGTATGTCTTCCCCCCATGGGCGTTGATCGGCAGAGTGGTACAAAAGATTGGGGCGCACCAGGGGACAGTTCTGTTGGTGGCGCCCGACTGGCCGAGACGGCCTTGGTATGCGGATCTGGTGCGCCTGTTGGAGGGCATACCCTGGAGGCTTCCGCAGCGGGCGGATCTGTTACGACAGGGACCGCTGTTCATGCCGCAGGTGGATCGATTCTCGCTTACGGTATGGCCCTTGAGAGGGCTAAGCTGAGAAAGAAGGGCTATACGTCAGCGGTTGTGGCAACCTTGCTTAGGGCGTGGAAGCATTCGACATCCTTGGCGTATGTGCGCGTGTGGCGTATCTTTGAAGATTGGTGTTCTCGTCGTCGTGTCCGAGCTCTCAATGTGTCCATTCCGGTGGTATTGGAGTTTTTGCAGGATGGTTTTGATAAGGGTCTGGCCGCCAGTTCCTTGCGCGTCCAGTTGGCGGCTCTGGCCTGCTATAGGGGTAAGGTCAATGGGGTGCCTTTAGGGACGCATCCTGATGTAGTTCGTTTCTTGAAGGCGGTCACTAGGTTGCTGCCAGCACGTAGGGTGTACATTCCGCCGTGGGACCTCAATCTCGTCCTCGCGGCTTTGGTTAAGTCACCCTTTGAGCCTTTGCGCCGGGCATCCCTTAAAGATTTGACGTTGAAGACGGTGTTTCTCGTGGCCATTTGTTCGGCTAGAAGGATTTCCAAGTTGCAGGCGTTATCGTGCCGGGAGCCTTTCTTATCTTTTTCGTGGGAGAAGGTGATTCTCCGCCCAGTGCCGTCCTTTTTACCGAAGGTGGTTTCCCCTTTTCATTTGAATCAGGCGGTTTGTTTGCCCGTTCTTGGCACGCTGGAGAGCGGTGGTTCGGATCGCAATCTTCATCTTTTGGATGTTCGGAGGGTATTACGTCAATATTTACGGATTACTGAGTCCTTTCGTAAGTCGGATTGGTTGTTTGTACTGTTCGGCGGAGCACGCAAAGGGGAGGCAGCGGCGAAGGCTTCCATTGCTCGGTGGGTGAAGGAAGCGATTGCCTCCGCTTATTTGCTTCAGGGTCGAGTGGTTCCTGTCGGCTTACGGGCCCATTCTACAAGAGCGCAGGCGTGTTCCTGGGCGGAACACGGTTTGGTTCCGCCGGGTGACATTTGTAGAGCGGCGACATGGTCGTCGTTACACACTTTCAGCAAACATTACCGACTTGACGTCGCGGCGGTAGCAGATGCTCGTTTTGGGTCGGCGGTTTTGTCTGCTGGCTGGAAGGGTCCCTCCCACTAATTACTGCTCTGGTACATCCCAGACGTAGAGGACTGCACTGGAGGAACGATAAGTAAATCATAATTACACTTACCTGGTAATTGTAGTTCCTTGAGTGACGACAGTGCAGTCCTCATTCCCGCCCGGAGATTTCTAGGAGGTTCCAGCCAGGGTACGGGACAGGAGACAGTTACAGGTGAGATCTGTTTTTCCTTTCTCTTATTTTGAAGTATTCACTTTCTCTATAGCAAGGCAAAGAGTACGAAAGCCTGCTCGGAGGGGGTGGTGGTTTAGGTGTTTAGTTATTTTGGGTTCACCTATTTGCATTGCTTTGTAGTTGGCTACTTATTTGTTGCTCCTGTGAGTCTGCTTTGTTAATAGTTTCACACTGGGATGGAAGGCGGAGTACAGCAGGCTATATCCAGTGATGTCATCAGTTTTGACATACCAGTCTCCAAGCTGCAGGAGGAGATTGACAACCCAGACGTAGAGGACTGCACTGTCATCACTCAAGGAACTACAATTACCAGGTAAGTGTAATTATGATTTGGCTCTGTGGAGGTACAAGGTAAGATATGATAAACCTGCTCAGATACCTCACACAAATATCTTGCTAATTGCATGGCATACTCTTCCTGTGCAATAAGCAAATCATCAGCCGTAATTACTGCCCCCTCTGGCCACTTCCATGGTAAAGGGAAGGGGCGTCCCATTAGAATTTCAAGCGGAGAAAACCCAGAAGCTCCAGGAGTAAGTCTAATTTCTGCTAATACTGCCAGTAAATAAGTAGGCCAATTACCAGGGGCATGTTGGGAGGGAGGCACCAGGAGGGAGGAGTGGCTCAGTGGTTGGGACAGGCTACCTCAGGCCAGAAGGCCAGGGGTTCAATTCCCGCATGGGGACAAGCAACCTCAGGCCAGAGGGACTGGGGTCCCAAGTCCCATGGCTACTCCTTGTGGCCTTGGGCAAGCCACTTAATCCTCCATTGCCTCAGGTACACTTAGATTGTGAGCCCTTCGGGGACAAGCAAATAAAAAGTGCCTGTTAGTATACATGTAAACCACACAGATTCTAAATAGTACAGTATAAAAAAAAAATAAAAAAAATGTTGGGTTGCCTTTTTTAGTTTCTCTTTTATAGTGCGATTCATTCGCTCCACTATTCCCGAGGACTGGGTATGGTACGGGACATGGAATTTCCAGTCAATAGCAAACATTTGAGTAATATGCTGTAACACTTTTGAGGTGAACGCTGGGCCTTGATCAGAATCTATTGACAGGGGACACCCAAACCGAGGGATGATTTCTTTGCATAGAATTTTGGCCACCGTTCTAGCATTTTCCTTGGTAGTGGGAAAGGCTTCAGGCCACTTAGAAAACCGATCTACAATCACTAATAAATATTTTAAGCCCTCAGTAGACCTAGGCATACAGGTAAAATCCACCTATAGGGCCTGGAAAGGGCCCTGTGGCGGGGGCAGATGCTGCAGTTGTCCAATAGCTTTTCCCTGCTGTATATTGTTCCTGGCACATGTTAAACATTGACTTATTTGTACCTCAATCATCTGAGGCAAGTCCCTACATACAAAGATTTCCTGTAACTCCTTAAGCACCGTTTTCCTATTTTTATGGCCCACCCCATGGACCTGTCCAATTAGTAAAGGCTCAGCTGCCTTTGGTAGTCCCCTCCGGCCTCCCCCCTTTTCCTCCCAAATGTGTGAGGAATTTAATGACGGGTTATTTTGCTCCCAATAAGCTAAATCCTCCGGGTCTGCTGCAGCCTGCAAATGATACAAAGGGAAAGAATGCTCCAAAGGAGACAAATACAAATCAGACAACAATGATTCAAACCCTCCAGGCCCTCCGAAGGGATTTCCCCCGGAAATCAAGCATGCATGTTCAGCTTGAGCACAGTTTGGCAGCCAAATCTGCCAATGCATTTCTCTGGGACACAAAAGAAGTATCATAACGATGAGCAGCGCACTTAATAACAGCCACCTCAGTTGGCTTACACAGAGCCTGCAACAGTTCATTCACCAATTGTGCATGTGATATGGGCTTACCATCCGCAGTTTTCCAACCCCTCCTTCCCCACAAGAGACCAAAATCATGTACTACTCCAAAAGCATAGCGGGAATCAGTATAGATATTAACTCTCATGTCAGCAAATAACTCACAAGCTCTAGTAAGGGCTACTAATTCTGCAGCCTGAGCTGACCCATAGGGCAATAGCCGGGCTTCATACAGAATATTTGTGAGCTCTACAATAGCATATGAGGCAATATACACATTGTCAGCGGGTCGAATACAGCTACCATCAACAAAGATGGGCCTCCGAAAGCGGGGAGGAGGATAGATTGGGACGCACAGAAGTTTCAAAATTGATCAACTTCAAACAATCATGATCCTCCTGCACTATAACAGAGTCAGAATCATCAATTGGGCACATAAGTGCCTGCAGGGCCATCATAGGGGTGAAAGCAGGAGATTGCTGCTTAACAGTTAACCCTTCAGTGGTAGTCAAAATGACCTCATAACCACTCAAGCGCTGAGCGGTCATGTGCTGGATGGTGAGATTTTTGAAGACATGCAATACAGAGTGGGCAGATAACAAAGTGGTCTCATGTGACAGGGTAATGGGAGTTACCAGCTGCACGGCAATTGCCGAGGCTGCCAACGCTCGCAGGCATGCAGGCATACCCTGTACCTGAAGGGGCAATTTTTTGGAGAGGTAAGCGACCGGGTGCATTCCTCCCCATGATCCTCCCCAAAATGGCTGCCATTGTTCCTCCCTCCTCCCGTACATAAAGATAAACCATTTTTCCTTAGTCCGGTAGTCCCAAAGTGGGAGCTGAGATAAGCAATTTCTTTAACGTGGCAAAGGCAGAGAGCATTTCCTTAGTCCATTCAATAGATGCAGAACCAGACAATTGTAGTGTAGCCCTTCTCAAAATAAAATCCCAATAAGCACTGTCCAGGATCCAAGCACAACAAAAGGAGACCAGTCCCAAAAATGCCAGCATTTGGGTAACCATTGAGGGAGGAGCCAAATTAAGAATTGCTTGTACACGGGCGGGAGAGAGCACCTGATTTCCAGGGGACAGCACAAACCCCAGATAGGTAACTCGGTCACAGCACAACTGCAGCTTTTTTAGAGAGGCTTTATGTCCATGAGAGGCAAGGTGGCAGAGCAGAGATACAGAGTCTGTAGTACATTCGGGACATGTTTTAGAACACAATAACAGATCATCCATATACTGGAGAAGAGTGGAGGAACAAGGCAGATGCCACATTTCAATTGATGCCTTAAGAACTAAGGAATAGGCTGCCGGGGAATCAATATATCCCTGCGGCAGCTGGGTCCAGGTATATTGCCTGCCAGCATGCGTAAAAGCCATCAAAGGCTGTGTTTGGGGATCCATGGGCACGCTAAAAAAGGTGTTTGCCAAATCTATTACGGCAAAACATTTAGCATCTACTGGGATAAGGGTTAACAATCCAGCAATATCCGGCATCACCGGGGCTAATGGAACAACCAAATTGGTTTACCGCCCGAAGGTCCTGGGTAAAATGGAACCCCTCCCCTTTGGGGATGGGATTCACGGGCATATTAAAGGGAGATACAGTGGGAATAACTATCCCTGCAGCCACAAACTCAGCAATCATGGATCGTAAAGCTTCATCCTTTACACTAGACAAAGGATATTGCCTATCACAAACAACTGCCGCAGGGTCCTTTAATTTGGCAACATAAGGGGTACATGGAACCAACCCAGCATCGGTAGGGGAGGAGGCCCATAACGAAGGAGGGACCTGCGCCAGTACAGACGCTGTATCAACATTCTCCTGTGACAAGTTCAAAAGATAAGGGGAAAGTAGAGAAAAAGTGCCGTCAGCCACGCTGACTGTAGTAGCCTCCAATTTGCATAACAAGTCTCTCCCTAGCAGACTAACCGGGCAGGAAGGAATTATCATAAAACAATGCCTAAACAATGGGGACTTTTGCCCTAAGGGCATAATGGGTAACAGGGGTTGTAATCCAAGTGGGGGTTGAGGTTCCATTAATTCCTATTGAGGCAGGACCTGGCGTCAGAGACTCTTTCCAAATGGAAGCATGCAATGTGGAACAAGTAGCTCCTGTGTCTATAACAAACAACATAGGGCGCCCCCCCCAATCAACAAGGAACAACAGGGGGGATCCTTCCATCTCTCTATTAGCTGTACCCAGGTCGGAACCATCGCCTCAGGGAAGCCCTAGGCACGACCCGGGGGAGGCTGCCATGTAACTGGAATGACTGGGGCTGGGGCTGCAGGGGCTCCGGCGCCAGGTACCACAGGCACCGAAGCCAGGAGAGGAAAAGGTATGGCTGCTGCATACGGACACTCATTCTTTCAATGTCCCTGCTGCTTACAATTAAAACATATCTGATTACGGGGTATACCACCACTCCATCGACCCCCCCCCATGCGACCTCTCCCTCACCCCTGAAATCCCCCACCTCTTCCTGGAAAGGGTCCCTGACTCCCCCATACCCGGGTCCCCCACCCCACTCACCTGGAGGGCAGGGCTGCTGCCATGCGTGCGACACCTTCACCTTCCCTTTTTCTCTCTGGCCCTCTACTCCAGCAAAACACCCCGCCGTTTCTTTGGACAAAATCACCTTTTCTAACTTTACTGGCGGCATACTAAACCATTCATCAATCATCTGCTTTATTGCAACCTGTACCTCGGGCCGCATAGCCCCTAATAACGTCTGTTTATTTATTTAACAGTATTTCTATACCGTCTTATCGTAAAATCAAGGCGGTGCCACGACAAAACAATCAAAAGTAGTGGGGGTGTATTTCATGCAGTGAAAGAAGTGTTATAATTTGCGTGTGTGGGAATGTGTATTAGATTAGGTTGAGCTATGTACAGTGTGCGCTATGGTACAGCATGGGCTATAATACAAGGTATAATACAATTAGGGCTTAAGATATATCCAGTGACGTTATACATTTTCTTGTCAGGGTTTTAAGGGGTGGGTACGTGGTTCTTGTTGATTAAGTGACATGTCCATAGTGTTCTATGAACAGTATTGTCTTCAGCTGTTTGCGGAAGTCTTTGAGGTCCGTTGTCGATCTGAGTTCGTCTGGGAGGGAGTTCCAAATTGTAGGGGCAGCCAGGGAGAGTGCTCTCTCTGTGGTATCCTTTCGTGTTTTTCTGAAGTCTCTCGGGGTGTTGACTCTGTTGGAGGTTCCTTTTCTTCTTGGGCGAATGCTGGTGTCTGGATGAATGAGGGTGTGCAGGCTGTTGGCTGAAATGTGGTGTTTGATTTTGAATATGTTTATTATTGTTTTGTATTTGATGCGTGAGCTGATTGGGAGCCAGTGTAGGTCTTTGAGTACCGGAGTAATGTGTTCATGTCTTGTTGAGCTGGATATAATGCGGGCTGCAGTGTTTTGGGCTAGTTGAAGAGGTTTGAGAGTTTGTTTTGGTAGGCCAAGGTAGATGGGGTTGCAGAAGTCCAGTAATGGAGTGATGAGTGCTTGGCATACGGTACGGAAGTGTTCTGTGGCGAGGAGGGGTTTAAGTCTTCTGATGATTCTTATTCTGTAGTATGCGTTCCTGATTGTTTTGTTTACGTGTGTTTTGAGATTCAGTTCGTTGTCCAGGGTTATTCCAAGGTATTTTACTTCCGATTTCATTGGTATGGTTGTGTCTGCTACTCTGATGTCCGGTGGGCGGATGAAGTCTGGGTTGCGAGTGATTATTAGCGCCTCAGTCTTGCTGTAGTTGATTGAGAGGTTGTTATTCTTACACCAGCTTGTCATTTGTGTTAGGCAGTCGGTTATTTTATTGTCTGTATATACATAGAAGCCATCAAACTGTCTGCAGGAATAGCTAACCCTGCCTCCTCCTTCCAACACTTCCTGAACTGTCGCACAAACTGTGAAACCCCCTCTCCTTGTTCCTGCTGACATGCAATAGAAGCTGCTAAGTTCTGCTTAGCTCTAAACAATCGCTCAAACTCTTTATGCACCTCCCTCCACATATTCTTAATAACCTGCAGCTTTTGCAAGGCATGGGCAGCAACATCGGGGAAAGTAAAGGGGTCCTCCAATAAATTAACCTTAGAAAAATCAAGTGGGGTCTCCTCATCATATCCCAACACCCCCTCAATAATCAACCGATAATCTTGCGCCGTGCACTGCAAACCCCTTGTCATACGCTGTAAATACTGAACAGTAGCCGCTGGAGCCTTCATAGGATTTGGTGCATATTGCAAAATAGAGGATAAAACATTAGGGTCTAAGGGCTTAATAACTACCTGATCACCAATAGTTAGGAAGGGGAGCTGCAAATTCCCCTCCCCATACTGAGGGGTCTCCTGCTTCACTTCCAGCAAGGGAGTAGAAGTTGCAGCCGGGACAGGGAGGGAGACAAAAGGATTCCCGGGGCTGTAGGGAGTCAGAACGGGAGGTGGAAGAGAAGGAGTGTTAAGCGGAGAAGTACAAGAACTCTGACTTCCTACCTCCATATGAGCAATAATCTCCTTAAGTAGAGAAAAGGATTCACGTACTTCATCCTGCAACTGACGGGCTTCCTGCAACTGACACAGGCGAGAATCGCCCTCACCTCCGTCCTCAGACGGAGGGGTCCTCAACAACCCGCCATCGCGCAGGCGAGCACTGTCAGCCAACACGGGTGAACCCGACCCATCCTGACAGGCTCGCTGGTGTTCCCTGCGCGCCCTCTGTATTTCAACCTGGTTAAGGGTAATTGGAAGACTATGAAGCACGGGGTCCTGATCGTTAGGGAGGAGGAAAGGTGATTTACCCCTCACTATCATCACCGTCCGGAAGCTGTAAACCCCCCCCCCCCCCCACCCCGGCTGCCAGAACCAAATCCTCCAAGGATTCATCGCCCTTCAGGGAGGGAAGAACAGAATATAAGCCAAGAGCAGTAGTCATATACGGAGGAGGAGGATGGACAAACTCAAGGGGAAGAGGGGCGGATGGAAGAAGGGCTGCTTGTGGAAGAGGGGCAGATGGTGCTGCAGAAACAGGAGTTTTAGAAGGAGTAACCTGAGATGTGGCTGTAGAGGCGGAAGAAGGGCCAAATGGCTCAATAGAGCCACGTGGCCCATTATAATAAGGAGCTAACTGCAGCCACACAGTATCACACTCCTTCATGTAAGATTTAGGCCATTTGGGATCACCGGAATAAAAAGGAAAAGCTTTCTTATCCCCTAAACACAATCCCCTTATCCAAATGCCAGGCAGAGAAGCTGCCCTCCCGGGGAAAGGGGTTAGAACTGCGGAGACTCTCCGTCCACCCAGCCATATTATCCACCCATGGATTAGTATAATATGCCCCCGCCACCCAATCCACGTATTCCTTAGGAGATTCTGAATCTGCGGGAGGAGCCCCTGGGGGAACAGGAGTATGGCTGGAGTCCAAGTTCTTTTTTACAGTAGATTTAAAGCTAATGAATACTTTCGGCTGCAGCGATGCAATCACTCCCACGGAGTCCGGGCTGGTCCCCTTACCTTGGGACTGGCCCATTCTCTAATAATCACAACAACCGCACGTCTGGCCACTTGCTTTCTGCACAATACCCGTCACCAGCGCTATCGCTTCGGAGTATGGCAGGGGCATCTTGCCAAACTCAAACAGGCACACAAGCACACAGCCTTCACAGCAACCACAGATGAGAAGAAGTAAACTTAGCTTTCCCTCGCTTCCCACCCAGGGAACGGGAAAGTCCCACCACTTTACAGTGCTACCAAAGCACCAGGTACACTCCTCGGCCAACAGGAGGATCCCACTTCTGACAACAAATTGTAACGGGTCTTTCCCTTGTCCATCACTCCAGGCCGGGGAAGTCCTGAACTCTCCTGTGGTATTCTGCTCCGGCTGTCTGGAATCCAGGGGAATGAACTCACAACCACACAGAAGAACAGTATGAAAGTTTATTCCAGCAGTAAAAGGGCTGTCTGTCTTTTATACATTGACAAAAACATATACATACGTCATCAATTCATCCCCTGAAGGTGACCACTGCTTATCAGCAACTGCACAGATGTTAGCCATTCCTTGCAGAACAATCAATTGGCCTTCACACAGCACATTCCCTTTCCATATATAGATATTGTGACGCCGCACCCCCGGCCGCACAGCACCCCCTGGTGGCGGCGTAGTAGTTCCACCTGAGGGCTGGAGCCGGGGGGGGGGTCACTAAGATGATGGTAATCAGGGTTGGCCAGGTGCGAGGGTCGTGGGTCAGAGCCTTGTGTCAGCCTCGTTACCAACTCCTGAAGAGATTCAGACTTGCACAAAAGTGGTGGGAAAAAAAACAGGCTTTATTTTCCCCTTTAAGCACTAAGGGTTCAAAAACAAAGGATATACACTCCGGTACGTGGCAAAAATAAGTCTTTACAGCAGATTTTTAAAGGTGAGAAATAAAATAACCAAACACTGTTAACTTCACAGTATTCAAATATGTAACAGCAAAAAAGGCTTCCTTCGCTCAATGACTCTGGAAGGCCTCTATTTCGCTTCCAGCACAGAATGTGCATTCCATGGGACTATCACTGTCTTCATACACAGATTCCACTTGCATGGCCTCCTCTGACTGCTCTGAGGTATCAGGGCAAGTGTCCTTCATGGGATTTAGTCTTACTGTTTCCCACGGCTTAGCAGTCTGTCTAGGCCCACGATTCAGCTTAGTGGCATACCAGAAAGGTATTGCTTGCTCAAGAGGTTTAAAAACATTATCTCTATGTTTTCCTCTAACAGTCCTTTTGTTGCACAAACTATCCTTTAACTTTTGCTTCTGCTCTTGTCTTCTATATGGAGAATCTCCTTCCCAGGATTCTTCTCTTAGCTTAAGTTCAGGTATGCAATGACAAAGGTTAAAAGTTTTACCTTTTGCTTTGTGTTTGATTCTCTGGGGTGAGGCTGGAGGCGTACCGTGACTGCTGCCTTCAGTATCGGTGCTCTCTGGAATATACCTCCTGCTTTCCCAATCTTTCCTTCTCTGGCCCTTAAGGCCTGTTCTCTTGTGGGCTTCTGGGCCCGGTCTGGCTTGGCTTCGGCCTTCTCGGCCTGTCCTCTCTCTCTCAGGACTGGTTCTCCTCTCCCAGCCTGTCCTTTTTCTCTCAGCTGATGAGGCTTTGGCAGCTGAGCTCCTTACAGGCAAGTCCCTTGACTCTTGCTTGCCTCTTGACTCTTGCTTGCCTCCAGACTCTTGCTTGTCTCCAAACTCTGGCTTGCCTCCCAACTCTGGCTTGCCTCCCAACTCTGGCTTGCTTCCAAACTCTGGCTTGCCTCCCAACTCTGGCTTGCTTCCAAACTCTGGCTTGCCCCCAAACTCTGGCTTGCCTGCTCTTAAATGTGAGCTTTTGGAATAAGAGTCCTGCCCACTAGGGCGTGGTTCTTTGGTCTCTGTCCTAGCTCTCCTACTCCCTCTAGGTAAGTTCTCTGGAAATTGCAGGCAATTTCTTTTTCTTTCAGAGTTTAAAACTTTTTTTCTCTCCAGCAGAGGGTCCGCTGCATCACAATATGTACCAGAGGCCCATTTCCCCATGTGAGCCTGGTGATCCTCCTGTACACATTTCCCAAACTGTATAACATATTCTTCCCCTTATACAATTCATCAAGGTCCTCATGCAATTTGTCACCATCCTCTTGGGTTTTAACAACTTTGAATAATTTCGGGTTATCTGCAAATTTGATTACCTCACTCGTTATTCCCATGTCCAGGTCATTTATGAATATTTTAAAAAGCATTGGATCCAGTACAGATCCCTGGGGTACTTCTCTATTCACCTTTCTCCATTGGGAAAATTGGCCATTTAGCCCTACCCTCTGCTTTCAATCTTTTAACCAGTTCCTGATCCACAATAGTACATGGCCTCCTATCCCATGACTTTTTAATTTCACCAAGAGTCTGTCATGAGGGACCTTGTCAAAGGCTTTCTGAAAATCCAGATACACTATATCAAAAGACATCACCTTTTTCTACCTGTTTATTCACACCTTCAAAAAAACATAACAGATTAGTAAGACAAGACCTTCCTTGGCTAAAGCCATGTTGGCTGTCTTCCATTAAGCCATGACTATCTACATGTTCAGAGTCGTGCTGAAAGTAGATGGCCAGGTTGACCACTGACTCTCGGAACCTTCAGTGATTGCTCATGCTGTTTCCTTGATTCATTGTTTCTAGGTGCCCCATTGGGCTTTTTACAGGTTTTTTTGTAGCCTGTAGCTATGGGAGTCCCATAAGTGAGGACTGACTTCCTGCATGGTCCTGGAAAAGCATGGTTACTCACCTGTGGAGCAGCTCCATTTCCTGATTTTCTTACTGAGTGACTTGATTGGTCTTGGTGCACGGTTATCCAGCTCCCGATTGGGCGGCTGCTAGGAGGAGGGCCATATAACATCAGCTCCACCGCGGGACGTGGTAGCAGGCGCGTGCCCGAAGGGGCATGACCAAAGGGGCAGGTCTCGCCCCTTCAGAGCACTCGGAGCAGAGAGGAGACCCTGTAATGGGGAAGAGGAGAAAACGCCACTTACAATCTGAACAGCTGAAGGCGGTGAAAGTTGCTGGGCCAATGGATGCCCACGTACGTGTGGTGAGCCGGTCCGTCAACCAGTCCGTCGACCTCTGATTTGTTGGATGTATCTGTTGTGAGTAGTGCGCTGTCTCCCACCTCTGCTGATCATTTGGGTATAGTTCAGCCCAGTCACAAGATTGGACACTCTGGTTCCATTGTGGGCTCCCCACCGGAAGTCGGTGAGGAGGAAAATTGATCCGCATTACTTGGTGAATCTTTTTTGAGACTTGAATCCCCATCGAGAAACTTGCCTCCCCCCTTCCTTCCACGATTACTTTTATGGCTTCCGGCGAGTTATTGGAACCGCCCGTGGATGTTTCTCTTAAAGATATATGGTCAATAGTTTCACGTATGGAATCATTTCTTGGTAGTTCATTGTAGAAGGCACTGTTCTCACAGGAAACTGTAACTAAATTATCTGATGTTGATGTAAGACTCTTGTCTGTGGAGAAAGTTATAGAATTTAATGATGTAAAAATTTCTTCTGAACAGAATGTTATAGCTACAATTTCTCAGGATGTTTGCTCATTGTATAGACAAGATGAACTATTAGAAAATTTAATAAGATCTAAGAATTTGCGTTTACTTAATTTTCCCCAAACACACTACCTTTCTCCTATAATTTTGTTTCAAAAGTACCTAAAAGAGGTGTTATTAATTAATGACGTGGAAAGTATTCTTATTTCTCAAATTTATTATGTTCCTAAAGGAAAAGTGATTAAAGGGAGTGAGGTTGGGTTTGGGGTTACGGTTGGGGAGGTACAATACGATCAGTTAGCATCTTCCACTTTGGATATTTCTGGGTTCTTGGAATTGTCTACTGACGTTATTTCCTCTAGAGATACACTGTTAGTTACATTTGTATTAGAAATGGATAAGGACAGAATATTGCGGCTTTACTTCCAAAAGAAATCTGAAATGTTTTGTGGCTATTCTATTCAAATATTCCCAGATGTGTCTAAGGCTACACAGGTTCAGCGTAAGGCCTTTTTGGAAGTATGCCCACGTGTGGTAGCTATTGTTGCCTTATTCCATCTTAAGAACATAAGATATGCCATACTGGGTCAGACCAAGGTCCATCAAGCCCAATATTCTGATTCCAACAGTGGCCAATCTAGGTCATATGTACCTAGCAGTTTCCCCAAGAGACACAAGTTCCACAATGCTTGTACTGGGTCAAGCATTGATATCTTCGGTCACTTCTTAATAATGGTTTATGGACCAGGTCCAGTATAGCTGGGTTTAAAAAAGGTTTGGACAAGTTCCTGGAGGAAAGGTCCATAAACCACTATTAAAAAGGGACCCAGGATATCAATGCTTGACCCAGTACAAGCATTGTGGAACCTGTGTCTTTTGGGGACTTTGCTAGATACGTATGATCTAGATTGGCCACTGTTGGAAACAGGATACTGGGCTTGATGGACCTCGGTCTGACCCAGTATGGCATGTCTTATGACTTTCAGAAAGCCTTTGACAAGGTCCCTCATGACTTTTGGCAAAACTAAAGTGTCATGGGATAGGAGGCCATGTAATACTGTGGATCAGGAACTGGTTAAAAGATAGAAAGCAGAGGGTTGGGCTAAATGGCCAATTTTCCCAATGGAGAAAGGTGAATAGTGGTGTACCCCAGGGATCTGTGCTGGGTCCGCTGCTTTTTGACATATTCATAAATGACCTGGAATGTGGAATAACGAGTGAGGTTATCAAATTTGCAGATGACACAAAACTATTTAAAGTTGTTAAAACCCAAGAGGATTGTGGAAAATTGCAAGAGGATCTTGATAAATTGGAAGACTGTGCATCAAAATGGCAGATGAAATTTAATGTGGACAAGTGCAAAGTTATGCACCTAGGGAAGAACAACCCAAACTATAGTTACACAATGCAAGATTCCACATTAGGAACCACCACCCAGGAAAAAGATTTAGGCATCATTGTGGATAACATGTTAAAACCCTCGGCCCAGTGTGCAGCGGCAGCCAAGAGAGCAAATAGAATGCTAGGTATCATAAGGAAAGGAATGGATATAAAACAAAAGATATTATAATGCCTTTATACCATTCCAGGGTGAGACCGCACCTTGAATATTGTGTGCAATTCTGGTCGCCGTTTCTTAAAAAGGATATAGCGTTATTAGAAAAGGTTCAGAGAAGAGCCACCAAAATGGTAAAGGGGATGGAAGGATACTCCTATGAAGAAAGGCTAAAAAGGTTAGGGCTCTTTAACCTGGAAAAGAGACGGCTGAGGGGAGATATGATAGAAGTCTATAAATTAATGAACGGAGTGGAACGGGTAAACGTAGATTGATTGTTTACGTTATCAGAATATAGAAAGACTAGGGGACATGCAATGAAGCTACAGGGTAAACTATTTTAGACTAATAAAAGAAAATATTTTTTCACTCAACGTGTAATCAAACTCTGGATTTTGTTACCTGAGGATGTACTAAAGGCTATTAGTGTAGCTGGGTTTAAAAAAGGTTTGGACAAGTTCCTGGAGGAAAGATCCATAAACCGTTATTAAGAAGGGACCCAGGATATCAATGCTTGACCCAGTACAAGCATTGTGGAACCTGTGTCTTTTGGGGAAACTGCTAGGTACGTATGACCTAGATTGGCCACTGTTGGAAACAGGATACTGGGCTTGATGGACCTTGGTCTGACCCAGTATGGCATATCTTATGTTCTTATGACCTTTCCTCCAGGAACTTGTCCAAACCGTTTTTAAACCCAGCTACACTAACAGCCTTTACTACATTCTCCGGTAACAAATTCCAGAGTTTGATTACACGTTGAGTGAAAAAATATTTTCTTTTATTAGTCTTAAATAGATTACCCTGTAGCTTCATTGCATGTCCCCTAGTCTTTCTATATTCTGATAACGTAAACAATCGATCTACGTTTACCCGTTCCACTCCGTTCATTAATTTATTGACTTCTATCATATCTCCCCTCAGCCGTCTCTTTTCCAGGTTAAAGAGCCCTAACCTTTTTAGCCTTTCTTCATAGGAGTATCCTTCCATCCCCTTTACCATTTTGGTGGCTCTTCTCTGAACCTTTTCTAAAATCGCTATATCCTTTTTAAGATACGGCGACCAGAATTGCACACAATATTCAAGGTGTGGTCTCACCATGGAACGATATAGAGGCATTATAATATCTTTTGTTTTATTTTCCTTTGCCTTATTTGCCTTTCCTTATCATACCTAGCATTCTATTTGCTCTCTTGGCCGCCGCTGCACACTGGGCCGAGGGTTTTAACATAGTATCGACAATGACGCCTAAATCTTTTCTTGGGTGGTGGTTCCTAATGTGGAACCTTGCATCGTGTAACCATAGTTTGGGTTGTTCTTCCCTAGGTGCATAACCTTGCACTTGTCCACATTAAATTTCATCTGCCATTTTGATGCCCAGTCTTCCAATTTATCAAGATCCTCTTGCAATTTTTCACAATCCTCTTGGGTTTTAACAACTTTAAATAGTTTTGTGTCATCTGCAAATTTGATAACCTCACTCGTTATTCCACTTTCCAGGTCATTTATGAATATGTCAAAAAGCAGCGGACCCAGCACAGATCCCTGGGGTACACCACTATTCACCTTTCTCCATTGGGAAAATTGGCCATTTAGCCCTATCCTCTGCTTTCTATCTTTTAACCAGTTCCTGATCCACAATAGTACACTGCCTCCTATCCCATGACTCTTTAGTTTTGCCAAAAGTCTCTGATGAGGGACCTTGTCAAAGGCTTTCTGAAAGTCCAGATACACAATATCAACCGACTCACCTTTGTCCGCCTGTTTATTCACTCCTTCAAAAAAACATAACAGATTAGTAAGACAAGGGGCTTGTTTACAAAGCTGTGGTAGCGGTTCACGATCATTATCGGAGCCGCGACCCCATTGATTTCAATGGGGCCGCGGCTCCGATAACGACCACGAACCGCTACCACGGCTTTGTAAACAAGCCCCAAGATCTTCCTTGTCTAAAGCCATGTTGGCTGTCTCCCATTAGGTTGTGACTATCTACATGCTGAGTAATATTATTCTTTATGATGGTTTCTACCATTTTTCCCGGTACTGACGTCAGGCTCACCGGTCTGTAGTTTCCCGGATCACCCCTGGAACCCTTTTTAAAAATTGGTGTTACATTGGCGATCCTCCAATCTTCAGGTATTAGAGATGATTTTAATGATAGTTCACAGATTACTGATATCAGGTCTGCAATCTCATATTTCAGTTCTTTCAACACCCTTGGATGTATACCATCCGGCCCAGGTGATTTGCTACTCTTCAGTTTATCTAATAGTTGTAAGACATCTTCCCGATGTATCAATATCTCCTTCAATTCTTCCGCACCTTTAAATACCACTTCAGTCATGGGTACCATCCCTACATCTTCCTCAGTAAAGACCGAAGCAAAGAATTCATTCACTCTCTCCGCTATCGCCTTGTCGCCTCTTAGTGCTCCTTTAACCCCTTTATCATCTAATGGACCAACTGACTCTCTCACAGGTTTTTTGCTACGAATGTACTTGAAAAGGTCTTTATTTCGCGTTTTTGCTTCCGCAGCAAGCTTCTTCTCAAATTCTCTCTTTGCCTGCCTTATCAATGCCTTGCTTTTGACTTGCCAGTGCTTGTGCTCTTTCCAGGTTTCGTCGTTTGGCTCTTTTTTCCATTTAATGAAAGATGCTTTTTTTGGCAACAACAGCCTCTCTGACCTCACCTTTATACCATGCTGGCAGTTTTTTGGACTTCCTTCCACTTTTCCTAAAGCGTGGAATACAGCTGGTCTGGGCTTCCAAGATAGTATTTTTCAACAACACCCAAGCTTGATGTACGTCTTTAATCTTTGCAACTGCTCCTTTTAGTTTTTTCTTAACTGTTTTCCTCATTTTATCATAGTCTCCCTTTCGAAAGTTAAAAGGTAGTACTGTGGATTTCCTTACTATCCCTCCTCCACTAATTAAATCAAAGGCGATCATGCTATGATCACTATTGCCAAGTGGCCCCAACACCCTTATCTCTTGCACTAGATCTGGTGTTCCACTAAGGACTAGGTCTAATATGGCTTCCCCTCTGGTCAGTTCATGAACCAGCTGCTCCAAGAAGCAGTCATTTATTTCATCTAGGAACTTTATCTCCCTAGCATGTCCTGACGTGACACTGACCCAGTCAATACCGGGGTAATTGTAATCACCTATTATTATTACTGCGCTGTAACTTTTGTTAGCTTCCTTGATTTCTTTGAGCATTTCATCATCCATTTGGTAATTCTGGCCAGGTGCTCGATAGTACACCCCCCACTGCCATTGCCTTCTCCCTTTTATATGGAATTTCAATCCATATAGATTCTACAGCAGATTTTGTTTCCTGCAAAGCTTTAATCCTTTCTGAGTCAATGCCCTCTCTAACATAGAGCGCAACCCCTCCACCAATTTGTTCAGCTCTATCATTACGATATAGTTTGAACCCAGGTATCACAGTGTCCCTCTGGTTGTCCTCCTTCCACCATGTCTCTGATATTCCAATCATATCTAGCCTTTCATTTAGTGCTATATATTCTAACTCTCCCATCTTATTCTTTAGACTTCTAGCATTTGCATACAAGCATTTTAGAGAATGTATTTTATTCATGTTAATTTGGCTATTGTTAGACATGGGTAAATTGGGATCTTTAAGCTCTGTCTGCTCCATACTTGAGGGCATTTGTGCTACTTTACTCTTTTGTGGAACCTCTCTGCTTTTGGTTTTATCCTTCAAGGATACATTCTTCCGAACCATCCGCTCTTGGGCGACTGTCGGCTTTCCCGTAATATCTAGTTTAAAAGCTGCTCTATCTCCTTTTTAAAGGTTAATGCCAGCAGCCTGGTTCCATCCCGGTTAAAGTGAAGCCCATCCCTTAAATTTCCTTGTAATGTCAGGTAGTTTTTCAAGGTAAACGCTACGTGTTTTTTGAAGTGGATCAGTTGAAAAATTTTCTTAAAGATAAAGATTAATACTTAATTATTATGTTATCTTTTGGCTTTATATGATGAGCTAATTGTTTACTCTCAGGGGTCAATCTGGTCTAATTCTGTGGACTTATGAAACTTCTTCTTGATGTGGGCTAGATTTCTATGTATTTAGTATTAGAATATTTTTTCTTTCGATTTTTATTACTTTGTTTCATTTTTTGTATATGCTATCTAAACTTTAATAAATAAAAAATTAAAAAAAAATGGTTACTCACCTGTAACAAGTGTTCTCCGGGAGCAGCAGGAATGAGTCCTCACTACCCTCCCGCCACCCCATGGAGTTGCTCCTTTTTGGGCTTCATTAAGCTATGTCATCATACTAAGTTAAAGATGGCTTCTATGGACGGAAAGACTGGCATGCATGTGTGGTGCACTTCTAAAGGCTTCCTTTGGAAGCTAGGAAGCATTCCCACGCGGGCTCCATCGGTAACGTCACCCATAAGTGAGGACTGATTCCTTCTGCTCCCAGAGAACACCTGTTACAGGTGAGTAACAATGCTTTCTCTTGTAATACAAACAACTCATGTTTTTCTTGTCTCTTTCATGTAAGGACGACCCACACAGGACTAGTGTGCAGTCCCCCTAAATTGTTGACTGCCATTTCTTATTTCAAACTTTGGAGCTCTTCCGAAAAAGACCCTCCTCAGGGGAATTGTAAGGTTTTGTTAGCACTAGTCTTTGAATACCATCATGTTACAGGATTTATAGCAGCACCTTGTTTAGCACACATACACAAATACAGACTGCCCTTTTTAAACACTAAAGCACATGCCTTTTCTTGCCTTTCATTCAACTCAGTTTTGTTCTGACGGTGACTGAACAAATCACCCATCATACTCACAATTCTTCTGACTTGCTTCAAACCCAGAAAAAGAATCAGAGTCATGGCACAAATTGTTGCATGCAGTGAAAGCCTCACTGCCTGGCCAGGGGCAACAAACAAAGGGATCCTTCCTCGGCCCTTGGTCTCCTATCTCTGGTCTCAGAAGCAAGTGAGAAGAAATGAAATGAAAATGAAACACACCCGTAATTATACCATAACAAAGTCTGCTAAAGCTTTAGCAAGGAAATTTACAGGTTAATTCAGGTTCCAGCCAAAGAAGGGAAAAAGGCAAAGGCTAAGAAGCGCCATGAGAGGTACAATAGAACCCGAGGGAGGGCGGAACTAGAGGCCAGAGAAGGGTTACCGTGGGTACCTGCAGCCCTAGTTCAAAAATTTCCTTCTTTCCCCATGGAACAGAGAGCTGACCCGTCGCTCAAAAGAGCGTTTGAATGGGCCCAAGAGAGTCGACCTATGCTTCCTCGATTCTTTTTGGACAAAGAGATCCTATATAGAGAAAGTATAGATCCTTACACAGATGCTGTACGGAAGCAACTGGTGGTGCCAGTGACTTTTAAAGCCATTGTTTTACGCCTGGCACATGACCACGTGATAGGTAGCCATAAGGGTGTTCAAGGAACACTGGACCAGATACTAGCGCGATTTTATTGGCCAGGGGTCTATAAGGAAACCAAGCAATATTGCGAGTCGTGTCCCACCTGCCAGAGGGTCTCGGTAGCAAGACCAAAGGCTGTACCCATGGTGCCCTTACCCACCATATCGGTACCGATCCGACGCATGGGAATGGACATTGTGGGCCCTCTAATTAAAACACCACGGGGCTTTCAATACATCTTGGTAGTCGTAGACCACGCTACACGGTTCCCGTGGGCTATTCCCCTTAGGAACACCTCAGCCAAGATAATAGCACAGGAGCTAGTAAAACTATTTTGCGAAGTGGGGTTTCCCCAGGAAGTATTGTCAGATCAGGGAAGCAACTTCTTATCCAAATACTTGGCTAGCGTATGGGAAGCATTTGGCATATGCCACATTAAGACTGCGGCATACCACCCCCAGTCAAATGGACTGGTGGAACGTATGAACCAATCCATAAAACACCTGTTAAAGAGGGGTTTAAGGAAAGGAGAAATGTCAGAATGGGATACCTTACTCCCATTTGTTCTATACGCATGTAGGGAGCGTATACAGGCATCTTTGGGGGCGTCCCCCTTTGAACTCCTGTTTGGTAGGGCCCCGAGGGGTTTTAGACATATTACAGGAGGAATGGGTAGAGCCCGAAGTACAAGAGGTGGGGATACCACAATTTCTGAAAGACTTAAGGGTGCACCTAGAGAAAACGTCCAAAGCCTCAGTAGAAAATCTGAGGATTAGTCAGCAGCGGCAGAAACGCTACTACGATAGGGGCACAAAACCTAGACAATTGGCAGAAGGGGATAAGGTCATGGTCCAAGTGGCAGACCCAGGTCCCAAATTCGAGTCCCATTGGAAAGGGCCGGGTACGGTGGTGAAAAAGGTTGGGCCCTTTTCCTACCTCATAGAGAATGATAGGGGACGTAGGCAGGTTTATCACCTCAACGTATTGAAACCTTGGAAAGAAAGGTCGGCCACTGCCAATTTGGTTTATAAAGAGCAGCACAGTAGTACCCAGAAGAGGATTATGTGCTGTCCGCTTAAAATTGCGGCAGCCCATAATATTTTAAGGGGGGAATTTGTCACAATGTGGATCTAGCAGAGCCCATGGAAATAGGCAGAAATGAAGGTAATGAAACTGACTCTGACACTTCAGGGAAGCACATGTCAGGAAGTTGCTATAGGCAACACAAACAAACTGGGTCACGAGCTACAGAAACACGCCCACGCAGCAGAAAGGCTGAGGGATCATTAGGTGATGAAAGCCAGCTGGGAGTGGGGGGAGATGACACACACACAGATAAACCCAATGCACGTGGAGTTAGAGGAGGTGCGCAGAGTGTGCAGAGTGTGCAAGGGGCGCAGGGAGTGAAAAGAACGGAAACAGGAGGGAACACAGGAACAAGCAGCTTTGAGAATTCAAGGAGCCAAAGACATGCTGGGGAAAGCCCGGGTTGGAATGAAGCCAGTGAGAGAGCTGTAAAAGCTGAAAGGTTTTATTCCCAGGCGGAGAGAGAGAGCCCAGGTGACTGTTATTACAAGCAGTGCACAGAGACATCAGAGCTCAGAAAAGGTTATCCAGAAGGTAACAGAGAATTCAATGTGGAAGGCAGGAAAAGCCACTTACCCAAATAACAGGCACAGAAAAGGTAAAGTCTTTTTGCCTGAGGATATTTTTATATCTGGGGGAAAGTTAAAAGGCAAAGCCCGTGGAAAGCTTCCGTTTGGTTTTACTCCAGTAACTGCAGCTGCACCAAAAAGCCTGAATCAGAGAGAGCCAGGAGGTAAGCTGATTTCTACTAATAGAGGGAAAAGTGAATACTGTAACTTACCCTATAGTTATCAGCATTGGAAGGGCTCCCAGGCCAAATACTCCAGTGAATGTGGTAATAGCCTGACACACAGTCTCACGGAGGGAGAAAGAGAATCTCCGTATGATAAGGAGAGACTGTTTAATAACGTTCCTAGCTGTGCAAAGGAAGAATTGTTAGAAGCAGAACTTGAGGATATGCAATGTGAAGTACAAGGGGACCAAACTGTTAGTGAATACATGGACTGTACGCTCACAATAGCTGATGAGACTTCCTCTCTGCGGTGAACAAGCTGTGAAAACGTGATAAGCATTGAAGCAGCAAAGAAAAGGTTTTGTTTGCTTGAAAGTTGCTAATTACTGAAGCAACAAAGAAAAGGTTTTGTTTGCTTGAGAAGTACTGTTTGAAATGCCCTTGTGTTGAGTGATTAAGAAGCTGAAGATAAGCAATTTTTGTTCACTTTCTGTTTCTTTATTTTGTGCCCAAAGTGGGTCTGTCTACCTTTATTTTTACCACCAAAAGAATCCTCCCGGAAGGGGAATAAAAACTGTCTTACCTCGTGTCCACAACTCGTTCTTTTGACTAGCCGGGAAAAACTACAACTCCCAGAGTGCCAAGCAAGGCTCTCTAGACCTTATTCCAGGCTGGTTAATCACAAGGCCTCGGCTCCATACCCTGCCTTAACTTGTGGGGTCCCAAGCCGGGTGACAGTATTCATTGTGGTTATCCTGAAAACCTGACTGGCTAGGTGGGTCCCGAGGACAGGGTTGAGAACCCCTGCTCTACATGTTTTGGGTCAAACTGGGCACAAACATATTGACCACTTCTAATAATGACAAGCATTCTGCAAACATAAACATTCTGCTTCTACTACTAACATAAGAACATAAGATATGCCATACTGGGTCAGACCAAGGTCCATCAAACCCAGTATCCTGTTTCCAACAGTGTCCAATCTAGGTCATACGTACCTAGCAGTTTCCCCAAAAGACACAGGTTCTGCAATGCTTGTACTAGGTCAAGCATTGATATCCTGGGTCCCTTCTTAATAATGGTTTATGGACCTTTCCTCCAGGAACTTGTCTAAACCTTTTTTAAACCCAGCAACACTAACAGCCTTTACTACATCCTCCGGTAACAAATTCCAGAGTTTGATTACATGTTGAGTGAAAAAATATTTTCTTTTATTAGTCTTAAATAGCTTCATTGCATGTAGCTTCATTGCATGTCCCCTAGTCTTTCTATATTCTGATAACGTAAACAGTTGATCTACGTTTACCCGTTCCACTCCGTTCATTAATTTATAGACTTCTATCATATCTCCCCTCTGCCGTCTCTTTTCCAGGTTAAAGAGCCCTAACCTTTTTAGCCTTTCTTCATAGGAGTATCCTTCCATCCCCTTTACCATTTTGGTGGCTCTTCTCTAAACCTTTTCTAATAACGCTATATCCTTTTTAAGATACGGCGACCAGCATTGCACACAATATTCAAGGTGCGGTCTCACCATGGAACGGTATAGAGGCATTATAATATCTTTTGTTTTATTTTCCATTCCTTTCCTTATGATACCTAGCATTCTATTTGCTCTCTTGGCTGCTGCTGCACACTGGGCCAAGGGTTTTAACATGTTATCCACAATGACGCCTAAATCTTTTTCCTGGGTGGTGGTTCCTAATGTGGAACCTTGCATTGTGTAACCATAGTTTGGGTTGTTCTTCCCTAGGTGCATAACTTTGCACTTGTCCACATTAAATTTCATCTGCCATTTTGATGCCCAATCTTCCAATTTATCAAGATCCTCTTGCAATTTTCCACAATCCTCTTGGGTTTTAACAACTTTAAATAGTTTTGTGTCATCTGCAAATTTGATAACCTCACTCGTTATTCCACTTTCCAGGTTATTTATGAATATGTCAAAAAGCAGCAGACCCAGCACAGATCCCTGAGGTACACCACTATTCTCCAGGACCAAGCAGGAAGTCAGTCCTCACTTATGGGTGTCATCGACGCTGATGAAGCACCAGCGGAGCATTTCCCCAGCTTTCCATGAAAGCCTTTGGGAATGCTGGCACGCATTCGCGGTTCCCTTCCCGCCTAAATGTGCCATCTTACCCCAGTCTCTTTTTTTCCATGAAGCCCATCGGACGTGTGTCCTTTTTTCCCAGAAAAGAGAAGTTTTTTCTTGGCGTTATTTCGCTTTTTTCCTCGGATTCGACGTCGGTTCCCGTCCCGCCGGGTTCGGTACTCTTTAGTTTTGCCAAAAGTCTCTGATAAGGGACCTTGTCAAAGGCTTTCTGAAAGTCCAGATACACTATATCAACCAACTCACCTTTGTCCACCTGTTTATTCACACTTTCAAAAAAACATAACAGATTAGTAAGACAAGATCTTCCTTGTCTAAAGCCATGTTGGCTGTCTCCCATTAGGCCATGACTATCTACATGCTGAGTAATTTTATTCTTTATGATGGTTTCTACCATTTTTCCCGGTACTGACGTGAGGCTCACCGGTCTGTAGTTTCCCGGATCACCCCTCGAACCCTTTTTAAAAATTGGTGTTACATTGGCGATCTGCCAATCTTCAGGTATTAGAGATGATTTTAATGATAGTTCACAGATTACTAATAGCAGACTTGCAATCTCATATTTCAGTTCTTTCAACACCCGTGGATGTCTACCATCCGGCCCAGGTGATTTGCTACTCTTCAGTTTATCTAATAGTTGTAATACATCTTCCCGATGTATCGATATTTCCTTCAATTCTTCCGCACCTTTAAATACCACTTCAGTCATGGGTAACATCCCTACATCTTCCTCAGTAAAGACCGAAGCAAAGAATTCATTCAGTCTCTCCGCTATCGCTTTGTCGCCTCTTAGTGCCCCTTTAACTCCTCTATCATCTAATGGTCCAACTGACTCTATCACAGGTTTTTTGCTACGAATGTACTTGAAAAAAACTTTATTTCACGTTTTTGCTTCCGCAGCAAGCTTCTTCTCAAATTCTCTCTTTGCCTTCTTTTTCAATGCCTTGAATTTGATCTGCCAGTGCTTGTGCTGTTTCCAGGTTTTGTTTGGCTCTTTTTTCGATTTCCTGAAAGATGCTTTTTTTGCAACAACAGCCTCTCTGGCCACACCTTTAAACCATGCTGGCAGTTTTTTGGACTTCCTTCCACTTTTCTTAAAGCGTGGAATACAGCTGGTCTGGGCTTCCAAGATAGTATTTTTCAACAACACCCAAGCTTGATGTAAGTCTTTAACCTTTGCAACTGCTCCTTTTAGTTTTTTCTTAACTATTTTCGTCATTTTATCATAGTCTCCCTTTCGAAAGTTAAACGGTAGTACTGTGGATTTCCTTACTATCCCTCCTCCACTAATTAAATCAAAGGCGATCATGCTATGATCACTATTGCCAAGTGGCCCCAACACCCTTATCTCTTGCACTAGATCTGGTGTTCCACTAAGGACTTGGTCTAATATGGCTTCCCCTCTGGTCGGTTCATGAACTAGCTGCTCCAAGAAGCAGTCATTTATGTCATCTAGGAACTTTATCTCCCTAGCATGTCTTGCCGTGACACTGACCCAGTCGATACAGGGGTAATTAAAATCGCCCATTATTTTTACCGCGCTGTAACTTTTGTTAGCTTCCTTGATTTCTTTGAGCATTTCATCATCCATTTGTTCATTCTGGCCAGGTGGTCGATAGTACACCTCCACTGACATCACCTTCCCCTTTTTACATGGAATTTCAATCCATAGAGATTCTACAGCAAATTTTGTTTCCTGCAAAACTTTAATCCTTTCTGACTCAATGCCCTCTCTAACATAGAGCGCAACCCCTCCACCAATTTGATTAGCTCTATCATTATGATATAGTTTGTACCCAGGTATCACAGTGTCCCACTGGTTGTCCTCCTTCCACCATGTCTCTGATATTCCAATCACATCTAACCTCTCATTTAGTGCTATATATTCTAACTCTCCCATCTTATTTTTTAGACTTCTAGCATTTGCATACAAGCATTTTAGAGACTGTATTTTATTCATATTAATTTGGCGATTGGTAGACATGGGTAATTTTGGATCTTTAAGTTCTGTCTGCTCCATACTTGAGGGCATTTGGGCTACTTTACTCTTTTTTGGAACCTCTCTGCTTTTGGTAGTATCCTTCAAGGATATATTCTTCCGAACCATCTGCTCTTGGGCGACTGTCGGCTTTCCCCTATTATCTAATTTAAAAGCTGCTCTATCTCCTTTTTAAAGATTAATGCCAGCAGCATGGTTCCATCCCGGTTAAGGTGAAGCCCTCCCTTCAGAAGAGCCCCTCCTTTCCCCAGAATGTACCCCATTTCCTTACAAATCCAAACCCCTCATCTCTGCACCATTGTCTCATCCACGCATTGAGGCTCCGGAGCTCTGCCTGCCTTTTGGGTCCTGCACGTGGAACTACTACTACTACTACTACTACTACTACTATTAATCATTTATATAGCACTATAAAGCGTACACGGTGCTGTAGAAACATATAAAGAAATCAGTTCCTGCTCTTAGAGCTTACAATCTAATCAAGACAGACAGAACAATACAAGAGAATCAAGGGTGATTTAAATAGGTAAGGAGATAGAAGGAGAACAAGGGATTAGGATCCAAATGTAGCCTCAAAGAAGTAAACCTTTAGCATGGATTTGAAGAAGGGGAGCGAAAACAGAGGAAGTTTGTTCCATGCATAAGTAGCAGCAAGGTGAAAAGAACAAAGTCTGGAGTTTGCAGAAGAAGAAAAGGGCTTAGAGAAAAGAAAGCCAGAGGAGGGGCGAAATTCACGAGGAGGAGAGTAAAGAGAGAGAAGAGAGGAAAGGTAATGAAGGGCAGTAGAGTGAATGTATTTATAAGTTATAAGAAGAAGTTTGAAATGGATACAGAAATGGAAGGGGAGCCAGTGAAGTGATTTTAGAACAGGGGTTATATGAGTGTATCGGGGTTGGCGGAAGATTAGCCATGCAGCAGAGTTCTAGATAGATTGAAAAGGAGGGAGATGATACTGAGGGAGACCAGCAAGGAGGAAGTTGCAATAGTCAAGACAGGAGGTAACCAAAGAGTGGACAAGAGCCTTAGCATTGTGTCCAGAGAGGAAGGGATGAATTTTGTTAATGTTGTAGAGAAAGAAAAGACAGGTTTTAGCTATATGTTGAATATGTGTGGAGAAGGGAAGGGAGGAATCATAGATGACCCCAGGTTGTGGGCCGAGGATACAGGAAGAAGAAGAGTGTTGTCAACAGTGATAGAGAAAGGAGCCGGTGGGGAGGGTTTAGGGGGAAAAATAAGAAGTTCAGTTTTACCATATTCAATTTTAGGCAGCAGTGAAAAATACAGGCAGCGATGTCAGATAAGCAAGTAGAAATACGAGTTTGGAGCAAAGGAGAGATGTCAGGTGTAGATAGATAGATTTGATAGTCAGCCGCATAAAAATGATGCTGAAAGCCATGGGAAGAGATGAGGGCACCAAGGGACTGGGTATAGAGGGAGAAAAGGAGAGTGTCCAGAATAGACCCTTGATGTACACCAACTGAGAGAGGGATGGCAGTAGAGGAAGAACCTCCAGAACAAACATTGAAAGAGTAATTGTAGAGATAAGAAGAGAACCAGGACAGTACAGGGCCTCTAAAACCAAGAGAGGATCAATTGTCAAGGAGGAGGAGGTGGTCAACAATATCAAAGCAGCAGAAAGATCAAGAAGATTGAGAATTGAGTAAAGGCCTTTGGACTTAGCGAGGAACAGATCACTGGAGATTTTGGCAAGAGCTGTTTCAGCAGAATGAAATGGACAAAAAACAAATTAAAGTGGATCAAGGAGGACTTGAGAGGAGAGAAATTTGAGACAGCGGTGGAGAACTGCACTTTAAGAATTTTAAAATGAATAGGAGAAGGGAGATGGGTCAATAATTAGAAGGACAAGTTTCCAAGTTTCTGGAATCCAATGGATTACAGGATCACCGGCAGCATGGATTCACAAGAGACAGGTTTTGTCAGACAAATCTTATTGATTTCTTTGACTGGGTGACTAGGAAGTTAGACCGAGGGAGAGCCCTAGAAGTGGTGTACTTGTATTACAGTAAAGCCTTTGACACCATTCTGCACAGGAGACTTATAAACAAACTGAGCACCCTAGAGATGGACCCTAAAGTTACTGATTGGGTTAGAAATTGGTTGAGTGGGAGGTGACAAATGGTACAGGTAAATGGAGCTCACTCTGAGGAGAAGGAGGTTTCTAGTGGAGTGCCGCAGGGATCTGCCCTTGGTCTGATTCTTTTTAACTTCTTTGTTAGTGATATTGCAGAAGAGCTGTCGGGTAAGTTTTTTGCCTCTTTGGGGGATAGTATCAGAAGAACAAGTAGGGGATAGGATCAGAAGAACAGGTAATGAATTTAGAGGAGGAAAGAAGTAGAGAGGTTTCCTCAACAGAGATTTTAGAAAAGGGAGAAAGGGTGATAGAGGTTGAGGGGAAAATTTGGTAATGGAGAGGGGGAAGAGGGGATGAAGAAGATTCAGTGGGGAATTGAAGAGTAATTTTTTGGACTTTGTCATGGAAATAGTCTGCTAGGGTTTGAGCAGAGAGAGAAGAAGGGATTGGAAATGGAAGTGCCTTAAGAGGAGAGTTGGGGGTTAGAGGCAAGACGGTTAGTCAGATAGAGAAAATAGTTTTGCTTAGCGAGCGCAGTGGCGGACTGGAAAGAAGAAAGCATGAATTTGAAGTGAAGAAATTCAGAGAGGGAATGGAATTTGAGCCGTGCGTTCAGTTGAGCGGACACAGGAACGTAGGTAGTGGGTTGTTGAGGACAACCAGGGCTGAGATGAGGTGTGCCTCACAGGATGTGGAATGGTCAGAGCAAGGTTTCCAGAATAGAGGAGACAGCAGTATTATAGGAAGTTAACAGACTTAAAGCACAAGTGGAAGAGAGAAGAGATGAGACAGTAGTGGATAGAGTCAGTGGATCAATAGCATGAAGATTCCTCAAAAGATAGGACGAGATTGGACGAGATTGAGGGGGAGAGTAATGAAGAGAGCAACTTAACAGGTAATGGTCAGATAAGAGAAGAGCGAAGATATGGAAATTGGAAGGTAAACAATTAGAGTAGAAAACGAGTTCAAGGCAGTGACCAAGCTGATGAGTGGGGGCAGAAGAGCAAAGCTGGAGGTTGAAAGAGGAGGTAAGGGAAAGGAGCTTGGACACATAGGGGAGTCATTCTCAGCAGCATTTCATGGGGATTTATGTCTGGTTTGGACATACATCCCCGCTAAACGCCTGGCCCTGATGCTGGATCCAGAGCTCCCTGCACATACAGAGGAGTTGTGCGGGGAGCTCTGTATAGGGGTGGGAGGGGGAGGCTCGGAGGAAGAGCATGGACGGGGCGGAGGCGGAACCCTGACCCTGGACTACAGGGCTGATTCAGTTCATGGCCCTATACATCTGGGGTTGCTGAGTTAGACAAGGAACCCCCCCTCAAAGAGGTGAGGTGCAGAAGGAGGATCCCTCAACCCGATCCCGGCCTTTGTAGACCCAATCGGGGGTCGGGCAGCGGGGAACAGGTATTTTAAAATGCTTGCGGTGGATCAGGGTTCCTGCATGGCATCCTGGTGCCATGGCAATGGGACGCCATGGCACTGGGCTCCATGCAGGAGTATAGGACAGCCTAGACAGGGGATTTTCTAGGCATGCAGTGGCACAGAATAGGAGCACGGCTGGCACATCCAGCCCTCTGCACTCTATTGTGCTCCAGCGGGTGCAGAATCGGGTTCAGATCCAGCTCGTCCAGATTTTGGACGTCTGGCTGGGCCGAATGGGCCTCATTCAGAATTGGTCTCATAGGGATCAGAGGGATTATCAAAATGAAAATTAAAGTCACCAAGAATAAGGAAGGGGGAAGAAGAATCTAGGAATAAGGAGAGCTAACAGTCAAAACCAGTGCAGAAGGTAGAAGAGGACTTGGCAGGGGGTCTGTAGATGACAGCATTCTGGAGAGTTAGGGGATTAAAAAGACAGATTGAATGGACTTCAAAGGAGGGAAATGAATGAGATTGAGGGGAAAGGAGGAGTTGAAATTGGCAAGAAGGAGAACATAGAAACCCTGCATCACTTCCGCTGTCTTTGGGACAAGGAGAGTGGGAGAACTGATAGCTGCCATGGCAGAGGGCAGCAACAGAAGCAGTGTCATCAGGGAGGAGCCAGGTTTCAGTAAGAGCGAGAAGTTGGAAAGCGCGAGAGATAAAGAGACCACGGGTAAAGGGAAGTTTATTAGAAATGCAATGAGCATTCAGTAATGCACATGAGAAGGGGAAAGAGGAGGGGGAAAAGGGAATGTGGATGAGATTAAGGTGGTGTAGAGAGGAACTAATATGGGAGTGAGAGAGAAGTGAACGGGGACCAGGGTTAAGATTAATGTCAAAAGAGGACAAAAGGAGAAGGAGAAAAAGAGTGCGAGGGAGACAGCATGTCAGAAACGGGGATGAGGTTGTTTTGGAGAGGAAGGAGAAGGAAGAATGAGAGGAAGGAGAAGGTGAAACTCAAGAGCTGAGGAAAGGGTGGAGGGTAAGATGGGGGAGGAAATAGGGTGGGTGGAGAGAGGGTGAGGAAGAGGGGTTATTAGGTTGGTGGAGTGAGTGAATGCATTTATATTTGCATTCTGCAAACATAAACATTTTGTCTCGCAAGATGTAACCTTGAGTGCCTTCACTTATTCATAAACACTCTCTGTGAACCTGTCAGCATATTCAGAGCTGTTCTCACACTCCGTATTTCTGAACATTTTTCTAGGGGACCCCAGCACCCTTATAAGTCCCTTTCCTCATGTACCATCTTATTAATTGTTGTCATATCTGTATGGTTCATTTTTATGTTTGATTGTTATTGATTTTACTTTATTTTTCTTTGTGCATTTATGTATATGACTTTTAACACCTGTACTGTAAACCACTCTGACGGCCTCTGGCTATAGAGTGGTATATCAAATATAGCCTAGGAGTAGCCTACTTGTTACTGTAATAGCCTCATACCCAAAAGGTCAGGGTTTGATTACCACTGGCACTTCTTGTGACCTTGGGTAAGTTACTTTACCTTCCATTTCCTTGGAAGAAAAGGACTAGCAATCTACTTCTGGTCATACCTTGCCAAGAAAACCCAGGGACTTCTGGGTTACCTGGAGTCAGCATTGGCTTGATGGCACTAAGAAAACAACAAAAAAAATCAAATACTACCAGTAAATAAATAAAGAGAGAGAGAGAGATCAGGAAGAGAGAACTGACATTACAGCTAGAAGGTAAGCTCCAAGTGCTGAGGGTTTATTGGCAACATAGACAGTTTTGTGGGGCTGTTGTGAAGAATCTGAAAGAACAGGAGTCTAAGAGACTTGCTAACAAATCCACGAGTCAGACCTGTCCCAGGCAGGTAGCACACTGATACCTTGGAGAGTTGAAAAGGCCAGACAGCAGCACTGTGCTCTGCACTAAAACTGCAACCAGAGTTGGGCTGAAAAACTAACCTGCCCCCAGAGCCTTCATACTGTTATAGGGTTTGGACTAAGCCTGAGTGCCAATTATTATTGGGGGTGCCACTAGAACAGTTTATGATCCTGGGAGGCTCTGGTGTTTAAAAGGAGTAGAAGCCAAGAAATCTGCAAATCCCTCTACCTTGTGGGGATTGAAAGTGTTGTAGCTGTGGTCAAACAGAATAGTTAAGTAGATTTTATTTTTTTAATTTAGCTAGTTCACAGTCTAGAGACTCTAGAAGCAATGCTTTCACAAAGGACATGCATACTTTCGCCTAGCTACTAGAGAGGTTTTTGGTTAACTTTATCATTAGGTGCAGTCTGGGGCCCAAGGGGTTGCCTGTCTACAATGTGGGAGCTGCGTAGAATTGTGAAAGCCAGGATCTCAGTGGCTGTCAAAGGCATCTGCTTTTCAACATGGCTCACAAAGAAGGCACTCAGCAGTGAGATTAGATGTGTACCACTACACATGCTGACCAGAACACTTAGCTAATTGAGTTCTGTTAGTTTTAAAAGCAGAAAAAGAAAAAAAAAAGTAACCGTGGGACAGTACAACTCAGTTGACAAAAAGAATCTAAAGTGCTGTTTTACAGTGGGGCAAAACTTGCAGAGGCAGACTAGTACTCTCACAGGGTGAGGAACTGTGTCAAGGGACATTGGAACTGTAGTTGTGAATGTTGATGTTTCACTGCAAGCAGACACAAAAGTCTTTGCATGTCATTATATTGGTGTTATCATATCCGTATTAATTGAAAGTAACACATTGCATTTATCAATGTTGTGCTTGCATATTAAGCTAATTTTTTAAAAAATTTTATCCCTATCCCTTATCTATTTAATTTATTTTTACATTCAAATAAATTTGTTTAACATTGTCTATTCAGGTATGGTGTCCTTTCAGTGACATTTTTTTGTTCTTTACACTTAATCAACGATTTTTAATTTTAGCGCCAGTCCCTCACCCCTATCTCCAGGACAACCAATTATGGGTGTCTATTACAACCTCATTGGGGAAGGGGGTGCTATTACTGTACCTCACCAGGCAGGAAGAGGTCAAGGTCCTAAGAAGAAGCGGAGCTACAGATGACTCATAGCAGAGGAGACAGGAAAGCCTGAACCACCTGCTTAGGTGACAGTTAAACTAAGAAGGAACAATGTCAGGAACTCCAAAGATTTGAAATGGTGAATGTTTTATCAGCATCAGAAAGAACCTAAAGCAGTAGAGAAAGAGAATGGAAGGGAAAAGAAGATATCAAAGGTATTGCCTCTTATTAATACTGCTTTATAAATCCTTATTAAGTTAATTTGAAGGATATGTGCTAAATTGTGGTAATTATTTTGTCATAATATTAGAAAGGGGTTTGGACCACATTGCAGGAAACTAATGTGTGTTGATATGTTTGCCAACTTTGCCTTTATAATAGACTTGTCTGTGGTCAAGTTCTTAAGTTATTGAATTGGATAGTGGAATTTTAAACATGAACTGTTTCCAAATCTAAGAAGAGCAGTCTCTCACGCAAAACCGACCAATGTACAAAAGGAGTGGAGAGCAGTGGTGCAGTAGGTTCAAGCTTTATTAATTTGCAACCCCGATGCGTTTCAGCATGCCCCTTACTCAGGGGGTGTAGCCTCACAAAAGACAAATAAAAACATCATCAATCGTGAATAAATAAATAAATAGGATACATAAATAAATGGATAAATAACATCATATAGATAAAACAGTTAAAATAAGTTAAACAACCATAAAAACTGTAAGGCTGATAGAAACAAATGCATTTAAAACCTATAAAAGACCTGGCGACAGTTGAATGCTTATTGGGGCCGTAATTGGAAGGTGTCGAGTTGGCTACCCCTTCGGGGGAATGCCAATTTTACACCGGGAACTGAGACCGCTGTCTTCCGTTTTTGGGGGGAGAGAGGGATCCATAGTGTGGGACATGTGGTGGACTTGACGGGGAAGCCTAAACCCTTCCTTGCGCTCTCCCGCGACTTTGACTTGCGGCCTCACCATTTCTTTGCGTATATGCAAGTGGCCCACTATGTGGCCTCCCTTCCAGGAGGGGAGTTACATAGCGACCACTCGGTCCAGATTATTGCGTTTTTCGGCCTGGGTGACGCGACACGACTGTCAATTCGGGGTTTTCACCTCCAGCTGGAGCAGTTTCGCCAGCGGCCAGACTATTGTAGAGTGGAACAGGCTTGGGGGGCCGAAATGGGGCGGGAGATCCCCCATGGCACTATCCTGGTGGCCCTACGGCACGTGGTGAGCCTGGTGGAAGGGGCCCGTTGGCGGGAAATACAATTTAAATGTTTAACTAGGGTCCACTTCTCCCCGCGGAGGGCCCTTCGTTGCCACCTGACTGCGGACGGCAGTTGTCCGCGGTGTGCGGGGCCCCTGGCGACTTTGTTACATATGTGGTGGGGATGCCGATGGATTCGCCCATATTGGCGGAGGATTGCCCTGTACGTAGCTAATCTGCTAGGACAACCAGTTCATTGGGATGCAGCCTTGGTGGTCTTGGATTTTTTGGCCCTCACCTCTCCGAAGGGGAAGTGGGGTCGCTGGTTTGTGCGTAAGGCATGTCTGTTGGGTAAAGGGCCTCTGTTGCGGCGGTGGAGGGATATCCACCCTCCCTCTTTTTGGGAGTGGCGGAACTCCTTCCATCAGCTTATGCTCCTGGAGTGTAGGGCTGCCCGGGGCCATGTCCAGCGATGGTCCGCCTTCTTGCTAATTTGGGATCCATACATTCAAAATTTAAGTGCCCGGACCCGTAACACGGTCTTGCAATTGGGTTGTTGATACCCTTATTTATTGTAATGTTATTTGGGTGATATGTGGAACTTCCAGATGGTCCTGCGTGGCCTTGATTTGCGGGGGGGCGGGGGAGGAGGTGGGGGGGGGAGGAGGTGGGGGAGGGGTGGGGGTAGGGGGAGGGGGGGAGGGTACTTAATTTCTGAAAAAATTCATGTAACCATCAATGTGTACCGCCCCTGGGTATAAGAGCCAACCCCAGGGAGTGGCGATTCTTTGTTCTGTACTTGTTGTTTTCTGTTGATGGTTCTAAATAAAACTTTGAAAAAAAAAAACTATAAAAGGCTGTCTAAATGACACATTGTTGTGGACATTTATAATTATATACAAGCTTCAACCAATTTGTGAGAGAAGATGTTAAGGTATATGCAAAGTGATATACAAAAGGACGGACGTAACTGATACATGTTCCATAGAGGATCACTTCATAAGACACCAAGCTAATTTTATGTCAAAAACATCTAAGAGTAAACCATAAATACATAGTTTAATGCAAGGAATAACAATACGGAGGAGTGTTATATACCTATGCCATAGTGCCTGGAGAACTAATAGCAGTATATAGTGACAAATATGATACATTACAGTGCTTACATCAAGAGAGGTGTAATCAAAATAGACAAGTTAGAATGTACTAATAAAACAAGCATGCTAAAATGTTGGCAAAGGTGATTAGTTATTTCTCCAGGAACAAGCAGGAAGTCAGTCCTCACATATGGGTGACGTTGGCGCCGACGGAGCCCTCATGCTGAGCAAATCCCCAGCTTTCTAAGAAAGCCTTTGGGATTGAATCACGCATGCACGGTCCCCTTCCTGCCCAAGGGTGCCATCTTGCTCAGTCTCCTTTTTTCCGCGGAGCCCAATGGACGTCGTCTAAGTTCCCTTGCAAAAAAAGTGTTTAAAACTGTTTAAAAGTCAGAAAATTCTTTTTTATCTGACCAGTTCGATGCTGGTTCCCCTTCCACCTCGGCTCGGTACACCGGTATCAAGTCCGTTCCAAATTTTCGGTTTTTGTCCTTAGTGACTAGCATTCGCACTTTTTTCTTTTTAGCTGGCAGTCCGGTCCTTTGACCTTGCAGGGGCCCTTTTTCCCCGATGGCTGCCAGTGGGTTTAAAAAGTGTGATCGGTGCACGAGATTAATGTCCCTCACTGACACACACGACTGCTGTCTCCGTTGCCTTGGGCCCGACCACGACCCAAAGGTCTGTGGCCCGTGTAAGAAAATGTCTTCCAAGGCCTTGAGGAGCAGGCAGCATCAACATGATAGCATTTTTCCTGAGTCCGAAGCCCCCCAAGCCCGGACCTCATGGGAGGCTTCGACCTCTCGGGAGCTCTCTGATCCTGAGCAGCGTTGGGTGTCCTCTGAAAGGGGGTCTCCCTCGCAGGGACACTGGAGGAAGAAGAAATCCATGAGGGCAGTGTCGTTAGATGGCTCCGAGTGGCCTGGTCCCTCGCAGGCCAGGTCGCAGAGCTTGGCCCGCTGCCTCAGATCCTCGGAGTTGGAGAGGCCAGCAAAACTCCCTGGTAAGGAACCGGAGACGCCGAGGCAGGTAAGCACTGTCCTCGTTGTGGACTCTCTTCCGGAGAGCCGGCATCGGGACCTGACCCGGGGACTGCGGAGCCTCCTGAGCTCGGTCTCAGGATGGCGACCTTGGAGCGCAGCATCTCTGCCTTCATGGAACAGCAGCAGGCGCTGATCGCCGGTCTCACCGGTCCATCCACCCCAACCAACGGGACATCAGCATTGAAGTCCACCCCAGAGGCCGAGACAATCCTCAAGACACTAAGAACTTGAGTCGATCCTTGGCCGAGGTACCCCTCGACCTCCCGTTCGGGACCGAGGTCATCGACACCAATTCCACCGGCGTCGGGGCGGTCGAGACCGAAGCCCTTGAGGTTGGAGCCACTCGATTCCTCCTTGGATGAGTCCGGTTGGGAAATGGAAGACAAGGAGTCACCGGATACCCATCGGACCAAATACCTCCACTCGGATTCCCCGGGATCTGAACCTCGGAGAAAGTCCCCCCCGGAGGACACTCTGTTCTTGGACTTCGTCCGGGACATGACTAAGGCGTTGTCATTCCTGGTGGAGACCGAGGAGGAGCCTTGAGCTGGAGCTCGAGATCCTCCATTATGACTTTCCCCCTCGAAGCCCTTACTGTACCCGTGCCTCCGATTCTGGAATGGCTGATGCTCCGCATGTGGAGACACCGGCTTCGATGCCGGTACTCAGCAGGCAAATTGATTCCATTTACCGAGTTTGCAAGAGCCCTGGATTCCAGAAAGCACAACTGCCGCACAACTCCATGGTTGTGGAATTGGCCATGCACCGGCTCAAGAGCCAGAAGACGCACTCCTCGGTGCCTCCTGGCTGGGAGGCCCGCAACATGGATGCCCTCGGCAGGAAGTGCTACTAGGGTTCACTGCTGTCATGCCGAATCCAGACATACCAGCTATACCAGCTGTTCGCTGTGTTTTGCTCCTGCTGATTACTTGCCTGCTAATTGCCTGCTGTCTTACCTGCTGCCTACTGTCTGCTACCCGTGGCCTGTGTGTGCTCAAAAGCAGCTCTGTATCCTGTCCTTGTGTCTCCTCAGGTACCCACCTCCAGTTCCCACCCACTGGAAGTGACGCTGGGTTCTCCCGCGTTTAAAACCCACATCGTGCGGCTGCTGATTGCTGTTCGCTGTGTTTTGCTCCTGCTGATTACTTGCCTGCTTGCCTGCTAATTGCCTGCTGTCTTACCTGCTGCCTACTGTCTGGTACCCGTGGCCTGTGTGTGCTCAAAAGCAGCTCTGTATCCTGTCCTTGTGTCTCCTCAGGTACCCACCTCCAGTTCCCACCCACCGGAAGTGACGCTGGGTTCTCCCGCGTTTAAAACCCACATCGGTGTGGCGCCCCGCACCGCGTGCGCGCGCCGAAGGAGCACGCACAAGGAGCACGACCTGCTCCTTGTGCGAGCTCCTTGGGGCGAGTTCCGGGGCGACGAAGCCAGAGCCCGGACCTCCTTGTCCACACACCTACATATGCCTTCTCCCTTCACCCTGTCTCTAAGCTCCACTACCCCACTCTCCTCTCACCTGCCACCAAAAGCAATTTCTCCTGCTATACCGTCCTCTGCAGCGCTGGGCTTCCTGCTGTTGCTCTGTCTCCTCCCTATCATGTCTGCTATTCCGGTGCATTGGGGCTGGCGTCCCGTTATGCCTGCTTCTACCCTCCCCGGTCACCTCGCCCGACAGCCCCTTAACCTAACCTATTGTGCTTCTTCCCCTCCTCAGTCCCTCCCCTCCGTGTCTCCCTGTCTGTTTTTGCACTCAGCTCTTCTGAATTGCCGCTCGATTCGGACCAAAACATCCCTGATTCAAGACCTTATTGTGCTGCATAGTTTGGACATATTCTTTTTGACTGAAACCTGGCTGAGGGAGGGCGATGAGCCCTTCCTCAACCGGTGTCTTCCGCCTGGCTACTCGTTTTTGTCTACCTCGCGTCGAGGTAGAAGCGGCGGCGGCATTGCTATTATTTACCGCTCTTCTGCTTCACTATCCGAGCTCCCCCCTCTAGCCTCACCATCTTACCCTGAGTCCCTTCTTGTGCCTTTGGATTCCTCCCCCTCCCCATATTATTTCCTTCTGATCTACGCCCCTCCCTCTTTCTCCCCTCCTTCCTGGGATTCTCTATTAACTACTATCTCTGAAGTTTCACTCCGCTACCCTCGTCTTCTAAACTTAGGCGACTTCAACGTTCACGTTGATGCTCCCTCTTCAGCGAGAGATCTCTCCTTTCTTACTTTCCTGTCTGATCACTCTCTTCGTCAATTCGTTTCCTTCCCTACTCATACTGCTGGTCATACCCTAGATCTCCTCATTGCTCCAAGCTCCTTTCTTTTCTCACCCCTGTCCCTCTCTTTTTCTCCTCTTCCCTGGTCTGACCACATATGCCTTCTTTTTGATGTTCCTGTTCCACCTGCTACTCACTCCATGAACTCCAATACCAGCTCCTCCTCTACGCTCTCTCGCCGAATCACTGCCAATACCCTTCATCAACTTCCCTCCCTAGCCTCCTTACTTCCAGCAGACTTTGACACTCTCCCTCTCGATGTCCAGGTTCATAAATTGCATTCATCACTCTCCTCCGCCTTGGACCTTGCCGCTCCTCTTCGTCTTCATCACTCCTGTCGTCGCCTTCCACACTACCCTTGGTTTCACCATGGTCTTATTCTACACCGTAAGTACCTTCGGCGTGCAGAACGCCTTTGGCTGAAACATCCATCTCCCATCACCTCCACTGATTTCCATATTTGTCACCGCCACTATCGCACTCTTCTTCACGCAGCAAAACGAGATTATTACGATGACCTCATTTCGAATTCATCTCGTCAGTTGTACTCTGTCCTTCGTTCTCTCATTCTGCATCTTCCCCCTCTCCCAACGTAACTTCCTCATCCCCGGACTCCTCTTCCCTTGCCTCCTTCTTTGTTTCCAAAGTCAGTACCCTTCGCCAAGCTTTTCCTCAATGTCCCCCACCACTTTCCCCCCCCAAAGAGCCCCTCCTCCCCCCTTCCCCTGTTTCACCATCCTTAATTCCTACACTATCACATTCCTGGTCCTCTTTTGATCCCATCACATCTGAAGTTTTAAGTAAGACCTTCTCTACCATCCATAAAACTACCTGCTCAGCCGACCCTATCCCCTCCCAATGGCTTTTAGAACCCTCCCTAGCTCTATCTCCATATATTCTCTCTTTGTTTAACACAAGTCTATCCTCTGGTTCTTTTCCTTCCACTTGGAAGCATGCAATAGTCCGTCCTATCCCGAAATCTCACTCCTCTGACCCTTCTGTTCTCTCTAATTGGCGCCCTGTATCTAATCTGTCTTTTCTGTCGAAACTCCTCGAGAAGCTGGTCTTCTCTCAACTTTCCTCTCATCTTGAACTTTCTCTCACCCTGCACCCCCGTCAATCAGGTTTCCGCCCTGGTCACAACACTGAATCCGTTCTTCTTTCTCTTCTCAATGATCTTCACATTGCCCACGATCGCGGTCTCATCACTTTGGCTGTCTCTCTTGATCTCTCTGCGGCTTTTGACTTGGTGGACCATCACACCCTCCTTTTCTGTCTTCGTGAAGCTGGTCTCTCGGATGCGGTTCTCCGATGGTTTCACTCGTTCCTATCCTGTCGCTCTTTCTCTGTCGTCTCTGCGTCCTCTTCCTCTGCTCCCACTCCTCTATCCTGCGGTGTTCCCCAGGGGTCTGTCCTTGCCCCACTTCTCTTCAACATTTTCCTTGCCCCTCTCGCTCTTTTAGTTCAACAGTTTAGCATCTCTGCATATTATTATGCAGATGACATCATTCTCCTCCATCACACTGACTCTTCTTCCCCTGATATTTCCCCTCTTAACCTCTGTCTTACTGCTGTAGTGTCCTGGTTTTCTTCTAATTTTCTACATGTTAACCCGGCAAAATCCTTTGCTATCTGGTTCACTTTTGGCAGCCCCTCCCCTACTTGTGCCCCTTCTCTATCTTCACAACCTATCCCTCTGGTCTCATCACTCCGTTATTTAGGTGTTGTTCTTGACTCTGCCCTTACTTTCAAAGACCACATCTCCTCGATTGTTCAGCGCTCCTTCTTTTCCCTCCGTCAACTCAGAGCAGCCCGTCCTTTTCTTTCCACTCCTGCCCTAACCACCCTCTTGCTTACCCTTGTATTGTCTCATCTCGACTATTGCAATGTCTCTTTCGCCGGCCTATCCAAGTCCCAACTGTCTCGTCTCCAACGCGTCCAAAACGCTGCCATCCGTTTGCTGACCCACGCATCACGTTACGATCACATTACCCCCCTTCTCTGTCAGCATCACTGGTTACCCATCTCCTTCCGCATTCAATATAAACTTCTAATCTTTGCACACAAAGTAATCCATACCGGCACCCCTCTTTATCTGGCGAACCAGATACAATTCCGTACCTCCCATCGTCTCCTCCGCTCCATACACATAAACCGCATGGTCCTCCCCTCCCCCGCACAAGCCCGCCTAGAACAAACCCACTCCTCTGCTCTCTATTTCCTGGCCCCGCACCTCTGGAATTCACTCCCCCCCTCTCTCCGTGCAGAGGAATCCTATCAATCATTCAAAACCCAGCTAAAAACTCACCTTTTCTACCTTGCGTTTGACCCTCCTCCCTAGTCTATCCCCTCCTCCTTCTGTTCTATTGTGATTACCCATGTACTGTATGTTTCCCCCTCCCCTTCCCTCCCTGATAGTACCCGTTCATCATTACTCCCTCTGTTTATTTTTCTTTTCTGCCCCGGCTTTTCTTTCTTTCTCTTCTCTCCTTTTTCTTACAATTGATGGCGTTCCTTTCCTTTTCTGCAGCCAAGTGCTTGTTTTAATTAACTTGCTTATTTTATTTATTGTAAACCGCTCAGGTGCCCATGGTATTGAGCGGTATAACAAGTTTTAAATAAACCTAAACCTAAACATGGGCATGTACCTGCGAGACCTGGCAAACGAGATTGCTGGGTTCTCAGCTGGTCTCTCCGAAGGACCTTTGCAGCTTTTTAAGGCTTTGTCCACTGGGATCCGGGAATGCTTGAAGTTTATGACTCGAGCAGCCTATGACGGCTTCGAGGCGTCGGCCCAGGTAGCTGTGGCCGACATCGGTGCACACCATTAGGCATGGCTACAGTCATCAGACCTGGAGCAATGGGTACAGGACAAGTTGGTCGATGTCCCTTGCCGAGGTGAAAACCTCTTTGGCAAGCCCATGACAGAAAAGACTGCTGAGATCGAGTCCGAGTACCTGACCCGGACAAGGCTCTCAAAGAAGACTTCTGCCCCTTCTAAGAAGAAGGGCTTGGGTAAGAAGCCCTTTTTCCCAAGAAAAGGTACTGCTTACCGCAACTACCCCACATATCAGGCCTCCCCAGCTTCCCAACAGAGGCAGCAGGCCAAGGGACAGGGGCATGGCCCGCATAAGCAAAAATCCCCCAAGCCCCAGGCACTGGCTTCCACCCAGCCTGGAGGGGTTTTTTGACTTCCAGAGCATAGTCCCTCTCTCCAAGGAAGCAAAGCCATGCACAAGAGGAAGGCTGACCCTGTATGCCACAGGTGACCAGCCATCACAACAGATACCTGGGTTCTCCAGATAGTCCAAGTGGGCTATAGGCTACATCTCACCCAGACACCTCCCTCTTACTTTCCAGGGGAGCCTCTCAGACCCCCTCTTCACAGGGACATCCTCTTAAAGGAGTTATCAGGTTATCAGTAGAACCGGTGCCCCATCACCTGCAGGGAAAGGGCTTCTACTCCAGGTATTTCCTGATACCAAAGAGAACTGGACCAGCAGAGGTGGAGAGGCTATGCAGTGGGAGTCAAAAACCCCCTCCCTGATGAGTAGGAGCAGGAGCTGGAGGCCTGGGGAGCTGGGGAGGCCTGAAAGTGAGGGAAAGGTTTGTAGGCAGATGACTTCCTCGGGTAAAAGGTCTTTTTCCCTGAGCCCTTCTTCTTATGAGAAGGGGCAGATGTTTTTCTGGACAACCTTACATAAGAACAAAGGATATGCCATACTGGATCAGACCATCAAGCCCAGTATCCTGTTTCCAACAGTGGCCACTCTAGGTCATACGTACCTAGCAGTATCCCCAAAAGACAAAGGTTCCGCAATGTTTGTACTGGGTCAAGCATTGATATCCTGGGTCCCTTCTTTAATAATGGTTTATGGACCTTTCCTCCAGGAACTTGTCCAAACCTTTTTTAAACCCAGCTACACTAACAGCCTTTACTACATCCTCCGGCAACAAATTCCAGAGTTTGATTACACGTTGAGTGAAAAAAATATTTTCTTTTATTAGTCTTAAATAGTTTACCCTGTAGCTTCATTATGTCCCCTAGTCTTTCTATATTCTGATAACGTAAACAATCGATCTACGTTTACCCGTTCCACTTTGTTTATTAATTTATAGACTTCTATCATATCTCCCCTCAGCCGTCTCTTTTCCAGGTTAATGAGCCCTAACCTTTTTAGCCTTTCTTCATAGGAGTATCCTTCCATCCCCTTAACCATTTTGGTGGCTCTTCTCTGAACCTTTTCTAATAATGCTATATCCTTTTTAAGATACGGCGACCAGAACTGCACACAATATTCAAGGAGCGGTCTCACCATGGAACAGTATAGAGGCATTATATTATCTTTTGTTTTATTTTCCATTCCTTTCCTTATGATACCTAGCATTCTATTTGCTCTCTTGGCCGCCGCTGCACACTGGGCCGAGGGTTTTAACATATTATCCACAATGACGCCTAAATCTTTTTCCTGGGTGGTGGTTCCTAATGTGGAACCTTGCATTGTGTAACCATAGTTTGGGTTATTCTTCCCTAGGTGCATAACTTTGCACTTGTCCACATTAAATTTCATCTGCCATTTTGAGGCCCAGTCTTCCAATTTATCAAGATCCTCTTGCAATTTTCCACAATCCTCTTGGGTTTTAACAACTTTAAATAGTTTTGTGTTATCTGCAAATCTGATAACCTCACTAGTTATTTCACTTTCCAGGTCATTTATGAATATGTCAAAAAGCAGCGGACCCAGCACAGATCCCTGGGGTACACCACTATTCACCTTTCTCCACTGGGAAAATTGGCCATTTAGACCAACCCTCTGCTTTCTATCTTTTAACCAGTTCCTGATCCACAGTAGTACACTGCCTCCTATCCCATGACTCTTTAGTTTTGCCAAAAGTCTCTGATGAGGGACCTTGTCAAAGGCTTTCTGAAAGTCTAGATACACTATATCAACCGACTCACCTTTGTCCACCTGTTTAGTCACACTTTCAAAAAACATAACAGATTAGTAAGACAAGATCTTCCTTGTCTAAAGCCATGTTGGCTGTCTCCCATTAGGCCATGACTATCTACATGCTGAGTAATTTTATTCTTTATGATGGTTTCTACCATTTTCCCGGTACTGATGTGAGGCTCACCGGTCTGTAGTTTCTCGGATCACCCCTGGAACCCTTTTTAAAAATTGGTGTTACATTGGCGATCCTCCAATCTTCAGGTATTAGAGATGATTTTAATGTACACAAAGTCCACTCTAGTTCTCTCTCAAGGACTGGAGTTCATAGGAGCAAGGCTGGACACCCTTCAAGCAAGGGCTTATCTACCAGAAGACAGGGCACAGAGACTTTTGACCCTCGTGCAGCAAGTGAGTCGCAGATCCCAGATCTCAGCAAGACACTTTCTGCGCCTCCTTGGTCACATAGCCTCCACGGTACATGTGACATCCAATGCCCACCTTCACATCAGAACAGCTCAGTGGTGCCTCAGGGACCAGTGGACATAGGCCACAGGCAGACTCAGAGACAGAATCAAGGTGTCCAAACGACTGGTGCAGTCGTTGACCTGGTGGCTTCAACCATACAACCTACTGGAGGGAGTGCCTTTCCAACCCCCTCCGCCCATGAGAGTGCTGAATACAGATGCATCCTTGCTGGGCTGGGGAGCCCATTGCCAGGAATTGTGCACTCAGAGTGTGTGGTCTCCACAGGAGAGCACACAACAGATCAATCTCCTAGAGCTTCGAGCTATCCGCCTAGCTCTACGGACCTTCTGTCAAACCCTGGCTCAATCAGCCTGTCTTAATTCAGACAGACAAACAAGTGGCAATGTTCTATGTGAACAAGTAGGGGGGCACAGGGTCTCGCATCCTCTGTCAAGAGACACTGGACCTATGCTCTTTTGCAGTCAACCAGGGTATGCACCTCAAAGCAGTTTACTTGCCAAGTCAGGAGAACTTCTTAGCCGACAAGCTAAGCAGAATTCTCCAGCTGCACGAGTGGCAACTGGATCACAACATAGCCCAGCAGCTGTTCCAGTGCTGGGGCGACCATCCATAGATCTGTTTGCGAGCCCACAGAATCACCAATTGCCCCGCTTCTGCTCCAGACAGCCACACCCATGCAAGGTGGCTGCAGATGCTTTCCTAATTTCATGGTCTGTGGGCCTCCTGAATGCGTTTCCTGCCACGCCCCTGGTGGCCCAAACTCTGTTCAAGATCCTTCAGGACAAAGCCTCAATCATCCTGGTAGCACCCAGATGACCGAGACAGCCATGGTTTCTGCTGCTGCTTCAACTGGCGGCAGAGGCTCCAATTCCTCTGGGATTACACCCCAACCTCCTGTCGCAGGAGGGGGGGGGGGGACTCTCCTGCATCCCAACCTCAGGTCTCTCAACCTGATGGCATGGCTGCTGAAAAGTAGTCCTCGCACCACTTCTCCTCCCTAAAAATGTAGAGGATGTACTGCTAGCCTCAAGAAGGCAATGGACTAGGAAAACCTATGTGTTTAAGTGGCATAGGTTTGAGGTGCGGTGTGATAAGCAGAGCGAAAACCCTTTCTCCTGCCAAGTGTCAGTGGTGTTGCAGTACCTGCTTCACCTCTCAGATTTAGGCTTCAAGTCAAACTCTGTCCGAGTCCACCTTAGTGCTATATCAGCACACCACTCTCCAGTGGAAGGACAGCCTCTTTCTGCACACCCTTTGGTGTCCAGGTTCCTGAGAGATTTACTTCTGCTGAAGCCCCCGGTTTGCCCTCTGGTGACCGAATGAGATTTGAATATGGTCTTACAGCAGCTTACTCACCCACCTTTTGAGTAGATGGCTACCTGCCATCTCCGCTTCCTCTCTTGGAAAGTGCTTTTCTTGGTGGCACTCACATCGGCCAGACGAGTGAGTGAGCTGCAGGCTCTGGTTTCCGATAGACCGCACACACGGTTCTATAGCAACAGGGTGGTGCTTCGCACTCACCCCAAGTTCCTTCCAAAAGTGGTCTCTTCGTTCCACCTCAACCAGGAGGTGGTACTTCTGACCTTCTTTCCCAGGCTGCATGTCAGTTGGGCAGAAGCATTTCTGAACACCCTGGACTGTAAGAGGGCTTTGGCCTTCTACATGGAGCATATGCGGGGACATCGAAGGGCTTCTCAGCTCTTCGTCTCTTATGACCCCAGTAAGCTGGGGATGTCTGTCTCCAAGTGTACATCGTCCACTTGGGTGGCGGAATGTATTGCCTGGGCATACAGAGCGTCCGATCTCCCATTGCAGGGTTGCGTTACGGCCCACCGGGTCAGGGCTAAGGCGGCATCAGTGGCTCACTTCTGCTCTGTTCCGCTGGCAGACATCTGCCGGGCCGCCACCTGGTCTTCAAGTCAGACTTTTGCGGCCCATTACTGCTTGGATAGGGAGTCCCAATGGGACAGTGCTTTCAGCCAGGTGGTACTCCGTAACCTGTTTGAGGTTTAGGTAACTCCTACCCTCCGACCATTTGGTGTCAGGCTACCAGAGTTTTACATTCTCAGTTGAACTCCTATTATGGCTGCTGCGGTTCTTGTAGAGGGAGCCTATTTTCAGTTATGGGCTTTCGGTAGCCTATAGCTAGGGAGTCCCATATGTGAGGACTGACTTCCTGCTTGTTCCTGGAGAAAGTGTAGTTACGAACCTGTAACAGGTGTTCTCCAGGGACAGTAGGAATCAGTCCTCATGACCCTCCCTCCTCCCCTGGAGTTGCAGTCCTATTATTAATTTTTATTCTTTTGCCGTCTTTTTAGCTATATCATTTGACTGAGCAAGATGGCATCCTTGGGTGGGAAGGGGACCGTGCATGTGTGATGCAATCCCAAAGGTTTTCTTAGAAAGCTGGGGATTTGCTCCGCATGAGGGCTCCATTGGCGCCGACGTCACCCATATATGAGGACTGATTCCTGCTGTCCCTGGAGAACACCAAACTATATCTGAAAAACTTGCCTGAATCCCAATTCTCAATAGCAAGTACCGCTGTATCGAGGGGAGAGCCTGCCAAGCACAAAGCTTTAAACGCCGAAATTCAAGCCAAATGAAAGGTCAAGTGTGCATCCACTGAATTTAAAACAATGGTATATTTTAAAGCCACCAGTACATTCTTTACATGATTCATTACTTTTACTTTTTGTTCCATATAGTATTGTGGCATATGGTTCATATACTGCATACATGTACAATCAGAATGAGACATAAGTAAACATTATCCAACGAGTCCTTATTTTAGTATACCTTTCTCTCATTGGGTGCCCTTGTCTACACTTATGACATCTAACTTGTCTATTTTGATTACACCTCTCTTGATGTAAGCACTGTAATGTGTCTTATTTGTCACTGTGTACTGCTATTACTACTACTACTGAGCATTTGTATTGTGCTACAAGTCATACGCAGTGCTGCACAGACATGTAAGAGACAGTCCCTGCTCATCAGCTTACAGTCTAGCCAAGACAGACAACACAGAAGGTGCAGATAGGGATAAAACAAGGGGGAGTGGTAAAGAAACAAAGAGATCAGGTGAGTCAAGAACCAAAAGCAGCAGTGCTCCCCAGACACTATGGCACAGGTATATAACACTCCTCCATATTCCTTGTATTAAACTATGGGGTATGTTTACTAAGTGGCGATAATGTAGTATGTGTAACATTAGCCCGCGTTAACGTTACACATGCTTCTCCAGGACCAAGCAGGAAGTCAGTCCTCACATATGGGGTGACGTCGGCGCCAACGGAGCCCTCGCGGAGCAATTTTCCCCAGCTTTCAAAGAAAGCCTTTGGGAATTGCAGCGCGCATGCGCGGTCCTCTTCCCGCCCAAGGGTGCCATCTTGCTCAGTCTTCTTTTTTCCGCGGAGCCCTACAGACGTTGCCTGTGAATCCCCGCAGAAAAGTTGATTTTTTCTCTATTTTTCTTCGGTTCGATGCCAGTTCTTTTCCCGCCCTGACTCGCGACGCCGGTTGCGAGTCCGTCCCTTATTTTTCGGTTTTTTGTCCTTCGTGACAGATTTCGCGCCTTTTTCCTTTTTCCCTGGCAGTCCGGTCATTCGACCTCGCAGGGGCCCTTTTTCCCCCGATGGCTGCCAGCGGCTTTAAAAAGTGTGATCTCTGTAAGAAACTCATGTCTCTTACAGACACTCATGACTTCTGCCTCCGCTGCCTCGGCCCAGATCATGACTCCATGATCTGTGGGCCATGCGGCAAAATGTCCTCAAAAGCTTTGAGGAGTCGGCAGCATCAGCGGGAGCGTATCTTCTCTGACTCCGGCCGGGCTCGGACCTCGTCAGAGGCTTCGACGTCTCGAGACTCTGGTCCTGAGCATCGTCGGAGTTCCTCTGACAGGGGGTCTCCTACCCGGGAACATCATCGGAACAAGAAACCTGCGAGGGCAGGATCGGTGGACGCTCCTGGTTCCTCGAGGGCCAGGTCGCATAGCCCCGATTCCCGTCCCGGGTCCTCGGAGATGGAGAGGCCGTCAAAACATCCTCGACTCGAGGTGGACTTACCCGCTCACTTGAGTACTGTTGTCCTCGTTGACTCGCCTCCGAAGGACCCAACGTCGGGCCCGACGCCGTCGGGCCCCGAGTCGGGGGCTGCTGGGTCTCCTGAGCTCGGACTCAGGTTGACGGCCTTGGAGAGCAGTCTGACTGCCTTCATGGACCAGCAGCGGGTATTGATCGCTGGCCTCGCCGGTGCTTCTGCCCTGACCACCGGGACGTCAACGTCCAAGTCGACCCCGGAGATCGAGCCGATCCTCGAGTCCATGAGAGCTCGAGTCGATCCTTGGTCGAGGTCTCCTTCGGCCTCCCGTTCGGGACCGAGGTCGTCGACGCCGACTCCCTCGGCGTCGGAGCGGATAGCATCGGTGCCCGCCCGACCGGAGCCGCTCGACTCCTCCTCCGAGGAGTCGGCCTGGGAATCTGAGGACGAAGAGTCACCTGGTTCCTTTTGGACTCGGTGTGTCCCCTCGGACTCCCCTGAGTCCGAACCTCGGAGACGGTCCCCCCCGGAGGATACCCGGTTCTCGGACTTCGTGAGGGATATGGCCAAGGCCTTGGCCTTCCCCGCGGATCCCGAGGAGGAGCCTCGAGTCGAGGAACTCGATGTCCTCCAATATGACTCTCTCCCGAAGGAGGCCTTTATTGTACCGGTTCCTCCGATGCTGGAACGACTTCTCTTCCGCATGTGGGAGAACCTGGCGTCGTCGCCGGTGTTAAGCAAGTGGGTCGATTCCATTTATCGAGTCCGCAAGAGCCCCGGCTTCCAGAAGGCACAACTACCGCACCAGTCCATGGTGGTGGAATCGGCCATGCATAGACCTAAGAGTCAGAAAATGCACTCCTCGGTACCCCCTGGTAGGGAAGCCCGAAGCCTGGATGCCCTCGGTAGGAAGTGCTTCCAGGGCTCTATGCTTGCTTGTCGAGTCCAGACATACCAGCTCTACATGGGCATGTATCTCCGAGACCTGGCTAAGGAAATAGCCGGGTTCTCTGCTGGTCTCTCCGAAGAACCTTTGCAGAGGTTCCAGTCCTTGTCTACTGGTATTCGGGAGTGCTCCAAGTTTATATCTCGAGCAGCCTATGATGGTTTTGAGGCTTCGGCTCGAGTAGCTGCGGCCGGCATCGGTGGACGCCGCCAGGCTTGGCTTCAGACGTCCGACCTCGAGCCCTGGGTACAGGACAAGTTGGTCGATGTGCCCTGCCGAGGTGATAACCTCTTTGGCAAGCCCATGGATGAGAAGGCTGCACAAATCGAGACGGAGACTCTCACCAGGACTCGTCTTTCAAGGAAGACCTCTGCCCCTTCTCAAAAGAAGAAGGCCTCGGGGAAAAAGCCCTTTTACCCGAGGAAAGGTGCTGCCTATAAATTCTACCCTCAGTATCAGGCCTCAACAGCTCCCCCACAGGGAAAGCAGGCCAAGGGACGGGGTAATGGGTCCCGTAGGCAGCAAGCCCCCAAGCCTGCACCACCGGCCCCTGCTCAGCAGGGTGGGGGTTTTTGACTTCCTCAGCATAGCCTCTCCCCCTCCGCTGGTTTCTCTCAGCACAGGAGGCCGGCTGGTCCACTTTGCCCAAAGGTGGTCCAACATCACCACAGATACCTGGGTACTTCACATAATTCAAAAGGGTTATCTTCTTCACTTTCACCAGGTACCTCCCTCCTACTTTCCAGGGGAGCCTCCCCGACTACCTTTGCACAGGGACTTACTACTTCAGGAGTTAGCAAGTCTGGTTCAGGAACAAGCCGTGGAACCGGTGCCCCACCACCTGAAGGGCCAGGGGTTTTACTCCAGGTACTTCCTGATTCCAAAAAGAACAGGAGGCCTCAGACCCATTCTGGACTTGCGAAACCTCAACATGTTCCTTGCAAAGGAAAAGTTCAAGATGCTTACCCTTGGAATCCTGCTGCCCTACCTCCAGCAGGGAGACTGGCTATGCTCCTTGGATCTGAAAGATGCATATACTCATATCCTCATTCATCCGGACCACAGACAATATCTCAGATTTGTTGTGGGAGGAAATCATTACCAGTACAGAGTGCTGCCCTTTGGCCTATCCTCCGCACCCAGGGTGTTCACCAAATGCCTCGCAGTGGTGGCGGCTTATCTGAGACTTCAAGGTCTGTTTCTGTTCCCATACCTGGACGACTGGCTCATCAGAGCCCAGTCTTCCCAAGAGGCCACTCAAGCCACTCATCGCACTGTGGCTCTGCTCCAGCACTTGGGTTTTGTCATAAACTTCGCAAAGTCCACTTTGCTCCCCTCTCAAAATCTCGAGTTCATCGGCGCCCGGTTGGACACACTTCAGGCGCGGGCCTTCATCCCTTTGGACAGGGCCAAGCGGCTCATGGATCTCGCCGGCCACTTTCACAGCAATGCGCTGGTCTCAGCCAGGCACTTTCTGCGACTGCTCGGCCATATGGCTTCCACGGTCCATGTGACCCCCAATGCCCGACTGAACATGCGTCCTGCTCAGTGGTGCCTTCGCAATCAATGGCATCAGGCCACGGGGAGCCTAGCGGACTCCGTACAGATCTCCGACCAGCTGGTCTCTTCTCTACAATGGTGGCTTCATCTGCCCAACCTGGTACTAGGAGTGGCTTTTCAGTCCCCTACGCATTCTCAGGTCCTGATGACCGATGCTTCTCTCCTGGGTTGGGGAGCACATTGCCAAGGGACATGTACTCAAGGCCTCTGGACTCCTTGGGAGTCTGCTCAGCAGATAAACTTCCTGGAGCTCAGAGCCATCCGCCTAGCGCTCAAAGCATTCTCTCACCTGGTTTCTCAAAAGTCGGTGCTGATACAGACCGACAATCAGGTGGCGATGTTCTACGTGAACAAACAGGGCGGAACAGGCTCCTTCCTTCTCTGTCAGGAGGCACAAAAACTATGCTCTTGGGCAGTCCACCACAGCATCATCCTCAAGGCTGTCTATCTCCCAGGTCAAGAAAATTACCTGGCCGACAAGCTCAGCAGGATCCTCCAGCCACACGAGTGGCGGTTGGATCCGCTAGTGGTTCAGCGAATCTTTCTCAAGTGGGGCCTCCCCACCATGGATCTCTTTGCCAGTCCTCTGAACCGGAAGCTGCCCAGATTCTGCTCACGACAGCCGCATACTCTCCGGGTAGCGGCGGATGCTTTTCTAATTCCATGGTCCACCGGCCTCTTGTATGCCTTTCCTCCCATGCCACTGGTGTCTCGGACGCTCTTCAAGGTTCTCAGAGACAAGGCATCGATGATCCTAGTGGCTCCCCGGTGGCCGAGACAACCTTGGTTCCCGCTTCTGATGCAGCTATTGGTAGACACTCCTCTTCCACTGGGATTTCAGCCCAACCTCCTGTCACAGGATCAAGGGACTCTCCTACACCCCAATCTCCGGTCCCTTCATCTGATGTCCTGGCTGCTGAAAGGGTAGTCCTTGCTCCCCTGCAGCTACCTCCAGATGTGGAGGAGGTCATCTTGGCCTCCAGGAGGCCCTCCACCCGGAAGGCCTACGCTCTCAAGTGGCGTCGGTTCTCCATCTGGTGTACTCAGCAGTCTCAAGATCCTTTCTCCTGTTCAGCATCAGTGGTCTTGCAGTACTTGCTCTCTCTCTCCAACCTTGGACTTAAGTCCAACTCGGTAAAGGTCCACCTCAGTGCTCTTTCTGCGCATCACATGCCGGTGGATGGTAGACCTCTTTCCAGCCACCCTCTGGTGGCTCGGTTTCTCAGAGGCCTCCTTCTCCTTAAGCCACCTTTGCGCCCGCCAGCCCCGGACTGGGATCTTAATGTGGTGTTGCAGCGGATTACCTGTCCGCCTTTTGAGCCTATGGCTACCTGTCCGCTACGTTTTCTTTCGTGGAAAACCTTGTTCTTGGTAGCCCTCACTTCTGCTAGACGCGTTAGTGAGTTGCAGGCCCTAGTGTCTGATCCTCCTTACACCAGGTTCTACAAGAACTGGGTAGTCCTACGGACTTACCCTAAGTTTCTTCCCAAAGTGGTATCCCCTTTTCACATCAACCAGGAGGTGGTACTTCCGACCTACTTTCCCAGGCCACACTCCAGCCGAGCTGAAATGGTCCTGCATACCCTGGACCGTAGAAGGGCGTTGAACTTCTACCTTGACCGTACGCGAGAGCACCGAAAGGCTGTTCAGCTCTTCGTGTCTTATGACCCCAACAAGTTGGGGCTCCCTGTCTCCAAGCGTACTCTGTCCATCTGGATTGCGGATTGTATTGCTTGGGCTTACGAGGCAGCCGGCCTCTCGTTGGAAGGTCGAGTCACGGCTCATCGAGTTAGGGCGAAGGCTACATCAGTGGCTTACCTCCGCTCTGTTCCATTGGCAGACATCTGCCGGGCCGCTACTTGGTCTTCAAGCCAGACTTTTGCAGCCCATTACTGCCTGGAGAGGGAGTCCCGCAGGGACAGTGCTTTCGGACAGGCAGTCCTCCGTAACCTCTTCGAGGTATAGGCAACTCCTACCCTCCGTCCCGGATGTTGGGCTACCGGTTGGAGACATATTCAGAGAAGATTCCTTCCTTCTAGGCTACTGACCTCGAGGGAGCTCATTTTTGTGCTTAGGGTCTCCGGTAGCCTTAAGCTGGGGAGTCCCATATGTGAGGACTGACTTCCTGCTTGGTCCTGGAGAAAGCGTAGTTACTCACCTGTAACAGGTGTTCTCCAGGAGCAGCAGGAATCAGTCCTCACTGCCCTCCCTCCTCCCCTTGGAGTCGCAGTTATATGCTTTCGTTTTTGCTAATTTTTGCTGTCTTTTAGCTATGTCATCTGACTGAGCAAGATGGCACCCTTGGGCGGGAAGAGGTCCGCGCATGCGCGCTGCAATTCCCAAAGGCTTTCTTTGAAAGGTGGGGAAAATTGCTCCGCGAGGGCTCCGTCAGCGCCGACGTCACCCCATATGTGAGGACTGATTCCTGCTGCTCCTGGAGAACACCTGTTACAGGTGAGTAACTACGCTTACATTACTGCGCGGTACTGGGCGCGCTAACGTTACACTCGGTGTTAAGCACACTATGGGTGGAGTGGGGGTGGAGAGAAAGGGGTCAATGGGCAGGAATCAGGCCCTGCTACATTACCTCCAGCATCTTAACACCAGGAACATTACCGCCATTCAAAACCTGGCGGTAAGAGTGAACAGTGAGAACAGAGAGCCTATTTAAACGTATGCAATGTGCTGCACGGAGTGGAGGAGTAGCCTAATGGTTAGAGCAACTGCCTAGAACCCAGAAGTCCCATTGGCACTCCTTGTGACCTTGGGCAAGTCACTTTACCCTCCATTGCCTCGGAAGAAAAGGCTGGCAATCTACTTCCGGTGATACATTGCCAAGAAAACCCAGAGGTAGCTGGGTCGCTAGGAGTCAACACTGACTTGATGGCACTAAAAAAAAATGTGTTGCACAGACAGGTGAGCCCAAGAAAGTGATAGTAGTGCAGCATTTGCAACAACAGCACAGTGGCCTGGTATGAAAGGGTACTTTCATGATGGTGCATAGGAGGGTGCAGGTGGAACATGCAGTGGGGGCTGTGGTGGAACAGGGTGGACCAGGTGGCTGCCTAGATGGCACATATGAACACATGACTGGCAAATATGCAAGACTGCGTCTGACCAAGGTCCATTATGCCCTGTATCCTGTGACCAATAGTGTATGAACTATGGCACATGTGCCTCATAGGTACCCCCCCCCCCCCCCAAAAACATGATACACAATGCCTGCAATGGGCTATACAGTGCAAAGCTGTGACCCTCACCAGGGACCCTCCCCAGGAAACTTCCAAAAACATACAGGAAAACCATGACAGTGACAGCCCATACTACATATGCAGGTAATGGAGTGTAGGGTGTGTCAATGGGTGGAAGGACAACATATGTTCACATAGTTGTCCGGAAAGGGCAACACAGCCATCACAGTGCATGTCCTCAACTCCCACAGCAGTCAGATGCTACAGACAATTCAACAATGAAAATCTCAGCCATTGAAAACAACATTCCTAATACCTCAAACCCCACCCCCCAGAGCTGTGCCATACGCATGTCAAGGAGAGCTAATACTGCCATGTGGTGATAGGGACCCTGGATAGACTGATTGTCAGGGGGGTAGCGATCTGTGCCTTAGCAACTATGCCTCTGACCCACATAGAGGCCATGCCCAGCTACCTGCCTGTCTGCATGTTTTGAGGTCTTGACCCATGCACAACAACACTGATGGCACATAGGCACGTCAGCATGGTGGGGGGGGGGGGGGTAAGGCAGGAGGGAGTGTCACCTGCATGCAGCTGACAACAGCTTAGCCCATGTCCAGTGTGCCATATGCAATAGAATATCTGCCAAGGTTCATCTGATGGAAAGCATGCAATCAGCATGGATGGTTGTAGCACAAAGGCAGCACTATGGTGCACCCTATACAGTTGTTGTATAGAGAAATAGAAGGTTGTGGGTTCATGTCCGGGCAATGGACCTGTTTTTTAACCATGTCCCTGTGGTAACATGATAGCCCAAAGTGCATGTACACACCAACCTGTTCGGATCACAAACTATTTGGCCATTTCCAGTGCGCTATGTGCAGTACAATATCTGCCAAGGTTCATCTGATGGAAAGCATGCAATCAGCATGGATGGCTGTGGCAATGTGCCAGCACTGTGGTGCACCCCACACAGTTGCTGAATGACAAAGGAGAAGGTTGTGGCTTCGTGTCCTGCCAGTGGATTTTGTCCCTACAGCGAACACAAAAGGCGAAGATCAGATATACTGGTGCAAATAGTTTTTCATTTCAGGAACCCCAACATGTTTCGGCGTGAACGCCTTCTTCAGGGGGAACGCATCTACATCACACAATAGAGTAAAATAAACTTATATAATATAAAAGAATAAGAACATAATAGATGCCTTCGTAAGTATATTGTGATAAGGAAGCTTATCAAGACCTAGAAGAGAGGGGTAAAAAGAAGGAATTTACCTTAATAAAGGGACCCATTTTAAAACGTCAGGGACTTAAAACTCCATTTGCTCCTAGAAAGCAGATAATTCCTGGCTACAATAAGGAACAGAGTGCCCCAGATGGAGAAGGAATACAGGCCCAGGGTAAGGAACCCTTACGTCACTGCATCCTCTAATCACTCAGCTGCCACGAGGGAGTTTGATCTCTCTCACCTGAGAGGGGAGAGGGAGGAGCAGGAGCCTGAGGGGTTTAAGTTTAGCTCAGTTTATCCAAAGATTAGAACCGAGAGAGGAGGGACAAGCAGAAAGGAGAGGACAAGCAGGACACGTGGAGAGAAACTGGAAGGACTCCAGAGATCTGAGAGTGCTGCAGCTGCTGACCAGAGGGAAAGAGAGAACAGTAGTTTTGCCTACTCAAGAAGGAATAGAGCAGTAAGAGCCAGAAGCACTAATTGGAGAACAGGACATGCTAGATGGTGGCCAGAGCATGTAAGAAGTGAAGCTACTACAGGCTTTGATCAAGGTATGAGTCCCAGAAGCTTAGCTAAAAAGGAGCACTATGAATTTACCAGAGACAGCTTTAACCATAACAGAAGGTAGTCAAGTAAGCTATTTGAATCTGAGCCAGAGAGTGAACCAATGGAATTGGGGGAGCCAGATTTACCTTGTGAAGAAGAGGTCTCATACATAGACTGCTCTGCTTGCCAGTCTGCCAATTCAGAGGGGTTGCAAAGGGTGTCAACCATAAAGAGAAGCCTCCAGTGTCCAAAGCCCTAAGAGCTGTGTTTGCTTGTTAAAGTTCTACGTTCAGGAGAAGTGTGAGGCTGTGCAAAGCTGAATCTTCCTGATTATCTTTTGAGAAACAGCTGTGAGCAGTGCAGAGCTCAGTCTGTTGCCGTTTCAACTGAGGAAGTAAGAAATGCTTTTGTTTGACTAACTACAGAGAAAACCCTGAAAAGAGTTTTATCTGCTTGTGTGAATTTGACAATCTGTATGAAGTGCTGTGTTTAAGCATACAAGATAGCCAGGTATTTGTTCTGGACTGGAAAGGGAAGAAAACCTGGTTTAAAGTTTCTTTCTGCATGTTTTGGACTGTACGGCAAGCTCTGCTAGGAAGCAGGTGCTGTTAATTAAGGCTGAGGAAAGCTGTTTTGTTTCAGTTCAAGTTATCTTGTAATGAGTTACAAGACTTCCTGGTGAAATATCTAAAAAAGGTGGATCTGTGAACCTAGCGTGTCTTTCTTTTCTAAATAAATTCTTGTCAATGCACCTACTCAACCCAACTACAATGAAGGTGTTTTTTTTCATCTGAGCCCAAATGATATCTAACTGAACTACCTTTCCCATAATGCATTTAAAAGCATCCAGTTAGAAAAAGGCCAGAAAATGGAAGCAACCCAATGGCAAAACAAAACCACGCCCCTCCATACCAATGTAAGGGGCTAAGGGCGTGACAAGATCTTCCGTCTTTCATTGGGCAATAGATTTATTTATATAATCATTTTTTACCACTTATGTAATGGTTTAATGTCTATTATTTATTTATTTATTGATATGTTTCTTTTCATTCTGGTTTTGGCGTAGTCATTTACTATTTATTATTACCTTTATTGTTTTATTCCTTTTTATTGGTATATATTGTTTTTAACTCTGTATTTAAGATGTTATTACTAGTTTTAGTATTACTGTTTTCATGATTTTATATTAACTATATGCCTTTTATGTTTTTTGATATTATGTTCTTATTCTTTTATATTATATAAGTTTATTTTACTCTATTGTGTGATGTAGATGCGTTCCCCCTGAAGAAGACATTCATGCCGAAACGCATTGGGGTTCCTGAAATAAAAACCGATTTTCACCAGTGTATCTGATCTTCACCTTCTCCAGGACCAAGCAGGACGTCAGTCCTCACATATGGGTGACATCGATGCCGATGGAGCCCCCGTGCGGAGCATTACCCCAGCTTTCTAAGAAAGCCTTTGGGAATACTGCACGCATGCGCGGTCCCCTTCCCGCCTAAAGGTGCCATCTTGCTCAGTCTTTCTTTTTCCGTGGAGCCCAATGGACGTCTGTCCGTGTCACCCGGAAAAGTTGACGTGTTTTTCAGCGATTTCTTCGTCTTTTTCTCCAGTTCGATGCCGGTTCCCCTTCCCGCCGGGTTTGGTACACCGGTATCGAGCCCATACTCTATTTTTTGGTTTTTGCCCTTCGTGGCTGGCGTTCGCGCCCTTTTATGTTTTTCCCTGGAAGGCTGGTCCTTTGACCTCGCGGGAGCCCTTTTTTCCCCGATGGCTTCCAGTGGTTTCAAGAAGTGTGATCGGTGCAAGAAACTAATGTCTCTCACCGACACACACGACTGCTGTCTTCGGTGCCTCGGCCCAAATCATGATCCAAAGATCTGTGGCCCGTGTGGGAAAATGTCCACCAAGGCACTTCGAAGTCGTCAGCACCAGAAAGAAAAGATTTTCTCGGATTCTGCCTCCGGCCGGGCCCGGAGCTCGTCTGAGGCCTCGACATCTCGGGAATCTGATCCCGAGCATCGCCGGGGTTCCTCGGACAGGGGGTCCCCCGATCGGGAACGCAAGAGGAAGAAATGGCTCGTGAGGGCGGCGTCGGAAGAGCTCCCTGGTTCCTCGAGGGCCAGGTCTAACACCCCCGACCGCCGTCCCCGGGCCCTTGGAACAGGAGAAGCCATCCAAGATACCTCGTGTGGAGCCAGAGACCATCGGACACGTAAGCCCTGTAGTCCTCGTGGACTCTCCTCCGAGGGAGCCAACGTCGCCGGGCCCCGAGTCGGTGGCTGCTGAGTCTCCTGAGCTTGGACTCAGGCTGACAGCCTTGGAGTGCAGACTGTCTGCCTTCATGGATCAGCAGCGGGTACTGATGGCCAGCCTCGCTGGTGCATCTGCCCCGACCACCGGGACATCGACGACGAAGTCGACCCCGGAGACCGAGCCAATACTCGAGACCATGAAGGCTCAAAGTCATCCTCTGTCACGGTCCCCCTCGACCTGCCGCTCGGAACCGAGGGCATCGACGCCGGTGCCTTTGGCGTCAGGGTGGGTGCCACCTAGACCCGCGTGGTTGGAGCCCCTCGACTCCTCTTTGGATGAGTCAGTGTGGGAGACGGAGGATGAGGAGTCCCCTGACACCTTCCGGACTCGGTGCGTCCCTTTGGACTCACCGCAGTCCGAGCCCGGAGTAGGTCCCCCCGGAGGACACCCAGTTCTCATAGTTCGTGTGGGACATGGCCAAGGCGTTGGTGATTCCCATAAGAACATAAGAACATAAGATATGCCATACTGGGTCAGACCAAGGTCCATCAAGCCCAGTATTCTGTTTCCAACAGTGGCCAATCTAGGTCATATGTACCTAGCAGTTTCCCCAAGAGACACAAGTTCCACAATGCTTGTACTGGGTCAAGCATTGATATCTTCGGTCACTTCTTAATAATGGTTTATGGACCTTTCCTCCAGGAACTTGTCCAAACTTTTTTTAAACCCAGCTACACTAGCAGCCTTTACTACATCCTCCGGTAACAAATTCCAGAGTTTGATTACACGTTGAGTGAAAAAATATTTTCTTTTATTAGTCTTAAATAGTTTACTCTGTAGCTTCATTGCATGTCCCCTAGTTTTTCTATATTCTGATAACGTAAACAATTGATCTACGTTTACCCGTTCCACTCCGTTCATTAATTTATAGACTTCTATCATATCTCACCTCAGCCGTCTCTTTTCCAGGTTAAAGAGCCCTAACCTTTTTAGCCTTTCTTCATAGGAGTATCCTTCCATCCCCTTTACCATTTTGGTGGCTCTTCTCTGAACCTTTTCTAAAATCGCTATATCCTTTCTAAGATACGGTGACCAGAATTGCACACAATATTCAAGGTGCGGTCTCACCATGGAACGATACAGAGGCATTATAATATCTTTTGTTTTATTTTCCATTCCTTTGCTTATCATACCTAGCATTCTATTTGCTCTCTTGGCCGCCGCTGCACACTGGCCGAGGGTTTTAACATGATATCCACAATGACGCCTAAATCTTTTTCCTGGGTGGTGGTTCCTAATGTGGAACCTTGCATCGTGTAACCATAGTTTGGGTTGTTCTTCCCTAGGTGCATAACCTTGCACTTGTCCACATTAAATTTCATCTGCAATTTTGATGCCCAGTCTTCCAATTTATCAAGATCCTCTTGCAATTTTTCACAATCCTCTTGGGTTTTAACAACTTTAAATAGTTTTGTGTCATCTGCAAATTTGATAACCTCACTCGTTATTCCACTTTATTCCCGCGGACCCCGAGGAGGAGCCTCGAGCCGAGGAGCTCAAGGCCCTCCAGTATGACTCTCCTCTGAAGGAGGGCTTTACTGTGCCGGTTCCTCCGATGCTGGAACGGCTCCTCTATCGGATGTGGGAGGCACCGGCCTTGGCGCCGGTCTTGAGCAAGCGGGTCAATTCCATCTATCGACTCCGTAAGAGCCCTGTATTCCAGAAGGCGCAGCTGCCGCACCATTCCATGATTGTGGAATCAGCCATGCATCGTCTGAAGAGCCAGAAGATGCACTCGGCAGTGCCCCCCGGCAGGGAGGCCCGCAACCTGGATGCTTTCGGCAGAAAGTGCTTCCAGGGCTCGATGCTTGCTTGCCGTGTCCAGTCGTACCAGCTGTATATGTGCATGTACTTGCGGGACCTAGCAAAGGAGATTGCCGGGTTCTCTGCTGGCCTCTCCGGGGAACCTTTGCAGAGGTTCCAGACTTTGTCCTCAGGGATCCGGGAATGCTCGAAGTTCATGTCCCGAGCAGCCTACGATGGCTTTGAGGCTTCGGCTCGTGTAGCGGCAGCCGGCATCGCAGCCTGACGGCAGGCATGGCTGCAGTCATCGGACCTCGAGCCTTGGGTGCAGGACAAGTTGGTCGATGTCCCTTGCTGAGGTGAAAACCTTTTTGGCAAGCCCATGGCCGAGAAGGCGCCTGAGCTCAAAACTGAGCACCTGACTAGGACAAGGCTGTCCAGGAAAACCGTTGCCCCTTCTCACAAAAAGAAGGGCTCGGGTAAAAAGTCCTTTTACCCGAGGAAGGCAGCTGCCTACAAACCTTTCCCTCACTACCTGTCCTCCCCAGCTCCCCAGCAGGGTCAGCAGGCCAAGGGGCAGGGACATGAGCCCCGTAGGCAGAAGTCCCCCAAGCCTCCGGCTCCTGCTCCTACTCAGCAGGGAGGGGGTTTTTGACTCCCACAGCATAGCCTTTCCACCTCTGCTGCCCCATTCCTGCACAGGAGGTCGTCTAGCCCTGTTTGCCCACAGGTGGCCACCCATTACAGGAGATGCTTGGGTTTTGAGCATAGTCCACAAGAGCTATATGCTCCATTTCCAGCAGTTGCCTCCTCCCTACTTCCCAGGGGAGCCTCCACAACCTCCTCTGCACACAGACCTCCTCCTTCAAGAACTTCAAGGTCTGCTTCTAGACAAGGCAGTGGAGCCTGTACCTCCCCACCTACAATGTCATGGTTTCTACTCCAGGTACTTCCTCGTACCAAAGAGAACCGGTGGCCTCAGGCCAATTCTCGACCTCAGGAATCTCAACAAGTTCTTGGAGAAAGAAAAGTTCAAGATGCTCACTCTTTGAACGCTTCTGCCCTACCTCCAGCAGGGAGATTGGCTATGCTCCTTAGATCTAAAGGATGCGTACACTCACATCCTCATTCATCCAGACCACAGAAAGTACCTCAGGTTCATTGTGGGAAGAAACCATTACCAGTACAGAGTACTGCCCTTTGGCCTAACCTCCGCCCCAAGAGTCTTTACAAAGTGCCTGGCAGTGGTGGCGGCCTACCTGAGGAATCAAGGTGTTTTTGTCTTCCCCTACCTGGCTGGCTCATCAGGGGTCAGACTTACCAGGAGGCCAGGCAAGCCACCCTCCGAACTGTTTCCCTCCTTCAGCACCTAGGCTTTGTCATAAATTTCGCAAAGTCCACTTTGCTCCCCTCCCAGAACCTGGAGTTCATAGGGGCACGGCTGGACTCCCTGCAAGCAAAGGCTTACTTGCCAGAAGACAGGGCACAAAGGCTCATAGACTTGGCAAACCAATTTCTAAGCATGCCAAGGGTTTCCGCCAGACTCTGTCTAAAGTTCCTAGGCCACATGGCATCGACAGTGCATGTGACCCCACATGCCCGCCTCCACATGCGACCTGCACAGTGGTGCCTCAGGACTCAGTGGAAGCAAGCCACGGGAAGCCTCACAGACAAAGTACGGGTGTCCAAACCATTCCTGAACTCCCTACAGTGTTGGCTACACCCCCCAACTTACTACAGGGGGTGACTTTTCAGGTGCCTGTCTCCACAGTGGTGTTGACGACTGATGCCTCCTTGCAGGGCTGGGGTGCACATTGTCTGGACTGGTGCACCCAGGGCCTGTGGTCTCCACGGGAGGCCACGCAACAGATTAACCTACTGGAACTCCGGGCTATTCGCTTGGCCCTCAAAACCTTCTCTCACACCTTGGCTCACCAGTCTGTTCTGGTACAGACGGACAATCAAGTGGCCATGTTCTATGTGAACAAACAGGGAGGCACTGGGTCCAGGCTACTGTGTCAGGAGGCACAGGCTATTTGCTCTTTTGCGCTCAGGCACAACATGTTTCTCAAGGCTGTTTATCTCCCAGGCCAGGAGAACTTCCTGACAGACAGGTTGAGCAGGGTTCTGCAGCCCCACGAGTGGCAACTGCACCCATTAGTGGTTCAAAAACTTTTCCTGAAATGGGGACTTCTGTCCATAGATCTCTTTGCCAGTCCCCTGAACCGGCATCTACCCAGGTTCTGTTCCAGACAACCGCATCCCCTGAGGTTAGCAGCGGATGCCTTCCTGATTTCTTGGTCCCAGGGCCTCCTGTATGCGTTTCCTCCCACGCCTCTGGTGGCCCGAACCTTGTTCAAGATTCGAAGGGACAAGGCTTCGGTATTTCTGTTAAATAAATAAATTTCTGGTAACCCCCAGGTGGCCAAGGCAGCCCTGGTTCCCACTTCTGCTTCAACTAGCAGAGGAAACCCCACTACCTCTGGGGTTGCAACCCGATCTTCTCTCTCAGGATCAGGGTTCCCTTCTGCACCCCAATCTCAAATCTCTCAATTTGATGACATGGAGGCTGCAAGGGTAGTGTTAGCTACCTGGGGCCTGCCTCAGGAAGTGGAAGAGGTGGTCTTGGCCTCTAGGAAGCAATCCACCAGGAAAATCTATGCCCTGAAGTGGAGAAGGTTCTCCTTGTGGTGTCAGCAACGCCAGGAAGATCCTTTCTCCTGCACTGTGCCAGTAGTGCTTCAGTACCTGCTGCACTTGTCCAATCAGGGCCTTAAGTCCAATTCTGTTGGGGTCCACCTCTCTCCTCTGGCAGCTCACTACTCACTGGTGGAGGGACACTCTTTGTCGGTTCACCCCTCGGTGTCCAGTTTTCTCAGAGGCTTGCTCTTGCTCAAGCCTCCTCTCCGTCCACCAGCCCCTGAGTGGGAGTTGAATGTGGTCTTGCAGCAACTGACTCGCCCACCTTTTGAGCCAATGGCTACATATCCTCTCTGCTTCCTTTCTTGGAAGACTCTCTTCCTGGTGGCCCTGACCTCAGCCAGGCGAGTGAGTGAGCTTCAAGCCCTGGTCTGTGACAGGCCATACACTCGCTTCTATAGGAACAGGGTAGTCCTTAGGACTCATCCTAAGTTCCTCCCAAAGATTGTCTCCTCCTTCCATCTCAACCAGGAGGTGGTTCTTCCAACATTCTTCCCTAGGCCCCATGCCAGCCGGGCTGAGACAGTCCTGCCTACCCTGGACTGTAGAAGGGCCTTATCCTTCTACATTGAGCGTACGCAGGGGCATAGGAGGGCTACTCAGCTCTTTGTATATTTTGACCCTAATAACTTGGGGTTACCTGTCTCCAAGCATACCTTATCCATCTGGGTAGCTGACTGTATCACCTGGGCTTACAGGGCAGCTGACCTTCCCTTGCAGAGTCGGGTCATGGCCCACCAATGGCTGCCTCAGTAGCTCATCTCCGCTCTGTACCATTGGCAGACATCTGCAGGGCTGCAACTTGGTCCTCAAGCCAGACTTTTGTGGCCCATTACTGCCTGGAGAGGGAGTCCCATAGAGACAGTGCTTTCGGTCAGGCAGTGCTCCAGAATCTCTTCGAGGTTTAGGCAGCTCCTACCCTCCAGCCCTCTGGTTGGGCTACCGGTGGGGGTATGTTTTCAGGGATATCCTTTCTCTGATGCTGAGGCTAGAGGGAGCTCATTTTTCAGCTTGGGGTCTCCGGTAGCCTTAAGCTGGGGAGTCCCATATCTGAGGACTGACTTCCTGCTTGGTCCTGGAGAAAGAGTAGTTACTCACCTGTAACAGGTGTTCTCCAGGAGCAGCAGGAATCAGTCCTCACAACCCTCCCTCCTCCCCTGGGAGTTGCAGTTGTACATAGTTCATTTTTACATTTTTTTGTGCTGTCTTTTAGCTATGTCATCAGACTGAGCAAGATGGCACCTTTAGGCGGGAAGGGGACCGCGCATGCGTGCAGTATTCCCAAAGGCTTTCTTAGAAAGCTGGGGAAATGCTCCGCATAGGAACTCCATCGGCGTCAATGTCACCCATATATGAGGACTGATTCCTGCTGCTCCTGGAGAACACCTGTTACAGGTGAGTAACTACTCTTTTTGTGTTCTCTGAGGTTTTATGTGGAGGTCACGCTCCCTTGTTGTTTCTTTCTCTTCGTGAGCAATGTTCTCCCCATGGAAGGACATTTTGGGGCTTGTTTACAAAGCCGCGGTAGCGGTTCGCGGTCGTTATCGGAGCTGCGGCCCCATTGAAATCAATGGGGTCGCGGCTCCGATAACGATCGCGAACCGCTACCGCAGCTTTGTAAACAAGCCCCTTTGAGTTTTAAAGAAGATGAACTACAGACCATGTTACCTGAAGACCCCTTCTTCACTGAGGAAGAAGGGGGACCTACGGTTGAAGAAGAATGGGGCGACCTGGTTCGTCTTACTCAAAAACTAATACGAGAGGACATGCACACATCTTCTTTACTGGAGTATTGTCAAAACAAAATTATTCCCAGGAGCTTGCGTGTTAATAAAGCCCCAGGGATGTACAAAGATGATTCTGTTTTTATGTCAAAATTGATTAAAATCCTGAACAAATGCTCATAAGATCTTATGATCCTTTTGATTAATACATCTAAACAAAAGTCTGAGCTTTTGAGACCACAAGAAGACCAGAAATTAGATCAATTGAAACATAGTGATTCCAAGTTTGAACAACTTAAGAAGGAATTTGATAAGAATACAGTAGAATATAAAAAAGTGGTTAAGGAAAGAAAACTTAAAAAGTTCAAAAGAGACGAAGAAGATTACAAAGAGGGCACAGTCTATTACTGGGTTGACCCCAATGATAATCCACGAGCCAGAAGTGAATCATGAAAACGTACCTATAATAATTTCTCAAAACCGGGCCCCTTTACCAAAACTAAGACTAGAATGCTTTTCCCAGAGGCAGATTATGAGAGAAGTACTAAAAGGAGTCGCAACGTTTCAGATGACCAAATGGATTCTTCAGCCCCCTTATTCCCTTCCACGGTTCCTCCACAACAAAAGAAATCACATGATTTTTGGATGGATACCCTTTGGAAGGGGGTAAAAAAATAAAACCCACAGAATTATCTACAATATCCCACATCACCACGCAGATACTAGGACTTCCGCCCACCCCCCTTTCCCCAACGAGGGAGAGGGAGAGGCAGGGGCTCTTATTACAGGAAGACCTCGGAAAGAGATGTATAGGAGGCATTTTTAATTTGTCAAGTTATCAACTTAGTAACATAGAAATAGAGGTTTTAGAAAAGGGTCTTTCTTTTGTACCCTTTAAATGACATGACAAATTTGGGACACATATAGAATTGCATACGTTTTTTCAAAAGATTAAAATCATTGATTTCTTTCATACTCATACTTCAACGGATTCTGACAATTCAGTCATTAAAAAACCCTCTGCTTGGATGCCACCAGGTATGCAAAATATCCTTATTAGTGCCTTTGAGAAAGTTGTTACTGCTAGAGTACAAGAACTATATTCTAAACAACATCGTACATTTCACAACTTAACTTCAATGCAAAGACAAGCCCTTAACAATTTGAGAGAGAACTCTTCTATCATAATAAAACCAGCAGATAAAGGAGGAGCTTTAGTTATACAGGACAGACAATCCTATGTTGCAGAGGTTCTTAGACAACTTAATGATAAAAATTTTTATGAGAAGATTTACGATGACCTTACTCCCATACTGAAACAAAAGGCCAACACTATCGTATATATAGGACAGCAAGCGGGTTATCTAACCACAAAAGAAATAGAATTCCTTACGGTGCAACACCCTGTTACAACCACCATCTATATGTTACCTAAGATTCACAAATCTCTTGTGAACCCACCAGGGCGACCTATAGTCTCTGCTATAGGTGCACTACTAGAACCCTTCTTGAAATTTCTAGATGTTTTTTTAAGACCTTTTATTGCCAAAGTTCCATCTTATGTGTGGGACTCTACACACAATTAAGGGATTTTAAAGGTTTCCATGACCAGCTTATTTTAGTCACCTTGGATATATCTTCTTTATATACGAATATTCCACAGGAAGCGGCACTAGACATTATAGAGGACACTCTATTTTGCAGAGATCGCCCTGTTCGAGTCCCATCTTTTTTTCTATTACAGATGGCGGTTTTAACAATGACCGAGAATTATTTCTGTTTTAAAGGAGTGTTTTACAAACAGATAAAAGGAGTGGCTCATCAATGGCTCCTGATGTAGCTAACCTATATGTTGCTGATTTTGAACAACGATATTTGTCAGGCAACCATCCTTTTATAGCACAAATTCTTTTATGGAAGAAATATATAGATGACGTTCTAGTAATATGGGACGGTACAGAGGACGTTTTGATGGAATTTTTCAGATGGCTTAATACCCTAGACGACCACTTGCGGTTTGAAGGTACTTACAGCACTGACTCTATACCATATTTGGATATTCTTATAAAAAAGAGTGACACTGGTTTCATCACAGACCTTTTCCTTAATCACTTTTCTAATTGTGAGACACCGAATGTGGTCTATATTATACAGTGTCCTTGTAACATGTTATACATAGGAAAAATGAAACGCCCAGTTAAAAAATGCATCATTGAGCTCAAGAGCTGCTTGCTACGACATATACCAGACAAGCCCCTGGTTTCTCATTGGGACGAAAAAAACCATTTGATTTCTGATTTGAAGTTCCTGGCCATAAAGTTTGTAGAGCCCCACTGGGGGGGGGGGGGGACTTAGATAAAGTCCTCTTGAGATTAGAACAAAGGTTTATATATGAGATGAACACCATCGCTCCGTGTGGTTTGAACCAGGACATCAATTTATCAGTCTTTTTTTAGCAATGTCTCCTTTTTTCTCATCTTTTTTTAGCAATGAGTCCATGCCACTCCTTTTTCTGTTTTTTTCTGTTTTTCTTTTTCCATATTGCTTTTTACCTTCTTTTATATTTTGGCTTTTAGACCTGTTTTTCCTAGGTTTGGTGTTTTATCTATTGGTTTTATTTCTTCCTTCTTATTCTTTTTAGCCTTTTATTAGTTATTAGCTTTTTATTAGTAATAATTTTTTACTTACCTTATTATGAGTATATCTTCCTTCCCCCATCCCACCTTGACCTTTCCCTCCCCCTCCTCCCCCTTCCCCCTCCCTCTCCCTCTCCCTTTCCCCCTTCTCTTTCCCCCCTTTCTCCCCCTCCCCTCCCCCCTCTTCTCCCCTCCCCTTCCCCTCTCCCTTTCTCCTTCCCCTCTCCCTTTCTCCTTCCCCTTGTATTATATATTAATAAAATTTTTTTACATATTTTTATAATCCCTCAGATATGATCTTCCATGACATTAGGTTGCTTAAGAATATGTAATATGCCCTCTTTTATCATGCATATTTTATCCTTTTCTTTATATACAAAATTTACATTAAAACATAATAAAAATATGCCCCTAAAGTTTGGTCTCCTTTTTATCACATTTTTATGTAGTACACATTCTCTGGACATATTAGTTTGCTGTCCGGTTTATTATCTTGCTGTATGTGACAAAAAACGCCGTCGTGTTCAGATGTGTCTTTACCATCCCGACTTTGCAACTGTATCAGATTATATTCTTATTGCTTGCAAGATTGCATTTACACTAGAAGACTGCATTTTGTTTTATGGATACTGTCGGACACCCCCTTATGGCCAGGCGGTTGCCTAGTGGTATGGGAGAGCGGTCCGATTGTCCTTTGTATGAATTAGCCCAGTTAGCGTGTAGTTGTGTCCCCGAAAGGATTAGAGCCAAGTTCCAAAGGTCACAGGAATATTTCTTTATTTGAGAAATAAGGATTTCCTAACCGGATTCAATTCTTTGGCAAGAATTGATTGAAGCTTACAAATTAAAGATCAGGATACTTCTCCATATAACACAAGCCTATTAAACAGTCCTTGGCTTGGTACAGTTAAACCTTGGTTCCACATAAAACTCTATATACATCAGCACTCTGTTCCTGGTCTCCAGGAGGCACTATAAAACCCTTGTTACTCTCACAGCAGGTATAGCCAGGCTTCTCCAGGACCAAGCAGGAAGTCAGTCCTCACATAGGGTGACGTCGGCGCCGACGGAGCCCTCGCGGAGCAATTTGCCCCAGCTTTCAAAGAAAGCCTTTGGGAATTGCAGCGCGCATGCGCGATCCTCTTCCCGCCCAAGGGTGCCATCTTGCTCAGTCTTCTTTTTTCCACGGAGCCCTACAGACGTTGTCTGTGAATCCCCGCCGAAAAGTTGATTTTTTCTCTATTTTTCTCTTTTTTCTTCGGTTCGACGCCGGTTTTTTCCCGCCCGGACTCGCGACGCCGGTTGCGAGTCCGTTCCTTATTTTTCGGTTTTTTGACCTTCGTGACAGATTTCGCGCCTTTTTCCTTTTTCCCTGGCAGCCCGGTCTTTCGACCTCGCAGGGGCCCTTTTTCCCCCCGATGGCTGCCAGCGGCTTTAAAAAGTGTGACCTCTGTAAGAAACTCATGTCTCTTACAGACACTCATGACTTCTGCCTCCGCTGCCTCGGACCCGATCATGATTCCATGATCTGTGGCCCATGTGGCAAAATGTCCTCAAAAGCGTTGAGGAGTCGGCAGCATCAGCGGGAGCGTATCTTCTCTGACTCCGGCCGGGCTCGGACCTCGTCAGAGGCTTCGACGTCTCGGGACTCTGGTCCTGAGCATCGTCGAAGTTCCTCTGAAAGGGGGTCTCCTACCCGGGAATATCATCGGAAGAAGAAACCCGCGAGGGCGGGATCGGTGGACGCTCCTCGTCCCTCGAAGGCCAGGCCGCATAGCCCCGATTCCCGTCCCGGGTCCTCGGAGGTGGAGAGGCCGTCAAAACATCCTCGACTCGAGGTGGACTTGCCCGCTCACGTGAGTACTGTTGTCCTCGTTGACTCGCCTCCGAAGGACCTGACGTCGGGTCCGACACCTTCGGGGCCCGAGTCGGGGGCTGCTGGGTCTCCTGAGCTCGGACTCAGGTTGACGGCCTTGGAGAGCAGTCTGACTGCCTTCATGGACCAGCAGCGGGTATTGATCGCTGGCCTCGCCGGTGTTTCTGCCCTGACTGCCGGGACGTCGACCTCCAAATCGACCCCGGAGACCGAGCCGATCCTCGAGTCCATGAGGGCTCGAGTCGATCCTCGGTCGAGGTCTCCTTCGGCCTCCCATTCGGGACCGAGGTCGTTCACGCCGACTCCTTCGGCGTCGGAGCGGATAGCATCGGTGCCCGCCCGACCGGAGCCGCTCGACTCCTCCTTCGAGGAGTCGGCCTGGGAATCTGAGGACGAAGAGTCACCTGGTTCCTTTCGGACTCGGTGTGTCCCTTCGGACACCCCCGAGTCCAAACCTCGGAGACGGTCCCCCCCGGAGGATACCCGGTTCTCGGACTTCGTGAGGGATATGGCCAAGGCTTTGCCTTCCCCTCGAATCCCGAGGAGGAACCTCGAGTCGAAGAACTCGATGCCCTCCAATATGACTCTCCCCCGAAGGAGGCCTTTATTGTACCGGTTCCTCCGATGCTGGAACGACTTCTCTTCCGCATGTGGGAGAGCCCGGCGTCGTCGCCGGTGTTAAGCAAGTGGGTCGATTCCATTTATCGAGTCCGCAAGAGCCCCGGCTTCCAAAAGGCACAACTACCGCACCATTCCATGGTGGTGGAATCGGCCATGCATAGACTTAAGAGTCAAAAAATGCACTCCTCGGTGCCCCCTGGTAGGGAAGCCCGAAGCCTGGATGCCCTCGGTAGGAAGTGCTTCCAGGGCTCTATGCTTGCTTGTCGAGTCCAGACTTACTAGCTCTACATGGGCATGTATCTCCGAGACCTGGCTAAAGAAATAGCCGGGTTCTCTGCTGGTCTCTCCGACGAACCTTTGCAGAGGTTCCAAACCTTGTCTACTGGTATTCGAGAGTGCTCCAAGTTTATATCTCGAGCAGCCTATGATGGTTTTGAGGCTTCGGCTCGAGTAGCTGCGGCCGGCATCGGTGGACGCCGCCAGGCTTGGCTTCAGACGTCCGACCTCGAGCCCTGGGTACAGGACAAGTTGGTCGATGTCCCCTGCCGAGGTGATAACCTCTTTGGCAAGCCCATGGATGAGAAGGCTGCACAAATCGAGACGGTGACTCTCACCAGGACTCGTCTCTCAAGGAAGACCTCTGCCCCTTCTCAAAAGAAGAAGGCCTCGGGGAAAAAGCCCTTTTACCCGAGGAAAGGTGCTGCCTATAAATACTACCCTCAGTATCAGGCCTCAGCAGCTCCCCCACAGGGAAAGCAGGCCAAGGGACGGGGTAATGGGTCCCATAGGCAGCAAGCCCCCAAGCCTGCACCACCGGCCCCTGCTCAGCAGGTTGGGGGTTTTTGACTTCCTCAGCATAGCCTCTCCCCCTCAGCTGGTTTCTCTCAGCACAGGAGGCCGGCTGGTCCACTTTGCCCACAGGTGGTCCAACATCACCACAGATACCTGGGTACTTCACATAGTTCAAAAGGGCTATCTTCTTCACTTTCACCAGGTACCTCCCTCCTACTTTCCAGGGGAGCCTCCCAGACTCCCTTTGCACAGGGACTTACTCCTTCAGGAGTTAGCAAGTCTCGTTCAGGAACAAGCTGTGGAACCGGTGCCCCACCACCTGAAGGGCCAAGGATTTTACTCCAGGTACTTCCTGATTCCAAAAAGAACAGGAGGCCTCAGACCCATCCTGGACTTGCGAAACCTCAACAAGTTCCTTG